>CM076575.1:724353677-725660820 GCA_034641835.2 Pinus albicaulis | reverse complement strand
AACAAATTACTGATTTTATGCAAGCAGAGTTGCATAAAAAATATGATTTGAGGTCAAAAAAGAGGTTGAGAACTCAGTATGATGAAGGAGAGGAATCGGAATCAGTACCTACTTAAATGGGGACTCCACTACAAAAGAATCCTGTTAAAAAAATCAAATAATGGGAAACAGCCCATGAATCAAGAAAAAGAGAAAGAGAAGCAACAAGTTGAAGCTCCTCAAATAAAATCTAATGACCCAAATATTTTGGAGAAAATTGTTACTATTCCTGATCAACATGCAAATTCAAATAAAAACCAAGAAGAACCTAAAAAGTTAACAAAACAAAATCAAACTTTCAGCTTGTCTAAAGAATTAGAAAAAGTAAAGATTCAAGTGCCACTTCTTGAGTTGGTCAAAACACCTGGTTATAAGAAAGAAATTGCAGAGTTTATTAATTTATCTCAGTCTAATGAGGTGGGTGATATAGTGAATCTACAAGAAGAGAAACCAGTGGTTACTTTTGGACCTCATGTTGAAGAGGTAGATTCTTCTGTTCCACCTTTTTATATATCAGTTCTATTGCATGATTTCATTTTACATAATTGTATGCTAGATTCTAGAGAATCACATAATCTAATGCCACTGTCTGTGATGAAAGAATTGAATTTACAAATCACCAAACCATATAGAGACCTTTATTCCTTTGATTCAAAAAGGGTGAAGTGTGTGGGTCTTATCAAGGATATGGTTGTTTCCTTGGCTCAAATTCCAGCTAAGAGTATTATGATGGATGTGGTAGTAGCAGATATCCCAGCCAGATTTGGTATGTTGTTGTCTAGATCTTGGGGGACAAAGCTTGGAGGAGTTTTGAAATTGGATTTCACATATGCTAGCATTCCTATTTTTAATGGGGAGGAAAGGAGGTTATACAGAGAAACTAGATTCTTGAACACTACTACCAAGAAAGATGCAGGTAATTCCCCCATTTATGGCCAAGAGAAGGAGGATCTCTCTTGTTTCATGCTGCATGAAGATGCAGAATTTTCTGAAGATTCACAAAAGTAGCTCGCTTCAGCCAATGTACATAAAGAGCTATGTTCAAATAAAATTTGGAAGTGTTATTTTGATGGTGCATACTCTAAGGAGGGCACTGGAGTCGGATTCATATTTATATCTCCTGAAGGTAACTTTTTACCTTTTTCCTTCAAATTGGAATTTGAATCTACTAACAATGTGGCTGAATATGAAGCATTGATTCTAAGTTTGCAGACAGCTAAACAGATGGGAATTCAATTTTTATCTGTTTTTGGTGACTCTGAATTAATCATAAGACAAATTAAGAATTGGTGCTAGACTAAACATCCCAGATTGATATCTTATAGAAATGAGGTGTTGGATTTAGTTGAGAATTATTTTGAGGTTTTTAATTTACAGTTTATTCCAAGAGAAGAGAACAGAATGACAGATTCATTGGCAGTTGCAGCTAGCACATTTAAACCACCAATTAATCTAAGATTGAGACATGAAATTGAATTGAGATACATGCCTTCAATCCCTGATAATGTAAAACATTGGCAGGTTTTTGAGGATGATGAACAAATTAATCAGTTTTTAACAATGATTGGAAGTTTTGAAGATAGTCAGATTGATTTAGAAGTTGATGAAAGTGGTCAAAGTGATATGTCCAAAAATCTGAAACATTCAATTGGTGGTCAGAAGATAATTCAATTGAAATATAATACTTTTCCCAGAGGCCTAGTACCTCTTGAAAGATTGTTTGATGCTAATGATGTGTCAATGAACTAGAAAAAAGAATCCCAAGATGAAGAAATGGAGGACTGCAATTTAGGGACTCAACATGAGCCTAAATTAGTCAGATTGTTTAGAGGAGTTCCTAAGGAGTACAAAGAAAGGTATGTAAATATTTTTAAACAATTCATGGACGTATTTGCATGGTCATATGAAGATTTGAAAAATTATGATTTGTATATTATTCAACATAAAATACCACTGAAAGATGGGGTTAAACCACACAAGCAAAAACTCAGACAAATTGCTGGCTCCAATTGAACAAGAGGTGGAAAAAATTTTGCAAGAAAAAATCATAGTTCCACTAAGATATTCAGATTGGGTTTCGAATCTGGTACCAGTCAAGAAGAAAAATGGAGAGATAATATTATGTGTGGATTTCAGAAATTTGATCAGAGCTTCCTTAAAAGACAACTATCCTTTACCCAAGATGGATTTTGTTCTGCAAAAAGTAAATGGAGCATTCAGGTTATCCATGGTTGATGGTTTTTCTGGGTATAATCAGGTGGATGTGGAGGAGGAAGATCAAAAGAATACTGCTTTCACCACACCTTGGGGAACATTCATGTATGCCAGGATGCCATTTTGCCTCGTGAATGCAGGAGAAACTTTCCAAAGAGCAATGGATATTTCTTTTGTGGGTGATAAATTTGTAGTTATTTATCTTGATGATGTTACTATTTTTTCAGGTCCTGATGATGAACACTTAGAACACTTGAAGAAAGCTTTCTTGAAATGCAGAAAATTTGGATTATCATTAAATCCCAATAAATCATTGTTTGCTTTAGAAGAAGGTAAGTTGTTGGGTCACATAGTTTCAAAACAAGGAGTAAAGATTGACCCTATAAGGGTTGAAGCTATACAGGCAATTCCACTGCCTAGAAGTAAAAAAGATATCCAAAGGTTTCTAGGAAAAATCAATTTTCTGAGAAGATTTGTTCCAAATTATGCTGAAATTGTCAGGAGAATAATAGATATGTTAAAAAATAATGCTGAAGTAAAATGGGACAAAGATGCAAGAGAATCATTTGGTAGAATTAAAGAAGCTCTCCAAGAAGCTCCTGTCTTAATCAATCCAAATTACTTAAAACCTTTTCAGGTCTTCTCATTTGCAACATCTTCTACTATTGTTGTTGTATTATTACAAAAAAATGAAGAAGGTAGTGAACAACTTGTAGCCTTTTTCAGCAAAGTCCTTAGAGATGCAGAGCTAAAGTATAATATCCTAGAGAAGCAGGTATATGCTTTAGTAAAATCATTAGAGGCTTTCAGAACTTATATACTTCATTCTCAAATAGTAGCATATGTGGCTAATTCTGTTGGAAAGGATGTGCTAGTACAGAGTGATATGGAAGGAAAAAGAGGAAAATGGATTGCCAAAATCCAGGAATATGACTTGGATATCAAACCAACAAAGCTAGTCAAAGGACAGGGACTAGCCAAATTTCCAAAAAAATCTAATTTCCAAGCTTTGGGAATTAGTTTACTTTCGCCTGTAGATGAAGTAACTGAAGAAACAGATCAGATTAAGACAAAGTCAACAATTAAGTAAAAATTTCTCTGTTCAGGCTGGTATAAGGATATCATTCATTATCTCTGTTTCTTTTCTTGTCCTCCTTCAATAAACAAACCTAAGTACAGAGCTCTGAAAATTAAAGCTCAACCTTATGTTATAATTGAAGCTAAGTTGTATTGGAAAGATCTTGCTGGTGTATTGCTGTTATGTTTGACAGAAGATGAAACCATGGAGGTGATTAGAGAATATCATGAATGCTTGTGTGGAGGTCACTATAGCTAGAAAGTAACTGCTCATAATATTCTTAAATCAGGTTTTTATTGGCCCTCTTTATTTGCTGATGTATACAAAACTTTTAGAAGTTGCCAAAAATGCCAATTGTTTGCAGAAAAGAAAATGTTAGCTCCTTTACCACTTCTTCTTGTATTTATTGAAGAACCTTTCAGACAATGGGGATTGGATTTCATTGGAGAGATTAATCCACCATCAAGTGGGAAGTTTAAGTGGATTCTAACTGCTACTAATTATTTTACAAAATGGGTAGAGGCAATTCCTACTAGAAAGGCAAATGATTTGGTTGTGATGAAGTTTTTGGAGGAGAATATTTTCAGCAAATTTGGATGTCCAGTAAAGATTGTAACAGACAATGCTCAGGTTTTCAATTCAAGCAGATTCATAAATTTCTGTTAGACTTATAATGTAATATTATCCCATTCTACAGCATATCATCCTCAAGGAAATGGATTATCAGAATTATCTAATAAAACATTGGTGAAAATATTGAAGAAAACAATCAATGAGAACCAAAAGGATTGGGATTCAAAGTTGATTTTTGCTTTATGGGCAGTAAGGATGACTACTAAAATATCCACTGGTAAGTCTCCATATGAATTGGTATATGGTGCTCAAGCTCTGTTTCCCACTCAGCTAGCAAGACCAGTAATTTCTTTTCTTCAAGACTCTCAAGAGGAACCTAATTCCTTGATCAAAAGACTAAACCAAGTGATAGAATTAAATGAAAGCAGAAATAAAGTCAGAGACAATTTGATCATTTATCAGGAGAAAATGAAATCTATTTTTGATAGAAAGGTAAGAGAAATCATGTTTCAGATTGGAGATCTGGTATTAAGATGGGATACCAGGAGGGAAGAGAAAGGAGAACATGGTAAATTTGATCCTTTATGGTATGGTCCTTATAAAATATCTAAAGTCAGATCAAATAACACTTTCATGCTGGAAAATATTGATGGAGAAACAATAGATTTGCCTGTAAATGGGCAGTATCTGAAACATTATTTCCAGCACTAAAGGCAGTTATTTTACTATTGTACATATTTAGTTTCCTCTCACTGTAAATTTCTCATCAAGCAATTTTTGACTCCATGCCTGAAGTGAAGGCACTGATCTGCGGGTTCTTAGTGTTTCATGGCAAAACACTATCCCCAGGTGGAGCCAGATGTTGTGGATCATATTCGTATCCTTTTATTTTCCAAATATTTGAAAAAATAAAAATATAAAATGTGGGAAAATATGTTAAAGTATTGAAGTCTTATACTTTAGCATGAAAAAATATTTATGTTCATCAAAGTTTAAGTTTAAGTTTAAATGTTTAAACTTTATAATTGTGGGTCCGATATTAAATGATTAAACAGTGATTGGTTTGAATGGCGGAAAATGCCGATCATTAAAATATTTATCAAAAATCCCAACCTGCGGGCACAACTAGCACGCCGGATACCATGAGGAGTGCCTCCGCAGTTGACCAGGTTGACTGTGGGGACAACGAAGATCAATGACAGAGATTGAATGCGAGGGCACCAGCTAAAGTTTTCCTCCGTACCCCGAGAGCCTCCGCAGTGATGTAAGACGCTGATTTGGTCACAACTGTCTTCCACGTCAAGAAGAGTTAACGGCTTGCTAGCGCGCCTTGTCAGCGTTTAATTAAACTTGCGCCACCTATTTAAAGAATTTTTTGTCTCTTTTTCAAAATTACTTGTGAATCGCTGCACTGCACCCTGTTTTAGCTTTCCTCCACCTAAAAAATTTAACCACCCTGTAAACTGTTTTCCAAGTAAACTTTTAACCATGGCTAAACGGTCATCCATATCAGGTTCAACCAGCCATACCCCTCTCATGGATACTGAGAGGGATATTCAAGATACCCTCTGTTCAGTAATTCACCTCCCCTTTTACCAGCAAGTTATCTTGAATGCTAATGCCTCCCCTGTGTATTCTACCATGGTCAAGTCAGGAGTCTTGTCTGTATGCATTCTTAAAACCCACCTTTTCCCTGAATTAATCTATTGGTTGGTATCCGTTATGTATCCAGGGAAATTTTTTGTCATGAATTCCTAAGGAGAGAATGTTCTGTAGGTGTCTACCCTATTAATCAGCCAAGCCCTTTGCTATCCTGATTCAGAGTCATCCATTCAATTTTTTGACGATTCACTGGTTCAATATTATGATAATCTTGCAGGAGAAGAATTCAATCAGTTCATGTTTCATTTGAAGCCTAACATGAAGCAGTTTCAGCCAGATTGCAAGGAGTTTGATATGGGGGTTTTTGATGCTGAGACTCATCCAGTATTGAATCATATTGCAAAAATTATGGGTAAGGATGATGATAATACAGTGGATAAATCAGTTCTAGGGATGTTTTCCATGATGATGAGGCTAGGAATGGTGCTGGATATTCCATCATATTGGCAGGAAGCAGTCAACTCACAGCTGATGAGCCTTTCATTAACAGGTTCCTTTAAATTTCCCTCATTAATTGTATATTTGTTCTTATACCAAAATGTGGAAGAATTCATGCATTTAGGTCTAAATATTATGGATGCAAATAAAATAAGACAATCAGTGATATTCTGGACGAATGTAGTTAGAAGGGAGAAAAATGAGGTTGGGTTGTTTCATTTTGCTAGTTATTACATGCCAACTGCATACAAAATATTGAATGGAAGTCCTCCTCCCTATTTCTTACCTAAAGCTCAGGAGTTTCTGCATTTAGGAAACAATTGTAAATATGGAGACTAATTTGTTTTTGAGGAATATTCTGAAATAAGGCTATATGGAGCAAGTGTTGAGCCTTACAGACTCCCAAATTTTGTACCAATGAGGCTTTTTGCTTTAGAATTCATTAGACAAAGTCTAAATGTTGATCAGGTTCATTTCGTGCCTATGAAGAAAGGACACATGTATAATTTACCCATGGTTGTAGGCCCTTTCATAGTAAATATGAGACAGGCATTTGATGAAGTAACAAAAATGTTAGATGACATGCAGATGTTATTAGGAGAAAGTTGGGCTTATGACCCATATAATGTTATTTCAAATAGAAGGATTGAGAATGGTATTCTGCTTTCATTCATGAAAGTAGGCCAGAAGAAGAGAAGATAGCATGTAAAGATGTGAAGAACTCAGTAGATGCTATCATTCAAACTCCTATTATAGCAGAGAAAATAGCTAAAAGAACCAAGGAAATGGTGATTGATCTAGATGATGAGGAGTAGGGAGCCATGAAGAGAACAAAACTTACTGAAGAGCTTGCATCTACTGCTCTTGGTTTCCTGCCTCACCCAGGAATCATTAAGCTTCTCATGAATAGGTGCCCTTGATTAAATAGATGATTTCACAAATTGAAGAAAGAAATCAGAGGATGAAGGCCAGCATGGAGGCCCAAGCTGAACATCAAGTCACTACTGAACAAACAAGATTGTTAACTGTAATGGATCTTGAAAAAGATCAGTTTAGAATTTCCCTCTCACATCCTACAGATATGTCAATTGGTTCTTCCAGCAATTTCAACACTATTAATGTGACTGTGGATGTAAAGAAGATTTCACTAATAGATAAAATGAACTTGCATATGCAAACAGGTAAATTGATTGTAAATGACCTCACAAGGACTAATGCAATGACAATAAAGGTAGAGAATATGTTGGGTAAAGTAATTAAACAATTGAAGTTAGAAAAGGCTAACTCAAGAGCCTTAACAGTTCAAAATGAAGAATTGAAGAAGATTATTATAAAAAATGGAGTAGACCCCAGTGATAAGACTGTTGTGTAGAAACTCATGCAAAGTGCTGAGGTACAGATATCTACATAAAGGAAGAAGTTAAAGTTACCTACTGGAGAACATTCAATGGCTACAAAAGTTGCAGAGGTAGAGAAGGAAAAGGAAAAGTTATTGCAGCAACTCATGCAAAAAGATGAAGAACTATCCAAAATAAAGCAGACTGCAATTTCATTGCAAAATCATATCGATAATCATAACTATACTTTTGTTTTTCCTACATGTGATTAAGACCCTAAAGCACAATTTTTTCAACTAAATAATGAGTTGCAGATGGTTGAGAGAGATAGAAAGAAGGCTCAAACAAATATGGAGACTACAACAAAATTGATGAAATTCATAGAAAATGAAGCTGACAAATACAAAATGGATTTTCAAAATGTTGAAGCTGAGATTAAAAATCTCAAAGAAAGAATGAAAGGAAATCTTTCACTAATTCAAGCTAAAGATATCATTTGGACTGATATCATTTTAGAAATGAAATCCAATTGGTGCTTCCTAATGATAATTGCAAAAGAGAAAAGCCTTATTTTATAATGTGAAGAACCAATCATGTCTGATAAGAAAAAATGAATTAATAGAGCCACTTGGGCTAGAAGATTTATTGATTTTATTAATTCCAAGTTAGATCAGGAGTTAGAGGAGAATGATATGCAGGACATAATGTTATATGCAGTGGAAATTAATAAAATGATTGTGAGGAATGATCTCAGAAAGGCTGCACAAAAAAAACTAATGGAAATCAAAGAAGCAGTAAGTCAATTTGATAAATCTTTTGATAAAATGACAAGAGTAGGCTTGCCATCATGTTGGGGAGTTGAAGGAAATCTTTTTCCATGGAGCTCTTATGAGAATTTACTGGTGATGACAAAAAGCAAGGTTGATAACAGGCATGAAAAGACTAAGGTGCTTAAAGGAGATATAATGGTCAACTTCTTACAGAGACATTTTCAACTCTTGTGGATAGTAAAAAATATTTTCTCAGAAATACCTTCTTATGATCGAATTAATGCATTTAGATTGGAATATCACAATCTGACACATTCACCCAGGATGAAGGTAGAAATATGGAAAAGTGCAGAGCTTGGACAATTGACCTGCAAAAAGGATCAGCAACAAAGAAAGACAAATCAGTTGACCAAGGAAAAGAAGCCACATCATTAGCAATTCCTATAGATTAGGATATTTATTTTATGTTATTTTATGAAGACAATGTAATTGTAACAAGACATTCTCAAGGAATGTAATAGACAGCCTTCGAAATCTTAAAGTAGTTTTGGAAGTTAGGATTGGTTACAGCAGTTCCGAACTACTTTTAACTGTATTTAATGTAATTTTCAAGAGGAGGAAAGGTTCTGAGTTTTGGACCTTCAGACAAATATTTTTGTACTCAGAGATTCAAAGATTAATGAATGAGAAAGCAAGTTTCTGGCACTTTGTTTATGTTGAAATGTATTCAAGTTTTGATTATGTATTTTCTATCTATGAATAAAACAAGGTTATGAGCAGCAGGTCTCTTTTTACTTCTGTGTATAAGAGTTAAAAACCTTAATTGGCACTCCTTTGTTTTAACTATTTCTTTCATAAATTTATTTTGGGGTTTGGGATGATATTTCTGTATAAAACAACATATCAGTTTGGACTTCTTCTTACACTTTCTTCCAGTAATTTCATTCAACATAAAAAAATGGTAGCATTGTGAAACATTCATCATATTTGAAATTTAAGGGTTTGATTATAAATACTTGAGGGTTTATAAAACAAAGACAATAAAATTTGTGACATAATCATTAAAATGTCTTAAGCATTGATTCCTTATCACAACTAAGGGATTGTCTCTTAAGGTACAACATGTTCTTTCAAAGTTATATAATTTTCTAACTTCTTCAATTGCTCATTTAATCTATTTTCTCTTTGTTCTTCATTCTTAGCCATTATTTTAGCAAGTTTCTTTTCATCTTCAAGACTTTTAATCTGTTCCTTAAGTTTATTAATCTCAGTGGTCTGAATAGACATGTCCTGCATAGCTTTTACTAACTTGCTTGCTTTATTTGAATGCTATGATGCTATTGTTGAAAACTGTATTGCTGAAGTTGTTGATGAAGTGACAGGCAATGCTGCAGCCATGGGGACTGTAGGAGCCAGTGATTTTGCTAGTGTAGAAGGTACAGCAGTACGAACTACAGGAATGAAAATGATTGGGACTGTTTATTTGTTGGCTTCTTTCCCCTGGACCAACTTGTCCATTTCAATCTCCATTTCCTTTATCTGAGTAGTCAATTTTAAAATGAGACTCATCATCTCATCTTTCTAATTTGTATCATGTAATACTTCCTTTGCTTGAGGATGCTTTGTAGGGGGCAGCTTTAGTTTCTTATTCAATGAAGAAATGTCTACATTTTTCTTCTTTATCAATTCCTCTGAAACTTTAACATTTTTAGGATCATATCCTACTTCAATCACTAATTCATCCAAAGATTTAGTTCTAGTGTCTTTTGCCTGTGAAGACGATTTCTCCAATTTGAGATGATCTCTTATATTTACAAGTGTGTTTTGCAGTTTCTATGCACTCATGGCCTTGGTGGCCATTGTAGAATAAATCATCTCCCCTACCTTCTTATGAAACTCAATTTGGTCCAGAGGATGAATATCCTGGACTGGAACTTCAAAATCTATCTTTTTGTAATCAGAAGATGACTTAGGAGTTTGAACTGTGGGCTGAAGAGATGTCATCTGCATCTTTTTATTCTTCTAGTCAAAAGTAGAAAGTAGCCTATTCTGGATGCCAGGATTTTGTTTTAGATACTGAGAATATACTTTTGTTTTAATTTATTCATTTTTGTCTTTGATTTCTTTGTATCTTTCTTTAATATCCATCTCCTTTTCTTCTAGTTTTTTGGACGAGGAAACTTCAATACTATGTTGCTTCTGAATAAGCTGAATATTTGAAGTTGTAGGCTGCTGTTCTTCTTCAATTATTGTAGGAGGTGCATTGTCCTTTGCTGCTGTTTCTGTATCAATCACCTCTATTGTTTCCATTTCTTTATTGGCAGGATTTAACTTTGGCTTTTTATTGTACCTCAATTTAAATTTAGTTTCATTTGTAGTCTCTATAGTATATGATCCTTCCTCCCTACTTCTCTTTGAATTCTTGTCTTCTTGAGCTGGAGTCTGTAAATTTTGATTAGTCTCACCTTGCTTTTCTGCCTCTATCAAGGTGTTCTCCAACCATTCAAACTAGTTGGAGAATTTTTCAATATTCGGTTTCTTTTAATGTAAATAAGGAGTTAGTTTGAACTTAACTCTCATTTTACTTATGAATCCTAGGGGATCATAATACCACATAGAACTATGACTAAATTTAAATTCCTGCAAATGCTTTTTAGCCTCTGGACATGCATCTCTATTGTTATAGATAAAAGGGCCAACCTGATTTTTCAATTTGAACTGTGTCTTTTTCTTTGCTGCCGAGAAATTGATTGCATCTGAATTAAGAATCTGCCTTATGTATTCAAGGGCAAAAAACCTCATAGGGAGGTATTTAGTCAGTTTATATGGAACAAGACTTGATCCATATACTCTTATTCCAGTATGATTTTGGTACAAGTACCAATCTCTTATTCTATTGTGCTCTGAAAACTATAGGACCTTCTTAATCTCTTCACTAATTCTAGGTTGCCTACTGCTCTTCAACAAATTGACCATTGGATGAATGAAGGAACCAATAAAATTTGTGTATGTGAATTCAATGGATTCTTTCCTTATCAAGGAAGTCCAAAATATGACTGATTGTGGGTTTCCTTCAACATCAAGATTTTGAAAGTTGATGGGAAACTTCTCAAACTGAAAGTATAGAAACATGTGAAATAGAAATGAGGAGTACTTGAAAACACCTTCAAAAGGAATTTTGACCAACTACTCATGGATATTGTCAGCAAGATATTGAAAAAAATTAAAAATGGTAGCAGGAGGTTGACCAGGCGTAAAAGTGGACACAAATCCTAGTACTGCAACATCAACATGTTCATCTGTGAAATAACCAAGGATAAAAGACACCATGGAGATGATATGTCTTGTCCTTTCAGAGAATTTTGTAGAAAGGTATAGGGGATTTATCTTGGGAATTTCTATAGAAGAAGGCATGAAGGTCTGGAATATCTGGAACCTCTTAGGGAAGTCTAGATTCATGTATAACTGAACGAGAGTTTTAATGGACAAAGGAAATTCATCTGACATGGATTGGATCTGAAGCATTTGGTTAATTGAATTTTATGTAATAGTAAACAAGAATTTTTTTTCAGAGTTCAATATGGCTCTCTGATCAGGGAAATAACAGGACTGGTAGAGTCTAATTACTTCTGGGCACTGGTAGGTCTATGGAACAACATATTTTGGCCAGATGAAAACTTCATTAGCATGATCTATGGATTTTTCTTGGCTCCAGCAGTGAAGCTCAGGAAGGTTGAATTCTGTGATTGTATCAGTAATCTTGAAGTCTGTGTTAGCTAATGGAATGTGGTCTATATCTACAACAGGGTGTTGTAGAGAATTGATAGGTACAATGTTTTTGGAAGCCATTTCTTTTCTTGATTTATCAATTTTATTACTCTTTGAACTTAGAAAAACTGAGTTAGGCCTGTAGGAGCACTTCAGAAAGATTTATAATAGTTTTGTAGAAGGAATAAGGATGAAATAGGGGTTTATCCTATGGTATGCAAAGGTATAACTAGCTCAATTGATCAAACTGTGTTTTCTGTAACAAAAGGTAATTTCTGAGCTTCAAATTTCTGCAAATAGATGCCTAGGGTATATATGAAAGGATTGGAAGGCAAGGAGGCCTTTTTCAAGCGTACAAAGGCTTAAATTAATCAGACTTTGTGATGTATAATGGTGTAAGGCTTTAGAATCTATGAAAGGATTGCTTAGGGTTTACAGAACAAAGGATTTAGGAAGCAATAGGGTTTTCTTTAGGTTTAAAGGCTCCTAAATGATTCGATTAACTGTATTACTTCTTTAGATCAAGGAATAGGTCTTTTCTTGTGAAGAATACCTAGAAAAACAAATATTTGGTATGTGCAAAAGGTTTATGGGGTTGCAGAAAGCTTTCAGAAGCTCTGCTGGTCTTTACTATCACTTGGATGACTTCTGCAATGATTGTAGCGGCAGATGGTTGGATTTTTGTTTCAATTTGGCTTAAGAATGGAGTCGGAAACAATTTTTTCAATATAAATAGCTTTATACGCGTGAAAATGGTAACAGAAAGGATGAAAAGGCACAATTGGGCAGTTATATTCATTTTTAAACAAATAGTGAATGCATTAATGGGTGGTCGTTTCAAACAGACAGGTGGTTTGGACGCGCGAGGGGGGGGGGAGGGGCGGGGCGGTGTCAACTGCTCAGTAGTTTTTGCAGGCTCGAGAGGTGGTTACTATTAATGTTTTGAATGATGCGATCGAATGAAGTTTAGACACGTAGCAGGGAGGATAACCTTGCAAACCTCACTTTTTGCAAGGTTTGGGGTGTGTTAACTATCGCGCCATCGAATGTGCGACAGGAGATAATTATGGTCGGATCTGGTGAGTGAAAGGCGGATGGCTAGGATGATGCGATGGATTTATAGGATTGTAAAAGGCGTGGGGCCCGATACATATTACATGCGGTAGGTTTATATGTATTGGTCGGAGTTTTATAATATAACCAATGGGATGCGGGTAAGTGTAATGTTATAACCAGCGGGGATAATATATAGTGGGACCGGGACTATATAACATGTGGGGATTTAAAACCATAGGTTTAAATAAAAACGTGGGTTGGGAATGATATATAAAGGATTTAATTAATAAAGGGAGTTAATATATTAGGTTAGTGTGTTAATAATGAAATGTGATGTGTGATGTCAAATACACTAAGAATAGTGTAAAACATGATATCGGGGATAGATTTCTTCATAGTGGGTCCCAATATAACATTTTAGCATTTATACTTGGGATAAAAGCATTTTTTGGGTTTTTAGGTATTTTTGTATAAAATGGGAATTAGCTAAAGGGTTTCACTTTTCTTAAGTAAAATGTGTTTTTCACTTAGGAAAAGGGCTTTTGCAAGGGGGAAAGGGGAAAAGGGAAAAATTAAGGGGGACAAGGTATTTTTTACAAGGGAAATAATTTTTGAAGGGAAATTAGTAAATGAAATGACCACTTTTATGATTTCCATGCTTATGAAAACTGCTTTCTGCCTACCCATATGCTATCCTAAGATTTTTACTTCATTTTCATGGGTGCATTTGAGCTTGCAAACCCTTATTCATTTTTCTTTTAAACAGTAACCTAACTAATCCTGTCCTTATTTCTTCCAAGGGCTTAGATTAAACTATTGAGCTCCTTATTATTTTCTACCTAACTACTGATCTGCTAAGATTAAACGGTTTGGCTAGATATTTATTCTCTATTTAAAAATATGAAAGGTCAATTTTAGGAAGTTTGACCTTCATGGATTGTGGCATTTTAACAAGCTTCACACAATCTTTATTTTGTAGTGAAAGTAAATAGTAGTGGCATTTGGATTTGCATCACTTTCATGTTTTATTTTTATGTATTTTTGTTTGGGGTCAATTTTCATGTTCTTTTATGTATTTTTTCTTTCAAGTCCTTTTATTTTTCTTTTAGGACTTTTACCCTCTTTACATTTTTTGATTTTCTAATATGGGAAAACAATTTGCAGAAAGAAAAGTATGTACAGTTTTACAATAATAATCAAAGTCAATTCAAAATTATGAATCCTATTGTTATAGGACCCTAACAGCATGGATATTTAAATAATTTAATATTCGAAAGGCCCATTCTAAAACTGTCCATATTTTACCCATTTTTAATGGAGTAGTCTATAGATGCCACATTTTAACCTGGAATATGTGCCCATCAGAAAACCTTGGTTGCCTGTCAATGGAGAATTCAATGTCTTTTGCACGTTACCAAGTGATTTTGCCTGTACACTCTGTTGAGCGATGGAAAAGGTATGAATTTGCCATTTATTTCTTTATCTTTTTCCTTTAATCATAACTCCTTTGTATTCTAAAATGGTAATATATCGAAGAATTATAATGGAATTAAGGATATTAGTGATTATTTCAAATTAACTAAATATTGTCCTTTCTTCTATACAGAAAATAGAAGAAATGGGAAGCCACCATTCGGGAGGAAAGGAAAAAGAAGAAGTAACTATTGTCCCTTCAACAGGAAGCCATATCCAAACAAGAAGATCAAAATCGAAGCGCACAGTCAAAGAAAAGAAAGGAACAGTGCGACTTCAGTGCAAGAGGACAAAACAATAACTAGAGATAGAAGATAGAGCAAGTCCCTCTAGAGATAATACATTTCTTGTTTTGTCCGCCTGGCTGTTATAAAAGGACAACACTTGTAGAAATTAGAGAGCATGTATTATCATTATTCAGATTTCCTTTTATATTTTCACTTTGATCACCGAATCTCCTTGGTTAAAATAGAGTGCGATTTCCTGTGAAATTTGTTACATATGATTAATATATAATTCGATTGTCGTTCCATTATTTGATACTGGAGTAGCTCGGCGGTGCTTCACTAGCAGCTAAAGGCCAGACCTTGGTGGATCCACTTGCTATCTGTACCATTACTTTACAATTCAAGTCATGTAATGGTTTGCTTTAATGTTCATTTTCTCTAGTTGCATTACTTTATAGATTCCATGTTTGATAGCTTACTGTTTTAATATTTTATGGAATTGGTTTATTGCATAAGCTATGATTGAATCGCGTTGTTGTCCTTTCCACCATAACAAGATTATTATTCTTTGTAACTTGTATTGATATGATTTTCCAATATAAAGCTTCGCTATTCATTCTAGAATTTGTTGTTCATTTCCATTAAATAGCTTTGCTAATCATTTCTTTCCTGCAAGTATTTGGTTTTTCTTTGGAATATTATTGCAAAGAGCGTGTTTCTTCCATTTCCATTAGCAACATTATTTAACTCAGTTATCATTTCCAATTAGTTGCTTTAGTGTGGAGTGTAAGATCAACAACTATAAAGGACATTGGCTATCATTGTCTAAGTTCTCAGATTGAGGATATTTTTTATGTTTGATTTCATTTACATCAGTTGACAGAGGAAAGAGTTATTACTACTGCATCCTTGAATGATGATTGTTGAGTGAATAATTGAGTTTTAGAGCATTAAGTTTCATGTCATTGCAATTATATTCCATCTTCAAACATCCGTTTACTCATGTATTTGAAACATTGTACTGCAAATTGGAAAGCATTACTCTTAGATTAAATTTCCGCCTCAGAATGAGTACATTCTTGAGATAAAAAATCGTACCTGGATTGATAATTAATGTATGATAAATAGGATTTTAAAAAGACACATTTTATACCTCAACATTTTGGCGTCGTTGCCGGGGAGAGTGTAGCTATTTAGAAAGAGTGATATATATTTGATTTTCTCTGCTAAGGAAGAACTGGTATTAAAAACGGAAGGTAAGAACCTGCATAACGAACGAGGAACATGCTCCTTCACTTGCCCGCTTCATAGTAGAACTGCGTAGAAGTTTAAGGTAGGAATGAATGCTTGCGTTGTTTGAATGACTAGAAAATCTAAACAAAGCAAAATTCCTCCCAGACCTGAAAAACCTAAGGGACCGGTGACCCTTGGGAAAACAACCTTTATCGACAATATCATTAAGAAAGATGAATCTCAGCCATCAGTAGGCCATAGAAAAATTGCTTCTAGATAGCCTACTAGCTCCCTTCGGGCCACAGAATCACCATCTGTAGCTTTTGCTGAGGTGCATAGCCAAACAAAAGAGACTGAGCAATATTCTAAAGAAATTGATAATTCTCGCCCAATTTATTTACAAGAATGGAACTCTAGTAATCTCCGCGAAGGAGGAGGAGAAATAGGGGAAACAGAAGAACCAAGATCCCCTCTTGAATTAATCCAAACACTAAGCAGCCCAGATAAGGGAAGTGCTGTCAAAATCATCCAAAACAAAGCTGAAGAACCTGAGGAACCAAAATCCCCTCAGATAATATTTTAGCAAGGGACACTCATTATCCCAGACCAAGGAAGTGTTGTTAAGGTCATCCCTACTCCTTCTAGTCAGCCTAGGAATAATTCCCTAGAAATCCCAGAAGGATATTGGCACATATTTGATCAAATGGCCCAGAACCAGCAACCACCCCAAACTTCCACACTGCAATATCCCATTGTGGACACCACAATTAATACACCTATGAAGGCCATTCCTCTCTAGCATATTCCTACATTCCATGGCTTAAAATCGGAAGATCCAGGTGCATTTTTGTTTGAATTCGATGTATTATGCTGGGGGTATGACTATACCACCAATCCCCAAAAGCTAAAATTATTCCCCTCCACATTAAAAGGAGCAGCTCTACAATGGTTTATGGGGTTAGGTGGAGGTGTTATAAATGACTGGGATGAGATGAAAGATGCTTTTCTAAAGAAATATCAGGATTATTGTAGGTCCAGGGAATTAAAGGATGAAATATTTCAGATGACAGCAAAACCTAATGAAACATTGGAGGAATATGTAGAACGCTTTCAATACAACCTCCAAAGATCACCTTATGCTTCTTTACCCTTACATAATAATGGGTTAAAAACTACATTAATTAAAGGGATGAAGGAAGAATGGGTTGAAACATTAAACATCATGGGCAAAGGTGACATATATTAGGAAAATTTGCTGACATTATTGATTTATGTATCAGGAGTTCGAGAGGCAGCACAAGACTAAAACCAGCAAAACATGACATGATCACAAGGGATAGCAAGACCTCTGGTGGAGGTATAATCTGCATAGAAATTGGAAATCTACTGGAAGATTTCAAAACTGATATTTTAGGGACTTTGAAGACACAGCTTGACATCATGCAAGCTAAACAAAAGCAAGTAGAAGAAGAACAAAATTTGAAAATATAATGCCCTAGATGCAGAAATAAACACAGCCATAAAGAGTGCCCACTGGATACAGTCCAAGTCTGTACCATCTGCACGAAAGATAACTCCACAGAAAGTTGCCCCTCACTCCTAGGATTGAAAGCGGTCTACAAAGAAGCGGAAGAAGAAACAGAACCGGTGTGCTTACTCAATCAACGCTGTCAATGGAAGCCATGAAAAACAGGTATGCCCATCGATCTATCCTCTTCTTTTTAGTATCCTCAGTATAATGCTCAACAATATAATGGAATGTGGCAAAATCAACCACCTTTCCCTAGCTGTTCACAGCAGCCATTTCCTACATCGCCATGGCCAAATCAAACAAAACAAACCAATTGACCGAACTTTCCTTACTGTCCACCATTTTGGCAAAATAATACATATCCAACACAATGGTCCCCCTCCACCTCACAGAGTCAAACCTGGCAGTCGAATTGGCAAAGATCTATGAATCAACCAGCTGGAATGATTCCTCTCCCTCCACCTACATTGCCAGCGCCATATACATTGCAAAAAAATCCCTAGACCAACTTAAGACCGCAACTCCCAGCCCAACCCAACCCAAACCCTAATAATAGAGTACCGGTTCAATCTGTTCAAATAATCGAAGCACCAGAACTAGAAACTGAGTTAAGGGAGTGCAACGACCTTCAACTAAAGTCTGGGCGCATAATAGAATCAGAGGGAGACAAAAATGTTCAAGTTGAAAATTCGTTACCTTTAGAACAAACATAAAAAAAAGAGAATGTGGTTAGACAACAAACTCATGAGCAAGAAACCACCTCTTCTCCACCATTCCCTGAACGACTAATCATACCTCGCCCAATAGAACATCCTGATTTTGATCTTCTGGGAGAACTGAAAAATTTGTGTATAAAAATACCACTCCTCCAAGCTATCCAAGATATTCCAATTTATGCAAAGACCATCAAATAATTATGTATAAGAAAGCCAAAGAGGAAAATAACAACTAATCCAACTTTCCAAGTAGTCGGCACACTATCTGACCTACTATCAGGAAGAGAAGCACCTATAAAGTATGAGGACCCAGGAAATCCTATAGTTATGGTGCAAATCAATGGAAAATCCTTTCCAAATGCCTTGGTTGATTTAGGAGCTGCAATTAATATCCTAACAACCACCACTTGTCAAAAACTTGGCATTACATTATTAGATCCAACCACAACCTTATTGGAATTAGCTGACCGATCGGTAGTCAAACCAGAAGGCACACTACATGATGTAATGGTATCTGTAGACTCCTAGGAATACCCAGCCGACTTTCTGATTATTAACCCCAAAAACCGGCTACATGGACACCCTTTAATCTTAGGTAGACCTTGGCTGGCAACTGCTAATGCTTACATTCACTGTCGACAAGGCAACATGACTATAACTAGAGGGAGTTATGTCAAGAATTTAGCCTTATACCCTCTAGCCCAACCAACTTTAACAGCAATAAAAACAAAGAAACAACCTGTATCATACCTCATAGAAAACATTAGATCGCCATTAACCATAGAAGATGCCCTCAAATTTAAAGACCAAACAGAGGATGACATCATTAACAGTTTCATTAACCAACCAAAAACCATATCCCATTTGCAATGTCACATGATCGAGGCAACATTTGATAATGAAGAAGAAGAAGATAACCTGAAAGACATTCATGATCAATAAATACCTACCACCTCTGTTTACAATAGCAAAACTATATAAATTGAGCTAGGAAAAACTCTAAACATTAACAAAAACCTGTCTGCTAAACAAGAGGAGAAGATGGTCCAACTACTGAGAAAATATAAGGGAACCTTTGCATGGGATTACCCATACATGAAAGGAATTGATCCCCGGTTATGCATGCACCACATTTATAAATAAAAAGATGCTAGACCAATTCGCCAACCTCAACAGAGATTAAACCCTCATCTTAAGGATATTGTGAAAGCTGAATTACAAAAAAATTTGGATGTAAATTTTATTTATTCAATATCTGATAGCAAGTTGGTCTCTCCACTAGTAGTGTTGCCAAAGAAGAATGGAAAGTGGAGGATATGTGTAGACTACAAAGAATTAAACAAAGCAACCCAAAAAGACCACTTTCCCCTTCCTTTCATTGATCAGGTATTAGATACATTAGCAGGAAAGAAATTCTTTTCTTTCCTAGATGGTTTCAGTGGATATAATCATATTTAGATTGCCCCAGAAGACCAAGATAAGACTACTTTTACTTGTCCTTGGGGAACATTTGCTTACAGAGTTTTACCCTTTGGTCTATGCAATGCCCCTGCCAAATTTCAGAGGGCCATTCTCAGCATCTTTTCAAATTTAATAAATGAAGGGCTCGAAGTATATATGGATGATTTCACACCTTATGGAGATGATTTTGAGCCAGCATTAGAAACATTGGAAAAGGTGCTGCAAAGGTGTATTGCCACCAGGCTCTGCTTAAGCCATGAGAAGTGTCACATGATGATTACCGAGGGACTCATCTTAGGTCATTATATCTCAGCAGCTAGAATACAGGTAGATCCTGCTAAAATTCAAATAATTTTGTTAATACCTGCTCCCACTATACAAACAGAGGTACGTAGTTTTCTGGGATTTTCTGGTTATTATAGAAGATTCATAGAGCATTTTTCTCAAATAGCCGCACCTCTATACGCACTAACATGGAATGTTGATTTTATTTGGACAGATAAATGTGACCATGCTTTTGAAGATCTGAAAAAGCTTCTATCAATAGCCCCAGTGCTAAGGGGCCCAAATTGGGATTTGCCATTCCAAATTTCATCTAATGCCTCAGACACAGCTATCGAAGCAATCCTTGGGCAAGAAGAAGATAAAAAACATATGCAATTTATTATATTAGTAAGAATCTATCTCCTGCTGAATTAAACTATACTGTGACTGAAAAAATTTAGTTGTAATACATGCTGTAAATAAATTTAGACATTATATAACTGGGTATCCTCTAGTTTTATATACAGATCACTCTGCCATAAATGTTTTAGCAAATAAACCTGTTACAAATGGTAGAGTAACAAGATGGTTGATTCTATTGCAGGAATTTGACATCACAATAAAGGATCGACTTGGAAAAGAGAATCCTGTAGCTGATTTTCTCTCACGAATGCCAAAACCAATGGACGCAGCAGTAGTCGAAGATCAGTTTCCAGTTGAAAATTTTTTTGTTGTTACTGCCAGAACCCCATGGTATGCTGATGTTGCAAATTATTTAGTAGTAGGTAAATTACCCAAGCATCTAATGCCTAATGAACGAAAACAAATAGTGCAGTGCAGTACCCAATTCTCCTGGATTGGGGGCTACCTATTTCATACAGGAGCAGATATGCACATCAGAAGATGCATCCGAGAAGACGAAATATTTGACATTCTGAAAGCATGCCACGATGGGTTGTGTGGCGGACATTTTGTAGATCGCAGGAATGGTCACAAGGTTTTACAAATAGGCTATTACTGGCCTACAATTTTTAAAGATGCTACAAAGTTTGTAAAAGCCTGTGATAGTTGCCAAAGGGCGGGGCGCCCTGGAAAGTCCGATGAAATCCCTTGAATCCACAGTTAGTAATCAAGCCATTTGAGCGCTAGGCACTCGATTTTATTGGTCCTATTAACCCACCATCAAATCAGAAAACATACATACTAGTTGCAACAGAGTATGTTACTAAATGGGTTGAAGCAGAGGCACTTCCAAGAGCTATAGAGGACTCTGTAACACATTTCCTTTTCCAAATATTTGTGCAATATGGCCTCCCAAGGGACATAATTACAGATGGAGGACTGCAATTTGTAGGTAATAAAATCACTGCAACATTAAACAATTACCACATTCAACATAAAATTACAACCCCATACCACTCACAGGCAAATGGCAAAGTAGAAAGCACGAATAAGGTGCTAGAGGCAATACTTACAAAAACAGTTGCATCACACAGATGTGACTGGGCTTCAAGATTTCCGAAAGCCTTGTGGGCATACCGAACAACGTGGAGAAATACCATAGGGTATTTACCATATAAGTTAATATTTGGAAAAGAACCCATCTTTCCAATAGAATTTGAAATTCAAACATTAAGAACAGCGCAGGAGGTGGGTTTGAATTTAAATGAGGCCCAGGTTAGCAGATTACAACAAATCAATGAGTTAGATGAAATTAGGCTCTCTGCCCTTCAACACACTGCATTAATTCAACAACAGAGAGAAAAATGGCACGATGCCCTTATTAAAAAGAAAATCTTCCACGAAGGCGATTGGACACTCCTATATGACTCCAGGTTTCAGGATTTCCTCGGAAAACTCCAGACACGATGGCTTGGACCCTATGAGATACAAAAAGTGCATAACAATGGCACCATTACATTAAGTACCATTGATGGATCTGGACATTCTTTCAAAGCAAACAGTCATCGAGTACAACTTTACCAAAAACCACTTAATCGGGAATCCTTTTACCAGTAATTACGAGGAGATTCCACTATGCAGATTCTGGCTGAGGAAGATAACTCCTCCTTAGCATTAATTCACTGAACAATTCCTTTATTTCTGAAATTTGTACATAAGCTTTTCTCTTTAATTTCACTTGTATGAACTATTTTTGTACAGATTTTTTTTTTTTTTTTTTTTTCGTGTTGTTCCTCTTAACAAACAACAGTCGTTCCTCTTAAGGAACAACAATCTTGTGTGCCTTTATTTTTCGTGATGTTCCTCTTAAGGAACAGCTGTTGTTCCTCTTAATGAATAACAGACATTCCTCTTAAGGAACAACAATATTGGGTGCTTATATTTTTTTGTTGTTCCTCTTAAGGAACAACACTTCTACGTGTCTATCTTTTTGCTGTTCCTCTCAAGGAAAAACTACTATTCCTCTTAAGGAACAACAGTCATTCCTCTTAAAGGAACAACATTTCTGCCGATTGTTTTTGTTGTTCCTTTTAAAAGGAACAACATTTCCGCCGATTGTTTTTGTTGTTCCTTTTAAAAGGAACAACCCCTTCGCCATTTTTTCACTTTCTGCCGTTCCTTCTAAGGAACAACAGTTTCGATTTGAAATGTTTTTAGGTTGTTCCGTCGAAGGAGCAGTATTTTATTTTGTGATTTTTTTAGCTGTTGTTCCGCTTAAGGAACAACTGTTGTTCCTCTTAAAGAACAGTAGTTTCGCATGTATCTTTTTCTTTTATTTGTTGTTCCTCTTAAAGGAACCACAGTTTTTTGTGCAGATGTTCTTTTTGTTGTTCCTCTTAAGGAGCAACAGCTGTTCCGTCTAAGGAACAACACTTTTTGAGTGCTTTTTCTTTTTGTTGTTTCTCTTATAGAATAACATTTTGAGAATTTTTGTGAATTCTTCATGATCCTTTTAAGGAAAACATACAAATTTATGCAAGGACATAAAAATTATAGGTTACTGGAATCAGCAAATCAAAGGCAAAATTGTAATTTTTAAAGAAATTTCTTTGTATTGATAAGAAAAAAGGAAATGACACAACTATCTATATCACTTTGCTGTCTTTATCTTCACTAAAACTAATTTTATTGATTATTTTTATCATGTTGGTTCTTCCCTAATCCTCATAATTCTCTTTGAATTTTATTATTGAATAAGAATAAGGGCATATTTTCCTCTATTGAGATGTTCAGACTTCTTCCACCATCCCTACTCTTAATGAGTGTTCAGCCATCCTCTATATATAAATAGGAAAGTGCTATATAAAATAAAAATAAAAAAATATCTATATGATTACTAACAATTCTATGATTTGTCAAATGGAGGATAGGGGGTCTCATCAAGAGCCAGCCTCCCATGATCATAAGGAAGCAGTGAAGTGGCATTCCCACTATGGCCACCACACCAGGGATATGATCTAATGGGCACATGAGAAAAAATAAAAAGTCCTTGGAACATGAGGTCTCATCACGAGTCAGCTTGCCCACCTTTCACTCCTTCCTGGTGAATGGCATGGTGATTCATCTGGTTACCAAGCTAGCACAATGGCCTCCATCCTGACAATACAAAGCACTTTCCTAGGCATAGATAAAGGATTATGGTTCCAAGGGTGAAAAAGAAAATTTGTCAAGGTTATAAACACCTGTGGGAAACAGAGCTCTGCTGATGGTATTGGAGTCATATTTTTCACAAATAAATAGTAATTATAAACCCTTTTCTTATATCTTTATCTTGATTTCAAATGAGATTATGCTCCTAGACCCCTTTTTTTGAACATCTTACACATGAAATATTGTTTATAAATCAATCATAATGGTTCAAAGTGAATAATGACCGCATAAGCACTTTTATTTACATCAGCTGTCATTTTCCCTATTTTTGCATCATTTCATAGCATTTCCATATTTATTCACAACTTTCATAATATGCCTCGATTTCAATAATTCAATACTTTTTGTGATCATTTCATGAATACACATGCTTTTCTATACCAAATATTCCTTTCTATACTGTACGACTGTCGTCTAGTTCGCTGCTTCTCCATTTCCAGTCGAGGACGACCTATCATATTTCAAGGGGGCGCAGGTGACTTTCGAAATTTGCCTGCATATGGGTCAATTCCTTATTTTCATCAGATCTCGGAAATGGCACGTTTAATGGTATTGATATTTTCCGATATGCACGGGTTGTTGTTCCATTGCCATTTATGTGTATTGCTGTGAAAAATTAACAATGTGCAGGGCTTAGATGAAATGGGAGGGTGAGCAGTACGTAGCGAATCACAAGTACTAACAGTTTCTAACGTTGCACTAGAAATTTTGGAAAGAGCAGGATGGATTGTCTACCTTACACAACTGCAGCAGCCCCATGAAACTGTGACCATCGAATTTTTGCTGAACTTGCAGGAGGATCATTCCATAGTAAGAGGAAGGCAAATAACAGTAACAAATGTAGTAATTGCTGAGGTATCCGGTCTACCAGCAGTTGGACCCATATGGATCCATAAAAAATTAAGACTGCAAGAGGCAATGACCATCTTTCGGGACGAAGGACAGAAACTAACCATCAAAAGAAAAGGAGTCCAGCTAGCAACTCTGGGAGAACCATGGGCAAAAATGGCAAGAGTAATGCAAAGCTACATTACATGTGATGGGAGAAAGGATGTGGTAAGACCATGCCAACTCAAATTATTAGCAATACTAAAACAGAAATGTGATGTAAATTTTCCTGCATATTTAAATTTTTTACTACATGACGTTGCTCAGAGCATAAGGAAATCCCGTCATACAAGAACGGTAGTAAGCCACCATTTTTTAATTCGATTAATAGTTAGCCACAGTCTTGCTCAGCAATAGACTAGTTGGGAAGAATTGGTATTTTCAATAGATGGGGGAATAGCCTTACCTACCGCAAAATGAAAAAGAATCACTAGCACAGCAAATAGACCTCTAAAACGCAGACAGTCCTCTAGATTAAGAAGAAGCAGGGGAATTTTTGGAAGCCTCCAGAGTAGCAGCAGCCAAACCTTAGAATCACCTAGTTTTGGAGATGAGCAACCCCCACAACTTGAAGGAGAATAAAATCAGGAAGAGTAAGAAATTAAGCATACCACTGAAGAGGAAAGGGAGGAAGTGGAACCTATCATAGCCTCCAGCGCAAGTCCACCACAGAGTCCATTGCAGGAGGACGAATTGGCCGAAATTTTGGCCAATATGTGTGAGTATATGCAACCCTAGAGTCCACTCAACCTCAATATTGAGGTAGAACAATTACAGGAACATTCTATCCACAGCAAGGATACATCCAAGGAAATGCATGATGACAAGGAGGCAGAAGCAGAAGCCCCTCAGGAAATAGTAGATCAAACTAGGGTTTCCTCCCCTAAGGAACCTAGTCAGGATAATACGAACACTGAAGAAGTATTCCAAACGGAGAATATGGAAACGAGCCAGGGCGAAGGCACATTCCCTGAAGAACAAAACCTAGCTGAGCAACCAAGTCTAGAAAAGGGAACAACTGTTCCTCCCAAGAAGAAGAAGAAGACAAATGAACTTAAGAGGCCGCGGAGGGAACAACAAAAGCTACTAAAATTAGTAAAACAACTCAGACAAAAGATAAGGGTTCTGAAAAGGGGGAAAATCTCTAAATGAACCCCGAAAATGGGGGATGCATCCATCCAAATGGAACCCCATAATACAAGGGCCATGGAGACTCAAACCGAGCCCATATTCATTCAAGATAGCAAGGAACAACAGGCAGTTGTTACAGACGTAATTGCCCAAACCGAAAATGCACAAGTCTGTAATAAAGATGTTTAGATCGAGGCACTGTCCTCTAGTAGTATGGCCAACCAGACATTTTTCAATAAAGAGACACATACTCTAGAAACTCGATATTGTAATAAGAAAAACCAGGTAGATCTTCAACCCAAAAATGTTTTGTTGAACAACGACCCTAGTGTAGAAAAACTCCGAGAAGATCTAGGATAGGCTTAGCAGGCTAGAGAAAAGCTCGAAGAAGAGATTGTTTCTAAGAAGAAATACCAAGAGTTACAACAACAATTAAGGAACATCAATGCATCAAAGGTAGAAGCCTTCGAAAAATGTCGGAAGGCAAAAGAAAAAGTTGAAGAGGTAAGGAATAGACTACAAATAGTCAGGAATCAAATGGATACTCTATGTTCTCTATATACAAATGTTCTAGCATGTAGGTCCCCTGCCAAAAATTATGCTTTGTTTTTGTTAGAAATATATTTACAGTTAAAAATTTAAGCTGTTAAGGCAGGAAAACCTATAGAATTAAAAACTGTTGATGATTTTATAAATTGCTGCAAACTTTATGGAATAAAAGTTCAGCGCTTACTCTGTGAATTTTATTTGGACAATTTTATATTGGAAGAGGAAATGGAGATGAATCCCAATCCTTTTGTGGGTGATGTCCAATATCAAGCATTCATTTCGTTTGTTGTTAACCAGTTAAAGTGGCTCAAGGCCTATAACACTTTTTAGAGACAAGAAAATGGGTTAGACCTTTGGGTTAGGGGTGAACCGAGACGCCCATTACAACTATGGGCTAGGCAGAAAAGCTTAATGACAAAGGAGGGTGTGATCCAGACATTGGGACCCATCTACAAAGCGATTATCCTAGATGGGGTAGAATATTTTCTGTCCATCAGAGACCAAGCCGTAGTAGCAGCTAAACTTCGATGGAATATTTCCAATCGGAGTATATAAGACAGAGAGCCATTCAATTATTGGAATATGTAATTTCTCTTTTCCTTCAATTTGGTTATTTGAATATCAAATATATTTTGTTGGAAGATTCAGGTTTGGGTTTAGTTAAAAAAAAATTTCAGGTATTTTCGGCTTTGAAAATGAAACGCGTTATTGGAAAGGGTTTTGGAAATCTATTTTTGTTAGAAGATTCACGATTGGGTTTAGTGAAGAAACATGTAAAGGTATTATTGGCTTCAATTGTTAAAAAAAAGTGTGTTAAGTGAAGAAACATGCAAAGGTATTATTGGCTTCAATTGTTAAAAAAAAAATGTTACAGAGTCAAATGTTTTTTTAATTTCATACAGTTAATTGGACATACAATTTTTTTACAAACCCATTATTATTTTTTTCTGGACAATGTTGTGATTAGGTCTTAGTTTCAAGAAACCACTAACATTTTTTTAATATTTTAATGCTAGTAATCTCATATCAAGTTTTGTTGGTGATGTACTCCAAAAAAATCTATAATTATTTTTGGAAAAATCCATTCATTTTTTTAAAAATAACCTATTTGTTTTAACTAAAAAAAATTACCTCTTTAAAAAGTAAGAAATAGAATAATGGTATGAGAAAATATTTTAAAAATCTCCAATATAATGTTTAAAGTTTATAATTAAAAAAAAAATCCAACTTAAATCCAACTCCCAAAAATGATGACCTTATAATGGTATTTTTATTTTTATATAATTTAATTTATTCAATTTTATGAAATAGAAAATGATGAGAATCTTAAATAAATAGAGTAGTTTTATTAGTTATGCAATATGATTTTTATTGGATGTTAAGTTGTTATAAATATATGTTATTATTATTATTATTATTATTATTATTATTATTATTATTATTTTAAAATTTGAATGTTTATTTTTTAATATTAAATAATTAAACTAAAAATATCATTTTTCATTTTTTTTTTTAATATTTATTAATTACTTTATATTTATATTGATAGATATATTAAGTTTTGCAATATGATTTTAATTTTTTTTATTAAATTAGTAATTATTAAGTGGATAGTAAACATTTAATTTCCACGATATGTTTTAGAATATTAGTAGTAATAGTCACATATTGGGATTTATTTTAAAAGTAATTATATTTTTTCTATTTTTTAAATTAAATTGATTAATTAAAAAAGACCATATAAAATGAGTTATAGTTTTTCTGGGCATATAGTATTAATCCATGGTATTATAACAAATCCTATTTATAAGTTAACTATGTTCATATTAAAATGGAAGCAAATCTCATGATTGTATATATATATATATATATATATATATATATATATATATATATATATATATATACACACACACACGTTTCTTTCATAATTAATAATAATTTTAAATATAATTATAATTTAGTTTATATGTGTGTGTGTGTTTTCTCCTTTAATTTTTTCCAACCATTTAATTTATATGGTTGTGCTACTTATAACTTTTTAAACTTTATAATTGTTTTTAGAATTAAAAAAAAATGTTTCAATTTACTCTAGCCATAAACTCATTAAATAGTTAATATGTGATTTGTAGGTTTGATCATAGATGTGGAGCATAATAAACGTTCCTTCCAACCATTAAGCTAAATCAAATTGGAAAAAAAATAAAAATAAAAAAACATTTTTTTTTTATGAAAACTAATTAAATACTACATATTATAACTATTTTACTTATAATATATTATCTATTAAATTTTAGAATATATATATATATATATATAGTTTCCTTAAGTCAATTAAAATGGAAGAGAATCATTGTCACTTTTCAAAAACTCATGATTTGTGAACTAAACGACAGTCCCTTTTCTATCATGAGGGAGATAGTAGCTTTACTTTTTTTTACAAAAAGAACAAATTGGGTCCTTCCTTTTCAAAATTTTGCAAAATATAATGATAACAACATGAGATATTCACTTAGACCCCATGATCAAGAAGATATTTTTGTTATTGGCCTTATTTCTTTTCTAAGAATTCAAATGATCCCCTGTCAAGATCCATTCTACCCTTTCACAGGGCATCTCCTGCTAAGTTTTAGTACCTGTAGGTGTGATGAAAATAGTTATGAAGAAATGAGAGGTTTGTTGTTGTATCCTTTCAAATAAATAAGAAAGGGTGTGTTTGTGGATTCTTGTAGAGCCATTTAGCCAATTTGTTACATTTTGGAAATCCCAATATACTTTTAGAAAGGAAATATTCTTAGAGATGGAAACATGGAACAACAATTTTAGAGAAAAAAATTCAACATAGTTGTTTGATGTAGGACCAATTCTTGTAGCAAATGAGATAGATGAATTTTTGGATGGATTTAGAATTCCACATGCTCCACCTATTAAGGGGGACCTTGGAGCCACCTCATCAAATAAATCCCAAGGTGAGCCTATTTATATATTTGGTGTAGGGTAAAGTTATGGGTGAGAAGAAATTGTTTTACAAGGTATGTTATCAACTATGGCGAGACTTTGAATGGATAATTTTGATATGGATGTGGTATTATTATCAATAATAACTTTATTTATGTTTAGCCAAGTTCCCTAAGCCACCATGAGGGAAGCATTTTGTGTTGGGGATTTTCCTAAGATGCAAGCCAATAGGAGATACATCATTTATAGAAGAGCCATTCCAACAAAAGGGGGTTCCATCGAAGTGACAAGTGTCCCTCCAAACAATAATTGTGGAGTAGAAATTTATAAAAAGATGGTTTATAGCTTACAGATTCATAACGTGGAGGGGGCATATGTGTGGGCCATGGAATGAACACTTCTAGAGGTTTTCCGAGGTGGGGATTTTTTTGTAAGTAGTAACCACATAAATAGCTTTGCCTTTGGTGGAAATTTGAGCCTCCAAAGTTTTTTTCTCCACCAAGGTGGATCTTGTCTAGGATCTTCCATTGGTAAGCTCAAGTAACCAAATTTAGGTGCATAAAATTTTTGAGGACTATGTCCATATAAAATTATCCTATGAGTGAGTGAGACTCGCCTAAGATCATTAAGAGATGTGATGTGTGTGTTCAAATGATAATTATTTTTCTATTCTGTAATGTTCAAACTACATTAAACATACACAAGGAAAAAAAAAAAAAAAAACTTCTAGAAATCTAGTTCTAATTATAAGAGCATGATCATATTATAAGGTCTTGTATTTACTATATACAAATGCTTGTCAACTATAGAAATCATGTCTTGAAAACCATTATGTCAGTTTTTTGTACATGATTTCCTACTTTCCACTCACTAAATACTAAGATGCAATAAATCATTCCAAATATGGTTCCATGTATGATATCTACGATGCACATATGAACTCTTTTCAACATAACTATATCAAAGGCTTTTATATCAACCTTGCAATCAATATATATAAATTGATTATTTTTCACCCGCTTCGAGGAAGGGAGATAAAGGTTGTCCTGCTTGTTTTTAATTTTAAAGTACATAATGTAGAAATTATATGCACTAAGCATGCATATGTCCTGGATTCACCTGATCTCACACTATTTAACTTTATGCAAAATACTGAATCAATTCCACTTGTTAATCTTTTGCAGAAAAATTAATTGCACACACATGTGAAGCATAAACAAAAATAATCAATTGCACATAACAAAGTTTTTAACCGGGAAAGCCTGAAGCTGAAAACCCCAACTATATATTATGTATCATGGAATCATATGACAATCATCATACAAATATTATCAAGCTCTCAGTACAGTACAATTGTCATACACTAATCAGGACCAATCTTGCAAATCCATGCACCGATCTTTGCCTCCTGCTAGCCTGCCTCCACTGCGCAATCCCTGCTGAAGAATAGCTCTGAATGAATTCGAATTACTCTTGCCTTGACTACGCAATCCTCATTGGCAACTCCAATGTGTGTGTGATGCAATCAATGCATCACTATAGTCACAACAAATAGTCTATCTTGCCCTTTCACCTACCTTTCCACTGGGTCTCCATTGAAACTACCATGCACTGTAGTTAACTGCTGTATTGTTCAGTTGATTAATGAGTTATTATTTGTGAATTAATTAAATAATTAATTCACTCCACTCTCACTAGTGTATCATTCAGTTAGACAAGATACAACTAGCTCAACTGAGTCTGAGTTAAACTAAATACAACTCCATAACTACTTCTTCCAACTGTGTCATAACTTTGCCACTTGAGTTCTAATTGAGTCCTCCATGCATTAGCTCCAGTAAACCCTTGGGAATTTCGTAATTCCCTCAGTCCACTGATGTGCCACATCTGTGCACTGAACTGAAGTGCTCAAGAGAATAAGTTACTATTTAGTGTCTGATTATTATTAAGAGCTAATAATAATCGACATGCATCTATTTTTAGATCAATGATCTATAAATAGACTTCGCCCAATATTCTAAAAATAGAATTTCATCTATTTTTCCAACTTGACCAACCATCCACAAATAGCATCTTGCAACTTCTGAAATATAATCATCATGTCTAAAAATAGACTTGCGCCAAAAATAGCTTGCGGGCCGACTTAGTGAAGGCAACTCTTTTCACTAAGCTCATCATCTTGTTGAATCTCAACACTCCCTCTCAACAAGATATGGATTATCCTTCACCTCGATCCTACCTCTATGGTATTTGAATTTTCTCCTGGTGAGCGCCTTCGTCAGAATATCTGCATCCTGATCCTCCGTAGGAATGTACTGAAGCAACGTGATCTTCTGTTGCACACAATCTTTGATATGATGATACTGGATATAAATATGTTTAGATCTATCATGAAACATAGGATTAACCGAGAGTTTAATGCAACTCTGATTATCATAATGTATCATTGTGGGATTTAAATGTGAACTGAACAAACCAACCAAGATCTTCCTCATCCAGATAACCTCACATGCAGCTTGACTTGCTGCCATGTATTATGCTTCCGCTGAACTGAGTGGCATGGATCTTTGTTTCCTACTGTACCAAGAAACTGTCGTAGATCCGATACTGAAAATCCCTCCTGATGTTCTCTTTCTGTCTGTTGGGCTTCCTGCCCAATCTGCATCCGTGAAGCCATGCAACTTCACCTCATCCTTTTGTCTGTACCATAAACCATACTCAAATGTGCCCCTAAGATATCTCAAAACATGCTTGCCTACCTTCCAAAAGAGCTTGGTAGGCTTAACCATCGCTTGTGAAAGCTGGTTCACCGCATAGCATATGTCTGGTCTTGTATTGACTAAATATATGAGCGAACCCACCAACTGTTGATAAACAGTGGCATCCACTACCTCTGCCGATGTAGCATCCTCTTTCTTTCAATTTCCTAGAAGAGGAGTGTCGATAGGCTTGTAGCCTTGCATGTGAAACTTCTCCAGTATCTCCTGCACATACTTTCCTTGAGAAACAAATAGTTCACCTTCCCGCTACCATATTTCCAATCCAAGGAAATAATGAAGGAGGCCCAAATCCTTCATCTCAAACTCCTTTGCAAGATCTGCCTTGCATGAGTGTATCAAATTCTTATCACTTGTTAGTATTAAATCATCAACATAAAGTATAATGATTAAAAGCTTACCCTCCACCACAATCTGGTACAGGTTTGCATCTGCCTCACTCTTGGTGAATCCAGGTCCAGTGAAATAACTGTCGATCCGAGTGTACCAAGCATGAGGTGCTTGTTTCAGCCCATACAACGCTCTTTTGAGCCTGCATACATGTGACTTGCTGTTGAAGATCTCAAATCCTTCAGGCTGCTCAATGTACACCTCTTCCTCAATGATCCCATTAAGGAACACAATCTTCACATCCATCTGATGAATGTGCCAACCCATCTGTGTTGAGAGAGCAAGGATGGTCCATATGGAATAATATCGTGCGACAGGTGCAAAGGTTTCTTCATAGTCAATCCCCTCAATCTGTGAGAAGCCTCGGGCAACAAATCTTGCCTTATACTTCTCAACACTCCCATCAACAGCTTGCTTTACCTTGTAGATCCATCTTGTTCCTACAATTGATTTTCCCACCGGCCTGGAACAATCTCCCAAGCACTGTTTCTGACAATGGAGTCATACTCCTCCACCATGGCATCTAACCATGTGGGCTCCTGCACTGCTTCTTCGAAAGAAGATGGCTCTGTCACAATACACTTGCTCATAAGAGCCATGTATCCAGTATAACGGTCAGGCGACTGTCTCTGTCTGCACTGTGATGTAGTGACTCCTACATTCTGTGCTGCATCTACCTTCAGTCTCTCAGCTTCTGTGGTACACTTTCTGCCTTGTCTGATGTTTGGTTCTGCATGAGTGGACTCCGCCACTCCATGAATCTCCTCCTATGGCTAATCCACATCTAGAGGCTCATATTTGAGAACGATAAATTCCTCCTCTGCATGCAAGTGTAGCTCCCTCTCAAGCGACAACTTCATGGCTTTCACCTCATTGAATTTTATATCCCATCGCACAACAATCATCCGACTATCTAAAAAATACACACGATAATTATGGTCTAAGGGTGTTATTTTCATGTTTTCCCCACCGAGGGTTTAACTCTCTCGTTTATCCCATAAAGGACGAGAATTAAGTTAATTTTGTTAAGTTATTTTGACTATACAATTTTGGATTACCGCACTGCAATGTTACCATATTTAAGACATGTCAGTTATCGTTTTTATTTTCATTACTGTGTATAAATTATACTTCCCTTGTCCATATCCATGGATCCATCGTTTGTCGACTCTATGCGACGGAGGGTTTTGTTAAGAGAGAGGTTTTTGTTATTAACCTGACAGGGTTTCTAAGTCAGGGTTTGACAGTCATATATATAGAAGTTGTACCTCAATTTTAACTTTCTCATATATGTATATTTTCAATCTCATGGGTGTTTCGTCCTCTGCTTTTGATCTAAGCTTTCTCAGGGCTATTTTGGATACCATGCTTCATGTGTCAGTTTTCATCTTTGTTAATTTTTATAATCTCAGTTCGTTCTTTTGCATGCATGATTCAGACTCATTGTTTAAGCTATTCGGCTTTGTTTGTAGTTTTACATTATCTTTCAATGTGAATATTTCTTACAATGTTTTAATGAGGATATATGTACATAATACTATTGTCTGTAGATGTCTTTTCTTCATCTTATCAATTTTCTATATTATGAAGAAATCTCTTTTATCTGCATAATAATTAACCTGTAAATAGTTATGGAGAGGTTTATATTTAAGGCTATGGATTGTAATGCTAGTTCATATAGCCTTTTTCTTTCATCTTAGTAAATTCTGGTTAACTTAATGGTTTAACAGTTTTGAGCATTTTTATGCTATTTGCATCTATTTCCATAATTACTTTAGATGGGTGACTGGACCACCCCAAGGGACTTGTCCCCTGTCCGTGTATTAGCCTACCTCTCCTACAGGATAGACAATGTCTACTCATGGGTTTTTCCTAGGATTTAACTGTCAAACCTGATTTCTTTACTATTTCTACCATGAGATTCAACTAGCATTCCTTAAATCTCTTTTTCACAGAAACTTAATTTACAGGATAAATAAACTTGCGAATAGTAAATCTTTTAGCTCTGTCTAATGTTTACAGAGTTACAACTCTTGTAATTTCTCCAAATAAATACACCATTCATCATTTTGTTCTCTATGACTAAACATAAATTCATAAGTAAATAAACTAGATACTTTTCTAATATAATTTACTTATCTGACTTTGTGAAAAAAATGATGGCTTCTACCCAACCATAGTGAGGAAATGACGTCCTCTACTCCCCCGTGCTCCTCTCCAAAGTAGGAAGTCATAGTAGTAATTTCAAGGAGGTAGACCTCAGGAATCCGATCTAGTATTCTCTCCTAATCAGGTAGAAGAGTTCCAATGGTCTTCCACTAGCTCTGGATGCTCTCTCCTTCTAGCTTCTCGGCTGCTCCTCTTCTCCTGCACATAACCCCTTTCCTCCTCTAGGATTTTCTTTTTATCCCCGAGGAAAGGTAACTGCCAGTAACTTCTTTTTCAACTACTTTGGAGTCTTGGAAAATTTTACCATCAGATTCATGGTATCACACCATAATTAAAAATTTATTTAAAAAGTAATAAACTTTAATTCATAACTTTTTTTATTAACATACTTGTTTTTTTTCCTGAATAAGATAGATTATATTAAAAATCATATAGTACAGAGTGGTGTTACGAGCAAGAGAGACAGATAATCAGGGAATCGGAAATGATTAGTTATCAACCTCGGTCCCAAAACATAGCTAAGAGAGAACATAGAGTGTTAAGAAGTGAGACAAGGGGATCAGGCGAGACTGTCACTAGAAGCTACCCAGAAAGGGTAGTTTCCTCCATATGGCATTTCTTTCCATTTTTTTTTTGTAACTTTGAACCAAACATTACTGGGAAAGTGAGTAAGAGCTAGCTGGAGATCATCGTTAGCCACTAGAGGAGTTTCTTTATCCGAGTTGAAGGAGGCAGACTCATGAGCTCATTTATGGGGATTCGAGATAGCATTGGGCCCTTCAGGGTCTACCGAGGCCGTCTCCTTTTCTGTTATTGGTGCCTCTTCCTCTGCTTCAGGCTCCTCATCATCCAAGTTGGGGGTCTCCATGTAATCCATGGGAGGCAGATCACAGGGCTTCCAAATTTTAGATTTCGGTTTGCGATTGTCTTTTTTATGTTGGGCATGGAATATAGTGCATGAATTCTAGAGGTGCCCTATTTGGTGGCAATGAAACATCAAAACGCAGTGTTCTCGTAATCTAGAGTGTAATTCCAAAGGAATTCACTCACTTTCAGATTGATTTGATCTGGCAAACCTTTACTTAGATCTATTTCCACACAAATTCTGCTGAAGGTGTAAATGTCTTTCTCTCCCCTAGAGGGATCCATTGCCAAAAACTGACCCAAAGAGTTACCAATTGCTTGGAAGATAGAGGAGTGCCATATATGAGCAGGAATATTGGGAAGCCTAGCCCAATGGGAAGTTTGATGATGACTGCCAAAGAAGGGTCAAAATCTGGGAACCAGGGGGTGAGGAATAGCCCTGCTTTTCCCTAAAACCATGGACCCCATGTTACGGCTTTTTGATAGTCCTCATTGAAAGCAAATAGAACAATGAATAAACCCTTCGAGCAGAAGATGAATTTGTTTTTTTTAGTCCAAGTGGAGTGAATCAATTGATATAGATCTGTTGTGTGTGGCCATAGTCCGTTGAAGCGGAAAATGATAGCAGATTCTGCAAACATTTGATGTTGGTTTTCAAGATTTGGGTGGGATATTTCTATTAAGGGCACATCCTCTGATTTATCCACCAGGAAAGGCCTAGGGTCTTCCATAGGATAAGTAGATTTATCTGTGGTTTGTGTGGCACTCTTGGATGGTTGTGCATGGGGAAAAATATTTGAAATAGAAGACATGGGCAGAGGACGGTTTTCCAGCTGCTCCTCCTCACAGACGGAGGGTTAAAACCACCAAGGCATATTTTTCAATATTGTAGAATGAAAGAAAGAGAGAGTCATTTAGTTGTTTACGTCCATAGAGAAGTCGCTGAGAGGTGGAGGGTATCCTCAACTTTATTTCAAGGGCTAGCGAGAGGGATCTCACCAGATCCGTGGAGTGGACCCAGAGTAGCAGAGTTTTTCTCGATAAAAGAGTGGTTTGTATCTAGAAAGAGGGGGAGGCAGATTTGGAGAACCCTTGATGCCATATCTCAACCAAGAGGCCAGAGAATCGAAATTTGAGGGCTTATTTCATATTATAACCACCGCAAAGTGAATAGCCTTCCCGTCGAGCAGCACGCTGCAGTCCATCGGCGTTGCATGATGGCTTGGAGCTGTGCAAGCCCATCGAATCTGAGTGCAACCATCCATAATGTCATGGATATTCTCATCCCCAGCAGCCACCAGGGGCACATAGCTATATGTGTTATGAGCAGCTTCATTCTACAGCCGAACCTCAGAACTGAGCCAGATCCCAGAGCTACTACTGTCAAGGTGTAGCCCAAGGGGTAACGGTGGCTCATGGCCATCAAGAAATTAAAAAATGGGGGATTCGTTGGTTTTCAGAGCACAGAGGGTCTCATCCAGAGGGCCAGACTCCATAGCCCGAGTGATGGAGCTACTGCGTCGTGAGGGAACTCAAGCTGCCATGGCCTTTGGCGTCGAGCTGTGGCGCGGCGGCGGTAGAGCGAGGGAGAGAAGTAACCCTAGCCATCTTCATTGATTAGCATACTTGTTAATCTATTAAATAAAATTAAATAACTTCATTGTCTAATTAAAATGTCTTTTAGTAGATAACATTAAATACAAGTGTTACAACTTCCCCCACTTAAGATGAACACCGTCCCTGGTGTTATACCATTCCACTGAAAAATTTTGGATATCCCTCCCACACAAAGTTTTCATCTTCCAAAGTCACCTCCTTCTGGTTAAAGTGCTTCCATTACACTTTAAATTGGGTGATAGCTCACTTCCGGAGCGTTATTTCTCTTCGATCGAGAGTGCATGCACCACTGCCTCCACATCTTGAGTGCATGCACCACTGCTGTTAACTCTAAATTGTAGGTAGGATATCACTATTCAAGGTCTTTTAACTTTCTATATTCATACGCCACAACCTTCCCGTCTTGTGACAACACTGATCCTACACCTTCTTTACTTGCATCGGCGCAAACTTCAAATTCTAAATTTGGATATGCAACTTTCAGAATAGGAGATGTGGTCAATAAATGTTTTAATTTCTCAAAACTAGAATGGAATTCATTGGTCCATTTAAACACTCGCCCCTTGCGTTGCAAGGAAGTTATAGGAAAGGAAATTTTAGAAAATCCTTCTATAAAACGCTGGTAGTAACTAGCCAGTCCCATAAAGGATCGTATGTATGCCTCGTTTTTAGGCACCCTCCATTCCATAATAGTCTTTATCTTTTCAAGGTCCACTACTATTCCTTCAGCCTAAATAACGTGGCCGAAATACTGTATTTGTTCCTTGTAAAAGTCACACTCGCTGAATTTGGTGTATAACTGATGGTCCCTCAACATTTTCAACACTATACATAGATGCTCCTTATGTTCCTCCATATACTTTGAATATATTAACATATCGTCTATAAAAATCAAAACCAAATTTATCTAGATACGGATGAAATATGCCATGCATTAAGCTCATGAATGTTGCAGGTGCATTGGTCAAACCAAACGGTAGGACCACAAATTCATAATGCCATATCTGGTTCGGAAGGTTTTTTTATAAATATCTTCATCTTTTATCCTTATTTGGCGATACCCAAATCTTAGATCTATTTTTGAAAAGACCGTTGCCCCTTTTACTTGGTCGAAAAGATCATCAATCCGAGGTAGTGGGTATTTATTTTTAACAGTTAATTTATTAAGTTGCTTGTAGTCCATACACATTCGCATGGTACCATCCTTTTTCTTTACAAACAATATTGGTGCCCCCCAAGGTGACACACTAGGACGGATATATCCCTTGTCCAATAATTCTTGTTAAGGCAAAAAAAACAACAAAGGCAAGTCGTGAACATGCTGGGCAGAGTCGTGAACGTGATTGGGTCAAGTCGTGCACGTTTGGCTAGAGTCGTGAACGCTAAGTGAGTCAAGTCATGAATGTAGGGAAAGTAGTGAACAATTCAACTATTCTACGAAAAACTAAGAAACGAACGGGCACAACCAAAGAAAAAAAGTCGGCAAACCACAGCAAGGGAGCAGTGAGGACCGTTGGATCTGAGCATTAATCAACGACGGAGATTAAATCACATACCACACATCGTAGATCACATAGGATAAGTTATTGTTAAACGTTAAAGGTTTCAAAGTGCAATAAAGAGGCCCAGATGTGATGTATTTTCAAAGGGAAAATCCAAAGGATTTCAAATCCGTATGCAGAGCCTATTCTGTGTTAAATCGCATCAAAGGAAGAAGAGGAGATTACAACGTAAAATCTATGGAACACGAAGGGTGATGTGCGATGCCAGGTGGGACCCGATCGCAATCGCAAATCACAAATCTTAAAAGATAAGTTGCAAATGTAAGTGTTAAAATCACCAAAGTGTGATGTGCAATGCCAAGTGGGACCTGATTGCAATCGCACATCTCAATTTTTACAAGATAAATGCCAAGGGTTCAATGTTAAAACTGTTGAAGTGCGATGTGCGATGCGGTGGGGCCCTATCACAAATCGTAAAGTTTAAAGGATAACCATGGGAGGTAAGTTTTAGAATAGTCGAAGCGTGATATGCGACATGGGTGGGACCCAATCGCATATCACAGTGCGCGCATCACAAGTTTAAAAAGATGAATGTTAGAGAGAAAGTTAAAGACAAGGAAATGCGAAGTGCGATGTTGGCGCGGATGTGATGTGGTTCCAAGATGAAATCTAAAGGATTTCATGTCTGGGCATATGAGTTTTGTGCACCATTTTATGAAGAAATAGGCCAAAATATGGAAGGACTTGTAAAATAATAAGCCCAGACAAGGCATGCAAGCAAAGGATGTCGAGTCAGGAAAAGGGCTTTCATGCAGAACGGTTATGGTATACCAGCAGAAGCAGAAAAGGTAGTAGAACACATCAACACCATCACCAATCAATGAAAAGTGGCTAGCACTGCACTAGATTTGATTACCTAATGCCGGTTTCTGAAAAACAGAGCCATATGTCAAAGCCACCATTGGTTGCCTCTTCGTGACCATCACAGCCACCTCCAAGCTTATTTTTTGATCTTACAAAGAGCCATCAAAGCGTTTGTATCCATGAAGAGCTGCCCAAAATTAATTCTACAGGCAGTTTTTTTGTTAGAGATTGGGCCTTGCATGGCCACACTCGTCCATTTTCTGCTAAATTATAATCAATGAAAGGTTGTCGAGTAAGGTAGGGAAACCGACTTATTCTTTAGATAAATACTACATGCCTTAGCAGTATCAGGGATTGGAAAATTGGTCCCTGCTGAAACTTGCATTGGAACATTGTAACTGTTTGAGATGGGAATCAATAATAAGAGACCGTTCAAAGAATTCTCGAGCTATGTTAATGGTGATGTTTTTCCTTTGTTTTCATGTTTTTCCTCTGTCTTTTCATGTTGTGCATCAATTTATTTGATTTCAAAACAGAAAATTTAGATTAAGATTTGCTGAGAGAGCACCTTAATTGTGTCTGTGTTTGTTATCTTAATGTTTTCTTCTGAAGTATAGTTAAATAATTCTTAACTTCTATTTAGCAATTTCTGAACCCACTACTTTCTCCCATCTCATATTCACACTGCCAGTAAGATCTAGTTTGCATAGTTAGATTGCCCTGTAAATGCCCTTGAAAAGTTGATGCACAATTCAGCCTTTTATGACTCCATAGCCCAATGGATTAAGTTTCACAGCTCTGTCTGTCCAACCACCCAATCAATCAAAACAAACAACCCTCATAATTTCTATAACTAGCCTAATATCAACATTTAGAATTATCAAGCTAAATAATAAAAACAGAGAGAGCCCTCTCTGAGTTTAGGAAGGCTATGTCCTGGACTCCAAAGTAGTTTGATGTTGTCCTCTATTGATTTTTCTTTCCAATATTACAAATGAAAGAGTGATAACAAGGTACTTCAACATTTAGGAGTAGTCACTTACAAACTGGCCTTGTCAACTACTTTAAAAATCCACCCAGTCTTCCATGTATCCTTCCTTAAGAAAGTTGTGGGGAAAAATTGTAGCGTTAAAACCAGTCTTCCAAAATTGGATTAGGGTGGTTCACTTTGGCTCCAACGTGGGTAGGTCCTTGATACTCATGAAATAAATCTCCACGGATGCACAATTAAGAAAATCCTCATCAAGTGGAAAGACACCTCTCCAAAAGATGCAACGTTGGAACCAATTGCTATTCTTCAGTAGTTTCTGTAGCTTCAGCCTTGAGGAAAAGGTTGGTTTTTATGTGGGAGAGCATGTTAGGGTCCAACCCTAACCCATTTATTTATGTAATAAGCCGAAGGGGCCTCATCATAGTCATAGTTAGTTAGTTGAGTCAATAAAGCCCGTAAGAGGTTATCTGCATTAATAATAATCGTAAGTGGTTGAGCCACATTATAGAAAAGGGACCACAATTATTTATAAATGTGCCATAGTTAATAAATAAAGTGGTTAACTTGCATTATGTAAGGGACCACTAATAGTTCGGGTTTTGGATGTCATAAAGCTATAAATAATATTAGATATCAAGGGAAGAAGCATCAAGTTTTATTTTAATTGAGCTATGCTCTGTTGGAGGTTTCCCCTTGAAGAGGCAAGTGAACATTCTATTTTTCTTCTAAATAATAAAAATATATTTGTAGGTTGTCTCAATTCATGTGATATTTCTGAGTTTCTGAAAATATAGTTTCGTATTTCTAGCATTTTTTTATTCTTGAAGGTCAGGTGCATAACACCACCCCCCCTCCACCTGCCCCCTCCTTGGCCCATGCACCCTTCCCTGGTCACTTTCTTTTCCTACGGACCCAACCCCCTTTCCAAAAACTCCATTTCCCCCATCACTAAATCACTCTTTCCTTCTATTGCAATTTTCCCATCCCCTGCTCATAATCTATTATGTGGTTTTGATGTTGTGGCTTCTTTCGTCCTGGTAACCCCCCTACTTATCTTCTCCTCCCAGTTTCTTGTGTGACATTATTACATGGGAGATGCAAAGCGAAGGTACTTCTGCAAAATCTTTGTAACACTCCCTATAATATGCATTTAATACCATTCCAAAATCAAGAAAAACATTTGTGAAGCAAAAGGTGGATGATCATAATTTATTTCTAAGACAAGATATCGAACTAAATAACATCTTCAAGATGGAAGAGGTAGCATTGCTGGGCAGGGTCACTAGCAAGAGCATGGATATGACAGTAATAATGAGTTGGGTTGCCAAAAATTTCCCTTTGATTTTAGGTTACTTACCTAGATGCATTACCTTGGGGAGGGTTGGTTATCTTGGCTCACACACTCTAGGGAGGATGTGAACAAGCTTCTACAATGACGATGCCAATGGGGCTTCCAGGAAATCTTCCTCAAAAAATGGACAATGGACTTTGATGCTCACTGAGAGCAGCTTTTAGTGGTTTTGGTATGGGTCAAACTTCTATCCCTCCCCTATATTTTTTTTCTGACGAGGTATTTCAATAAATTAGGAATATCTTAGGGTTTTATTATGAACCAAACTCCTCTTATAAAAGAAATAGATACATGGAAATGAAAAGAATCATGGCATCATGTCTCCCTAACTCAATTTCCAGCAAAGTGGGCTCCAAAAATCATAATAAAGCACTTCATTACAAAGTAATTCCATACAAGTGTGTAGTCATTGTTACTCATATGGAAATTTGGGAGAGGATTACCCTAACAGGAAGTTAAAAAACAAGTGGGGTTAAAAATTTTCACAAGGGTTTGGACTCTAAAAAATATACCTTGCACAATATAAATTATGAATCAAATACCACCAAAGGAAATGCTTTTGATCCAAACTCTAGTTTGGATGATAGGGGGTCAACCCTAGTGGAAAATTTGCAAAGCACTCCTCTTGTTGATGTAGAGGTTCCAAAAGATGAGTGTGTCGATGTTTCAAAAAAACCACAAGTGAGAAACACATCATGGCTCTATTGTCATCTCAACCTCCTCATAAATTATGTTGAATCCATGCTCCCTCTCTCCCCCTTCGTATATGCAAATTTAGATGCTACACACTCTTAGTTTCATCATGATTTCCCCCTTATGGAATTTCAAAAATTATTTCCCCCCCTCCCTTCTCCTCCCTTTCATTTTACTTCCACTCCACCCCCTTCTATTTCCTCGTCTCCTATCACAAAACTTTATCTCCTATTTGAGGACTCCTTCCCCCCCTCCCTTCCATTTCACATAAAAATCACTACAACCTTCACTCCCTTTCCTCTGACCTGGTAGAGAAGGATGTTAAAAAAAGGGGTTTTCAAAACTCAACCCAAGGGATGTCATGGAACTATTGGAAACTTGTTACTACAAGGCTTGGTAAGGGGGAGAAAATAGCTTATTTTCTTAGCCAAAGAACAAGTCTCCTAGAAGAAAAATATGGGATGCAATGGTCTATTATAGGGGCACTTAAAGTTGTTAAACACACATGGTAAATGGGGAACACACAAGGAGAAAGATAGGATAAGCGTGAGATTACTTTACTATTAACCATAGATGTGCTTTTATAGTACATTAGGTGTGACCCTTGGATTCCGCATTCCAAGGTCACTTGGACTCCCTTATGACTGTTTGGCTTCCACACCTAGTCGTTGAGGATTACTAGGTGTCCAACATTCCCCCCCCTTAATCTGAATGGGTATGTGTGAGTCCAAGAAGAGAGTTGTAATACAAATTTGCAAAGTATGCATGGTAGCACTTAGGCCGAATCAGCTTTCTAAAATGTTGGCATAAAGAGGTGGTTTAAGGATGACCACCAACACTGGAACACAACACTTATTGCAGTTCCCAGAACTCTTCCAAATCTGGAAAGAAGCTGAGGGATTCTACTAGAGGAAGTGTCCCTCATATTTGAAGAGGGAGACCTTCAACCTAGAAGAAGGGAGGTCTACAACCTGTGATGGTTTAAGGATGACCACCAACAATGGAATGCTTAATGCATTTCCCATAATTCTACCAAATTTGGCAAGAAGTTGAAGTCTTCTGCTAGAGGAAGTGTCCCAAATTCTTTGAAGAATATAAACCTTGCATAGATGGTTTAAGGTTGTCCACCAACCAAAGGAACGCTCATGGGCATCTGTGTCTCTAGCTACAAATCTAAATATGGAATGAGAGATTGTGGCTCAGGCTCACCTGAACTACTGTGTTTCCGGCTACAACTCTGAATCTGGAATGAGAGATTGTGGCTTAGGCCCGCTTGATGTGCCTTTGAAGCTTGTAGATGACCACCATTTTCCCCCCTGTCAGGTACAAGGTGAGATGATGGCGAAAACTCAACTACAAGTTTGTTCAATATTTTAGAACAAGTTATGATATGCGACTTAAACATCTTCTTGGCTATTGATGCCCATTGCCAAGAAGCGATCCATCCAAGATGAATCTTTGTTCTCATAGGAGGCTTAGTTCTGAAGCATCTATGTGAAGAATGGGTGTGATAAGATGCTTGCATGGGTGAAGATCAAAAAAGTGATATTTCATATGGCCAACGCGATCACAGTGTTGGAATTTTACAATTTGTTGTTGCTGTTGTGGAAGCGAAGCAGGATCTGCAACAGTTGAAGGTGAACTGTCACGAAGAAATCCATAAATTTGAAATTTGATGGGCTTTGAGTAGTCTAGAATATGAAAGGATGGCTCCTTTTCATATCCAAGACCTGTTCGGTGCTTGTTGTGGACAAGCTCTTACCAAGGTCTGATGATGGGCTTGGGAGGTGCATGCTGCATTTCTGCACATTTGCTCTTATACTGGGCATTGAATGTGAATCAGTCACATCATTATTGGCTTGCTGCTTATGGGATTCTGTTTCAATTTTTTGAGCAGAAACAGGTTCAGAATGATGATTCCATTGCTGTAGTTCTGTTTGCTGAAGCTGAGATTGAAGCTGCAAAATTCAATCTTTTCTTGTGCATTATGTAGACAAGTTGAATTTCAGAGATAGACTCTTTGCTTATTTGGATTTTGTTTTTAGTAGTTGAGTGTACCAGAGTATTCAAGAGTTCTAATATTTCACCAATTAGAGCCATTTCACAACAAACATGCCAATATTATAGTGAATACAAATTTCTTCTCTCCTCCACAAAAGACTATTTTTTTTTAAGTGCAAAGAATACACTAACAACAACTCTATTTATTTGTTGGTGAAACCATATACCATGAACCATATACGCACATGACTCTCAACCTCAATCAATGCTCATGAACATTCCACCAACTCACTCCCGAACTTATGGTCACATTATTGAAAATAGAATGCACATAACAGTTAAATAGCACCAACAATGACATCAAGTTTGACCATATATCCCTTGGTAGAATCCTTAATGCAATGAAAACTTCAGAAAAATCTGATTAGTGACTTAAAGGCTTGGTCAAAGAAAAACTCTAGCGATAACGCACAATATCTGTTTCGTGCCTTTCAAGAAGAGTGACTTATGGGTTCAGCATAACACAAAATTAAATAGTTGAGATTGATATATTCGAATTGTGGGTAAAGTTTCAGAACCAAATTGAAAAAGTCTGAAAAAACATAGATGCCTAGGGTCTCTCGACACTCATCACCAAATACATCATACTAGTCGATGCATTTCAATTTTTCTGATTCTTCTGTAGTTTGATTCTGCGTGGAGGCACCATGCTGTGTTGTGTCGTAGGCTCTCTCTTCACGCGCCCTCAACTCTTTCTATGTGGTCGATCACCGCGACTCTCTACTTATGGTGGTCATGGCCCTAACAGTGATAACGTAGCTAGTTCTTGCTCAATAGAAACAATTGTTCTCAGTGGATTACTACAACTCGACATGCCCGCAACTAGAAAGCACCATCTACAGCTGCGTGGGAGTGTGGCAGTAGGACCGGGTGGAGAGGAGCACAGTGTGTTGTGGGAGGAGCTCCAGTGAGAGGAGCCGACAGAGGGAAGAGTAGTTAGGAAGAACAACGCCCCGTAGGGCTTCGATAAGGCAACCGCTCTCTGGCTTCACTATCTATATGTTGAAGCAGTTCAAAACTCAGTAACAAGAACTATTCAAACACCCTCATCCTCCATAGATGCATTTGGCGGAAGCGACACAGCCTCTATTCAAACACCTAGGTACTCCATAAACACAATTTGCGGAGGTGGAGCAAAAAATATTCAAATTCCCGGGTCTTTCATAGACCAAATTGGCGGAACAGAAGCGATTCAAACACCCTGGTCCTAGTTAGACTCGTGTGACGGAGGTGGATCAGGAACTACTAAAATACTCGAGTCTTCCATAGACCTATTTGGAGGACTGTGGAGTGGACGATGAAGGAGGTCAGGCGACGTGAGCGAAAAGTAGAGGGAACGGAGCGTGAGGGAGTAGGAGTCGAGGCCCGCAGAATGTGGAGGAGGCAGGTGTGAGGGCCAAAGTGCATAGACCGATGGAGGTGCCATGGGAGAGGTAGCAGTGGAGAGAACGGTGGAGGGAGGTAGGGGAGCTGTGGGAGTGATGGGCCGACAGAGAGGGCCAAGAGGAGCTCAAGTGATTTCACAGCTCAACCCCTCACATTCGATCACTGTCCTTCTCCATTAGAAACCCTAACGGAGTTCTGGTCTTCTACCAAAAGCTTACTCCACCAAGAAAAGTCATCCTCTTGGTTGTCTCAGGCTACCAAGCTCATTCTTTTATTTTCGTTCTCACTTCGCTTGCCTGAGCCGCGAGAGTCCATGATTTGAAAGTTCTAGAGATCTGCAGCTCGATTCCATTCTGCTTTGGTGGTTTTCAAGCACTCATTGGTATTCTTCTGATTTGGATGGGTGGGTAGATCTGAAAATGGCGCAAAAGATGGGAGGTTTGTCTCAGAAGGAGGTAGACATTCAGATGATGCTTGTTGTTGATGTTAATCTCGGCACCAAAAACTGTGATTTTCAGATTGAGAGTTATGTGTAGAGCATAGAGAGAGGAGTGACGAGTGCCTAAAGCTTCAGTGAGCCGGCTCATAGTGCGTTGCAACAATATCTAAAATAATATATGTTAGGGCGAGTGAGAGAACAATAGTAGGGCAAGTGTTAGGGTAGACATATGCATAGAGGCATTTTATAAAACAGGCTCTGGCAGAAAACTGAAATACTGACTGGCTCTGGAGGAAGAGCGCAGTCCCGGCAGCTTGGAAGAGAGCACCAAGGTGGAGCAGATATATCTGATAGGCCAAACAGAGAGTTGACAAAACTTGAAAACTCCCATGCCTAGCCTAAGCTCTGATACCATGTTAAACATGCATGGTAAATGGGGAACACACAAGGAGAAATATAGAATAAGTGTGAGATTACTTTACTATTAACCATAGATGTGCTTTTATAGTACATTAGGTGTGACCCTTGGATTTTGCATTCCAAGGTCACTTGGACTCCTTTATGACTGTTCAGCTTCCACACCTACCCGTTGAGGATTAGGTGTCCAACAAAAGTAAAGGTGCTCAGAGGGTTTTATAATGAGACCCCTTTCTCTCAACATTTGGGGATTGGTAAACCCCTCAAAAACCTTGGCCTTGAAGAGGTTGATTGCATCCCCGTCGCTTCATATTATCTTTCTACAAGAAACAATGATCAATGGTCATAACACAAAATACCTTTTGTATTCCCTTCTCCCAAGTTGGTATTTCCATCATATTGATGCTTTAGGGAAATCTAGCGGACTTATCACAGGCTAGAATTCTACCCTTCTACATTTTTCCTTGGCATGGGCCTCCAGGTCTTCCCTAGATACTTCTTTCACATTAATAGATGATGGGTTTTCATTAACTAGTATCAATTTTTATGGACCATATGTGGAGAGGAAAATATTTTGAGACAACATATTCAACCTCCCCTACTTCATATCAAACCTAATCTACCTCGGGGAGACCTAAATTTTACGTTAGGGAAATTTGAATTTTGGGGTCCCTATACACATCCCAACCCAATGGCAATTTATTTTGGGGATAATATTGAGAATTTGGAGCTGGTGGATGTCATCCTTGCAAAACTTCTCCCAAAATGGAAAAATAATAGGATTGGTCCTTCATATATTGCTAAAACATTGGATCACTTTTTAATCACTAAACATTTTCTAGACCAATCCTTCCATGTTCATAAGTCGGTGGATTCAAGGGGTGTATCTACTCATGTTGGTTTAAAAATTAGTATCAAAGAAATAGGGTTCATATAATGGGTTCCAACAAATACTTTCGTTGTATTCTAGCACAACGTCGACATTTTCACTTTTCTAAGAGAGAAAAGAGTCTCACCTGAGGCATGCCAAGACATGGAAGAAGACAAGGGATAAATGAACATGAACGAGGAGTGACTTAACATTCAAATCATTTATTGTGTAAATATTACATCCATCATTACAATGACATTCATAGTTCATTCAATAATTAGAACAAAAACATTCTACAATAGTAAACATCATAAGTTAATAAAGACTATAATATCAAAAATTTTAAGAGGCTAATATATTAGCATACATTCCAACACATGTAGGTTTTTACCTTCTACATAAAGTACCTGTAAACAAATTCTTTAAAACATAAAATAAACAATGGTGACACCATAAATCATAAAACAAATATACACAGAGATTTTCCCCTGGATCCCAAAACCGAGACTACCAGATTGATTTTTCATTATATTCCTTTCAATGTTACAACACACATATATACATGTCGAAGCATTCATAAACCCCAATCCATTAACCCTATATCAGAACATAATCGTAGTTCCCTTGACCAGATCTACAAAATACCATGTACAAAAAACCATCATGCCCAAAACCATGTGCAAAACCCATGCACAAAACCATAGGTAGGTCTTCCCACCTAATAACACACACCCAAAAACACGTAGACACTTAATCTTTCCCTACAACACTTCATTATATTATCAACTAGAATCATTACATTATATTACAAGGATTCACAAGGATGTGAGATCCTGCATAACTTATCAAGGCTAAATCATAAAACATAACAAAAAATTAAAGTGTGGAGACTATAATCAACTTCAAATTTCACGCCAATGACATATCTACACACACTGAGAATTCTTTGTCTCTGAATTATTTTCTTTAGCCTTTTATATATATTCCTCCTTAATCTCGCTCACTTGATCTGATCCGCTTTGAAAAAATCCAAGCGTTTTGGTCCTTATCATCTTTGATCTTTTCAAAATCCAATGCACATGTCCTCTTTTTACAACTTATGTGAATCCCAAGGTAACTGCCTCTAACTTATTTTTGTCACTTCTTTTTCCTGTTCTCGGCTTCTAGCAGGTTTAATCACTTGTCTTTTCATTCCCAGTGATCTTCTCTGTGATTGTTTTCCGACCAAAACTTAGTCAAAATTTTCCAAAACAATTACCAAAAATGAAGGAATAAACAAATATAATATACATGTTATTATGGAAATGATTCCTAGCTCACAAATGCCTCTCAGGCCATTCAAGTTGAACCCCATTTGGCTTGATCACCCCTCTCTCCTTGAAAAAATCAAGACACATTGTCTACCTTGTGATCTAGTTCAGAGATAATCTCCTCTAATTAAATTTCAGGAAAACTTTAAAGTGACAAAAAATTCATCCCACAATGGGCAGGGGAGAAGAAACAACAATACGAGAGGTTGTTATCTGAAATTGAAGAAAAAATAAAGGACCTCCTGATGAATAGGGATCATTCCTCTCTCTCTGGGGAGAAACTATTGAACCAAATATATCTTGAAGTAAGGAAAAAGAGCCCTCCTTTTGGAGAAGGATAAGTAATGGCACTTGAAGAGTAGATCCCTTTAGTTAAAAGATGGGGATGAAAAAAAAATCTTCTACAAAATAATAAACCATAGGAAATCCATTAACACTATCTGGGAAATAAATAGAGTTTATGGAACTAAAGCCACCTCATTTAAGGATATCTCAAAATAAGGTGGATCAACATTCAAATATATCTTTAAATCGAAGGGAATAGAAAAAATTGATAAGACGTTACAAATAATGTCTTTCTTTCCCCATTTTATACAAGATCATGATAATGAAGATCTATTGCACGAGATTACAAAGCCTGATTGGAAGCTATCCTACATTATTTCCAAAAAGATAAAAGTTATGTTCCATATGGACTTTCCATTAAATTCTACTTGTTCTATTTCAAATTTATTGGAGATGATTTTGTGTAGGTAGTGGAATATTCTAGACTGTAGGGGAAAATACATGCCCCTTAAATTCCACTTTTATTTCCCTTATCCCCAAAATGGATAAGCATGTCTCTTTTGACTAGTTTTGGGTCATACCTCTTTGCAACTCTATATACAAGATTATCTCTAAAAGCATGTCCCTTCAAATTAAACCCTTCCTATTTGAACATATTTCTTTGGAACAATTTAAGTTTTTAAAGGACAGTGAAATACATGAAGCTATTGGGCTAGCACATTATGGTCTTCACTCTATTCATACACAAAAGAAAAATGTTGTTATATACAAAGTGGATCTATCTAAGGCTTTCAACTGGGTGGATTCACTATTAATGAGTTTAATTATTCTACATTTGGGCTTCAACACTCTTTTTGTTTCTTGGATCTACAATTATATTAGTACATCTTTGTTGGCCCTCTTAATCAATGGATTGACTTCCCATTTCTTTAAACCCTAGAGAGGGATTAGAAAAGGATGTCTCATGTCCCCTCTCCTCTTCTTAGTTGCGAACGAAACCCTTAACAGGCCTATCATTGATGCAAATCCTCGTCAACTTATTAAAGGTATTGAGATCGCTCGGGCTTGCTTAATTACACAACTTCTATTTGTGGATGATATCATTCTCTTTCTAGTAATGTATGTCTACAGTCTTCTAGATATAAATCTATTATGGACTTATTCTCTTTGGACACTTCCATGATGATTGATTTTGCAAAATCCTCTTTGATCAGAAATTCGATTAACCAAGAGGATATTGATATTGTCTCTAGGATCCTCTTTGTCACTCATCGCCTTTGGGAGATCCAATAAAATACTTGGATTTCCTTTTAAAGCTAAAACTTTATTGAAAACAAGATTGGCCCTAACTCATTGCAAAAATTGAACTCATAATCAAGAATTGGTACATTTTTATATCAAGAGCCGCCAGGCTTATACTTTGTAAGGCAGTGATAGAGGTTATTCTTGTTTATTGGGTGTCACTTGCATGGATCCCCTTGTGTGTCTTACACGAAATCAAGAAAATATTTTTAAGATATATCAAGGTAGGGGAACATGGTCATTGGCCTTTTTCCCTTTCAACTTGGTATTCCATTGCTTTCCCAAAGTAGCTTGGAGGGTGGGGTTTAAAAAATATCAATTGGTTCTCAAAGGCACTTGCTGTTGAGGGAGTTTGGAAACTAATATCGAGATTTGGGCTTTGGGCCCATATCATGGAAAATAAATATATCTATCCCTCGACAATATTGGATTGGATCCAAGCTCCAAGAGGATATTTTCCTTTTGGATCATTAGTATGGGAAGCTATTAAAAGTTATACTTATGTGATTCTACAAGCCCTCTGATGGAAGATATGGGATGGTACAAAACTTCTAGTAGGGAAAGATCCATGGATAGCTAGAGATAACTCTCATATCCTTTAAGATCAACTCATACAATTATTTCATACTCATAAAATATTTTTCTTATGTCAGATGTCTATTCCAAGGGGATTGATGGGCCTGCAAATTTGGAAGAGGGCAACAAACTTACTCCTAGAAGGGGCCCTGATCGATGAATGGAATAGGTACCTTGAAGACCTTTTCCATAACCTTGTATCTCTCTCTCCTACCGAGGACACTTTGGTTTGGCCTTATGCCCCCTTAGAAATCTACAATCCAAATTTTGGTTTCTCACCTTGCTTCAAAAACTAAATGTCCACCATCCTCGTTAGTGGGTAAAAAATCTATGGAAAGATATATGTTCACAAAAATATAAATGATTTATGTGGTTTCTCTTAAAAAACGAAGCACCAACATGGGATATCCTACAAAAATGGTCTTTCTAGGGCCTAATAGATGCTCCCTATGCCTAGAAAATGTTATAGACATCCCACCTATATTCATAAATTTTCCCTTAACTATTAGTATTTGGGAAGAGGTTCATAATTCTATTGAAGCATACATACATGGTGTGGGGTATTAATGGAAGAATTCCTTAAAGATTGGTTGGTAAGGAAACCACTAAAAAACATTAGAGTTATCCCTTTGGTTGTCTATTGGGAATATTACTGGAGAGAAATGACTCCATATTTGAGAACCATGATCATTCTTTTACCAAAGTGGTTGTCGATAGTCTAGCTTTACAATCTTCTATTCTAAAAATTCCACTCCATACATAATCAAAATAGAAATGAACTGGAAATTTTGAAAGACAAACCATGGGAATTTTTTGATGGGGCATCACAACAAAATCCTTCTATTGGAGTCACAGAAGGCACCATACATATGATCCACTCACATTTTTTCTCATTCTCTGCAACATTGGACATGCAACAAACAATTATGTAGAGTTTTTTGGTCTCAAACTATTATTGCAACTTGCTTATTATCTACATCTCATTGAGTTTTATATATATGGAGATTCTTTGGTTGGTATCAAATGGATGCAAGGAACTTCTAGGCTAAAAAATTACACACTCCTTCCACTTTATCAAAATGTCATTAAAAAAAGAAGGTATTTTTCTCACATGTCCTTCACTCACATTTGCAGGGAAAAAAACCAAACAATTGATTAGCGTTCAAAGACAAGATTGGCAGTGGATCAAGGACAATGGGAAATCCAAGAAAGCAATAAAGGCACCATCCAGATCCACCAGCTATGCCCCTGGCCATAATTAGGAAATTAGTCTTCCTACACAACTCTCATATGTAACAACAATACCAATTTGAAGAGCATATATTTGACATGTCACTTGTTTCTTTTTTCTCTATAGCTACTATATTTTTAATGGTTTATACATGGCATTCAATTCTCTACGCCATTCTTGATCTATTTCAACACGGTATAATGCTCCTTATTTCTTAAGTTCTCTTTAAAGACGCTCCAATTTTTTTTTGTTATAGTTAGCCATATCAATTTTTTGTATTTTTTTTGGTTTAACATAAAACTCAAAAGATACATTCAATTATTTTCAAGTGTGTTTTGTAAAAAAATAATTTGAAATTAATAAAAAAAGTATATGCATATTTTTTTAGTGCTTTTAACTAAACTTTTTCAAAAACCAATATGCCATTTAAATGCTAAAACATCTACACTCGATACATTTTATTTTGATTATAAATAAAATATATTTTTTCTTTCCTTAAAAACAAAACAAAAAACCTGATGATATTAGATATTTTGTATTATCCATTTATAAAGCATAACTGGATGTTACAATCATTTATGAGAAAAAATATAACATTGTTAAATATTACAAACAATTATGAGAACAAATATAAAATTGGAAAGTGTGGTTGGAAAGATTCATTATTTTTGCAATTTGGTTGAATAGAGCACTTACGGGTTGGCATCGTTTGTCTTCTTTCATGGCATTCTCACTCTATGTTTGGTATAGATCAATATGGTTTTCCAATTTTGATAAAAGTGGGAAAGGATAAGGATGGAGGTGTATGAGATTCACATTTATTTATAAAAGTGGGAAAGGATAAGGATAAGGATGAAGCCTGGAGGTGTGTGGGATCGTGATTTTTCCAATTTCAAATATAATTTCTTTGTATTTATTTAAAACTATTTAAGATTTTGTTGTTCGATTTGTGCAATTTAAAAGGATTAGATTTCGATAAAATTTTATATTTGAATAAATTTTAAAAAATTCAATTTACAGGTCTTAATTATTAATTTCTTAAAATGCATCCAAGTTCCTTATAAATAATTATCTCAACGGAAACCTATTAACCCCAACTTTTAAATATAATCCTTAATGGCCTGTTCTACATTTATTTAATTCAATTCTGCCTAGCATTTTCACATTTTTTTTTATTTTTTTTATTTTGGTTGGATGGGCATATTTGCATCATCCTTGCCAAGTCAACATTGTCGTTTAATTCAATCCTTCGTAGCATTTTCACATTTTTGTTTGTTTGTTAGATGGGCATGTTTGTATCATCCTTGCCCATTCAATATTAAAGGTCAATATTTTATTATTTTGATTGACTGGGGAAGGTGCTTAGAAGGATGGAGGTGGAGGATGACTATGACTTTGACTTGTCAAAAATTCGACATCCACTTTGATTGGCGTGTCTATGAAGGTTGGAAATTTTTAAAAATTTCTCATTTCTATAAGACGTTTAATTTACTTGGACGAGGAGTAGGACTTAGGCAAATTCAATATTCTCTTTTCTTATTTGATATTTTTATTGGATTGGTTTGTTAGGGGAGGTTTTTTGATTTTTAGGTTTAATTATTATATTTATTATATTTCTAAGTGTGTTTATTTTAAAAATAGTTTTTTAATAATTACATGTATCATTATTTCTCCTCTAGCTGCCAATGTGTCTATGTTTGAGCCATTGGATCGTCATGTCCCAAAACTATGTGCAAACCCATGCACAAAACCATGGGTGGGTCCACCCACTGTAAAATAAGGTCCAATTTTTTTTCTAATCAAAGCATAAGTGAAACATAATCCGATCTTGGAAAGAATATAACACACCCAACATAAGATCGTGAAAAGAATATAACACACCCAGATCATACACACTTTCAAATCAGGCAACCCTTCAAAACTCAGTTAGCGCACCATAGTTTAACGCGCTCCACAACAAACACCATGTGTCACTGGCAGCTACAGATGTCGCTAAATATATAAAGAATCACTTATATTTACAGTTGAGCAGAGCCGAGGAGCAGTGGACTGCTGGATTATTTGCAGGAGTATGGGCCGACTGTAAAAGAGGCAGTGTATTGTTGCAAACTACGAATTTCAAATTGAAATTTCAGATTTCGAGTAATTTGGTCTCAGAATTCAACTTTTTGTTACTCACAGTCCGAAGGTTGTCCCTCTGGTTGTTGCGACACTGCACCAAATGGATTAGATGTCATAGAACTTAATGCAGATCTCGAATTTGCACCAAACTTTGGTGTCAAAGAGGTTGCAAACACTGGAGAAGAGGTGCCAAACTTTGGAGTGGAAGAAGCCAGGGTCGAGGGAGTCTTTGTGGCTCCAATGGTTTGAATTACCGTGGTAGGAGCGGTGTGAGGGCCAACGTAGTGCATTCAGACCGTGGGAGCGACCACCATGGAATAGGGAAATGAGTCACTCCAACGTGCAACATAATTCTTTAACGCATTTTTCATGGCAATCAATTAACACGATCGATGTCTATTTTTATACCTGATCAATCGAGGACTTCATCCACACAGTTTCATTCCTCTACTCCGGTTTGTTGGAATTAATTCAGCGCACTCTTAATGACGACGAGAAAATAGATAAATGACAGCCAAGTCAGAAATTCGGTAAGGCGGGCGATGGAGGTTACCTCGGAATGCGCATCACACCTATGGCGGCCCATATGACATATATTATATGTTGTATATTGATCACCAATTAAATGTTTGTCACGGCATTTTTTTTAGTTGGTTTTAATAAGTTTTAAATATTGTTTTGATTTTAATATATGTGAAGCATATATTAAAAAGGTGTGATGTAATGTTTTATACAAATATAAAAGGGCCGTGAGGCAAAGGAGTGTTGTTGTATTATTTATAATACACAACAATTTTTATATGAAAGAACAACGATGGAGAAATAAAAAAAGGAAGACAACGGAAGTTTGGTTTTATTACGGTTTGTGCACGGCGATGCGGGATGAAAAATCAAAGTGCCAGGAAAGTCAATTTGATATCAATGCGTTATCAAACGATTACTGCGAAGGTATGATACCATAAATGAAATGCGAAGCGGTGAAATTTAATGGTTGAATGTCAATGAATGACGTAAAACGAAGTGAGATATTTTTATGGGATATTTTTGTTTTGTAATATGTAGAGACGAGGCCGATTTGTTAAGGCATCCCTCAAAACGCGGCGTTAAAAGAAACACCGAATCACGAGGTAGAGTTTTTTTTTAATACACAGCAGAGTGTATGTTTTGAAAAATAGAGTATTCCAGCAGTGAATATTTTCAGTGAAACAGAGTTTTTATTTGTGCACTGTGACAGCAGCAGTCACAATTGTAATCCCTCCAAGAGAGGAAGTATTGTAACAGTTTTTTTTTATATTGAATATAAATTTTTCTGAGTTGAAAACTCTGTCTGTGAGTGAATTTTTTTTTGGAATTATTCTCTGTGTTAAAGAGGGACTGTTTATTGTTTTGGAATTCTGAAAATTCCAACATGGTATCGGAGCCAATCCAGGCTATTTGAAGGTCAAATAAGCTGAAGGAAACGAATTCTTTGTTGCAGCAGCTTCTCCAGCAGTGTGAAGACTCAGCCATAAAGGATTTAAGGTATTTCTCTATATAGTTTTGTGTTACTGTTGCAGTACAGTTGGTTAGTTTTAAACACACAGTCAAGTGTTTTTATCATAGTTAGAAGTGCAGAATGGCTGGCTCCAGCACAGGTATGAGTTTGGGAAATATCCATCTCCCACAATTCAATGGAAAAAATTATGACTACTGGTCAATAACTATGAGAGCTTTATTTGTCTCCCAAGAGTTATGGGAATTAGTTGAGGATGGCTTTGAAGAGCCAACAAATGAAGTAGAGTTTCTTCTTTTAACTCAGGCAGAAAGGGAGTCATTGAAGAACAATAAGAAGAAAGATGCCAAGGCTCTTTTCTTCTTGTATCAAGCAGTGCATGAGAGTGTGTTTCCAAGGATAGCAGCAGCTAAGAAATCCAGTGAAGCATGGGAAACTCTCAAGACGACCTATCAAGGTATGGAAAGAGTGAAGATAACAAAACTTCAGTTGCTGAGGAGAGATTTTGAAACTCTCTCTATGAAAGAGTCAGATAATATTGACTCATTCTTCACACATGTGATTGGAATGGTCACACAAATCAGATCTCATGGAGAGACTCTTGAAGACAAGAGGATTGTGGAGAAACTCTTGAGAAGTTTACCCTCAAGATTCGATGTGATTGTCACCACCATAGAAGAGACAAGAGATCTCACAAAGTTTTCAGTGGATGAATTACATGCATCACTGATTACCCATGAACAGAGATTGAGTAGGAGTGAGAACTCATCTCTTGAACATGCTTTTAAGTCCCAGATGTCTTTCGGAAGAGGAAGAGGGCAAGGCAAAGGAAGAGGAAGAGGCAGAAGCCAAAACAGAGGTGGAAGGAACAGTCCAGCAAATGCTCAAGGAAGGGGCAACAATCCAAATCAGCATCAAGGCCAAGGCAGCAGCCAACAGAATGGTCAGCAGAATGCTCAAGGACAAAGGTATGACAAATCCAATGTCCAATGTTATAATTGTAAGAAATATGGTCATTATGCTAATGAATGTAGAAAGAAGAAGCAGACTGATATGAGAAGTGAAACTAGTGCAAATTTCACAAAAGAAAATAACAGCCAAAGTAATTTGTTTTTAGCTTGTAATATGGCTGAAGAAAAGAGTGAAGACTTATGGTTTCTAGACTCCGGTTGTAGTAACCATATGACAGGAAACTTAGTAATGTTTTCTATGTTAGATGAAAGTGTGCAGTCACAAGTCACACTAGGAACTGATAGCAAAGTTTCTGTTATGGGAAAAGGAGATGTAAATGTTCTAACAAGATTAGGAGCAAAGAAAACCATAGCAGATGTTTATTATGTTCCAGGAATGAAGTGTAATCTCTTAAGTGTTGGACAACTTGTCCATAAGGGATATAATGTTTTCTTTGATAATGATGTTTGTACCATCATGGATAAACCACCCAGCAAACAGTGTATTGCTGAAGTGAAGATGACAAGGAACAGGATGTTCCCTCTGAGAATGAGAGCAGACTTGAAGAATGGTGAAGAGAAAGCAGCAGTTGCACAGGAGACTTACCAAAGCGAACCAAAGGATGATAATTGGTTATGGCACTTGAGATTTGGACATCTCAACTTTGGAGGTCTTAACTTGTTGAACAGAAAAGGAATGGTAAGTGGTTTACCATTGATAGAGAAATCGGACAGCCTTTGTGAAGGTTGTATTCTTGGGAAACAACACAGAGAAAGTTTTCCTTCCGGGAAAAGCATAAGGGCAAAAGCACCCTTAGAGATTGTCCACTCAGATGTATGTGGACCGATGCAAACTCCATCGCTTGCTAGCAGTCACTATATGTTAACATTCATAGATGATTTTACAAGAAAAACTTGGGTTTACTTTTTGAAAAAGAAAAGTGAAGTGTTTGAAAAATTCAGCAATTTCAAAGCACTTGTTGAGAATCAGAGTGGGCTGCATATCAAAGTCCTTAGGACTGATAGAGGAGGTGAGTATATATCTAAAGATTTTCTACGGTTTTGTAGAGAAAATGGTATTCATAAACAGTTTACAACTAGATATACACCGCAGCAAAATGGAGTGGCCGAAAGGAAGAACCGAACCATAATGGACATGGCGAGGAGTATGCTTAAAGCAAAGCATTTGCCGAATGATTATTGGGCTGAAGCTGTACATTGTGCAGCGTATATTTTAAACAGGTGTCCTACAAAAGCAGTCATGAACAAAGTGCCAGAAGAGGCATGGAGTGGCGCAAAGCAAAGTGTCACACACATGAAGGTTTTCGGATGTGTGGCTTATGCACACATTCCGGATCAGCTAAGGAAGAAGTTGGACAGCAAGGGGGAGAAATGTATTTTCATTGGATACAGTGAGGAATCCAAGGCCTACAGGTTATATAACCCATCCAACAAGAAGTTTCTTGTGAGCAGAGACGTTCAGTTCATTGAAGAGGAAGCTTGGGATGGAAGCATAGAGAAAACGGTGAATGTTAAACACTGTTTATCTCATGATGAGAATGATGATGAGGTGGCTGAAATACATCCCCAAACAGCAGCATCAACACCGCAAAGTACACCCTTGAGGAGAAATGAAAGTGCTTCTCCAAGCACACCACAAGGAGGAAATTCAAGTGCTTCTTCAAGTACTTGTACACCTAATGAAAGAGGTAAGAAATTCAGAAGTTTGAAAGATATTTATGAGCAAGATATAGCTAATGAAGGTATCAATTCTTTGTTTGCTTTATATTTTCATGTTGATGATCTTGTTCATTTCGAAGAAGCCATCAAGGATGAGAAATGGATAGAAGCTATGGATGAGGAGATTAATGCCATAGAGAGGAACAAAACTTGGGATTTGGTTGAACTCCCAAAAGGTAAAGATGTCATTGGTGTTAAATGGGTCTACAAGACCAAGAGTAATGCTGAAGGCAAGATAGAGAGACACAAGGCAAGGCTTGTAGTCAAAGGCTATAAGCAGAAGCATGGCATAGATTATGAGGAAACTTTCGCACCGGTTGCAAGAATGGAAACCGTGAGAGCAGTGTTGTCCATAGCAGCACAAAACAAATGGAAAGTTTACGAAATGGACGTGAAGTCAGCATTCCTGAATGGAGTGTTAATGGAAGAGGTTTACATAGATCAACCTCTCGGCTATGAGAAGAAAGGCCAAGAGCACAAAGTGTGCAAGTTGAAGAAAGCTCTTTATGGGCTGAAGCAAGCACCAAGAGCGTGGTACAGTAGGATAGATTCATATCTACTGGAAAATGGTTTTGAGAAGTGTGAGGGAGAACCCACCCTCTACATCAAGGAACAAGACGGTAAAATTTTAATTGTAGTCTTGTATGTTGATGATGTTATTTTTACAGGTAATGATGATTGCCTTATTGAACATTTTAAAACAGTCATGAAGGAAGAATTTGAAATGACTGACATGGGTTTGCTGAGATACTTCTTGGGAATAGAAGTAGAACAAGATGAGAATGGGATTTTTATCTCACAGGCAAAGTATGTTAATGAGGTACTTGAAAGATTTAACATGCAGGAAAGCAAAGCAGCAATCACTCCCACAGTGATGGGATTAAAGCTCAGCAGAGAGGACAGCAGTAAGGATTTTGATCCTAGTTTATACAAGAGCATAGTTGGCAGCCTCATGTATTTGACTGCAACTAGGCCGGACATAATGCATGCTATTAGTTTGATTTCCAGATTCATGGAAAAGCCAAAGGATGCACATTGGCAAGCAGCAAAAAGGATTTTGAGGTATGTTAAAGGTACAAAGAAATTTGGTATTTTTTATACTACTTCAGAAAATTCAGATTTAGTTGGATACACGGACAGTGATTGGGCTGGAAGTGTAGATGATCGGAAGAGCACTTTCGGTTATGTTTTTCATATGGGTTCAGGAGCCATTTCATGGGCTTCTAAGAAACAGCCCGTTGTAGCGTTGTCTACAGCAGAAGCAGAATATGTGGCAGCTACAGCAGCAGCGTGTCAAGCAGTTTGGATGCGAAAAATGTTGAGAAGCTTATGTCAAGAACAGGTAAAAGGGACAGTGATTTTTTGTGACAATAGCTCAGCTATTGCATTGTCTAAAAATTCTGTTTTTCATAAAAGAACAAAGCACATTGACACCAAGTTTCATTTTATACGGGAATTGGTTAGCAATGGCGAGATTGTTTTGCAGCATTGCAGAACAGAGGATCAGTTCGCAGACATCCTCACAAAGCCACTACAGCAGAAAAGCTTTGAATATTTCAGGGAATGCATGGGTATGCAGGAAAACCCAGCAGTTGAAATTAAGGGGGAGTGTTGAAATATAATTTCAACGGCAGCCCCACACCATACAGCGACAAAGCATGTCCGCGGGGGTCGATGGAAATTTGTGGGCAGAGGTTCTTACCCCCCCGGAATTGCTGACATCACCACAGCAAGGGGCCCACATATAATACGGCCCATATGACATATATTATATGTTGTATATTGATCACCAATTAAATGTTTGTCACGGCATTTTTTTTGGTTGGTTTTTAAGAGGTTTTAAATATTGTTTTGATTTTAATATATGTGAAGTATATATTAAAAAGGCCCGTAAGGTGTAGATATGTGCCGAGCACATTGTAAAAGCCGTGAAGTAATTTTTATTACACAGCAGTGTAAATAAAAAAAAGGAAAACACAGTAAATGTTTATTACCCAGAAATGTAATTTTAATTACACAGCACAGAAGTGCGGGAGATGAAAAATCAAAGTGCCAGAAAGTCAGTTTGTGATCAATGCTACTTCCAAGCGGTGCCTGCAGAAATTTATGATACCATAAATGAAATCTGAAGCGGTGAAATTTGTGGTTGAATGTCAATGAATGGCATTAAACAGGCTGAGATATTTTTTATGAGATATTTTCTGTTTTGTAATATGTAGAGACAGAGCCATATTTTATGTAATGTTTGTACGCGACGGCGTTAAAAAACAGACGGAGCGGGATTTTTTTTTTTAATACACGACGAGTGTATGTTTTTGAAAAACAAAGTATTCCAGCAGTGAATGTTTTTAGTGAAACAGAGTTTTATTTGTGCACTGTGATAGCAGCAGTCACAATTGTAATCCCTCCAAGAGAGGAAGAATTGTTACAGCAGTTTTTTTTATATATTGAAATATAAATTTTTCTGAGTTGAACTCTGTCTGTGAGTGAATTTTTTTTTAATTATTCTCTGTGTTAAAGAAGGACAGTCTTATTGTTTTGGAATTCTGAATTTTTCACTAGGTTAAGGTTATGCTGAGGTTAATTCTTATATTTGGTGGAAGAAGATGGATCCATCTATAATGGGATGCACTGTGTGATGTAAAGGCTTAGTAAAATTAGAACTTATTTGTATTAAAAAATTGTATTTTTCTATAAAATTAAATTTAAAAATTTAAATTTATAATATTTTTTTTTCAACCTCTAAATGATTTTTATGATTTTAAATTCTAAAAATAGTTTTTTTTTATGATTTTAAATTCTAAAAAGTAGTTATATTGTAAAGCGTTTTTATTGAAAACAACTTACCTCAATTGTTACTTGTACCATTGTGGACTGTTGATTTTGATGTTAGACAATTGAAATAATATCTACCTTAGAATTAAATATTGTTATTAATCAATTACAAAAAACTGAATAATTCTAACCTAAAAATTCAGATCACTGCTAAGAGAAAACTTCAATGTATTTACACATTGTCTCTGCTGAGATGATCATTCAACAAGAATCACCTTAATTTGTAAGAGCAACGAATTCCTGCTTCTGCGCTTCGTGAAAACTATTATCACTGTAATTAACAGATTTTCTTTTTATGTTCCTCCCATATGTGGAATCTATGTTGTGGCATGGATATGTGAAAGAAATGAGCTCTTTTTCCTTTCCTTCAACCATTGAACATGAGGCTTTTGCCTCTAAGTAATTTCTTTTTGTTTGTATCTTTCCTACGGTAGGATTGAATTGTCCATCCTTGTTTTGTTAAAGGTGGCGTTTTTCTTTCTTGAATCATTTGGTCTTGGATTTGGAGCTAGAATTGAATTGTCGATTTTTGTTTTGTTAAGGGTGGAGTTCTTCTTTCCCAAATCATTTGGACTTGGATTTGTTCCACTTTGGAGGAGAGCTCGACTTGGGCTTTAAGTCTCTTGCGTGTGGGATCAAGAGGGAAATGCAATATATGCAGATTTAACAGTGAGAAAGTGTTGCAGTTGATTGTGAAGGTGGGAAACACCACTCTGTCCATGTCCCAGTGACTTTAACAGTCGAGATTGAGGTTTTAAGCATACCTGGAAAATGAAAAAAAAGGGTGAGGACTGCCCTCCAATTGAAAATGTGATTTATGCCTTTAACTTGTAAACTATTTAATTTTGAATAAACTTGGGGAAAGCGATCCTCCAATGGTGTTTATTCCATCCAACCCATGATAATATAGAAAGTAATGGATAAAATTATCTCTTGAAAATACCAGAAATGTGTGAGAGGCAGAGCAATTACTTCATCCATCTTTGCCGCTATTGACAAACATCGGATTGATAACAATTCCATCATCCAAGACTACCCTCTCTGTGAGACACTTGACAATCTTAGACCAAATCTAACTAAAACCTTCAGTTCCCGAAATTGAGTATACAATCTGTAAAAATATTTATTTGTTTAAAACAACAAATAGATCCTTATTGTTCAGATATAGCCACGATTGACTCCAACCAATAAAAACTAAGCCGAAATAGAAGCCACACTCTTCTAATATAGAGAATTTCCAAGAAAAGAAAATTTAGAGAAATTTCTTTAAAATTTAATAATAAATCTACTCAATAATAATGAAGATTCAGAAAACTCGCCAAACAAGCCATAAATGATGTAAAACTCTCAGACACATTAGTCCCCTCACATGTTGTGAAGCTTTAGAAAATTTTCCCACAAAGGCCCGGGTAAGTTAGAAAAAGTTAGGGTATATGTCATATGATACAATATTAGCAATGTGAAAAATAAAATCAGACATCATGCTTTTCCTCGAGCATCTCACACGGAGCTATAACCTGTATCGTTAGCAATGATGAATGTTCTTGTCAGGCAAATGTTTTGGAAAACATCTAATACTTTAGGAAGCATGCACTTAGAGACGTGTCTGTCTTCTTTGTTGAGTAATGAGATTGTTTCTTATGTTTGCAATAATTCTAGTTCGAGAATGGTTGAAGCCCTACCCAAGAAGATTGTTAAGTTATGAAAACATTTTATATGCTTTCACACATCTTCCCTCCGAAAGTTTAAATAGACCTACGGCAACAAATTATTACGTGATGCTCGTAAAAGACCACGAAAAAGAAGGAGACCAACAAATTCCTTTGGAACCTGGGTTGTTCTGGCTGACGAGAACCTTGGTGGTGCAATACATAGAAGATGCTTCTACTCTTGGACCACTAATGGATGGTTATGGGAGTGGGCATGGATATATAGATCTATATTAACTCGATCCGGTAGTATGCTTAAAACTTCATTCATAAGGTATTCTAATATCTAGATCATGTATCTCTATGTAGAGGGTCCCATTAAGGGAGAGGCAAGTTCCCCCAAGTCAAAAGAAATGAGAGAAACAAGATGTTCTCTTAAGGCCATCGAATAGCATTCGACTCTTCGATTTCTTATCGGTCCTCAATTTCATCCCTCATAATCCATACAAGGTACTCTCATTGACACGAGAATTTATCTTCCACAGTAAGTAGGCTGTAGTGTCAGGGACAAGTCTACGGTTAATATGATTAATTATGTGTAGGATAAACAACACTCAAAGCACCCCTCTTTTACTGTGAATGTTCATGTCCTTCCTTTTGTAAAAAAAATGTTCAAGGTAAGCTATCTACATAGAGAATAAAACCAGGAGGCTACAAATTGCTTTGGTACCTCTCTTCTTGAGGAACAACCTGGTGCCCCGGGAGGCTAGAAATTGCTTTGGTGCCTCTTTTCTTGAGGAACAACCTGGTTCCTATATGAATTATATGCTACCATCAAATGAAAGGCTGGTTTTTGGTTATGATACTTTCATTTTATAATAAAAATCCCTTTACATTGATCGAGCTGAAGATAAGAAATAACTTTCATACATCAATGTTCCACCCACTTCGAAAGCAACAGAAGAGGATAAATATTATAGCTAGACATATCTGGTTATGGGGATGTTTCTTTTTTAAGTACTGTAATGGAGCATCTATGGCTAACATTGTTGTGGCCGAGGACAATTCAAATAGAAAATATGGAAAGGAGAAAGTAGAAAAGTGCTTACCATGGACTAGAAAATTCATATCACTACTAAGAGAAAACTTCAATGCATTTACTCAATGACTTTGTTGAGATAACAGACTCTGTTGAGATCATTCATTCTCTTCAGTGTGGGCTACTTTATTACCATGCTTTGAGATCTAATGCTTGCTTGGGTGTATTGCAAATCCTTTGGGCTACTTTATTACTGTGCTCTAAGATTTAATGGTCTCTTGGGTGTACTACAAATCATCTTGAATAAATACCTAGATGTATGTTAATTTTTTTTAAATAAAATAATTTATAGTTATAAGTTAAATATTCAATTAAATCACATAACATATCACATATTTTTTTCTTTATACTAATTTATACTAGTTTTTCCTATATTACTGCTTTAAAACGCTTCCTTTGCAATATATGATACAATTTCTCATTTAAGCATTTATATACACTATCGTTATCAATTTACACCAAATATTATACAAAAACAAAATAATCACTCCCCTATATTGTGGGTATGGTTAATTTTACTTGGACATCAACCTTCCATTAAATACACCAATCACATATTTGTTTAACTAGTCAAAGTATACGATTCCAAAGACATGTGAAAATTATGCCATAGTGCCTTTTTATTACAACCCCTCGTTCCTTCCATGGGCATTGTTCATTCCTTTTGATTAAGTGCTCTTTATTGCAAATTCTTTAGAATGGCAATATTTTGTGTTTTTTTATTGCAACCCCTCACCCCTTCCATGGGTATTGTTGATTCCTTTGATTAAGTGCTCTTTATTGCAAGTTCCTTAGAATGACAATATTTTGTGGTTTCATTGTAACTTTCTTTGAATGATAATGTTTTATGCTTTAGCTTTTATTCCGGTGATTAAGTGCTCTTTATTGCAAGTTCTTTAGAATAACAACATTTCATTTTTTCATTGTAATTTTTTCTTAATAATAAAGAGAAGATTTTAATATAACACATTAAGATTTGATCTCGATTTGATAATTTTTTTTTTAAACAACAACGTAAAAAATAATAAATAGTTTGGGAGACAAAAACAAACCAACTTTATGAGAGATTGAATTGTTTGAACAACTTAGCATGTGGATGCATACATGTCTTGAAAATCTATGAAGATTTACCATTAAGATCTCGCACATATATTTAAGGTCTCACACATGAAGATAAGATAAGGTAATGCTCTAGTGGGTGCATAATAATTCTTTTATTAATTAATATATGTTTAACCAATGCCAAATTAAGAATAACAATCTTATTAATTAAAGGTTCAAGCATAATTAAAGTAAGGAAAGTGTTATGTATTTTTTAAGATTAGTATGAATATTGTGTTAAGACATTAACAAGTGGAGAGTAGATTTGTTTTTCTAAATTTTTTTATTTTATTTTTTATTTTTGGGTTAATTGGGGAATTTTTGGATATTGATGCTCATAAGGTTTTATAGTGGTGGAAAGTAATGATGTGTTTGATATTCACTGAGAATCTCTCAATATTTTATGCATTGTCTATTTTTTTGGTCTTTTTCATTTTAGTATTTTTTTCCATCTTTTATTGGGGCATTTCTTATATTTAAAGAAGATGAATTTTTTGAAACTTTTTGAATTGTTTAGGTTAGATATCCATTGCATTTTTCATTACTTCTTTGAAAATTCTCTAAGATTTTATGAGGCATTTATTTGCATTCAAAGTTTTCATCTTCTAAATATACTGAATGATTCCTCCAACAACATTTAAAGTCCAATCTTGAAGCATATTTTAAAATGTCCCATCATTTTATAGAGCTATTTTAAAAAATTTCTATAAACATGTTCCTAATTGTCCCAATAGTGAATATGAGGAATATAAACATTCAAATTCATAGATATTTAGAATTCATCTTGTAGTTCATTGAACCAATTTCAAATTTCCACTTTTTCGTTTAACTAGTCCACCAAGAATTCATTAACATCTTTTCGAATTACATTTTTCTAATTCATGGGACCACTCTCACTTTTCAGGTGAAACATATTTTAAAAATATTTGATAGTTTATCATATCAATTTTTTAGTTTCAGTTTATCATATTTTGAAATTATTCAATAGTTGCTTCTATATTTTCAAAATTCTTGTCATCATATTTCAAAAGGGCCCATTTAGCCAAGTTCAAAATTCTTGTAATGTATATTTCAAAAACTCCCAGTAATTCATTAAATTTAACAGATAATATTTTTAAAGTACCCATTAATTTATTAGATCATTCTTTTTAATGTTAACTTTTGAAATGGTTCATCCCATAAATTTTGAAAATGTGTTATCGTTTTCTAAAAACCTTCAATGTTTCATTCAATCATTCCCAAAATTGTGATTCTAACATTTTTTTTTAAAATGGTCCAATAATTCAATGGACCACTATAAAATTTTCATTGACTTATATATTATAGCCAACGATGGTGTATAATACTTTTTTATAAAAAAATAAAAATAAATTCAAAAAAATGAGAAAAAAAGACGAGTAAAGGAAACTCATATTTTGTGGTGTATAACAACTTTTTTATATAAAATAAAAATAAATTATAAAAAAATAAATAAAAGAAATGGGTAAACGTTCTTGTTATTAATCATATATTTATTTTCTTCATAACAAGGTTTTTAAATATAATCCATAGATTTTATGTTTATTTTTCTTAATAACATGGTTTTTAAATATAATCCATAATGTTTATGTTTATATTATTAATCATATGTTTAATATGTAGAAATTATATAACTAATGCATTATACATCCAAGATTCTCCTGATCACACACTATTTGACTTCATGCACAATACAGAATCTCTTCTACTATTGATCATTACTTGCGGAGATTAAATCAATTGCATGCACACATTAAAACCATAAAAATTCACACATATGAACAAAGTGATTTATGGGGAAGCTTAAAGTTGAAAACCCCCAACTATCTGTATGTTATATTTCATAGAGATCATGTAACAATCATCATACAAAGCTTCTCACAAGCTCTCAGTACAATCTCCAATTGCTACACACTAATAAGGTCCGATCTAGAAAATCCCATACACCAATCTTTGCCACCTGCTAGCCTGCCTCTACTGTGCAATCCTTGCTAAATATGGGCTCTGAATGAACTTGAATCCACCTGGATTTCACTGCGCAATCCTCATTATCATCTCCATCAATGTGTGGTGCAAACTCATGCACCAGTATAGTCACAACTGATAGTCACACTGCTCTTTCACCTACCTCTCCACTGGTCTCCACTGAAACTGTCCATGCACTATAGTTAACTGATGTATTCTTCAGTTGATTAATGAGTTAATAATTAGTGAATTAATTAATAATTAATTCACACCACTCTCACTAGTCTATCAATCAGTTAGACTAGAAACAACTAGCTCAACTATGTCTAACTGAGTTAAACTGAACAGAACTCCATTAACTACTTCAATAACTCACCAAAATATGTCACATGAGTTCTAACTGAAGTCTCCATGCAATAGCTCCACTTAACCCTCACGAATAGAAAAATTCCTTCTATCATCTCCTGTGCCACATTTGTGCACTTAACAGAAGTGCTGCAAGAGAATAAGATAATGTTTATAGTCCAAATATTATTAAGAGCTAATAATATTCGACATATCTATTTTTAGACTCGCAATCTAAAAATATATTCTGCCCAATATGTCTAAAAATAGAAGTCCATATATTTTTCCAACTTGACCAACCATCCACAAATAGCATCCTGCAACTCATAGAATATGATCGACATGTCTAAAAATAGACTGTGCGCCAAAAATAGCCTACGGGCCCACTTAATGAAGGTGACTTCTTTCCACTGAGCTCATCATCTTGTTGCAATCTCAACACTCCCTCTCAACAAGATAGACATTATCTGCCACCCCGATCCTGCCTCTGTGGTATTCGAATTTGCTCTTGGTGAGCGCCTTTGTCAAGATATCAGCATCCTGATCCTCCATAGGAGTGTAAGAAAGTAACATGATCTTATACTGCACATAATCTCTGATATGATGATACCGGATGTCAATGTGTTTAGATCTATCATGAAATACTGGATTAACCAAGAGTTTGATGCAACTTTAATTATCACAATATATCACAGTAGGATGTAAGTGTGAACCGAAAAAATCGACCAAGATCTTCCTCATCCATATAGCCTCGCATGCAACCAAACTCGCTGCCATGTACTTGGCCTCTGCTAAACTGAGTTCTGCGGATCTTTGCTTCCTGCTATACCAAGAAACTGCTGTCGACCCGATACTGATAATCCCTCCAGATGTGCTCTTTCTATCCGTTGGGCTCCCTACCCAATCTGCATCCATGAAGCCACACAAATTCACCTCATTCGATTTTCTGAACCAAAGTCCATATCCCGATGTGCCTCTGAGATATCTCAATACATGCTTCCCCGCCTTCCAAAAGAGCTTGGTAGGCTTAACCATAGCTTGTGAAAGCTGGTTAACAGTGTCGCATATGTCAAGTCATGTATTGACTAGATACATAAGCGACCCCACCAACTGTCAGTAAACACTGGCATCCACTACCTCCGTCGATGTAGCATCCTCTTTCCTTCAACCACCAGGAAGAGGAGTGTCGATAGGCTTGCAGCCTTACATGTTGAACTTCTCCAGTATCTCCCGGGCATACTTGCCTTGAGACACAAAAAATCCATCACTGCGCTGCCAAATTTCCAATCCCGAGAAATAATGAAGGAGGCCCAAGTCCTTCATCTCAAACTCTTTCGCAAGATCAGCCTTGCATGAGAGTATCAACTGTTCATCACTGGTTAGTATCAAATCATCTACATAAAGTACAATGATCATCAACTTACCCTCAACCACTATCTGGTACAGGTTGGGACCCGTCTTGCTCTTGGTAAAACCAAGTCCGGTGAAATAACTGTCTATCCATGTGTACCAAGCACGAGGTGCTTATTTCAACCCATACAGTGCTCTTTTGAGCCTACACACATGTGACTCGCTGCTGAAGATCTTGAAACCTTCAGGCTGCTCTATGTACACCTCCTCCTCAATCACTCCATTGAGGAACGCAGTGTTCACATCCATCTGATGAATATGCCACCCCATCTGCGCTGAGAGAGCTATGATGCTCTGTATGGAAGAATACCTTGCGACAGGTGCAAAGGTTTCCTCATAGTCAATCCCCTCAATCTGTGAGAAGCCCCGGGCAACAAATCTTGCCTTGTACTTCTCGATGCTTCTGTCATCAGCTTGCTTCACTTTGTAGATCCATCTCGAACCTACCACTGATTTCCTTTCTGTTCTTGGGACAATCTCCCATGCACTATTTCTAACGATCGAATCATACTCTTCCACCATGGCATCTACCCATGCAGGGTCCTCCATAGCTTCCTCGAAAGATGATGGATCTGTCACGATACACTTGCTCATTAGAGCCATGTATCTAGTATATCAGTCAGGTGACTGTCTCTATCTGCACTGTGATGTAGGTGCTCTCATAGTCTTCTCTACATCCTGATTTAGTCACTCAGCTTCTGTAATGCGCTTCCACCCTCTTATGGTTGGCACTGCATGAGTGGTTTCTTCCACTCCATGAACCTCCTCTTGTGGCTGATCCACATCTTGAGGCTCATCCTTAGGAACTAATACATCCTCATCTACATGCAAGTGTGGCTCCCTCTCAAGTGAACACTTCATGGCTTTCTCCTCATGAAATTTGATATCCCGTCGCACAACAATCTTCCGACTGTCTGGAAAATACACACGATAGTTGTGGGGTGTATCAGTGTACCCCACAAATATCCAAACCTCTCCGGTCAGCTTTAGCTTCTTCCTTGCGTCCTTCGTCACATGAATGTAAACAGGTGAGCCAAAAATCTTCAAATGAGAAATATCAGGCTTCTTACCAGAAAACGCCTCCTCGGGTGTACTCATGCCAAGTACTCTGTGAGGACAACGGTTTTGCACATAAATCGTAGTATTGGATGCCTCAGCCCAAAAGTGTATGGGAAGGCCTTGATCATGCAACATCGTTCGTGCATCACCCACGATCGTTCTGTTCTTCCGCTCCGCGACCCCATTCTGTTGTGGGTTATGAGGCACTATGAGCTCTCTTCGAATTCCTTTTGCGCTGCAAAAGTCCTTGAATTCGCCAGAGATGAATTCACCACCATTGTCGCTCCTAAGAGCCTTCACCTACTTCCCCGACTCTTTCTCCACTAGCGCCTTGAACTCACAGAACTTTGAGTATGTCTCGCTCTTCTTCTGCATGAAGAAGATCCAACACTTCTGAGAAAAGTCATCAACAAATATCACATAGTACATGTGATTTGCTGTCGAAGCTACTGAGAAAGGTCCACACATGTCTGTGCGAATTCTCTCAAGGATCGTCGTGGCGGGACTATTCTTCTCGTGAAAGGTGGCTTTCACAAATTTTCCCAAAGTACATCCCTTGCACTGATATGACTGCACAAGTGTACCCTTGGGAAGCCCGGTAGAAATCTGTTGCATAATTTTCAAAGCACCATGGTGAAGATGGCCCAATCTCCTGTGCCATAGCTCGCCCTCATCCCAACTAACCACTCCTTCTGCCTTGCCTGCCATTGCTGCGCAGCCATCTACCTGCAACTGATAAAGGTTCTTGACTTGAACCCCTATCCTCCGGGTTTCACCAGTTGCCTTACTACGTAGGAAAGCCTTTCCCTCGCTAAAGACAACATCATATCCCTTGTCTTCCAACATGGCCACCGAGATCAGATTCTTCTTCATTCCTAGAACATGCATGACATCCTTCAGTATGAAAGGTCTACCAGACTTCCTCTCAAAGGAAATGGTCCTGATACTAGTCGCACTGTATCTACCATCATCGCCCATCTCGATGTGCACTCTAAGATCCTTCTCATCCAGATCACTGAACCGATCATATGAAAAGACGCACCACTATCAAGAAACCACACTGAACCCATCACACTTGAGAACAAGCATGCGATCAGCGAAAAATCCTGCTCAAACTGCGAGGCTAAGGCCTCTCCAACTGCAGATCCAGCAGCCAACTTATTTTTCTTCTTCTGTGGAAAATTAGTGGTGTAATTTCCATGTTGGTGACAGTGAAAGCACTTCACCTTGGACATGTCCTGCTTCTTGCCTTTCGCATCGGATTGAGAAGCATTCGTCTTGCTCTTCCCCTTCCTTTCTTTGGCAGCCAAAGCACAATTTTCTTCATCTTCATTCTTCGATGAAGATATGTCCTTGGTAATCCACCTTATCTCCTCCTGCACAACATCCGACCAAAGTCGCTCCCATCCTGGCAGTTTCTCCCGACCATTGACAGAGTCCTCATAGGAATGCCAACTCTTTGGAAGCCCAAGGAGAGCCAAGCTCACCAAGTCCTCTTCATCTACAGTAACCCCCACACTTTCCAGCTCATCCCTGCACTGGAAAAACTTCATGAGGTACTTGGGTATACTCTCGCCCTTCTCCATTTTTATTTTCCTGAGCTTATCCTTGAGCTCCAACTTCCTCTGGTCGCTCTTGCTTTGGAAAAATTCTATCAAAGCTTTCCACATCAAGAATGGAGAAGCTTTACCATGAAGGCTAGACACTATGTGATCCTTCACACCTTCCAACAGAATCCTTCGACATTTTGTTGTCTTCTTTTGCCATGCATCAAGTGAGGCAGCATCGCTAGAAGTAGGTTTTGGAATTTCTACATCTATGAACTCCTTCAACCCATTATCCTCCAGCACCATCTCCATCTTGTCCTTCCATGCAATATAATTCAAGCTTCCCTCAAGGGCATACTCCAATCGCAATCCGTTGAAAGACATCTCATCTTCGACACCAAGAAAACACTACTGCAAATTCAAATTCCACCAACACAAAACTCGGTAGCTTCAATGCTTTGCAATTGCTCCAATGATCAATACCACTTTGATACGATGTAGAAATTATATAACTAATGCGTTATACATCCAATATTCTCCTCCACACACACTATTTGACTTCATGCACAATACAGAATCTCTTCTACTATTGATCATTACTTGCGGAAATTAAATCAATTGCATGCACACATTGAAACCATAAAAACTCACAGATATGAACACAGTGATTGATGGGAAAGTTTAAAGCTGAAAACCCCCTACTATCTCTATATTATATGTCATAGAGATCATGTAACAATCATCATACAAAGCTTATCACAAGCTCTCAGTACAATCTCTAATTGCTACACACTAATCAGGTCCGATCTAGAAAATCCCATGCACTGATCTCTGCCACCTGCTAGCCTGCCTCTACTGTGAAATCCCTTCTGAATATGGTATCTGAAAGAACTCGAATCCACCTAGCTTGCACTGCACAATCCTCATTGGCATCTCCATCAATGTGTGGTGCAAACTCATGCACCAGTATAGCCACAACTGATAGTCACACTGCTCTTTCACCTACCTCTCCACTGGTCTCCACTGAAACTGTCCATGCACTGTAGTTAACTGATGTATTATTTAGTTGATTAATGAGTTAATAATTAGTGAATTAATTAATAATTAACTCACACCACTCTCACTAGTGTATCAATCAGTTAGACTAGATACAACTAGCTCAACTATGTTTAACTAAGTTAAACTGAACACAACTCCACCAACTACCTCAATAACTCCACCAAACTCTGTCACATGAGTTCTAACTGAAGTCTCCATGCAATAGCTCCACTTAACCCTCGGGAATAGTGTAATTCCTTCTGTCAGCTCCTGTGCCACATCTGTGCACTTAACTGAAGTGCTCCAAGAGAATAAGATAATGTTTAGAGTCCAAATATTATTAAGAGCTAATAATATTCGACATATCTATTTTTAGACCGGCAATCTAAAAATAGATTCCGCCCAATATGTCTAAAAATAGAAGTCCATCTATTTTTCCAACTTGACCAACCATCCACAAATAGCATCCTGCAACTCATAAAATATGATCGACATGTCTAAAAATAGACATAGTCTAAAAATAGACTGTGCGCCAAAAATAGCCTGCGGGCCCACTTAGTGAAGGCGACTTCTTTCCACTAAGCTCATCATCTTGTTGCAATCTCAACATAATATGTTCATGTTTATTTTTATTAATGACAAGATTTTTAAATATAATTCATGTTTATTTTTCTTAATAACATGGTTTTTACATATAATTCATAATGTTCATGTTTATGTTTCTTGATAACAAGGTTATTAAATATAATTCATATGTTAATGTTCATGCTTATTTTTCTTAATAACAATATTTTTAAATATAATCTATATGTTTGAAGCTAATGAAACTATACATAATTATAAAACAATCATAAGTTCAATATGTTCCTGTTTATTTTGCTTATTGACAATGTTTTTAAATATAATCCATATGTTTGAAGCTAATGAAATTATACATACTTATAAAAAATGTTCAATATGTTCATGTTTATTTTTCATAATGACAAGGTTTTTTAATATAATCCATATTTTTGAAGTTAAAGAAATTATACACACACACATATATAATGCTACAACTAGGTGATTTGAACCTTCTATCTCTCAAGTTTTCATGGATTTCACATTACTTTCATCACCAAATTTCCCCCATTTCTGACACTTAAATTATATTCTTGTCCCTAAAAATATATTATTTATATCATTTACTCTCACATATAATTCTCAAATACAAAATAATTTATATGGTACACATGTATAGAGACCTTACATACTTGAAAAAAAAGAGATTCATTATTTTTCTTAACCTTGTTGTTTTTTTATTTTATTAAGTTTTAAAATATATAGAATTAATATTATAAAATACGTGAAGATATTAGTAGGGAAAAACTAATTATGATTGTTTTGAGAGACTCTCTACAATAGAATATGGGGGAGATGTTGTAGTGTCTTTAAAATGAAGAATTAGATCAAATAATAATAATAATCCAAGATATATATATATATATATATATATATATACACACATGACATATATGGTAGCTATGTCCATTCATGGAAACTCTCTAGGTAGATCCACCTGAAGGGACAACTTCCCTAACTCATTAGTAGAGCTTAACCCTCATAGTATGTAGGATAATACTCCGTGAGTCCATCCATGGAAACACTCTGGGAAAATACACTTGAAGGGACCACTTCCCCAGCTCATTACTAGAGCTTAACCCTTATAGTATTAAGGAGATGGACCCTGTGATTCCATCAATGGAAACTCTCTGGGTAGATATACCTAAAAGGATTACTTCCTTGGCTCATTAGTAGAGCTTAACCTTGACAATATTGAGGAGAATGGACCCTGTGATCTCTCATTAGTTAGGTGATTTTAATGACAAGAACTCGACTAATTGAGGTAAACCTTGGAATTCCCACACCACAACATTAATGTGGCACCTTAGACTAACTCAAGCACCTCATTAACAATATTATGCATATCACATTGAACAATTAAATTAAAAAAATTATAGAACATGTAGCCATATGTATTATAAAGTTTTAAACAAAATTAAAAATAAGAGTATTTCTATATATATATATATATGTGGAATTTATGAAAATATAAATATTAGTATTAACAAATATTATAGATCCATTTAACTTTGAGTTTACAAGAGGAATTGCCTCTCTTGAAGTGCAAACATTTTCTCAAGTTTTGTACTTAAAATGACATTAACATACGGAGATAATTGATTCCTCTGTAAGCTTGATAAATCTAGAACCAATATTAATCTATGTTGGTCTATAACTATACAAATTTGAAACCAAAAATTCAAACATTTGGAGGGTAAATTAACATTTTAACTCAGATAGATCATTAGCAAATTTAACTTAGTGTGTTGTTAAAATGAATAATCATTTAAAGTTTAAATTAACATTTTAACTCAAACACTTCATTTTATATTTTAGGAAAAATAACTTCCTATAGTTAAAAAAAAGTTAAAAAAAATATTAATAATTATAAACTATATAAAGTTCCATAAATAAAAATTATATATACTAAAATTTGATTTGCTTTATTAAATTACGCATAATAATCCTCTCAGAATTCTTTAATCTCTTTGTTTTTTCTTTTTTCTTTTTTTGTTTATTTCCATTCTCACTAACATGTCATGACCATGAATCATTATCTTACAGAAACCCCATAATTTGAAAATAATTGCAATCCAATAATAAGCTATTTAGGAAGAAAAAATATGAGTTATTGATTATCACGTTGATGAGAAAACATGTTTATATAAACATGATAATTTCACCTTGAATAGTATCAAAGATAGCATCTAATCGTCTCTTTATAGGGTTCTTTCCTCAATTAGCGCATTATCTTCTGTTCGGTAAATTCGACAACACAACAACCTATGATAATCACCTTGTTCAGAAAACCTATAAAAAAAAAGAAGAGAATTTCACCTTGAAGAGTAACAAAGATGGGCTCTAATCCTCTCTTTATAGGGTTCTTTCCTCAATTAGTGCATTATCTTCTATTCCTGGCTAAATTCGACAACACAACAACCTATGAAAGGGAAATGGAGGAAATATGCAAGCTTAACAATATGAAGGCTAAAGAAAAAAATTTATCTTGTGAAAAAGGAGGGAGGATGGAGACATAATTTTATAGATAAATTGGGAGCTTTCTTGGAATTCGTCTTTCCATTTAACTGGATATCATTGACCAGGAGTCATCATGAGGCATTTGTCTTTTAAATGGCACATAAATATTTTAAATTTTTGGTGTCGGGGTATGTGCATAGTAAGAAGATAACTTGTTAACTTTTGTTAGTCAAAAGGATTTCCTTAATCTTATGTTTTTCACGATATGAATAGGGTTATTGAGGTCAAAAATATTTCTTTTTAGTGAACATCATGGTCGACGAGTCGTCATGAAGCATTTGTCTTTTAAATGGCACATAAATTTTTTCTATATTCATGCTTTCAAATTAGGACCGAATAAGTTTTGAAGGTTTTAGTGTCGGGATATGTGCATAGTAAGAAGATAACTTGTTACCCTTTGTTAGTCAAAAGGATTAATTTTTAATCTTATGTTTTTCACGATATGAATAGGGTTATTGAGGTCAAAAATATCTCTCTTTAGTGATTTGGCATGCATTCAATGAAGGGAATGAAGTGTCATAAAGGAAAAAGTGGCACGCTACACCCTTTAAGAAGACATTTCTTCAAAATGAAGAGAATTAACTCACACAAAAAAATCAAAGCACAGATGACAAGCTATAAAAAAAAAAAATATTTCTCTTCTAAGTTTTTAGAGTAATATTTTATAGTGGATTTTTTTAGTAATAGATAAATGGGTTAGGTAAGTAAGCTACTAGAGGTAGTGATTCAAATTGGATAATTATATTATTTTTCATATATCTCAATGTTTTCAAAGTGGAATCAATTGGAGGAATTAGCTTGTAGATTTATTATAATACTAGATCATGGTTTGGAGAATTGCAGTTTGAAACATTTGGGATCCATTTTGATCCATTAAATGATGTTTCTTGGGGTCAAAAATATCTCACTTTTATTATACCCATAGAATTATTCTACACTCACATACCTTTTGAAATGGTGCAAGAATCACATTAAATGGAGTTCATATGCAAAAGTTATGCCTCCCACAAGTTGACCTACCATTTTGACCACCATGGTCTGAGAGGATGTCATGTCATCCCTCATTATTCATGCATATGTGGCTAGTCACATGCGGAATTTAAAGAAGACTCTAGAAGGTTCAAAAATGTAACTCTAGTTGAGGAATGTGGAAATCAAATCTTACATGTAGTTGGTATCAAGATTTGTTAAATATTACGCCACTAGAAGCATATCCGTTCAATTCTATGTTCAATGTGTGCTTGGAGGAGTCCAGAGTCATTGCTAAAGTTGGTCATTTCTATCACCTCAAACTAAGGGAAGCTATTGAAATAGAGAAAATATCCTATTCGTTAAATAGAGGTGAACGAGTAAAATATTAGTAGGTGTTGGATCCTTTGGCTTTATTCCTTTTTTTTTTCCTTTGGTTATTTTTTAATGTTTTTATAAAAAAAATTATTTATTTCATTATATATATATATATATATATAATCGATGTGCAATAAAAGTTGTTAAATATTTTATAATTTATTTTTATTATTATTTTATTTTATTTTATTTATTTTTTATCTTTCATGTTGATTGTTTTATATATTTATTTATTATTATTTTTAATTTATATTTTTTCACTATGGCTAATTTATACTTTTGACTTATTTTCATTTAATTTTCTTAGTTTGTTTTTTGCTTTATTTGCTAATTAAATAAAAATATTTTGGAAATATTATATTTTCTCAACCGCTATTTTAATTACTTTATCATTTCCTAGTATCGTAGGGTTTTGATCGTTGTCATCTCTGCACTATATATTTAGGTAAAGGATCAGCCAAATCCTCATTCTCTTGATGATGAACTACACTTGGTAGTTCTAAATGCCTCCGTTCTATAATTTTCTATGTGATTACTCAGAAAATTTATATAAATTATATGATATGAATCACAGAAGTTTACACTTTCGATTCTATGTTATTGTATTGAGAACTCAAGAATAAAATTGAGTAGATTAAAGTTTTATTGTAGCCTTATAGGCTAGATATCTAAGTAACCCGATAGAGAGTACCTCTTCAATTACATTTCCATGTTTTAATACTAGAGAAAAACTAGTAGAGTAGCCTCACCTTCCACTTAGGTTTCCTCTTATGAAGTTTATAAAGGAAAGTATTGTGTATATTATAAATTTGTCAATGTGTAGTATTTCTTTCTATTTTCTATTTCTCTCATTTCATTTACTTCATTTAATTAAAAATAAAAATAGCTAACTAAACAATATGAAATATAAAGGAAATTTATCTTCATAATATAAATTTTAGTAATTATCAAAATTGTTGTGCTAAAATATTCTAATTGAATATCAAATAAATGTGATACCAAGCATAAACACATGAAACTACATGAATGGTACGATCACAAGTAATTATGGACTTATGAGAGTTGGCATAATATGATACCAAGCATAAACATAGGAAAATACATGAATGGTATGCTCATAAGTAATTATGGACTTATGAGAGTTGGGATGGGATGGAATTGATGACTAGATTCTTTTATATATTAAAATCTTACTACCATGATAAGCATATATGTTTTATTTTCAAATTTCATTTATTTTTTAATTAAAAAAAAAGTTCATTTGTTTTTTAATTTTAAAAAGCATATAAGGATAGAAAGTCTAGAGGGGAGTATTAATGATCCTAAAAGGAAATTTGAAGAAAATTTTTCTTGGAATTTAATGTTTTTCATTTACAATAAGGTATAGATAATGTTTAATTATTGTGTTTTAAAGAGGATCCAGAGATAAGAGTAGAGATAATGGTTTATTATTGAGTTTTCAAGAGGTTTAAGAGATAATAGTAGAGATAATGGTTTACTATGGAATTTCAAGAGGCTAAAGAGATAAAAAATAAGATAAGAGTTAAAAAATAAATAATAAATGATACATTAATGATAATCAAGTCGTCTTGACATTAATCTCTTCATAAAACCTTATATATATTTCACCTTTTCCATGTGTTGTTAACTCACATCCACAACGAGTGAATGGGTAGTTTAATTTGTTTAAATAAAAATAAAAATTATATCAAATAATGTAAAGACTATACCATCCATCTTTATCCCTTAATATTCTTATACCTATTACGAGATACACTTTGGATGTCTCGTCCTCTATAACTCTTAAAATGGTAATTTACTTCTCTAACTCCTCCCATATTTTTATGCTCTCTCCGTAAACATATGAGTTAACAATAAGTACTATGGATCAACATTAATCCTTTAGATATTCATTATTTTCATGTAGATGCTTCTTATCTCCCCACACTCAACCTCTACTAGGTGGAAGCAAAGGCCGGCAATACTCTTGAGTACCAATAAGAAATTGAAAAGAGGTTCACTTTAAGTATTTGTAAGAATTTGGAGGATGCATCTATTACATTTCTAGGTGAAAACATGACAATTCCGGGTAGTAATGGCACATAGTGAAGAGCTAAGTGTGTGATGTACAAGTTAGTTGAGATGCAATTTAGTATTAAAAGGTGTGATCATTGGCCGGTAGGAGTTCACAAGCTCATGGTGTCTTTTTATTTGCAATAAATTCATTAGCATAAAGAATAAAAAGGGAAACTCTCACTCGAACTTTGGAAGAAATATTAATTTGACATTGATCCCATTATCATGTTGAGAGTGTTGGAGGACGTGGAAAGGAAATGTGAGTTTCTTGCCGTTGAAATATTGTAACTACTCCTGCTTGTTGTAGAAAAACGTATAAAATTGTATTAGTTATATGTTTATACCATTATCATGTTCAGAGTATGTTCAGAGTGTTGGAGGACGTGGAAAGGAAATGTGAGTTTCTTGCCATTGAAATATTGTAACTACTCTTGCTAGTGGTAGAAAAACGTATAAAATTGTCTTTAGTTATATGTAGAGTAAACATAGATTTTTTTAGTGTAAAAATATTTCTAATAATTTAGTTGTTTAAAAATAAGTTATATTCTCATCGATTTTTTTGTGTAAAAATATTTATAATAATTTAGTTGGCTAAAAGTAAGTTATATTCTTGAAAAAAAAAATTTTAAGATCCTTTTGGAAAGTTTTTCGATGTTGCTTTTAGCATAAATTGTATTTATATATATTTCATTGGTAAATCAGTGAATGCAATGAAGTTTGGAATAAAAACTAAAAATAAGTTATATTCTCATCGATTTTTTTTTGTAAAAATATTTATAATAATTTAGTTGGCTAAAAGTAAGTTATATTCTTGAAAGAATTTTTTTTAAGATCATTTTGGAAAGTTTTTCGATGTTGCTTTTAGCATAAATTGTATTTATATATATTTCATTGGTAAATCAGTGAATGCAATGAAGTTTGGAATAAAAGTTGGTTTGTGAGCGGTATATCAGTGTATAATTTCTATGTCTATGTGTTTATTAAGATGTACCCCAGCATTGTCTACTTTGCCATAAGTAAAAAAATTCTTTTAGATAACAGTTGTCGTGACGTCTTAATCACTTTCTTGCATGTTATTTTTGACACATTCAAATTCATCTTTTTCAACTTTTAAATATAATGCAATCTCCTCCTCTATTAAAAACTTCTTTTGCAAGTTAGGATTGAAGGTGAAGAATCGAAATATCAGGTGGGGTCGAAAACTAGAATTATTGGCAATGGAGCACTTAGTTGCTCGAATAATTTGTCTGTCAATGACATTAATGAAGGAGAATCCAACAAAGATATCTTGGTGTTAAAATATTCACTTCATAGCATGTATTTTAAGGAATGCAATAAAGATATTTAGGAGTTAAAAGATACATTTCATAGCATGTATTTTAATTAAGTTATAGGCATGTTTATTTTAGAATAAGGTTTTGAGAATTTATATTTATTTATCAACAATTATTAGATGGATGGTAGAGATTTAATATGCACAAAATATTTTAAATTGAGATCTATCTCAAAATTAGTTATGTCATTTCTACACTTTTGATTGGATTGATTAAGTTAGTTATATATATATATATATGAACAAGTGTCATATGAAATGAGTTATGGTTTTTTGGGGATGTGGTATTGATAAGTCATAATATTGCCCATCGTATTGTAACAAAACCTACTTATAAGTTTAGAATATCCATAATAATCTGAGGTTAAATGTCCATAGTTAGAAACCTTGTTACATATTTTATATGTTAGACGCATATATTAATTATTTTTAATAATTATTATTATTAATAATGATAACTATAATAATTTAAAATAAAATTATAATTTAGTTAATTAATATGATTTCTTTTAATCTTGAAAATGTGAAATGTATCATAAAGTAAGTTTTTTTGATGTATATTATGGATTTATACTTATATGTATTTATCATCCATTTAATCTATATGACTATATTATTTTATGTTGTTTCATATAGTTTGTTATAGAATTATATTTCTTTTAAAAATACAATATATTTACCAATGAAAAGTTTGTTACATATATTTAACATTTATTAATGACTAAATTAATTAGATATTTCAATGAATAATTTAATTAGATTGTAGTTAATAAAATTGGTGATTTTTGTTATGTATTGTTCTCCCATTTTATTCTGTAATAAAATGTTATACAAATTTTTCATATAAAATTGGAAAAGAAAAGAACAATTTCACTACAAGCCATATTAATATTATTTCTCAATAAAAAAAATTGTCACTTTCTCAAAATAGTTAAAAAGATGCTAAATCTTAGACTTTTGTGATCGATATTGATAATGAGATTGCCATTAGGATTAATCATATTAGTAATCAAAACTTTATTTAAATTCTATTTTCTTTTAACCATTGACCATATTAACATTATTTCCAAATGAAAAAATTATCACTTTCTCAAAATAGTTAAAAAGATGCTAGATGTTAGACTTTTGTGATCCATACTGATAATAAGATTGAAACTTTGTGATTGATATTGATAATGAAAATTTCTTTCAGATTAATAACATCATTAATCCAAACTTTATTTAAATTATATTTTCTTTTAACTATTCATAGAACCACTTTCAACCCCTCCACCTATGCAACTCCTACACCGGTTATGGCTAGTTGAAAAAAAACATGTGTAGCCTGTGTAACTCTCTGCAATCAAAATTTTTCAAAAATATTAAACTGTCACACCTAGTCAACACCTCCCTCGCCATCTTTTTTTTTTTTTTTTTTTTTTTTAAATTTCGTAGTGCCTTACCATTTTCTATTTATCAAAAAAAGAGAGCAAGTTGCAACATATACAAATTTGGCAGCCTCAACCTGCCAGAAGGAAACCAGGTGTTTTGGCCACCTTAAAGCCTCGAAACAAGATTTTTTGACCACCTTAAAGCGTTGAATGCCATCCAGTACTGAAATAATTTCTTTAGTCTACTAGCAGCTATGTCCATTTTACTATAAAAAGAAAAATATAACTGAAAACATGAAAAGTAAAACCTAGCCGCAAAATTTATCTTTTCAAATGCCTAGAAATAGTTGTTATCAACATCCTCGTCATCTAATCATATGCATAGGAGTAGCCGTTGTCAGCCTCTTTTATGCTGGAAAGTAATTTAACAGATAAAAAGCATGTTCCTCTCATTAAATTTAAAAACTAATCAGCCATGTGAAGCTCTTGGCAATGGCGATTTATAAATAAAAAAAAAATTAAAATCATACAAAATAAACACATTCCTCCACGAGTTAGCCCTCATTAGCCCTCATTAGCCGTCTTCAGCTTCTTTAAAGATAGTAGAGTCAGTCATTTAAATCGTATATAAAACCTGTTATGGAAATGTGAAAAAATGTTGATGCTAAGCCCCACTAAATAATCTTGGTGGCCAACCTATGCTTTATACTGTAGGCATCTTGTTTTGATAATAATTGCTAATTTCCATCATGCATTTTAGAGTGAAAAAAAATATAATAGTACATGTTCTAAGTTGCAAATTGCATTACATTATTAGTGGGCAGAATCTTTCGTCTATTGTGTCAAACTTTTTTTTCCTAAATAATTGTTATTTGTCATGTCACGACGCTTATTCCTAAATAATTGTTATTTCTCATGTCAATTTATCGACTATAACGTGGAGTTTGAAAGTTCCCTGTTCACCTTTCAACGAATAATGCAGTGCAGCTGTCTGTCGGGAATCCCAGCGATGAAGCATTATACATATATGGAACCAAACATTATACATATATGTTAAAATAACTATAATCTAACTATCATATGCGAGAGTGGTTTAGTTGCTATCATAGCCAAACTTTATACATATATATGAAAATCAGTACAATGTGGTCATCATTTGCAAGAGATGTTTAGTTGTTATCATATCGAAACTTTTTTAAAATCATCATTACAATGTAGCCATCTTGTGTAAGAGATATTTAGCTGTTATTATACGTTCATCATAAAAAGGGACGAGTCATTTATTAGAAAATGGAAAGAAAGGACAAATCAATGGATTAGAAGTTAAGGAAAAGCTTTAAAAGTTATAAGAGTTGTCGATAAATAATCATCATACTAGTTGTTTTTTTCTTCGGTACTTTTATAAATGCAATTAAAAAAAACAATTATTATTAATTTGCAATCTTAATCTTCATAAATAACGATCTTAAAATAATATGTCATTTCCCAATCTACTCATATGATTGAAATGATGTATTAAATTTATAAATTATGTTTTTTAATTCCTATTAATCCGGAGCTCGACAGTTCCTAGTGTCGCAACGTGAAAGCCATTAAAAACATATCATTATAAAAATGTAAGCGTTTTAATCATATAACTAAAGCTTTTGGAGGATTTTTTTTTTTTTTTCTCAATGATGGTACACTTGATAAGTAAAATAGACAATGGGAGTATTTTGCATATTTTTTAGTTGAAAAAATAATTTACTTTATGAAATTTGTTTATAGGGTAATTTGCAAAACAAAATTTATTTTAAAATATCAATTTTTTTTACTAAAAAGCTGCTATAGAAATTTTAAAAATTATTAAAAATGTCTCCCTAAAACCATGTAATAATTATTTAAATTGTCTTCACATAATCCCAAATGATATTCATGGTAATTTGGATGAGTATTTGTTTTCCCAAAAAATAATAATAATTATGATGAATTATTTTGAATAAAAATTATACATATTATCACATTATACAATTAAATCATGGAAAGTATACATAACATCACATGAAACATTATACAGTACTATATTTCCAACTATAATTAAAATATAATTTTGATATGTAGGGAACCTCACCCCCTAGCTATTTTTCACTATCAACACAAATACCCAAACCAAATTACAAAAGTAAACAAGAGAGAACAATAGGTTATGAAGTTCACTTGAGACACACAAAACATTTAAAACATCACATAAGATAGCAAAAATTTACTTCAAAAAAGTTGTCTTAATAACTTTTACATTAACTTTGTAAATTTTACAAAATTTGCATAACATTCCAATCTGGTTTTTCTCCTTCAAAATTTACATGTGAGCTCTTAGCCTCTTGGTCTCATTCTTCTCGAAAAGGAATATAAGCTTAACTACAATTTCTAAAAACAAATGTATTTTACCTATATTTGATACCTTTTCACCACTAAGTTAACTCCTTTGACCACTCAGTTGACTACTCAACCACTCAATCAACATGTTGACCACATAGTCAATTTCTCCACTAGTCAATCACTTGACATAATATATCTTTCTATTCAATCCTTTGATCAACTCTTTCCAAAGCTCCAAAGTTCTCGTGAATAGCATAAACTTAGGTTCCAACAAAAGGCTTTTCTATCAAGGTAATATTCAACTGTCATTTCTCCAATTTTGTTTCCAATAACTACCTTAGTAATTAGTTATCAATGTGATTAAATACTTTGTATCTTTCTTTACAATGTGTTACATCCTAAATCCACTTTTTGTGATTTTAACTTTAATCATTTGGAAAAAAATATCCTTAAACAACAACAATTATATGCAAATCCTTCCATGTATGCCTTTCACTTGAGGAAGTGGAATATTTTGTTCATATTTCATCTCATGAAGGCATCAAAGTAGACCCAGAAAAAATAAAGCTATGATGGGATTGCCAATTCCCAAAACCTTAGGCCAATAATTCTCCTAAAAATAACTAAACCTTTACAAGGCCAAAAATAGATGACATTAACATGCATCATTTTTTAATTATGAGTCTTTAATATAATTTTTGCAATCAATAGTTAATTTATATTGCACACCTTTGAGGATGGATAGATTACTTTTATCTAGATGAAAATCTCTACAAGTTATTCATCATGCACTAGATAGATAAGGTTGGAAAGGTGGACCATTAGTTTAACACCCACCACCATGACATAGCGTAATTCACTAGAAGGTAAATGAATTTCAATCATATAATAGTAAATATTTGGATTTTAAAGGACATATCAATGCTTGGTATGATAAATGTTTAATGATTCATCATGAGCTTGCATCACAAGATCCTCTTGATTGAAATTTCAATCAAAATTCATTGCTATAAATCCTCCCTCTATGTATTCAACGTCTTGCAAAATATCCATGTCTTCTTCAACTAAAACATGAAGTTGAATTCATGTTGGAATTAGAATTTCCTCCCCATTGGATGCATACACTTCACTGATAGCAATGAATTAGAGCTCACCTTAACATCCATTATGAAGGAACTAAAATCCCATGAATAGATGCATATTTTTTTCCATGCACAACTTTTCATTTTCTCCTAGTTCATTCGCGTTTTCAAGGTTTTTCTCCTTCTTATTACATTATAACATCGCTTGGTTGCATATATTTACCATATTCACAAGGATCAAATAAAAATAAGAACATGAAATTTTTTTTCTTCCCTATGACACAAAACATTAAAAAAGTGTTGTAATAGTAGTATTTCTTGAAAATATCTATGTTATTGTTGATAATCCAAACTTTTCAAATAAAATAAGGATGTGATTTGTGGTTTTTTTCCTTATATCGAAAAAAGTGCACACAATATCAATATATGTGTGGTATTAACACATGAATGTTCAAATTACAATGGTTGGTATATCCACCATCACAATATTGGTTACTTATGGGTACCAATAGGGAGAGTCCCAAATCAAACGTAAGCAATGCCAATGGGGTAAATGAAGACCTATATTTGAAATTTGTTTAGATGCCCAAACATGGTAAGGCATTAAGACAAATACATTAATCGCTAATTGAATGTTCTAGAGCTAAAGTATCATGAAAAACCCCGAGACATAATGGCATGAACCATCGCAATGGGATTTTCCCTAGGACTTGAACACAAGTTCCACTAAAATGTTTCAATCACCGTGTATATTTATTGAAGCCTTAATTATAGCCATGGTATAGAAACAACATCTGCAAGCCCATATTAGTGCTTTGAGATGGGAAACAACATCCTTAACATATGGGCCTTAAGTCATAGAAACTACTTCTCTGAAACAATTACCATGAACAATAGTTGCAAAACCACAACACAAAGCCTATATAAGAGATGTTCTTCCTCAAGGTTGGATATCAATTAAATTAGGATATTTTCCACAGCAAAGATGAGTTGCAGTGTTAGGTCCCTATATTACTAGTGTAGCCCCTTTTTGGTTATTGTTGTACCCTTGTAGTCCCCATATTGTTGTTATTGTGCCCCATAAAACCCCACTATTTCTATTGTTGGCCCTTAGTCTATTATTGTTAGGTCGGCTAGGATTATATTGTCACCCCATGGACTCCTATATATAGAAAGGAGGTTTCCCTCTCAAAGTGGATGATTTCTAAGGCATTGATCTCTCTTTTCTTCTATTTTTGGAGATGGTTTCATAACATTTGGTATTAGAGCTTTGGATTCTAGGGTTTCGCTACTTTAAACATGTCATCATGGAATTTTCGCTGTAAATTTTTTCTAGGAAGGTTATGATACTTAAAAAAAAAAAAACCCATTTGCACAAAAACCTCAGGAATTTTGTGTAAAAATTTCAGATCTTGGTTCACAATAGTTTCAGAGATATTATCTATAGAAGTAGAGTTTGTGTAGGCTGCAAAACTTCATCACAGAGAGGTGACCTTGGGGAAATCATCATAACTCTCTCTTTGAGCATCAAATTGGAATTCAGTAAAAAGTGACTGAAATTAAATGGATCGTAGTTTTCAGTATATCAATTTCAGAGCCGAAGGAGGAAATAGTTACATGTGGGACGTCGTACAATTTCTCTCTACTAAACCAGTCCATAATTATGTTGTTGTGGGATATTGGGCATAACTTTATCTTGAAGAATCCAAATCATGTCAGACCTATGGCATTGGAAAGAAGACTCAAAGGGATATTACAAGACCAAATATTAAACCTCGTGGATCCTAAATTACACAGATACATCAGTTTCAATATCGAGCTGCTCAAAAGAAAGAAAAAGGTGTGTAATTTTTTTCAAATTTCATAAGTCATGTTTAAAAAATCAGTTCTAAGTTATTCCAAGGGCATATTGAAACATAGAGATCACTATTGGTTTCTAAAATCCACCCTAAAAAAATTCAACACCCATTAAGCCTTAAGAAGGCTCTACTATGAATCATGAAGAGGAAGAAGTGCAACCTGACATATTAAAATTACAAGAGCAAGTGCACCAAATTTCTCTCTCGTAAAGAGCAACAAAAAATGAAATGGAAGTTTTGAAGAAAGGCATGGAAGCTAAGATGGATGGCTTGAAGAAAGGCATGGAAGCTAAGACAGAAGGTTTGAATAATGGCATGGAAGCTAAGATGGATGACATTGACGAAAAAATGAAAGGCAACATGGAAGACATGAAGAATGATCTAAAAAAAGACATGGAAGGTTTGAAGGAATGTTTGACAACATTGATACAAAAATGATTCCCAATGGTGAAAATATAGTAGAGGAAACTCGTGATGAGAAGAAAATAAATGTTAACTGTGATTTCATAAACTCTAATGTTGGATTGAAGACCCACCATATTCCAAAGATAGATATGAGGAATTTTGATGGCAATGATCCTGTAACATGGATACTGCATATGGAGCAATATTTTGATATCAATAATGTGAAAAACACACAAAAGGTACACATTGAAACTTTACATTTAGAACAAAATACATTTGTATGGTATCGATGGCTTTGCTCTCGAAAACAAATTGTCACTTGGTCAATTTTTATGGAGGAAATGATAGAACGTTATGAGGGTACAAAGAGCAACACCTTCTTTAGCCAATTGATAAATCTCAAACAAAAGGGTTCAATGGTGGAGCACATTGAGGACTTCCCAAAGTTGAATATAAGGGTAACTGATATTCTAGAGGAACACAAGATTGATGTCTTCATAGGGACTTTAAAGGATAACATCCAACATGAGGTTCGCCTTTGGGAACCTGATTCATTGGAGAAGGAATTCAAGTTGGAAAGAAAAATTGAAAGTAAATTAATGGCGACAATGAATCCCACCACTAACATCTATAAATACGGAAGTGTTTGTACTCCTATACTTCCACAGACTACAAGGTTGACACCACAACAATTTCAAGAAAAAAGAGAAAAATGTATTTGATATAGTTGTGATAGCAAATACACTAAAGGTCATAAGTGTGCCGAGAAGAAATTATTTTTCATAAATTGTGAAGAGGAGGAAGAAAATGAACAAGAAACTTCAAAAGAAGAGGATATAAACCAGGAATTAACCCTATAGAAAGAAAAAATGAGTCCGACCATATCTTGTAATGCATTGGCAAGAATTACCACTCCTTAAACTCTTAAGATAGAAGTACATATCAAGAAGAAAAAGGTAATAGTGTTGATTGATTCAGTTAGTACCCATAATTCTATTCATTGTAAGGTAGCCAAGGAATTGAATTACTTCCTATACCCAACACCAGAGCGTTAAGTGATGGTAGAAAATGTAGGGACTATAAATTTCTCTGGAAAATGACATAATATCAAGCTAACCATGGGGGAATATGTATTAGATAGTGTAATTCTTTCCATTCCAATGGGAGGTGTTGATGTTGTACTAGGAGTACAATGGTTAGATTCTTTGGGGATGGTAGATTTTAATTTTCAAGAACTTTTCTGAAGAAAAAAAATCGAAAGGAAAGGAATTTGAATTACAGGGTATCAAAAGGAAGCTGAGAAAGATAATAAGCTCTAATATCATGACAAAGCTTCTGAATAAAGAACAATGAGGCGTAATTGCACAATTATGCTCACTAGAAGTTCCAACATCAAAATAATCTATTTCTCCATATCTCCAAAGAGTCTTAGAAAATTATTCTAAGGTGTTTGAAACTCCCAAAGGACTCCCACCTATTCATGATCATGATCATGCTATTCATTTTATTGAGGAAATATTCCTTCGAACATCAAGCCTTACAAATATTCTTATGTCCAAAAGAGCGAAATTGAGCATATGATTACAGAAATGTTAGAGGATGGTATAATTCAACCTAGTCAAAGTTATTTCTGTGCTCCAGTAGTGACGCAACAAAACTTAATTTCGGACCCCTAAGGAGAGATGGTCACTGTAGCCATGGCTCTGTCAGCTTTCCTTTCTCTGAAACCTCATTCTTTTACTCCACGTGGTCTACTTTTCTTTTCTTTGGTTTTATTTATCAAATTCGAGGAATTTGATAAATAAACATGTTCAACAACCTTTGATAATGTATCTATGAACTTTATATTCTACCGCCGAACTTTATAACAAATGGTTAACCCCTCGAAACTTTGTATTAATATCCAACACTCTTTAAATAAACGACCTTAATATATTCTAGGCCCATATATATATATATATATATATATATATATATATATATATATATATATATATATATATATATATATATATATATATATATATATATAAATATATATATATATATCACGGAGTTCAATGAAATACATACGTTGTACCTCTTATTAAACTTCGGGCAAGTCCAACGTGTGATCACCGTTAGATAGCAAGTCTCCAGATCGACGGCATATACGCATATTGCTCGGCGTCCGGATATGAACTTTAACACGCGATGGCGCGCAGCAACGGTGGTTTTCCGTGGGTCTACCTCGCCACGTGTCGACAAACCTATGGAATCGGTCCCCAACCGGAAAATACCGCTTACTCACCAAAAGCGGTGTGATATGGGCAATCCGCCTTTGTAAATCCACTCATGGTTTTTGAACAGTGAGTAACCAAGGTTCATCTGGGGTTGCGCGATCCTTTTGGTTCCTTAACTCAGGTCAAGGTTCCGATAGTAAAACGAATCTGTCTCGTTATGAAGAGGGAATTATTCTACCATTTAAACAGAATTCAATGACCATAATAATACGCAGAATTCTTCTAGGAGTGGAGATTTATTCAACAGAGACTGTTCGAACAATTTCAAGGGAAACAATAGACAGAGATATGCAGAATCTATACAACAGTTCAACCCAGTAATTATATGTGCACAGAGTTCAATCACCTCACAATTAAACAATCTTTTCACAATCAAGGATTCGAAACAACTCTATGGCCAATGCGTACATAAATTATTTAACTGGAAGCAATTGTGAGCACACAGATTTTATTGCAGAAATCTCTCTTCTCCTTCTTCTCTCCAATGCATCCAAGGAATACAACTTATATACATCAATATATGACTCTTCGGTTCCTCCGATAGGACCGTTCTAGAAATAAAAGGTCTAATTACAACTTATTCAAATAACTGAACTGACAGATGGATCGAATCCAACTATTAGACTTCTACCAATCCTAACTAATCTAAATAAAAATAGTCAGCTAAAGTATTGACACCTAGCTATTACAATTCAAGGATTTCGAACCCTCCTACCCACAACATGTGGACAAACCTCCTACATTGTTGGCTAGTGTCTAAAGCCCTTGCATCACACTCCCGAGGGAAATCTTATTCATGGGCTCCTGTCCATGAGCTCTTCCACTGATCTGCCTATCGTTTTCAACATTCCTTCAGTCATCCAAGTGGCATCTTCCTCTGGCTTGTCCTTCCATTTGATTAAGTACTGAATGTACTCTTGTCCTCTGGTCCTTTTGAACACTCTTTTGTCCAATATCTTCTCTGGTTGCAATGGTTGTGCTGGAGGTAGCTGCTCTTTCCACTCAATCTGTCCCTTGTCTGCTGATCTTTTTTCTGCACCATCATCTTCATACTTGTACAAATCTGAAACATTAAAAATGGGAGATATTCCAACATCAGGAGGTAATTCAATCTCATAAGCATTTGCAAAAAACTTCCTAAGTATCTTGCATGGCCCAATCTTTTTGAACTTCAGTTTGTTATACTGCTTCCTTGGGAATATCTCCTTTCTCAAGTGTGCCAAAACCAAATCTCCTACTTCAAAATGAACTTCTTTTCTGCTCAAGTCTGCTCTTCATTTGTATCTGATGCTGCTACCTTGTAGTTGCTGTTTCACTTGTTCATGTATGGCCTGGATTTCTGAAGAAAATTCCTCACCATCTGCACTCCTCAGTTCTGCCTTTCCCAGATTTCTTAACTCTGATATTCCTCTGGGGTGAATTCCATAAACAATATGGAATGGACTCTGCCCTGTGCTTCTGTTTGGTGAGTCATTATATGCATATTCTACCTGGGGAAAAATATGATCCCACTGCTTTGGATGCTCTCCTGCAAGACTTCTCAACAAATTTCCCAGACTCCTATTCACCACCTCAGTTTGTCCATCAGTCTGGGGATGATAAGCTGAGCTGAAACTCAGTTTGGTACCAAGCTTCTTCCACGGTGTCCTCCAAAAATGACCCAAAAATCTGGTGTCTCTGTCTGAAACAATACTCTTGGGCAACCCATGCAATCTAACAACTTCTTTGAAAAACAAATTAGCAACATGGGTGGCATCACTAGTTTTATAGCATGGAATAAAATGTGCCATTTTGGAGAATCTGTCCACTACAACAAAGACTGCATCATTCCCTCTCTGAGTCTTGGGTAATCCTAGAACAAAATCCATACTCACCATGACCCAAGGCCTGTCTGGAATAGGCAAGGGAATGTACAATCCTGTATTTTGGCTCCTTCCTTTAGCATATTGACATATTTTTCAATTCTTCACAAACTTATCCACTTCTGCTCTCATCTTAGGCCAGTAATAGAAATGACTCAGTTGCTCATAGGTTTTATTAGTACCAAAGTGTCTAGCAAGTCCACCACTATGCTTCTCTTTGATCAAGTTTTCTCTCATGGAACATTTTGGTACACACAGTTGGTTTCTTCTGAATAAAAAGTCCTCCTGCAAGAAATAATCCAGCCACTAGCTTCTATCTATTAAAACAGGGTTACTACATGCCTCAAATGCTTCCTTAAAATCTGGATTTGTTTTGTACAATTCTTTGAGAAAATCAAATCCTACAACTTCAAAATTAGTTTCTTGAACAAGCATGTGCCTCCTACTCAAAGCATCAACTACTTTATTTGCTTGTCCACTTATACGTTTCAAAACAAAATTAAAACCTTGGAGGTACTCAACCCATTTCGCATGCTTATGCTTCAACTTGGGCTGCTGTACAATATACTGCAAAGCATGATTGTCAGAATACAATACAAACTCCCTGGACATTAAATAATGTCTCCACTTTTTCAGTGCCTGAACAATTGCATATAATTCCTTCTCATAAGAGGACTAATTTCTTCTAGTGTCATTTAACTTCTCACTAAAATAGGCTACAGGCCTATCATCCTGACTCAACACAACTCCAATGGCCTCTCCACTGGCATCAGATTTTACTTGAAATGGTTTAGCAAAATCAGGCAGGATCAAAACAGGCTTCTCAGTTATCTTCTGCTTCAACACTTTAAAGTTTCTTTCTTCTTCAGCAGTTCACTTAAATGGTTGTTTTCTCTTCTTTATTGTATCAATTATGGGTGCATTAATCTTACTGAAGTTTCTTATAAACTTTCTGTAAAAACTAGCAAGTCCATGGAAATTTCTTACCTCAAAAACATTCCTGGGTGAAGGCCACTCCATAATTGCCTTAACCTTTTCTAGGTCCATATTCAATCCTTATGCAGAAACAATAAAACCCAAATACACCAACTCTTCTTTCATGAATGAGCATTTATTCAAATTTATTAGCAGTTTCTCTTGGTGCAGCTTTTTCAAGACATGATTAAGATGCCTTAAATGTTCTTCTTTAGTTATGCTGAAAACTAATATATCATCCAGATACACTATGAAACATTTACCAATGAATTCTTTCAATACTTCATTCATAAGTCTCATAAAATTTCTAGGTGAATTTGACAACCCAAAAGGCATTACCATCCATTCATACAGTCCTTCATTTGTTTTAAAGGCAGTTTTCCACTCATCACCCTCTCTTATTCTAATCTGATGGTATCCACTTTTTAAATCTATCTTTGAAAAATATTTAGCACCACTAAAACAGTCCATTAAGTCCTCAACTTTGGGAAAAGGGATTTTGTACCTTATTTTGATCTTATTGATTGCTCTGGAATCAGTACACATTCTCCAGCCTCCATCTTTCTTCGGGCTCAATACTGCTGGTACTGCACATGGACTCAAACTTTCTCTGATCATCCCCTTGTCCACCAGTTCTTGTACTTGTCTCCTGATTTCCTCATTTTCCTTGGGAGTCATTCTGTAGGCTGCCTTATTTGGCAAATTTGAACCAGGGATAAAATCTATCTGATGGCTGATCTTTCTCATAGGTGGCAGCTCATCAGGTAAATCATCCACAATAATGTCACAATAATCATCTAACATCTCTTGGATTTCTACTAGCAAATCAAAAATCTTTGTATAAGTAAGAAGTACTTTAGGTTTCCAAAATAAATCAAAGCTTACCTCTTCTTCTTATATCTTCTGCAGATATTCCTTCCCGCTCAGAAACAAGGTCTTTGGATCAATCACTCTGCTGGATGGCTCTCCTTCTTCCATGGGTATCAATCTATGATGTACCCCATCCTTGAAGAACTTGTAAGTGTTATTCTTGCCATCATGCACTTCTGCTTTGTCAAACTGCCAAGGTCTACCCAGCAGTATATGACACACATCCATGGGAATTACATCACACATGACCTTATCTTTATATTTTCCCATTTGCAGCTCTATCTCACATTGTTCCTTTACAACCAGGTGGTGCCCTTTATGCAGCCAGGAAACCCTCTAGGGAGTTGGATGCTCCCTGGTCTTCAACTTCAACTTTTCTATCACCTCAGTGGAAACCAGATTGTCTGTGCTGCCACTATCAATGACTAGCTGATATAATTTCCCTTGGACTTTGCATATGCTCCTAAACAAAGTCTTCCTTTGTGCAGGCTCAGTGACCTCTTTATCTTTCTTTAACAGTACCTGATTAACCACCAAGGACTCTCCCCTCTCTGGAAGAATTACTTCTTCAATTTCTGCCTCTTCTTCAGTCTGGGCAACAACAACATTTCTTGGTCCAGCACCCACATTCTCTGGACACTCATAGTGCTTATGTCCCACTTGCTGACATCTATAACGCCTCAACTCTCTACCTCTACCTCTGTCTCTGCCTCCTCTTCCTTTTCCTCTGTAAGGACCCCTTCTGCCCCTTGCATCCCCCTCTATAGATGCATTCTGAGGTGAGCTACTGTTAGCTCCATCCCTGGGTGTAGTAGGCTTTCCTCTACCACCCTGACTTCCCTTTCCCCGGAAAGTACCTCTCTTCTTGGCAGACTGTTTCCTCAGGAGTTTCTCCTCTGCTTTCAAGGCCATCTGGTAGGCCTCTTCCACTGTCTTAGGAGATAGAAGACCAATCTCATCTTGGATCTCCAGCTTGATACCATTCACATATCTGGCAGTCTTCTCTGGTGTGTCTTGGAATTTCCCAGCCCTTATGCTTACTTGTAGAATTCCTCTGTGTATTCTTTTACTGTCAGCAACCTCTGTCTCAGGTTCTGCATTTTCTTATACAATGTCAGCTGATAATCATTAGGCAAGAATTTACCTTTTAATTTAGCCATCATTCTGGTCCAGCTTTTGATAGGTTGCTTGCCAACTCTCCCCCTTTCTTCCTGCACTCCATCCCACCAAAGTGCAGCATGTCCTTTCAGCTTTGTCACCGCAAACTTGACCTTTTTATCTTCTCTTATTTCTTCATAATCGAAGCACTTGTTCATTTCATTAATCCAGTCCACCAGTTCCTCTAGATTCAGTCCCCCTGAATAACTCGACACTTCAATTCTGGGTTTAATTGCAGACCCCAGAACAGTTCTAAGGAGACTCATGTCAGGAGGAATCTCAACATTTTCTTCCGCTTCCTCTGTTTTAGGTTCGCTGATGTCTTCAGGATCTCTGGTCTTTCTTCGCTCCACGACATCCACTATGGCTTCAAACCTCTGCAAAACCTCCAACACCTCTGCATTGGAAACAGGTCTCCTTCTGCCAGCACCTCTACCAATTCGGATTGCCATGTCAGCTCTCTTCAAAAACAACTAAAGAGAACAAGGCTCACGAGGACCAAAATGGCCTATGGCGGAATTGAACCCCAAAACGAGAGATGGTCCTTGTAGCCATGGCTCTGTCGGCTTTCCTTTCTTTGAAACCTCGTTCTTTTACTCCACGTGGTCTACTTTCCTTTTCTTTTAGTTTTGTTATCAAATTCGAGGAATTTGATAAATAAGCATGTTCAACAACCTTTGATAATGTATCTCGAACTTTATATTCTACCATGAACTTTTATAACAAATGGTTAACCCCTCGGAACTTTGTATTAATATCAGCGCTCTTTAAATAAACGACCTTAATATATTATGGGCCCATATATATATATATATATATATATATATATATATATATATATACATATATATATCATGGAGTTCAATGAAATACATACGTTGTACCTCTTATTAAACTTCGGGCAAGTCCAGCGTGCGATCACCATTAGATAGCAAGTCTCCAGATCGACGGCATATACGCATATCGCTCGGTGTCCGGATACGAACTTTAACGCGCGATGGCGCGTAGTAACGGTGGTTTTCCATGGCTCTACCTCGCCACGTGTCGACAGACCTATGGAATCGCTCCCCAACCAGAAAATACCGCTTACTCACCAAAAGCGGTGCGATATGGGCAATCCACCTTTGTAAATCCACTCGTGGTTTTTGAACAGTGACTAACCAAGGTTCATCTGGGGTTGTGCGATCCTTTTGGTTCCTTAACTTAGGTCAGAGTTCCGATAGTAAAACGAATCTATCTCTTTATGAAGTGGGAATTCTTCTACCATTTAAATAGAATTCAATGACCACAATAATACGCAGACTTCTTCTAGGAGTGGAGATTTATTCAACAGAGCCTGTTCGAAAATTTTTGAGGGAAACAGTAGATAGAGATATGCAGAATCTATACAACAATTCAACCCAGTAATTATATGTGCACAGAGTTAAATCACCTCACAATTAAACAATCTCTTCACAGTCAAGCATTCGAAACAACTCTATGGCCAATGCATACAGAAATTATTTAACTGGAAGCAATTGTGAACACACATATTTTATTGCAGAAATATCTCTTCTCCTTCCTCTCTCCAATGCATCCGAGGAATACAACTTATATACATCAATATATGACTCTTCAGTTCCTATGAGAGGACCATTCTAGAAATCAAAGGTCTAATTACAACTGATTCAAATAACTGAACTGACAGATGGATCGAATCCAACTATTCAACTTCTACCAATCCTAACTAATCTAAATAAAAACAGTCAGCTGAGGTATTGACACCTAGCTGTTGCAATTCAAGGATTTCAAACCCTCCTAGCCACAACATGTGGACAAACCTCCTACATTTTTGGCTACTGTCTAATCCCCTGCATCAAGTAGTATTAGTGCACAAGAAGGATGGATAATGGTGCATTTTTCCAGATTATGGGGAGCTCAACAAGATCACTATTAAATGTAAATTTCCCATTCCTATGATTGATGAATTATTGGTTGAATTACATGGAGACATTTATTTTACCAAGTAGGATCTTCGTTCAAGATATCATCAAATTAGAATGAAGACTGAATATATTCCGAAAAAAACATTTCAAACTCATGAGGGTCATTATGAATTTTTGGTCATGCCTTTTGGCCTTACCAATGCACCTTCTACATTTCAAGGGTTGATGAATTCCATTTCTAAACCTTTCCTTGGAAAATTTGTGTTAGCATTTTTTGATGATATAATAATCTATAGCAGGTTTTATAAGGATCATGTTCAACATGTTGACATGGTGCTAGAACTATTGGAGGAGAAACAACTATATGCAAAAAACTCCAAATGTTTCTTTGGATTAAAAGAGGTGGAATATATAGGTCATATTGTATCTCAGGAGGGTGTTAAGCTAGACCCTAACAAAATTAAAGCCATTAAGGAATGGAAATTCCCCACAACCATAAAGAAATTGCGAGGATTTCTCAGGTTCACAGGGTATTATCACAAGTTTGTTAAGAATTATGGGAGAATAACAACACCTCTAACAAAATTATTGAAGAAATATGCATTTTCATGGACTCTTGAAGCAACTAAGGGCTTTGAACATCTTAAAGAGGCAATGTGCCTAGTATTGGTCTAAGCTACATTAGACTTCAAAAAGACCTTGGAATGTGATGCCTCATGAAATGGAATTTTTGATGTTTTAATGCAAGAAGACCCATTTATTTTGAAAGTCGTCCAATCAAAGGAAAGTATTTACAGAAATCTATTTATGAGAAGGAAATGTTGGCAATACTAAATGCACTAAAGAAATGAGGATTTACCTAATGGGAAGAAACTTCAAGGTAAAAAATGATCATGATAGTATTAAATAATTTTTGGAACAAAGACTATCTTGAGAAGAGCAGCAAAAATGGGTCAAAAAAATGTTGGGTTACGACTTTGAAATCATTTTAAAAAGAAGGGAAGATAAATGTTGTTGCAGATGCACTCTTAAGAAAGGATGAGGAGGTGGAAGCATTAATTTGTGGCATTTCTATTATCCAACCAGATTTTATAACCAAAGCAAGAGAGGAATGGAAGAATGGAGAAGAAGTGTGGAAACAAATTCAAAATTTGTAGGAAGATCCCAATACATCTGATACATTTAGTTGGAAAAATTATTCCTTATGGTACAAACATCACTTATATATTTGTAAGAATTCACAACTAAAACAAAATATTCTTTCAGAATTGCACACCTCTCCCATTGGAGGACACCCAAAATTTTAAAAGCTTACCACAGGGTGAATAACTAATTGTTTTGGGATGGCCTTAAATCTGATATTCAAAATTTTGTGGAAGAATGTTTTGTTTTCCATCAAAATAAAGTTGAGACAATCAAGTCCTCGGGTCTGCTACAACCTTTACCCATTCCAATTCAATGTTGGGAGGATGTTTCAATGGATTTTATCACAGGTTTACCTAAGTCTGAAGGAAAGAGTGTCATCATGGTGGTAGTTGATAGACTTACCTAGTATGCACACTTTTGTGCATTATACCATCCATTTAAAGCAAGTACAGTTGCTACTGCATTTATGGAAACAATTCAAAAGCTACATGGAAACCCAATGATTATTGTAAGCAACAAAGATCCCATTTTCACTGGAAATTTTTAGACAGAATTATTTTCTTGTTTGGGTACTAAACTAGCCCATAGCTCATCTTATCATCATTAATCCGATGGGAAAATTGAGATAGTGAAAAAATGTTTGGAAATATATCTTCATTTTTTTGTATCTAATAAACAAACATAATGGGTCAAGTGCTTACCTCTGGCTGAATGGTGGTATAACACTTCCTTCCATACTGCAGCAAAAATGACCCCATTTATGGAACTTTATGGGTATCATCCACCATCCATCAAATCATATTTAAGAGAAAATTCTAAGGTTCAAGCAGTGGAAGATCACATCGAGCATAAACAAAAAGTTCTTCAACTCTTAAAGGGTAACCTAATTTGGCACAAAAGCAAATGAAACAACAGGAAAATCAACATCACAGCGAGAGAAGTTTTGATGTAGGATACTGGGTGTTTTTACGCCTACAACCATACAAAAAAATTTAACTCAAGAAAGCTACGAAGGATAAGCCAAAGTACTATGGTCCTTACAAGGTGTTGCAAAATATTGGTACTATGGAATACATATTGGAGCTTCCTACTTCTTCTTGACTACACCCAATTTTCTAGGTTTCATGCTTAAAGAAGGTTATAGGTGAAAACCTTCCAGGTCAAACAATATTTCCAAAACTTGATGAGGAAGGAATAATTATATTGGAACTTGAAGTATTCATGGAAACAAGAACTCGACAGCTAAGAAATCGATCAATTTCAGAGTATCTTAATAATTTGAAGAACTTACCCACTGAAGATTCCACATGGGAGGATGAGAATTTTATACAAGAGCATCCAACGCTACTCAAGCGTTGAGAACAACATTTTTTGAAGGAGATGGGAATTTTAGGTCCCTATATTACTAGTGTAGTCCCTTATTGTTGTATTGTAGCCCCCTTAGTGTTATTGTTGTACCCTTGTAGTCCCCATATTGTTATTATTGTGCCCCATAAAACACCACTATTGCTATTGTTGGCCCTTAGATTATTATTGTTAGGTCGACTAGGATTATATTGTGACCCCATCGACTCCTATATATACAAAGGAGGTTTTTTCATTAGAATCATCCAAGAATTGTTCATTTATGTAATGTAAAGTAGGTTTCTCCTTCGAAGTGGCTAATTTTTAAAGCGTTGATCTCTCTTTTCTTCTATTTTTGGAGTTGGTTTCATAACATGAAGGGATTTGAACGTGGCTAATGAAGGGAAACAAGTTTATTATGATATTGTAGTATCTTATTGAGCTTAATATCCTTAAATGACTCTTTTTCCCAAAAAAGAATATTTTCTACGGGTTATTTATAATTCCTTGAGTGGGATAAATTGTGAAGGGTATGTTTTATGTAGTGGAAATGCGTTTAGACCATGCCACATAATTAAGGGTATAAAAAAATATCCAACTCTAAATTAACCTTATCAAGCTCAAGGGCAATGAAAAAACCATAAACACAGTGACATGACCCCTCACTATGTATTATTTTTCTTAAGAGAAATTAGGTTCCATTAATATGTTTCACACACTATGGATAGATCTTGTGTGCTTAACCATAATCATGGTATGGAAATAACTTCCCCATGCACTTTTCATTAGTTGGGGAGGGAAACAACATCAATCAACCTAAACATAAATTATATGAATTAATCACAATGAACATGTTAACATACCACGATATAGGGACAAAAAAAATCTAAGGCCTTGACCATCATAAACATTAAAATCTAGTGTCATAGGAACCCATCGAAGCTTCTCGAGATAAAGAGCCTTCACCAAGTACTCAACCAAATGTTAAGACATAAACAGGGTCATGAGTTACACAAATAACTTAAGCCCTATTTAACCATCTCAACTTTGAATCCTATGAAAAACACCTAGAAACAATAATATGAGCCCTCTCTAAGTAATCCTTAAAATTTCCGTTGAATATAGACACTATTATCAAGTCTTAGTCATGATGGATGGGCTCTATTATATGGTCATATTCAAGGAAGAAAAACAAGAGAATCTATCACTAAATCTTCCTTCCAAAGATCAATTTCCATGTACAAGTCCTCAAGCATTGAAATCTAACCTCTCTTGGTTAATGATTTCCTCAAAAGTTGTCATAGGAACAATCATTATGTGTATGTGCACCAAGAATGTGTCTATTGTTTTATCCAAGTTAACAAAGGACAATAATGATACTTGTTCCCATGGAAAATTTTAGGGGCTAATATTTGAAAGTGGGCTAATTTTGCATGCTTTTTCCAAAAAAAATTCATTAATTTATATTTTTTTCTAAAAATTATTCACCCAAATTTTATATTATAAAATTATTTTACCTTAAAAATCTCCAAAAATCTATATATAAACTATATAAAATTTTTATAAATTTGAATCTTTTTACAAAAATGTCCTAAAACATCTTACAAATTTTATATTATGGACTAGTGAATTTCACCAAGTTTTTAAAACTTCAAGATAAAGTTCTATCCTTAAAATTTTCCTTGAGTTGATCCCTATATTATGCTTGTTGAGATTGATTACCATGAAAATTGCCCGATAACCACATATTTTGTGGCTATAGCTCTAAATTCATCCTCAAATCACGAGATGAAATCCTTGTATGATATCTCTATCATACTAAAGCGATACATGTACCGTGATTAAACCATGAGCATCCCTTGAATGAGAATCTATCTTGGTCCCATAACATCAATCATTCTATGACCAATGGCTTAGGTTTGTTAGCATTTAAGTGGGATATAGAAGCCACGATTATGTGTTTTATATTAAAAATGATCATTGAGGTCTAAACAAGGTCAAAGTGGGGAACAAGGGGCTTAAGCCCTTAATGATGGTCTTCTAAAGCTATTGTGCTATGTTTAGGGGAGGAAAAAACCTAAGCCTTGAGTCTTATATGTTTCTTATTAGGCTTAATCACCATAAAAAATAGCCACACAACCACCACATAAACTCTCTCTATGGTTATTCAACATAAACTTTGGATATGGATTCTATTAGAAATTTTACATTGTAAAGATAGGCCATGGCACATTGAACATGGTCAACAAAGGAAAACAATTGTATTTGCATATTATTGGATCTCCTTGGATTCAATATCCTTAAACAAGTCCTTGTACAAATACATGAATCCTTTTTAGGGGATCTTTATCCTTAAAGTAGGATATGGATAACATGGATAGGCTCTGTGCACTAGAAATGGGTCTTGACTGTGCCACATTATCAAGGGGAAAACCAAAGGCCTTAAACCCTAGTTGAACCTTCTTAAGCTCAAGTGCCATGAATAAAACCTAGATACAATGGCATAAGCCCTCACTACAAGGGTCCTTATCCTAAGAGTTGAATATGGGTATCATTAATATGTTTCATGTGTAATGAATGGGTCTCAAGTCCTTAATCATAATTATGGTATGGAAGCAACATCCTTAGGCCATGTTCATTATCTGGGGTAGGGACACAACGTCCTCAAGCCTCAAACATAACTTCTCTAACTCAATGAAAATGAACATGTGTTAAGACCATAGCACAAGAGATGCATGGTTTTGAAGGCCTAAACCATCATCAAGGACTAAAAGTTAGAGTTTTAGGATCCTGTTTTTTATAGGCTATTTTTTCACATCTGGTCAATAGGTCTGCAAATTGGATCAGTCAACATCCGTGAACATTTTTTCATCATCCCAACACAAAGCCCTAAGCGTGAATTTTCCAAAATGTCTCAGTTTCTAGGATTGACTCCTTAAAATTAGTGTTTTCAAGCCCAATACACCCTATCCCTTTAGGCACCTTTGTTTAACACTGGTTGCTCCATTCTGCACTAGCTTTGATCAGAGATGGTTGTTCCCTTCTATGGGTGCATTGATTCTATAAATTCAAGAAAATTAAAAAAAAAATTCTTAAGTTTGCTCTTCGAGAAGCTTAGAGCAGTTGTTTTAAATAGTTACCATGGATAATAGCTTGAGTCCTATCTAGTCCTACCTTGTATACTTCACCTCTTATCTCTTTACTTCATCCTCCCTTCATATTTGGATCTCAAGCCTGTTCTGGTAAAATAAAAACTACTCTACCTCTCCTATAAACATATTGACATCAATAAAATCAAGGTTGGATTTTGGAGATGGATTATGCCCTCATGTTGTTGCCTTGAACCTAAAGGATATATCATCTTCATTCATTAGGGTGACATTGAAGTGTGATTTTTGACGAGGAAGGAAAAGTAAACTTGGGGAGATCCTTACAAGATAAAATACTATTCTTGGTTTTAAACTCTCTCCTATTTCTATTAATACAAAGAGTATCTTGTTTTCATGTATGTGTAGTATCAAATTTATTTTCATGTATTTCAGTACCTCACTGGTTCATTGAATAGAGTAATTGAATTATGATACCTAGGTGTTGTAAATCCTTTTCCTGATTTTATTGTATGTGCAGGTTCTAATTATAACATCTTGATCTACAATTGGATCTCACAAAAAAGGAGGAAATAAAATATTACGATGGATTCCAAGTAGGATTATTTCCCATTATTCAATTTCTCTAAGGAAAAAAATTATATTCTTTATATTCTATTTTTCTAGTTTACTCCTTTAGGTCTAGGGAAATTACTTTTGTCCGCAATCATAAATTTTTCATAACAAATTTACGACTCCATTGGGGATTGATTTCTTCCCTTAGTGATTTCCTTAACTAAATCACCCTTTTCACCTCTTAAACTTACCTTGATTGTCTCACTGAGACCTTGATTGACCCTAGGAACACCCTTCTATGAGCTTTATTTGATTTTCTTCCTCAGCGCACCCCCATGGTCTAGAGATAAAGCACTTCAACGCACACATTCACTTTCTATACCTACACTGCAAAGCACTGGTTCCTATTCTGTACCTAGGTTGATTCTTGTAAGATGCAAAAAATAAATTTTCTTGCCTTGTTCTTTGATCTTATTTTTTTGTGTCTCTGAGTGTGTCCCTATCTCTATTAATCCTATCCCTTATATGAAATTGTGTGTTTTTTCTCTTATTTGTGTGCGAGTGTTAATCACCTGAGAGTTTCATCACCTTTTTTATAATGTTGTGTTTTCTTTTTCCTTTCTTCTTTTCAATTAGGATTTTTATGCATAAATTGGTTATTGAATTTAAAAAAATGAATTTTACAATACAGTTAAATTGTTTGTGGTTTCTTTTCGTTAGTGATCAAGTTGCATTCATATGTTTCATTTCATTTCAAACATTAAAAGAAAATAAAAGAAAATAAAATTATTTTCATTGCATATAGGGCTTTGATTTTGATTGGAATTGTTGACAAGATCGATTGTTGCATCAATTTTTTGTTGCATTGTTGATTGATTTCTTCTTCCCCTACTTAGTTACACCTTTCATTGTTAAAAGGAAAATTAAAAGATTTGTTTTTGTCATATAGTTGCATCATAGGTGTGTTCAGGTGACAACAAGTTTTGAGCCTTGAAATCGAAACATAATTCAAGATAAAATCTAAAATTTACTGATTCAAGCTAAGGAGAATTTGTCACATTAACACAAACATATAGAGGTCTAGGATAGAGACGTGTTCGAGCGTCTTTAAGCGTAGGATTTTTTGTTTTTCTCACATTGCATTCTAGGGTGATATCTCGTTCTACATATGTAAGTGTCTAGGATTTTTCGCTACGTACCTTCGAGTATATTGGATGGTGCTCCATGCATGATAAGTATATGGAATTCTCTCATCAAATGATTACACATTATACAACACTACTATGGACTACACTTCCACGTACCTCTAGGTATACTTTGGAAGTCCCCTATAGGTTTCTATCATGCCATAGGTAATTCAGTCGGCCGCCTTGTACACTGTGATACACGAAACATAGCATTCTGGGATATTTCCTACTCATACGTAAATCTTTGGTTCTCCAAGGTGGTATATTGGAACTCATAGTTAGTTGGTAAACCTTTATACCTATTTATCACTTTGTTTTATTTTTTCTCTTTAATTTCTAAAATCAATTAATTGAATATGGAGAAACATCCTCACTATGTAGCAAATCGTTAGTAAATATTAGGTTGAGACTAATGCAAATAGTTCCTGAGTCCACCAGTCAAGAAAACCCAACTGGCAAGAATATTGTTCCTTTTCCAGCGTTTGGAAATATTGGTGGTCCTTACATGGAAGTGTTGTCCCTTCCCAAATTTACCATTGGTTTACCTGTTTGGTTATTTTCACCCTCCTTGGTTCTGAATGTCCAAAATGTTTCTCAACCAAGTAGTCCTCCATCTGAACAAGTTGATCCGAACATTGACCCTTTTCCTTATTTACATGTTTGATCCTTCCTCTTCTTCCTCTTTGTCTAGTGAAAGCATCAAATTTAGTAACTAGGTGGATAAGAAGAAGAAGAAAAGGAAGATTAGGAAGAAGAAAAATAAGTAGGGAGGCAACGAATCAACCATTTCTTCCAATGCAGCTAGTATGGAGAAACCTTACAAACATCGACGCAAAGTTAAATTCCCTTGCATGTTATTTAAGAGCGATCACATTCTTAGAGATTCCCCCAGTATTCCATAGGTATTAGAAGGGTCGTCCATAGGGTCACATGAACCTTTTTCATAAGCATCTGGAGATCGTGTTGGTGATAAACCTTTAACTACTAGTGGTAAGGTACATGGGAAGAATGGGAAAGTTAAGTTTTCCTATAATTTATGTGAAGGGAATCATCCTATTCACATTTTTCCTTATATGGATGAAGCCTCAAAACTGTTGGAAAAAATTACAACTTCTCAGCCTCATCTTTCAGCTATTTATCGAAAGCTTCCTCCAAATCCTCCATTATTTGATGAGGTGATTGATCAGAATCTGAATCCAATCAATCTTGCCCTCTATGAACATGAATCCCATGATTTTTTTCCTAACCAACCATTGGTTGAAAAAATGGTTGACTCCATTACCCCTTCAGTTGATTGTACCTTTCCCATAGAGAGTGAAGTTCATACCACTCAAGTTATTCTTATTTCTTCAGATTCAAATGAACAAGGGGGAAATACTACTATTCTAATGGAACAGGGGTAAAATCATACCATTCCCATGGCACAAGGGGAAATCCTCACATTCCCATAGTATAGGGATAAGTTCTTCGATTGCCATAACACAAGGGGGAAGTTCTCTCGTCCCCCCGACACCCCCTCCAAGTAGTATGGTCACTTCCTTTAATTAGAGTCGGCTGGTAGGATATCATATTCCTCCTTATATGTCCTTCCATACCATACTATAGGCGTATAATATGAACCTATTTGGAAAAACCATATATTAAGGTGCATATGTTAGTATTATGTCCTAAATTACTTGGAAATATTTTGGTTCTCCACAACTTTTTCCCATTACTCAGAATTGTTTGGATTTTAACAAAGAAGCATGTCAATCATTAGGGATCCTTCCTCAATTTCCTATTACTTTAGGGGGGAATATTGTCTATACCTATGTGATGGTAGTTCAAGGTCCTTTGAATTTTAATTCAATCTTAGGTGTGACTAATTTTATGTCATGGGAGCTCTTGTCTCTTCACTCTTTCATGTGATGTGTTTCTTGCATGATAGGAGTATTGTGACTATTGATCAAATTTCATTCGTTGATCCTAATTTGACTCCCAATCAACAAACATCCCTAAATGGTCCTTATATGAAAGTGGTATCTCCCTCACCACAGATTAATTATGTGGCAACATGTTCCATTCTCGCATCTATTAATGATATTAGAAGATATGGTGAGTAATTAAATGGGTTCGTTGGATCATGTTCTTTATTTTGGATCCCTTGATATATATCCCATCCAGATCATTTTTATCCCATCTAATGAAAACCTATTGGAAGCCATGATCAAGAAATAAGGTCCCATGAGCATAATTCATTTTCTTATGTCAAGCTCGTTAAAAAATGAAATAAGGCCCCATGAGCATAGGTCCTTTTATTGCATCAAGCTTGTTAAAAACGAAATAAGGTTTCATGACTATAGTTCCTTTTCTTGTGTCAATTTCGTTAAAAAATGAAACAAGGTTTCATGAGAAAAGTTCCTTATCTTATGTTAAGATCATTAAAAAATGAAAAATATTCCCTTCAATTCAATTCTTTTATTAGATCTCATAAATTACCAATCGATTCTTCCACTTTACATATTAAATGAACCTTCATTGCATCCATATGCTAGTAACCAGTAATCTATTTAAGTGAATGAAATGAAGCTTATGGGGTATGTACCTTGAATTGAGTCATTATTTTGGGGGAATGAAAACTTAAATCAAGCATAGTTTTTCTCCTTTTCAAGCTTTTGTAAAAATGAAACTACCCTTGATTACTCTCAAGCATATTTTTCCTATGTTTCAAGATTTTGTAAGAATGAAACCAATTTCAAACATAGTTTCGAATTTTTCAAGCTTCTGTGAAAATGAAACCATTTTCATCCTATTCTCATGATTTCCATTATTTATCAACCTATTTCTACTATATGAGATTTGGTTTTCTCATTCCATCATCACCATCTGCTTGGTTGATCATACACTTTCACTTGTTTCTTTTACCCTTTCTTGAGGAGCCGCTGCTATGAGTGGTCTTATTATCCAGCCTCTTGATCTCTATGTGTTTTAAGAAGTTACACCATGACCGGAACTAGTTTCTACCCTTTGTACCACTCATTCCTCCATGAGGAGTCCTCTTTCAGCTCTTTTCAGACTCCCTAAACATGAAAATATTGTTTAGTACATGTCTTTTCGAAATTGTTAAAGTAGGTGATAAGATGTATACTTAGTATAATTTTAACTTTATTCCCACTGAGATAGAATAAATACAAAAATGGAATACCTTCAACGAACATGGCTAAGAGGTTCTCCTAAGAATCTTATTCTTCCTTTTCAGACTCAAGAGCCTATTTATAAAAAGAAACCTTTAGAGTTTTCTTTTTCGCCTCTTTTTCAAACTCTCTAAACATGAAAAAAGAGATGAGGTGTACCTTCGTTAGACTTGTAAAAGCATGAAACAATGGTGGACTCATGAAACATGATGGGACCAAACTGCTTCTTATTAGGGTTTGTTAAAAGTACACATAGGGATTCATCTAAAGGAAGAAATTATAGATCAAGAATATGTTCTCCTCCTCAAGATTCTCAAAAATAAAGAGTTGTTTCCCAGAAATGGTTGGGGAAATTGGGAAAATAGGGTACTTGAACTATTAAAGGTACTGAGTCTCTCTTGAACATCATGCTCTTTCACTTCATCTTCGTGACTGATGGGTTAGAAAATATGCTTGTCTTTTTGGTTCATCACACCATATCAAATGCCTCCATAATTGGTTTTGGATCAATGCTACCAACTCCATAAAGTGTCACCAGTATGTTCAAGATAATTCCTTTAGTTGATATATGCTATCATACCCTTAAGCCTTCATTCATGTCCATCATTCCTGAACGAGTTCCACACATTCATGATTCTATCTCAAAATATTGTTACATGTTTTGTGTCGTTGATGAGGGATGCATCACGTCCTTCCTGCAATATGGCGCTTCATGTTGACATTATCTCATTATACAGTAAGTTCACTTATAGAATACCTTTGGTACCTTGGGGGTTGCATAAATCAATTGAAATTTTCCTGGTTCTCGGTGAAAGGTATTCATCAGTGGCCTTCTACCAAAATATTATATGTGTTGTTCGACTTCAACTCATCTATTGACACTATATAGATTTTACAACAGTACCATGAGATTAATTAACATCATCGATGGTTTTTATTGCATATATTAAAAAATTACATCATTGTCCAGTAATAAAATGGTATCTACCATGTGTAACTCCATTTCACTTATTCATATGGTTAGAATCGTACAGTGGATGATCGAGTGAACAAGATATAGGACCTTGTATCTACTTTCATACATCCGGGATGCGATATCAGGATTAATATAAGATTAAAAATATTGATGGCCATGATCATACAGATATTCAGTTAAGCATGGGTCCACTTTCTGTCATTATTGGAAGAGACTTCTTGATCATTGTACATATAATGGTAGATTATGTGTTGATCATGGGTATCCCTCCCTCAGAAAATATACCATGATGAAAATGTAATATAACATATGATAATATCAACCAATTTTTCTTGATCTAGATTTGTCACAAGGTAAAGCACTCAGTCATCATCTCTCGCTTATGAATTTTGACTTTAGGGGAGAATATTTTATAGGCCATCGTGTCACATATGGTCAATAGGCTTGCAAATAAGATCAATCAACATCTATGAGCATGTTTTCATCATCCCTGCACAAATCCCTAAGCATGAAATTTATAAAAATTATGAGTTTCTTGGATTAACTACTCAAAATAATTTTTTTCAAGCCTAATCGACCTTGTCCCTTTAGGCACCTACGTTCAGCATTGGTTGCTCCTTTCCGCACCAACACTGATCAGAGTAGGTTGCTCCCTTCTACCCCATATCTGATTCTAGAAATTTGGGAAAAATAAAAAAATTTATGAAGATTCCTCTTCTGGAAACTTTGAGTGGTTGTTTTAATCATATACTATGGATAAGAACTCGAATCCCATCTGATCCTACCTAGGATACTTCACCTCTTATCCCTTAAGTTCATCCTCCCTTCATATGTGGATCTCAAGCCCATTATGGTAAATCCCAAAATACCCTACCTCTCCTATAAATCTACTGCTATCCATAACATGAGGGTTTGCTTTTGGGGATTGATTATGACCTTATTCCGTTTTCTTGAACCTAAACGAGAGATCATCTTCATGTATTAGGCTGACATGAACCCAAATATAGCATGCCACAAAAGACTTGATGGAATTGTACCTTCATCGTAGTGAGAATTGTATTAAAGTTTGTGTGCACAAGTAGAGTTTTGTCGAACCTTTAAAAGTCTTTCTTCTTTTATCCCAGTCATGACAAGTGAGTTGTCTGATGCTTTTATGACCTCAAATTTTCCATCAAATATGTGAATGGGGTGTCCTTTCTAGCATATGTGAACCAAGGACAAAATATTTATCCTACAATCTGGGAGGTATAGAACATCATGTAGAATAAAGTATACAAAACTAAGTAGTTTGAGCCTGATGGTGCCAGGCCCAGATGACTTGATTTTTTACTTTCCTCTAAAGTAGACTGCTCCATCAACATTGTCAGTTAATTCCATGAATAATTCTCTTCTAAAATACACGTGGAAAGCTACTCTTAAATAAAATAGCCATGCATATTTCCACAAAGGAAGTGAAGCATTAAATAAGTCTTCAATTACTCCAATGTTGGAATGTCCCAAAACATTATGTGTGGAATAAGATGCTTTACATATCACTTAATCTGATGATTTTCCTTTCTTTTCACCTGTTTCGTGTCTAATCTTGTTCTAAGAGTGCTTACATGTAGAAGCATCATGACCATTTCTGTTACCTTGTATACAATGAAGATCAAACATTTCTCCTTGGAAATGTTTCCCCCCTGCCTCTAATATTCTTCCTTCTTCATCCTGTTTTTCCACCTCTTCCTCTAGAAGACCAAAAAACTGTCGTCTTCTTCCAAAACATATTTCTCTCTTTTAGCAAACGTGGCCACAAGAGATTCAAAATAAATATGTCAAATTTTCCCACTAGCTTTTAATAACTCAAAATAATGGGAATAAGTGGGATACAATGCCTTGACAAAATTTGTTAGAGGAACGTCCATTTTAACACTAATGGCTTCTTTGTCATGCATGATTTATCTTATTTCAGAGGCTAAGGAAAAGGGATCATCACCCTTCAATTCTAAATTAAATAGTTTTATGATCAATTGAACCACTTCTAGCTCAGAGCATATAATTATTTCAGCTTCTTTAAAGCACCAAAATCATCTCTAAATGGAGTAATATGATGAATCACCTCTTCATTGATTTATTTTGCAATCAGGGAACGAGACTTGATGTACTTGTTCTCCCATATGGCAAGCTCCTTATCATAAGTGGGGTTTTGAGGAGGATTGCCTCCTTCTCCTTCACAAACTCCTTTCCAGAACTCATTGAAAATCAAGGTGTGTTTTATCTTCCTTGACCACTCATGGTAGTTCTATTTTCCAGTGATAAATACTCTCGCTATTGAGATAAGAGAATGCCTGATATAATTCTGAATTCGCCTCAAAATAATTGCAATAAATTCAGCAAAAATTTCTTTCCTTGCAATAAAAATAATTTCCTATCTCTTAAAAAATATATTTGTTGGGTGTGTTTTATTATTTCCAAGAATAGTTGTACGTGTGGGGGTGTCATATGGGGGCCGATAGCCCCTCCCTGTTCATTGTGTCGGGTGTAGTGGGTGGGTCATGGGGGGGTCGGTAGCCCCACGAGTTTAGACGGCTTTGAGATCTTTTTGGACCTTGGTTCCAGGGTGGGAAAACCTGCTATGGTTTTGTGCATGGGTTTGCACATGGTTTTGGGTCATGATGGTTTTCGGCCCTTGGTATTTTGTAGATCCGGTCAAGGGAACTACGGTTATGTTCTAATCCAGGGTTAATGGATTGGGGTTTATGTATGCTTCAGCATATATATATATATATATATATATATATATATATATATATATATATATATATATATATATATATATATATATATATATATATATATATATATATTTGTGTGTGTGTGTGTGTGTTTTGTAATACTAAAAGGACTATAATGAAAAATCAAGCTAGCAGTCCCAATTTGGGATCCAGGAGAAAAATATTTGTATATATATGTTTCATGTTTTATGCTCTCCCTATTGTTTATTTTCTGTTTTTAAGAATTCATTTGCAAATAGTTTATGTACATGGTTAAAACCTACAATATTCAACTCAAAATGTGGTCTCTAAATATACCTCCAACCTATACCTTCCATATAACATATATTTAATTTCATACTATGGAGCTTAACCAATTGCATAAAACTAACTCTTTCATAAACTTCTTGAGCCATGTCTTATTTCAAAAAAACAATGCATTTATAAAAGGGCCAATGCATATCAAAATAAGCATTCAATATGCGCATTTCATACCATACATATGGAATATTAAATATGTATCACTGCAGTCTAACACATGGTTAGATATACCATGGCCTTTTACCATGGCCTCAACGTATATACCTCAGCCTTCAACAAAAAATATTCAATGCAAGATTGAATTTAGTAATGCACCAATGAATTCTATATATGCAATCACGACCTTTCAACAGTAAACACAAGAATAAACAAGGATACATTTCATTTGTCATACCTGCTGCATAAATGTCATCTCCTTGGTTTCTTTAGTCTGTCTCAGGAAAGCCTTGGGGCCAACAGCAATTACAACTAAGTATAGTCAGCCTGAGTCTTCAACTGCACGCATTGCCTTCTTGTGCCTGTGTGTTTTGGGCATATCTAATTCTTGCTATCCAATAATTTTTGGATTCAATAATTACATACCTTTGTGGTTTGGGCATATCTAATTTTTTCCATGCAATAAATTTTTCTTTCAATAATTACGGAGATAATTTTCTTGATAGAAACTATCTTCTTGTTCCTATTGTTGGGGGCATATCTAGTTCCTTCCATCCATATAAATTATGGAAAATATTTGCTAGATACAACTGCGTGCTTGTCCCTATGGGTTTTGGGTAAATTATTGAAAATATTTGTTGGATACCAACTGCGTGCATGTCCCTATGTGTTTTGGTAGTATTTAGTTCCTACCATGCCATCCATAGTTGTAGAAAATATTTTCTTGAAGGAGAAGAATGAAAAGCTCTGAATTCGTATTTCGTATTTGATCTCTTACTGTAGCAGGCGAACAAGGTTACCCTCAAACAAAGAGGAGGAGATAGTTGCAATAGATAGACCGCATAGATATGGGGATTGAAATTGTAATGGTACTGGTCTCCAAATTGATCCTCATCCCCTCATTTTCATAGTTCTTATGTTGCATAGTTTTGTGGAATGAAAAGCCTTCCCATTTGAATAGTGAGTATCAAGATTTGGTAAACTATTTTACTAGAGTCGTAGTCCTACTGGGCAAAGATTCAGGTTTATTTCCTACCTACTTAGAGGAGATCTGCAGTATATCAAGCCATTTCATTAATCAATTTCATTTATATATTTCCCCAATACGTGAAATATGAGGCTAGGTAGAACGATTTGTGGTGACCTTCCTTTTCGTTGTTCTTTATTTCTTTATAAGGGAGGTGACATTCCTTCTCGTTATTCTTTCTTTCTTAATAAGGGAGGCAAAGCCATCTTCTCTTTAATGCCAACCTGCTGAGGAGAAAAATATTTGAGCCTGGATCTCTTCCAGTCCTAGCCTCTCGTCCAGCCTTGTATGAGCATTCGGTCTAGTCGTTGGATCATGGCTTGACCTTTTCTAGACCACGCTATCAGCTATCAGAACTTGTTCAGACACACTTAACCCTAAAACTGTACAAGGAAACACCAATAGTCACTTGGTTAGGGTTCAATGATAATCCCAAACCTTCTAAACTATGTCCCATCTATAACTATGGATATTACCATAGATGGATATGGTGTATTTTTTTAGTGTGATAGGTATATTTTTTTAGTGTGACAGGCGTATTTTTGGCAGCAAGTGTATCCACGGAGCTCCCACCCCATGGGCTTCACCACAAGGAGTCGAAGTTTGGGTAAAATTAAGGAAGTGCACTCCAAAATTTTAGAGGATAAAACTTTGGATAGAGGTAACCCAAGTGAAAACCTAGATGAATGCAGAATTTGGATAAAATCAACAAAGCGGATGGAAAACAGTTTATGCAATAAGACCCCAATGTAAATGGCCAATGAAAACCCTGGGAAAATTAATTAAATAATTTGAATTATCAGTGTTTTTTCAAGACTTTGGTCAAAGCAATGGATGGAATTTGATACTTAAAAAGTTAAACCAGATTAATACAAGGTCAAAGCGATATCGATCGCAATATACTTGCGGTAGGTATAAAAAAGCGATATCGATCGCAATATACCTGCGGTAGGTATAACAATGCATGGTTTGAACTCAACTCAAATTTTGCATACCGGTTAGAAGTTTCTTGCAACACTCTAGTCAATGAAGGTATTCGAAAATTATTTAACGTAGGTATTGAACATACATTGAATTTCCATCACACGCACTCACATTTCTTCATATATGCATCACAAACTCACTCCAATGTGTTCGAAGCAGATTAAAAAACATTTTCTGATCCAACGTAGAAAGGATTGGATTTTGAGAAATGGCCATGGAATTGAGGCCGTAATGTCATCAAATGTGTTGGGATTTTAACTATCAGTGGATTATTTTGCTAATTTGTGGTGGCTAGGATGTTGTATCGCATCAATAGCCATTGAGCCCTAGTAAGAAAGAAGGGAACGACCAGATCGGACGTTAAAAGGATTTTGGGAAATGGCCTTCGGAGCTCCAAAGGTTTGATCAGTAAAGATTGGAGTGTGCTCTTCTGCCAAGCTATGCAGGAATCGAAGAAGAAAAATCACTTATACACAACCCGGTTTTTCTAGAGACTACATGGAAAGACTCCATCTTTCATGGTGTAAGCTTCCCAACCTGTAAGTATTCTACACAATGGGTAATGCGGTTGGTGTCGGACCTTTTTGGACTCTTGGTTACTAATAAATGCTTACTTAGGTGTCTGGAGGAACATGAATATGAGATTTAAGTGATGAACATATGAGGATGAAGTGTGAATAGAAGGGCTCTAAATATTTTCTCATATGTTTTTTTTCTTCAGTTGAGCTCTTTATGTTGTCTGTGTGATTAATTATATTTACACCTTGTACATGCACCATTAAAATGATCAAGAAGTGGGATAATTGTCTGGGGTGGTAACACACAGTTGGTCTAGAGAGGTTATAAGGCTTTTTTTTTCCTTGAGCTTGCTCTTGGCATGCTTCATAGAAGTTCACTGAGTATAGGGCTATAGGGTGATATCTTATTGCTAGCCTGGGATGAACAATGTCCTCCAACTCTTTCATTATTGGCCAAATCATAGAATTAGGTCTTTTTGCTGTGTTCATTCTTCACTCGATCATATCTATCCATGTGAGGCAACATAAATAGGATCCAAATGAAAAATAGTTGCATCTGCAAACCTATACACTCGATTAAAAGAACGTCTACTAGAATTTTCACATGGTTCCTGTCAATATGGCTATCTATATCACAAAAATGGTCTCAATTTTTTATAATCTCAAGGCCACACTCGGATTTTGGGTTTCAGGTATGCCATAGATGGTGGCACTGCAAGGGTTGTGTGTGTTGTTTCTATTTTGAAGTGTTAAGCTTCTGGTATCCAGAATAGGCTCTGTTTTTTTTCGGTGGTTAATGGGATACCTTTTGGGATCTATGGGTGCTCGGTAAACTTTCAAAGACATTTCCAACGAGTGAATTGGTTCCTATTCCAAGACAATTGATGAAGTGCTTTAATATATTTCCTTTTTCAGATCACTTATTGATTGTATAAAATAATTTCATTAATGTGTCAGGATCTGGAGATGCTTTCTGAAGGTAATACTTATAAAGGTGACATATGATTTGGGAATTTCTTTATATGGGCTGGTCACTTCTATTTATGGCCATTATTCCTTCTATAGCTTTACCTAGTTTCCATTTTTTTCATCTCTGTGAATGGCTATATTTCTGTATGGATCGATATCGTCTCTTCATTTCTCTGATGTCATTGTTAGTAAGGTAGGTTAATCCTCTTAATAGCACAGTGGGCATTGGACTATCTTTACATTAATATACCTACCTTCCACCTTGTACTATGTATTCACACTCTCTTGGACACTTGTCTGGCTTCATAGAACACCCTCGGATGTCACACGAGAGGGTATATTCTCCAATTCTCATTATCTGTTAATAATTCCTCTTGTGGTTACGTCTCCTCTGATTCTGTCGTACTTTTTTTGATAATTTTTCACCCTTATCTATCCATGCTTCTATTGGGTCAAGGATCATCTGTATTTTCTTCATGATGGATGCTGGTGACATCCTTTATTCCGATACATCTGCCCATGAGGCTCTGATTGATTCCACCTTATGTGTTGAAAAGGATCGGCTGCGAAATACTGTCTAGGATGGAAAAATGGTGGACTTTGATCAAATACCGAAACAAGTACCGAAACATAATTTCAATGAGCACCAGAATGAAAAGAGGCAGGTTTTTTCTTCACACAGGAATGAGGAACACTCTGATTCATAGCTGGATTTATACAGGAGGAAGATTCATCACAAGGAACATTGCTATAAACCTACATCAAATGTCAAACAAGTAATTTTGGAACATAACGACCTCTGGGACAGAGTTGCAAGCTTGAAAAAGTGGGCACTAATAGTAAGATGGTTGTACCTAGAGGATTTAATTGTTGATATGCCGAAGTGGGTAAAAACCTTCTGGTGTCCAATTCTGGGTTACATTCCTAAAGTAAGTAAAATGATGGGGAACTGGTTTAGCATGAATTTTCTGCATGAGGATGATTGTAGGAATATTATGGCTCAAACTTGGGTATAGGGCAGTAGTTTCATGCAGCTACTCCCATGGTTCTTGGGCTTCAATCCTGTAATTGATGCCCCGAAGAGTAAATTGGTTTGGGTGAAATTACCAGGCTTACTCCTAGAGTTCTGGACCTTGAAAACACTTCAGCCTATTGGAAATTCCATTGGAATGACCAAATATTTGGATCCCAAATGTATTGGTACTACGGACAAGTGAATTTATTGGATTTTAGTTGAATTTTAATTCCAAGGTGGGTTGCGGAGTGATGTTGATTTAATTTGGGGACAGCGAATTCACCGAAAATGACTAGACTACTGGGGTGTGCCATTCCATTTTCTCATATGCCACCACACTTGCCACTTGCAAAGAACATGTTCTATGCAACAATGGAGGAGAGGACGCCACAAAGAAATGTCTTTTGGTCGTCATCATGGAAAGAAGTCTGCTCATGCATTTGGGTCTGACTCGGGTAAGTCAACTCCCCCCTCTTATAATAGTGTCAGATCTTACTCTTCGGATTTACCTTTGTTAAATATACATACTGAAAAAGCCCCATATTTACCTGAAAACACGGATTCCCCTCGCTAAAATCAAGAATCCTCTCCAATTTCCCATGAGTCAATCTTGCCACACTTTGATAAACCAATAGATGACCCCCAGAGAACAGTCTATATGGGAAATCCCAGCTTATCATGACATCCACATCCCTCTAATCCACTCGTGGTTTCACCATCGATGCCCCCCCTGGAACGGGCTTCTCCATTATCTTCTCATGAACCTGATCCCCCACTTCACCCTGATTCTCCGCGAAATATTGTGAGCATTGATTTAGATGGGCTTATAGGAAACCCAATGTTAGTTATGGTTGCTCTTACCATATTTCATAAAGGAATTTCAAAACCCCTTCCTTATATATCTTCAGAGTCGACATCAAACATCACTGTTAGGAAGACTACTAAAAAGGGATCAACGCATTTTCATGGTCGTCTCAAGACAAAATCATTAGAGCAGGCAGAAAATCGTTAGAGCAGGCAGCCCCAATGACGTACGTAAAAGATGAATATGTTATCTCTGAATGTAAGAGGGTCGGGCGGTCCCTCTAAAAATCTTCACCTTCACCAAATGTTCTCAAACACAAATCCCTCAATGGTATTTTTCCAAGAAATTCTTTGTAATCGGACTGTTTCTATTGAGACCATTTTAAGTATATGCTCAAATTGGCATGAAGTGGGAGTGGATGTAGTGGGCTAGGCAAGTGGCATGTTGGCCACTTGGGACCCCTTAGTGTACTATCTAAAGGCCTATAAATTCTTTGGAGGTATTTTACTATATGGTAATATAAGAAGGGTCTCGAAGCCAATATTCTTTATAAACCTATATGCACCTTGCAAAAATAGGGTGGATTTTTGGGAAAGGCTGGATCGATCTGGACTCCTTGGTATAGACAATCTTATGATTATGGATGATTTCAATGCAACCTTATCAATGGAAGAGTCATGGGGTGACAGGGCATAGCTGGATCCTATGGGTGATAAAATTGGACAAATTTTCATTGACTTAGGATTGATTGATATCAATCCCTCTCCTTTGGTGCCGACTTGGATGAATAGGAGCATTAAAATCGATTATATTGGTAAATGCATTGATCGGGCCATGATGAAGGCTTCTCTTATCAATCTATTAGGGAACGTTAGGGCTGCGGTATAATATTCATGCCGATCAGACCATATTGTGGTCTCTCTCTCATGGCGCCCAGAGCCCATATCGGTCGAATTTCCTTTCAAATTCAACCTTGTATGGTTATAGGACCCTGCCTTTAATAAAATGGTGATTAACTGCTAGAGCAAGGACAATGACCCAGAAAAGGCAGGTTGGATAACGTTTTTTGCTAACATACGTAGCCTCAAAACCATTATTAAAAAATGGAAGAAAGACAAAATAGTGGGTCTTAGAATGGAACTGAGAGACATCAACAGTAAGATTGCTCATATTTATATGGACATGAATATCACGCCACCTGACTCTCTATCCTATGCCACTCTTGAGAAGTTGGAGGCTTGCAAGCTTGAGATTTTAAAAATACAGGAAACTACATGGAAATTAAAATGCAAAGTTCAATGGTTACAAGAAGGTGATCTGAATACAAGGTTTTTCCATAACTGTGCAAATGGTCGCTGGAATAGGAATTCAATTTGGAGAATAAAGGCTACAGATGGCTCTATGAAACATAAAACGGAGGACATAGAGGTTCAAGCGCTTAAATATTTTACTGATTTTTATAAAGTTGACCATGAAATTGATCATGAAAGCCAAGCTTGGGTACTAAAACATATGCCCTCCATGTTCGACCTAGATGAAAACAATGTTATGGAGGTGGAGATATCTAATAAGGAGTTAGAAACTGCATTAAAATATTTTTCCCATGACAAAAGTCCTAGACCGGCTGGATGGCCGACTGAATTTTATTTACACTTCTATGATATGTTGGAGGACGAGCTTCTTATGGTTGTGGAACAGATTAGAATTCTGGGATTTGTTCCTAGCTATATGAATTCGACCTTCTTGACAATCATTCCTAAGTCATCGGATCTTCAAAATTCTCATATTTTACGGCTATTGCACTATGTAATGTTGTGTACAAAATCACCTCAAAAATTATTACAAATAGGATTTAGGGGATCCTATCAACATACATTTATAAGGAACAATTCAGGTTTTTAAGTGGTAGGTCTATACACGATGCCATTGCTATAGCACAGGAGGATTTACATTCCATTCAAGAAAATAAAAATGAGGCTCTAATTGGGAAGATTGACATCCATAAGGCTTATGATTATGCAGATTGGTCTTTCATTAGGATCATTCTACTAAATATTGGGCTATCTATTCGTTCTATTAGATGGATAATGGCATGAACAACTTAAGTAAGATATAATGTTCTCATTAATGAACTGTCGACATATTTTTTCTTGGCCGAAAGAGGGCTTCGACAGGGTTGTGCTTTATCCCCGCTCATATTCATCCTTATTATGGATTGCTTCAGAAACCTCATGAAGATGGAAAAGGAAAAGGGTTTCTTTGATAAATTGGCTTTATCTCCTATGGTATGTGTCACACACCCATTATTTGTTGATGATTTGTTGGTCTTTGGTAAAATTATTAGGAACCAATGGTTTTATCTGCACTACATTCTCAATCGCTTTGGAGGTGCTTCTGTTTTATGCATTAACAAAGCTAAATCTCTCCTTCTATATGATTCGGGAGATGAGGAGGAAATTAAGTTTATTTCTGAGTTTATGGGGACTAGTAGAAGTCATATAATGTTGGGCATAACATATCTCGGATTTAGACTCAAACCTTATTCATACAATAGCAGTGATTGGACTTGGCTGATCAAGAAATTTAAAAACAAGATACATAAATGGACAAGTAGTTTCATTTTGCTCGGTGGTAGATATATCTTCATACAAGTTGTATTATCTTAGTATGTGGTCTATTGGTCTCACCTATACTTTCTCCCGGCAATCACTGTTAACAAAATTAATTCCATAATTGAAAATTTTATGTGGGGTTGTTCCTCGGATCACACTAAAATCCATCTATGCAAATTGGAGGCGATCTCTACTCCAAAAAGATCTGGTGGTTGGGGTATATTAAATCTTATAATTTTTTCAAATGCACTGCTGGTAAAATATTTATGGCGTGCTCTGAAGGGCGACCACGTATGGTCCAAAATAATTACACACAAATATTTTGAGGGTGATTCTATTCGATCCATATATTTGGGATGTGTAAGGTCTGTACAAAAGGCTTCAGATATCTGGCGTATTTTCTGAAGAGTGATGCACATCTGATCCAGATGGATATTGGTGGCCACCCACCTATTCCACTTGGGGTCCCACCATTGTCTCTTTCAGTTTTTCAGTTTCAGCACAACTTACTATTTTTGACAGTTTTTCGGGTCCTGAATTGTCGGAGCCTTTTTTAGGCCCTAAACAATATTTTTTTGGAAAAACGAGAGCGACCGAGAATATATTTCTTGCATCAAAATTTTTATTCCTTAGATATATCTTTCTAACGAGGTATGGTGCACGTCAAACAGAGATCGTATGCCAAAGATAGTTTCCCGGGAAGTTGAAACACCAATTTACCCAAACGAGGCACATAGTTTTGGCGCTACATCTCCTAGGGTTAGGGTTTTGGATGTTTAGGGTTTTCCATTGTTTCTAAATAATAAATAGGCCCTCGAGCCTCATTTTAACTTAGTTCAGAGGCCTATAGCCACCACATCTCTTCTCAGATATAAGCTACCAACGCCCTAGCTAGTTTATTTCTATTTTGTCTGTAAGAAAATTTCAGTTCTTTGATATTAATGAAATGAAATGTTATTTCCACTTCATATTTTTATGTATGGTTACATGTGTATTTGGTTGCATTCCTGCATAGATCTGGATCAACATCTTGGGACAAAGACTGGTTTTGGAGTTCGGCAATGGAAAAGATATTCTAATTGGAGTTGTTGGAATGCTCAGGTCTGAAAATGCAATTCTCTTTCATTCACGTCTACTTCACAGAATTCATCACAGTGGCATTCTTTCTCTCTTTGATATTATATACTGCTAGAACATTGGGGCTCCCATATGGAAATATGCAAAGATGCTGTGGTTGCAGGGCAGTGAAGCACATAGCTGGGAATGCCATAAAGCTCTTCTACAGGCGATGGGATTATCTTTCAAATGGGAAGGTGACATTTTGGTATGGAATGGAAAATTCAAGGGAGTGGTATTACTGGTTAAGGACATGTATGAAAATAAAATTGCTAAAATGATCCCCGACCCTTCGTTGTCTCTTTTTTATATTGCATGGAATCTTAAAATCCCTACAAATATTATATTATTTGCATGGTTATTGTGGAAAAAAAGAATACCAACTTGGAGGTATTATGCAAACGGGGTTTTTATGGTCCTGGAAGATGTCCATTTTGCCTCCAGCATGAGGAGACTGCTTCTCATATTTTATTCACATGTACCTTCTCTCTTTCTATTTGGCAACATTTTTCTGGGCTTATAGGTGACCCTTCTTGGCGTCCTTCTGACTGTATTCAAGTTATCAAATCTTGGGCTGTGGTAAGTTGCTCTTACAAATATTTACCCTTTTACATGTTTTGGGAAATCTGGAATGCTCAGAATCGATGCATTTTTGAAGTAGTCCCCCCACAAAATTCCAAGATTGCAGGGCATATTTCTTTATGGATTAATGATCGTGCTTGTATTCCATCTGTTATTAAGGATATTCAAAAGAGGATCTAGCCTCGCCATATTGTGCTCCTGGATTTATATTTTGATGGTGCAAATAAGGATGGCCTATGTGGCTATGGGGCCTAGATAAAGCTTGAAAACAATGATCGATATCGCATGTTTTGGAATGGAGGTGTTGGCTCAGACAATAAGGCGGAAATTATGGCGTTATGGAGTGGGATACTGATTTCTTATCATCTGAATCTCCTTTCAATCCACATATATGAATATTCGAAGTACACAATTGATGGGATCAACATAAGATGTGGAATGCAATGCAGCAACAGCGTTGGATGGGTATAGCAGATCAGGTATCTATTGGGAAAGTTTCAAGCATACACTATACAACACATACATAGGGAGAATAATACACGTGCTGACCCTCTCTCCAAAAGAGAGTTGGAGACCACATATGGTGCTATTCAGATCATGCATTACACGGCTTCCACTCTGTTCGAGTCATAATATTTTCCTCTGCCATAATCTACATCAAGTGAGCCTGATCTTCTCAAGCGAGCTAGAATATATATGTAAGTGAGCGGGATATCCTTTTTTCATATGCTTCTTTTATATGCTATATCTTCATTGTACATACCAGATCCTTTTCTGGTTTTTTCCTTTCTTTTTTCTTCTCCTTTATGTTGTTTTCAATCTAATGACGTTCCCACTGAACTTCGGTATGTATCTGGGCATAGTGATGTTCTATGAAGTTACGTATTGGCTGGGTTTTATGTGGTTGGTATGCGGAGTTTTGATGTGTCCTATATGGCTTATTGTAATGTTCATATATTGCCTACTATCTGGCATATGCTCGAATGGTATGTATAATGTGTTGGAAAATTACTTTTGATCATGAATATGAACTGTTATATATGACAACGTTTTTTTCGTCCTGAAAAAAATCACAGACTCACTCCTCCAAACACACAAAATTGCTCCTTAAATTGAACAAACAATATGAAACTTAGAGATAGGGACAGTTCCGAGAAAAAATAGTAGGAAAACTAATAGAAAACCAGAGTTATAAGTTTAAAATGTAATTTGTGCTATGATACCATGTCAAGACAAGAAAGGAACTCCGCAAATGAATTTTATTTTTGCATTAAAGGAAAAAAGACTATTAAGATTCATCTTCCAATATATTTTATTTTCTATTTATAATATTTAACTGAATTTTCCAATTACTTAAGTTTAAATATATAATTTTTTAAGACAATAAAATTATTATTATATATTTTTTATTAATTTTTACTTGTACATGTATAGCAATCCTAAATACCTCTAATCCAATCTTCACACATAATTATTTCAAAACGTCAATACAGTTATTAATTTTTTAAAAATAGTAGAACAAAGGAATCCCACTCTTAAATTAAAACTATACAAATTTGTTTAAAGTAATTTTCTTTATGTAAATTTGTTTTAAACAATCATTTCAATCCGAAAATACATTAACATGAATAAAATCTGATACTAAACTAACATAAACATATACATTATATTATATTTTAGAAAAAAACAAATATCAATATTAAAATAATACTAATTTTAAAAAAATATCAAAATTTGTTATGATTTACATAATTTTTTTTATAAATAAAGATCATATATTTTTAAAACCTAAAACACATTATAAAATGGAAATAGTAGATTAAAAGATTAACTTAACATATAATAGATTAAAAGATTAACTTAACATTACCCTGTAGCCTTGTGATATAAAAAAATTGACTATATTTATTTTTTAAATATTATTTCAAAAAATTATAAAAAATATGAAACACTCGCAATGGCACTGTCGATTAATTTGTGTAATCCCAACAAATTTTGAGGGTTAGCATCTCAGATCCATCCTTTTTCGATGAAGTTTGTTTTGGTTTATTAACATTGCACAGATTAGGAATTGAGCAGGGATAGATGTATTATCACCATTCCCTAGTTTGGAATGTGGATTGATATTCCACAACGAGTGGCATGTTCTATCACTAAGTTATATGCCCTCATCGAAGAGAAATTATAGCCTAAGTTCACAGCGTGGACTGATATTTTAACATGGTTTTGTGAAACAAAATTTGAAATAAAATTTTAGAAAGAAACCAATTCATGTTATTACATTTTTCTATTACAAGATTGATCCATCATTCCAGTTTAAAGTTTGCACAAGGAATTTTTGACAAGCGTGTCAGAGGTTCACATGAATTGATTGAAGACCATGTTATAATTATTGAATTGATAAAAACCATTTTTATAATTATTATAACGATGGTAGTACAAATTGATACTGCAACTACGTTTAGTGTGCCTTTCACAAGAACAATCAATAATCACGTTAGTGTGCCTTTCACAAGAACAATCAATAATCACGGCGCCGTATGGAATCAAATGGGTTGGATTTGAAAATGGCTGCTGATGGAGAATGAGAATAGCTCGAAGTATTTGCCTCCCAAAATTTCTTTGTCAAAGCTCTCTTGACCTGGTCTGTTAGGTGGATTTCGTCCCGGATGTTGTAGGAAGTGGGATCAGAACAGGAGCCCACTGTCACAGACCTACCATCAACAGTGCCCGTGAGTCCACATTGTGTGGCCCAGATGAGTTGTATTTTCCTCCAACTCCAAAGCAAGCTTGGCAGTTAGCTAATAGACCCTGCAAAAACAGTTATAATTGATATTCACATTTATCATTGCCCAGAAAGAACTGAAACCATTGTTGGGATTTCCCACAATTATGTTGTGTATTATAAACCCCAAGAAACAAGAACTGAAACCATTGTTGAGATTTACCACAATTATGTTGTGTATCATAACCCCAAGAAATAATTCCAGAAAGTATAAATCCATCTTAATTCCATGTACAATTCTGTCTCAATCGATATAATAGTGTGAATAGCTTTAAAATAGATCACAAAACTTACGCTTTTAGGTATGATTCTTGCAAAATTCTCCAAGTTATAAATCAAGGTTTTGTCAGAGATTATTACTCCATGCATACTAGTGGGAAATTTACATACAATCTAAATTTTAGAAAGTGTTGGTTATGTATGAGTGAGCTGGCTTTTATATAATATTAAAACTTTTGAGTATATTTAATCATGTAGCTCAAGCAGTTAAAATGAACACAATTTACCAAAACATCATCTCACATTGTGTTCCTTCATTCTCTCTTTATGTCTCTTTATAAATCTTTACAGAGTTCACTTCAAATTATGATTTATTTATGTTTCCACCCTATATCAACGTTTTATTTATTTATTTATGATTTATTTATAATCATTTTATGGTTTATTATTCGGTATAAGCTTTGACACGCTAACAAATGTTAATTAGGTACTGATATTAACATTATTAATATAATTATGAATTGCTTGCAAAGTAAATAAAATGATTAGATCAACATTTTTTTTATTTTCCTTGATAATGTTATGTTCATATCTTTGTTATACTTGGAAAGGTAGAAGAGGAAAGAATCAAATTTACACAGAAAAACAGCTCCGGTATTGATCACATAAACTTGATTATACTTGACTTGATTACAATGAACCCTATTATAGATATTTAAACTTTTTAGTCTAGTGTCTCGCTCTCCAAATTTAGCCAACTTTGCCTCCAGGAGTGATTATAATTTCCAACACTCCCAATTAATTACGACTCTATGATTCAACATAACTCAAACATGACTCAACATGACTTAACTATGCATGTTAGACTTACAATTAAAATTGACTCAATCATCAGTCAAACATGTATGTTGGTCTATGTTTCAGCTAGGTTTACAATGACTCAAAACTTCTACAATTTTGCATTTTCTTTTTAGTTTCTTCAAGATTCTATATCCTCGAAATTTCTTCATTCTTTGTTGTGTGTTCTTTCTATAAGATCCATATTTATTTACTTGTTACTATTGCAAAGTTTGTAACATGGTGAAAATCTCATGTAATAAAAGTTAAAAATAATAACCATTGTTGATTGGACACTTATTCGAAGTTGAATGTTGGGAAAAACATCCTAGGGGTGTTGATTTGGTTTATTATGGCTAAAGAAATTGTAAAAGGCTATTGATAAGGTATTAAAGAGGAAAAAAATATTTTTGGCACATTTATTATGAAAATATGGAAATTAGGAGAAAAGGGAGATGAAAAGTCACAGGTTGCATGTGAGGAGGAAATTGAAGGAAAATAATGGAAAATGAAGAAAATAGAGGCCTCTTCTATAAAAATTATTTCGAGGATCAGTTGGTACCTTTTGTTAATGCATTTTTTGGAACTCTCTCATAGTTCTCTCTCTCTTTCTCTCACTCTTGGACACTTAGAATTCTCTTGGAGCACTTCAGCATTGCAGCAAGAAAGGAAAGGAAACGAAGGAAGAGCAGGATCAAGCAGCTATAGCGGGATTCTTTGCAGGTATCGATTTCCATATGTGATTGCCTTGCTAGATCTAGCATGCATGGTATTGCATTTTGTTTCTTTCTATTTTGGCATGGGTTTTGCCAGGCCAGGTAGTGGTTTTTAGCCTAGCCTTGCCATTTTTGTATCGCTTTGATGAAATGGATTTCTCATACTTCGCTTCAGCTAGATTTCTGGATGGATTCGAAGATGATTGCGGTGGATCTCTGAAATGAAAAACACATGACCTAGTGGTCCCTGAACTATACTATGGATCACGATAAAACCACAAGCTTATTAACCCTTGAGCTACACTGTGGGTTGTAGTAAAGCCAATTTGTGTGCCTTGGTGGGCCTAAGAATCCTTGTTGGTGAATGCAAGGATATAGGATAAATCCAAGAGGTGGATTTATCTCCGTTGGGCCTAGTAGCCCCGGGATAGGACGTACATTAAAGACTGGAGAGATGATCTCGGTGTAGGCTAGTGACCCATGGATCGAACTGTGGGTAATGGTAAATCCTGAGAGACTATGAGGCAGTCAAATTCTTCACGATGTAGGCGGATAACTCCGGTAGCATCCATCCTTGTTTGGTTCTTTTTAGGATGGTTATGAGTCCCACATTCATGCTTGGAATATGACATGATAGTGATTAGCTGAAGAGTTATTTGGTTCATCCAATCTATGTTTGGGTGACACGTGGAAGTCCCATCTCCAAATGGCTTTTCAATTCAGTAATGAAGAGCTCAGTCCTATGGTATTCGGTATGCAAATGTATTGGTTTATGTATGGATTTATTTTTTATTATATCCATTGTATTTCTGTTGTTTATATGTTTCCTATAAGCATGTATTTGATCAGGGATAATGTATGGCTCCGTCTATGTTTTTTCCTGGAAATGAGTGCACAATGTATCTATCGTCAAATGGATTGTATTGTAGCTTATGATGTAGGGCAGAAATGATTCTTAGCTATTCTCACAGTTTAAAAGACACCCATGTTTAAATATGTTGTTTATACCTGTAGATTGAATGTTTGTGACATGTTTGATGAAACACATGTCATGACTGGGTGGGGTTAGATGAGTTCCTGAAGATGTGATTACTTCCATATATTTTTTTAAATTTTATTTACCATCTCCTGAAGTTACATGAAGTTTTGAGTAGTGACTTGGGCTCAGGGGCTAAAAATGTGGCATGAATCCCAGAGTTGCATGCATAATATTGAACTTTTGGGGCCATAAACGTGGCCTTGACAAGGCAAGCCCATGGCCAAGGGTCTATAACCACTCCCATTCCCCAACATGCCCACGGATAAGCCTCAAATGGGTTAAAAATCAGTTCCCCCTTAGGGAACAAGTCCCTGGAAGATTGGGTTACCTCATTTGGATGTCAATGATGTAGTGTAAGGTATGTTCGTCATGTTTTCGTCTGTTCCACTTCCTCAAAGTCATCTAGGAGGTTTAATCTCATATTAGTAGCCTCTCGCCACATTTTTACCCCGGTTGGCTAATTACTTGGGTAGATGTGGGAAGAGGGTGTTACAAAGTGGTATCAGAGCATGGTTCAACTCTTAGACTAGATGGGTATTGTGTTTATCATGTGTTTTGTTTATTACTTATGTGTTTTATACTTGTTTTGTATCTCGTTTTTGTGGCTACATTGTGTTGGCCATGGTGGCAGTTGTGTAGCATGGAGTGTTGATGATGTTGTTATCTACATGTTGTCATGAAAGTATGACTAATTTTGTGTTGTTCTTGTTTATGTATTGTGCATGCACTCTTGCTTATGTATTATTACATGTTTTATATGGATTACATGCTTATGTTAGGTCACATTTGGGTCATGCTTGTGTATTGGTTGTGCATGTTTGCTTGTATAATGTTAGATGTTGAATATGCATTGGTCGGTCATGTTGGGTTACATGTTTCTTATTCTCATATATGGTTCGCGATTATGGTTGTGTGTGTGGTCAAGCTTGCATTGATGCGCATTTGGTATGGTCATGCATGAATGACTGCACCCCAACTAGAATGATATCTATCTATTTATACTCCTAGAAATTATGTGTTTATATGTTGTAATGATTATATCTATACATGTAGTATGTTGATTGATTAATCTTGTAGGAAGTATCCTCCTCAAATTACACTAAGGTAAGTTGGTTTATTTTTATTTGGTTTATATGACATATTATACCTTGCAGGAGAAAGATCAACATGGATAGAAATATGGTAGACTAAAATGAATCCCCCTGTGATTCATATAAGCGGCATGTTGGGCACTCTTATGATTTGGAAGACACAATAAGAAACCTAAAGGAAGAAATAAGGACTTTTAAGGAAAAAAATGAAAATCTCATATAGTTGTTTAGTCAATTCAGTGTCCTGAATTGATAGCATAAATTATCGACCAGGGCTTGTAAACTGATGAGGTATACTTGCACTATATGTGCCTAAATATCCTTATTCTTATTTCATTGTTTTCAGTATTTTGTTGATGTTTTTGACTATTTTTATGTTTGAGTTTTAGTATGCTACTCTATGTTCAGAAGATGACATCAAATCTATGTCAGAAAGAAAAGAAAAAAAAAAAAAAAACCTTAGACTCAAAACTGAGTGTAATTGTAAATTTTGTCCCTAATTAGGAGAATGATGAAAAACAAAGTATTCTAATCCATGGATGTCCTAGCTTGCAAATGAACATGAAATGTAACTCAAGACATTATATTTCAACCTGATCCTTTTAGTTAGAGGTTTGTTGGAATAATTTTTGAAAGAGATTGAACTCCAATGTGATGAGGATCTTCCTAAGAACAGACAGCAACTTAGAATATTATAGTGCAATCCTATTCATATGATAGAGATATTTTGGAATAGCTTGAGAAGAAAATTTCTATAATATGCTAAGGATCTCCTATGAATATTTGAAACTACTTATGACATTACAACTAGATCTCATTCATCAGCTAGAGATTTATTGGAAGAGTTTATTGAAGGAGATTAGATATAATGAAATAAGGATCTTCTAAACAACAAGTAAACCACAATATTACAATTAGGTATTTTCTGTGATTTAGAGATTTATTGGAACAGTTTTGAGAAAAAGACTGTTTGTAACAATATGAGGATCTTCTATCTAATTGCAGAATAGAAAATTCTAACTAACTCAACATAGTACAACCAAATCTCATTCATATAATAGTGATATGTTGGAAAAGCTTTTAAGAAAAAGAATGGCTTTAAGATAATTGAGGATCTTTTAATCTAAATAACAAAATCTAAAGTACTGGTAACTCAGGATGTCACAATTAAATCCATTCATTGAATAGAGATATGGTGGAAAAGCTTTGAGAAAAGACTAACTATAACATTATGAGGATCTGTTAGTTAAACAAACAATGCAAAACATGATACTAAAAGACATGAACTCATAAAACTGTCTAAGTAAGAAACATAACAAAACAGAATTAAAAGCTACTTATCTAGAAAGCATGTAGAAGCCTCCTTGGATAGCAGGGACCCTCTTCTATCAAATTGGCATAAAAATATTTAACTCCTCAAGTTTGTCTTCAATAAAGCATCTGATTTATGCTTCTTTTGATTATCAAAAATACTTCAAAACAGAGTATCATAGTATTGGCAAAATAAGAGTTAACTTGTTTTCTCAGTCTCACCAAGCTAAATTTATAGGCAATTACATAACTGATATTGAATGAAAGTAGGCACAGGTGTATTCTAAAGTCAAAATCAAACTAAAACCCCTTTTTAGGACTTGTGATTTGCTGAAAGAAAATCAAGAGTCCTTATCCTTCTAAAAATCTGCTTCTCAGACTTTTGGTTTGACCACATGCATAAGCATCTCCAGTTATTGACTTAGCCTTCGTGGATGACAAGGAATGATGTAGGAAAGATTTAGACTCTAACCATATACGCCTTTTCTTCAGATGACACCTGTAATATGTTCAAACACCAAAATGGCTATGGAATGTGTAATTGGCTACAGAATGACTACATTCTGTAGCTAAAACTACTCAGAAATCATTAAGACAACAAAACCACAAAAGTACAACAAGTAAGTCATTTCATGTATTCCTTAAGTGATTTTAATCATTCTTATTGATCTTTAGGTCTATAAAATGACATAAATGAATGATAAGATGAAGTGGAATTTGGCAAAGGAGAAGACACTTTTAGGGCTCAACATGCCCCCACTGCAAAACTTTTGCATGTCCTCATGCAATTTCATTCCATTTGTACTGATACTTCTGCAAGAACATCTAACCCTCTTTTTCTGCTTCTTCTGGTAGTTAATGCCATCCCAGGTTTCCTTATGAGTGTTTTGAACTTCAAATTAATGAGTGCCTTGTTCAATTTCATATTTCTTTTCTTCAAATTCTTGTTTGCTTTATATAATACTTCCATTTTCTGAGAGAGAGTGTTGTTAACGCTGCCTTTCAATTTAACCTGCTCCCTTAGGATTTCATTTTCATTCTTAATATGGTTATTTAGCATCTCCAATTCATAATTGTCTCTTTTTAATATTTCAATTGGAGGTTCTTGTGGACTAGGAGATATTTCTTTGTTCTTTAAGGCTTTTCTCTCTAATGATTCCACATGGTCATAAAACTGCTGCTGGGCTAGATCTACATCTGAGGTTCCTCTACCAGGGTTTTCTTCATATTGGTATACAGGAGATCTGTCAACTGGTGCCTCGATTGGAATTTCTTCTTCTTCAATGTTTATGATTTCAGTTCCCTTAATGCATGTCCTTTTCACCATGCCTTGAAGTCTGGAGCTTCTTCTCAATTTGGGTGGATTTTCATCTTTTACATCCTCTCCTTCAGCACATTCATTTTTTAATTCCTCCTTCCTTTTATTCTTGAGTTGTTTCCTGATTTTTACCAACTTTTCAGAGATTATTTCATCACTGTATTCCTGTGTTGATACATTAGGCTTGATTTCAACATTTTTAACATCTTTTCCTCTCCTACTTCTTCTCACAGGTTTTTCTTTAGATAATGTTTCTTTTGGTTCTTCAAAATGGTTCCTTAGGAGGAATTCATCCCAGTTATCTCCTATCTTCTTCAAATGAAATTCAATTAACATTTTAATTAAGCCATGATGATGTAAGGTAGTTTCTAAGAATTGAAGCCTTTTCTGGACATTTGAGGACATCATTTTCAAACTATTAAGTAAGAAAAATGGCAGATTTATTTCTTCATCTAAAAAATTCATCATGAGTCTAATATGTTATACATACAAAGTGCCAAATCTTCCTTCACAGGTTATGAAATTTTGTAAAATTAATAGCATATTCCTCCATTTATTCTTCAAAGCTAAACTAGGAATACCTTTCTTAAACAATGTAATGTCCATACCTAGGTTTTTTAGCATTTTTCTCCAAGCCTCATTATGAAATTATTTGTTTTTAAACCAACGTTCTCCTTGTCTTGGTAGCTTTGTTGCTTCTGCTATGAATGCCTCTGTGATGGTGAATTTGACGTCCCCAATCTCCACTTTTGATCCATCAAAGGAAATGGCAAATGAATTTGTGATTTCCTTGTGGAATACATTAAACTTCTCTATAAAGCTCAACCATCCAGCTTGTTGTAATAACCCTTTAATCTAGGGGTATCCTTCTAAATACTTAGTTCCAATTGGCTCTGATCTTACAATAAGCCCCATTTATTCTTGATAAAGATTACTTCCCTTCTCTGTATTCAATTCACTGCTTTGTTCCTATTCTTCTGTCCAAAGAAAAAGCAACTGTGAAGGGTTGTCTTACCGTAAAATGAATTCTCTGCAGATGAGGATTGGCTACAGAAAGAAATAGCAGTGAGTGGATGTGAACGGAATAGGGTAGTGGTAAATCATGAGGATAATCGGGTTTAAGAGTTTGATATGGGACGAATGACTGCGAAGAAATCTTATGAAGATTTTCAAAAATAATCAATGAATGCTATGGTCTGATGACGTGACCTAATAGGTCACTTCTATGTTCTGACCGTTAATTTTCAATTAATGATGATTTGTTATGGAGCGGGATGGGAGGGATTTTGTCAAGGAGTTTTTATGATAGGGGTTTGATCAATTTGAAACATAAAATAACTTAGGAAAACATATTACCTAACCACATTATACCTTTAATGATTTGATATGAAAACAAATTTCACACAATTTTACCTTAGCCCCTTTTTGAAATTTTTGTTGCTTTGATGTGCTTTGTCTTTCATCTGAAAAATATTGCTCTTTTAGGCTCCATAACCTTCTTTTTCTCATCCTCTATTTGCTGGAGTAGGTTTTGCAGAATCAATTAGCTGCAGAATAGGTTTGGTTGCAGAACAGGTAGCTACAGAATGTACCTGTGAAAACTCTGAAATATGAAATGGAATGAAGTGAAATGTGGATGGAGTGAAGTATGGAATGGGATGAGATGAATCATGAATATGTAGTGGAATGAAGTATGGATAAAGTGAGATATGGATGGAATGAATGAGATGGATCATGAATATGTCAAGTGAATCTGCAATTTATGATACTTAATTGCAGAAAAGAACAATTTTGAAAATCTAAAGTGCCAGAAAAATTCTGATTTTCACCTTAGATTTTCTGTATAATCATGCCAATCAATGATTGGTTTTCATGTTTATACCTTTATATATATATATGATTATATATTTTTTAATTTTTTTAATTTTTTATATTCTATGATTGAAGAAAAATACAATTAAGTTAGTGAAGAAGAAGAATTCTTCTTCACTAACTTCATATCAATGTTATCTTGAAATTTCTTGACAAATTCCTCTCTTGAAAGTGGCTTATGATACGATTTCAGTCTGTGTCCATTTACAAGAAAAACCACCTTTTCTTCATCTATTGTCTTGATTTTTATTGCTCCATTTTCAAAGATTTTCACAATATCATATGGCCCAAGCCAATGAGTTTGAAATTTACCTGAAAAATCCTTGAAATTTGAATCAAATAAGAGGGCCCAGTCACCTTCTTTAAATTTATTTTCCTTGATGTACTTATCATGCCATCTAGTCCTTTATTGTTGGACTATGCTTGTTCTCTGGACTGCATCTTGTCTGATCTCATCTAATTCATTAATTTGCTGCAGTCTATGCTTTTGTGCTTCTGTTAGATCAAGTCCTACCTGGACTACCATTTTGAAAGTTTGGATCTAAAATTCTATGGGAAACAAGACTTGTTTTCCATAAACAAGTACATAAGGAGTGTGGCATGCTGTGTTTCTCCATGTAGTTCTGTAGGCCCACAAGGCTTCAAGAAGCCTCTCGGCCAAATCTCTCCTATGTAAGCGAACAGTCTTTGTTAGGATCCCTTCAATGACTTTATTGGTAGATTCCACTTGCCCATTTGCTTGTGGAAGGTAGGGAGTAGATTTTCTGTGTCTGATTTTGTAAATTTCTACCATTTGCTCCACTAGCTTTGATGTGAATTTAGCTCCTTAATCTGTAACAATTTCTCTTGGGACACCAAAATGAGTAAAAATATCCTCAAAAAGAAAATTGACTACAGATGCTTCAGTAGAAGAAAGTAATGGTTTGGCCTCTACCCATTTGATAACATAATCAGTGCAAACTAATATATATTTATTTTGTCTTGATGGAGGATTAATAGGTCCTACAAAATACAAAGCCCATTTCTCAAAGGGTTCAATGTGTAACTGAGGTTGTAGTGGCATCTCACCTGGAGGAGAAGGTTTCCCTACCCTTTGGAAACTGTCACACCTTTTAACATACTCTTTAGCATCCTTAAAGAGGGATGGCCAATAATATCCTAAATGAAGGATCTTATAAGCTGTCCTCTTATCAGAAAAGTGTCCACCACATGGTTCTTCATGACATGCCTTGAGAATCTCATGCATCTCATTTTCTCGAACACATCTTCTGATAATGAAATCTGGACCTTTTTTGTATAACTCATTAGCAATCCATGAATATTTTTCACTGTCATAAATTATCTTTCTTTTATCTCTTGTATTCATAATTGAAGGAAATTTTCCTGAAACTAGATAGTTAGCAATATCGGCAAACCAAGGAGTTTGAGTGGTAATTGCAAAGAGATATCCATCAGGGAATTTGTCTTCAACTAGAGTATTGTCTTTAATGTTTTGGATTCTGGATAGGAAATCAACTACTGCATTTTGTTTCCCAGACCTATATAGAATAGTGATGTTAAACTCTTGTAAAAGAAATAACCATCTTGTGACTCTGCCATTAGTAATTGATTTGTTCATTAAGTACCTCATTGCCGAATGATCTGTGTGAACAAAAGTTTCATAGCCTGTTATATAGTGTCTAAATTTATTTATGGCATGGACAATAGCTAAGAACTCTTTTTCAGTTACAATATAATTTAACTCTGAATTTACTTGTATTGTAGATGGCACAAGGAATCAGGTTTTTTTGTCCCAATACAGCTCCTAAAGTTGTATCTGAGGCATTTGTTGAAATATGAAAAGGTAATTTCCAGTTAGGTCCCCTTAAAATAGGTTCTTCAGAGAATTTTGTTTTCAGGGTTTCAAAGGCTAACTGGCAGTCAGAATTCCAATTAAATTCACAGTCCTTGGTAAGTAATTTGAAAAGTGGAGATGCTATCTTGGTGAAGTTTTCTATGAATCTCCTATAATACCCTATAAATCCTAGAAAACTCCTAATATATTTTTGACAACTTGGAACTAGTAGCCTAGAGATGACTTCAACATTTTACTTATCAACTTTGATCCCCTCTCCTGAAATGTGATGTCCTAGAAAAATTCCTTCATTAAACATCATAAAAAACTTTTCATGACTTAATGAAATATTTGCTTCTTTACATCTCTTTAGAACTTTTTCCAAGTTTTCTAAGGCTTCTTCAAATGTGTTTCCATAGACTGTGAATTCATCCATGTATACCTCTACACAGTCATGTATTAGATCTGAAACGATTCCTAATACTGTCCTTTGGAATGTTGCAGGTGCATTGCATAATCCAAATGGCAATACTCGGTAGGCATAGGTACCCCAAGGATAGGTAAATGTGGTTTTGTCTTGATCCTCAAGTGCTACTTGAATTTAATTATAACCACTGAACCAATCCAAAAATGAAAATTACTTTTTTCCTGCTAATGTGTCTAACATCTGATCTATGAAAGGTAAGGGAAAATGGTCTTTAAGAGTATCTTTGTTTAGTTCATGGTAGTCAATACATACCCTACATTTTCCATTCTTTTTGGGCACAATCGCCAAAGGAGAAACCCACTAAATATCTGAAATGGGATAAATAAAATTGACATTTAACAATTTCTGCAATTCCTCTTTAACAATCTCCCTAAGGTTTGGATTCATCCTTCTCTGAGGTCGTCTGATTGGTTTACAATTTTCCTTTATATAGATATGATGAGTGCAATTCTTAGGATTGATCTCTTTCATTTCAGTGTACTCCCAAGCATATGTAGAAGAGTATCTCTGTAACATTTTGACTAGCTTTTCTTGTTGAAATTTCTCTAGGTTTTTGTTTATATTTAAGGTTTTTCATTGAAATATTTCAATTGCAGATCTGCCAAATTTTTTCATGGAGTAAAGAGACATTTGTCTTGATGATAAGAACTCAATGTTAGATTCTTCTTGAAATTGTTCATATCTGAATTCTGAAGAAGATTCATAATTTTCCAAAGTATTCAGAATCTGACTATCTTCACTAATTTCTAAAATAGTGAAGAGAGGTTGTATGTCTTCTTCATCATCAATCCACTGAGTATCATCTAATTATGTGATTGTTCTTCTTGGAGGATACAAGGTAAATTTCTTGGTTTAACTTCCATTAGAGATGTACATATCACCAGATCTACAGCTAATGAAAGCATCAGTTGTAGCTAACCAAGGTCTTCCTAATATAATAGGATTTCCTCCTAGATCATTTTTAGGAATTAGGATCATGAAATCCACAGGATACTCCCAAGAATCTAAGGACACTAGAATGTCTTCTATTATTCTATCTGGTTTGATCACAGATCTATCTGCTAATTGTAGCAGTGTGGGTGTAAAAATAAGATTAGGAAGTTTTAGTTTTTCCATGATTTTCCTACTCATGATATTGATTGCTGCTCCTAAATCAATAAGTGTGTTTTGGATTTCAATTCCATTGATGTGTATTTTACCAATTGGATTTCCTAGGTCCAGATACTTTGGAATGACAATCTTACCCATCATTATATCTGCTATTTTTCCCACCAGTTGTATTTTCTTTATCTCTTTTATTCTTTTTCCTGTTTTTTTCATACTCAACTCCTTTATTGCTTTTGCTAAGATTAGGAAATCATAGTTAGGCATCATAATTTGTTTCTCTACACCCCTATCAATTTGTAATATTTCTAGAAAAGGACGTGTAGGAGTAGATGTTGATGGCTGCTCTAATATAGGAGTTGAAATTATTGGTTCTTTCTGTTTTGATTTTTCAATGTTTTGGTCTTGAAAAGATGTGCTTCCTTCAAGAGTTTTATTTACCCGTAGAGAATCTTCCTCGGAATTTTTTTACTCTTGTATAATTACAGAAGGTTTCTTCTTTTCAAGTATTCTTTCAGACCTAAGTTGAACATCATTAAGGTCTAAAGGAGTAATCAAATAGGTTGGGAATTGTTGACCTTCTATCATATATGTATTCTGAGGGTTTTTATTGTTGGGGTTTGGTATTGGCTGGGCAGGAAATTGATTTTCTTTTTGAGGAAATGGTAATGGAAGTGGTGGATTTTGATTTTGGTTTTGATGTTGTGAATTCTATTGAGGATTTTGTTGTGGGGGAAAGTTTGAATATGTTGAATATGAGGGATAAGAAGGTGGATATTGATAATACTGGGAGAATCTTCCATAAAGATTTTGTGTTCCTTGTGCCCAAGGTTGAGATTGATTTTGAAATTGGGGCCAAGGTTGCTACCAAGAGTTCCAATTTGGCGGGGGTTGATTATACATTTCATTATTAAACCCATGTCTCTGAGGTCCCTGCCAAGGCCTTCTAGAGACAAAGTTAAGAGATTCTGTGGAATTTGTGGGTGTTTCTTCTCGAAAGACTGCCTTAAGACCAGGGAGTGAAGGACAACTCTTGGTCTCATGTTTTTCTGAACAAATTGCACAAGTATCTATTACTTTTACATCTAAAGGACACTCTCTCAAGGCATGATTCTTCCTACATTTGGGACAAAATATTACTAAGGCATCAGTTTCAGCTTTTTGCTTGTTTTGTAACTTAAGGGTGTCTATTTGTTCACTAAGACTCCCTAGAATGTCAGATATGAATTCATCAAGAATATTACCTATTTCTGCCCTACTTACTGTTCCAGATGCAGATTTACTTGCGCTTGCAAGAGCAGGGTCTCTTGGTCATTTTAGAATTTTAGATTTTCCTCTTGAAATATTGATACATAACTCAGCTATATCAGGTAATGGAAGCTGAGATATGTCCCCTTTTCCCATCATATTGAGGATATCTATCCATTCATCCCTAATTGTTTTCAACAAGAGAGCTTTCAAAATTTCTTGATCTAGGGTTTCCATTTTTTCCCTCTTGATGTTATAATTGAATCTTTCCAACAAATATTCCAAGTTTTCATCCTCTTTTTGCATCATTTTGAACACTTCTTCCTTATGATTGACTGGTATACAGTAATCCATGTATCTCTCTAAAAATGCTCTCCTCATATCATCCCATGTCCTAATAGACCTAGTGATTAAACTCATAAGCCATTTTAATGTTGCTCCTTTCAATGTTGAATGGAACAGTTTAAGTTTCTGAGCATCTTGTAGATAATCATAGGTTCTACATAGAACTTCAAATTCAAATAAGAAGGTTTCAGGATCCTCACTTTTTAGTCCATGAAAGTTTGGAAGAATAGAAGGTGAGATATTTTTCATAGTTGCATTAGTATCTTCATCTACTATAAGGAATCCAAAAGTACTTCCAGTTCCCCTTCAACCTCTTCCTTCTTCTGCACTTCCTCTACCTCTTCCTCTATCTCCTCCTCTTCCTCTACCTCCTCCAAATAGTGTGTGTTCTCCATTAAAGACTTCTCCTTCCCCTTCTTCAGCCATCATAGACTCCTCTGAAATGATATAGGGTTCAGTTGGAAGAGCTAATTGTTCTAATGGTTCTTCTATTATGGGTATATTGAAGAAATAGTCCTCTTCTTCCTTTTCACTAGGGATTTGTAATTCTTCTGCTGGAATATATTCCCCTGTGGAAGTCAAAAATGTTATCCCTTCTGTAGGAGTCCTTGGATCTTCTTTCTCTAGAATTGCTTCAGTGGATGAAGTGGGGGATCTTCCTGATGGGATATATGATCTTGAGACTTCTGGAAGCCTATGACCAGTATAGTATGGAATGTGAGTTTGAGTTGGAGGTGTGCTACTTCTTGGTCTTGGTGGAGTGAGTGGAGTTGTGGGAATTAAAATTCAGCCTCTTACAAATCTACCTCTAGAATCTCTTTCTCTACGCATATCATTGTTTTTGGGAAATAGAAAATAAGGCTACCTAGTTATACCTCCCTGGCAACGGTGCCAAAATGTTTAGTCAATTAAGTGTCCTGAATTGATAGCATAAATTATCGACCAGGGCTTGTAAATTGATGAGGTATACTTAAACTATATGTGCCTAAATATCCTTATTCTTATTTCATTGTTTTCAGTATTTTGTTGATGTTTTTGAGTTTTGTTATGTTTGAATTTTAGTATGCTACTCTATGTTCAGAAGATGACATCAAATCTATGTCAGAAAGAAAAGGAAAAAAAGAACCTTAGACTCAAAATAGAGTGTAATTGTAAATTTTGTCCCTAATTAGGAAAATGATGAAAAACAAAGTATTCTAATCCATGGATATCCTAGCTTGCAAATGAACATGAAATGTAACTCCAGACATTATATTTCAACCTGATCCTTTTAGTTAGAGGTTTTTTGGAATAATTTGTGAAAGAGATTGAACTCCAATGTGATGAGGATCTTCCTAAAAACAGACAACAACTTAGAATATTATATATGTTAAAGATATTTTGGAACATCGTGAGAAGAAAATTGCTATAATATGCTAAGGATCTCCTATGAATATTTGAAACTACTTATGACATCACAACTAGATCTCGTTAATCAACTAGAGATTTATTGGAAGAGTTTATTGAAGGAGATTAGATATAATGAAATCAGGATCTTCTAAACAACAAGTAACCCACAGTATTACAATTAGGTCTTTTCTGTGATTTAGATATTTATTGGAACCGTTTTGAGAAAAAGACTGTTTGTAACAAAATGAGGATCTTCTATCTAATTGCAGAACAGAAAATGCTAATTAACTCAACATAGTACAACCAAATCTCATTCATATAATAGTGATATGTTGGAAAATCTTTTAAGAAAAAGAATGGTTGTAGGATAATTGAGGATCTTTTAATCTAAATAACAAAATCTAAAGTACTGGAAACTCAGGATGTCACCGTTAAATCCATTTATTGAATAGAGATATGTTGGAAAATATTTGAGAAAATACTAACTATAACATCATGAGGATCTATTAGTTAAACAAACAATGCAAAACATGATACTAAAAGATATGAACTCAGAAAATTGTCTAAGTAAGAAATATAACAAAACAAAATTAAAAGCTACTTATCCAGAAAGCATGTAGAAGCCTCCTTGGATAGTAGGGTCCCTCTACTATCAAATTGGCATAAAAATCTTTAACTCCTCAAGTTTGTCTTCAATACAACATCCAAGTTATGCTTCTTTTTATTATAAAAAATACTTCAAAACAAAGTATCATGGTATTGGAAAAATAAGAGTTAACCTGTTTTCTCGGTCTCACCGAGCTAAATTTATAGGCAATTACATAACTGATATTGAATGAAAGTAGGAACAGGTGTATTCTAAAGTCAAAATCAAACTAAAACTCCTTTTTAGGACTCGTGATTATGAAAGCAAATCAAGAGTCCTTATCCTTATAAAAAATTTCTTTTTAGACTTTTGGTTTGACCACGTGCATAAGCATCTCCAGTTATTGACTCAACCTTCGTGGATGACAAGGAATGATGTAGGAAAGATTTAGATTCTAACCATATACACCTTTTCTTCAGATGACACCTATAATATGTTCAAACACCAAAATGGCTATGGAATGTGTAACTGGCTATAGAATGACTACATTCTGTAGCTAAAAATGCCCATAAATCATTAAGACAACAAAACCACAAAAGTACAACAAGTTAGTCATTGCATGTATTCCTTAAGTGATTTTAATCATTCTTATTGATCTTTGGGTCTATAAAATGATAGAAAGGAATGATAAGATGAAGTGGAATTTGGAAAAGGAGAAGACACTTTTAGGGCTAAACAATAGTCACAAGAGAAACAAGCATAGGTGAATGCAATACTTCTTCAAAGCTTTTCAGATTTGCAGAAACAAGGGACATTATGAGTCAATCATGGAAATGGGGATAAAAGTAATGGGTCATATGGCAGCAGGTCTCCTAGTTGACACAGGTCAAACAGATCATATACAGTGAGATATGGTAGGCTATTAGACACCATAGATAAGCGGTGTGATGAGTACATGTATCATTCTAGTTCTGGTTCAGATAAATATCACGATCATCACAGTATCATCCTTATAGGAGGAATTATAGGGGGTAATTTTCAGATGAAATTAAGAAAGACAAACCACCTACTTTTGATGGAGACTTGAAAAACCAAGGAGATGCAAATGCTTGGATACTTGGAATGAAGAAATTCTTTTATTTGCATGAGTACTCAGACAATATGAAGGCTAGAATTGCTATCTTTAGTTTTAAAGGTAAAGAAGACATATGGTGGGAAGATGTGAAGTGGGTCAGAGACATCAAAACATAGTACTTGAGATGGCATGAGTTTAAGAGAATTTTAAGGAAGAAGTACTTGTCAGAGAGGTTCTATGAGAGTAAGGCCAAAGAGTTTTATGATATTTATATGGTGTCAATGATAGATGAAGAGTACACAACCTGATTCATAGAGCTACTAGGGTATGTGCCATATCTTAAGGATTAGAAGGCTAAAGTTCAATGATTTTTTAGTGGGTTTCCATTAGCATTTAGACACTGGATTGAGTATGTTGAGCCTTTTTCACTTGAGGAATTCATTGGGAAGTTGAAGCATTGTTATGAACAGTAAAAGTGCAAGAATGAGGCTCAGCAAGGATGGAAAGGGAAAGACAAAGGTAAATATAAATAGAAACCTAAGATAGAAAAGCCGCATAATTCATATGGGAAGGAAAATGTAGCAACAAAAAATAATTTTAACACAGCTGGATAGGAACATAGGCCACATCAACAATATGGAGGTAATGGTACGAGATGGTTGGAGTGTTGGACATGCGGTGAGGAGCATCTTAGGAGGAATTATCTGCAAATCCAGTGTGGTAAGCCTAAGATATACAATACGTAGGAGGTACAGACTGTTGGAGATGTTGGGCATAACATTCCTCAGATTTATGCAGTTGTGGACAATGGGTAGGTAGAGCACCAAGCATCTATCATGGAGATGGATGGTAAGATTTCAGACAAAGCTATTTCTATTTTGATTGATCCTGGATCTGATTATAGCTATGTTAGTTATGACTTGGTGAATAAGTGTGGCTTGAGTAAATAAATGCATGTAGAATCCTGGTTAGTGAAATTGGTTACAAGTACAGAGAGAAGAGTTCACAATTGGGTAAGAGCATGTGAATTTGAGTTAAATGGTATTCCTATAGAAACACACTTTAACATATTTCCAGTGGGTTCCTACAATATGCTATTGTGTGTGGATTGGTTATATATTCACAAGACCAAGGTAGATTTATATGACAAAGCTTTTGAGTGCTTGGATGACAATGGGCAACCAAGAGTCTTACAGGGAAAGAAGAAAGCCACATCAAATAGGATTGTGATAGACATGCAGTCCAAGTGCAGTTGTATGAAAGGATGTGTGCTATTTACAGTTCATATCTCCAGTGAAAAAGGTATGGAAGTTGAGGATGAAAAATTAATCAGTAGATATACAATTTTGCAGCAATTTTAGGATGTGTTTCCAACAAATATTTTCAGAGTTTCCACCTCAAAGGGAGGTAAAATTTTCTATTGAAATGATGCTAGGGGAAGCTCGAACATAAAAACAACCTTACAGGATGAGCACATTTGAGTTAGTAAAGCTAAATTTGTAATCGAAATAAATATTTGACAAGGGATACATTAGAATAAGTGTATCACCATTGGGTGCACCAATGTTGTTCGTAAAGAAGAAGGATGGCACTCTCAGACTATGCATTGACTACAGACAGCTGAACAAAGTGATCATCAAGTAAAGGTACCCATTACCGAGGATTGATGATTTTTTCAATCACTTGAACGGAGCAGCAGTGCTCTCTAAGATCGACTTGAGAACGAGATATCATCAGGTATGCATAAAAGAAGAGGGCATCTACAAGACCACATTCAGGACTATGTACGAGCATTATGAGTTTGTTAGTTACACTCTGTTTGACTAATGCCTAAGCTACATTTATGTGTTTGATGAACAGTGTGTTGATTCTTGATTTTGACAAGTTTGTGATTGTGTTTATTGATGGCATATTGGTGTATTCTAAAAATGACTAAGAACATTCCAAGCATTTGGCAAAAAATTTTAGGTTGTTGAGATCGCATCAGTTGTATGCTAAGCTCAACAAATTCAACTTCTTCCAAACTGAGGTACACGACTTGGGAATTTTTGTCTCCAAGGAATGAATTGGAGTAGATCCAGAGAAGATAAGGACCATCATGGAGTGGGTAGCTCCCAATAATTTATATGAGGTGATATATTTCATGGGATTGGCAGGATACTAAAGAGGTTCATCAGGAACTTCTCACAGATTTCTTATGCTATTACATCATTGCAGAGGAAAGTTAATAAGTTCGATTGGACAGAGGAGTGTGAGGCTAGTTTTGAGAATCTCAAGCAGTTGTTGACACATGCTCCTATTCTAAAGATTTCAGATCCGGACAAGGACGTTGTTGTGTGTACAAATGCTTAGAAGAGATTACATGGTGGTGTCCTTATCTAGGATGGACAAGTGGTATGATATGAGTAATGGAATTTAAATGAATCTGAGAAGAACTACCCAACACATGATATCAAGCTAGCAGTGATCATTCATGTATTGAATATATGGAGGCACTATCTTCTTAGAAGGCGATTTGTATTGATGAGTGAGCACATTGGGTTAAGGCACTCGTTTGATCAACCGAATTTCAATGCCAGGTAGGATAGATGGTTGGGTACAATCAGCGAGTTCGACTTCGAGATAAAGTAAATCAAAGGAAAGGAGACCAGGGTCGTAGATGCTCTTAGCAGGAAGGTACAGGTAAACCACTTAGCAGTGATGAGATCTTATGGGACAGACTTATAGGATAGTATCTTGCAGGCAGGTCACTAGGATCATAGGTATATAGAGATTGTGCACAACTTGGAGTAGAGTATAGGTGTTGGTACAGATACAAGTACATGTACAGGTGTTGGCACATGTACAGGTACATGTTGTATAGGTACAGGTAGAGGTACACGTGTACAGGATTTGGAGTATCATCTCATAGTAGATGAACTGGTTATATTTAGAGAGAGGATATTTGTACCAGACAAAAGTGAGCTCAAGAAGGTAATCTTGAGTGAGTTTAATGTGAAAGCATATTCAATTCACCTAGACAACCATAAGACTTTGGCAGTAGTGAATATATTCTACTACTGGCCGAATCTGAATAATGATGTTGCAGATTTTGTAGCTAGATGTTTGGATTATGATATGATTAAGGAAGAATGTAAACATATAGGTGGACTACTATAGACTATTGCGATTCTAGAGTGGAAATGGGAGGTCATTTACAATAATTCATCACAGTTTTGTCGAGGAAGAATAGACAGCATGATTCCATCATGGTTGTTGTGGACTGGTTAACAAAGGTTTCACATTTCATACCGGTAAATACTACATACTCAGTTAGTGATGTAGCACAATTGTTTATCCGAGATAGTCAAATTGCATGGTGTTGTAGAGAATATTTTTTTCCGACAGGGATGCAAAGTTCAATTCCAAGTTTTGGAAGGAGTTGTTTGCAGGTTTGGGAATTTATTTGGTCTGCAATAGAGCTTATAATCCATAGACAAATCGATAGACTAAGAGGGTCAACATGATACTAGAGGATATTTTAAGGATGTATTTAATATTCCCAATTAGCTTTCAGCTAGTTGGAATATTAATATTTGATTTTTGATAATAAGGTAAGTGAATAAGTGGGTAGAGGGACCCATATATCTCTTTAGTATGAATAAAACCACTTCTAATGTGAATTTGGATCATTGTATCAGCTGAATAAAGCACTTTTAGGTGTGAAAAGGTGCTAAAGGATGTGGATATGGTCAAGGTTGACCAAATCAACAGTGTTGTCATGGAGGTAGTGGAGAGTTAATGGAGGACAACGCTGTCATGGAGCAGGAGTGTATGCATGAGAGTAGCATCTTTAATGAGTGGGACCCAGGGTGAGGAAGCTGACCAAGAATATAAGGAAGAGGATGGTAGCCATAGAAGGAATTCTTAATTTTTTTTATGTCTTGGCCTTTTATGAATTTCTTCACGTTTCAACTGTTTAGTGGAGTCTATTGTGTTGTTTAGCATAAGGGTGTTTCCGAGCGGAAATCCCAACCTCATCCTCGAGGGACTTCGAGTGCCCACTCAGGAGAGGTTCATTGAGCTGCATTTCCACCATCCAGCATCAGGTCATGCTCCATGCATTATCCACAACGTAGTCTCCTTTAGGATTGTGTTGTTTTGCAGGGCAGTAGCACTAGATGATTGATAGATCTAGTTTTTGAGCTTGTTTTCCAGTGAAGGGAGCATCCCTTCATCCTTGAGGCTATGAAGGAGGGTACTTGAGCATTATTTTATCATTTGGAATTAGGTCAAGCTGTTTCCATGATCTACAACGCAGTCTCCTTCAGAAACTACGTTCTTCTATAGGGAATTTGTAGTGGAGGGCTTAGTGCCCAAGTTTGTGAGTTAGATTTCCAATGAGGGGAGCAACACTTAATCTAGGAGATCTATTATAGGAGTATCAACCATTTCCACTTCAGATCAGCCACATCTTATCAGACATAAAGTTGCATATTGTTATTTAGCCCTAGGGTTGTATTTCATAATTTTGTATTTTGTGTATTTTCAGAAACCATTTCTGGGTTTTCTTGTAATTGTGATTGTGAGCTTAGATCTTTGATGATGTCACATTTTGAGCATTGTATTTGCATATATTTGTATTTCTATTGTCCAGCAATAGTGACACTCACTAGGACTGCACTGTCATGGTCCTCTAGCATTTTGATTTGCAGCAGCATTGCATGTTTGGGTGTATTTGATCATTGGAGGCTTGTTTTTCCTAACTTGAGTGACCTTTTCCTCAGTATATTGTACTCATTTTCTTCTATTATATGTAATGAAATGGATATGTGATTTTATCATGTTTTGATGTATTGATAGTCACTGCATTTTCCATTTTTATGTTCAATATTACTGCTTTTTGTGTTTTGGAATATTACAATGGTATCAAAGAAAAATATTGGCTCAGCCTGTGTATTTCAACCATTATGTCATCAGAATAAGGAGAGCCTCTCATAGAAATGGAGAAGAGGTATCCCACTATAAATTAGAGATATGATTGTACAGACAACAAAAAATACAAAGGAAAAACTCCAATATCAGGAGAGGTGGATGATAAGGAGTTTACCAAGCTTCTTCTCCAGTCCATGCAAGATATTGCAAGAGAAATCAAGGAGATGAGGATGAAGAGACATAAAAAATATCCTAGAGGGTTTCTACATGGAGAAAGCTCTGGCATTTCACATCACTGGAATGGGCAACTAGTGAGGAAGCAAGTTTCACAACTTTCAACTATGCCTACATTCTTAGCAGTGGGAAATGGAGGTGGAGGACCTCAAGATCAAGAAATTCCTGAAGATTATTTTCTTGAGTATGAGTCTCAATATCAGAGATTCAAATATCATTTGAATTTTCAGTATTTTTGTTAGATCAAGGACAATAGGAGACCCTGGCATAATTATAGAAGTGGAGGATTCATACAGAACAATGATCTACAATGGGCTATGGGTAGATTATTTTTTCCCGCTTTTGATGGGTCATCCAAGTGTACAACCAAGTCTTGGGTGGAGAAGCTAGACATCTACTTTCAGCTGAACCAAGTACCAGAGATGGATGCCATCCAAATTGCAGTGCTGCACCTTGAAGGTGTGGCACATGATTGGTGGTTTCATGGTATTTCTACATTGGGGCATGCCAATGTGACTGTATACTCAAAGTTCACCCGGATTTTGGTAGAGAGGTTTGATCGAAGAGACCCAGAGGCACCTTTTATTGAGCTAGGCAAGCTCAATAAATCAGGAAATCCAAAGACCTATCTCTCTAAATTTCTAAAAATTTCTGTCATGGTTCCTGGTTTATCTACAGCTAGGAGGATTTATATGTTCATTGATGGGCTAGCAGAGCCTATGCATGGGTTGGTTAAATCTACTAAACCAACTACTCTTCAAAATGCTATTGAGAGGGAAAGAGATTTACAAGATGCTTTGCCAAGGGAAAAGGCTCCATTTCAGAAAAGGCCACCCTTTCATTCAAAAGGGAAATATTTGAAGGTTCTCCGTTAAAAATAGAACTAGAGAAAAGGGCCTCTTAGTGATGATTTCTGAAGAGACTTAAGGAGAAGGAAGATTTGCTTCACATGCCAAGAACCACGGGCACTAGTGAATCTATGTGTAGCAGGGAAAGCACACTATATAGAGGTATTCTTTGATAGTGAGGAGGAGGAAGAAGAGGAGCCAGAAGGGGACAAAAGCGTTGTGATAACAAGAGAGGATCCACAACCACCAGAAGGTGGGAATGGGGAATTTTCTCTAGTTGGAGGGGCCCTTACGTCTTTGCGGGGAGTACCCAAGTATCTGACTTTGAGAGTCTAAGGTACCATTCAAGATCAAAAGATATCATTGTTGATTGATAGTGAGGCTACCCACAAATTTGTTGATGCTCAGTTAGTACAGAGGAGAGTAATCCTCACTGACGATTTTGGGGGATTTTTAGTTTTTGTCCTAGGAGCTAGAACTATGCAGTGTATGAAGTATGTTCTGGCATTGTCAGTAACCTTAGGGACATATATTTTCATTGATCACTTCTTTGTGGTCAACATCCTGACACCAATATGATATTGGATGTGGAGTGGTTGATTACATTTGGGAAATTCACCATATATTGGTAGACTTTGCAGTTGGAATGGGTAGATAAGAAGAGTGGTAAGCATCAGATGATCAAGGGCATGCACACTTATCCCCCTTAGATATTTTTTTCACAAGATAGAGCCTGATTTACACAGTGGGAGCAAGGACATGTTAGTACACTCAGTTATGCAGTTGAATCTGACCCATGATGTAGTATTATTTGGAGGCATTCCACCAGGAAGGTCCCCAGACCAGGAGTTGGTTAAAGAGTTATCACAACAAGCTGCACCATTCATAGATCTGGCTAGGATGGGAACCTTGGGTGAGCTTAGCACAATGTAGAGAGTCTTTGGTAGGCTCAAGGAGGAGAAGGACATTTTTTTGGTATCATTATTACCAATTATCACCAAGCATCTTGCGTTGAAAGGAGATGTTTCATGGGTGGATGATGGCACATTCATGGTGCAAGGGGGCTACTCCATGGCCTTTGACAATCAGAATATACTTCCACATAGGAAGGAGTCTTCCATATATGGTAGAGGATTGTTGGCATTCATGCATACATTGACCAAACTCAGAAAGTTTTTGATGGGTAATAGCTTCCAAGTGAAGATTAACCTCCATAAACTTCAACCCCTACTTAAGCAAGAGTAGCTAAAAGGAAGGCAAAAAAGGTAGGATAGCAGTATTCCAGGATATGAATTTGGAATTCAACATGTCAAAGAGATGAGCAGTAAAGTGACAGGTGAATTTTCACAAAGGCGAGCAACATTATCATTGTTGGGTATAGATCCTTATTGGGAGTCCCAGCTATTGGTGGAGTATTCCAAGGATCACTTCACATGTGAAGTTATTGATGGATAGATAATAGATGAGAGGTATAGGGTGATGGGTGGAGTCATCTATTACCAGGACCGGATCTTCTTGAATAAAGACTCTTTGCTCAAGAAGAAGATTCTACAAACAACACATGACTCACTCCTTTCCAGTCACCAAGATTTCATTAAGATCTATCAGGTCATTGAGGATATATTCTCATGGGAGGGTCTCAAGGAGGATGTGCACCAGCATATCAGGAGATGTATGGGTTGCTTGAAGGAGGAGGAAAAAAACCACCCTGCAAGGTTGTTATACGCACTTCCCTTTCCAGTGGAGAGATGGGAAAGATCATCTATGGACCTCTTCACCATCTTGCCAACAGTACATGGTAAGGGTTGTGTATTTTTATTTATTGATCAAATAACACGGTATTTTCATTCCTTTTCCATTCATTCACTGGTACATTGCTCCATAAGAGGGAAAACCTCTCTTTAGACTTCATGGTATTATTAGGACCGCATTCAGTGACAGGGATGGCCACTTCCTATGGGGATTTTGGCAAGTATTGTTCTGTGTGGGGTGTAATTAGTTGACCCCAAATTCCCTTTACTACTTCTAGGCATGTGAGAGGATAATTCCAACAAGCAAGTGGTTGGAAGCCACTTATCACATCATGTGTTGAGGAAGCTAGGAGAAGAGTCTATATGCCTTTTGGCCTCTTGAGAACAACATTATTGTAGCCCAAGATCAACAATAGCTCTATACAGATCATAGATGGAGAGAGAGGCAGTGTGGCATGGACAATTTGGTATATCATGTTCAACCATACATCCCATCTACATTGGAGGAGCAGGAGATGGAGGATCTCTTTAATGGGCCACACAGGGTGATCCATCTTGTTGGGAGAGTAGCAGGGAGATTGGAGCTTCTCATTGGGGTTAAGGTCCCCAACATTTTTCATATCTCCTACCTCAAGAGGGCCCTTATATAGTGTTAGCCACCTATAAAAAGATTTCATATCAAATGGTGGCTAAAAATTTGTAGCCTTCAGGAAACAATTTTATGACCAAATTGTGACTTATTGAAGTCTTATGATGATCTTTATCCTTTAAAGATAATCTTCACTTCTATTTCCCTCATTTATCCTGTAAAACTGTTGTTTTCCTGAAGAGAAAAGACAGCTACAAAACCCCATTTTCCCCTCATTTTACCCCTCCTTTCACTCATAATTAACCTCCATTTTTATCCCCTTTTCCTCATAAAAATAATCCTTTTTTTTCTCATTTTCCTCCATTTACCTTCATAAATTCCCTTTAATTGGGTTTAAAAATCATTTTTAAACCTTATCGAAACCCCAAAAATCCTTTGAAAATCCTTAAAAAATCATAAAAAACCCAATTTCACATTATAGGCCTAAGCCCCTTTTGGCTAAGCCCTAAAACCACTTCCCCACCATGCGACCCGGCGCTGGAACCAAGCGCTAAGGCCCTGGGCATTTATCGCAATCAGAGAGTTCATGTGAGTGCATTTCTTTTGTTACACTAAAAAGTTCTGATGCGACTGATATTTGGTATATAGACCCCAATCGCGATCTCGACCATTGATCTTTTAAGATCTAACGGCCAGCGCTAATCCCACAGTACGCCCATCTGCCTTTCTCCATTTCCCTCTGATTGTGATCTCCACCGTTGATCCATAAACAATCCGACGATCAAGCACCAATCGCATAATCACGCATCGGAATATTTTTTTGCACCGCCCTCTGTCTTCCCCGGTTGTGATCCTCCAATCCAATCGCAACTGTTGATCTCTTAAGATCCAATGGCCCTCATTTCTCCCACTCCGCTCCTGTGCCCCCGACCTTCTCCCCGCTGATTTAATCTCCACAGTCGATCTTCTTCCCGATCGGACGACTGGTGCTCAATGGTACCATCGCCAATCGGAATTTTTAAATGTGCCACCCTCTACCTCCCCCGATTGCGATCCTCCAATTCGATCATGACTGTCCGTTCGATCTAGATCGATGGCTGATATTTCATCACGCTCCATCCACTCTGTTACCATCGGACCTGCCAATTAACCTCATTTGTGAACCTCCACCGTTGATCTCCTCCTGAGATCCAACGGTCCACAACTAATCGCCCTCTGCCTGCCAGGTCCCATCATTAAAGCCCCCCGATTTCATTCATTTCCACCTACTTTCCTTTGTATTTCGTCCCGACACTAAACTTTTATGTTTAACACTAAAATTCCTTTCTCCGCTTAAGTCAGTCTTAAAGCTTGGTTTCTTGGTGTTGCACCGTGTAACCTTTCTGCTCATCTATCTGACTTCTTTCTTGTGTGATCTCTGCCATTGATCTCTGTTGATCAACCCGATCAACGACTCTTGTTCATTCCGCGACCCCAAATCTCCTTTAAGCCTTTGTCATTTCCGATAAAGGTTTTCCCCTTTTTCTTTACAAATTCTTCCATTTTTTATAAACTCTTCCCCTTCCGCATTATAAAACCTAGTTGATCTCTGTCATTGATCAATACACATCTACGGCTCGGACTTAATATTTTATTCACCCCTCGAGCCGCCTCTCCTTTTTAACCCCAGCAAGTAATCCTCACCGTTGGATGCTTACATCCAATGGTTGTGATCTAACCTAAACCTCTGAAGTAGTCGGAACGCATTCCCGCAAGATTTTTTATAATTTTGTTTGTTTGTGCAGGTTTTAACAGTTTGAGCATTGTTTTAAAAAGAAAATTTAAGGTCGGGGATGATGATCCCCTAGGCCTTTATTTGTGAAGTTGATTATTCTGCAGGGTTTCCCATCAAGGTTTATTAGTGCCTCATGAGCACTGATGCCATTATAAAACCTCTGTAACGCCTGCACATCGACAAGATACAACAAAAATTAATCAAGTAAAGAGTATCAGTGTTAAAGGATCTGGTCGCAGCAGAGACGAAGAATTGAAGATTGTTTATGAAGTTTTGAGGGATTACGACCTAAAGCGACTATATAAATCCTAATCCATTCAATTAAACACAATTTGAAGAACAAAAGATAGAATTTAGGCCTAATTATGCCTAACACACAGATCAGAAGCAAATTAGCCATGTTTTAGTTCAAAACAATAACATCTATCAGTTCGAGAAAAGCCTCTACTACCACATCAGAGGCTAATTAAATCCTCTCCGACTACCAAAAGCCACCTGCAGCCTCAAAGCATTCAAAAGAGGCCTAGTTATTTCTAGAACAAAAGATATTCGCCTCAAGATAGCTGAACAATTATTGTGAATCAAAGAAACTAATTTAAACTGTCAGCAGAGTTATTACAAAGATGAGAAAGAGTTCTAAAGTCAACAAACTCTGTTAAGAAGATCAAACACTTAATACAAACCCATTAATACAGAGGAAATATCTAAAATCTTATCCATTGAGCCCCTCAAAGGCCGAGAAGCATTAAACTGTATTAATTGAGCTTATAGATATTTTCTCTCATCCCACCTCCTCATTTTCCTATAAAATCTTCTTTAGGAGCACATTGTAAAGGGTTGGTCACTGCATATCTGTTGCCTGTAAATAGTTTATTGAAGCTACTATAAGCTCTGTTTGTAATTGAAGAAACCTAAGTTGACATGAGAAGTTTGAAGCTGTAGAGAACCACTGGACTTGAAGATTGTAACTGGTTTGAAGCATCAAATAAAAGCTGATTTATGGGATCCTAGTCTATGTCAACGATGATGTTTTTCTTATTGTAAATTGTTATTTTATTTCTGTTACCATTCTATCCATATTCTTTGATAAAGAATAACAATTATAGAGTTAGTATTTACTGTCAAAGGTACGTTGCTCTTACTGATAAGCTTTATCTAAATGTTTTCTTCTAAATTGTGTTGTTTAAGAATGATTTAAAACATTCCAAGCAGTTAAGGAATGTTGGCGTTCCCTCGTCCTACTGTCTAAACTTTAAACATTGTTCTTGAATGTTATTTTCAGTTTCTTCCAAGTAAGGTTGAACTAGGGAAGTCTATGGTGAGCCCTGTCCTCTAGTTTTATATCCAAAGGTTGTCTGAAAGTTTCCCTAAGAGTATGTTGAAAGCAGGCTAGGTTCAAAGTCCTTACCTGATCTTAGATTATTCTTTGTTATCTTATGTGTTGTCTTGAAAAGTTTACTAAGTAAAGTAGAGCTAGGGAAGTCTATGGTGAACCCTGTCCTCTAGTTTCTTCTCCAACAGTTGCTTTGAAAAGTTTCCCTTTGAATATGCTGAAAGCAGGACAGGTTCAAAGTCCTTACTTGATCTTAAGCTATTCTTTCTGTTTTTTAAATGTTTTCTATTGAAAGTGCATCAAAAGCAGGCTAGTTTCGAAGTACTTACCTGATCTTAGATTAATTTTATGTTTTTCTCAAGTGCATGCCAAAAGCAGGATAGTTTCAAAGTACTTACTTGATCTTAGGTTGCTCTTTGTTCTTCATTTGTTTAATTCCCCTCCTTATTGTTTCATTCCATTCCATAAAATCAACTTAAAGAGATTCTTAGACATAGATGACTTGCCCCATGGACCACTCTTGAGCCTTGTTGTTTCAATTAAATCCTACTATGACTCCATAGCCCAATGGATTGAAGCTGCTTCTTGCCTATCTTGTTGACTGAATCATTTTTCACTTTCATTCACCTTCACCCTTCATATAGACTTCCTTCACCTTCACATATCTTTGCCCAACCAAAACAAACAAAAACCTTGTTCTTCATAACTAGCCTAATATCACATTCAAAAGCCTTAAAGATAAATCAATCTTTGCACTTATAGAGAGATCCCTCTCTGGATTCAGGAGGACTAGATCCTAGAATCCCAAAGTGGTTCCAATATCCTATCCGTAGCTTTAGTCTCACTAATATGCTGAAATTACGGGGAGATAAAATTTTTGGTGACTGCACTGGGGAGTTCTGAGTGAAATTACACCTATACATTCTTAAAGACCTCAGGAAAACACTTGATTCAAGAAAATTTGGTATATTAGCCAATTGAGCCATGAGGCATAACATTTCTGAGTCCATAATGTCTTAGCAAGCTCTTATAGATTCATTAGTCTTTCAAACAAACCATAAAAACTCAGAAAAAAACCCAAATTTTTTTTAGATTGGTACATGGTGGTGGACCATAAAACATTTTACCTCCAAAAGAGCTAAAAATTTCCACCTGGTGACTCCACTGGCCTCCAGCAGGCCTATTACCTTTCTAGTCCTTGTAGACTTCTTTGGCAATGCATTTGAGCAATCCCAATCATACTGTTGGTGGGTAGAAAGATCCAAATCATCCACTTGGTGACTCCACACTCTAAAAACTTTCAAAAGACCAAATGACTCCATTGGTAGAAGAATCTGAACTGGTTGACAAGATACAGTGACCTATTTTATGATATACAAACATGGATTTAGATATAGACTCAGAAGACAAACATATGATCATGATGGAAAAAAGGATGTACATACTTGGAAAGAGAGTGGATAGGTATGTAGCTAATTTAAATATTGATAATTTTGAACAACCTATGCCTTTTCCTGAGCAAACCATGATGGAAGAAATGATGTATATGCTTGGAAAGAGAATAGAAAGGTATGAAGCTAATTTAAACATTGATGATCTAAAACACCTCATGCTTGTTTCAAATCAACAACAAACTCAACCACTACAAGACATGTATAATGATCAAGATTATAGAGAAAACAATGAAGAAAAACTGTTAATCACAATGGAAAAAATGATGTACATGCTTGGAAAAAGAATAGATAGGTTTGGGGCTAATTTAAATATTGCTAATCTAGAGCAACCCGTGTTTTTCCTTGATCAAACACAAGCCAAATCACCTCGAGACCTAGACCATGAGCAAGACATGTATGATGATCAAGACTTTATACTGGATGATGAAGAAGGTTATCAAGAAACTCTTGATTGCCTCACCATGTCTTGTACTATGTTGTTAGGAGATCTTCACAATCAAATTTCAAATGCTAATAGTGAGCAGTATTTTGAGGAAACAAGTAGCAATTTGGGGAACACAGAACCTGAAATAGAGAAAGCAACAACACATATAGGAACCCTCCCTCTGTGTTATAACTCATTTCATATTATACAGGAAGAGTGGCATCTTGATAATGAAGAAAAAACAACTCATGAACCTTATATGCAAACTGAGTATCATAACAATCGTGAAGAATTTTTTGAAACACAAGAAGATCAGGAAACAGTAGAAAATCCTCAAAGTTTCCCTGCAAACACAAGTGAAGAATCACTAAAAGAGGCTCAAAAATACATCTGGCCTCAAAACCAATTAACACAAGAAAAGAAAGTTTGTTGTACTTCTATTTATAAGGAAATATCTCCTTTGACAGAAGAGGAAATTGTTAAAATACTAAACAACCAACTACCTTCTAAATCTTCATTTAAACAAGACAATCATTAGCATAGTTCCCACTCCATAGAACAACCCAAGGGCACTCAAGACAAAGATGATAGTAAGGAAATTAATGATAAAACTGAAACTAGTCCTCTTTGGATCATGAAATTTGATGGGTCATGTACTAAAACCAGTGCAGGTGCAGGAATATAGCTTTATGATACAGAAAAAAATTATTCTGAAGCATATTCATATAAATTGAACTTTCAATGCACAAGTAGCATAGTAGAGTATGAGGCATTTCTTTTAGGGCTCCACTTATTGAAGAAATCAGGAGGCCAGAGGATAACAGTTCATGGAAGTGCAAAATTAGTAATTAGGCAAGTGAAAGAAGAATGCATAGTTAGACATCCCAGACTTAGAGCTTATAAGGATGATGCCTGGATTTGTTAAAAACTTTCAAAGAATTCCAACTTATCATTGTTCCTAAAGACCAAAGCGATTTTACTAGTGCATTCATTAGGGGAATTTTGAGGTCTAAAATGGGCCTCCTAAGGAAATTATAAAATAATAGTGGAAAAAATCTAATAAGATTTGATGACATCATCAAATTTTAGAGGGAAAAATGAAAAAACTACCTTTTCAATTCATATTTTCAACTTATCTCCCAAAGTTTTTACTCAAATTTCGAGCGGGAGTACTTGTTGGATGTGGAATTTAATTCCCCATCCAAGGAGTACCCATGTTGCATACTTTTGATGGGTCCTACTACACGAAAAATGAGAAATACATAAAAAAACGTGATTACAATCATGTTTTTTATGTATTTCTCATTTTTCGTGTAGAAGAGTTCATTGAAAGTATGCAACATGGATACTCCTTGGATGAGGAATTAAATTCCGCATCCAACGAGTACTCCCACTCGAAATTTTAGTAAACATTTTGGGAGATAAGTTTAAAATACCAGTTGAAAAAGTAGTTTTATTATTTTATTATTTTTTAATATTTTTACCTTTTTACTCCAAAAATGGTGAATCATCCATTATGGATGACATCATCATCTTGAATCCTATTGGTTGTTATAAAGTTTATTTTTGTTGTACATTTTTTTTATGAGGCCCATTTTAGACCTCAAAATTCCCCTAATGAGCCCTTGTTGCTAGTACATGTCTGAGACCTTGGGAGAGCAAACAATATACAATTCAAGAAAAATTCAGACCGGCTGCCCTAAACAATAAAAGATACTGGCAGGCCTTTGAAGGAGAAAAATAAATAGAAGACAATCCTACTGAGGATATACCATCTTTTCAAGAAGAAACTTCTCCCATCACTGATAGCAATCTACCATTCAAAGAACTTGAATTTATATCGGAAGTAAGCACAGATATAGAGAAAGAAGAAATTTCACTGCTTGTTGTTTTGTAGGTTAAGAATCATGATGCTTCCAAGCAACATACTGAAGAGATATTCCTCAAAGCTAAAGTCTTGGAAGCAGACAATCTACTAGACATGAAGGGCCAAAAAGAAGAGAATCTTCATCTTTTCTTTGTTGATCCTTTGGAAGAATGTGTGGAAGTCCCAACTGGCTCAAATTATCAAGCATGGATCCTTTGCAAGAGACAAATGCATGAAAATCTGTCACCTTCTGTGATAGTCATGGTTTTGAAGATTAATCTTCAAAATGTACTATGGATACCCCTGAAAGACAGCCAGAGTTTCTTATTCTTTTTTACACTACTCAACTAGCTACATTGGCACTTTTGTATCATAAAAGGATGTAAATACTCCAAGTTAGAATAGGTTATATAGGAATGTCAATAAAGCTCTGTTTTGAGCAATTAGATAGTTGTTGATTTTTGTCTTCAAGGAAAAAGAAAAATACAAAAACAATAAAAGATAGAAAAGAGGGCAGAGTGAAAACAAGAAAGGTATAGCCCCATACCAAAAAAGAGAAACAAAATCTGAAAGTGTGTAAGCTCAAATGCCACTCCTAAGAAACACATTCCTAGTTAGTTATATAGCCTAATCATGACTAATTAGTTTTAAATTTACTGCTGATAGGTTAGTAAAATAGATCTACCAAACAAATTAATCTTGGCTTATCAGTTAGGTAGATTATGATAGAAAAATATAGGTTCAAACAAGCTCAAAATCCGAACCTAAGATTCCAAAAGAAAGAATGACTCTAATCTGTTTAAACCTTGAGTCAAAGATAGAAGAAAACTGGTTCTGATATGCTCAAAACTTGAACCAGTTGACAAAGAAAAGCAGCTCAAACAAGCTTAAAAACAGAGCTATAGAAAAGAGAAGGATGTTCTTACAACTTTCGGATCTTAAACCTTCACCATTTTGATTTAATTTTCTGCAAATAATAATCTATGTGCAGCTTGTTTTTATGCCATAGATCAGCAACCAGACTATTCAATCCTGACTTGTCTGCTTTTAAATTTCTTGTTTTAGAATTTAGAGAATAAAAATCTGTTAGACAGTCTAATCCTAACAGATATTAGATTAGGTAGAGAAGCTTATGAACTCAACTGTTTAATCTGAGTTCATGGAGAAATAAGAAGTAGAAATAGACCAGTTTTTTTCTTTCAAAAGAATAAAATGTTTGTAAAAGAGTTTTCCAATCCAAATGCACTCTCAAAGAAGAAAAAATGTTAGATCAGTAGGATTGCATACGTAGAAAGCTTATTTTGATAGAGTTCCATTGTTTTTCATGGCTGCTAACATTGTTAGATCAGAAGAAGACCAATAAAATAAAGGAAAAATGCAGCCCAATGGATGAGGCATTGGTCAGCTTCCACAGGATTTTTCTGAGGTTCTTGGCACCTCCAAGGAGCTTCCATCCTAGGTTGGAGTCACTGTTAGCCACCTATAAATATTTGTCATATCAAATGGTGGCTAAAAATTTTTGTAGCCTTCAAGAAACAATTTTATGACCAAATTGTGAGTTCTTGAAGTCTTATGATGATATTTATCCATTAAAGATAATCTTCACTGATATTTCCCTCATTTATCCTGTAAAACTGTTGTTTTCCTGAAGAAAAAGGCTGCTACAAAATCCCATTTTCCCCTCATTTTACCCCTCCTTTCACTCATAATTAACCTCCATTTTTATCCCCTTTTCCTCATAAAAATACTCCTTTTTTTTCTCACTTTCCTCCATTTCCCTTCATAAATTTCCTTCTATTAGGTTTAAAACTCTTTTTTAAACCTTATCGAAACCCCCAAAATCCATTGAAATCCTTAAAAAATCATAAAAAACCCACTTTCATATTATAGGCCTAAGCCCTGCCTAAGCCCATTTTGGCTAAGCCCTAAAACCACTTCCCCACCATGCGACCCAGCGCTGGAACCAAGCGCTAAGGCCCTGGGCGCTTATTGCAATCGCAGCGTTCATGTGAGCGCATTTATTTTTTTACATTAAAAAGTTCCAATGCGATTGATATTTGGTATATAGACCCCCGCCGTGATCTCGACCGTTGATCTTTTAAGATCTAACGGCCAGCGCTAATCCCGCAGTGCACCCATACGCCTTTCTCCATTCCCCTCCGATTGTGATCTCCACCGTTGATCCGTAAACGATCCGACGTTCAAGTGCCAATCACATAATCGCGCATCAGTAGATTTTAAAGCACCACCCTCTATCTTCCCCAATTGCGATCCTCCGATCCAATCACAATTGTTAATCTCTTAAGATCCAATGGCCCTCAATACTCCCGCTCCGCTCCTATGCCCCGAACCTTCTCCATGCCAATTTAATCTCCACTGTCGATCTTCTTCCAGATCGGATGGCTAGCTCTCAATCACACCATCGCCAATCGTAAGTTTTAAATGTGCCACCCTCTGCCTCCCTCGATTGTGATCCTTCGATTCAATCACGACTGTTCGTTCGATCTAGATCGACAGACCATATGGCATCGCGCTCCATCCACTCTGTTCCCATCGGACCTGCCAATTAACCTCATCTGTGAACCTTCGCCGTTGATCTCTTCCTGAGATCCAATGGTCCTGTTGTAGCCGCTACAACACCACCCAAAATTTTGGGTATATTTAAAATTTCGGGTTCCCCCTCTGCTCGCTTAGGCGTTAAAGTCTTCCACCCGACCTGCAATCAACTACATCCCAGCGACCTATCCCCAACCCCTCGTGATTTGTCTCGCCTTCATGATCAGATGTCGTTGTTGCAATCACGCCATAGGTGGGAAGGATCATCTAGCGTATGCTCAAACATTCTTACCGCAGTCACGCCATATGTAATGAGATCACTATACATACGTTTGAATGGAAACCTTTTTCGTATTGATGAATAAAAGCCTTCCCGATGTAGGTCATTAAGCATGCTGTTCGAATACTTCTCGTAAACTTGTTAGTTTCATATGTGTTATCTATGGTCACCATTATCAAAGAATAATTATGATGTCATAATGTTCCACGCAGGTCGACCCCACGGGTGACAAACTCCTCAGTCGTGTCGCAACATCAAGGGTGATAAAGTGGGTTCAACGACGAGGCCAGAGTTGCAAAACAGGGGAGGATCAGAAGCAAGTGATCAGTACTCTTAAAATGAGGATAGTGTGATACATGGTGATCGGAGAGAACCTTCTATGTCATTGATGCAAAAAGCTTTCTTCACTAGTGCGCACCAGACGCTTAAAGCGCTCCATTGGAAATGTCCAGATCCTGCATAATACCATCTCAATGTCGATGGGCGCATGCAAAGAAACGTTTTTCGCCACTTCGATGAGTCTAGTATGGCCCGGTGAACAAAGCGGACCCAAAGATTTCTCTAGACAATGACCATCTCATTTGAGGCGTTCTCGTACTAGGTAGCAGTGTGAAGGCACACATGTTGGTGTGACAAGCCAACGACAAAGTTTTCAAATATGTGAGCACATCTCTGGAAGTAGCATTTATGGATCCTAAGCTACATAGTGTGAAATTATTTATGCTGCAAGGAGTACAACGTGGAGCAAGTAAATGGCCTTAAAACCCTAGTCTCCTTTGCTCTTTCATCTCCATAACGTTTGTCTATGTGGGACCATAAGGGATGGAGAACTTCAAATTGAACCTAAAAGATGATGTTGAAACGCATGCACCTTTTGGTAGCCAGGCGCATTGATGCATACACAAATAGTCTCTAGAACTACAAGGCGGAAAGGCTCAATATTAAAAGGGCCATCAATGTGGCTTGAACAAATGACCATTCTACCCTATGAGGCTGCATTGTTTGAAAAGGAAAAAATTTCTCAGGAAGAATGTGCTTTCACCATAAATAGGAGAAATATGATTGGAGACTTCTCATTGACCTCATGTTTCAAATGCTTCCACGTGGCATCCCATACTTAGTTGATGAGTAGTAGATGTCAGATCTCGGTTTTTCAAAGCAGCAACATGCATATTATGGGTGTGCGGCCTTGGCAATGAAAAGTCCTATTTATTTGTGGAAAAGCAAATGGTAAACTTGATATAGTTGAACTAAGGCGCAAAGGAGATAAGGAAGCATGTCTTTCAAACCACGTGCGATGGAAGGTCTTCCACCTATGGTAGATACTTTGGGCAAATGCACATTATTGTAGCGGTCAAACCTCACATGGGCGCCAATGCTACTATGCATGGTGGTCATATTTAATAATCTAGAGCAATATACATATAGCATGGAAGGCGTTTTAAACACAGAGTCCAACGTTGCATGGCGCGGACGAGCATGGACACAACGCATGGAGTCCAACGTTGCATGGCGCAAACTTGCATTGACATGTTGCATAGAGTTCAACGTCGATGGCGGGGTTTTTGTTTGACAACAATTATATACATGCAACAGTCAGTTAAAACATGGTCAAAGCTATATAAAAAACATATTACGATCGAGCTCGAATATTGCTAGGTGGGAGTTTTGACCTATGTTAAAACGCCTTGGGTGAATATATAATAGTCAGGTTTTATATTTAAAACGTGGAGCAGGAGCAAAGGTTTGAAGGTTTTTCCAGCTTACGGTCAATGCGATGTAGCAGATATATGAATACAATATTCAACGATACAAAATTGTGGGTTCAATAGTCTAAAGTCGCCTGGAGCCCAACGTTCAGTTTTCATGTTGCATGGAGCCAACGTTCATTTTTCACGTTTCCACATGGCGCCATATGAGATTGAACGTGCAAATTGTTTTGCATGGAGCCAAACGTAGAAGTTATATGGGCGCGTGGTGGTCAAACCTTCCAATTAAAGCATGGGAAAGAACTAAGTCGACGCGTGCTAATGGATGCCAGTTCTACAGTGATGGAGTTTCAAGCTACGGCGAAACTTGTGGAGCAGATGCACGTATATAACGGTAAGAAATGCACGTTCTACAATGGCAGCGTTGCTAGTGCATTGACAGTCAAAAGAGAAAAAACCGCAAGATTGAGTTTTCCACGGAACATCACAAAATAACCGCGCTTTTCAAGCAAAGGTATAATGCCATCCATACTGAAAAGGAATGCGAGTTAATTATGCATTTACAAACTGTAGTCGTGGGCCGAAAAGCCAACGCCATAAAAGGCATGCTGTGCTACATTTCAGAGGGGTGGATAAGATCTGATTTTTACAGCCTCGACAGTAATATTCCAGGAGGTAATCACGCTGCAAATATGCTGCGTTGGTCCCATTTTAGAAAGATGTTATCGTTACACGCTCCTTGGAAGCTGAATTTTTGATGGTGCAGTTACTGACCATATCGAGCTGTCTCCACAGAGCTCCATTTTCAATGATTCCTAAAGCGTTTGCTGTTACTATGTCCAAAGGCACTGAAACCGGATCTTGCATGCCACATCGATTGTTTCGATATTGTTTGCAGCACGTTCAATTGCACACCCATGAGGAAAATATAAGCTCCACAGAAGAAATGGTCTCACAGAAAGAGTGACCTTTTGATTTATTCTGAACCCATCAAGATAATTCAGAATCCTCAGCAGACCTAGTCGGCATGGTCGACTTGCAAAGTTATCTCTGTTAAACAACCTCCGAGACAGTGAGGTCACTCACAGCATCAACATGCATGCAAATAGAACCCTAGAAATTTCACTGCAGGCATACATACGTGTAAGAGACTTTCTTGACTCAGAGGAGAAGAATCCACATCTAATTAGCCGTGCACAATGACAGATCTGGTTCCTGGAGGTAGGATCGAAGTGCACAACCAAAAAATGGTATTTGAAGCTGCATGCTCTTGTTGAATGCATGTCAAATGGCTTACGGATTCAGCTATATCAACTTTGTCATGGTCGTAGGATATATATCTGCCAGGAAAAGAGAAACACTCGTTATAGCTAGTGAATGCTCTGTTGCAAGCGCAAGAGTCCCACCTTGGAAATGAATCGAAGATGCTGTAGTAAATTTTCTGGGAAAATAGCTTCAAAGCCGGTGAATCGAGAACCCCAGGTGGCACCTGCGTTGGCCAAATAAACCCCAGTTTGAAACAGGAGCTGAGTGCATGTTAAACCACTGTGGTCATGGAAGATGCAGTGTTCCATGAAATGGTAACAGCCACCAAAAAAAGTTAAACTGCAGATCTGCATTTGGCACTCAGTCCATAACCATACCAATGGAAATTATAGTGATTGAAGAGATGTAGAGAAAAGTCTGCACATGCCTGATGACAAAATGGCGCAACATTTGACCACAAAGGGGTCCAACTGATTTTAGCTGTGATAGATTATTGCATTTCTTGTGTTGATTCCCTAACATTTGTGGATAATTATATGTATGTACAGGGCTAACATAAATTCATTTATCTGCAAGTTATATGAGAAGAAATGTTGATTGATTTTGTTTTCTTGCAGATAACATATCATTTCATGCAAATTCCCTTAATGCAGAAATAACACCGCCGGCAGATAGGGGCTGTTGTCTCACATGGTGAGGGCTAAGCCAGGCCTTCAGAGAACAAGGTTATGATATCTCTGAAAGAAAAATGCAGAAGGATAAAAACCCCGGTCACGCATTGCCCCAGGTCGCAAGGTTGCATATCTACGATTTTTCACCTTTTGCGACCCCGCGACCTAGCGACCTAGCGACCTAGTCGCAAAGGTCGCAAGGTCTCACATCTTCGTTTTTCCACCTTTTGCGACCCCGCGACCCCGCGACCTAGTCGCAAGGTCGCACCTCTTCGGTTTTCTGCCTTTTTCGACCCTGCGACCCAGCGACCTAGTCGCAAGGTCACAAGGTCGCATACCTTCGGTTTTCGGCCTTTTGCGACCCTGCGACCCAGCGATCTAGTCGCAAGGTCGCAAGGTCGCATACCTTCGGTTTTCCGCCTTTTGCGACCCTGCGACCCAGCGACCTAGTCGCAAGGTCGCAAGGTCGCATATCTTTGTTTTTACACATTTTGCAACCCCGCGACCCAACGACCTAGTCGGCAAGGCTCACAAGGTCGTATGCAGCGCCGTTTCACGATCCGCGACTCCGCGACCCGCCGGCCTGGCCGCGTGTCGCGAGGACGCACCTTGGCCATTCTTTTACAACTTGCGACCCCGCGACCTAGTCAAGTCGTAGGTCGCAACGACAGCTCAAATCGCAGGTCGCAACAGCAGCCAGGTCGCAGGTCGCAACAGCAGCTCAGGTCGCAGGTCGCAAAAGGGACTAGGTCGCAAGGCGTACCCCAACGGTTGGGAAGATGAAAGATCAAGGGAGCCCGAAGGCGTTTTCTCGCAACCACAACACTTCCCTTCGTAAACTTGTGGTAGGTTGCTTCTCTTTTTTGGGAACTCAAGAGCTACATGGCATTGTATTGAAAGATTATACACTTGAGCATATGAATATAGATTCTTGTTAAAACACCCTATGGTTATGTTGTGTTTTTCTGTGCGAACACTGTGTGTATTCCTTGTACAGTTTTAGAACATTCTATGATTAATGAATCTGCACTTTTATGTCATCGTTTATGCGTCATGGCTATCCGTGTTGTATCAATGGTGTTCATTTTTACCGTCTGCTCTATTAATGAATGTTAATGAACTGTTTTGTTAGCATTTCGTTTCATCTTTCAGGAAGTGAAGGGGTATCTTGTCATAGAGAACTATTTCTTTCGTGATCGTACTACCTTATAAGCATTACCCCCAAAGATGTGTTGCTAATGACATCTCTTGAGGTGTACATGCTTTATCTATAATCTTGCTAACATAGTGTTTGATTCGTGTTTAATAATCAATTTCCGTATTCCGTATCATGAATAAGTGTATGTCCGTGTGTTCAAATGTGTTCTTTTGAGACCGAAGGGAAGGTTCTAAGCGGTAGCCGGACCCACACTCGGACTCGGATCCCTACTCCAAACGGCTCAAGGTCTAATCGGGACTTTCTACCGTGGAGAGATCCCTGCATTATTAATGTGACAAATTTTCCCGTCATCGCATTTGGAGCTGCAGTGGGCCCGAACCTCCGATCGTATGTTTAACGAAAAGGGGGGGGGGGGGTTAAGGACAAGCTGAGCCCTTAGAGCATATCCGTAATGGCTCGTCCCCAAATCATTCTCCCGAGATGTTTGTCGGAGTTTTATGAACCTGGGTACTTCATCCCCGATAAACTTATGTATCACTTGTCCCAGTTAAAATTCGATGGTGAAAATGGGGTACCTATAACCCAGCACCTTTTAGATTTCTGTGACTTTGGTGAGTGCTATAAAATTGAAAATGAAGGTTTCATTTGTTTCCTTTTCTTCCTCACTCTCGAAGGTCGCGCTAAGAAATGGTGCCGCACTTTGCCGGAATCTTCCATCCATTCATTTTAACAACTCGCCAGTGAATTACAAAAAGCTTTTCACATGTATGATTTTCATAACGTTTTACTAAAGATAAATGACATCATAATGGAACCTCAGGAATCTTTAGATGAGTTCTCTATCAGATTCGTTCATTATTGTTTTGAGTTCCCTGAAAAGGATGTCAATTGGAGGTTGATTAGAGAAAAGTTTGCGTATGTGATTCTCGTTTCCCTTGAACCATTTCAGTTAGAAACCCGACCTGAGCCTAGTGTTCCCTATGACAACCCGCAAGTCAATGGCTGTTCTAACCTTGAGTCTTTCACGTACCATGTCGAATCTGAACACCCCAGTGGCTCATTACCTCTTTTGGCTCATGAAACCTACCCCGAGCCCACTCGATGTCTCCCTGGACTTAGTCCTAAATCTGGTTCACATTCAGATTATGAATCTGGTTCAAATTCGGATGATGAATCTAGTTCACATTCGGATTATGAATCTGGTTCAGATTCGGATTATGAATCTGGTTCATATTCGGATTATGCATCTGGTTCAGATTTGGATGACGAATCTGGTTCACATTCAGATTATGAATCTGGTTCACATTCGGATGATGGATCTAGTTCACATACGTATTATGAATCGACTCCTACCCCGCATAAAGTTTATTCCCTTATAAGGCCTGTCAAATCATTGTGTCCTCTGAACGACACGGATGTGCGTGTTGAAAAGCATCGTATGGTTAACGCCCCTGCGATTCAATCTTTTCGTTCATTATTTCCTAGTTTGTTTCTCGATCCCGCCACACCAGTTATTTCTTCGAGACATTCAAAATTGACTTATACTGGTATTGGCGACAATCATAAGCACGCAGATGTTGTTCCACCATCGCAGATCAAAATCGATGAATCTTTCGGATCTAATCTTTCTTACTCGGAATCTTTAGACAGCCATGGGAGCGATTATCTGATTAGGCAACCTCAAGATGTCCTCTTTATTGATCCATCCCAGTCGGTAACTCTTGGGGAGCCTGACATGCCAGGTGCCCAACTCGACCACATCGATGGTTGTAGCGATCACTCCTTATTTGAAAACATATTCAATCATATCGCTGAGGATTGTCACTCACATATTTTTTTCGACCATATGGAGACACCAGCAGTCGATGTTGCACTTTGGGAAGTTTCAAGTACCCATCAGAAAGTCGAAGCGCTTCAGTTTCTGCCAACCGTTTCTGAGATGACGATCCCAAAATACCACGCTCCTCCCAGCATAACCGCGGTAAATCCACCCTACCTTGGCGAATCTAAAGAATCTGATATATCGATCTATCGATCAATCAGCGCGCAAAATTTTGACCAAATTGATGCAAAGCCCACTAACATTTTGCAACTCACCATAATGCATGATCACATCCATTCGCCTGTTGATCTCGCCCAACCATCAAAGTTGGGAAGCACTCCGCTCGAAGGTCCGGAGTTTGTTCAAGGCAGGGAGGAATTGCAGCCTACATTGAAAGTGGATTTGGATCCTCATACCCTTGACCAAACCCAAGAGCATCCTCGAGCTAGGGTTTTCCTAACTAGGGTTTCTACGCTTGGATGCACATGCATTTATAATTCGCCTAACACTTGCTTATTGTTTCCATTCCATAAAACTGATGGTCCCCAACACCATGAGGAGTTTGTCGATCAACTCGACCAACCCCATTCGGTGAATGTGCTTGCAAATAGGAATTGGCTTACCCATCACCCCTCAAATCCAGGATCGTGCACGAATGATTTTGTGTCATTTATAAATAATGTTGAGTTTCAAGAACATATTGCTGGTTATCAAGATGAGAATGGAATTCAGCTTGCGCAATCTGTTCTGGCATGTTCTATGGTAAGTATCTCTGATCATCTTGCCGTGGCTCCTGCTCCTCAGGTAAGATTTGTTGCTACTACACTTTTTTGGATACTAGCTCTGATCCTGATCATTATTGTTCTTGCAGGTCAGGAACTAATGCGGTGGCTACACTGGAAAACTGATTTTACATAGCCTCACTGCATCATTGGTTAAACTAGGTTTTAGGTGTGCGCTAGCTAGGACCAGTTAATAAAATTTGTTAGTTCAAAGTTTTAATTAGGTTTACTTGCTAAATTTTTCTTCATGATTTAAAAGTATGTTTTGCTATCTTGTTTACAATTAATATCTTAGGCAACATCATGTTACGAATATTTTCTTTCATTTCCTTTTCAGTTGCTTGTTGCTGCATAAATAATCATTGCTTGTATTGCGCCTCTTTTCCACCTGCAACTGGTTGATCGTTCTCGCACATGGCGTTGCATTGCACCTTGAGCCTCGCTTATTACATTGCGTCATACTCTCTCTCCCTCACATCATTTTTGTCATATCGCCTGCCACTTCATGAGCCCTCATTGCAACCCTATCGCCTTGCAGTCTTGTTTTGCCCCGATTGCTGAAACAATAACCCCAGTGTTTTGTGGGAGGTTGCGGTGGCTACCTCAAGAGGCAGCTTTCTCTTAGGACCAGTCATCGAAGTCGCATTATCGACAAGATGCCTATGAGTCTAAACTTATTATCTGGGGAGATACGAGCCGGTTGATTGTGGTAGACCTAATGAGTTTGAAATGGCCCATACCAGTAAGCCTAAGCCTTGTGCCCAGCATAGTCTTGGACGTTTTAATGATTTGTTTTGCGCGCTTCGCCTATTGTGGTGAATGGGATGTGAAGGTTTGGCAGGAAGGAAAACTCAAATCAGGATATCTTTCAGTTTCTGTAACATGAGAAACAACCTCTCTTGCTCGTAAAATAAGTCGGGATCCTTCATCTGCCCATGAAAAATAAGTGCCATGAGCACATGAAAATAAGTGCCACGAGCACATGAAAAAAATAAGGGTAAGGATCAAGAAAGGCTTCCTGCGCAGAAAGGTAATGCAACGACTCCGCTGGGGTACTGACCAGGCTTGCTGGCAGCGGAGCAACGTTTGTGATTTCTTGAATTGACCCCGCCGGGGTACTGTCCAGGCCTGCTGGCAGCGGAGCAACACTAGAAGCTTACCTTAAAAAATCCTGAGAATAATAAACCCAATGCCTTACTCTTCACATCATCAACAAGCTACTGGCGTCTGTGAGCCTTCTCTTTGATGTGTTTCTGATTAGCGGGACTTAGTTGAGGCACAAGGATTAGGCATACCTGTAAAGGGCCAAAGTAGTACAAAGGGTACCCATGGAACTTGTTCAATATTCCTTTGCATCATTATCCGGACTCAGACTATTGTGATGATATTGACAGAGATGCTAGATTCTACCAGTGGTTCGCCATTTTTTGTAGCCGCTACAACACCACCCAAAATTTTGGGTATATTTAAAATTTCGGGTTCCCCCTCTGCTCGCTTAGGCCTTATATTCTTCCACCCGACCTGCAATCAACTACATCCTAGCGACCTATCCCGAACCCCTCGTGAGTTGTCTTGCCTTCATGATCAGATGTCGTTGTTGCAATCACGCCATAGGTGGGAAGGATCATCTAGCGTATGCTCAAACATTCTTACCGCATTCGCGCCATATGTAATGAGATCGCCATACATACGTTTGAATGGAAACCTTTTGCGTATTGACGAATAAAAGCCTTCCCGATGTAGGTCATTAAGCATGCTGTTCGAATACTTCTCGTAAACTTGTTAGTTTCATATGTGTTATCTGTGGTCACCATTATCAAAGAATAATTATGATGTCGTAATGTTCCACACAGGTCGACCCCACGGGTGACAAACTCCTCAGTCGTGTCGCAACATCAAGGGTGATAAAGTGGGTTCAACGACGAGGCCAGAGTTGCAAAACAGGGGAGGATCAGAAGCAAGTGATCAGTACTGTTAAAATGAGGATAGTGTGATACATGGTGATCGGAGAGAACCTTCTATGTCACTGATGCAAAAATCTTTCTTCACTAGTGCGCACCAGACGCTTAAAGCGCTCCATTGGAAATGTCCAGATCCTGCATAATACCATCTCAATGTTGATGGGCGCACGTAGAGAAACGTTTTTCGCCACTTCGATGAGTCTAGTATGGCCCGGTGAACAAAGCGGACCCAAAGATTTCTCTAGACAATGACCATCTCATTTGGGGCCTTCTCGTACCAGGTAGCAGTGCGAAGGCACACATGTTGGTGTGACATGCCAACGACAAAGTTTTTAAATATGTGAGCGCATCTCTGGAAGCAGCATTTATGGATCCTAAGCTACATAGTGTGAAATTATTTATGTGCAAGGAGTACAACGTGGAGCAAGTAAATGGCCTTAAAACCCTAGTCTCCTTTGCTCTTTCATCTCCAAAACGTTTGTTTATGTGGGACCATAAGGGATGGAGAACTTCAAATTGAACCTAAAAGATGATGTTGAAATGCATCCACATTTCGGTAGCCAGGCGCATTGATGCATACACAAATAGTCTCTAGAACTACAAGGCAGAAAGGCTCAATATTAAAAGGGCCATCAATGTGGCTTGAACAAATGACCATTCTACCCTATGAGGCTGCATTGTTTGAAAAGGAAAAAATTTCTCGGGAAGAATGTGCTTTCACCATAAATAGGAGAAATATGATTGGAGACTTCTCATTGACCTCATGTTACAAACGCTTCCACGTGGCATCCCATACTTATTTGATGAGTAGTAGATGTCAGATCTCGGTTTTTCAAAGCAGCAACATGCATATTATGGGTGTGCGGCCTTGGAAATGAAAATTCCTATTTATTTGTGGAAAATAAAATGGTAAACTTGATATAGTTGAACTAAGGCGCAAAGGAGATAAGGCAGCATGTCTTTCAAACCACGTGCGATGGTAGGTCTTCCACCTATGGTAAATACTTTGGGCAAATGCACATTATTGTAGCGGTCAAACCTCACATGGGCGCCAATGCTACTATGCATGGTGGTCATATTTAATAATCTGGAGCAATATACATATAGCATGGAAGGCGTTTTAAACACGGAGCCCAACGTTGCATGGCGCGGATGCGCATGGACACAACGCATGGAGTCCAACGTTGCATGGCACAAACGTGCATCGACATGTTGCATAGAGTTCAACGTCGATGGCGGGGTTTTTGTTTGACAACAATTATATACATGCAACGGTCAGTTAAAACATGGTCAAAGCTATCTAAAAAACATATTACGATCGAGCTCGAATATTGCTAGGTGGGAGTTTTGACCTATGTTAAAATGCCTTGGGTGAATATATAATAGTCAGGTTTTATATTTAAAATGTGGAGCAGGAGCAAAGGTTTGAAGGTTTTTCCAGCTTACGGTCAATGCGATGTAGCACATATATGAATACAATATTCAGCGATACAAAATCGTGGGTTCAATAGTCTAAAGTCGCGTGGAGCCCAACGTTCAGTTTTCATGTTGCATGGAGCCAACGTTTAGTTTTCACGTTTCCACATGGCGCCATATGAGATTGAACGTGCAAATTTTTTTGCATGGAGCCAAACGTAGAAGTTATATGGACGCGTGGTGGTCAAACCTTCCAATTAAAGCATGGGAAAGAACTAAGTCGACGCATGCTAATGGATGCCAGTTCTATAGTGATGGAGTTTCAAGCTACGGCGAAACTTGTGGAGCAGACGCACGTATATAACGGTAAGAAATGCACGTTCTACAATGGCAGCGTTGCTGGTGCATTGATAGTCAAAAGAGAAAAAACCGCAAGATTGAGTTTTCCACGGAACATCACAAAAGAACCGCGCTTTTCAAGCAAAGGTATAATGCCATCCATACTGAAAAGGAATGCGAGTTAATTATGCATTTACAAACTGTAGTCATGGGCCGAAAATCCAGCGCCATAAAAGGCATGCTGCGCTACATTTCAGAGGGGTGGATAAGATCTGATTTTTACAGCCTCGACAGTAATATTCTAGGAGGTAATCACGCTGCAAATCTGCTACGTTGGTCCCATTTTAGAAAGATGTTATCGTTACACGCTCCTTGGAAGCTGAATTTTCAATGGTGCAGTTACTGACCATATCGAGCTGTCTCCACAGAGCTCCATTTTCAATGATTCCTAAAGCGTTTGCTGTTACTATGTCCAAAGGCACTGAAACCGGATCTTGCATGCCACATCGATTGTTTCGATATTTTTTGCAGCACGTTCAATTGCACGCCCGTGAGGAAAATATAATCTCCACAGAAGAAATGGTCTCACAGAAAGAGCGACCTTTTGATTTATTCTGAACCCATCAAGATAATTCAGAATCCTCAGCAGACCTAGTCAGCACGGTCGACCTGCAAAGTTATCTCTGTTAAACAATCTTCGAGACAGTGAGGTCGCTCACAGCATCAACATGCATGCAAATAGAACCCTAGCAATTTCACTGCAGGCATACATACGTGTAAGAGACTTTCTCGACTCAGAGGAGAAGAATCCACATCTAATTAGCCGTGCACAATGACAGATCTGGTTCCTGGAGGTAGGATCGAAGCGCACAACCAAAAAATGGTATTTGAAGCTGCATGCTCTTGTTGAATGCATGTCAAATGGCTTACGGATTCAGCTATATCGACTTTGTCATGGCCGTAGGATATATATCTGCCAGGAAAAGAGAAACACTCGTTATAGCTAGTGAATGCTCTGTTGCAAGCGCAAGAGTCCCACCTTGGAAATGAATCGAAGATGCTGTAGTAAATTTTCTGGGAAAATAGCTTCAAAGCTGGTGAATCGAGAACCCCAGGTGGCACCTGCGTTGGCCAAATAAACCCCAGTTTGAAACAGGAGCTGAGTGCATGTTAAACCACTGTGGTCATGGAAGAAGCAGTGTTCCATGAAATGGTAACAACCACCAAAAAAAGTTAAACTGCAGATCTGCATTTGGCACTCAGTCCATAACCATACCAATGGAAATTATAGTGATTGAAGAGACGCAGAGAAAAGTCTGCACATGCCTGATGACAAAATTGCACAACATTTGACCACAAAGGGGTCCAACTGATTTTAGCTGTGATAGATTATTGCATTTCTTGTGTTGATTCCCTAACATTTCTGGACAATTATATGTATGTACAGGGCTAACATAAATTCATTTATCTGCAAGTTATATGAGAAGAAATGTTGATTGATTTTGTTTTCTTGCAGATAACATATCATTTCATGCAAATTCCCTTAATGCAAAAATAACACCGCCGGCAGATAGGGGCTGTTGTCTCACATGGCAAGGCCTAAGCCAGGCCTTCGGAGAACAAGGTTATGATATCTCTGAAAGAAAAATGCAGAAGGATAAAAACCCCGGTCACTCATTGCCCCAGGTCGCAAGGTTGCATATCTACGATTTTTCACCTTTTGCGAACCCGCGACCTAGCGACCTAGTCGCAAGGTCGCAAGGTCTCACATCTTCGTTTTTCCACCTTTCGCGACCCCGCAACCCCGCGACCTAGTTGCAAGGTCACACCTCTTCGGTTTTCTGCCTTTTGCGACCCTGCGACCCAGCGACCTAGTCGCAAGGTCGCAAGGTCGCATACCTTCAGTTTTTCGCCTTTTGCGACCCTGCGACCCAGCGACCTAGTCGCAAGGTCGCAAGGTCGCATACCTTCAATTTTCCGCCTTTTGCGACCCTGCGACCCAGCGACCTAGTCGCAAGGTCTCAAGGTCGCATATCTTTGTTTTTACACATTTTGCGACCCCGTGACCCAGCGACTTAGTCGCAAGGTCGCAAGTTCGCATGTGCGCTGTTTACACGATCCGCGACCCCGCGACCCAGCGACCTAGTCACAAGGTCGCAAGGTCGCACCTTGGCCATTCTCTTACAACTTGCGACCCCGCGACCCAGTTAAGTCGCAGGTCGCAACGACAGCTCAGATCGCAGGTCGCAACAGCAGCCAGGTCGCAGGTCGCAACAGCGGCTCAGGTCGCAGGTCGCAAAAGGGACTAGGTCGCAAGGCAGCCCAACGGTTGGGAAGATGAAAGATCAAGGAAGCCCGAAGGGCAGTTTCTGCATTATAAATACTTCCTTCAGGAACTTGTAAAGGGATTTTTCTTTTTGGAAACTCAAGAGCTACATAGCATTGTATTGAAAGATTATACACTTGTGCATATGAATATAGATTCTTGTTAAAACACCCTATGGTTATGATGTGTTTTGCTGTGCGAACACTGTGTGTATTCCTTGTACAGTTTCAGAACATTCTATGATTAATGAAGCTGCACTCTTTATGTCATCATTTATGCGTCATGGCTATCTGTGTTGTATCAATGATGTTCATTCTATCATCTGCTCTATTAATGAATGTTAATGAACTATTTTGTTAGCATTTCGTTTTATCTCTCAGGAAGTAAAGGGGTATCTTATCATAAAGAACTATTTCTTTCGTGGATCAGACTACCTTATAAGCATTACCCCCAAAGATGTGTTGCTAATGACATCTCTTGAGGTGTACGTGCTTTATCTATAATCTTGCTACGCATAGTGTTTGATTCGTGTTTAATACATCAATCCTGTATTCTGTATCATGTGAATAAGTGTATGTCCGCAGGTTCAAACAGGTTCTTTTGAGACCGAAGGGAAGGCGTCTTAAGCGGTAGCCGGACCCACACCCTCGACGGGATCCCTACTCCAAACGGTTCAAGGTCTAATTGGGACTTTCTACCGGGGAGATCCCCTACTGTTGGCCGGAAATTTTTTCCCGTCAACAGGTCCACAGCTAATTGCCCTCCGCTCGCCGAGTCCCACCATTAAAGCCCCCCGATTTCATTCATTTCCACCTACTTTCCTTTGTATTTTATCCCGGCACTAAACTTTTATGTTTAACACTAAAATTCATTTCTCCGCTTAAGTCTGTCTTAAAGCTTGGTTTCTTGGTGTTCCGCCATGTAACCTTTCTGCTCATCTATTTGACTTCTTTCTCACGTGATCTCTGTCGTTTATCTCTGTTGTACAACGGCTCTTTTTCATTCCACAACCCCAAATCTCCTTTAAGCCTTTGTCATTGTCGATAAAGGTTTTCCCAATTTTCTTTACAAATTCTTCCATTTTTTATAAACTCTTCCCCTTCCACATTATAAAACCCAGTTGATCTCCGCCGTTGATCAATACACATCTACGGCTCGGACTTAATATTTTATTCACCTCTCGAATCGCCTCTCCTTTTTAACCCCATCAAGCAATCCTCGCCGTTAGATGCTTTCATCCAACGGCCGCGATCTAACCTAAACCTCTGAAGTAGTCTGAACCCATTCCCGCAGGATTTTTTATAATTTCATTTGTTTGTGCAGGTTTTAACGGTTTGAGCATTGTTTTAAAAATAAATTTGATGGCCAGGGATGACGATCCCCCAGGCCTTTATTTGTGAAGGAGATCATTTTGCAGGGTTTCCCATCAAGGTTTATCAGTGCCTCGTGAGCACTGATGCCATTATAAAACCTCTGTAACGCCTGCACATCGACAAGACACAACAAAACTTAATCAAGTAAAGAGTATCAGGGTTAAAGGATCTAGTCAAAGTAGAGACGAAGAATTGAAGATTGTTTATGCATTTTTGAGGGATTATGGCCTAAACCAACTATCTAAAGCCTAATCCATTCAATTAAACACATTTTGAAGAACATAAGACATAATTTAGGCCTAATTATGCCTAACACACAGATCATAAGCAAATTAGCCGTGTTTTAGTTCAAAACAATAATATCTATCAGTCCGAGAAAAGCCTCTACTGCCACATCAGAGGCTAATTAAATCCTCTCCGGCTACCAAAAGCCACCTGTAACCTTAAAGCATTCAAAAGAGGCCTAGTTATTTCCAGAACAGAAGATATTCGCCTCAAGACATCTGAACAGTTATTGCGAATCAAAGAAACTAATTTAAATTGTTAGCAGAGTTATTACAAAGATGAGAAAGAGTTCTAAAGTCAACAAACTCTTCTAAGAAGATTGAACACTTAATACAAACCCATTAATAGAGAGGAAATATCCGAAATCTTCTCCATTGAGCCCCTCAAAGGCCGAGAAGCATTAAACTATATTAATTGAGCTTATAGATCTTTTCTCTCATCCCACCTCCTCATTTTCCTATAAAATCTTCTTGAGGAGCACATTGTAAAGGGTTGGTCACTGCATATCTGTTGCCTGTAAATAGTTTATTGAAGCTGCTGTAAGCTTTGTTTGTAATTGAAGATACCTAAGTTGACATGAGAATTTTGAAGCTGTAGAGAACCACTGGACTTGAAGATTGTAACTGGTTTGAAGCATCAAATACAAGTTGATTTATGGGATCCTGGTCTATGTCAACAATGATGTTTTTCTTATTGTAAATTGTTATTTTATTTCTGTTACCATTCTGTCCATCTTCTCTGATAAATAATAATAATTATAGAGTTAGGATTTACTGTCAAAGGTACCCTGCTCTTACTGATAAGCTTTATCTACATGTTTTCTTCTAAATTGTGTTGTTTAAGAACGATTTAAAATAGTCCAAGAAGTTAAGGAATGCTGGTGTTCCCTCGTCCTACTATCTAAACTTTAAAAATGGTTCTTGAATGTTATTTTTAGTTCCTGCCAAGTAAAGTTGAACTAGGGAAGTCTATGGTGAGCCCTGTCCTCTAGTTTTATCTCCAAAGGTTTTCTGAAAGTTTCCCTAAGAGTATGTTGAAAGCAAGCTAGGTTCAAAGTCCTTACCTGATCTTAGACTATTCTTTGTTATCTTATGTGTTGTCTTGAAAATTTTACTAAGTAAAGCAGAGCTAGGGAAGTCTATGGTGAGCCTTGTCTTCTAGTTTCTTCTCCAACAGTTGCTTTGAAAAGTTTCCCTTTGAATATGCTGAAAGCAGGATAGGTTCAAAGTCCTTACTTGATCTTAAGTTATTCTTTCTATGTTTTAAATGTTTTCTATTGAAAGTGCATCAAAAGCAGGCTAGTTTCGAAGTACTTATCTGATCTTAGATTACTTTTATGTTTTTCTCAAGTGCATGCCAAAAGCAGGATAGTTTCAAAGTACTTACTTGATCTTAGGCTGCTCTTTGTTCTTCATTTGTTTAATTCCCTTTCTTATTGTTTCATTCCATTCCATAAAATCAACTTAAAGAGATCCTTAGACATATATGAGTTTCCCCATGGACCACTCTTGAGCCTTGTTGTTTCAATTAAATCCTACTATGACTCCATAGCCCAATGGATTGAAGTTTCTTCTTGCCTATCTTGTTGACTGAATCATTTTTCACTTTCATTCACCTTCACCCTTCATATAGACTTCCTTCACCTTCACATGTATTTGCCCAACCAAAACAAACAAAAACCTTGTTCTTCATAACTAGCCTAATATCACATTCAAAAGCCTTAAAGATAAATCAATCTTTGCACTTATAGAGAGATCCCTCTCTGGATTCAGGAGGGCTAGATCCTAGAATCCCAAAGTGGTTCCAATGTCCTCTCCATAGCTTTAGTCTCACCAATCTGCTGAAATTACAGGGAGATAATAGATAGCATGTAGTTGCCTCCATGGATCTCTGACTTATTTATGATGAGAGCCATTTGGTTTTACCACCAAAGCTAACTTTCTCACATGGGAGAAATAACTAAGGGAAAAATTGATTAGGAAGCATCTGGTTCAGTGGAGGATTTTATCAGATGATGATTCTATAGGGGAAGGAGAGGAGATTTTGTAGTACCCATCCTTGAATTTTCTTGAGGAAAACCAAAATTTGGGAGAGGAGGACTGTAAAATTCCCAATTAGCTTTCAGCTGGTTGGAATATTAATTTTTTCTTTTTGTTAATAAGATAGGTGAATAAGTGGGTAGAGGGACCAATAAATATCTTTAGTAGGAATAAAGACACTTCTAATGTGAATGTGGATCATTGTATCAGCTGAATAAAGCACTTTTAGGTGTGAATAGGGGCTAAAGCATGTGGATAGGGTCAAGGTTGATCAAATCAAAATTGTTGTCATGGAGGTAGTGGAGAGTTAATGGAGGACAATGCAGTCATGGAGGAGTGTATGCAGGAGAGTAGCATATTTAATGAGTGGGACCTAGGGTAAGGAAGCTCACCAAGAATATAAGGAATAGGATGGTAGCCATAGAAGGCATTTTGAATATTTTTTATGTCTCGGTCTTTTATGAATTTATGCGCACTTCAGCTATTTAGCAGATTCTGGTATGTTGTTTAGCAGAAGGGTGTTTCTGAGAGGAAATCCCACCCTCATCCTCAAGGGACTTCGAGTGCCCACTCAGGAGAGGTTCATTAAGCTACATTTACACCATTTGGCATCAGGCAAATCTCGAGCCATTATCCACACCATAATCTCCTTCAAGATTGTGTTGTTTTGCAGGGTAGTAGAAGTGGAGGATTAATAGATCCAGTTTCTGAGCTTATTTTCCAGTGAAGGAAGTAGCCCTTCATCCAGGAGGCTAGCAAGGAGGGTCCTTTAGCATTATTTTTTCATCTGGAATCAGTCGAAGCCACTACCATCATCTAAAACATAGTATCAATCAGAAACTGTGTTATTCTATAGGGCAGTTGCAGTGGAGGTCTTAGTGCCCAAGTTTGTGAGTTAGATTTCCATTGAGGGGATAATACCTTCATCTGGGAGATCTATTAGAGGAGTATTAGCCATTTCCATATCATATCAACCACCTCTTATCGGATATCTAGTTGTAGATCATTATTTAGCCCTGGGGTTATATTTCATCTTTTTATATTTTGTGTACCTCCGGAAACCCTTTCTCGATTGTCTTGGAATTGTGCTTGGGAGCTTAGATCTCTGACCCTGACACTTTTTTAGCATTATATTAGCAGATATTTGTATTTCTATTGTCCAGCAATGGTGAAACTCACTAGGACTATGCTGTCATGGTCCTCTAGCATTTTGAGTTGTAGCAACATTTCATGTTTGGGTGTATCTGATCATGGGACGCTTGTTTTGCCTAAATTTAGTGACATTTTCCTCAAGATATTGTACTTATTTGCTGTTGTTACATGTAATTAAATGGATCTATTATTTTATCATGTTTTGATGTATTGATATTCACTGTATTTTCTAGATTTATGTTCAATATTACTTCTTTTCCTATTTTGGAATATTACAATGTATGTGATGCATTAGCAGCGCAAGTGGGAAGAATATATTCCACTGGTAGAGTTAACCTACAACAAAATATATGAAGATTCATTGAGGATGATTCCATCGATCTATGGGTGGAGTTGCAACACTCCTATCAACTGCAGTGATCCAGTTAACATGATATTGATTGGAAATTTGATGTTGGCAGAAATGGAATAAGAAATGCAGGTGATCAAGAAGAACTTGAAGGAAGAAAAGGATAGGCAGAAGATTTATGCATATAGGAAAAAAATTTTCAAGGAGTTTCAGGCTGGGGATTGGGTGTACATGCGTATCAAGCCCACGAAGATCTCCTTATAGATTGGATCATGTACAAAAATGGAACCACAATTTTTTGGGCCCTTCGAGATGATTGAGAGGATCAGACCAGTGGTCTATCGACATTCACTTCCTTCCAAAGTGAAATTCCATGATTTTTTTCATATATCTTTTCTTAACAAGTATTCTAATGATGTTTATCATGTGATTTACTAGTATGTATTGGAGGTGGAACCAAATGGAGAATTCCAATAGGAGCCTCGGTGTATATTACATAAAAAGGTGCTCATGCTCTGAAATCTAGCAATAGAGCAAGTTAAAGTGCAATGGGTGCACTTTGGGCCCGATGAAGCTACATGGGAGATGGTGGATCAGATGTGGGTCATGTAGCCGTCCTTGTTTTTCAAGTGAGGCATATTCATTTTTGTGTGATATTGGTTTTTGGCTAGCATATGTTTTGGCGATGTTTTGGTGCATGTTTTGATATGATGGTTGGATGCATGTACATATGTATATGGATGTAAATACCACCATGACCTATGTTGTAAAGCTCCAATAAGTGGTATGGGTGTCATGTCAATATATTTATCTTGTTTCTATGATGTCATGTTGTTGTGTTTTCATGATGGGTTGCTTTTTAGTAGGGTGATAATTGTAAATACTGCATCAAGCTATGATATAAAGCTCCATAAAAATTATGTTTAATTCCAATAGTTTTGTTGACATACATGTGTGATTGAACACCAAGGATGGTGTCCCCCAAGGGGGAGGTTTCTGCAACATCTTGGTGAAACTCACATGTAATAAAAGTTAAAAATAATAACCATAGTTGATTTGATAGTTATTCCAACCTTAATGTTGGGAAAAACATCCTAAGGGGTGTTGATTTTGTTTATTATGGCTAAGAAAATTGGCAAAGGCTATTACTAAGGCATTAAAGAGGAAAAACATATTTTTGGCACATTTATTCATGAAAAAAAATGGGAATTAGGAGAAAAGTGAGATGAAAGGTCACAGGTTGCATGCGAGGAGGAAATTGAAGGAAAATAATGGAAAGTGAAGAAAATAGAGGCCTCTTCTATAAAAAGGCTTAGGAGGATCAATTCGTACCATTTTTCAGTGAATTTTTTGGAGCTCTCTCATTTCTCTCTCTCCCTCTCTCTCACTCTTGGACACTTATAATTTTCTTGGAGGAAATGGGAATTGGAGCAAGAAAGGAAAAGCAAGCAAGGAAGAGGAATTTTGGCTCAAGCACGCTTAACTATGGATTTTTCCCCACAATCAAGCCCACTTAGCTCACTGCTCCATTTTCAAACCTTAGCAAGTATTGTGCCTCATGAACCATTCAATTAGAGCTCTCTTCACTCTTTTTATTTAAATATTGCTAGAAAAAATTAATTTCTTGGCTTGGTTGGCACTTACCAATGAAATATTAGACTTTATTTTGTGCAAATTAATTATGAATGATTTACCATCCTTGATGTGTAATTATTTTTTTGATTTTTTCATGATATTTCATCTCACATATACATGTAGGGACTCCCTTATAAAACTCCACATACGTCAAGTGGAACTACATAAAATTATACTTCATTAATAAAATCAAAATTCTACATCACCTTAAAATTCCACATCCTTATTTACCCGTCCCAACGGATATTGACTAGTTTGGACATGAACCTCCAATCCAAGTTCATTGACCATATATGCTACTATAATATTAGCCTATGAGCATGAGTTGAACAAGGAATTAATATTTGTCTTCTTGACCTGGATCTTAATATGGAAAAGTTTGGCCATCTCCTTCGCTTCCTAATGTTGAAGGATATTAATATTAACCTCCTTCTACACTAAGGTACAAACAATCTTATCATCCACATCATATTTTATTTCCACTTATTGCTAAAATATGTTGAGGGAATATTAATTTTCTTCCCATACCTCTTCTGATTCTTTGGGTTCAACTTTGGATTTAGTTTTGGAACTTATACTCAATGAAACCATAAATGTTTCAGTGGTTGCAATGATGTCCAAGATCCTTTTATTGATGTTTTTTTTGTTGTTTTCTTATCCTTTTCCCCTTTCCACTTCTTATTCCCATCCTTCAAAGTTTCTCGATGCTCTTTCTACTTTAAGCCACTTTACTACCCTTTATTGTGGCCTATGTTTTCCACGCATTATTCCTATACACAATACTTGTCTCTTATTCTTTCCATTAACAACATAATTTATTTTCATATATGGATATTTAGACCCTAAAATAATTAAGGAGTACATCTAGGATGTTGGGAGAGATGTCCAACATGTGATCCATCTTCTTCAAGTCAGTGACGTAATCCTGCACACCCTACCCTTACCTCTTCTTGAAGTGGATCCATTGGATCCATTGGTTTGTTATATACCTGATAGGGTATAATTATAACTTTATGATCATGGCTTTAATTTCTTCCGACTTAGTTACTAGGGGATCACCATACAACCTAAGTGTCATCATATGACTTTCCCACTAGGTTAGGGCATAACCCTGTAACTTCAATGTAGTAAATTATATTTTTTACTCCTCATTTATGTGATGAACACTAAAATATACTTCTAATTATTTCAATCAATGATTTGATTTTAAGGCACTGACCTCACCTTAGTATAATATGTTGACCTTCACTTCCATCTTAAAGAGGGGATATTAATGGATAATGACATTCAAACTTAATTACTCTTTCTTAGTATTTTTCCTTAACTCCTATTGTGGGTATTCACTATCCTCATATTGTCCGTCTTATCTAAAATTTGAGTTGGAGCATCCATCTTATCCAATTCCATACTTGTTTTCTAGATCCATAATAAGGAGGTTCATAATGCAATTGATATCAATGAATTTCATTTCCAGCATCAATAATTTCTCATGTATTAAATCAAGGTTAATGTGAATAGGCTTGGAAAATTTTTCAAGGTTCTACAACTTTCTATTTACACCACTTCCTAGATTCCCACAACTTCCCATAAGGTTGCACATTGATTTTTTTTTTTGCGTATGAGTATCATGGATATTCCACTAAGTATTTTGTCGCAATATATCTAATGGAAATAAATGTAAATCTAACTAGGAAGGTTAAAGTTCATTAAATTCTAGATTTGTTAATATTTTATGCATGAAATAGATAAAATGAAAAAATAAATAATGAAAAAATGCATTCACTCACCATCCAAAACGAACACAAATATATGTTCTAGGAAACCATTATGATAGAAAATTCTAACTAGAAGGTGACATCTCTCTACTCACTTTTGTTTGGAATGGGAGTAATGCAAGTAAAAAGGTGAACATACCCTCTATGAAGTCACCTAATACATGTGGCTTGATAAGATACTCTAGAACACTAATTGTGAAACTTAGGGAATGGCCTCTCCTCAAAAAATTGTGAAACTTAGGGAATGGCCTCTCCACCCAATACCTAGAAAAGCCTAGAAACCTTTCTGGAAATGGCTGACCTCAGAAAATGACTCCCTTGAGGCACTACTCTATTACCCAATGAGAAACGCTGGACTTGAATGATTTGCTACAAATAATGGCCTCCGAATCTACCAAAATCATGGAATAGGGAAGGGTTGACCCCTTTCCAACTCTCTCAGGCTGAATACCCTGATAAACCCTCAATCTGGAACCACCTCCTTCCAATATTGCATCGACCTTATCACTGACTGCGTTGTCTCTTATAGTGAATGCTCCCAACTGTGTTTGTTGCAACTCCCTTCGTCAAAACAAATATGGAACTCCTCACCTGAGCAGGCACTCTAAGTCCCTCGGGGCTAATGTTGGGATCTCCGCATGGAGACACCCAGTGTACTGAACAGTACGTGAAAATTTTTCTCAACAGCAAGCGTGCTCAATGTCGAAAGAAAAATAACAAAGATGTATAATCAGAATGAATTAAATGAGGAGACCCTCTCCCTTTTTATGCTTGGAGAGCCTTGCTCTCACCTAGGCCCCACCATCAATTGCGCTGCCTCCTTGAGCCACATTGTTCGTCTCTCTCTGTGCTGGCTTGGGCCCACATTGCGTACACTGTCCTTTTCCCTACACTACCTCTTCGACCTTTAGGCCCCACGCTACCAATTAATCATGTTCCTCAAGTGACTTTAGGAAATGCTTTTATCCTAAGTGTGAGTTAAGTGTCCCTCTTCACCCACTTTATTTCTAACTTAACTTTATTAAAGTAAAGTAGTCAAAAATTAAAATATTACACTTTGGGCCACCAATGTGCTACATGAGCTTTGTTTGGGGATGAACTTGCTCTCTGTATCTGAGCTACAAAAAAAGGGTATGATGTATACTTCAATGGAAATAAAGTATATGTCAGACATCTGATATGGAAGAATGTACAAATTGGAGTCAGGAGCAACAAATTGTACAAGCTATAGTTAGAATATCCAATGGCACTGATTTTTATGAAACCAGCTCCCAAAATAGAAGAAAAGAGAGATCAACGCCTTAGAAATCAACCACTTCAAGGGGGAAACCTCCTTTACATTACATAAATGAACAATTCTTGGATGATTCCAATGACAAAACCTCCTTTCTATATATAGGAGTCCATGGGGTCACAATATAATCCTAGTCGACCTAACAATAATAATGTAAGGCCACAAAAATAATGATGGTGGGATTTTATGGGGCACAATAATAACAATATGGGGACTACGGGGGTACAACAATAACAATATGGGTGCTACACTAACAACAATAAGGGACTACACTAGTAATATACGGATCTAACATGCCCCTATCCTTCAAAAAAGTGTTGTCCTCAATGCTTGAGTAGCTCTAGATACTTCTGTATAAAATTCCCATCCACCCATGTGGAATCTTCAATGGGTAAGTTCTTCCACTTGATGAGATACTCTGAAATTGATTGATTCCATCGCTGTTGAGTTATTTTTTCCATGACTACTTTAGGTTCCAAGATGATTTTTCCTTCCTCATCAATTTTTGGCAATATTGGTTGAACTAGAAGTTTGTCACCTATAACCTTCTTTAAGCATGAAACATGGAAAACTAGGTGCACTCGAGAAGAAGCAGGAAGCTCCAATTTGTATGCCATAGTACCAATATTTTGCAACACCTTTTAAAGACCATAGTAATTTGGCGATAATTTATTATCCTTCTTAGCTTGCTTGAGGGAAATTTTCTTGTATGGTTGTAGATGTAAATAAACCCTGTCTCCTACATCAAAAATTCTCTCGCTACGATGTTGATTTGCAAGTTGTTTCATTCAATTTTGTGCCAAATTTAGGTTATCCTTTAAGAATTGGAGAAATTTTTGTTGATGCTCGATGTGATATTCCACTACTTGAAACTTATAATTTTCTCTTAAACATGATGTTATGGACGGTGGATGGTATCCATAAAGTGCCATAAACGAGGTCATTTTTGATGCAGTATCGAAGGAAGTGTTATACCGCCATTTAGCTAGAGGTAACCACTTAACCCATTGTGTTTGTTTATCAGATACAAAACAACGAAGATATCCTTCCAAGCATTTATTCACTATCTCATTTTTCCCATCAGATTGAGGATGATAAGATGAGCTATGAGCTAGTTGAGTACCCAAACAAGAAAATAATTCCGTACAAAAATTTCCAGTGAAAATGGGATCTCTGTCGCTTACAATAATATTTTGGTTTCCATGTAGCTTTTGAATTCTTTTCATAAATGCAGTGGAAAATGTACTTGATTTAAATGGATGAGATAACGCACAAAAGTGTGCATACTTGGTAAGTCTATCAACTAGCACCATGATGACACTCTTTCCTTCGGACTTAAGTAAACTAGTGATGAAATCCATTGAAACCTCCTCCCAACGTTGACTTGCAATGGATAAAGGCTATAGCAGACTTGGGGTATTAATTTTCTCAACCTTATTTGTTGGAAAACCAAACATTCCGCCACAAAATTTTGAATATCAGATGTAAGGCCATCCCAAAAAAATTCTTTCTTCACCCTATGGTAAGTTTTTAAAAATTATGAGTGTCCTCCTAAGGGAGATGTGTGCAATTCCAAAATAATATTTTGTTTTAGTTGGGAATTCTTACAAAGATATAGGTGATCTTTGTACCATAAGGAATCATTTTTCCAACTAAATGTATCAGATGTACTAGGATCTTGCTACAAATTTTTAAATGAGTGTCCACACTTCTTCGTCATTCTTCCATTCCTCCCTTGCTTCGGTTATCCAATCTTGTTGGATAATAGAAATGGCACAAAGAAATGCTTCCACCTCCTCATCCTTTCTTGGGAGTGCATCTGCAACAACATTTAGCTTCCCTTTTTGTAGATGATTTCAAACTCATAACGAAACATATTTTTGACCCATTTCTGCTGCTCTTCTAAAGATAGTCTTTGTTCCAAAAGTATTTAAGACTATCATGATCATTTTTTACCTTGAAGTTTCTTCCCATTAGGTAAGGTCGCCATTTCTTTAGTGCATGTAGTATTGCCAACATTTCCTTCTCATAAATAGATTTTTTTAAATACTTTCTTTTGATTGGAAGCTTTCAAAAGCAATGGGTCTTCCTTCTTGCATTAAAACAACACCAATTCCATTTCCTGAGGCCTCACATTCTGCAATAAAGCTTTTTGTGAATCTGGCATAGCTAAGACCGGTGCTAGGCACATTTCCTCGTTAATATTTTCAAAGGCCTTAGTTGCTTTAGAAGTCCATGAAAATGCATCTTTCTTCAATAATGTTGTTATAGGTGCTTCTATTTTCCCATAATTCTTAACAAACTTGCAATAATACCCTGTTAACCCGAGAAATCCTACTTTATGGTTGTGGGAAATTTCCATTCCTTAATGGGTTTAATTTTGTTAGGGTCTACCTTAACACCCTCTTGAGATACAATATGACCCAGATATTCCACCTCTTGTACTCCAAATAAACATTTGGAGGTTTTTTCATAAAAAAAATTTCCTCCAATAGTTTGAGCAGTTTGTCAACATGTTGAACATGATCCTTCAAAGATGTGTAGATTAGTATATCATCAAAAAATAATAACACAAATTTTCTAAGGGAGGGTTTGAAAATGGAGTTCATCAACCCTTGAAATGTAGAAGGTGCATTGGTAAGGACAAAAGGAATGACCAAAAATTTATAATGACTCTAATGAGTTTGAAATCCTGTTTTCGGAATATATTCAGTCTTCATTCTAATTTGATGATATCCTGAACAAAGATCCAACTTGGTAAAATAAATTGCTCCATGTAATTCATCCAATAATTCATCAATCACAGGAATGGGAAATTTATCTTTAATAGTGATCTTATTGAGCTCCCTATAATCCGGACACATGGGCCATGATCCATCCTTCTTGTGCACCAAAACCACAGGAGCAGAGAAAGAACTTTGACTAGGTTGAATTACACTAGCCTCTAACATTTCTGCAATCATACATTCAATTTCGCTCTTTTTGACATAAGGATATCTGTAAGGCCTAATGTTCAGAGGAACACTTCCTGGAATCAAATGAATAGCATGATCATGATCGTGAATAGGTGGGAGTCCTTTGGGAGTTTCAAACACCTTGGAATGATTGTCCAAGACCTTTAGGAGATCTTGAGAAATAGATGATTTTGATGTTGGAACTTCTAGTGAGAATAATTGTCCAATTAAGCCTCATTTTTATTTCTTCAGAAGCTTTGTCATGACATTAGAGCTTATTATCTTTCCCGACTTCTTTGTGATACCTTGTAATTCAACTTCCTTTCCTTCCGAAAAAAATTTCAAGAAAAGTTCTTGAAAATTAAAAGCTATCATCCCCAAAGATTGTAACCATTGTACTCCTACTACAACATCAACACCTCCCATTGGATTGGAAATCATTGGAATATTCAATGCATATCCCCCCATGGTTAGCTTGATATTATGGCATTTTCCAGAGAAATTTATACTTCCTCCATTTGCAATCATCACTTGACACATTGGTGCTCAGTATAGGAATCAATTCAATTCCTTGGCTACCTTACAATGAATAAAATTATGGGTACTACCCGAATCAATCAACACTATTACATTTTTTTTCTTCATATGTCCTTCTATCTTGAGAGCTTAAGGAGTGGTAATTCCTGCCAATGCATTACAGGATATGGTTACTCATTTCTTCTTTCTCTAGGGCTGGTTCCTGGTGTATATCCTCTTCTTTTGAAGCTTCTTGTTCATTTTCTTCCTCCTCTTCACAATCTATGTAAAATAATTTCTTCTCAGCACACTTATGACCTTTAGTGTATTTTCTATCACAACTGTGGAAATGCCCTTTTGCTCTTTTTTCTTCCAATTGTTGTGGTGTCAACCTTGTAGGTTGTGGAAGTCTAGGAGTAGCAACGCTTCCATATTTATAGATGTGAGTGGTAGGCTTCCTTGTCGCCATAATTTTACATTCAATTTTTCTTGCCAACCTGAATGCCTTCTCCAATGAATCAAGTTCCCAAAGGAAAACCTCATGTTGGATTTTATCCTTTAAAGTCCCTATAAAGACATCAATCCTGTGTTCCTCTCGAATATCAGTTACCCTTATATTTTATTTTTGGAAGTCCTTAATGTGCTCCACCATTGAACCCTTTTGTTTGAGATTTATTAGTTTACTAAAGAAGGTGTTGCTCTTTTTATCCTCATAATGTGCTATCATTTCCTCCGTAAAAATTGACCAAGTGACAATTTTTTTAACAAGAGAAAAGCCATCGATACCATACAAATGTATTTTGTTCTAAATAAAATTTTTTAATGTGTACCTTTTTTGTATTTTGCACATTATGGAGATCAAAATATTGATTCGTCTGTAGTATCCATGTTACAAGATCCTTGCCATCAAACTTCGTCATATCGATCTTTGGAATATGGTGGGTCTTCAATCCAACATTAGAGTTTAGGAAATCTAGATTAACATTTATTTTATTCTCATCATGAGTTTCCTGTAATACCTTTCACCATTAGGAATAATTTCTTGTATCAACTTTGTCAAACCTTCCTTCAAACCTTCCATGTCTGCTTTTACATCATTCTTCATGTCTTCCATGTTGTCTTTCATTTTTTCATCCATCTTAGCTTCCATGTCATCCATCTTAGTTTCCATGCCATTCATGTCATTCTTCAAACCATCCATCTTAGCTTCCACGCCTTTCTTCAAAACTTCCATTTCATTTTATGCTACTCTTTGCGAGAGTGAAATTTGGTGCACTTGGTCGTGTAATTTTGATATATCATGTTGCATTCGTTCTCTTCATGAGTGATAGTAGAGCCTTATGAGGGCTTAATGGGTGTTGAATTATTTTTAGGGGTGATTTTAGAACCCAATACTGATATCTATGCATCAATGTGCCCTTGGAATCAATTCAAACTGATTTTTCAAACAAGACTTATGCAATTTGAAAAACAAATACACACTTTTTTCTTGATTTTGAGGAGCTTGATATTGAAACTGGTGTATCTCTGTAATTTTGGATCTCTAAGATCTTATCTTCAATCCTTTAGTATCCCTTTGAATCTTATTTCCAATGCCATAGGTCTGACCTGATTTGGATTCTTCAAGGAAAATTTATGCCTAATCACCTGCAATGACCTAATTATGGACTAGTTCAGTAGAGCAAACTTGTATGGCGTGTCACGTGTCATTGTTTCCTCCTTCGACTATGAAATTGATACACATGAAACTACAAGTCATGTAATTTTGGCCACATTTTACAGAATTGAAATTTGACGCTTAGAGAGAGTTATGACAGTTTTCCCAAGGTCACCTATTTGAGATGAAATTTGGGAGCCTGCAAAAACCCTAACTTCCACAAATCATATCTCCGCAAATATTGTGAACCAAGATCTGAAATTTTTACACAATGTTCCTCAGGATGTCTTTGCAAATGGGTTTTTTTTTAGCTTCTGGTCCTTTGTAGAAACAAAGTTATAGTGAAAATTCCACAATGACCCGTTTGAAGCAGCGAAAACCTATAATCCAAAGCTTTGATACCAAATGTTATGAAACCAACTCCCAAAATAGAATAAAAGAGAGATCAATGCCTTATAAATCAGCCACTTCAAGGGGGAAACCTCCTTTACATTACGTAAATGAACAATTCTTGGATGATTCAAATGAAAAAACCTCCTTTCTATATATAGGAGTCCATGGGGTCAGAATATAATCCTAGTTGACCTAACAATAATAATGTAAGTGCATAATAATAACAATAGTGGATTGTTATGGAGCACAATAATAAAAATATGGGGACTACATGGGTACAACAATGACAATGAAGGGGCTACACTAACAATAAAAAGGGATTGCGCTAGTAATATAGGGACCTAACACTAATAGGAAGCAGTGGTGAAAATGTTATGAATGAGTTATGGCACAGAAGGATGGCGCACTTACACCATGGAGTTCTAATAATTCTCAGAGAAACCATCACAGGAGTTCCAGAGTTTAGCACCAAACGAGATCATGTTTGCAGAGGGTGTGTACTATGCAAGTACGCCAAAGCAGCTTACCCCAAAATTAACAGCGGGGCTAAGAGTGTGTTGGGATTAATACATTCATTTTAAATCTTTGCCTCTTAATCCCATAGTTGTTTATATACTTTTCAACAATGGGGCTTAGATTTAATTGGATAAATTCATCCACCTTCAAGTGGACATCATCATTGGATTCTTATTTCATATGATTACTTCACCAAATGGATTGAAGAAATACCTACTAGGAATGCTACTCATAAATTTATCATCAATTTTTTGGAGTTAATCATAACCAGATTCAAATGTCCATCAAGGTTAGTAGTAGACAATGTAGTTTCTTTTAAAGCTATTCCATTGGTAAATTTTCGTGAAGATTATGGCATTCATCTCACTCACTCTACAACTTACTATCCCCAAGGGAATGGTTTAGCTGAATAATCAAATAAAACTTTGGTAAGAATCATCACTAAGTTATTGGAGGAACAAAATGAAGCATGGGATTCAAAACTAAAGTTTTCTTTATGGGCTTACAGGGTGACCATCAAAAATTCTATTAGTACATCACCTTTTCAAATGTTTTATTGAACTGATGTTGTTTTTCCAGTGCAATTGGACATTACTATAACTAAATTTATGCAATATCATGAAGCTAAGCTAGATGGCATGACTAGGAGAATTTATAACAGCATAGAAGTGCAGCAAAAGCATGAACAACAATATGATTTGGTGAGAAAATATCAACAAGATGTAAATAAAGTTCTTGATAGAGAAACAAAAAAAGAAGAATTTGATATTGGAGATCTAGTATTAAAATGGGATGCACAACATCAATATCCAGGTAAGAATTCCAAATTTTATTCTTTATGGCTTGGTCCTTTCAGAATCACAAATATTTTGCAAAACAATACTTTTGAATTGCAACATCTTGATGAGACATAACTGTTTCGAGGCCCATTCAATGGGCGTTTTCTCAGAATGGATTCTTGTTGCATCTGATTACTTCACCAAATGGATTGAAGAAATACCTACCAGGAATGCCACTCATAAATTTATCATTAATTTTTTGGAGGTAATCATAACCAGATTCAGATGTCCATCAAGGTTAGTAGCAGACAATGTAGTTGTTTTTAAAGCTACTCCATTGGTAAATTTTTGTGAAGATTATGGCATTTATCTCACCCACTCTACAACTTACTATCCTGAAGGGAATGGTTTAGTTGAATAATCAAATAAAACTTTGGTAAGATTGATCACCAAGCTATTGAAGAAAAAAAATAAAGCATGGGATTGAAAACTGAAGTTTTCTTTATGGGTTTACAGGGCGACCATCAAAAATTCTATTAATACATCACCTTTTCAAATGCTTTATCGAACTGATGTTGTTTTTCCAGTCCAATTGGCCATTCCTATAGCTAAATTTTTGCAATATCATGAAGCTGAGCCAAATGGCATGACCAGTAGAATTTATAAGATCATAGAAGTGCAACAAAAGCATGAACAACAATATGATTTAGTGAGAAAATATCAGCAAGCTGTAAAGAAAGTTCTTGATAGAAGAACAAAAAAAGAATATTTTGATATTGGAGATCTAGTATTGAAATGAGATGCATAACATCAAGATCCAAGTAAGCATTCCAAATTTTATTTTTTATGGCTTGGTCCTTTCAGAATCACAAATATTTTGTGAAACAATACTTTTGAATTGCAACATATTATGAGACATAACTGTTTCGAGGACCATTCAATGGGTTCTTTCTCAAAAAATTCTCTTACTAAGGTTGTTGGTGGCCTAATTTCACTATAAATACCAGTGTGTTTCGTAATAAGACTCCATATCCCAATGGATAAGGCGTTGAAACTACAAACGATTCTTTGAGCCTTGTAGGGAGAGCTCTATCTCCTCTGGAGATAATGTTAGCAAGTTATTTGCTAGCTCATGAGTGTATTTAATTTCTATTTTTTTAGGATTAGACTTTGAAAATTTCAAAAAAAAATTGGTGAGTACCGAAATTTCTGGTAGCACCTATTTTAGCCTTTTCAGACAGTCTTTTATATTCCTATTTCTGTCTATTTTTCTTTTATTCCGATGTTTCCGGAAAATTCCAGTAAGATCCTGTGTTTTTAAACTATGTTGCATGAGTTTCTGGAACTGGAAACGTTGGGAACTTGGGCACGGGTGTCCGGAACGGCTAGAGGTTTCCCTAAAAATTATAGGAAACGGCTAATTGGAAGCGGTAATATTATATAATAATAATAATAATAATAATAAAATCTTTTTTTAATTACATAATTTATCTGTGGAATGTTGTAATGTGGCATATGGGTCTAATACTTTGTACTTGTCAAAGGAGCATCAATGTTACTAATTCTAGAAATGTCAGACACATCATTGATGCATTTACTAATTAATATAATTTTTTATTATGAAAAAAATATAATATCTTTACAAGAACTAGAACCAGTCCAGAGAGTCTCTCTGAAACTGAAAGGAAACGAAACTAACATACTAATGGCAAGAGGAATTTCACATAAGGGAAGCAAGAAACCAGAGTTTAGACATCACATAAAATAGGACTAAAAAATGAAATAACCCCACAGAAGAGCTCACAAACAGAAAGGACAGAAAAGAATAAATCTTTGAAAAGTTAAAGCCCTCACTATTGGAGTTTAAATGTCTAGAAAAAACAAAGTATTTGGAAACTCACTGAGGTTACTGGCCGCAGAGAACCACTGCTTGAGGCACGGTTTGCAAATGAATACAAGGTTGTGCTATTAAACAAGTTAACAATTACAGTGATGGAGTGCATGGAGGACAAAGTTTATGCAAGATTGTGAGTGAATTTGGCAAGAAAAATATTTTTTTTTCATGTACTTTGAGAAGGGAAGTTTTTTTTGGCGGATTTTGGGGCAAATTTACAGAAATGAAGTTTCTTTTTTGGTAAAACTTATTAAAAACATTTAAGGAAGTTTTGTTTTGGCAGCAAGTTTTGTTGGAAACGCCGAAACGTCAATCATCATAGTGGTCAAAGATTCTGGAACATGCCCCGGCTCTAGTCGTAGCTCCTACCGAAAATGATAAGTTCCCACATAGTTCCAAAGCTCCCGGGAACGGAGGAACCTTTGGAATGAGTTTCCCATTTCTCGGGAGCAGTTCCTGTGCAATAGAGTTTTTAAAAATAAACGAACAAAATGCATCCGCTTTTTTTCAAGACACGTGTTATGGTGTAAATACGTTTCAAATCTTTTTTTATGATTTACATCTTTTGATAGGATTCATATGCGGTCACTACAGTGAAACATCCCTATTATGCATGTGGTTTTTTGGCTTTGGATATTTCACTTGAAAATGTAGATGTTTCTTTCCTCTTTACTCTCAACCATTAATGAGGTAATACTAGCATGGGAACAAGCATTTACTACCAACAAGAAACTAATAGCGGTCCACTTTAGGTATACGGAGGATGTATATATTGCAATACTAGGAGAAAACACAACCTAGTATTTGTTTCTGGTTTGTTTAGTAATAGTACATAGTGGAGGTGTTGGGTGTGCCATGTACAAGCTAGATGATATTTGATGAGACTGTCATATGCAAGCTAGATGAGATTTGACATAGTATTAAAAGGTGTGAGCATCCAATGGAAAAACTACAATAGCTCAAGGTATCATCTTATTTGCAATGGTGTTAATGACATGAGGAATAGAAAGAGAAACATTCAATGACGAGAAGTATTCTTTTTCCATTCAAACCATGAATACGCTAGGAGTGCTAAAGGATCTTGAGAAGAAAATAAATTCAACATATTCAACAACGCGTGTTTTTAAATCTTGAGTTGAAATTGGATTAGTGGCTCAAACGTTACATCTTGTAAACTTCTAAAGGGAGGTAATCCAATTTCCTTCTTTATCAAAAACTAGGTTCAAGGTATGAGAGCCTAAATGCCTAGTATGGTTCACATCTGAAATTAATAATAGATGGATAAGTTGGATCGATTTCTCAATGACGCAAGTCATGATGAATTGAAATAGGGTAACAAAGTGTAACAAATAAATTTGTCCTTCACAGCTTGCATTTTAAGTTTTTTGCTTCCATATATGTTTTCTGAACTAAGTTTTTTAGTCTGTGAGGTCGTAGTTGGATCGTATGGAGTAAGATCAAGGATTTTTACACATAGGTTTTTTTCCGTGACACTTTATTTGGATTGTTGTCGTTCCATTTTGTTTTTATTTTATACTATAATGTTACACAGCGGTTTTATATCTATATAATAAAGAATAGAAACAAAATGCATCCCTCCACTCCAAAACGATTCAGGAATCCATGTGCAACACTCGGAAGTCACTAAAAAAATTTAGTCAATCTGATTAGTGTAAAAAACGATTGGTCAATGTACAGCACTGTGCAACACTTGGAAGTCACAAAAAAAAATTTAGTCAATCTGGTTAGTGTAAAAAAAATTGGTCAATGTACAGCACTGAGTACACAATTTTTCAAAAAGTTTAAAATGTTAGAGTCATCACCCGCCATCCACTTTTATGTAAAGTGAAAAGTAACGGATAGAAAAATGAACTCCCAAGAAATTTGAATAACGGATAGAAAGATGGTCTCCGCACAGATTTATAGAACTGATGACATAGCTCCGTGCAGCACTCGGCATTGGAGTTTTTTCAAAATTTAAAATGCCACGGAAAGTAAACAAATCTATTGCGATTTAACCGTTTTCAGCTGTTACATGTCATGATTTTGTTGAGAAAATAACGGTTTTTTTTACAGATTTTATGGAATTTAACAATTTTCTTTTGGAAATCTAAGTTTTCAAAAAATTAAACCATTAACAAATCTTTGAAGAAGATTAAATGCGTTCTTAGCATTAATAAAACTATTCAAACACTCTCAATTTTAAATTTTATTTAAAAAAAATAAAAATAAAAATAAATCATCCAAAAAAATTGACATTCCCACAAAATCAATCAGCTCCCTCTCAACCAAGTCCTTTTAAAAATACTAAAAGCCAGTCCTTTCAAACGTATGACGATGTTGATGTTGATTTGAAGTAAATCATTATAATGTCCATCTATCGTTTACAATGCCACTCAATTTGTCCTCGATAATTGTTTCACAAATTCGTATGGATAATTGTTTTTTTTTTGAGTTAAAATTCAGTAATTTATTTCAAAAATCATAATGCTGGAGTGTTGGAGTGCTTGAATAGATTTTTTTTTTTTTAATGGTGGAAATGGATTCAGCATCATCAAAACCCCTAATCACTTAAAATTCTGAAGTTTAACAGAGGTAAATCAGATTTTCAAAAAAATTTGCCCAATTTTATCATAATCTGGCTAAAATTTCCATTTTTTGCGGACTAACCTCTGAGTTTCTTTAACTAAGCTATTGGTATATAATTTTGCATGTAGTAAATGTCATCACATTATTTGTCAGCAAAATCTTTGTTTGGTTGCCTCAAATATTTTCCCAAATAATTGTTTTTTTATATCTATTAGAACTACAGTTTGGAATGGGGTTGGCTAGTGACCTCACAGAATAGGCTGCACCACAATTTTCTTATTGAAATTAGATGAAATTAATTCTAAAAATTAGAATGTTAGATTGTTTTAAGGAGTTTTTTTTTTTTTTTTTTTTTAAAGATTCAGCACTATCAACAACTTCTGAGCATCCAAAATCCTAAAATTTCACATCTATAACCAAGATTTTAAAAAATTTCTGCCGAATTTTATTATAATCTTACAGTAATTTCCATTATTTTCAAAATTAATTATAGATAATTTTAAACTACTCTAACTAAAATTATTCCATTCCCAATAATTTTCTTGCAAATATTTGCAACATTGTGAAAAAATCCCAACCATCATATATGAAATATAAGCAATTGAAAAAAAAAAACATATATATATATATATATATATATATATATATATATATATATATGCACAATGTAGCAATGATTCCGAAGAGATGTTTAGTTGCCATCATTGGCCAAAATGAGATGATTCGTTTGTTATGATAAGAGAGAGAAAAGATAAACCATTCGTTAGAAGTATATTTTATTAAATATGAAAGAACAAAAATGTTTACAAGTTGGAATAGTTGTGAATAAATGATAACGATATGTTATGGTTTTTCTAGAGTTGAAATGGTTGTGATAAACGATTTGGTACAAAATTTCATTATCTAAAAATAATTTTTTTATAATTATTCATTATTATTTAGAGATAAAGAATTATGGATTAAGTATAAGAAGTTAATTTAAATTTAAAAATTTGAAAATAATAAATGATGTTAGAATTATATAAGAAATTATATTTATATTGTATAATGATGTTAACTATATACTGTGATAGAAATTATTTGTTTTTATTGATAATTAGTAATAAATAATATTAGTGATATATGAAAAATGAAATGCTTTATGATGGGTATTTTTTTTCATGGAATGTTAAGGCTTATTTTTAAATGTGAAAATGCAAATATTAATTTATTGAGATTATAGCATAGAGTATGAAATGTATGTATGAAATTTGTTATTAGTTTAGTTTGTTAAAAAGTTCTAGTTGAAGAAATTTAACTATGTGAAAAAAGTTTTGAGATAAAATCTATAAGAAAACTTAAAAAATTGTTTAATTTTTTTTTTAAATTACTTGATAATCATCTAACAATCTCTATGGCAATTTGGATGTATAATTATTTTCCAAAAAAATATAATAACTATGATGTATTGTTCTAAATCATCAAAAGTTATACAGAATATTACATGATATGTTATGCATATGACTACTAACTACACTTCTAGCTATAATTAAAATGATGCATATGTAACCTCCATATCATATAGATACCTCTCACCAAAAAGCTATCGATTGTTAAAATTCTGAATCACACAAATTATATGAAAAATACATCAGTTTCTCCATTTATAACATTGAATGAGGCATAATGTCAAGTAAAGGTAGCTATGAAAAATTGAAAAATAACAAGCCAACATGATCTTCCAACTCACGATACTTAGTTCATTGTTAAAGTGCACATTGGAAAACACAAACACTAAAACCCCACTTAAGCAAAATGTAGGGAGTAAACATAAAGAAAAATTGGGTCACGACAACAACGTAAGATAAGGTACCCAAGTACAATCTCTCATAAGTGGAGAAAAGAAGAAAAGCTCGTAGAATAAAAATAAAACTCATCTCCAAGAAAATAGAAATATTTCAGTGCACAGATAAATATGTAGTTGAAACTGTAAATTCCACAATAATCCAATGAAAGGCAAGAAAAAAAGCATCTTCCAAAAAAGAAGTATCAATAAACATGAAGATGAGGACTAAGAAACCTCATTGAGCTTGATTGATCTTTGAAGTAGAGGATGTTTCAGAGGCACAATAAATGCAAACATTGAAAATTTTATCATAAATTCTTCAAATTAAATAGGCATTGTTAAAGAACCAAGACACAGGCTTCAAATAGAAGTAACACCATCAACAGGAAAAAGAATAATGATTCTTGTAAGTATGGAAGACTCATATTGAATATGACACAACAATAATAATGAAGATGTATGAAAATTTTCACCATCAACATTGGTCAAAGATAATCAACAACAACAAATCAATTAAAACACTATTTATCATCATTTAAATTCCCCCATGTTGTCACTACTACAACAACCTCCAAAATTTTTACAACACTCAAATTTTGGAGCCTACTTTACATTCGTGTCAAGTGTCGCCTTGGTGGTCAAGTGTCATTTCATGTCATCCTATATGTTTCAAGATTTCTTGAGTGTTATCAAGTGTCGCTACATTCAGTAGAACATCTTAGGTGTATTTCATTGTCACAACATCCTTGTTGTTGTAAAATGATACTTTTTGGTAGTCGCACACACTTCACCCGTTGTACTTGGGGAATGCATGCAAAGTGATGTTTTGATTTATACTTATAATTGTTCAAGCTTATATAATTTTTCGCAATGAGTTGGTATGTGTCACACATGGATTTATGTCTAAAACTCATCATGTTCGTGCCTTTTCCTCTCTTCTAGACTTGGACAAATTTTGGTTTCAAGGAAAACCCATTAAGGAAAGGAGCACATGAGCACACTTAGAAGCCTTTGCAGGGAATCCTTCATTTTTGTTAAGCTCACCATGCACCCTCTAACAGCACAAAGCTCACTCCTTAAGCCATTTACCCTTCCTCGTTCTGAACTACACCCTTCTAGAAACTAAGTCATCCTTTGACCACACTCATTTGACTCAAAGAAGTGTGCCCTCCTTGAGCACATGAGCTCACTTTGAAGGAAAAAATATTCACCCTTTAGCCTTCATACTTGTGCCATGCACCCTCTTGGGCCTCTTGAGCGCATGAGCTTACCCAGAAGGCCTGAATCCTTTATGCTTCATGTAATATCCCTATTTTTTTTCTTTTATCTAGACTATTGAGAATCCTAAAGGTTAAGTGGATCTGAAGGAAAAATATATGTGGACATATTATTTTTGAATTTAATAAATGTGGAATTTAATTATTTTGAAAATACTAGAGTAAATTGGAGACCAAGATTTCAAGTCCATGAGGATGGAATAAAATCCAAAGACATTCCAAAAATCTCCAAAAATCATTGGAAAAAAAAAATATTAGATGGGATATAAGAATCTAATAGATACATTAGTAAAGTGGAAAGTTATTGAGAAGAGGTGAAATAAAAATAGAAATAGGAAAAAGATTGTTTTAAAGAGAAAAAAAATAACAAAAGTAAAGCATAGGCTAAAGGAAAACAACATCCTAAATTAACTGGACGCAATCATGAAAACATGCTCAGGGAAAGCAAACTTAAATAAGAAATTCCTAATTAGAAAAGAGGTTGTCTATACTTGGAAGGAATTGCCTTTTGCTCGAGGGCGCTGTGGATGAAAGCTCAAGGTTGGGTGGCAAATAGTTTTTACCAGAATCAATATGCACAGTTGTTAAATTATGTCTTATGATTTTGTTATAATGATGATAATTGACTAAGATTAAATATAGTGTAGTTATGAATTTAGTTGAAAACTTTATTTCTTAAACTACAAGTCTTTGTAATAAGATGTTGTGTTATTGGAAATAAAATGTCATATGTATTTAACAGAAGTATAACTATAACAAGGATAGTTCCTTTCTCTGTATAGTTACATAAACTTGAATAAATAGTTGACCAACACACAACATATATAAACCCAAAGATAAGGGCTTAAATCAGTTGTTAGGTATATGTTAATTCTTTTATTATATATATAAAATACATCAATTGGATCACACATAAGTATACCTGTATTAGGAAACATAGAAAGTGATAATATAAATACATAGTTATTTCTGTAAACTAATACTGAAGCAATTTTGTATATAGTTGAATGATTTATTACAATTAAATCATGAAAGTATAAATCTGTAAAAGTAACATACTTTATATTTAAACTGTACAATTTCCTAATTTAGAAAACATGCATACATATAGAGGTAATATGTGTATTAAAAAGGAACCATGAAATATTTATAGATAGAGATGCAACATGTATATAAAAAAAAGAAATCATAATTCATTTATATAACTGTTGAGAGGATGTGAAATTCCTCTAATAGAGATGAATAGAAAATATATAATAAAATGGCAGTAAAATGTCAGTTATATATATCCAAGTCATATTGATTGCAAGTCATATTAACTGAAAGTAATTTTTTACATAAATTAATTACAGAATGTAAAAATACATTGGTAAAGATCATTAAATTCAGATGGCTGAAATTTGTAGATTGTAACGACAGACCTGGAGCTAGGGAAAACTTGTCATCAAATATTTTGATAATAATGTGAAGGAACTATGAGTCAATTCTGGGAATAAAATTTACCTATAAGTAAATACATAAAATAGTGTTAGACTGATATCAAATATTATAAAATAATGATTAAATGAAAATTCTATAACAAACCATATTTCAAATTATACCTGGTTAAAGGACTAGATGGGATTATTCTTGTACAAGAAATTTTCAAGATGTTACCGGTAGAAAATACATGAAATAAAATAAGTATGACACCTAAATTAAATAGGAAGAAATTCTAAATTAGCTACAGAAATGAATATGTACAGTACCTATTTAAGGAATTAAACATAGCATAAGGTGGTTGATTATTTTGTGGAAACAAATCTGGAACAAGAGGTTTGTTCCTGAATTGGAAAAACAAAAATTATTCTGAGAAAAGATAATTGTGATAATTCTATTATATTGTGAGAAATGACCATCTAAGTGATACTTAGAATATTTGAGTAAATCATAAATTATTAGATCTGAAAGAGGGCAGAGTCTTACTCTATTAGCAGAAACAAGATAGTTATGGACTATATGCAAACCAAATTAAAGTCTACGAACAAATGGTTCTCTCTCAGTTTTGAATATATATAACTTGTGGAAGGATATATATATATATATATATATATATATATAAAGAAAGCCGAGGAAGTAAATAGGGAAATTACAAAACCTATGAAACAAATTTCCATAGAAGAGAATAGGAGAACGTTTGTTAAATTAATTGAACTTAGATTACATTCACCATCTCTGTGAGGGTAATGAGAAATTACATGCACAATAGATAACTCAAATAAGTTAATTTCTTGAACAATAAAGGGGTTATCAGAAAAATTTAAATCATGTATCATTGAAGAGAAAAATGAAAAAAAGACAATATCTGAGTAGAGACGTGTTATACTTTGATAATTAAGTTTATACAGAGAAGTGGAGAAATATGCATATCATTTAGAATTCACTCGGTAAGGAAAAATTTAATTAAGTGTAGAATGAAAATTTAGTAATAAGTCTGAAATTGAATTTAAGTATACAGTGAAATTGAGATCTGTTTAAAACATTAGAGCGATGGCAGTCCAACCCAAACCAAACTCATTTTAAATGATGTAACGAGGTGGAGTGGAGTTAACCATTCGATTATATGAAATGGATAGCCTAAATAGTTTATCAATCAAACTCACATATATAAATTAACTAGTTTCCAATAAATCGATTTCGAAGGGAGGTTGGAAATGCACTGAGAATTTCTACAAGAAAATGATATCAAAGTTAACCCAATTTAATGGTAAAAACGAAATGACAAATCAAGAATTTAGTGAATGGATTTAGGGAAAATCCAGTTCACGTTCCAAATCTTCTCCAAATATTCCTTCTTATGAGGAGAAGAAACCGTCATATTTGGATGAAGCCATTTGGTGGATAAAATACCCCGCAAACAGAAATTGTGGTGGAAGTAAATTCGAAGACATACTAGTAGTTGGAAGGCGGAGACGAAATGAAAAGTAGGTGATGAAGTGAAAAACCATTCATATGAGAGGGTTGTGAACACCATAACCTGCACAAAAATTCAATCAATTAATTAGATAACTTAATCAATAACTTGAAAATGATAAAACACAACAAAAATTACACTCATAAAAGTAGTATTTTTCCAAAATAAATTCGAAGAGTAGTAGAATGAAAAATTAGAATAAAATAACTAAGGATTTGGAAAAATGATTGTTGGGATGAACCACATTTGATCGAAGATAATGGCATCATGGTGTAATACGAATGTGTTAAATGACTTAGACTCTGATGGGTCATCCTCATGAAAGAGAAAACTAGAGAAACAAAAAACTACAGAGGAGGAGCCAATCTCATTTCACAAAAATGTCAAAAGGGAAATGGAAAACAACCAAATCGTAAATCCTATCCCTTTTCTATTGCATTGGGAGGGAATACAATTTGATCTGAGCTGTTAAGTCACGAAAATTATCCACCATACAGTTGGCCATAACATAAATAAGCCCATGTGATGAGCATGGTCTTCAGTACAAAGAATTTATGGGTGTAAAATCTGAAATTGATAAGGATTAGATGTTATCATTGTCGAATTAATGGAGTGGTAAGTGAAATTAATAGCATGTGATAATTCATTCACCCAAAACAATAAATTAATTATTATATCAATTATCTAAGATAAGATATGCTGAGGGCATCGAAGTATATGGTGAGGTCAGTGAATATGATATGTCATTTAATATCAATTTAACATAGGGTAATGGGAATGGATATACATTGAGTGATGAGTAATGTACGGCCCCAGACATTATTCTTAATAGATATGGTTATAATTTGATTTTAATCTAGTAGGTAGATAGTGCATATAATGGAATTACAAGTATAATGATATGGTTATGAGGATAGGAAATATATATATATATATATATTTGAAAAATATCAAAGGTATGGTTCATCCCCTGTGGGAGATTAAGATATAATATAGATTGTAAATGTTTCCATAGGTACATTATCTTCAAAAGTATATTTACATATATAGGTTGAGAGGAATATATACTAAACTATACTATAATTATAACATGATTATTAATAGTTGAAATTTCTACATTCCTGAATGGTAACCTAAACATATGTGTTATCACTTAAGGATAATTCCTAGGAACATTATAGGGATTAAATATTGGTAGATTCAAATGGCAAGTGGTGAGAAAAATAAAGAGTGATGAGGTAAGATAAAGAACTGAGGTAAAGTTCTTTACTAAAAATCTGAAAGGTATTACCCATGCAATAAAAATACAATAAGGACAGAAAAGCAGTTTTATTTCCATAAATAGAAAGAAAAAAATTTGAGTTAAGTAGTGTTGTTACAAATCTTATAAAATCCCATGTTGAAAACACTAGGCCTATGTGTCCCCACACAGAAAAACCCAAAATTATGCTGCTGTGAAAATAAGAAAAGATTTTTTTTTCTTTTTAGAATTTTGTGTACTAATTAAATGTTATGTACTGCGATTGAAGTGCAGAAACAATGCAGTTGTTATTATGAATGAATAAGGAGAGTTTTACGTGGATCCGAGGGATGCATGAAACACACCAGATCAAAATTCTCAATTTCTGGACATGATAGGAGATATGCAATGTGAAATGGTTCAGCTAAGGACTAGCAATAAACAATTGTTGCAAGCCAGTCAAGAGCAAGATAGGTTGATCAGGTAATTAACCTCATGGTATAGTCATGAAAGTGAAGACCATGGAAAAAAGAGGAAAGAAGTTGAAACCAACTCAGAAGGGTTTGAGGATGGGAAAGAATCTAGACATAATTCCAGAAAGAAAAATGAATTACAAGGGGAATTCCACAAAAATAAAACCTCGAAATTTTGATGGTGAAAAGGAGGAGGATGCAAAAGCTTGGCTCTTGAATATGGTTAAATAATTCCAAGTATATGAATATGGAAATAATTTTAAATCCAAACTAGAAATCTACCAACTGTCGAGTAAATCTACACTTTGGTGGGAAGAAACAAAAATGGTACATGTGCTGGATGAAAAATTTAATACATGGGAAGACTTTTAAGCCAAATTCAAGTCTAGATACCTGAATGAGAGATATTATGATGATAAAGCAAAGAAGTTTCATGAGATGAGATTAGGACAACTCACAATTGATGAGTATGTTACCAAATTTACGAAATTTCTTCGCTATGTGCCTTATATCAAAGAAGAAAATGCCAAAGTACAACTATTTTTAAACTACCTACCAACTATCTATAAAGAGAGAATCAAATTTGATAATCCAAAAAAAATTGATAAATTTGTTCGTAAAGAAAGACTATGCTATCAACAGTTTAAAGGTAGAAATGATCAGCTAAAAAATTGGCAAAATAAAGAGAAAGGGAAGGGTGAATCAATGTAAAAATATTTAAACCACCATATTTGAAATTTTGTTGGAAGAACCACCAAAGGAACAAATTTAATAAGAGTGGGGAAAACCAACCAACACAATCACATACTGGGTCTAAATAGATGGATACAAACAACAAAAAGGAAAGTGTTATAAAAGTGAAAGAACCATTAAAGTGATGGGGATGTGGAGAACCTCACCTGTTACGTGACTTCCAACATAGAACAATTCAGAACATTCAAGGAGTATAAGAGGCAACTACAATAGGCGACATTTCTCGAAACATTCCTAGGATCAGTGTTGCATTAGAGGATCGATGGGTTGAACACCAATAAACCATGATAGAAATCGAAGATATGATTGTTGAACAACCTGTCTCTGTTTTAATAGATCTAGGGGAAAATTTAAGCTATGTCAGTCCACTAATAGTGGAGAAGTGTAAGCTAAAATTGAAAAAAATTCAGCAAACATGGTTAGTGATGCTAGCTACAAGAAAAAAAAGAAAAATGACACATAAACTTCCAAAAACTGTTGTAAATTTAAATGGATATGAAACTGGAATTCATTTAAATATTTTTCCTCTAAGATCCTATGATCTATTAGTAGGAATGGAATGGTTAGAGAAATAGAAAGTAATAGTAAATTGCTTAGACAAAAAAGTACATTGTATAGAGGATGAAGGAAAAGTTGTGATAGTAAAAGGAAAACCAAAACCAATATCCTTCAAAAAATATTTTGTGTTACAACTAAAAATGACAGCAGGAAAAGGTTTTCAAGTGTATGTTGTACAAGTGGAAGAGTTGGGACAACAACTACGAAAAGTAGTTGTAGAAAACTTACCAGTGATGAGAGAGTTAAAGGATGTATTTCCAGAAGAAATCCCCCATCTACCCCCTAAAAGAGACATTGATTTTTCAATTGAACTAGTACTAGGATCTACACCCATTTCTAGAGCACCTTATAGAATGAGTACTCGTGAACTACTAGAACTAAAACTGCAATTGCAAGAATTGTTAGACAGAGGGTACATCAGACCAAGTGTGTCTCCTTGGGGAGTGTTGTGGAAATTTATGAATCTTTACACTTTATGCAGAAATTATTACTGTTAATCTGGTAATGCTCCTCATACTTTAGACAAGTTATTAATTGAATAAATTCAAGTTAAAATCGAAGAAAAACACATAATAGATCTCCACCAGTACAGATCTAGAACAAGTTCATGCACACATTGACAAAGTGACACAGTTATTTCTAGAAAAATAGTCCCCAGAAAAATCCAATGCGGGAAAACCAGTCTCTGGCTGCTGGAGGGTTTTATTATTAAGAATTTTTTTAATACAACAAGCCTGGGTTCCAAATCTGGAAAACACGACAGAGAATATACTAGATCTACAGCTCACTCGCTCATATAGGGCCAAAATAATGACTGATCCACAACCTCAAACAGGATTTACAGAACTCAGCCAAGATTAAGGCCTAGAAACCCTAGCGCTACCCCTGAAAGCCTCTGCATTAGCCTTTGAAGCCCCTCTAACCATCAGCGCTTCTTTGGAAGGGACTGTATTACCCCAGACTGTGTGACGCAGTCTCTACATTACCCCTTAGGGTCTCTGCGTAACCCTCTGAGGGTTTCCTGTTGAAAATCATGCTCTCGTTGGAGGGACTGCATGGCCCTTGCTGCTGCAGCTTCCTTTCTCTTCTACGATGTTCTTGATCTGATCTCTACCTCTTGTGTATTATAGACCCTGGGATCATATCATTCCCTTAGCCTAAATTCCCCTCTCTGTAGCTGAAACACTTCTAAGTATTCTTAGAAAACCCTGCCCTAGAATCTCAGCTTAGCTTCAGTGCTCTACCTCTGTGTGTCTTTACAAATGACCCTAAGGCTTTCCTTTATACTTTTCTCGTTGGGAAACCAATGGCCATGATCCAATATTTAATCAATGGCTAAGATTAAGAGAAAGCTTGATCCGTGTGACTTAAGAGAATTTCATCACATGTTTAATTAAATTCACTTCAATTATTTAAGTTCCCTAAGATTTAACTTAGGAAATACATTAAAATAATTAATTAATTTAATATCTCCTAAACGAGATGAAATTTACCAAATCAATGTATGGGTCTTGTAGATCAAGTGTACTCTAATCCCTCCTAAAAATTTGGGAGCTAGAGCACAACTGATGCTACCCCAAATACAAAAAATCTCAACAGTCTCTCTTAGCATCAAGGGTGTGCTCTAGCAATACATCACACTTATGCATTACATGATTTTGGGCACTAGTTCTTTGTTGCTGACACTTGGCATACTGCCACTCAACTTTTCACTACTACTGCCATTATGTACTTCTGCCCATGAATCTGCCACTGCCACTGCAACCTCTGTACTGCAACTCCCTCTCAATATGTTGCATCTATGCAACTCATAGAACTATCACTATTGATCTGCTGCACTGCAACTTCAGTTGTTGAGAGAAACAATTGAATCTCCTGCCCAATCTTTGACAAAAAAGTCTGATGGGATTCATCCTCATCACCGAAGCTCCATAAGCTACATATATGTGCTGGCATATAAATAATGATGCACAACTACAACTCTGCCTGTGTAATTAGACTCCCTCTGCACTACTGAAGTCACATCATCTCCTTGTGATGAAATCTATCACATTGTTGTTGCACTTCACTGTCCCTATGAAGCCTTCTATGTTGCTATAGCTCTACACTACGTAACCAGCTCTGCTCTGCACTGCTGAAGTCACATCAGCCTCTGCGATGTTGCTGCTTCTACGATGTTGCTGCTATGCTCTGTGCTGCTCCTCCTAGTCTTTAGATCCACCTCTACCTCACCCATTGCTCCACTTGTTCCACTACTATATTAAGGTTTTCATAGCTTGCTTTTGATCCAAGAGATGAGTTGGTCAAGGATCCCACCTTAATTCCATGTAGCTCCTCTACATATCCATGTCACCCCACCTCTGTGGTTCATGAGCACTCATGGCTACATCATCTCCTGACCCATCATCTGCCACAATTTCTTTGGAAGAAGATGCTTCCTTGTCCTTTTTCTTCTAAGGACAATTGTTGGAAAAATGTCCCATTTCACCACACTTGAAGCACTTGATTTGTGAGAGATCCTTCTTCTTCTTTGGTTGCTTCTTCGATGCCAAGGGTGCATCTTCCTCATCTTCCTTCTTCACTTTTCTCAATCCAGAGCTATAATGCTTCTTAGTGAATCTACAGAGTTCTTCTTGACGTAGAATTGACCACAAGTTGTCCCAATCTGGGAGGTTCGCTCTACCTAAGATAATTTAGACAAAGGTTTCCCACTCATCTATGACTGCATTGACGGTAGTCCTGACCATCACATCGTCTTCCACCTTAGCACCAGTTGCAGTCAACTAATCTCTGATCGACTGCAATATGAAGAGGAAACACTCCATGTCTTCTCCCTCGTCCATCATGAATGACCTTATCTGAGTCTCCAACAACATCTTTCTTTGGACAGATTTTCCCTCATATAGGGAGGTCAAGGCCTTCCACATCTCGTTAATTTTCTTCTTCTCATACATGTGGTATAATATGGTCCTTGATTCCATCCATAATCAGACGCTTGGCATGATCAGTAGCCTCCTTATGCTTCCGAAGGATATCCAGATTTGTTGGTGTGGCCAGCGTTTGTTCTGCATGGTCTCTAAGATTGTATGCCTCAAGGGCTATCAGTATCCTTTCCTTCCAAACTAAAACGTTTGAGAGGCCATCCTGCCTATCCTGATCACCCAGTCCATGAGGAGCCATCTGCTAAGAATATGTCAGAACTTCCTTTTCTCTTTGCTATATAAATGGATCTAAGGCCCTTGGTGAAACATGCACCTTATGCTTCCTCTGATAGCTGATTTCACTCCTTGTAAATCTACTAAATCAAATATGTTTTAGCTTCTTGTTTGACCCTCTAATCAAACTGCAATTTTCCTTTGGCTAGAAACTCTCTAAGAAGCTGATCTCCTCCTACTCTTTGTCACTTGTGCTAAGGCTAAAAATCTGAAAAATTTAGAGAGTTAACCCCACCAACACCTTCTAAATTTCTTCAGCTTTTCTGCAGTCTTTTCTGGATCTGACAGATTCATATCTGAATCACACTGGTTGGCTTCAGACCAATCCAATGTTTTTTCTGAGCAGCCTCTGTGCAGCAATTGCATGGGCTTGCTAGGACACAGCATTAGACAGCATCACCCTTCCCTCTACGTGAATCTGCCTCTGAAAAATATGTTGTCCCTTCATATCTGTGTTTCTGCTGCTTTTCTAGCTGCTTTCTGTAGATATATCATCCAGTCTGTTGTTGGTGACCCTCCTAGATCTGCAATTGCTCTAATACCATGTGGAAATTTCTGAATCTTTACACTTTATGCAGAACTTATTATTGTTAATCTGATAATTATCCTCCTACTTAAGACAAAGTTATTAACTGAATAAATTCAAGTTAAAATCGAAGCAAAACACATAACAGATCTCTAGCAATCTAGATATAGAACAAGTTCACGCACACATTGACAAAGTGATAGAATTATTTCTAGACAAATAGTCCTCGGAAAAACCCGATGCGAGAAAACTGGTCTATGGCTGCTGGAGGGTTTTATTATCAATAATTGTCTGAATACAACAAGCCTGGGTTCCAGATCTGGAAAACCCAACAGAGAATATACTAGATCTATAGCTCATTGGCTGATCTAGGGCCAAAATAATGATTGATCCACACCCTCAAACAAGATTTACAGATCTCAGCCAAGATTAGGGTCTAGAAACCCCAGTGTTGCCCCTGAAAGCCTTTGCATCAGCCTCTAAAGCCCCTCTAACCTATAGATCTGCTCGGGAAGGGACTACGTTACCCCAGACTGGGTGAAGTAGTCTCTTTGTTGCCCCTTAGGGTCTTTATGCAACCCTATAAGGATTTCCGATTGAGAATCATGCTGTCCCTGGATGGAATGAGTTTTCCTTACTGCTACAACTTCCCTTATCTTCTGCATTGTCCTTGAGCTGATCTCTTCCTCTTCTGTATTCTAGACCCTGGGATTAGATCATCCCCTTGCCCTAAATTCCCCTCTCTACAGTTGAAACACTTATGAGCATTCTTAGCAAACCCTGCCCTAGAATCTCAGCTTAGCTTCAGTGCTCTGCCTTTGTGTGTCTTTACAAATGACCCCAAGCGTTTCCTTTATAATTTTCTCGTTGGGAAACCAATGACCATGCTCAGATCTTGAATAAATGGCTAAGATTAAAAGAAAGTTTGATCTGTGCGACTTAATACTGTTTCATCACATGTTTAATTAAATTCACTTTAATTATTTAATTTTCGTAAGTTTCAACTTAGGAAATACATTAAATAATTAATTAATTTAATATCTTCTAAACCGGATGAAATTTCCCAAATCAATTTCCCAGTCTTGTAGATCAAGTGTACTTTAGTCCCTCCTCAAAATTTGGAAGCTAGAGCACAACTTATGCTAGTCCAAATACACAAAATCTGGACGAGCACAAGTGTTGTTTGTAAAAAATAAAGATGGCACATTCAGAATGTGTATTGATTACAGATAGTTGAATAAGTTAACTATTAAGAATAGCTACCCTCTACCAAGGATAGATGACTTATTTGATGAAGTGAGAGGAGTTACTATATTCTCAAAAATTGATTTAAGAACAAGATACCGCCAATTCCGAATTAAATATGAGGACATCAACAAAAGAAGATTCAGAACTAGATATGGACACTATGAATTTGTAGTCCTACCCTTTGGACTTACAAATGAACCTCCTATGTTCAAGTGTTTAATGAATAATGTACTGCATAAATAACTAGACAAGTTTGTACTAGTGTTCATTGATGACGTTTTAGTGTATTCCAAAAATGAAAAAGAACACAGAGAACATCTCAGAATAGTCCTACAAACACTTAGAGAACATCAATTATATGCAAAACTAAACAAATGTGAATTTTACAAGGATAAAATTCAGTATTTGGGTCATGTGATTTCAAATCATGGTTTAGTAGTAGATCGAGATAAAATAGAAGAAATAATGAATTGTCCTATATGCACAGATGTACCAACCATACGATCCTTTAGTGTATTGTTGTATACTACCATAGGTTTGTTGAAGGTTTTCAGCATTAGCATATCCTATTACTTCATTACAAAAAAAATGAGTAAAGTTTGAATGGACAGAAAAGTGTCAAAGTAGTTTTGAGCAATTAAAAGTAAAATTAACCACTGCCCCCATCTTAAAAATTGTTGATCCAAGTAAGGAATTTGTAGTGTGGACAAATTCTTGTGTGGAAGGGTTAGGAGGATTATTACTGCAAGATAATTTAGTAATAGCATATGAGTCAAAAAAATTGAACAAACATGAACATAATTATGTTGTGTATGATTTAGAACTAGTTGTTGTTATACATGCATTAAATATGTTGAGACATTATCTATTGGGAAAGAAGTTCATAGTAATGACAGATCACCTAAGCCTGAAATACTTTTTTACTCAACTACATCTAAATGCTAGACAAGCTAGATTGTTAACATTCCTTAGTGAGTTTGCTATGGAAATCAACCTCATTAAAGGAAAGGAAAATAAAATTTCTCATGCTTTGAGTAGGAATGCTCATCAAATTTTGACCCATGCAAGAAGTAGTGCGAAATTTGAGATGGAAGAACTGATTCATGAAGTGTTGATGCAAGATCAACAGTATGTAAAATTGCAAGAGAAATTGCAAAAAATTGAAGTTGTGGGGTATACCAAAAACCAAAAAGGACTGATTTATTATAAAAAAATATTGTATATTCCTAATGTGACATTTTTAAAATAAAAATTTTTAGATGAGTATCATAAGAGACCTTATGCAGGTCATCTTGGTTATAAAAAAATGATTTCAACATTAAGAAAGAACCTATTTTGGCCAGCTATGAAAAAATATTATATCTGACAGAGATGCAAAATTTACTTCTGCATTTTGGAAAACTCTGTTTGGAGGGATGGGTACCAAATTGAATTTTAGTACTGCTTACCATCCTCAAACATATGGTACCACTAAAATAACCAATCGTATTTTAGAATAAATGTTGCACACCTATGTGATGGACAGACCCACAAGGTGGGAAGATTTTCTGCATTTGGCAAAATTTGCATATAATAATAGTTTGAAGCCTTGTACAGTGGAAAAAGCCACACCCCGCGCAGTTGGAGTCAACCAGAGGATAAGTTGATTCTTGGACCAAATGTACTACAGGAAATGGAAAGAATTGTGAAGGAGATTCAACAAAATATTAAAACATCACAAGATCTCCAAAAGGGTTACGTAGACAAGAAAATAATTCATAGAGAATTCAAAGTGGGAGATCATGATTATTAGAGGATTAACCCTCACAAAAGTAAATTATATGTTGCTAGCTATGCTAAGTTAAAACCACACTACTGTGGGTCATTTGAAGTATTAGAAAGAGTGGGGCCAGTAGCTTATAGATTAGCTCTACCCAGTCATATTAAGGTTCACAATGTTTTTCATGTTTCCTTATTGAAAAGGTATGTACATGATCCTACTCATATAATTGATTGGATTGTGATATATGTGGAAACAGAAGGGGCATTTCTTCTAGAGCCCTTTCGTATACTGGGATAGGAATAAATCGAGCTCCAGAATAGAACCGTAGCTAGGGTGAAAGTGCAGTGGAGGCACTTTACATCGGAGGAAGCTACTTGGGAGCGATGAGATGAGATGAAAGAGAAATATACATCACTCTTTGAGAAGTGAATTGATATATTTACAACACTGAGGACGATGTTTCTTTTTGTGGGGGAATATGTAATATCCCTATTTTTCTATTTTTATTTATAAAGTTGAGAATCCTGAAGGTTTAATGGCCATAAAGGAAAACTATATGTGGACATATTATTTTCAAATTTAATAAATGTGGAATTTGATTATTGTTAAAAGACTAGAGTAAATTGGACACCAGGATTTCAAGTCCATCAGGATGGAATAAAATCCAAAGACTTTCCCAAAATCTCCAAATATCCTTGGACAAAAAAAAAATATTAGATGAGAGATAAGAATCTAATAGATTCCTCAGTAAAGTCAAAATTTACTGAGAAGAGGTGAAATAAAACTAGAAATAGGAAAAATCTATTTTTAAAGAGCTTTTGTGGAAAAACAAAGTAAAGCCTAGGCTAAAGAAAAACAACATCCTAAATTAACTAGACACAGTTATAGAAACACGGTTAGGGAGAAAAAACTTAAATAAGTCATTCCTAGGGAGATAAGAGGCTGTCTACACTACGAAGGAATTGGTATCTACTAGGGGGGAGTTGTGGATGAAAGCTCAAGGTTGGGTGGCAAATTGTCTTTACCAGAATTCGTATGCACAATTGTTAAATTATGTCTTGTGATTTTGCTATAATGATGATAATTGATTAAGATTAAATATGGTTTAGTTATGACTTTAGTTGAAAAATTTATTTCTTAAATTCGAGTCTTTGTAATATGTTGTTTTGTTATTGGAAATAAAGTTTCATATGTATTTAACAGAAGTATAACTATAACAGGTATATCTAGTTTCTTTGTATAGTTAAAAAAACTTGAATAAATAGTTGACCAACACATAGAATCTCTAATCCCAAAGAGAAGGGTTTAAATCTATTGTTAGGTATATGTTAATTATTTTATTATAGTTATAAAAGATATCAATTGGATCAAACATAATTCTACCTATATTAACATAAACATATAAAGTGATAATATAAATACATGGTTATTTATGTAAACTAATATTGAAGGAGTTATGTATACAGTTGAATGACTTATTACAATTAAATCAAGAAATTATAAATTTGTACAAGTAACATACTTTAGATTTAAATTGTACAATTTACTAACTTATGAAACATGCATACATATAGAGGTAGTATGTGTATTAAAAAGGAACCATGAAATATTTATACATATAGATGCAACATGTAAATAAAAAAAAAGGAATCATAATTCATTTATATAGCTGTTCAAAGAATGTGAAATTCCTTTGATAGAGGTGAATAGAAAAATATAATAAAATCCCAGTAAAATATCAATTATAACTATCCAAGTCATATTGACTAGAAGTCATATTTTATTGAAATTAATTACAGAATGTACAGATACATTGATAAATATTATTATATTCACATGGCTGAAATCTGTACATTGTAACGATCGACCTGGAGGCAGTGAAAAATTGTCATCAGAGCTTTTGATAATAATGTGAAGGAACTCTAAAGAAATTTTGGGAACATAATTTACCTGTAAGTAAACACATAAAATAATGTTAGATTGATATCAACTATGATAAAATAATGATGAAATGAAAACTCTATAACAAGCCATATTTCAAACTATACCTGGTTAAAGTACCAGATGGACTTATTCCTGTACAAGAAATTTATAAGATGTTATCTACGGAAAATAAATGAAATAAAACAAGTATGACACTTGAAAGTAAATAAATTACATAGGAATAAATTCTAAATTAGTTACAGAAATGAATATGTACATTAACTTTTTAAGTACTAAAACATAACATAAGGTGGTTGAGTATTTTCTGGAAACAAATCTGGAACAAGAGGCTTGTTTCTGAATTGCAAAAACACAAATTATTCTCAGAAAATATAATTTTGATAATTCTATTTTATCATGAGAAATTACCATTTAAGTGATACTTAGAATATTTGGGTAAATCATAAATTATTAAATCCGAAAGAGGGTAGAGTCTTACCCTATCAGTAGAAATCAGGAAATTCCGAACTATCTACAAACCAAATAAAGTCCACGAACAAATGGTTCTCTCTTTGTTCTGAATATATATATATATATATATATATATATATATATATATATCAAAGGAAGTAATAGGGAAATGACAGAACCTATGAAACAATTTTCGATACAAGATAATATGAGAGTGCTGGTTAAATTATTTGAAAGTATATTAAGTTGACCCTCTTTGTTACGGTAACGAGGAATTACATGTACAACAGATAACTGAAATAAGTTAATTTCTTGAATGATAAAGGGGTTATCGGAAAAATTTAAATCCTGTATCGTTGAAGAGAAAATTGAAAATGACAATATTTGACATAGAGACATGTTATACATTGCTAATTAAGTTTATAGAGAGAAGTGGAGAAAGATGTGTATCATACAGAACTCACTCGGTAAGGAAAACATTAACTAAGTGTAGAATGAAAATTCGGTAATAATTCTGAAATTGAATTTAAGTATACAAGGAATGACATTGGGAAAAAGTGGCTGAAAATGAGAAACATAGTGATTGTGTACTAAACACAAAAAAAATTGTCTATTTCAATAACCCAGTGACGTGACTCTATACAAAAATTTCGATAGCACAGTGGGAGTGCATATTGATTTTTCACTGTACGGTGAAATCGAGATATGTTTAAAATGTTAGATCCACTATCGTCCAACCCAAACCAAAATCATTTTAAATGTTGTAACAAGGAGGAGTGGAGTTAACCATTCTAGTATTCGAAATGGAGAGACTAAATAGTTTATCAATCAAACTTAGAAATATGAATTGACTAGTTTCCAGTAAATCGATTTTGAAGGGAAGTTGGAAATGCATTGAGAATTTCCACAAGAATTTGACATCAAAGTTAATCCAATTTAATGGTAAAAAGGAAATGATTAATCGGGAATTTAGTGAATGGATTTGGGGAAAATCTAGTTCACGTTCCAAATCTTATCAAAATCTTTGCTCTTCTGAGGAGAAGAAACTGTCAGATTTGGATGAAGCCATTTTGTGAATAAAATACCCCGCAAACATAAATTGTGGTGGAAGTAAATTTGAATACATACTAGTATTTGGAAGGCTGAGATGAAATTAAAGGTAGGTGACGAAGTGCTAAACCATTCGTATGAGAGGGTTGTGAACACCATAACCTGCACAAAAATCCAATCGATTAATTAGATAACTTAATCGATAACTTGAAAACGATAAAACACGGCAAAAATTACACTCATAAAAGTAGTATATTTCCAAAATAAATTTGAAGAGTAGTAGAATTAACAATTACAATAAAGTTATTCTCAAGAGCTTACGAGTGCCCCTGCGCTGCTGCCCCTGCGCTGCGCCTGCCCTCGCAGGGCCCTGCTGCTTTTGTTCCTACTGCGTCCTGCTGTACCTGCTGCCTCCTGCTGCGCCCTTCTGGCTGTGTCCTGCTGTGTCGTGTCAATGTCTAGGTCGGGTTCCGACGGCTCTCCCTGCGCGTCCTGATCTTTTCTAAGGTTTCTGCTGCGTGGCTACCCCTGTGGCGGCTCGGCCTCAGGCCCTCCCTATGGAGACGCTGGGTCCTTCTACGGATCCGCATTCTTCTCCTGCCATCGATGCCTTCAACCAGCTTCTTGCCAGTTTTCCTCAGAAGAAAAGAAGCGAAGCATCCAAATTTGTTAAGAAGCTTGATGAAATTCCTGAGATCTCTTTGCCTCCGGAGGCCCCCATTCAAGTAGCTTTATCTTTGGTGGATCGAGGTCTCATTGGCCAGTTCACGGGTCTGTGGCCTTCTCCAAAAACTACTGAGCAATGGGTTAGCAAGAACTGGGCTCCTTTGATCAAGGAAAAGGTCACCTCTTACTTTCTGGGGAAAGGTTACTTCCTCTTTGAATTCTCTTCCAAAGAAGACAAAGACTTGATCTTTCAAAATGGGCCGTATTTCATGGGTTCTCAGGGCCTCTGTCTGAACAAATGGACTCCAGACTTTGATCCGGCAGTCGATTTTCCCAAGGCAGTCCCGGTGTGGGTTCGCCTTCCAAACCTTCCAGTTCACTGCTGGAACTCGAGTTCCTTGAGACACGTTGGCAACACTCTTGGGAAATTCATAGATCGGGCAAACAATAAGGACTAGTACGACTGTGCCAGGATCTGCATGGAAGTAGATCTAGAGGTTGGTCTTCCAGAGGCTATAAAAATCAAACTCGGAAGTTGGTCTCATGTACAGATCTTGGACTATGAGCAACTGCTGTTCAAATGTAGGAAATGCCACGTTCATGGAAATTTTGCTAGAAACTGTCCGTCCAACGTTGAGCCAGAGAAAGGGATTGAAGAGGGTTGGAACCAAGTCAAACGAGAAAAAACCAATCACAAAGGGCAAAAACCAGGAGGACCCTCTAGAAAAGGCTCTCTACAGGCTAATGTTCAACGCCCCCCTCCCAAAAAGGCGCAAGGAAACAAATTTGACCCTCTAAGCCAGCAGATAGAAGATACTTAGGAGAACAAGACACAAAACCCAGTTTCTCCTAGCAAAGATACTCCCTCAGCCTCCCTTAAAGGAACAAGTGTCGAAGATCCCAAGGGTATGACCTCAGAATATGAGGAAGAAGAACAAGAAACAGACGAGTCAGAGGAGGAAGGAGAAACAGGAGAATCCCAAACCTTGGTACGAAGATCTACAAGAGGCCGTAAATCTGACAGGGAAAAAAGAGAGCAGGAGACTTACAAAGATAAGTTACAGGGCAGCCAGCCAACTCTGGAAAATTTTCTTGCCTCAAATCCAAGGATGTTGAAAAATCAGACCCAAGGCTCCAAAGGAGCCCACCAGAAACATAAATAATGAAGGTCATCTCCTGGAATTGTAGAGGTATGGGGAGTAAAGTTAAGGAAGAAGCCATGAGAAGCTTAATAAGAACAGAAACCCCAGACATACTTCTCGTCCAGGAGACTAAGTTGGAAGACGTAGTCTTCCTACAAGCATGCAAGAAACTTTGGTTCAAAAGTGAAGCAAGAGAAATCTCTGCCTGGGGCGCTTCGGGAGGGATTGGCACTCTATGGAACCCTAACAAATTTGTAGTCACCTTTGAGTCTAGTAATACACACTGGTTGCTGCTGAAAATGAAAAATCTGGATACTAAGGAAATCTTTTGCCTCTTCAATGTATATTCTCTAGTCAATGTTGGGGAAAAAAAGGAATGCTGGGATTCTATAAGGCAACAAGCAGACTTGAAAAATCTGGAAAATATAATTATTGCTGGAGATCTTAATCTCACTCTCCACTCGTCTGAAAAAAGAGGAGGCAGCGCTGTTCGAGATCCGGCAAGGGAATGGGCGGAGGATCTACTACAGGACTGGGACTTGCTGGATATCAAACCCTCTTTCGGTAAGTTCTCTTGGTCTAACAAAAGAGTGGGCCCTGGTCATATCGCTGCCATATTAGATAGATTTTTCATTCAAAGCTCTTTTCTGTTACTAGGATTAGAACCCAGAATGCACATCCTTGCTAACAGCATCTCGGACCATAAGCCTATAAAACTCGAGCTCCTGGCCCATCTTGATCTGGGTCCTATTCCATTTTGATTTAGTCCTCTCTGGGTCAAGGAATCAGACTTCATGCAAATAGTCAAGGATTGTTGGAGTCAGCCTGTCAATGGTTCTCCCTTCTATATCTGGGAGGAAAAACTTAGAAGGGTAAAAGGCGATCTAAAACGATGGGCCAAAACCCTATCCAACCCGGCTACAGAAAGAAAAGCCATCAAAGTCTCTCTCGCCTCTCATCAAACTCATATGGAGCACGCTATTGTCACAGAGGAGATGTTAGACCAAGAGTCTCATTTGCAACAACGCTTTCATAAGGCCTGCCTAGCTGAAGAAGAATACTGGAGATTAAAATCTCGAAATCTCTGGCTCAAAGCAGGGGACAGGAACTCTGCCTTTTTCCACAAACAAACCCAAGTCAGGAAAAGCTTCAACATTATTTCTGAGATTAAGGAGGATAACGCCACCTTCAAGGATTTTGAAGACATTAAAAAATCAGCCTTCTCTCACTTTCAAAACTTGTATAGTGAGGATAAGGACTCGGATCAATACTCAGATCTGCTTGACGTCATTCCTTCTACAATTTCTCCTCGTATGAATGAGAACCTTGAGGCCAAAGTCACCAAAGACGAAGTCAAAAAGGCCCTCTTTGATATGGATCCGGATAAGGCCCCCGGGCCGGATGGCTTTTCCGCCAGGTTCCTTCAAGTTTGTTGGCCGATTGTTGAAAAGGATCTGCTCAAAATGGTTCAGAAGTCTCAAAATGATCAGAAAATAGGAGGAAGCACAAACTCCGCTTTCCTAGCCCTAATACCAAAGGAAAAAGGTGCCAACAACTTCAGCAAATTCCGCTCGATTTCCTTATGCAATACTGGGTACAAGATTATCACAAAAGTTATTGCAAATAGACTGAAGCTCATTCTTCCCAAAATAATTCCGGAGAACCAAGGAGGCTTCATTCAAGGAAGGCAAATCGTGGACAACTTCACCCTTGTTCAAGAAGCAATCCACTCAAGTCTTCTTCGAAAAGAACAAGGTATGGTGATTAAACTTGATTTAGCAAATGCTTTTGATCGAGTAAATCATAGCTTTCTTTTAAAAGTCATGAGCAAGTTTGGTTTTGGAGCAAATTTCATCAAATGGATCCGGGCATGCATCTCGGAGCCATGGATCGCTCCTCTTGTAAATGGAAGAGGCACTGAATTCTTCAAAGCTTCAAGAGGGCTAAGGCAGGGGTGTCCTCTTTCCCCTCTGCTTTTTGTCATCTAAGCCTCTATCCTCAGTTTCCTGTTAGACAAAAAGATGCAAGATAAAGATATCAACGGATTGTGTATTGCAAGAGGGGTAAAAAATATAAATCATGCCCTATTTGTGGACGACACTTTGTTTTTGGGAGCTGCCTCTCTCTCCTCTGCCTCTAAATTTAAAGTAGTTTTGGATGATTTCAGTGAAGCCTCTGGCAGTGTTGTAAATAAGAACAAATGTCATATCTACAACTGGAACACCTCGACTAGATTGCTCTCCGCTATTTCTAGATGTTTGGGTTTTGCTGCCTCCTCCACTTGGATCTCCTTCAAATATTTGGGCCTTCCTGTTTTTCATAAGAAAGCTATAAGAAAAGACTGGCTCCCTCAGCTGCAAAAATTCAAGTCTAGGATCCAAGCCTGGGGCTTCTCCTGGCTCAAAACTGCTGGCAAATATGTCCTTATTAAATCTGTGCTCTCCAGTCTTCCTCTATTTCAATTTGCTATGCTTCTCGCTCCAACAAGTATATTAAAAAAAATGGAAGAATTCATGCGGAGGTTTTTTTGGAAGGGAGGCAAACAGAATGAAAACAAGATTCCCCTTATCAGTTGGGAAACCATCTCCAAGCCTCTATGGGAGGGTGGTTTGAATTTCAAAAGTCTCTGTCAGCAAAACGTGGCTATGGCAGGTAAGATTATTTGGAGGATCATTGCGCCCAAGCCTGGATGGGCCCAATTGGCTCTCTGGAAAAAGTATTTCAGAGGTCCTCGTTCTACCTGTTTAGACAATGTAATCCATTTTCCTTATTCCTCTTTTCTCAAACTATATGTTAAAGCTGCTCCCTTAATCAATGCGCACTCCTATTGGATTCCTGGAAATGGCAAAAAGATCAATATCTGGGCTGATAAAATTATGAATAAGGACCCTATTGAAGATAGAGCCTCCATTAGAGTGTTGCGTTGCTAGATGGATAGAGAGGGGCTGTGTTCGTTGTGGGATATTTCTCTTTGGAACGACTCTATCTGGGTAGGTTGGAAATGAATCGAGGTGCCGGCTCATCTGACCCTCGAATGGTCCACGCTGCTGGACCTCCTTCATGGCTTGGCGCCCACGTGCAAGAGGAAAAGAGATATGAAAGGCTGGGGGTCGAATGCCAAAGGTTACACTGTCTCCATGGGATATGACAAGCTGAAAGAGAGGCCATACGTCCCCCCTGACCGTGCACCTTGGCAGGGGGTCTGGCATTTTCCTACATGGCCCAAAGTCGACTTATTTGCTTGGCTTCTCTTCCACGGCAAGATCCTTACGTATGACATCCTGCAGAGAAAAGGATTCTATGTTCCCTCCATATGCTCGTTGTGCAATGAAAATGCAGAGACAATTGTCCATTTAGTCCTCGAATGCAAGTTCTCTAAGCAGATCTGGGTCTCCTTTATACACAATTTGGATCCCAACTTTTTGCTTCCTTGTTCCACTGCTGATCTTTTTTCTAATTGGGCAATCAGATATCCTGGCCCCCCTCCTAAAAATCAGATAATTAAATCTGCATGGGCTGTCCTTCCAAAGGTTATTTGTTGGCAGATCTGGCTAGAACGAAACAGAAGAATCTTCAGAAACATTAAACAGAATCACAAGGTCTTAGAAATTAAGATTAAATGTCATTTAAAGGAGTGCTTGACTGATATAAAAGATGATTCCAATCTTAGCCAACAGGACATTGCTTGGGGATCTTCCCTTGACTTGCAATTTCAATCAGCAGTTAGAAACGTCCCTCCTCTCAAAGACTGGAAAATAAGAAAATCCGAAACTGACCTTCAAGACTGGCTCAATTCACACTCAAGGCACTCTCTCTTTTTTGATGGGACAGCAAAGGGCAATCCGGGCAAAGCTGGTGCAGGAGGTGTTGTTGTAAGTCCAATTGAGGAAAAAAATCATACCTTTGCTTGGGGGCTTGGATTCTCATCCAGCGTTCAAGCTGAGGCTTTGGCCCTCTACCAAGGCCTCAAGATCCTCAAATATTTAAATATAAGTGAAGCTAATGTCATAGGTGATTCCCAGGTCATTATAAACGCAATGGTTTCCAACTCTCTAGCCTCGGATCTCAAACTAGCAAGGTTGATATCCAGAATTAAGGGTTTGGAAAACGCTTTTCAGAAGTTGAATTACTACCATGTGCTGAGAACTCATAATAAACAGGCGGACATTGAAGCCAATAAAGCTACCCTCCTCTCTGCCGAGGTCAAGATGAAAGATGAAGAAGAATCTTGGGAACCTATCCCATAAGCTGTTCGTTGTCATGTTTTACTGTTGGCTCTTAAATAAATTTGTTTGTATCTTTAAGTTAGGGAAAATCTCTGAAATTGAATTTTTAGATTTTCTATCGGAAGAAGTTTGCAAGCTTCGGCTGCATTCTCAATATGAGCAGTGAGATGCATCAGGATTTAGACATCCTCAATGTAGTCAGATTTCCGACATTCAGGCCAAGATGAATATTAATACTCCATAACCGTTTCTATCAAAAAAAAAAAACAATTACAATAAAGTAACTGAATATTTGGAAAAATGAATGTTGGGATGAATCAGAGCTTCCCAAAGATAATGGCATTGTGGATGTAATACGAATGGGTTAAATGATTTTAGCTCTGATGGGTCTTCCTCATAAAAGATAAAACTAGAGGAATGAAAAACCACAGAGGAGGAGACAATCTCGATTCAAAAAAAGGTCAAAAAGGAAATGGACAACAACCAAATCGTAAACCCTAACCCTTGTTTATTACATTGGGAGGGAATACGATTTGATCTGAGACGTTCAGTCACGAAAACTATCCACCATATAGTTGGTCATAACATAAATGAGCCCATGTGATGAGCATGGTCTTCAGTACAAATAATTTATGGGTGTAAAATATGAAATCGATAAGGATTAAATGTTATCACTATCGAATTAATGGTGCAGCCAGTGAAATTAAAGGCATGGGATAATTCATTCACCCAAAACAATAAATTAGTTATTATGTCAATTATCCAAGATATGTTGAGGCCGTCGAAGTATATGGTGAGGTCAATGAATATGATATGTCATTTAATATCAATTTAACATAGGGTAATGGGAATGGATATACGTGGAGTGATGAGTAACATATGGTCCCAAACATCATTCTTAATAGATATGGTTATAAGTCTATTTTAATCTGGTAGGTATATTGTGCATATAATGGAATTAAAATTATAACGATAGGGTTACGAGGATAGGATATATATATATATATATATATATATATTCAAAAACTATCCAAGGTATGGTTCATCCCTTGTGGGAGATTAAGATATGATATATATTGCAAATTTTGCCATAGGTACATCACCTTCAAAAGTATAGTTACATATATAGGTTGAGATGAATATATATTAAACTATACTATAATTATAAGGTGATTATTAATAGTTGAAATTTCTACATTTCTTAATGGTAACCTAGACATGTGTATTGTTAGTTAAGGATAATTCCTTAGAACATTGTTGGGATTAAATATCGATAGATTCAAATGGGAAGTGGTGAAAAAAAGAAAGAGTGATCAGGTAAGATAAAGAACTCAGGTGAAGTTCTTTACTAAAAATCTAAAAGGTATTACTCATGTGATAAAAATACAATAGGTAAAGGACATAAAAGTATTTTTATTTCCATAGATAGAAAAAACAATGGGTCGAGTAGAGTTGTTACACTTCAGTCTTCAAGAGTATGCCCTATGCCCTCCCTCTCTCCCTTGTGTCCACAATGCACTTGGAAATCCTGAAACCTTCCCCTTGATCCTTCGTACTTGTGCCATGCACCCTACCTTGCCTCTCTCTTTGTCCTTAATGCATGAGTGCATGGAAAAGCCATGAAGCCTTCCCCCTTTAGCACTTCAACCTTTCAAAGTGTGCCATTGCGCCCATAAGCTCTCCTTACTCTTTCAAAGCACAATGAAAATGCATGAGCATTTAATATGAATAAAATATGTTATACAAATATATTTTCAATCCGATGGATGCTTTTCATGAGTTATTTTAGCTACATGCATCTTGTAAGTTTTAACCCTGCAGAGAAACTACCTCCAAATTAATTCTTAAAACAAAAAAATAAACAATGGTGAGAACATAAAACAAACATAAGCATGGATTTTCCTTGGATCCCAAAACTGACACAGATTGATTTTTCATTATATTCCTTTCAATGTTACAATACATATATATACATGTCAAAGAATTCATAAACCCCAATCCATTAACCCTGGTTTAGAAAATAATCGTAGTTCCCTTGACTGGGTCTACAAAATTCCATGGGAAGAAAACTATCAGGCCCAAAATCATGTGCAAAACCCATGCCTAAAAACCATGGGTTGGTCCACCCACCATCCTTAGGTTCGCCCCCCATCCTTAGGTCTGCCCAAATATTATTGGGTCCGCATAAAAAAATATATGGGTGCTTCCCTAGACCCCATGCAGGGGGACAATAGGGGGGTTTCTACCTCCCCTATCACTCCCCCCCCCACCCCACCACGCCCGATGCAATGTAAAACACATAAAAATATTCGTGGAAAGAATATAACACACACCCAACACATATAAGAAAAAACATGGAAAAAGCGCATGAGTAAGATCGAGAAAATAACATAAACAAAGGAATCATTGAAGAATCAAGAACACTCTAAAAGGTTGATGATTGAAGAACCATAAAGACTACAAGATCAAGGATCCTTTGGAGGGTGAAAGCATCAATGATTAGAAGCTACATGAAGAATGAATGAATAAGTGGCAACCATGTCACCACTAAAGAAAGCCCATGTCATCATTCACTATTAGTTCCAGTGAGAAAAGCTACTAATATGTCATGTGTTCATCCCATGATGATGTGGAAATTATGATGTAAATTTGTAATCATTTTAAATACAAATATGTGGAAGTCCAAGAGTCATGTATGGACAAAAGAGTCATGGAAGTCTAAAAGACATGTATACCAAAAGTCATATGTAATTCTAAAATTCATTTTTAAGTCCAAAGGTTGTAGAAGTCCAAAGGTCATTAGGAGTTAGAAATTCAAGAGTCATGGGGATAGGAAAGGTCATGCATTAAGTGATAAAAGGATCCTCATTCCTCATGCAAACGAATTTTAACTTTGGCTTCTCCCACAAGGAATTAGAGACAAATTTAGTACTTTTTGGGAGAAAGTAGTGGCTCTAACACTCCACTAATGGAGCTAGTGGTTTTCATTATATTTATGTATCTTGTAAAATTTTACTAATTTCAAACCCTTCCAGGCCAACACATTTTCACACATGGATTGTGAATCTTTCTAAGACTATTCTTTGAATGTTCATGGTTCATCTTTTCTTTCACATGTACTGGAGTAATTGAAAAATTTCAGTGACTTCAATGCTTTACTTATTAGAAATGTACAGTTGTAATGCTCTTAACAATCATCACATCTATGTGAACTATTCCGCTTGATGTCAGGCGAATCTTTATCATCTTTATGGGTCTCCATTAGGGTAGTACTATTACTTCTCTCTTAGAGGCTCACTTTATCTTATCGTAAAAGAACCTTGATACATATTCAATCAAACATTCACAAGGCACACTCTCTTTCTCATTCGAATGGAAATGTTCTCTTCTCTCACATGATGATAGTTAAATCCAAGGAATATCTTTAAGTAAACAACAATCATGCCATATTCTATATGGTACTCCTACACCAAATGGTATGAGGTCTAATTGGGACCTTATATTGGGGATATCCCTTGTATGCTGGTGGTATCCAACACCAACATCACCCCCTTAAAAATTAACTAAAGGACTAGAAAAAATCAACAACCTCTGTCATAAAACTTCCTCCCCCGATGAAACTCAAATGGAGGGCTAGGAACAATCAATGACCTTTGTAATGAAACTTCCTTGCCCCTAAAATATACGCCATGGAGTAGCTACAATCAACATCTAATACTATGAACATTGCACAATTGCATAACCAATGAGATGCGACAATATGAATTCCACACACATCTATTCAAATGATGACATGACTATAGATTAACAGAACCACAATTGATCCTGATGGTTGGAACTAGTCAAAGGTTGATATTTTTATGTTGTTTCTGTAAAAAAAAAAATGTCCCGTGATTTTTTTTAAGTATGATATTGTTCAAACAATATAGTTTTTATCTTCGTGAAGAGGGAAGCTTCTCCATGAATAATTTCCATGGAGGATTTAAATAACTAATATCAACAATTCTCTGATAATGTTTCTCCTATAGCTTGCAAATTTGGTTCTTCAAGAACACATTTTCTAGGTCAGATAGGGACTCAACTTCCTCCAAAAAATTAAGAAGGTCAAATTGGATCTAATAGAATGTAAGAGTTTTCAATTACTCACATTTTACGAAAAATACAGCAAGAAGTCCTTCATTTATAACAATGGAGGAGACACGATGTTGGCTAAAGATATTTGTGAAAATAGGTAGATAAAAACCCTATATGAACTTATAACTCAAAACACTTAGCTCATTGGAAAAGTGTGCGTTGGACAAAAAATAACACTCAAAATATATATTTTTCACCACCAACACAAAGACCAAAACCAACCCATAAACAAAAAAAAAGAGATTAATTAGGCATTGAAGTTCACTTGACACAATGACTCTAAGCACAAAAAATTAAACACACAACAATTAAAACATCACATATGATTCAAACATTTTAGGAAATTTACATCACATACTGATTTGAGTTTTCTTTTTCAAAAATTATAATGGACTCTAAGTCCCTTCGATTTTTCACAATGCAAGAATGTTGTTATTGTTTTTAACTAGACATACTATATTTAACCACAAATTTTGAAAACACATAATTTTATCTATAATTGATGTTGAGTTTTTTCTCACTTTAATTTTTGTATTCTTCATCCTCCACTTCTTGTTCATTCTCCTTCCTCCTTTCTTCTATTTTTTTCCCTCTTTATTTCTTCTCATATTCTATATTTTTTCATTATTTTCTCATTTCTGTTAAAATTTTTATTCATCTCTTATTTTTATTCCTAGCATGTGAGTTGTCTTCTTCTAATTTTTTATTTTTTATTTTTTTTTATTTCTTTTTATTTTTTTATGAAACTTCCTTCCTCCTTCCCCTTCGTGCTAGTTTTTTCCCTTCTTCTCTAGCCTCAGAAATTCATTATCCATCCATCTATCACATTTATATTTTTCCTTTTCTTATTATTCTTCTTTGAAATACCTAAAAACAAATAAAATCTCATGATAAGTTTTCCACCTATCTTGTCATGGTTTTTAATAGTGTTGAGAATAAATAAAATTTTTCATTGGAAAATTGTCACACACCTTTTAGCTATCCTAGCATATTAAATTTGATAAACAACTAGCTAAAACAAAGATACATGCCCCTAATTTAGTCTACATTATTTACTAGCGCAACCATTTAAACTAAATGGTTGGTAAGTGCCAATAGGAATCAATCCATAATAAGCATGAAAACACTTCATCATACATATCGAGTTATAAAATTAAGAAAAAGACTAAGAATTAACTAAATTATAACTTTATTTAAAATATATAAGTTAAACATATATAAATTTTTAAAAATATGTAACAATATTCTTAATTATGGGGATTCACCCCCACTTTATCATGGATATTCTTAATCTATAAATAGGTTTTTTTATAATACCATGGACCAATACCATGGCTTATTAACATAATATGCCTAAAAAATCATAAGTCTTTCCATATGAAAATTTTTCATATGATATATTATTTAAGTAATGAATTTAATTAAAAGGGACAAAATGCATTACTTTGGAAATAAATCTTAGTCGTCAATTTGTGTATAATATTAAGAACATTCTAGAATATTCTATGGAGGTTAAATCCATACTATATACCTATTGATTATTGATAATTAAATTAACATTTTGAAAGCTCTTTTTCATAATAAACATGCCTACACACATAATTACATGGGCGTTGGAGCGAGGCTACAATTATCATTGCTTGACCCATGATGGAACATAATTCTTTGGATCGTCGTAGAGAAACTTGAACGATAGAGGTTGATATAGAAATTTTCAGTTAAAATCAACCACTGAAATGTTTTGAGTTAATGGCTAGGGGATGATTTGATGGAAAATACAATCTCCCAAACTTCCCAATGCATAGAGGCCTAAGCGATAAGGTATGCTGATGGAAATTTGGTCTTTCAATGGCCAAGACCAATATGGGCCTTCACACATGTGGAAAAACTTGAGAGGGATTTGGTTAAAGATAAAAGGATAGGTTTATATTTCAATTTAAAGGACTAAGTTTCTTTTAACGTTTCAATAAAGATAAAGTTAAAATAAACTACATATTTATATTAAAATAAAAGCAATTTAAAATTTCATATTTCTTTTACAAATTATACCTTTAACCTTACTAAAATGTGTTGATATCGTACTTTTATCCATGTCAACTTGTACAAAATTTAACTAAATAATGTTTTCTACATATTAGAATTCTAAATATACTTGCATGAATACATATGAATCCCCGCTAGTTCACTAATAGTAAAGTCTATATAGGAATCATATGATGGGAATTCAATAGGATCATTAACTTTTTCATCATTTGGACATCATTTCTTCTATATAATAGGTCTATTATTGTTTCTTATAGGGTAATTTATCCACTCATTCAAACAATTGGAATGAATAGTTTAAAGAAAATAAAAATACAACAGTGTTTTGCACATATCACTTCAATGTCCAATAAAAAATAAAAGAATATAACTATTTGAAATCTCCAACAACACAATTTTTCTAGAAAATAAATATAACTTAGTAGATATATTTTCTTTAAAAATGTAGGTCTAATGATGTGTGCATATGTACATTAAAACAACATTATTTATTGTCAACAAAAATGAATTTTTATATTGAATATCATTTATTTAGTGTATAATTTGTGATAACAGAGAATCAAACTTTCATTGAATCATTATTGATCCATTATGTACATGGTCATGTACTCATTAACTAGGCATAAATAACACATGCAAGTATTATTCATAAATCCAACCACATAGATAATGTAGCAAATGAAAGCAATTTAATCATGAAATTAATGTAAGCAAGTGGAGTAGGTAGAAATAAGACCTATGGGTGGAGCCATGAAATATTGGTAGGCTCCATTTGTCCAAGTAGCAAAAGGATGGGGGGGCTAAATCATAATTGTTTCTCCTATATGAGCAACTAGAAGAGTCACTACAACCAAATCATTTGATCTTTGATTCCCACTACTATGATGTAATTTCAATAAATAGCTGATACATTGATGAGAACCATGACAATAGGATTTTATTATATAAAATTGATAACATTTATCTTTTATTAGGAAAATTGTCAAAATTCTTCCTCTCAATTTTCATGGTACAAGAGAAATGACTAATAAAGAAAAAATACCATAGAAAAATGAAATTGGAACATTTTATGAAATTTTTCCTTACCCTTCAACTAAACAAATTTGAAACAATTTCTCATTTAAAATTTGACAAGTAATATTTTATTTTAACTCTCATTCGCATGGAAAATAATTTTATGTTCTTCTTTTATGGGCTAGATATCTCTTGATGGGTAATGGCGACTTCAGTTTTGAATCCTAGATGTGGTACACTCGATTTATTGGATGGAGATCAATAATTCTTGGTTTATGTCGACATCCAATTATAGGTAAACAAGGATTAGACAATGAAGAAACCCTGATATGGAAATTACTCTTTCATTAAAATCTTTCATCCCTTTTTAATTTTCCTCTAGATCCATAATCAAAGCCTTTCATATCATCTATTCTTCATCTTTACCACCTTCACCATTCTCTATTCAGAATATGTTTCCATTTATTTCAAAGAAGTGACACAACTCAAGTGGTTACAATAAGATTGGTTAAGAAAAGAATTTGAATGAGAGACTTTGCATCTGCTCAAATGCATAGAGCTTGGAAAGAGATTTCCAATAGATTTGGAAGTCTTAGAAAAGGCCTCCTGGATCAAATATATCGCCAGACAAAGTTTCAAAGGTATAATCCAAAGGTTGGTCAAGGCCAAGAGCGCCTCAAAATATTTAGCATGCACATTTGGTAGTCTCATTGGAATGTATGGAAAAATAACAAGCTCAGGAGGATAATGCAGGAGGACCCCATGGAGTACGCATAACCCTGGAGAAACAAACCACAGAAGTAATTTCCCCAAGAGTTTCCCAAGTGATGCATGTTAGAAGTCTCGGGATGAAAGAGTATCGAGATGATGTGGCGTATACAAGTGGTTAGTAATATAGCAACAAAATGATAGTTTTTTACAATGGATTTGTCCCTACCTAAGACACGTCAACTCCATGGATTTTCCTAGGAGTTTTATGAGGAAGAGTATGAATGAAAGTCTTGGTGGTAGGGGAAATGGAAGGAGATGGCTAAGAAACAAGGCATGACTGAGTAGTGATTGGAAATTTTCTTAGAAGTAGGAGGTCCCACTTGATGGCTCACCCTAGCAGATTCTCCCTGGCAGTATTAGTGAGATAATTCAAGTTTAAATCCTCGGGACGAAAACCACAAGGTGACTAGGTAGATGATGTTCATAGTTTAAGAAGCATTGATTGGTACAATTCAATTGAATGAGGGTCCTACCCAACACATCACCTTAGAAATATCCAGAGGTAATCTATGTTTTTATTGTGGAGGAGATGATGTTGGGGAGACAAAAATCTTCCCATCGTTTGTAGTAGAATATTCTTGTCCCGACCTTTAAAAACTTAATGGAAATATTGAAAAAAAAAATGTCTGAGACCCCCTCATCTATGTACCCCTTACGAAACATGGAATAATCAAAGTTATACCACAGGGTGCATTATTATTGTCTTATAAAGTAGCAAGGAGCCACGATGGCTATATGATGTTAGCATTATGTCGACCAATAGGAATGTGATAGGTGGCATATATATATATGGAATTTTTTGGTGTTCAAGTGGGAAAAAAATAGGTGATACTTGGTACCACTCAATGAGTTACACGTGTCATCATTGTATATTTAGTGGAAATAGTCTTGCTCACATAACTATAAAATTCTTTCTATTGGTCCATGTGTAAAGTCGAAGTTTCCACTATGAAACATCACCCTAGTCCTTATAAGTCTACACGTCCTAATATTGTAATATTAAAGCTAAAGAAGCTAGTTATAATTTATGTTTTCATTCAATTCAAGATATAACATACTTCTTATTGAGTTACTAACATCTCCCTATTCCTCAACAAAATGCACAATGTGTATTAAGTAGAAAAGATGGCACATCACACCCCTAAAAATGGAATTTCTTCAACATTAATTGAATTGAATTAATATCCCCACACAATAAGTTTAAGACCAAATAAAACACACGCATGGAGGGTTCAATAAAAGCATAAATAATAATCTATAATGATTTCCCTAATAAGCTTTTATGATCACTTTTATATAGTATCAGGATCAACTATTAGATGAGAAAGCGAGGTAAGAAAAATGTGAGAGGAGGATATACCAACCATAAACACATGGAACTACATTGCCATAATGATGTTGTGATCACAAGTAATTGATGGACCTATAAGAATTTGGATGAAATTGATGACTATTCATTTATATATTATAATCTTGTTGTCATCGTAATGGCTTATGGTACTTGTGTTATAGTTAAAATCTCATTTTTTTTAATTGTAGAAAATTTCCATGGGTGGAAAGTGTTGAGGGGTTCGTTTATGATCCCAAAAGGAAAATGGAAGTAGATATTGGTTGGAGATTAGAATTTTCCATTAATAATGGGGCAAGGGAAATTGTTTCCTATTGTGGTTTACAAAGGTTGAAGATATAAGAAGTGAGAAAAGGAAAATAAATTGATGATTCATTAGTGATAATCAAGTGCCTTAAATAGCAATCTACTCTTCAAAAATCTCTCTCTCATTGTGCCCCACATATTCTTATATTAGTGAAAGAATTTGAAGCAATTAAGTTTTTCCATGCATTGCGAACCCATAATTAGGGAGTCAATCATTTGACCAATATTGCCATGGACATGAATGAAGGTTTTATCAAAATATTAGGAGGGACCATATCATTCATCTCTATCCCCTTCTTACATTTGTCAAGGAACTTGAAGCAATTAAGTTTTCCCATGCAGTGAAAACCTCTAATTAGAGAGTCAATCATTTGACCAATATTTGCATGGACATGAATCAAGGTTGTATCAGAATATAAGGAAAGACCATATCATTCATCTCTATCCCTTAATATGTTAGGATTAGCATGGACTTGCAATTTAGGCGTGTTATCACTTCGATCTATCAATATAGAAATCTAAGGCTCTTAACTCCTCCCAAATTTTGATTCTCTCTCCCACAAATGTATAAGTTAATAACAAGTACTCCGAATCATCCCTATTATGCATGCAGTTTTTTTGGCTTTGGATATTTGACCTGAAAATGTAGATGTTTCTTTCCTCTTTACTCTCAACCACTAATGAGGTAATACTAGCATGGGAACAAGGATCTATTACCAATAAGAAATTAATAGGGGTTCACTTTAGTTCTATAGAGGATGTATATATCGCAATACTTGGAGAAAACACAACTTGGTATTTTTTTCTGGTTTGTCTAGTAATAGTACATAGTGGAGGTGGTGGGTGTGCCATGTGCAAGATAGAGGATCTTTGATGAGTGTGTGATATGCAAGCTAGATGAGATTTGACATAGTATTAAAAAGTGTGGGCATCAAATGGAAAAACTACAATAGCTCAAGGTATCATCTTATTTGCAATGGTGTTAATGACACGACGAGTAGAAAGGAAAACATTCAATAGAACTCGACAAGAAATTTTTTTTTTCTATTCAAACCATGAATACGCTCAGAGTGCTAGAGGATCTTGAAGAAAATATGATTTCATGATCATATGGAGTAAGATCAAGGATTTTTACTCATGGGTTGTTGCCCTGACACATTATTTGGATCGTTGTCGTTCCATTTTGTTTTTATTTTATACTATAATTTTACACAGCGGTTTTCTATCCATATAATAAAGAATAGAAACAAAATGCATCCACCACACCAAAACGATTCGGGAATCCATGTGCAACACTCCGAATTCACAAAAAATTTGGTCAATCTGATTAGTTTAAAAAATGATTGGTCAACTTACAGCACTTAGAAGTTAGTACACATTAATTTTCAGAAAGTTTAAAATGTTGGACAGTCAACACCTGTCATCCTCTTTTATGTAAAGTGAAAAGTACAGGATAGAAACATGGTCTCCGAAGAAATTTAAAGAGCTGATGATATAGCTCCGTGCAACACTCGGCATTGGAGATTTTTCAAAATTAAATAATGTTTTTTTTAATTGTTTTTGATGAAATTTAGTAATTTTTTTTTGAAATTTAGGTTTTCAAAAATTTAAACGGTCCGAAAGTCCTTTAAAAATCTAAGTCTATTCTTACTATTAATAAAACTATTCAAACACTCTCAATTTAAAAATCAATCATTTCAGGCTTAACCAAATTCTTTTAAAAATAGTAAAAGCTTATAACGATTTGATTTTTCAGAGTTTTGTGATTAATATTTTTTTGTGTTGTGTTTTTGAGATCAGATATATGAAGATTTTTGTTAAACAGATGTTTTGAACCATTTATTGTGATACATCATCAAAATAAAAAAAATGAGAAAGATCGATCTCAAAAGTGAAAAATAAATGAGGAATAAATGGAAATAAAATAACCTACAAGTCTAAATATTTATTTGCCTTTGTGATTTAATAAATTCAATTTCATTAATAGATTTAATCTTAGATGTTGAATATAAGTAAATAATTTTAATGTTCAACTATCAGTTACAGTGCCACTCAATTTGTCCTTAATAATTGTTATAGGTGTTTTTTATTCACTACACAAATTGGTGTGGATAGTGGTTTTCTTGTTAAAAGTCAGTTTTTTTTTTCAAAAATCAGATTGCTAGGAGTGTTTGAATCTTTTTTTTTTTTTTTTGATGATGTAAATGGATTCAGCACGATCAAAAACCCATAGACACTCCAAATTTTGAAGTTTAACAATTTAACCTAAATTTTCAAATATTTATGCCCGATTTTATCACAATCTTGCTAAAATTTCCATTATTTTAAAGACTAGCCTGTGGATTTTTTAAACTAAACTATTGTTATACAATCTTCCACTCCCAGCATAAAACTTAATATAATTTTGCATGTTGTAAATGGTATCAGACAATTTGTCAGCAGAATCATTGCTGGGTTGCATCAACATAAAATTAATATAATTTTGCATGTTGTAAATGGCATCACATTATTTGTCAGCAGAATCTATGCTTGGTTGCATCAACATTTTTTCCAGATAATTGTTTTTTATACCGATGATAACTGGAGTTTGAAATGATTTTGTCTATTGACTTCACAGAATAGGGTGGATTACAATTTTCTTATTGGAATTGGATGAAATTAATTCAAAAAATAAGAATGCTAGAGAGTTTTATTTATTTATTTATTATGGAAATACATTCAGCACCATCAAAAATTTATGTAACATTTACAATCCTGAAATTTAACAGCTGTAACTCAAATTTTAAAAAATTTCTGCTAAATTTTATCATAATCTTACCGAAATTTCCATTATTTTTAGAACTGATTAGTAAATATTTTTAAACAACTCTGTATCGAATTATTCCGTTAAAGATAAATTTTCGTACAAATAATTGCATCATTGTCAGAGAATCGCACCCATCATATATGAAATATAAGCAACTGACAAAACACATATATATGCACAATGTACCAATGATTCCGAAGAGATGTTTAGTTGCCATCATTCGCCAAAATGAGATGATTCGTTTGTTAGGATAAGAGAGATAAAAGAAAAACCATTTGTTAGAAGTATCTTTTATTAAATATGAAAGAACAAAAATGTTTAGAAGTGAGAATAGTTGTGACGAAATGATAACCATATGTTATGATTTTCCTGTTGTGATAAACGATAATCATATGTCAAGTGTTTTTTAATTGGTACGAAATTTTAGTATTTATAAATAATGTTTTTATAATTATTAATTATTAAAACATTTTAATGGATATGGAATTATGTATTAAAGTAATGAAGTTAGATTAAGTTTAAAAATTTGAAAATATTAAATGAGGTTAGAATCATAAAAGAAATTGCATCTATAATTTAACAATATACTGAGATAGTAATGGTTTGTTTTTATTGAGAATTACTAATAAATATTAGTGATATATGAATAATGAAATGCTCTATGATGGGTATTTGTCTTTATGGAATGCTAATGCTTTGAGATTATAGTACAGAGTATAAAATTTATGTATGAAATTTATTGCTAGGCTAGTTGGTTAGAAAGTTTTAGTTGAAGAAATCTAACCATGTTGAAAAAAGTTTTGAGATAAAATCTATAAGATAATTTAAAAAATTGTTTTAAAATGTTTTTTTAAATTATTAGACAACCATTTAATAATATCCATGGTAATTTAGATGTATCACTATTTGCTCAAAAAATACAATAACTATGATGTATTCTTCTAAATCATTAAAATTTATACATAATATTACATGATATATTATGCATATGACTACTAGTTACACTTCTAGATATAATTAAAATATGATACTGATACATATGTAACCTCCATATCCTATAGATACCTTTCACCAAAAACTTATCGATTGTAAAAGTTTTGAATTACTCATATTCTACGAAAAATACATCAAGTTCTCCATTTATAACAATGAATGAGGCCTAATGTCAGCTAAAGATATCTATGACAAATTGAAAAATAACAAGTCTACATGATCTTACAACTCACAATACTTAGCTCATTGGTAATGTGCACAATAGAAAAGACCGACACTAACACTCCCCCTTAAGTGAACTATAGGGAGTAAACATAAATAAAAATTGTATCCTGACAACAACTTAAGATAAGGTACCCAAGTACAATCTCTCATAAGTGGAGAAAAGAAGAAAAACTCATAAAAGAGAAAAAAAACACATCCCCAAGAAAAAAGGAATATTTGAGCGCATAGATAAATATGTAGTTGAAACTGTAAATTCCATAGTAATCCAATGAAAGGCAAGAACAAAAGCTTGTTCCAATCAAGAAGTACCAAAAACCATGAAGATGAGGACTAAGAAACCTCATTGAGCTTGATTGATATTTGAAGTAGAGGATGTTGCGGAGGCACAATAAATGAAAACATTGAAAAATTTCTCATAAATTCTTCAAATTATATAGGCATTGTTAAAGAATTAAGACAAAGGCTTCAAATAGAAGTAACACCGTCAACCACGACAAAGAATAATTATTCCTCTAAGTATGGAAGACTCATCTTGAATATTCTACAACCACAATCATGAAGATGTATGAACATTGTCAGCATCAAAACTGATCAAAGATAATCAACAACAAAAAGTCAATGAAAACACCATTTATCATCATCTAAACTCCCCCATGTTGTCGCTGCTACAACATCCTCCAAAAATTTTACAACATTCAATTTTTGGAGCCTACTTTATCGTCATGTCAAGTGTCGCCTTTGTTGTCAAGTGTCGTTTCATGTCATCCTAAATGTTTCAAGTTTACTTGAGTGTTCTCAAGTGCCGGCACATTGAGTAGAACAATTTTTTTGTATTTCATGGTCACACCATCCTTGTCGCTGTAAAACAACACTTTTTGGTCACAGTTGCACACATTCCACCCGATGTACTAGGGTAATGCATGCAAAGTTGTGTTTAAATTTATACTTTTCATTGTTCAAGGTTATATAAGTTTTCTCGATGAGTTGGTATGTGCTGCACATGGTTTTATGTCTAAAACTCATCATGTTCATCTCTTTTCCTCTCTTCCAAACTTAGACAAATTTTGGTTTCAAAACGAACCCATTAAGGTCAAGAGCACATGAGCACACTCAGAAGCCTTAATAGGGAATCATTCATTATTAATAAGTTCACCATGCACACTCCAAGAACACAAAGCTCACTCCTCAAGCCCTTTCCCCTTCCATGTTTTGAACTAATTTCTAGAACTAATGCCTTCCTGATTCCACTCCTACCAAAACAGTTTGGTTCTCAAGCGCGAGCTCACTCTCACAACATGAACATTTAGCCTAGACTAACCATGTTCCCCACCACCGCGAGGGGATTCTCAACATTCAAGCTTCATTCTTCTGGGGTTTTGAAGAGCAGCAAGGCCCTATGCCCTCTCTTGAGTCTGAGACTGTACCAAAGCTTCAAACTCTTCACCAGAAGGCACTTCACACCTTCCTTGATTGTTCTTTCTTTAACATGAGGCAAGAAAGCACATACAGTTCTATATCCTCAACCTTTCGGGCAAGCTTCAGCCAATAATTTTCCTTGCTCTCTCCAAAGCATTAAAATGAAATGAAAAAACATATTGAACATGTTAAGATTACATATTTTAAAGCAGATATGATTATTTTGAGGATTACGCTACATGCATCTTATCTTTTTAACTCGAGAAGATAAACTACTAAAACAAATTTCTTAAAAATAAAATAAACAATGTAGCATAAACAAAATATACATATGGATTTTCTCCTCTCAGATCCCCAACCAAGATTACTGTATTATTTTTCACTATATTCTTCAATGTTACAATACATATATGATCCTCTAGGTAGCGAGAATTCAACCCCATCCATTGACCTCACATAGAACATAATCATAGGCCTCGACCGGTTTACAAAATACTATGAAAAACCATCATGCCAAAAACCATGTGAAAACCAATGAAAAACCATGGTAGGTCTCACCTAATTATATTTGCCTGCCAATTTCATCCTTGTTAGGCTTCTACCCAACTATTATTGGATCAAAGATAAAAAAATTCCTAGTGCTTCTAGACCTCATGTGGGGACAATAGGATACACTCTTTGTCACTCTCTATCTGCAGCCCACAACGTAATAAATGTGTAAAATTAAAGGAAATAATATAATACACCCCAAACATATCTTAGGAAAAACATGGCAAACACGCATGATTAGGATCATGATTTTAAGACAAACAAAGGAAGCATTGAAGAACCAAGAATACTCTTAAACGTTTATGCTTGAAACACCATAAAGACTCCAAGATCAAAGACCCTTTGGAGGGTGAAAGCATCAATGATTATAATTTACATGAAGAATGAAGGCATAAGTGTTAGCCATGTCACAACTAAAGAAAGCCCATGCCATCATTCACTATTAGTTCCAATGACCAAAGATACTAATATGTCATGTCTTCATCACATGACGATGTCGAAGTGATGGTGTAAATTTGTAATCATTGTAAATACAAATAATTGGAAGTCAAAGAGTCATGTATGGACAAAAGATTCATGGATGTCTAAAAGACATGCAATACCAAAATTCATATGTAATTCTAAAATTTGTTTGGAATTCCAAAGGTTGTAGAAGTCCAAAGGTCATTAGGAATTGGAAAGTCACGGGTCATGGGGATACGAAAGGTCATTCCTCAAGTTATTAAAGGATCCTCATTCCTCATGTAATGGAATTTTAACTTTGCCTTCTCCCACAAGGCATTAGGGAGGCAAAACTAGTACTTTTTGGGAGAAAGTAGTGGCTCTAACACTCCACTATTGGATCTTGTGATGTTCATTATATTTATGTATCTTGGAACTTTTTATTAATGTCAAAGCCTTCCGGGGCAACACATTTTCACACACGGATTGTGAATTTTTATAATACTATTATTTTAATTTCTATGTTTCATGTTTTCTTTCACATGTATTGGAATAATTAAACTATTTCATTTACTTCGATGCTTAACTTATTAGAAATATGTTGTAATGGTCATGACGATTGTCGCATCTATGTGAACTATTTCTCTTGATGTCAGGCGAATCTTTCTCATATTTGTGTGTCTCAATTAGGGTAGTACTATTACTTCTCTCTTAGAGACTAACTTTATCTTATCCCTTGTAGTAAAATAACCTTGATACATCTACAATCAAACATTCACAAGTCACACTCTCTTCTCATTCGAAAGGAGATCTGTGCTTCTCTCTCATGCTGACAGTTAAATCCAAGGAATATCTTTAAGTAAACAACATTCGTGCCATATTCCATATGGGAATCCTAAGATAAATGGTGTGAGGTATATCTGGGACCTTATATTAGGGATATCCCTTGTATGTTGGTGGTATCCAACACCTTCATCACCCCCCTAAAACTTAACTAAGGGACTCACAAAAATAAACAACCTTTGTAATAAAAATTTATCCCACCGGTGAACCTCAAATGAATGACTAGCAACAATCAATGACCTTTGTAATCAAACTTCCTCCCCTCTAAAATATAACTGACGGAGTAACTAAAATCAACATCTAATAATATGAAAATTTTACAATTGCATAGCCAATGAGACACGTGAATATTAATTCAATACACATCTATTCCAATGATTCCATGACTATCCATTAATCCAACCACAATTGATCCAGATGGTTGGAACTTGTCAAGGGTTGGTCTTTTTATGTTGTTTTTGCAACAACATGAATGCATAAGTACCATTTTTCTAATTCCTGGGTAAAATACATTAATATTAAGGCTTATAATTTTGATTTGTAGGCTAAAATATAGGTGCATGAATAAGAGGAGAACCTTGTAGATTAAGAACATTTTCTTATTCAACCTCATTTTTATCCATCTCAAAAGTCTAAGTAGCTCAATAAATAATGGATTTATCTTCCAGAAATATAATATGAACTCCATCTATAATAAAATACACCCTCTGGGATTTAACAAGGTTGGATGTAGGAATTGAAGGAGTAGAAACAACATATCCAATACCTACTCTAGATTCTTGTACTTTAAGGGAAATTTAAACAATGATTCCCTATCTATTATTTATAATTCCTCCTTCGATATATCCCATTTTTCTCAACAGTTGGGACCCAATACCAGTTGTGTGTTTTTCAAATCTAGGTGACACAAAGGCTTGTGATGAGTCACAATCAACAACATTAGGATTCTAAAAATCAACATGATGAACAATGGAAGTAGGCAAGTTCAGAAACTCAATAGAAACAATGTCCCTCTCGAAATCTTGTAGGTGACTTACTTCCTATTCAATTTTTTTCTTGCATTCTTACAAGTCCTATATAATCTTGTTCTTCTTCATCAACTACAACAAAAATGTTCCATGATATTGGTCAAACAATATATTTTTATCTTCCCGAAGAGGGGAAACTTCTCCATGAAGAATTTCCATGGATGATTTTAAATAAGCGATATCAATTATTATCTAATAATTTTGCTCCTATAGGTTGCAAATTTGGTTCTTCAAGAACACATTTTCTAAGTCATTAGGGACTCAACTTCCTCGAAAAAATTAATAAGGTCAAATTGGATCTAATAGAATGTAAGATTTTTTAATTACTAAAATTTTATGAAAAATACATAAATAATTCCTTCATTTATAACAATGGAGGAGACACAATGTTAGCTAAAGTTATTTTTGAAAACTAGGCAGATAACAACCCTATATGAACTTATAACCCATAACACTTAGCTCATTCGAAAAGTGTGTGTTGGAAAAAACTAAAACTTAAATAAGATATGTTTCACCACCAACACAAATACCAAAAACAACCCATAAACACAAAAAAGAGAGAAAATAACCATTGAAATTCACTTGACACAATGAATCTAAGCACAAAAAATTAAACACACAACAATTAAAAATCACATATGAGTCAAAAAATTTAGGAAATATACAGCACATACTAATTCGAGTTTTCTCTTTCAAAAATTACAATGGACTTTGAGTCCCTTCAAATTTTCACTGTACAAGCATGTTGTTATGGTTTTCAGCTAGACATACTAGATTTAACCACGAATTTTGAAAACACATACTTTTATTTGTAATTGACGTTGAGGGTTTTTTCACTTTAATATTTGTATTCTTAATCCTCCTCTTTTGGTTTGTTCTCCTTCCTAATTTCTTCTATTATTTTTCCTATTTATTTCTTCTCCTCTTATCTATTTTTTCTTTATTTTCTCATTTATGTTAAAAATATTATTCATCTCTTATTTTTATTTCTACTGTGTGAGTTGTCTTCTTCTAAACTTTTTTTTTTTATGCAACGTCCTTCCTCCTTCCTCTTCGCGCTTATTTTTTTTCCTTCTTCTCTAGCCTCATAAATTCATTATGCATCCATCTCTCACATTAAAAATTTTCCTATTCTTATTATTCCTCTTTGAAAGACCCAAAAATAAATAAAATCTCATAATAATTTCCCACCTATTCAAGAATCTATCCTGAAGATGGATCCCCACTGGGATTCGAAACATCGACCAATGTTCTATAACACCATGGATAATCTAGAAAACTCTTCAATAATTCATACCGAAAGAGCTTGAAAACCATAAAGAAAACATTTCATTAGAAAATTTTCACACACCTTTTAGCTAGCCTATCATATTAAATTTGATTGAAACAACTAATTAAAACAAAGATGTATGCCCCTAATTTAGTCTCCATTATTTACTAGCACAACCATTTAAACTAAATGGTTGGTAAGTGCCAATAGGAATCAATCCATAATAAGCATGAAAACACTTACTTCATCATACAAATCTAGTTCTAAAATTAATAAAAATCCTAAGAATTAAGTAAATTATAACTTTATTTAAAATATGTAAGTTAAACATATATGCATTTTTGAAAACATGTAACAAGATTCTTAATCATGGGGATTCACCCCCACTTTATCATGGATATTCTTAATCTATAAATAGGTTTTTTTATAATACCATGGACCAATGCCATAGCTTATTAGTAGGAATGACTAAAAATTAATAAATTTTTCCATATGAAACTTTTTCATATGACATTTTATTTAATTAATGAAATTAATTAAAAGGGAAAAAAACATTACTTTTGAAATAAATCTCAATCGTCAATTTGTGTATAATGTTAAGAATATTCTAGAATATTATATGGATATTATATGGTACCATAAACCTATTGAGTATTGATAGTTAAATTAACATTTTGAAAGCTATTTTCCATAATAAACATGCCTACAAACATAACTAGGTGGTCGTTGGAGCTAGGCTACAATTATCATTGCTTGAACCATGATTGAAAATAAATCCTTGGATTGTGGTAGAGAAAATTCAACGATAGAGGTTGATATAGAAAGTTTCAATTACAATAAACCACTGAAATGCTTTTAGTTGATGGCTAATAGATGATTTTATGGAAAATACAATCTCCCAAAATTCTCAATGGATATTGGCCTAAACAATAAGGTATGTGGATGGAAATTTGGTCTTTCAATGGCCAAGACTAATATAGGCCTTCACACATGTGGAAAACCTCAAGAGGGATGTGGTTAAAGATAAAATGATCAGTTTATATTTCAATGTAAAGAATTAAGTTTCTTTTAACTTTTCAATATCGATAAAGCTAAAATAAACTAGACATTTATATAAAAATATAAGTAATTTAAAATTTTATATTTATTTACAAAGTATACGTTTAACCTTATTAAAATGTGTTGACATGATACTTTTCTCCTTGTCAAGTTGTACAAACTTTAACTAAATAATCTTTTCTACATATTATAATTCTAAATAGACTTGGATGAATACATATGAATGACACTAGTTCGCTAATAGTAAAGTCTATATAGGAATCATATAATGGGAATTCAATAGGACTATTTACTTTTTTATTATTTGGACATCATTCCTTATATATAATAAGTCTATTATTGTTTATTATAGGGTAATTTTTCCACTCATTCAAACAATTGCAATGAATCTTTTAAATAAAATAAAAATACAACATTGTTTTGCACATATCACTTCAATGTCCAATAAAAATTAAAATAATATAACTATTTGAAATCTACAACAACACAAATTTTCTAGAAAAGAAATATAAATTTTTAGTTCCATATAATTTGACAGATTGGTAAGACCAAATAGATAAGGGTAACATCAAACAAAATTTGGAGTCCTAGGACCTAGCCTTCCTTGACTCAGAGAGGGCTCTCTCTATATTTGTATAAAAGATAGAACTTGTTTGATTTAGGATGCTGATTTTAGGCTAGTTAAATTGATAGGGTTTGTTTTGTTTTGTTTGGTTGGGCTTTTTGTTAAGTAGAAAAAATAGAGTAAGAGAAATTCAAACCATTGGGTTATGGGGTCTGTGAAAGGCTTGAAGAGTTCAACAATAAATCAAGGGTGTTTCATAGGGCAAGTTAACAAAGGAAAATGGATCTTAATAGCTTATATGAATGTGAAATGAACATTAAGTTGTGAGTTTAGTAGGTTTAAAGGGCAATTAAGAAACCTTTAACATATACTAGAATGAGAAAAGTCTTTAAGATCACTATGCTTTAAGAAAGAACCAAATGATAGGGCACACCATAAACTTCTTTGGCTAAACTTCACCAAGAAAAATTTAAGACAACAATCCAGCAAACCCTAGAGAGCAGGGAACTCCTAAATTCTCTAGCAATTTACCTTCAGACAAAGAAAACATTTAAGATGACATATAAGTGATGATTAAAGAGTAGGAAACTCCTAAATTCTTCAATAAAATTTAAAAAGACCTTCAAAGTGACTATTCAAGATGGAATAAAGGATAGGGAAAACCATTAACTTCTTCAGCCAAACCCTAATAAAAAAACTTCAAAGAAAAGGCCTTGAAAACAATGTTTCAAGCTACACCGAAGGACAGGGCATACCATAAAATTCTTTGGCTTGACTCCATTAAATCATTTTTAAGACAACAAGCTAAGTGGAACCAAAGAGAAACTAAGAATTCTCCAATTAGACCCAGTAGAGGAAAACATTTGAACAATAGAAACCAGACAGACTTAAGGTGCCTCTAACAACATATCTTAACCTAAATTTTTTTCTCTATTGCAAGAGAAAAGATGAACAATATAGAAAACATAAGGAAACAAATACAAGATCAGAACAACATAACCATTTAAACAAGTTCATGAATCCTATGAATATGCCTGCTCCATTTATGTTGAGTCCAAAACAGTCACAAAACTCCAAAGCCAACTTCTTCACAAATCAAAATCTATGTCATATTGAGCTCAACAATCAACTAAAACCAAAAATTATGAAGCATTACATGCAATATTTATCTGCAAAATGAGGATGTGAAGCCTATCTAGGGTTTCAAATGTCATTTATTACATAATTAATGCAGTTGACCTTTGAGACCATACAAGGCCCAAGGAAAAATATCTAAAACTCATTTATGGAAAAAATAACTTCTAACATAACTATTTGAGCTAATTTTGTAAAAAGTTTGTCTTTAAGGCTTCAAAATATGTTTTGCAAGAACTTCGGGTAAAGGCACAGCTCCAAGGTACAGGGGCGCAGTGCCAATGCAAACACACATCGCCAAGACTGGGAAAATGACTTGTTTTTCAGCTAACTTTTGGAGGCCTTCCCGATGTCCAAATGAGCTCCATGATAGCTCATTGGAAAGCCTGTCTTGTCTAGTTTCCATATTCCTTTACTTTCTTGAATGGTGCCCATTTTTTTTTTCAAAAACCGCTTCTCCCAATATTGCTAAAAGCGCAGCGATAATGCCAAAAAGAGGGCAGAAAGGTTATTGTTTGGTGGTTTTTGGCCCTTTTGAGGGACCAGTTTTGCTCCAAATCCTCTGAAAATTTCTAAGGATGATGTACTTGGCATGAGGAACATGAATATGTTGATTTTTTTTAATTTTAGTGCCCCAAAAAAGAGTGCAGCGCTAGTGGCGTTGCACGTTTGGCCCAATTTTCTGCAAGCCAAACTGTCAAAAATTCAAAATTTGCACCAAGTGCGAAAATTTGGAAATTACTTTGTTGATCATGATTTAGATGCTCGAAGGGACACATCAGCAAGGATATTGAGCTTTTCCTTCTCCTTGGCCTCATTTAGAGCCTAAATATTTGCATGGGCTCATTTGAGCTTGGCCCTTGCAATCCAGTTTCTCATGGCATAATGTCTTGCCATCTTCCTCTGCATGTCAGTGTCTCTCTTGGCCTTCTCTAGCTAACCCTCTAGGTGCGATTTTTCCCTCTAAAGCCAAGATTCTCTATCCTTGATAATTTCTTTGCCAAGAAGCTCACTTGCTAATTTATGCCTCTTTCTCTCTTTCCTGAGCTAAAGCCTTCTTCAACCCAATTGTCTTGGGCCTCTATCTAGGAAGTTGTTCTTCCTCATCATCATTATCCTCAAAATTTCCCAAGGTCTCATCTAGCAAAGCCTTGGCCTTTCCATCCTCTTTCTGAGCTCTGATTTCCCTGACCTCACTGATGCCCTATTTTGTCTTCAACTGCTAGTTTTCCAGCTCAAAATAGCTGATCACATTCTTTATCCTACCAAGATTAGCTTCAAGCCCACTAATATTGGCTTCCTTGCTTTTGAGCAACATATTGGTAATTCTCTCCTCATCTTCATCTTGAAGGTCAATTAGCTGAAATTCTTTCTCAGTTTCATGCTTGTCCTCCTCCTCAACAATGACATGATCTATGACTTTTCTTTGCCTTTATCAAGTTGTTTTGCTGATGAAGAAGGCATGGCCCCTTGCACCTCAAGTGCAGCAAACACATGCCTATAGCCCCTTCGGTATGTCAAAGGAAATTGCTTAATTTCACTCATCTTAGTGCCATTTGTCTCAATGTTCCCATCACTTCTTGATGCTTTATCATCATGATATGAGGGTGAAGGGTTGTGGAAAGGTGATGTGGAAGGGTCATCATGGGGTGAAGGAATGTGAGGGGGTGGAGATGTATGAATAGCAGGAAGTGATGGAGAAGTGGATATGGGAGGATGAGAAGATGAAGGATTATCTTGTTGATGATGGCCATGTGTAGTAGTGTAAACCTCATGAGAAATGAAGGCATCCCATGGAATGTTCTTCTGTTGGAGCTGGTGCATAACCACCATAAGTGAATGATGAAAAAGGCTCTGCATTTGATAATCGTAGTCTCTCTTTTGCACTATGTAGGCCATTTTGTCAATGCTATGGAAAAGGTATTATGGTATATGCGACATCCTAACTCTAGTGAAATGCATAAGAAGACGGATATGATATGAGTAAAGGTGGAAAAAACTTCCCTCATAAGTGAAATACGTCATTATTATCCTCATCATGGGTACATATCTATCAAGCAGATGAGAAAAATGGAAGATGTATTTGTGATGATATTTATACCTAGTATTAAGGCAGGGTTCAAAGTAACTCATGTCCAAGTTTTCTTGTTTGAACCATTTCTCTCCTACACTAGGTATTCATATAGCATCTGCAATGGCATTTTGTAGACATCTCAAAGGTGACCCTAACAATATTAACTTGTTTGTCATGAAAATTGATAATGAATAGTCTTGTTAGCTCCGGGTGGTTTCGGACTTGCTGTACTTTTTCACAAAATTCAAAGTAACCTACATGCTTAATGCAATCAACAGTGAGGGGTGAGGCCATGAGTTCTCTTGTATTTATGGGCTCAAAAATGTTTATCTTTCCTCCCTTATGATCATTTATTTTTGGCATTTGTGCCTCAATACCACTGCCACTGTCTTCTTCCTCTGACGTTTTTAAAACTCTATTTTGGAAACCCTAGGATGTAAGTGGAAATGAGATGAGGGGAAAGGAATGAAATGGTAGCTTTGAAAAATAAAGGGAATGAGTGAATGAAGGGAATGGGTGTAGGGAGAAGCTTAGATGAATGAGAAACCCTTAAGCAATGAAATTTCCCTGTCTATAACTAATTTTATTCTAGGAGGATGAAATAGGGATTAAACAGTGATCTCAAGCTAAGACTTAGGGTTTCCTTTTAGGGTTTCATTTCCATTGATTAAGAATTCACCAAATGGCATAAAAATAGGGATTGTATCATGTACTTACCCCCTAATATTGCTTGGATGAACTTAGAAAGGATTTGGAGAAGATTTGATGTGATTTGAATGGCCAAAACCCTTTCTATCCAAGTCTGCAACGCCAATGTTTGAGGGCACAACGCAAGGATCTGAGCACATAGCGCCAAGTAAATCTTCACAGGGTTTGTTGAGAAAGAATGCAGCACTTCGACAAGGGTGCAACAACATATCCCAAGCGCACAACGCCTTTATATTTTGTGTGGAGGAAAACTGGCAAGAGCACAATGCTAACTCCCAGGCACACAATGTCAGGCCAAATGCGTAGTGCCAAGGAACTTTAGCAGAATTTTTCTCGAAAACTCTCCAACTCTTCCTTTCTCAGTTATTTTGATATTTTTAATGGAAACGATGATCCTTTTGAAGTGTTGAATAGGCTTTTATAGGCTTATGGATCTAATTTAACTTTGAAAACCCACTTTCTAATGCTTGAAACCCCTTTTCCTTTTCTTGTTGATATTATTTTACACTTTTTTCTTGTAGGTTGTTGAAGTCATGAAGTTGACTTTCCTTTTGCTCCTTGAGGCATGACAAGTTAATTTTGGCAGCTTTGGGATTTAATCACATAGTAGCATCTTCAAAATATTTTGTAGTTTCCACCATAAATTTCAACTCATCTTTTCCACCTCTTCTGGAAACCTTCCTCAAAACCCTAGGTGTATGCAGTTCTTTACAACAATCATTAGTGTTGTCTTCTAAGTTCTCTATATCCCTTTCAAGTTCATTCATTTCTGTCCAATTCACCTCACCTTTTTTTCCATATTCCATCAATATTTTATGATAGAATTTCTTCATTTTTGGCCTTTTGTGCTTCCTCCATGTCATTTTCTATAGGTGATCACCACTATGGCACTGAAATAGACTAACCAGTTCATAACCCTAGTCATATACAAGATCAAGTGTTTCCTCTTTCCTTGCTGCAAGTTGTTTTTATTCAAGAGTAGACAGTCTACATCATCAGTACCTTCAACTGATAAATCTTCTAAAACTCCTGAAGAAGTGCTAAAATTTATCCATTTTCCTCATTTGTAGGTTCTGGACTAAGAATATAATCCTCTTTGGAAATTTTAGGTTCTTCTTGAATAACCATCCATTGAAATTCTATTACATCTGAGCCATATTCTAGCAAAGGAAAAGCAGTGCCTGAAACATCCCAAGATGACCCTAAACAATGTAAAACCCTAATTACCTAGTAGGAGGGTCCTCTGACCTTATTTTGACTAAAATTTGACTTGGATATTTTCAAGTGAAAATAGAGTATTTTTATAGGTTATTATTCCCAAAGGAACATGGGAATGAGTTAGCAACAAAAAACCTAGAGGGAGGATGGAGTCTATTGACAGGGGAAAATGAGGAAAAGAGGTCTAAGTAGGAAAGAAGGATGAAAATGAGAGTTATAATCCCATAATGAGTCTCTTAATAGCAATAGGGTGACTTTGATATGGAAAACTGATAGATAGGGAAATTTTTTTGTGAAGATAATGAAGGCAGTGAGATTTCTGAAAACACATAATGTTTAATTAAATTTTGTTTTCAGAAGGCTGCCATTAGTCTATAGTCATCAAAAGATAGTGAAAAATACTAATGACTAACAGTGGCTCCACTTGTGGAGGGTAGCTCCTTCAGGAGGTGTCAAGCACCTCAGAGTTCAGATCTCTGGAATTTGTAAATCAATCCCTTACTTGTACTTGGCAGATTTCCTCTTTTTCAAATGTCGATTTTGCTCTTATTCGTTGAAGCTGTAATCTTACACTCTGAAAAACATGATTGCTTCAATATCAACTCTACTTACTCATCATACTTTTCCTAACATTTTCTCTTCATTTGGGTGCATTTGGATTGGAAAACCCTGAACATCATCTTTTCTGTTGAAATCATAAACTATCTACTTCTACCCTTATATCATCTAAAAGCTTAGATTAGACTGATGAGCTCTTTTATTCTCTACCTAATCTACTTATCTATCAAGGTTAAATAGTTTGACAAATTTTCATTCTCTAATCTATCAACATAAAATCCAAAACATGACCAAATCAAGGTTAAGCAGTTTGAGTTGTCATGAGCTGTGGCATTTTGGACAAGCCGCACACATATTTTATTTTTGCACAGGTAAAAGTAGAAACTTGAGGGAAATAATTTATAACTTGTCACTCATCCCTCTATTTTTTCTTTGGTTCAGATTTGAACTTTGGAACCAATATCTTTTCCTAACCTAGTCTACTGATGAGCCAAGTTTAAATAGTTTGGAAAATCTTCATTTTCTAACTTATCAGCAAAAATTTAAAACACGTTCAATCATGGTTAGGCTAGATGACTGAACAAGACTTTCCTTTCTCAAAATTAGTGGCATTTTGACTTGCACACTTTCAGAAACATTCTTTTTTGGTATGGGGCCTTACCTCTTATTTTTTATCTACCCTCTTTTCTTCTTCTTCTTTTTTTGTTTCATTTTTCTGATCTTTTACTCAAGAAATTTTATGTACAATGAATAAAGCTTTAAACTAATAACTTCAACAAAAATAATGATTGAACATCCTGTCATTAACAAGACCTCCAAATAACTCTGTTCCATCCATTTCTTGTAGAAAGAATGCATTGTTACCTCTAACTGAATGGATTATGTATGGGCCTTTCCACAGATTTTCAAATTTTCCATAGTTGCCTTTGTCCTCTGTTCTTGAATCCCACTTCAGCACTTTGTATCCAATCTGGAAATCATTGGATTTAGTCCTCTTGTCAAAAATATTTTTGATATTCCCTTGTACTGCTCGTGTTCTCTTGTATACTTCTTCCCTTGATTGCTACAATTGAATGATTTGGTTTAGCCTCCTTTGGATATCATTCTCCTCTGATTGTACCTCTTGAATAAGCCTCATCACTGGTACTCCCAAGGATGTTGGAAAAACTGCATCCATACCATACACTAGTTGATAGGGAGACATCTTTATTGATTTTTTGTTTGTTAATATGTCTGCCCATAGTGCATGCACTAATTTGCTGTGCCATGACTTTTTGTTCTCTTCCAACAATTCCTTAATGATATTTACCAAAATTTTATTAGAGGACTCATCCAACCCATTACCTTGAAGGTAATAAGTTGTAGAATTCCCTAATGTGATGTGATACTTGTGGAAAAAGTACACCATTATTTTGGATTTAAAAGCAGCAACATTATCAGTGATGATTTTTCTTAGACAACCAAATCTAGAAAAAATTGATTTTCAAGGAATTTGATGATTACTGAGTCAGTGGCAGTCCTTGAATGGATGGCTTCTATCCATTTGGTGAAATAGTTAGTTCAATTGACGATCCATTTGTGTTAGGCAGGGGAGGCAAGGTGGATTTCTACAATGAAATCTAAACCTCATTGTTGAAAAGGAGTTTCAACATTGATAGGGTGTAAGGGCGAAGGCATTAGTTTTCTCTTTCCCTCAAATATTTGGCATTTATGGTAAGTCACTACTAGCTTATGGATATCAGGGAAAAGAGTGGGCCAATAGAAATCAGCTCTAAGGATTTTTTTGGCAGTTGTTTTCCAATAGAGATGACCTCCACATTCTCGTTCATGAAACTCATGCATGATTATATCTGCATCTTCTTTAAGTAAACATTTAAGAAAGATACCAATATAATTTTTCCAATATAAAGCTTTATCTAGAATGCGAAAATTTACAGCTTTTAGTTTCAAGAATCTGGCCTTCCTTTTGGAAAAACCAAGAGGAGAATTTAGATTAAAAAGCACATGTAATGTATCATCATAACATACCAGAGTGAGTTCACAAATTCTTCTTCAATAGGTGGAGTTGCCAGCTCTTCTTGTTCATCCAAGGAATGTATCATGTTTATGTCTAATGCTTGAAAGTTTGCTTCAACCATTAGTTTTTCCAGTCCTTTCCCTTTGATTAGCTTGGTGGGCTTGATTTCTAGATCATACTCTAAGATGATAGAAATCCATGTTCCTCTTTTCCCATCAGGATCCTGAGTTAGTATGTCTTTAACAACTTCATGAGGAACAAAAAAAAATAACATCTGAATGCAAGATGTAAACTCTGAAATCGTTTAAGGTTTTGATTAAGGAAAAAACTTGTTTCTCCATAATTTTATATTTCAAAGGTGCATATCTTAGAGCCTTGTTGAAGAAAGCTATAGGTTGTTCTTGTCTCATTATGTTCTTTTGTAGCAATACTGCAGCAATTGTGTGTTCTGATGCAAATGAGAAGATAAAGAAGTCCTCGGTAAAGTTAGGGCTGATTAGAACTCGTGTTTGGGTAAGTTATTGTTTTACCAGTTCAGAGGATTGCTTTGCTTCTATGGTCCATTTTACTCTTATTTCTCTTTTCAACATGTTTGTAATGTTTCTTATGAGTTCTGCAAGGTTTTTTATGAACCTTCTTAAGAAGTTGATATTTCCAATGAAATATTGCAGCTCTTTGATGTTCCTAGGGTGATTGATCTACAATATCCCTTCAATCCTCTTTGGATCTATCTTAATCCTTTATTCATATATGATATGGCCTAAAATTTTCCCTTCTTGAAGACCAAACAAATTTTTCTTAGGATTTAAGGATAAACCATACTTTCTACGCCTTTCAAATACTTTTCTTAAGTGAGATAGGTGTTCTTCATCGGTTTTTGAGTAAACAGTCATGTCATCAAGGTATATCACAATGAAGTAACCTATTTCTTCAGAAAAATAAATGTCGATGGCTCTTTGAAAAGTGGCCCCGACATTCATTAACCAAAAGGCATTTTGACATACATGAAGGTGCCCCAAGGTGGGTTGAAGGCGGTTTTCTACTGATCATCTGGATGTACTAGCACCTGATTATACCTTGAAAAACCATCAAGCAAAGATATGCTTTTGGAGCCTACCACCCTTTGCAATATATGATCCATCTTAGGTAAAGGGTAGTTGTCTTTCAAGGAAGCCTTGTTTAAATTTCTGAAGTCTATGCATAGCCTAATTTCCCTTGTTTTCTTCCTCCCTGATATAATATTTGAGACCCATTCCAAGTACCTGAGTGGGACTATTATTCCAGCATCATGCATTTTTCTTTCTTTCTGAACTAGAGGCATTAGGAAAGGGTTTATCCTACGCAATTTATGCTTGAATGGCTTTTGGTTTTCCTTGATAGGAATCTTATGTTGAATTATGTTTGTATCATAGGACTTCAAGTCCTCATATCCCCATTCAAACACATCCTTAAACTCTTTGAAAAACTCAATGTATTTCTGTTTTATAAGAGCTGGCAGTGTTTTGGACAAATTTATCATATTAGGTTCTTCTTCACTGCCTATGTTGCATTCTTCTACATCTATTTCGGTGGAGTATATTTTAGGATTCCTAGCAACATCATTAAAATCAAACAGTTCTTCTAAGGGTGCAAGTCCTCTTGGAAATAAGTTTTCTTTGCATTACAATATCTCAAGGTCCCTTTTGTCTGAATCTTCACACAATTCTACCTCGTGAGGGTGTTCTATCATATTTATACCAACAACATAAGGTGGCTTTTTTTTGTGTGTTTTTTCCTCAAAAGAGCGGCCCTCTTCATGATTTGAATCTTATTTTGGCATTTCAAACTCATTTTTGGATTGCTGGAAGACTTCAATTTGTTTTTCACCTTCAAAAACTTGCCAATAATCTATGTTATCGAGGATTTTTGGTCTACTTTTAACCTTTACCGTGTATTGTTCACTGGCATGAGGCAGTTGGCAAGTGATGGCAACAAAGGCTAGTTCATTTGCAAGGCTGTTTTGAGTTCTTGGGACAGAGGTAAGCTCATATTTTTCAAATGTTTTTAGGAGGTCTAAAGCAGCATTTATATATTCTCTTAGCCTAGGATTTTTGGCTAAATATTCTCCTTTAATCTTCCTTATAATTAACTCAGAATCTCCTTGAACGGAAATCCTCTTAGCTCCTATACTTTTCAGCAATTGTAACCCTAAGAGAATAGCTTCATACTCTATAATATTGTTTGTACATTGAAAATCTAGCTTGGAAGAGTGACCCTCATTAGTGTTGTGTATCCAAACACTTGCTCCTGAACCAGCTTTTCCACAAGAGCCATCAAAGCTCATGTTCCAAAGAGTTTCAAGTTCAGATTCGACATTATGTTGTTTTTCAAGGCTGCTAGGGTTTTTGCCATCATGTTCTTCATTGTGTGTTTGGTTTGATTGTTCTAATAGGTATTTCTCCTCCTCTTTTTCAGCTACTTGTTCATTAATGTCATCTTCATTGTACCAAATAAATGAATCAAGGTTTGAATGGACAGAATAGAGAGGGGTGTTATTTGGCCTATCTTGGATGCTTACCATGTATTTCATGTGAGATTCTTTGTATAGTCTTCTTGTTTGGTTAAAAACCAGAACGGTAGCATATGTCATGTCCATTTGGAGTTTTCCTTGGAGTTTGGCTCACCATGATCTAGATAAGAGCATGCCATATTTTGTGGGAATGTTAGCCACTACAATATCCATTACCATGCTCTTGGTTGGTATTTATGCCACATTGACACATATATATTTGACCAGGCTAAGACATTTAACTCTACTTGAATCAAACGAGTACAAGTCTTTGTATGGTCTGGTTATTTCGAGGCCTAATCTCTCCATCACTACCTTTGGCATGAGGTTATGTGTAGCACCAAAGTCTAGCATGGCATTGTGTAGGATTTTGTCATGGATGTTCAAACTGACATAGAATGGAGACACAGCTCCCTCTTGAAACTTTCCCTCTAACTCTAGTCCAAACAACAATTCTAGCTTGTCATCAGTCAGATTTAGAGTATCGGCGTCATTTCCTATGTTTAAAGGCTTCAGAACTTTGGGTCTATATATATATATTGAGTCATTAATTCAGTAAGAGGTATGGCTATTTTTATCTTGGAAATTGCATTCTAAATACCAAATGGTGTCTGTGTTCTTGGCAGAGTTAGATCATTTTTATCATACATCATTTTTTCAGTAACTTTAGCTTGTTGAATTTTATTCAGAATATCAGTTAAAGAAGTTTTTTCACGGCCACTAGTTGATGTACTAGGTCAGCTTTGGTCACCATCATGTTGGTTGTTTTTTTAGGAGTGTTTTTAGTGGTCTTCCTAGTAGTAATCTCTAGTTTGTTCCTCTTGGGGATATCTTGGGTTTTCCTACTTCTGAGGTCATACTGCCTATGAACCTCCATGATAGCATTTTCAAACCCTAGTTTGTATTCTTTAGAATCCTCATACGTCCTTACAATTTGGTTTGAGGAAAACAAACCTTATTCTTCTTATGTGATAAAAACAACATCCTCATTATCAGAGCCTATTAAATTCACCTATTTTTCTTCTGGCTCCTCAGTCTCTCTTTCCTCTTCATCTACATATTTTCTTGGAAAGGAGGTCTAATTTGCTGGTCATATTCTCTTTGTCTTATTTGAGTAGGGTCCCCTATGAAGTTTTGGTTTCTATTTCTATTTTGAGGGTTTGTTTGATTTTCCCTAGGGGGTGCTCTTTAATTTAAGTTAATTCTCTCCATCATCCTTTCCATTTTCCTAACTATACTATCAATTTTAGCATAAGATTTGGAGGTCATAGTTTCCTCTTTGTATGCAACCCTCTTCTTTGTTCTCATTATATCCCTTTTAGAAATTAGATTGGCTTCTACACTTAATGCTCCCCTTTGCATGTCTTCTAAGGTAAGGGGATCTCTTTCTCTTAATTGATAAGCCATGTCTGGATCAAATCCATCTGGAAATTTTACTAAGGCTAGGCCTTGTGGGGGTTTCATGTGGGGAGGGAGTGCATTGTATACACTATTGAACCTAGTGCAGTAGTCTTGAACACTCTCCCCAACATTTCTTTTAAGATTTTCATATTCTGATAGGATTTGAACAAGATTTTTCTTAGTCTCCCACTTGTTTATGAATTTTTGATAAAGGGAAGGGAGATCATGAATGCTATTAGGAGTTAAGTTCTTTAAACATTTCTTTGCTTCTCCCCCTAAAATTTTCACAAACATTCTCAATTTTATAGTCTCATCTTCTATTTCTTGGTAGTCCAAAGCATGATTTATCTTGTCTACATGTTGTTGGAAAGTTGTAGGACCAGTTCCATTAAAATGAGGTATTTTAGATTGATAGTCCTTAGGCATAGGCAGTAAAGGTTGTGGTAGTACCAGGGGGGCATACCATGCTGCCATAATGGGATGTAATGGAACCCAAGGATGATTTATCAGAGGAGGGTTTATGAGTTTAGGTGGAGGATGAAATTGAGTGGTTTGCAAAGTGGATGTATGAGTGGGGGTAGCATATGTACTTGGACCTGTTAGCCGATATTGAGCAGATTTGGAACGAAAGGAGTCAAAGTGTTGGAGAAGCTAAAAATCAGGAGGAGTGGAAGGAGAGGCTTCTCTACTAGGACTCTGTTGTAAGCTTGTAGGCTCAAGGTCTGTCTGGTCTATCCAACTTTGAGATTACTTCTGAATAGTTTTCTTCTATGGTGAAAGTCAAATTGGGTATCTTGCAAGGGTGTAAGGTTTTCAGGAAAATAACTTTCCTTGTGAATTGGTCTGACAATAGTTGAATCCTTAGTCCTAGAAGTTTTTCTTATGGTTATTTTTGGGTTATCAACTATAGCAGGAGGGTTTGGGCCATGGTGAGATCTGGTGCTGATTCTTTGTGAAGCCAGATTTCAGACCCACAACAAAGAGAGGTTTAAAGTGCGTAAGGATTTTGAAAAATAGACCTATTTGAAAAATTGTTGAATTCACACAATATGTGGTTGGGTTTTATATTGATATGATTGACTAATACATTCCTAGGGGAGTCTATGAGGACCAGTGGAGTCAACAGGCCTACTGAAAACCAGTGGAGTCACCAAGTGGATTATGCTAATTGTTTTGAGGAATTTTTTGTTGTCCACCTTAAACAATTGGATACCAATCTTGAGATATTTTTGGGTTTTCTGAGTTCTTTATATAACACTAATATTTTTAAAGAGTTTTCCCCAATGGAGTCGCCATTATGTTAGGTCCTTGTAATTTTTCAGATTGGCAAGACCAAATAGACAAGGGTAATATCAAACCAACTTTGGAGTCCTAGGACCTGGACTTCTTGGACTCAGAGAGGGATCTCTCTATATTTGTATAAAATATATAACTTGTTTGATTTAGGATGCTAATTTTAGGCTAGTTAACTTAATAGGGTTTTCTTTTTTTGTTTTTTGTTGTTGGGTTGCTTGTTGAGTAGAACAGATAGATTAAGAGAAATTCAAACCATTGGGCTATGGGGTCTGTGAACGGCTTGAAAAGTACAACAATAAATCAAGGGTGTTTCATAGGGCAAGTTAATAAAGCCAAATGGATCTTAATAACTTATGTGAATGTGAAATGAACATCAAGTTGTGAATTTAGTAGGTTTAAAGGGAAATTTATAATCCTTTAACATATACTAGAACAAGAAAAGTCTTTAAGATCACTATGCTTTAAGAAAGAACCAAAGGACAGGGCACACCATAAACTTTTTTGGCCAAACTTCACCAAGTAAACTTTAAGTCAACAATCTAGAAAACCCTAGAGAGCAGGGAACTCCTAAATTCTTCAATCAGACTTTAAAATACCTTCAAAGTGACTATTCAAGATGGACTAAAGGACAAGGAAAACCATAAACTTCTTCAGCCAAACCCTAATCAGTAAACTTTAAAGAAAAGGCCTTAAAAACAATGTTTCGAGCTACACCAAAGGATAAGGCATACCATAAAATTATTTGGCTTGACTCCATTAATAATTTTTAAGACAACAAGCTAAGTGGAACCAGAGAGAAACTAAGAATTCTCCAATCAGACCCAGCAAAGGAAAATATTTGAACAATAGAAAGTAGACAGACATAAGGTGCCTCTACCATCATATCTTAACCTAAATTTTCTACTCTATTGCAAGAGAAAATATGAACAATATGTAAAACATAAGGAAAAAAATACAAGATCATAACAACATCACCATTTAAAAAAGTTCATGAATCCTATTAATATACTTGCTCCATTGATGTTGAGCCCAAACAGTCACAAAACTCCAAAACCAACTTCTTCACAACTCAAAATCTATATCATATTGAGCTCAAAAATCAACCAAAAACAAAAATTATGAAGCATTACATGAAGTATTTATTTACAAAATGAGAAGGGGAACCCTAGCTAGGGTTTCAAATGCCATTTATTACATAATTAATGCATTTGACCTTTGATACCATGCAAGGCCGAAGGAAAAATATCTAAAACTCATTTATGGCAAAAAATAACTTCTAACATAACTATTTGAGCTAATTTGGGAATTTTTTTGACTTTAAGGCTTCAAAATATCTTTTGCAATAACTCATAGTAAGGGCGAAAATCCAAGGTACATGGGTGCAACGCCAGTGCAAACGCGCAATGCCAAGACTGGGAAAATGACCTGTTTTTCCACTAACTTGTGGAAAGCCTCTCATGTATAGTTTCCAAAACGGCCTTTACCTTCAAGAATGGTTCCCATTTGCTTTGTTAAAAACCAATTCTCCCAATACTACTAAACACGCAGCACTAGTGCCAAAAAGAGGGCAAAAAGGTGATCGTTTGGTGGTTTTTGGCCCTTTTTGGGGACCAATTTTGCTCCAAATCCTCTTAAACTTTCTAAGGATGATGTAATTGGAATGAAGAACATGAATATGTTGATTTTTTTTCATTTGAGTCCCCCAAAAAATATCGCAACGCTAGTGGCGCTGTGCGTTTCACCTAATTTTGTGCAAGCCAACTGTCAAAAATACAAAATTTGCACCAAGCGCCAAAAGTTGGAACTTACTTTGCTGATCACGATTTAGATTCTTGGAGGGACACATCAACAAGGATATTGAGCTTTTCCTTCTCCTTGGCCTCATTTAGATCCTAAATCTTTGCATGGGCTCGTTTGAGCTTGGCCCTTGCAATCCAGTTTCTCATGGCATAGTGTCTTTCCATCTTCCTTTGCATGCTAGTGTCTCCCTTGGCCTTCTCTATCTAACCCTATAGGTGCGATTTTTCCCTCTAAAGCCAAGATTCTCTATCCTTGCTAATTTCTATGGAAAGTAGCTCACTTGGAGTGAGTTTCTTTGCCAATTCTACCTCTTTCTCTCTTTCCTGGGCTAGAGCCTTCTTCAACCCAATTGTCTTTGGCCTATGTCTAGGAAGTTGTTCTTCCTCATCATCACTATCCTCAAAATTTCCCAAGGTCTCACCTAGCAAAGCCTTGGCCTTTCCAGCCTCTTTCTGAGCTCTGATTTCCCTGACCTCACTGATGGCCTACTTTTCCTTCAACTGCTAGTTTTCCAACTCAAAATGGCTAATCACATTATTTTCCATACCAATATTAGCTTGAAGTTCACTAATCGTGGCATCCTTTATTTTGAGAAACATATTGGTAATTATCTTTTCATCATCATATTCAAGGTCAATTAGATAAAACTCTTGCTCAGTTTCATGATTTTCCTCCTCCTCAACAATGACATGCCTATGACCTTTTCTTTTCCTTTATCAAGTTATTTTTCTGATGAAGGAGGCATGGCCCCTTGCACCTCAAGTGCAACAAACACATGCATGTAGCCCCTCTGGTATGTCAAAGGAAAAGACTCAATGTCACTCATCTTAGTGCCATGTGTCTCAATGTTCCCATCACTGCTTGATGCTTTGTCATCATGATATGAGGGTGAAGGTTTGTGGAAAGTTGATGTGGAAGGGTCATCATGGGGTGAAGGAATGTGAGTCGGTGGAGATGTATGAACAACAGGAAGTGATGGAGAAGTGGATATGGGAGGATGAGAAGATCAAGGATTATCTTGCTGATGATGGCCATGTGGAGTAGTGAAAACCTCATGGGAAATGAAGGCATCCCATGGAATGTTATTCTTCTCGAGTTGGTGCATAAACACCATCTTGATAAGTGAATAATGAAAAAGGCTATGCATTTGCTGATTTTAGTCTCTATTTTGCACTATGTAGGCCATTTTTTCGATGCAACGGAAAAGGTAATATGGTATATGCAACATCCTAACTCTAGTGAAATGCATAAGAAGAAGGATATGATATGAGTAAAGGTGGGAAAACCTTCCCTCACAAGTGAAATACTTCATTATTATCCTCATCATGGCTGCATATCTATCAAGCAGATGAGAAAAGTGGAAGATGGATTTGTGATGAGCTTTATACCTATGTTTAAGAGAGGGTTCAAAGTAACTCATGTCCAAGTTTTCTTGTTTGAACCATTTCTCTCCCACACTAGGTATTCTTGTAGCATATCCAATGGAATTTGTAGACATCTCAAAGGTGACCCTGGCAAGATTAACTTGTTTGTCATGCAAATTGATAATGAATAGTCTTGTTAGCTCCAGGTGGTTTTGGACTTGATGTACTTTTTCACAAAATTCAAAGCACCCTACATGCTTAAAGCAAGAAACAGTGAGCGGTGAGGCCATGAGTTCTCTTTTATTGATGGGCTCAAATCTGTTTATCTTTCCTCCCTTATGATCATGTCTTTCTGGCATTTGTGCCTCAGCATCACTTCCACTGTCTTCTTCCTCTGACATTTTTAAAACTCTGCTTTGGAAACCCTAGGATGTAAGTGGAAATGAGATGAGGGGAAAGGAATGAAATGGTAGCTTTGAAAAATGAAGGGAATGAGTGAATGAAGGGAATGGGTGTAGGGACAAGATTAGATGAATGAGAAACCCTTAAGAAATGAAATTTCCCTATCTATAATTTATTTTCATCGAGGATGAAATAGGCATTAAACAGTGATCTCAAGCTAAGACTTAGGGTTTTTTTAGGGTTTCATTTCCATTGATTAAGAATTCACCAAATGGCATAAAAATAGGGCTTGTATCATGTACTTACCTCTTAATATTTCTTGGATAACCTTAGCAATGATTTGGAGAAGATTTGTTGTGATTTGAATGGCCAAAACCCTTTCTGTGCAAGCTCGCAGCGCCAATGGCTGAGGGCACAGTGCCAGGCTCTGAGCGCATAGCGCGAAGGAAATCTTCACATGGTCTATTGGGAAAGAGCGCAACGCTTCAACAAGGGTGCAGTGCTAGCTTGAAGGCGCACAATGCCTTCATATTTTGCGTGGAGGAAAATTGGCAAGAGTACATCCCCAACTCCCAGGTGCGCAACACCAAGCCAAATGCGCAGTGCCAAGGAACTTTAGAAGAATTTTGCTTGAAAACTCTCAAAATCTTCCTTGTTGAATTCTTTTGATATTTTGAATGGCAACAATGATTCTTTTGAAGTGTTGAATGGGCTTTTATAGGCTTATGGATCTAATTTAACTTTGAAAACCCACTCTCTAATGTTTGAAACCCCTTTTCCTTTTCTCACCGATATTCTTTTACACTTTTTTCTTGCAGGTTTCTAAAGTCATGAAGTTGGCTTTTCTTTTTCTCCTTGAGGCATGAAAAGTTCATTTTGGAAAATTTTGGATTTAATCACGTAGTAGCATCTTCAAAATATTTTTTAGTCTCCACCATAATGTTCAACTCATATTTTCCACCTCTTATGGCCAACTTCTTCAAAATCATAGGTTTCTGCAGTTCTTTATAGCAATCATCAGTGTTGTCTTCTAAGTTCTCTATAGCCCTTTCAAGTTCATTCATTTCTATCCATTTCACCTCACCTTTTTCCCATATTCCATCAATATTTTTTGATAGAATTTCTTCATGTTTGGCCTTGTGTGCTTCCTCCATGTCATTTTCTACAAGTGATCACTACTCTGGCACTCAAATGGACTAACAATTTCATAACCCTAGTCATATACAAGATCAAATATTTCCTCTTTCCTTGATGCAATTTGTTTTTATTCAGGAGTAGACAGTCTACATCATCACTACCTTTAGTTGATAAATCTTCTAACACTCCTGCAAAAGTGCTAAACTTTATCCATTTTCCTCATTTGCAAGTTCTGGACTGAGAAGATAATCCTCTTTGGAAATTTTAGGTTCTTCTTGAATAACCCTACCTTAACATTATATTAAATCTGAGCTAGATTCTTGCAAAGGAAAAGCAGTGCCTGAAACATCCAAGGATGACCCTAAACAATGTAAAACCCTAATGACCTAGTGGGAGGGTCCTTTGACCTGATTTTGCCTAAAATTTGACTTGGAGATTTTCAAGTGAAAACAGAGTATTTTTATAGGTTATTATGCCCAAAGGGGCATGGGAATGAGTTAGCAACAAGAAACCCTAGAGGGAGAATGGAGTCTATTGACAGGGGAAAATGAGGAAAAGAGGTGTAGGCAGGAAAGAAGGATGAAAATGAGAGGTATAAGCCCATAATGAGTCTCTTAATAGAAATGAGGTGACTTTGAGATCGAAAACTCATAGATAGGGAAAAAAAATTGTGATGATAATGAAGGCAGTGAGATTTCTGAAAAAACATAATGTTTCAATAAATTTTGTTTTCAGAAGGCTACCATCAATCTATAGTCATCAAAATATAGTGAAACATACTGATGACTAACATAACTTACAAGATATTTTTCCTTGAGAAATGTAGGTCTAATGATGGGTGTATATGTACATTAAAATAACATTACTTCTTGTCAACAAAAATGAATCTTTATATTGAATATGATTTATTTAGTGTATAATTTATGATAATGGGGAATCAAAATTTCATTGAATCAATATTGATCCATTATGTATATGGTCATGCACTCATTGACTAGCCATAAACAATACATTCAAGTATTATTCATAAATCTAACTAGAAAAATAAAGTAGTAAATGAAATAAATTTAATCATGCAATGAATGTAAGCAAGTGGAGTAGGTAGAAAGAAGATCCATGGGTGGAGCCATGAAAGATTGGTAGGTTCCATTTTTCCATGTAGAAAAAGGATGGGGGGATAAATTAGAATTGTTTCTCCTATTTGAGAAACTAGAAGAATCACTACAACCAAATCATTTGACCTTTGATGCCGACTACTATGATGTAATTTCAATAAATAAGTGATGCATGTATGAGCTCCATGACAATAGGATTTTATTCTATATAATTGATAACATTTATTTTTTAATAGGAAAATTGTCAACATTCTTTCTCTTAATTTTCATGGTACAAGATAAAAAAATAATAAAGAAAAAAATCATAGAAAAATGAAATTGGAACATTTTATAAAAAATTTCCTTGCCCTTCAACTGAAAAAAATTGAAAATAATTTTTCATTTAGAATTTGACAAGTAATTTTCTATTTTAACTCTCATTTGCATGGAAAATAATTAATGCTCTTATTTGATGGGCTAGATATCTCTCTATGGGTTATGGCGACTTTAGTTTTGAGTCCTAGATGTGGTACATTGAATTTATTGGATGGAGATCAACAAGTCTTGGTTTTTTTCGACCTCTAGTTATAGGTAAACAAGGATGAAACAATGAAAAAACCTTAATATGGAAATTTCTCCTTAATTATACTCTTTCAACCATTTTTTATTTTCCTTTAGATCCTATTGAGGCCTCAGAATTTTGTGGCAACAACATAGGGGAAAACCACAGGGTCCGGACCTTAGAGCAAGTCATTTTCTATTTGGTGTAGTGGCTCTGTCTGGGGATAAAGGGACCAGTTCCCCAATAAGGATAATGAGGGCGTGTTTTCTTTATAACATGCAAATGGAAAATAATTTAATCTATAATAAGCAATGAATAAATATATATTCTATTATATACCCGGAAATATTCATTCCTTAATGCGATCTAGAAAGATACCCTTCAACAATTGGTAATGAAGATTATTCAAAAGTTGAAAGAGATGAAAATTATAAAAAAATAATTATTTTGACATTTGTAAGTTTGATCATATATGAAATAAGAAACCATCAACAAATATCAGTACAAAAGTGCATTGAAAATCTATTTATGATAACAACTTTTACTATATAATAGAGATAAAAGATGACTGCCAATTAAAGAAGCAAAACTTAATATAATGTGTAGATATACCATATATGTGAGGTTCTACTCATTCAAGCTGACAGTATTGTTCTTCTCCTCTTCACGTTAAAGTAATTGAATGAACACAATAGTGAAACTTCAGTTAAACAACTTCAATCTCAAAAGATAACAAATTTTATTCCATTAATTCATTAAGGCATTCACAAACATACAAAAGTGCATTCATTGGGAATTTTTTTTGACAAATTTCTGGACCCTTGTCTAAATGCATGAAAGGGGTTTAAATACTAAACTAAATATGTCTAAAATATATTATTACATAAAAAATTGAGGAGGTTTCAAACAACCTTCCTCGTATTGAGTAAACTTAAACTGCAATCTAGGAATAAAAATAGCAGCATGCTTAGATGGGCTGATATTATTTTCCTATTTGATCTCTGAGGTGGAAAATATCTACCATCGGCTTTAGCTAAGCTGGCTGTGTAATCTTGGATCTGACCTGGCCTTTAAACAATGCATTCAAAAGTGCTTGCAATGATTTCTTAGTAGAATCAGTTAATGATTGTAGAGGCAGGCACTCATGATATGGTTTGATTAGAAAATTCCAGTAATTTTCTTGATCAAACTTAGTTATATTTTTAATAGTTTTTTCCTGTGTCTCTACATTTTTCATCCACTATGCTTCTAATTTTTCAAGTTCTGGGAGCACTTCGTCTATATATTCTTTGATAAGTTCAGCATTTAGAAGTTGTCCATTAACAAATTCGATGATTTCATTTGTCAGTTTTGTTGCCTTCTCAGCTTTCTTTCCTCTATCAGAATCTTGCCATTATATGAACTCATAATTTTTCTTTTGGACCTTTTCACACTCTAGCCTCTTGTTAGCAACTTGTTGGATCAAAGTCTTGCTAGTATCACAATATGAACTCGTGACTGAGATTTGATGACAAAACTCCTCCTATTGGCGCTTCAATTTTGCATTCAATTCAAGTGCCTCTTTAATAAATTACCCTATTTGAGGCTAATTTTTCAGTTTATCCATAGATTCTTCTATTTTTGTTTCCTTTTCTGAAATCTATAATTGGTGTTGCAATTTTAATCTTTCAAAGTCCTTTTAGAATTGTGACATTTTCATCTACATTTTATTACTGGCATTGAGATTTTCCTGTTCTAGTAGTATTTCCAACTCTTGAACTTTGTCTTCCTTTTGTTTGAGAATAAGTTTCACTTCTTCTGCTTTTTCAGTTGTAGCAGTAGCATGTGCACCAAAAAACTGTGATAGTTTAGTGAGATGTTCAATAGGATTAGCAAAAGAGTCCTTCCATACCACATCCACTTATTCATTATCAAGGGTGGTCACTTATTCATAAATTTGTCTTCTCTTTATTCTCTTGACTACGACTTGGTGACTTGGGCTATATAAAACATCTAATAGAGGTATTTCCTCAATTTTCAAAATTATTTCCTATGTTGGGTAGGCCGGGATGATCTCTTGATCCTGATTTTCTGGTACCTCTTGTAGTGGCATTGCAATTTCCACTATATCCTGGGTCTGCTTTGGATTTTGGAAACTTGTCGATTCTTCAGCATTAGGCTTTGTGGTGGTGTTTTCAGTGCTTTAGAAAACTTCTCCCATTATTTCTTGAAATATTTTTCTTAAGGTTTCTCTGTCTTTTCAGGTGTATTCTGAATATGATGAACTTCTTTAGAATATGATTCAACTCCACAATTTTCTTCTTCATTTTGAATCTCAATTCCTTTAATTACTTTTTCGATTATTTTCTCAGAACTTTCATTTTAACTTTCAGATTCATTGTCAGAGTGCTCTGAACTCTGAGAGTGGTGTTGTGATTTTTCTGACTCTTGATTTGATTTTTCTTGAGATTATGATCTTCTGACATGACCTTAGCCTCATCATCCATACTAATGCTGGGAGTTGGAATTTTAACATATTCAATAAATAATAGGTCCAAATGGAATGTTTCTAATATCTTGCTTTTATATGCTTGAAAATATTCAAATTTTTCTTTACTGAGCTTATTAGATGCAATTTTCAACACATTTGTAAACTTCTCTACACCTTCAAGTAATTCATCAAATATGTCCTTCTCATTTAGGAAAGGTTTGAGTTTGAGATTAGTAGTAAAATTCTTAACCACATCATCAGGATCATATGGTCTCTTTGGCATTAAAGCCAGATTCAATGAGGTGATATTTGAAATCTCTTTAGCTGCATGACCAATGTCAAAAAGGGAAAAAGTGCCAAATTGTACTGGGAAAGTTGTCCAAATGGATTTTTGGAATCTCTGAGTTGTTTGGTGACACCACTAACTAGAGTTTGATAAGCAATTTCACTAGCTAAAATATTATCAATAACATAGTAAGGAAAAACATGGGGAGAAGAATAACTCCCAAAAACTCTTATATAAGTAAAATTTTCCTTAGGAAACCATCTAGCCACTGGTATAATATATGTGCTAGATTCCTTAGAAATCATAGGGGGTCTTTCATTAAATATGGTCTGATGGATGGCCAACATAAATCCATTACAAATTTTATAGGAAATGCAAATGAAACTCAGATTCCCACAAGGCTTTATGGTAAATATGAATTGGGTTGGGGTCTTGGCTTCTCCACTTCCAACCCATAATTGGAAATATTAAACATAAAAAAATTCCATCCATGATGTGCGTGCTCATGTAGAAGGGAGGTATTGTCCTAATGGTTTTTTCCAGATTATCAGAAAAAATGGTTGCCCAATTCATGATAAACGAATTGACGGTTGCGTCAATTAAAGGAACCCATTCTATGGAAAATCTAGCGGTATCAGGTTTAGCAAATAATATACATAAAATTCTTGCTGCATAACAATAAGGGGAGGGTAATTGTTCTATTGGGTACATACCAATTTTATCCCACTTTATCTTTCCTTGGTCTTATTTCCATTCATTTACAACTTTCATGAGGTCTTTATTATTTTTCATAAAGCTTTGCAAAAAGGCTTTATCATAAATCTTCTGCAGCATAGGTAAATGATACATTATCTGTAAATCCTCTATGGTGAATGAGAGAATATTCTCTAGCTTAGAATTCTTGAATGTTCTCTCTTCTATGTTGAGGTTTTCAATGACCCATTTTACCATATCAGTGTATGGTAATATTTTCGGCCTTGCCGCTTTCCGGTGGAGAAAAGAACATGCCACTTCAAAGCAAGACGACTCTGATGAAACTACCCCATTTGTTGTTGTTGTTTTCTTTAATTCTCTTGCTTGTTCTCCCTCAAACAACTTGTACATGGCTTCCCATGAAAAACTCCCACAATCCTTGTTGCACATTGTGTCTGAGAAAAATGGAGGCATGCATGTGTCTTCTGCAACAGATGCTTGGGTAACTTCTTTGCCTTTCTTTGTCATTCGAGTTGATATTGATTCTTTAGGTGGTTTCCTGAATTCAAGTGAAATGAGTAAATTCATATCTGAGATGAGTAGAGACAAGGTCAGAGAATAGATTTAAGTCGACATAATCAAAATCTGGCGCTTTAAATTTAAAATATGCTTCAAGTGAGATATCAATATTTTGAACCTTGTACCCATTAAATGGTTTTAATACCCCTTAACTCGTTCTATCAAATATCTTACACGCCTTACGCAATATGTCTAATCTAATGATCTAGATCATTATATCTTATAACTGGTGAATTTCTTAACTAATAAATGAATAGCACAAATCGTAATTTTTAGTAGATGCCAATACCATATGTTTTTCGCCACTTTTAAGATGCGAAATGTGATCTACACAAATCGCACATCGCATTTTATTACGGTGAACTTAACTTTTCATTTTTTTTTTAACTTTGTCAGATGTGAAATGCACTAATGATACAAAATATTGCGCTTTGTCAGATTTTAGGGATGCATTTCAATTTTCTTTTATTCTTTCATTGGGATTGACTCATTGCAACTCTTTTAGAAATGTTATAAGTTTGTTCTTTAAAGGAGGTACTACGCGATTTATACTTTAATTGCTTTTTAATTGTTTCAATGGGGATTTTATATAATTCAAAAAATTTGAAGCGCTTTTCATAATTCAAAAATCTTAAATGTGTTTTAACTTTGTTAGATTGTAAGTATGTGATTTTTGCTAAGCACTTCTGAAATCAAAGTGGAAAGAAAAAGCCTTTATTCCTAAAGTTTAATACTTAACGCTAAAACGAAAAATGTTTATAATTTCTATTTATTTTTGAAAACGGTCCCCATTTATTTTACTAATAAATGGGGGGTGTTGTATAGTACAAAAGTTGATGATTCACTTGGGATAACCAGTTATCTCTGATTATTTTTTTGAAATTTCTAAAAAATCTCAAAATAAAACTAGTTGCAAGAATGAATTTCAATACAAATAATATTTTACTAAGAAATAAAATCTCACATTATCATAATCCATAACAATTCATCTTTAAACATGAAAATATGAATATCTATATCAGTCCTTATTAAGTTAAGAAAGACGAAGTAGGTTGATCATTCATATTAGCTTTATAAATGTATACTCATTTATCACAGGTAGAGCCTCTGATCCAGTAGACAATTTCATCCTTTGGCAGGGTTACCTTTTACCCAAAAATGATTCATTGTCCCATCCAGATATTATTACAATCTTCTAAAAATAAGTTCAATTTTGTATACTTTATATCTTTTGGAACTGGTTTTTATTTTTTTGTAAATATTTTTTATGTATATTTTATCACTTAAAAGCCATTATCTTGGCCTGGTAACCAAATATTGACAATGTCATTCACTGGTTGTAACTAAACAGATCAAGTTGTCTCTTGATGAGACTGATTGCCTTTTGATATAATCTCATGTCATTACCCTGTTTTGGTAGAAAGTATTGGTAATGTCAGTTTAACTATTTTGCTATGAACATGGTAAACAAGCTCGTGATGAGACTTATTATCTTCTAATCTTTTGCATATTTTTGAATTACTTTATTAAAATTGAAAAGTTTGCCGGATGGGGTGAACCATTAGTCCTTTTGAGGGTTTTGGATGATAATTTTAGAGTTTATGATTTCTTATCTGTAAAAGAATATTTACTATGTTAAATATTCTTTTCTTGAATGATAATAGAGTAACCATACTTTATAAAAAGTGAGAGTTTATCAAAGAATATATAACTTTAGTGAAATTATTTTTTTTAGCGAAATACAATCTATTTGAGATTCAAAATTTGAAATTGTTTCCTGAATAATTCTTATTTCTAGAAGCGATAAATCAAAAATATTCTCTGAGATTTTTATCTGAAAAGCCAAAAAATCAATACCATTCAACTTTTATTTTCCAAGGAAAATAAAAAATAGTAATATACAAGGAATAGAAGGGGTTACCTCCTATGAAAAATATTTCTTTAAAATTTTCCCATTAACAAGCAAAGAATATCTTTTGCCTAATATATCTTGCAATAAAAACTTTGATGGGCCTATTTCTTCTATGATTTGAAAAGGTCCAAGCCATAGTCTTTGGAATTTGGTATGTTTACCTTTTTCCTCGTGTGCCTTGTCCCATTTTAGTACCAGATCACTAATTTGAAATGTCTTTAGAGTGAGAGAATTTGTATCAAAAGAGGCTTTAACTAACTGGTGATGATTTGCATGAGTGATTTTAGCTTTTTCTCTTTCTTCTTCAAGTTTAAGGATTTGGAATTGTCTTACTTTCACTAAACAAGAAAGTGATTCATCAATAAATTGGACCAGGGAAAGAGAAGTAATAATTACATTAGTAGGAAGAAAAAATTATTTTACATAAAAAATATTAAATAGAGAAATGCCAATGGAGGCCTTCTAAGTTATTCGATATTCCCAAAGAGAAAATGTTAATTATTTGTGCCAATTTCTTTGGTTCTGTTCAACAGTTCGTTTAATGATTTTAATAAGGTTTTTATTTCTTGATTCTGCTAAACCATTTCCTTGAGGATAATAGTTAGAAGTATATTTGAGTTTAAAACCTCTTTTAATAGAAAATTCTATCATAGTAGCTCCTGAAAAATAACATGCATTTTCAAACATCAAAGTAATGGGTAAACACAAACTAGTTATGATAAACTGATTAATGAACTCAATAATATTCTTAGACTTAGCAAATTTTTGTGGAATTGCTTCCACCCATTTAGTAAAATAATCGGTAGATGTGAGGATGTATTTATGCTATTTGGAAGAGTTAGGAATGATCTCACCAATTATATCTAATCCCCATTACTCAAATGGTTGTTCGATATTAACTGGTTGTAATAAAAAATCTAGTTTCCTTTTTCTTCCAGATGCACTTTTATAGAATTTTCATTTCCTCGCATAATCATGAGCATATTTGAAAAGTGTTGGCCAATAATAACCTGCATGCAGGATTTTATGTGTTGTTGTATTTCCTCTGAAATGTCCTCCAGCTAGTCCATCATGGAGTTCCTACAAAACTTTCTCTGCTTCAGTTTTCTCTAAGCATATTAATAGCATGAAATCAAAGTTTCTTCTAAACAATACATCATTAACCATTTCATATTTCTTAGCTTTCAATCTTCAAGCACACTTTTTTTTATAACTGAGTTGTATGGGGGCATATCCAATTTTCAAATAAAACTTAAGATCAACATATTGAGACTGAGCATCATTGAATATTACCTCTGAAACTTGTACATCATTACCTAGATCTGCTTCTAATGATTAATGGGATGCTCCTGTTATCATTCTGAAAAAACCTTGACTTCTAACAATTTTAGAAGGTCTAATTTATACATCCTATTCTTGTAAATCAGTAACCCAGTTATCCCTTTTCTTTCCTAGCTCACTTTGCATCAATAATTGCATTACTCTAGAGAATGGAACTATTATCTTGGTGTGAGTTTTGAAGAGAAATGGCCTAAAACGCTTTATATATTTGAAGACAACAAATACTTGTTTCTCAATAGATGAATAGTTTAGTTCTGCACCTTGCAAATTGGAACTGAAAAATGATATTGGTGCTTCAATTTTTTGGTCATTGAGCTGTGTCAGAACGACAACATAAGATGTATTTGATGAGAATGTATAAATGTGAAAATATTAAGAAAATTGGGAGTTGTCAAGAATGTAGCATTTATAATAGATTCTTTGATTAAATCAAATGCTTCCCTTTCATTATGTCCCCATTTGAAGACTGAAGTTTTCTTGATCATTGTCTATAAAGGTAAAACTATATGAAAAGTTAGGGACAAATCTGATTACAAAATTTATCTGTCCAAGAAATGATTGCATGGTTTTATTATTATGAGGGAAAGGAATCATTTTAATCTCTTTGATTCTTTCAAGATCAATATGAATACTCTTTTGGACAAAATGAATCCTAAAAATTTTCCTTCATCTAAAGCACAATATGACTTCTTCGGGTTTAGTGAAATTCCATACTTTTACATCGCTCAAAGGCTTGTTTTAGGTCATTTGCATGATTGGTTCTTTCTCTCGAAAAGATTGGTATGTTATATAGATAAATAACCATTGATCTATTTATGAGTCCTCTAAAATTTGTGTCCATGGCTCTCTGGAAAGTGGCACTTGCATTTATTAACCCGAATGACATCTTTTGATAGGCATAAGTTCCCCACTTAGTCCTGAACGTGGTCTTTAATCTGTCATCTTGATGTACTCAGATTTGATTATATCTTGAAAATCCATATAGAAAAGACATAAGTTTAGAACCAACTACAGTTTTCAGTATTTGTTCCATGGTTGGTAATGGAATATTGTCCTTCTCACATGCTTTATTCAAATTTCTAAAATCAATAAAAATCCTAATGTCACCATTTTTCTTCCGAACATGAACCACATTTGATACCCATTTTGAATGTCTAACTGGAAAGATGATCTTATCTTTGAGGAGTTTATTCAACTCTATTTTGATTTGACTTTCAATATTAGGATTAATTTTCCTCAAACTTTGTTGTATTGGATTCTCATCTGAGATCATAGGAATAGTGTGTTTAATAATAGAAGTTTCATGTGTTTTAAAATCAGTATAATCCCAAGCAAAAACACTTTTGTAGATCCTTAATAACTTGACAAATGATATTCTTTCTTTAGAAGACTGACCAAGTCCTAAGTTGACAATTTGTGTTTTATCATCGGTTCCAAGATTTACTAACTCAAATCTTAAAGTTGAAATTTGAATTTTAGAATTAGTAACTCTTTTGAGCCTATATTTTAAATCATAAAGTATTCTAGTTTGACAACTGACTTTCGTATTTCATTTTCATCCTGTTCTTCCTTTGTCTGAATGCCATGTTCATGTTCACCTAGAATTTGATTATCATAAGATCCTTCAAATGTAAGGAAATATATAATGTCAGAATTATGATTAAAGACACTCTAATTAGTAATATTATCAAGAAAAAATGGTCTAAAAATAAAATCAATAGAAAACCTATTAGGACTAAATTATTGAGATGGAATTAATTTCGATGCCACATTAGCCAATAAATCTACACTAGCATTTTGTATTCTCGATACAGAGGAAGTATTGAAAGCTAAGAAATGAGAATTTTATTCTTGGACTAATGACTGGTAATGTTTAAGATGTTTAGAATTACAATGGATAGTATTTATTACTTGTTTTACAATTATTTCTGAATCTCCAATTACTTGCATATATTTAATGTCAAGGTCAATTGCTTTGTAAAAACCTTTAATTAGTGCTTCGTATTCTGCTATATTGTTTGTGCATTTGAATTCTAGTCTGCAAGATAGCATGTATTTTTCTCATTCTAGACTTATCAATATACAACCAGCTCCTGCATCATCTTCTGATTTAGAACCATAAAAATAAATAATCCAAAACAAATAATTAACTACTGGTTTATTTATGAAATTTCAACACTTAGAAGTGTCTGTCTCAGAAAAATTTTCAATTAGAGAGGTAACCGCATTATCAAAGAAGAGTGATGGTTGGGCATTAAAGTTTCTAAATGATTTTGCAGAGTAATTTCCAATAATATTATTATTGAATGCTACTGGCTCATGGATTCCTTCAAGATCAGTAACTGTATGTTTCATGGATTTCTCACGGTATACTCGAATTTGGTTTGGTTTTCCATTGTGGGTAAGCCACATATGTGACCAGTCTATTGCAAAATATCCATGAAGTTTCTCAAACCAGTCTCTACTCAATACTAAACCATAAAATTCAAGCTTATCAGCTACCAAAATATCAATTATCTGGGCAACCTTAGGGTTTTATGACATTCTAATGGAAACAAAATTTATTTCTCTTATAACCTCTACTTTTTTCTATCAAGTTGTATTATATGAATAGGAGAACTTTGAGGAGTTATGTTCAATTTAGCACATACTGATTTTGGCATGATATTAGAGGAAGCCCCTAAATCAATTAAGCAATTATGAACATTCTTATTATAGATCTCATAGGTCAAGAGGAATGGAGGAGTATGAGAGATGGATCAATAACCTATCATAATAAGATCTGTGGCATCCATTTTATTGAAGGAGAAGGAGGTTTACCCATATGATTATCAGCTTGGACTACTACTGGAGTAGGTAAGGCTGAAGAAGGAACTGCATTCAAATCTCTAAGTAAAATCTTCTATTGATGTTTCAGTTTAGTAAGTTCATGGATTGAAATGTTAGCCCTAGTATTTTTCATATCTTCTACTACATTATATTCAATGGTGTCAGATACTACCATTCTCTTTATTGTAGATGTAACTTCTGAAGCAGCAAGGTTATTTTGTGTAGCCTTAGATGTAGACTTCTCACTTACTATTTTCTCTTTAGCAGGATTTGATTTCTTCTATTTCTGATTACGTTATGTTGCTTCATTGGTATTCTTTCTTTTGTAGTAACAGGTTAAGCTTCATGTTTTTCATCATTTGGGAGGATGAAATCCCACATGCCATTTAGTTCAACTTCTTCTTCGACTTCAGTTTCTTCTTGTTATGTTTTCTCTTCATCTATGTCTTGATTAGACTCAACAACAGATATGATGTTGGGAGGTTGAGAATTAGAATATTGATTTTTCTTGAATGCCCTGAAATTTTTCTTTGTACTCGAACTTTCAGCAACATGTTTTTGGATGTCTTCCATTTCATTTTTCATGGTTTTTTAGTACTTTCTAAAGGCCTTCTATATCAAAAGGATCTTTTGGTGGCTTCTTATTTGAATCATCTTTGAAGGATACCTTCTTGGATTTCCTATCTTGTTGAGAGTTCTTCTTTTCAAGAGCTATAATGTGTTTCTCAACAAACAAATCTGCCTTCATATTTTTAGGAAATGTTGGTAACTTCGCTCTATCGAAAAAAAATGGCTATGTTGGATGGGAGAGAAGAAATATAACACTTAATTTGAACCTCAGCACCAGGAACTGATGTAGAAGGGATTTTATTGATTAATTGATTAAATATGGAATTGAAGTCTTTTATTTTCTCTCTTGTTTTAGCCTAAATATTTGATAGGTCGTTAATGAGTGATGCAGTAGTTCGGTCATCTCAAACCTTAGCTAAAAGTGTTCTTCAAACATATTACAGTTAGTTATAGAGAGAGTAGGTAATTAGAAATACTAGGATCCTGCAGATCCTGTGAGAGTATATGGAAATAGTATGACTACACAATCTTCTTCAATTACCTCTTCTAAATTGATGGTTAACATATAATTATGGATGTGTTATTCAGCTAGGAGACCATTATCAGGATTGAATTTAGGTAACCATATTTTAGGGTATTTAGGAAGAGGGTGAAGAGGAGCAAGCATTTGTACAACACCTGGATTTTTCCATGGTTTTACATTTGGTGGAGGTTGTTGGTCTACCATTGGACCTTGGTTGGAGATGATAAGTGAATTTTGAGTTGAAGAAGAGGCAGGTTGAGTGCTAGAACTAGTTGAAGCAATAGTATTTTGGGTACTGGAACTAGTTAAACTAACACTAATTGTTGGAATAGAATTTTTTGAAGTGAGTGGAGGTAATGGATATGAATGGGGTGTATTATTGGATAAGACCTCATTGGTGGTTGAATATGATTCAGTCTTCTTTGGTTTCCTTTTATAAGTATCAATAGGAAATTCAAAAGGAGGAATTTTTGTGTTCTGAGTTTCCGATCGAGTTAATGTTCGTCTAGGTTGTAAAGAAGATGAAACACTAATTTCAGATGTTTGAGAAGATTTGAGATTTTCAGCAGAACTGGGTGCTCTCTCTAAATTTTCGATCAAAGACTAAACTTGTGGGGAATTTTGGTGAAAATTCAGAGATACTGTTGGTTGAGTTTCACTATGAGACTTAGGAGAGGGATGTTCAACTTCAGATCTTAAGGATTTAAATCTAGCTTATTTTCTAGAAGTTGAAGTGGATCTAGAGGGAGAGAGACACTTAAATTGGTTTTTATATTGATCATACCTTATTGTCATTCACATTGGCCCTCCTTCAAGAGCCAAAATGTCGAGGCCCCAGAATTCTATGGCAAAAACATAGGGGAAAACCACCTAGTTCGGACCTTAGAGCAAGTCATTTTCCATTTGGTTTAGTTGCTCCGACTAGGGATAAAGGTACTAGTTTCCCAATAAGGATAATGAGGGCATGTTTTGTTTATAACATGCAAATGGAAAATTATTTAATCTATCATAAGGAATGAATATATATTTATTCTACTATATATCTAGGAGTATTCATTCCCTAATGTGATCTAGAAATATATCTTTCAAAAATTGGTAATGAAAATTATTCAAAATTTGAAAGAGATGAAAATTATAAAAAAATAATTCTTTTGACAAAATAGTGTAACCAAAATTGTGAAATATATATCTCATTCGTAAGTTTGATCATATATGAAGTAAGAAACCATAAAAAAATATCAATACAAAAGTGCATTTAACATTTACTTATGATATCAACTTTCAATATATAAAATAGATAAAAGATGACTGTCAAATCAAAAGGAAAAACTTAATATAATATGTAGAAATACCATATCTATGATGTTCTACTCATTCAAACTCACAGTAGTGTTCTTCTCCTCTTCACGTTAAAAAAATTCAATGAGTAAAATAGTGCAACTTCAGTTAAACAAATTCAATGCTAAAAGATAGCAGGTTTTGTTCCATTACCTCATCAAGGCATTCACAAACGTACAAAAGTGCATTATTTGAAAATGTTTTTTGACAAATTTCTAGACCCTTCTCTAAATGCACAAGAAGGGTTTAAATACTAAACTAAATATTTTTAAAATAGATTATTACATATAAATTTGAGGAGGTTTCCAACAACCTTCCTCGTAATGACTAAACTTAAACTACAATCTAGGAACAAAAATAACAACATGCTTAGGTGGGTTGATCTTCTTTTCCTATTTGATCTTTGAGGTGAAAAATATCTACCATCGGCTTTAGCTGAGTTGGTTGTGTAATAGTGAAATTGACCTAACCTTTAAACACTGCACTCGAAAGTGTTGGCAACGATTTATTAGTAGAATCAGTTAGTGATGGTAGAGTCAGGAACTAATGATATGGATTGATCAGAAAATTCTAGTAATTCTCCTGATCAAAATTAGTTATTTTTTTAATAGTTTCCGCTTGTGTCTCTGTGTTTTTCATCCACTGTGCTTCTAATGGTTTAAGTTCTGGGAGCGCTTCGGCTGTATATTCTTTGATAATTTCAATATTTAGCAGTTATCCATTAACAGATTCGATGATTTCATTTTTTAGATTTGTTTCCTTTGATGTTTCCTTCTTTTCTTGTATTAACTACATTTCTCAATCTTTGAATACAATATATTTATGAAATTTATCAATTTGGGGAGATCAGCTTCATTTCCTTTATGAGACTCTTTCCATTGTATGAACTTAGAAATTTCCTTTTTAACCTTTTCACATTCTAGCCTCCTGTTAGCCACTTGTTGGATCAAAATATTCCTTGTATCACAATATGAACTGGTGACTGAGATTTGATGACAAAACTCCTCTTGTAGGAGCTTCAATTTTTCATTCAATTCAAGTGCCTCTTTAATAAACTGCTATGTTTGAGGTTTATTTTTCTATTTATCCATAGTTGCTTCTATTTTTTTTTCCTTTTCTGACATCTGTATTTGGTGCTGCAATTTTAATCTTTCAAAGTCCTTTTGGAATTGTGACTTTTCATCTCCATTTGCTTACTAGCATTAAGCTTTTCTTGTTCTAGTAGTCTTTCCAACTATTGAACTTTGTCTTCCCTCTGTTTGAGAAGAAGTTTCACTTCCTCTAGTTTCTCAATTGTAGCAGTAGCATATGCACCAGAAAATTGTGATAATTTAGTGCTATGTTCAGTAGGTTTGGAAAAATATTCCTTCCATACCAAATCCATTGATTCATTATCAAGTGCGATCACTGATTTATCAATTCTTCTTCTCTTTCCTCTATTCACTACGACTTTGTGACCTGGGATGTAGAAAACATCTAATGGAGGTATTTCTTCAATTCTCAAAATTATTTCTTGTGTTGGGTAGGCAGGGATAATCTCTTGATCCTAATCCTCTGGTACCTGTTGTAGTGGCATTGAAATTTCCACTATATTCTGGGTCTTCTCTGGAGTTTGGAAACTTGTTGATTCCTCAACATTAGGCTTTGGTGGTGGCTTTTTCAGTGCTTTAGAAAACTTCTCCCAATATTTCTTTGAATCCTTTACTTGAGGTTTGTCTGTTTGTTCAGGTGTATTCTGAATATGATGAACCTCCTTAGAAGATGATTCAGCTCCACAAGTTTGCTCTTCAGTTTGCATCTCAATTCTTAGGACCTTCATTTTTTCTTTCATATTCATTGTCAGAGTGGTCTGAACTCTGAGAGTGGTTTTGTGATTGTTCTAACTCTTGATTTGTTTTTTCTTGAGATTCATCTTCTGACATGTTCTTAGCCTCATCATCTAGACTAATGCTAGGAGTTGGCCTTTTAACATATTCAATAAATAACAAGTCCAAAGGGACTGTTTCTAATATCCTTCTTTCATATGCTTGAAAATATTCAAAGTCTTCTTTACTCAGCTTATTAGATGAATTTTCAACACATATGTAAACATATCTACACCTTCAAATAAATCATCAAATATTTTCTTCTCATTCATGAAAGTTTCGAGTTTGATATTAGTAATAAATTTTTGAACCACATCATTAGGATCATATGGTCTCTTTGGCATTAAATCCATATTCAGTGAGGTGATATTTTAAATCTCTTTAGTTGCATGACCAATCTCAAAAACGGAAAAAGTGCCACATTTTAATGGGAAAGTTGGCCAAATAGATTTTTTTGAATCTTCGAGTTGTATGGTGACACCACTAACTAGAGTTTCATAAGCAATTTCTTTGGCTAAAATATTATTAGGAACATAGTAAGGAAAAACATGGGGGGAAGCATAACTCTCAAAAACTTTAATATAAGAAAAATTTTCCTCAGCAAACCATCTAGCCAGTAGTAGAGTATCTATGCTAGCTTCCTTAGAAATCCTAGGGGCTCTTTCATTAAATATGGTCTGATGGATCAGAAACATACCTCCATTACAAATTTTATAGAAATGCAGATGAAACTCATATTCCCATAGGGCTTTATGGTAAATATGAATTGGATTGGGGTACTGTCTTGTCTACTTCATCCCATAATAGGAGAGCTTGAATAGAAACAAATTGCATCCATGATGTATGCGCTCATGTAGAAGGGAGGTATTTTCCTAGTGGAATAGACTCTATTTATCCTATAATCCATAATCGATTTAGCCAGATTGTAAAAAAAAATTCTTTCCCAATTCATGATAAATGAATTAGCGATTGCGTCAATTAAAGGAACCCATTCTATGGAAAATATAGCGGTATATGCTTTAGCAAATAATCTACATAGCATTCCTGCTGCAAAACAATAAGGGGAAGGTAATTGTGCTATCGAGTACATACCATGTTTATCTCACTTTAGTTTTCCTTTGTCTTATTTCCATCCTTTTACCAATTTCATGAGGTATGTATTATTTTTCATAAAGCTTTGCAAAAAGGATTTATCATAAATTTACTGTGGCATAGGTAAATGATACATTATCCATAAATCCTCTACGGTGAATGAGCCAATATTCTCTAGCTTAGAATTCTTGAATGTTTTTTCTGCTATGTTGAGGTTTTCAATGACCCATTTCACCATAACAGTGTATGGTAATATTTTCTTCCTTGTCGCTATCCTATGGAGAAACAAACATGAAACTTCAAAGTAAGATGGCTCTGATGAAACTGCCCCATTTTTTGTTACTCTTTTCTTTAATTCTCTTCATTTTTCTCCTTGAAAAAGCTTCTACATGGCTTCCCATGAAGAAATCCCGCAATCCTTTTTTCACATTGTGTATGAGAATAATGGAGGCATGTATGTGTCATCTGCCACAGATGCTTGGGCAACTGCTTTTCCTTTATTTTCCATTCCAGTTGATATTGATTCCTTAGGTGGTTTCCTGAATTCAAGTGAAACGAGTAAATTTAAATCTGAGATGAGTAGAGGAAAGGACAAAGAATAGTGTTAAATCAACACAATCAAAATATGGCACTTTAAATTTAAAACACACTTCAAGTGAGATATCAATTTCTTGAACCTTGTAACCATTAAATGGCTTTAATAACCCTTTACTCATTCTATAAAATATCTTACATGCATTACACAATATGTCTAATCTAACGATCTAAATCATTAGATTTTATAACGTATTTATTGATTGACCAATAAATGAATAGCGCAAATCACATTTTTTAGCATATTCCAATCCCATATGTTTTTCGCCACTTTTAAGATGAAAAATGCGATATTCGCAAATCACACATCACATTTTATCATGGTGAACTTAACTTCTATTTTTTTTTAACTTTCTGAGATGTGATATGCACTAAAGAAACAAACTACTGCGCTTTGTGGGATTTTAGGGATGCATTTCATTTTACTTTTATTGTTTCTTCGAGTCCAACTCATCGCAACTATTTTCAAAATGTTATAAGTTTGTTCTTTAAGGGAGGCACAACACGATTTATACCCTAAGGGATTTTTAATCGTTTCATTGAGGATTTTATATAATTCAAAAAAGTTGAAGCACTTTTCACAATTCAAAAATATTAAATGCGTTTTAACTTTGTTGGCTTCTAAGGTATGTGATTTACGCTAAGCGCTTTTGAAATCAAAGTGGAAAGAGAAATCCTTTATTCCTAAAGTTTAAGACTTAATCCTAAAACGAAGAATGTTTATAAATTTCTATTTATTTTTTCAAAGGGTCTCCATTTATTTTAATAATAAATGGGGGTTGTTATATAGTACAAGAGATCCATGCTTAAAACCATTCATATCATCTATTCTTCATCTTTAGCCCCTTCACCATTCTCTATTAAGAAAATGTTGCCACTTATTTGAAAGAAGCGACACAACTCAAGTGGTTACAAAAAAATTGGTTAAAAAGATTCTTTGAAGGGGAGACTTTGAAACTCTTGAGATGGATATATCTAAGAAAGAGCTTTCCAATATTATTTTGAAGTCTAAAAAAGGCCTCCTGGATCAAAAGATATGGCGAGTCAAAGTTTCAAAGGTAAAATCCAAGGTTTGGTCAAGGCCAAGAACCCCTTATAATAGTCAGCATGCACATGTGGTAGCCACATTGGCATGAATGGACAAATAACAAGCTCAAGAGGATAGTGTGGGAGGACCCTATGGAGTACACATAACGCCGGCGAAACAAACCCCACAAGTAATTTCACCATAGATTCCCAAGGGATACATGTTAGAAGTCTTAGGATGAAAGAGTGTCAAGATGACGTGACATAGACAAGTGGCTAGGAATATAGCAAAAAATTGATAGTTTATTACAATGGGGTTGTCCCTACCTAAGACACGTCACCACAGTGGATTTTCCTAGGGGTTTTTCGTGGAAGAATATGAATGAAAGTCTTGGGGTTAGGGGAAGTGGAAGGACATGGCTAAGCAACAAGGCATGAATGAGTCGTGATTGGAAAATTTCATAGTAGCAAGAGGCCCCACTTGATGGCTCACCCTGTTAGATTATCCCTGGCAGGATTAGTGAGATAATTCAAGTTAGAATCCTAGGGATGGCAACCACAAGCTAGATAGGTAGATGATGTTTTTAGTGTAGGAATAATTGCTTGGTAGAATTGAACTGAGCTAGTTTTATACCTGACGCATCACCTCAGCGGGATGTAGACATAATATATTTTTTTATTGTGAAGGAGATGATGTTGGGGAGACAAAAATGTTCCCATCAGTTGTAGTAGAGAAATCTTTCCCGACCTTTAAAAAATTAATGGAAAATATTGAAAAACATAAGTTTGAGATCCCCTCATCTCTATACCCCTGACGAAACATGGATTAATCAAAGTTACACACATGGTGTATTATTATTGGCTAATAAAGTAACAAGGAGCCACGATGGATAGATGATGTTAGCATGATGTGGACCAACAGGTATCTGACAGGTGGCATATAGATCTCGAATTTTTTGGTGCCCAATTGGGTAAAAAAAGGTGACACTTGGCACTCAACGATTTACACGTGGCATCATTGTGTAGATGGTGGAGACAATCCTACTAAAGTAACTCTGAAATTGTTTTTATTGGTCCATGTGTAAAGTCAAAGGTTCTGCTAGGACACATCACCTTGACCCCTAGAAGTCTAGGAATCCTAAGATTGTAATATTAAAGCCAAAGAAACTAGTCATAATTAAGGTTTTGATTCAATTCAAGATATAAGATACTTATTTTTGAGTTACTAATATCTCCCTATTCCTCAACAAAATGCACAAAGTGTCTTAAGTATAAAATATGGCACATCACACCCGTTAAAAATGAATTTCTTAAACATTAATTGAATGAATTAAAATCCCTACACAATAAATTTGAGAGAAAGTAAAAACCACGCATGGAGGCTTCAATAAAATCATAGACAACAATCTATAATGATTTTCTTAATAAGTTCTCATGATCACTTTTGTAAAGTACGAGGATGAAAAATTAGATGGGAAATCTAGGTAAGAAAAATGAAAGAGGTGGATATACCAACCATAAACACATGGAGCTACATTATCAGAATGATGTTGTGATCACAAGTAATTGATGGAATGCTAAGAATTGGGATCAAATCGATGACTATTCATTTATATATTATAATCTTGGCTTCATCATAATGGCATATGGTACTTGTGTTATAGTTAAAATCTCATTTTTTTAATTGTAGAAAATATCCATGAGTGGCAAGTATTTAGGGGGTCATTTATGATCCCAAAAGAAAAATGTAAGTAGATATTGCTTAGGGCTTAGAATTTTCCATTAATAATGAGGTAAGGGAAATTGTTTCCTATTGTAGTTTACAAAGGTTGAAGATATAAGAAGTGAGAAAAGGAAAATAAATTGATGATTCATTAGTGATAACCGAGTTCCTTGAATAAAAATCTACTCCTCATTGCGCCTACCATATTCCTACATTAGTGAAGGAATTTGCAGCAATTCAGTTTTTCCATGCATTGCGAACCCATAACTAGAGACTAAATCATTTTACCAATATTTCCATAGGCATGAATGAAGATTCTATCAAAATATAAGGAGGCACCATGTCATTCATATCTATCCCCTTCTTACATTAGTCAAGGAACTTGAATGAATCAATTTTTTCCATGCAGTACAAAATTGTAATTAGAGAGTCCATCATTTGAGCAATATTTTCATGAACATGAATTTAGGTTCTATCAAAATATAAGGAGAGAACATATCATTTATCTCTATCATATAATAGCCTTATATGCTAGGATTAGCATGGGATTGAAATTTAGGTTGGTTATCACTTCGTACTATCAATATAGAAATCTAAGTCTCTTAACTCCTCCCAAATTTTGATTCTCTCTCCCACAAATGTATAAGTTAATAAAAAGTACTATGGATGATCCCTATTGTGCATGAGGTTTTTTGGGTTTGGATATTTGACTTGAAAATGTAGATGTTATTAACTCTTTACTCTCAACCACTAATGAGGTAATACTAGCAACGGAACAAGCATCTATTACAAATATGAAATTAATAGGGGTTCACTTTAGGTCTATGGAGGATGTATATATTGCAATACTCAGAGAAAACACAACCTAGTATTTGTTTCTATTTTTTTTAGTAATAGTACATAGTGGAGGTGTTGGGTGTGCCATGTGCAAGCTAGATGATATTTGATGAGTGTGTGATATGGAAGCTAGATGAGATTTGACATAGTATTAAAAGGTGTGGGCATGGAATGGAAAAATTACAATAGCTCAAGGTATCATCTTATTTGCAATGGTGTTATTTACATGAGTAGAAAGGGAAACATTCAATAGAACTCCAAGAGTAAGATTATTTTTCGATTGAAACAATTAATACAGTGGGAGTGCTAAAGGATATTTAGATGAAAATATGTGTTTTGTGTAAATTGAACAAAGAATGTTTCTTAATATTAGGTTGAAATTGGATGGGTGGCTAAATGTCACATCTTGTCCACTTTTAAAGGGAGGTAATCTAATCTCCTTCTTTGTCAAAATGTTATACAAATTAAGGTTCAAAGTATGAGAGCCTAGATTCGTAGTATGGTTCACATCTAAAATTAATAATAGATGGATCAGTTGGATCAATTTTTCAACAACACAAGTAATGAGGTATTCAAATAGGCTAACAAAGTGGAAACAAAAAAAAATTTCCTTGACAACTTGCATTTTAAGTTATTTAAATAATTTTATTTCATATAATGTTTTCTGAATTAATTTTTTTTTAGTCTGTTAGGTCGTAGTTGGATCATATGGAGTAATATCAAGGAATTTTACTCATGGGTTGTTTCCCTGACAATTTATTTGGATTTTTGTTGTTACATTTTTTTTATTTTATACTATATTTTTAAACAGTGGTTTTATATCTATATAATAAAGAATAGAAACAAAATTCATCAACCACTCCAAAACAATTCAAGAATCCATGTGCAACACTCGGCATTCACAAAAAATTGCTCAATTTGATTAGTGTAAAACACGATTGGTAAATGTACAACACTCAGTACACATAAATTTTTAGAAGTTTAAAATGTTAGACAGTCAACACCTGTCATCCTATTTTATGTAAAGTGAAAATTAAAGGATAGAAACATGGTCTCCAAAGAAATTTAAATAACTGATGATACATATATATATATGTGTGTGTGTGTGTGTGTGTAAAGTCAGAAGTAACAGATAGAAAGATGGTCTCCACACAAATTTAAAGAACTGATGATATAGCTCCATGCAACACTTGGCATTGGAGATTTTTCAAGATTTAAAATGCCACGCAAAGTAAACACATCTTTTTGGATTTAACTGTTTTCAGTTTTTACATCTGAAAGAAAGAAATAAATAAAGTATTTTTAACTTTTACAATGCTAAAAATAGTCTATGGGATATATTTCTTTCCCATCTGGTTCTTGTATTCGACCCTTTTCCAATGGATTCTTACAATAAATGCTTCCAACTTCTCGACAAACTCTTCTTTGAATAGATTATCCCAAGAGCTACCTACCAGAATATCTGCATAATTTTCACTGGTGTCTTTGAAGGCCTGGCACTCTAAAATGAAATTATTTTCTGTTTCCACTTTTCCGGAAGAGAAAAAATACATACTCTTTCCTCCCACATTTATTTTGGGCTTTTCTAGTGCCCTATTTCACAATGGAGTTGATGAGAATTAGTCTTTAATTTAGTAATAAGAATTTTGGATCTCCATGAAATATTAATCCCTATGTACGCTTTTTGTTGATGATTATGAGTGGGGTTAAACTCTTCAATGTAGTACTTCTTATTTTTCCATAGCTCTTTCTGCCAAGTATATTTATGGAGCTTATCCTGGATCCATAGCAAGATTTTTTATCTCTTTCATGTTTGTGGGACACATGCTTAAGAAAATACCCCATTTACTAAACCATTTGTTATTTTTCTGCATCTAACTCTTCTTTCTTTTGCACAACATGTCGTTAAACACAACCTTAGGCCATATACCCTCTTCAATTTTCTTAATTTTTTTTAAATACCTTATGACTCGCACCATAGAAATTGCTTCAATAGTAGCAGTCGTTGTTTCACTTAACAAGATAGCGTAAGGAACTGCACTTTTAACTTTGAATTTGTTTGGAATCAAATGCTTCTGAATTTTGTTAATTTGTTTCCACTACATTTCGATTGTTCTTTTGGTCCACAGTTCATGAACGTAGAGAATCACTATGATCACTAGAAGCTTAAAATGAGTTAGAGTGTTTTTCCAATCCCATAGTGTTGCCTCTCTACACCTATTTTGAAGAGAATAATGTGCATTTCAACCCCCCAAATTTCTTTTATTTCTACAACAATCCCAACTTAAATTCATGTTGAAGTCAATTTCGAGGTATTTGTAATCTGTAACTTCTTCCAGAATGTTGCTTTCAAACTAGAACTTATGTTGGTTATGCTTTCTTTTGTTAGAGAAAACCATTACTTTCATTTTGCTAATATTGACTTGCATCCCAACCCTTTTAAAAAAATTCTCAAGGGAACGTAAGTGTTCTTGCAAACCAAGAGCCAATTTATAAATCAGTATAAGGTCATTTGCGTACAAAATAATCCTTATAATGAACTTGTCGAAACGGATACTCTCACCCCCTTGCGAATTTATCCACTCTTCAAGATTGTCACTATATAAACCAAAAATGGTAGGAAACAATGGGAAACCTTGCTTGACCCTGATATCGCTTCCAAAAACTTCAGAAATGTCTGTTGAAGTTATAATTTTGACTTTCACCTCTTCATAGGGCCTGTACATAGCTGCTCTCAAATTCTTGGGAACCTCGAGTTCCTCCATTCTATGCCAAAGCTTATCCCTAGGAATTATGTCAAAGGATTTTATGAAATCAACAAAGTAACAAAAAACTTCCTCCTTTTTTTCCAAAACTTTTTCAATAATGTGCCTTAAAGTTATACAATGATCAACTGTGGAATTTTTAGGTCGAAAACCTACTGCCTTTTAGCATGTTTATCTCTTTCTTCTGCCCACTTGCTAATTTTATTTTCTAACATGCTTCCACATAACTTTGCAAACAAGGGGTTTATATTTATGATTCTATAATTGGAGGGATTATTGACGTCACAACTCTTGAAAAGAGGTGTTTCCATACTAGTTGTCCAATCTGTGGGTAACCCCTGCTGTATGATGTTGTTGAAAAATTTTGTGATGTGAGGTGAAACAATTTTTAAGCCCCACTTTAGATACCATACTTAGATTTCAGCTAATTATTTTTCTTTTCTCGCACCCAACCTCTTGATACTCATCTCTACCTCTTTCACAGTGAAGAGTTTTGTGTTTGTGTTGACCAAGGGAGGAGGGTCAACCTTAAGATCCTGCTCATAAAGTTGTCTTGCATAGTCGAACCATTCATAAGTTGTAATGTTTTTTTCAATTTGCACATTTTTCGGTTGGAGCTCCTTCCAAAATAATTTTGGGTTATTTTTCCCGAGGAATATTAGTTCTTCTCTCCTCGAAACCATGAAATCAACCTTTTTCTTTCTTCATATCTGCTTGTAATCTTTGAGCTTTATGTTATCCTTGTCTAATTCCTTCCACATTATCCTTTCGTTTTTTCATTTCTCGTCAAACCAAGAATTAACTGGAAAGAAATTTGTTTCATAATTGTTAATTTTTTCTCTTTTTCACAGTGTAAGTGATGATTTGGTTGAGAAAAAAATGGTTATGTTTTGATAGATTTTGATCAAATTTAGCAATTTTTTTTTGGAAATTTAGGTTTTCAAAAAATTATAAGGGTCAAAAGTCCTTTAATAATATAAATCCATTCTCACTATTAATAAAAATATTCAAACACTCCCAATCTATAATTTCATTTTGAAAAAAAATAAAAACTAATCACCAAAAATATTTTCCATCCCGCAAAATCAATCATCTCCTGGCTAACCAAGTCCCTTTAAAAATAGTAAAATCCAATCTTTTCAAATGTATAACATTGTTTAGATGTTTATTTTAAGTAATTCATTTTAATGTCCATATATCTTTTACAGTTCCACGTAATTTGACCTCAATAATTGTTATAGGCATATTTTATCGACAACATGGTTTTCTTGTTAAAATTTGGTAATTTTTGTTCAAAAATCAGGTTGTTGGAGTGTTTGAATCGTCTTTTTGTTTTTTGATGGTGGAAATGGATTCAACACCATCAAGAACCCCTAGCGAGCCAAAATTCTGATGTTTAACAACTATAACCCAAAATTATGCTGATTTTATCATAATCTTGCTAAAATTTCCATAATTTTCCAAACTAACCAGAGGGTTTTAAAAAATATGCTATTGTTATACAATCTTCTGGTCCATCCATAAAAATTAATATAATTTCGCAGGTTGTGAATGACATCACATTATTTTTCAGCGTAATCTTTGCTTGGTTTCATCAACATTTTTTCTCAAATAGTTGTTTTTTATACCATTTATAACTGGAGTTTGTAATGAAGTTTGGAATGGCATTGTCTACTGACGTCACATAATAGACTGAACGACAATTTTATTACCTGAATCTGGTGAAATTAATTCAAAAACTCAGAATGCTAGAGTGTTTTAATGGTTTTTTTTATGGTGGAAATAGATTCAACACCATTAAAAACTCTTGTGGCACCCAAAACCCTGAACCTTGAAGTTTGACAATTGTAACCGAGATTTTAAAATATTTTTGTCAACTTTTATTATAATCTTACAATAATTTCCATTATAAATATTTTTAAGTACTTTGTTGAGAATATTATTCCGTTCACGATAATATTTTTAACAAATAATTGCATCATTGTCCAAGAATCACACCCATGATATATGAAATATAATCAAGTGGCACAACACATATATATGCACAATGTAGCAATGATTCCGAAGAGATGTTTAGTTGCCATCATTAGCAAAAATGAGATTATTCAGTTGTTAGGATAAGAGAGAGAAAAGAAAAACCATTTATTTGAAGTATATTTTATTAAATATGAAAGAACAAAAATGTTTAAAAGTTTCAATAATTGTGAAGAAATGATAACCATGTGTTATGATTTTTCTAAAGCTGAAATGCTTGTCACAAACTACAATCATATGTCAAGGTTCTTTAATTTCGTACGAAATTTTAGTATTTATACAAAAAAAAATAAAATTATAATTATTAATTATTATTAAATTTTTAAGGATATGGAATTATGTATCAAAGTATACGGAAGTTAGGTTAAGCCTAAAATTTGAAAATATTAAATGAGGATGGAATCATAAAATAAATTGCATCTATTTTATATAAAAATGTTAACTATATATTGAGATAGCAATTTTTTGTTTTTATTAATAATCACTAATAAATATTAGTGATACATGGAAAATGAAATGCTTCATGATGGGTATTTTTCCTCATGGAATGTTAATGCTTATTCTAAAGTGTGAAAATTCAAATATTAATTTTTTAAGATTATAGGATAAATTATGAAATTTATGTATGAAATTCATTACTAGGTTAATTTGTTAGAAAGTTTTAGTTGAAGAAGTCTAACTCTATTGAAAAAAAAATTGAGATAAAAACTATAAAAAAAATAAAAATTTATTTAAAAATGCTTTTTTAAATCACTTGACAATCATCTAACAGTCTCCATGGTAATTGAGATATATAATTATTTTCCCAAAAATTATAGTAACTATGATGTATTGTTCTAAATCATCCAAATTTATACATAATATTACATGATATATTATGTGAATGACTACCAACTACACTTCTAGCTATAATTAAAATAGGATATTGATCCATATGTAACCTCCATATCCTATATATACCTTTCACCAAAAACCTATCGATTGTAAAAGTTTTGAATTACTCACATTCTATGAAAAAAACATCAAGTTCTCCATTTATAACAACATACGAGGCCTAATGTCAGCTAGAGAAATGTAAGGAGTAAACATAAATAAAATATGGTTCCCGAGACCAATATCAGATAAAGTACCCAAGTACAATCTCGCATAAGTGGAGAAAATAAGAAAATCTCATAGAAGAGAAAAAAAAATTATCTCCAAGAAAAAATGAAATATTTGAGTGGACAAATAAATATGTAGCTAAAACTGTAAATTCCACATTATCGAATGAAAGGAAAGAACAAATGTTTGTTCCAATCAAGAAGTACCGAAAAGCATGAAGATGTGGACTAAGAAACCTCATTGATCTTGATTGATCTTTGAAGTAGAGGACATTGCATAGGCATAATAAATGCAAACATTGAAAAAAATCTCATAAATGTTTCAAATTATATAGGCATTGTTAAAGAACAAAGACAAAGGCTTCAAATAGAAGTAACACCATCAACCAAGAAAATGAATAATGACTCCTGTAAGTATCGAAGACTCATCTCAAATATGATACAACAACAATCATGAATATGTATGAAAATTGTTACCATAAACACTTATTAAAGATAATCAATAACAACAAATCAATGAAAACACCATTTATTATCATCCAAATTCCCCCATGTTGTCGTTGCTATAACACCCTTTAAAAAATTTACTACACTCAAATTTTGGAGCCTACATTATCATCATGTCAAGTGTTGCTTTCGTCGTCAAGTGTCTTTTCATTCCATTGTATATATTTCAAGTTTTCTTGAGTGTTTTCAAGTGTCACCGCATTGAGTATAACATATTTGGTATATTTCATGGTCACAACATCCTTGTTGTTGTAAAATGATACTTTTTGGTCGTAATCGCACACACTCCACCCATTGTACTTGGAGAATGCATGCAAAGTGGTGTTTTTATTTAAACTTATCATTTGCAATCTTATATAAGTATTCTCGATGAGTTGGTATGTGTCACACATGGTCTTATGTCAAAAAATCATCATGTTCATCCCTTTTCCTCTCTTCTAGACTTAGACAAATTTGGTTTCAAAGCGAACCCATTAAGGCCAATAACACATGAGAACACTTGGATGCCTTGATAGGGAATCCTTCATTGTTTGGAAGTTCACCATGAACCCTCTAAAATCACGAAGCTCACTCCTCATTCCATTTCCCCTTCCTCGTTCTGAAATAGACCCTTCCAGAAACTAAGCCTTCCTTTAAGTGCACTCCTTTGACTCAAAGAAGTGTTTCCTCCTTGAGTGCATGAGCTCATTCTGAAAGCACATAACTTCACCCTTTATCCTTCAGACATGTTCCATGCACCTTGCTAGGCCTCTTGTCCACATGAGCACACCCTGAAGGCCTGAAGCCTTCATCCTTTATTCTAGAAGAGTGTGCCCTATGCCCTCCCTCTCTCCCTTGACTGCACAAAGCACTGGGGAAGCTCTAAACCTTCCCCTTCGTCTTTCAGAATTGTGCCATGCACCCTTCCTTTATTATCACTTTCTCTTGAATGCATGAGTGAATGTTGAAGCCATCAATCCTTCCTCCTTTAGTCCTTCATCCTTTCGAAGTGTGCCCTTGTGCCTATAAGCTCTCCCTGCTCTTTAAAATCACAGTGAAAATGCATGAACATAAAATATGAATAAAACATGTTAGACTAGGAGATTTTAAATTTGACGGTTACTTGTCATGAGTGATTACAGCTACATGCATATTTTAAGCTTTAACCCTGTACAAAAATTACCTGCAAACGAATTCTTAAAACAAAAAATTAACAACGACAAGAACATAAAACGAATATGGGAAAGGATTCTCCCTGGAACCCAAAATCGGAACTACTAGACTGATTTTTCATTATATTCCTTTCAATGGTACAATACATATATATACATGCAAAATAATTCATAAACCCAAATCCATTAACCCTGGTTTAGAACATAACAGTAGTTCCCTTCACTAGGTTTACAAAATACCATGGGAAGAAAATGATCATGCCCAAAACCATGTGCCAAACCCATGAAAAAACCATGGGTAGGTCCACCCACCATATTTGTGTTCAACCCCCATATTTAGGTATGCCCAACTATTATTGGGTCTGCATTAAAAAAAATCTCAGGGTGATACCCCAGACTTCGTGCAATGGGGCAATAGGGGAGTTTCTGCCTCCCCTGCCAACCCCCTACTATGCTTGATGCAATTTACAACACACGAAACTACTCATGGAAATAATATGACATACAACCAAAAATTCTCAGGGAAAACATGGCAAGCACGACTGAGTAAGATTGGGAAAATAATACAAACAAAGGAAGCATTGAAGAACCCAGAACACTTTGAAAGCTTGATGATTGAAGCAACATAAAGACTCCAAGATCAATTACCCTTTGGAAGGTGAAAACATGAATGATTAGAAGCTACGTGAAGAATGAAGGCATAAGTGGTAGCTATGTCACAACTAAAGAAAACCCATGTCATCATTCACTATTAGTTCTAGTGACCAAAGACACTGATATGTCATGTCTTCATCACATGATGATGTGGAAGTTATGATGCAAAGTTGTAATCATTGTAAATACAAATAATTGGAAGACGAAGAGTAATGTATGGAAAAACGAGTCATGGAAATGTAAAATACATGTAGTACCAAAATTCATATGTATTTCTAAAAGTTGTTTGGAATTCCAAAGGTTGTAGAAGTCCAAATGTCATTAGGAGTTGTAAAGTGAAGAGTCATGTGGATATGAAAGGTCATGCCTCAAGTTATAAAAGGATCCTCATTCCTCATGTGAAGGAATTTTAAATTTTGCTTCTCCCACAAGGCATTAGAAAGAAAAAGTTAGTACTTTTCGGGAGCAAGTAGTGGGTCTAACACTCCACTATTGGGGCTAGTGATTTTCGTTATATTTATGTATCTTGGAACTTTTTCTGAATGTCGAAGCCTTCTAGGCCAACACATTTTCACACAGGGATTGTGAATCTTTCGAAGAACTATTCTTTAAATGTTTATGTTTCATGTTTTCTTTCACATATACTAGTGTAATTGAACTATTTGAATGGATTTAGTGCTTAACTTCTTAGAAATGTGTTTTAAATCTCAAGACGATCGTTACATCTATGTGAACTATTTCGCTTAATGTCAGCAATATTTCATATATGTGCGTCTCCATTAGGGTAGTACTATTACTTCTCCCTTAGAGGCTCACTTTATCTTATCCCTTGTAGTAAATAACCTTAATAAATCTACAATCGAACATTCACAAGGCACACATGCTTTCTCATTCGAAAGGAAATTTGTGCTTGTCTCTCATGTTGATAGTTAAATCCAACGAATGTCTTTAATTAAACGGGAGTCGAGCAATATTCTGGATGGGACTCCTACACCAAATGCTGTGAGGTCTAATTGGTACCTTATATATGGGAGATCCCTTTTATGTTGGTGTTATCGAGCATCATCATCATCCCCCTAAAACTTAACTAAGGGACTAGAAACAATCAACAACCTTTGTAATAAAACTTCCTCCCCACCGTGAAAATCAAATGGAGGACTAGCAATAATCAATGACCTTTGTAATCAAACCTCCTCCCCCTTAAAATATAACTGACGAACTATCTACAATAAACATCTAATAATGGACATTGTCCAATTGCATAACCAATGAGACACAGCGGTATGAATTCTACACACATATATTGAAATGATGTCATGAATATCCATTAATCCAACCACAATTGATCCTAATGGTTGGAACTATTAAAGTTTTGATATTTTCATGTTTTGTTTGCAACACCATGAATTCATAAGTACTAGGTTTCTAATTCCTGGGTAAAATACTTTGAGATGAAGGCTCAGAATTTTGATTTGTGGGCTAAAATCTAGGTGCAACAATAAGAGGAAAAACTTGTAGATCAAGAACATTGTCTTATACAACATCATTTTTAGCCACATCAATAGCCTTGTAGTTCAATCAACATTGGATTTATCTTCCAAAAGTATAATATGAACTCCACCTATAATGAAATACACCCTCTGGTATTTAACAAGGTTGGATGTAGGAGTTGAAGGAGTAGAAACCACATATCTAAAAACTACTCTGGATTCTTGTATTTTAGGGGGAATTTTAAAAAGGATTCCTATCCATTATTTATAATTACTCCTTCGATATATCCCATTTTTTTCAACAGTTGGGACCGAATACCAGTTTTGTGTTTTTCAAACTTAGTGACACAAAGGCATGTGATGAGTCACAATCAACAACATCAAGCTTCTAACAATCAAAATCATGAACACTAGAAGTAGTTGAGTTCATAAACTCTATAGAAATAGTCTCCTTCTCGACATTTTTTAGGTGACTTACTTCCTATTCAAATTTTTTCTTGGATTCTTACAAGTCCTAGATAATATTGTTCTTCTTCATCAACTACAACAACAATACATAATGATATTTTTTTTAAAGAATGATATTGGTCAAAGAATCTATTTTTACCTTCCTAAAGAGGGGAAGCTTTTCCATGAAGAATATCCATGGAGGATTTTAAACAAGAAATATCAATTATTCTCTAATCATTTTTCTCCTATAACATGCAAATTTGGTTCTTCAAGAACACATTTTCTGAGCCAGATAGGGACTCAAATTCCTCCAAAAAAGTAAGAATGTTAAATTGGATCTAATATAATGTAATATTTTTTAATTAATCACATTTTATAAAAAATACATAATTAAGTATTTAATTTATAAAAATGAAGGAGACACAATGTTGGCTAAATATATTTGTGACAACTAGGCATATAACAACCCTATATGGACTTATAACTCATCACACTTAGCTCATTGGAAACATGTGTGTTGGAAAAAACTAATACTTAAAATAGATATGCTTCACCACCAACACAAAGACCAAAACCAACCCATGAACACAAAAAAGAGAGTAAATAGCAATTGAAGTTCACTTGACACAATGACTTGAAGCACAGCGAATTAAACACACAACAATTACAAAATCACATTTTATTTAAAAATCTTACGAAATTTACATCACGTACTAATTTGTTTTTTCTCTTTCAAAAATTACAATGGACTCTAAGTCCCTTCAAATTTTCATAGTGCAAGCATGTTGTTATGGTTTTCAGCTAGACATACTAGATTTAATCACAAATTTTGAAAGCACATACTTTTATCTATAATTGATGTTGAGGTTTTTTTAAATTTAATTTTTATATTCTTAATCCTCTTCTTCTTGTTTGTTCGCCTTCCTCCTTTTTCCTATATTTTTCCTCATTCTTTATTCTCCTCTTCTCTATTTTTGCTTTATTTTCTTATTTCTATTAAAAATCCTATTCATCTCTTATTTTTGTTCCTACCATGTGAGTTGTCTTCTTCTAGAATTTTTTTTTATGCAACTTCCTTCCTCCTTTCCTTCTTCTCTAGCCTCAGAAATTCATTAGGCATCCATCTCTCGCATTAATTTTTTTCCTTTTCTTATTATTCCTCTTTGAAAGACCCCCCCCCCCCCCCCCCCCCACAAAAAAAAAATATAAAAATCTCATAATATTTTTCCACCTATCTTGACATGGATTTAAATAGTGTTATGAATAAAGAAAAGTTGTCATTGGAAAATTTTCACACACCTTTTAGCTAGCCTAGCATATTAAATTTGATTAACGAATAATTAAAACAATGATATATGCCCCTAATTTAATCTCCATTACTTACTAGTGCAACTGTTTAAATTAAATTTTTGGTAAGTACCAATAAGAATCAATCCATAATAAACATGAAAACACTTACATCATCATACATACTGAGTTCTAAAATTAAAATAAAATCCTAAGATTTAACAAAATTATAACTTTATTTAAAATATATAAGTTAAACATATATAAATTTTTAAAAACATGTAACAAGATTCTTAATCATGGTGATTTTCCCCTACTTTATCATGGATATTCTTAATATATATATATATATATATAGGTTTTTTTTATAATACCATGGACCAATACTATGGGTTATTAGTACCACATGCCTAAAAAATCATAACTCTTTCGAGGTGACACTTTTTCATATGAAATTTTATTTAATTAATGAATTTAATTTAAAGGGAAAAATTCCATTACTTTGGAAATAGATCTCAGTCGTCAATTTGTGTATAATGTTAATAATATTATAGAATATTATATGGAGGTTAAATCTATACCATATACCTATTAATTATTGATAATTAAATTAACACTTTGAAAGATCTTTTCCAAAATAAAAATGCCTACAAACATAATTAGGTGGTCATTGGAGCTAGGCTACAATTATCATTGCTTGATCCATGATTAAACATCAATCATTAGATTGTGGTAGATAAAATTGAACGATAGATGTCGATATATAAATTTTCAATTACAACAAACCATTCAAATGTTTTAAGTTGATGGCTACGGGATGATTTGATGTAAAATACAATCTCCCAAACTTCCCGATGGATATTGGCCTAAACTATAAGGTATGCAGATGGAAATTTTGTCTTTCAATGGCCAAGATTAATATGGGTTGTCACACATGTGGAAAAACTCAAGAGGGATGTGGTTAAAGATAAAAGGATAGGTTTATATTTCAATGTAAAGCATTAAGTTTATTTAAACTTTTTAATATGGATAAAGTTAAAATAAACTAGATATTTATATAAAAATAAAAGTAATTTAAAATTTCATATTTATTTTACAAAGTATACCTTTAACCTTATTAAAGTGTGTTGACATCATACTTTTCACCTTGTCAAGTTGTACAAACTTTAACTAAATAATCTTCTCTACATATTAGAATCCTAAATATACGTGCATGAATACGTATGAATGACACTAGTTCACTAATAGTAAAGTCTATATAGGAATCATATGATGGGAATTAAATAGCACTATTTACTTTTTCATCACTTGGACATCATTCCTTAGATATAATAGGTATATTCTTGTTTCTTATAGGGTAATTTGTCCGCTCATTCAAACAATTGCAATAAATATTTTAAAGACAATAAAAATACAACATTGTTTTGCACATATCACTTCAATGTCTAATAAAAATTAAAAGAATATAACTATTTGAAATCTCCAACAACAAAATTTTTCTAGAAATAAATATAACTTACTAGATATTCTTTCTTGAAAAATGTAGGTCTAATTATGGGTGCATATGTACATTAAAATAACATTATTTCTTGTCAACAAAAATGAGTGTTTATATTGAATATCATTCATTTAGTGTATAATTTGTGATAACGAGGAATCAAACTTTCATTGAATCAATCTTGATCCATTATGTGCATGGTCATGTACTCATTGACTAGGCATAAATAATGCATGAAAGTATGATTCATAAATCAAACCACATAGATAAGGTAGTAAATGAATGCAAGATCATGCAATGAATGTAAGCAAGTGGAGTAGGTAGAAGGAAGATCCATGGGTGGAGCCATGAAAGATTGGTAGTTTCCATTTGTCCAAGTAGCAAAAGGATGGGGGGAATAACTTAGACTTTTTTATCCTATATGAGTAACTAGAAGAATCACTGCAACCAAATCATTTTCTCTTCGATGCCCACTACTATGATGTAAATTCAATAAATAAGTGATGCATGCATGAGCTCCATCACAATAGGATTTTATTCTATAAAATTGATAGCATTTATTTTTGAATAGGAAAATCATCAACACTCTTTCTCTTAATTTTCATGGTACAAGAGAAATGACTAATAAAGAAAAAAACCATAGAAAAATGAAATTGGACCATTTAATGAAATTTTTTGTTACCCTTCAACTCAAAAAATTTGAAATAAATTTTCATTTCAAATTTGACAAGTATTATTATTATTACTATTATTATTATTTTAACTCTCCTTTGTATCGAAAATAATTTTATATTGTTCTTTGATGGGATAAATATCTCTTGATGGGTAATGGCGACTTCAGTTTTGAATCCTAGATGTGGTACATTAGATTTATTGGATGGAGATCAACAAGTCTTGGTTTTTTTTTACCTCCAATTATAGGTAAACAAGGATTACACAATGAAAAAACCCTGGTATGTAAATTTCTCCTTCGTTAGACTCTTTCATCCATTTTAAATTTTTCTTTAGATCCATAATCAAAACCTTTCATATCATCTATTATTCATCTTTAGCCCCTTCACCATTCTATATTGAGAATATGTTACCATTTATTTCAAAGAAGTGACACAACTTAAGTGGTTACAAAAAAATTTCTTAAGAAGAGACTTTGAATTAGAGAATTTAAAACTACTTAGATGGATGGACCTCGGAAAGATATTTCCAATAGTATTTCGAAGTCTGAAAAAGGCCTCCTGGATCAAAAGATATGTTCAGTCAAAGTTTCAAAGGAAAAATCCAAAGTTTGGTCAAGGCCAAGATCCCCTCAGAATAGTGAGCATGCACATGTGGTAGCCACATTGCAATGCATGGAAAAATAAGAAGCTCAAGAGGATAACGTGGGAGGACCCCACGGAGTACACATATCCCTGGCGAAAAAAAACCCAGAAGTAATTTACCATAGATTTTCCCAAGGGATGCATGTTAGATGTCTGAAGATGGAAGAGTGTCAAGATGACATGGCATAGATAAGTGGTTGGGCATAGAGCAACAAATTGATAATGTTTTACAATGGGGTTGTCCCTACCCAAGTCATCTTACCTCGATGGATTTTCCTAGTGGTTTTCCGAGGAAGAATGTGAATAAAAGCCTTGGCGATAGGGTAATTGGAAGGACATGGCTAATAAAAAACGCATGAATGAGTTGTGATCAAAAAATTTGAAAGTAGCAAGGGGACAACTTGATGGTTCACCCTGTCAGATTCTCCCTGGTGGCATTAGTGAGATAATTCAAGTTTGAAGCCTAGGGATGAGAACAAAAAGGTGACTAGATAGATGATGTTCATAGTGTAGGAAGCATTGATTGGTACAATTCAACTAAGAGAGGGTCCTACTTGACACATCACCTCAGCAGGATCGAGAGGTAATCTATGTTTTATTGTGAAGGAGATGATGTTGGGGAGACGAAAATGTTCCCATAAGTTGTAGTAGAAAATTATTTTCCCAACCTTTAAAAACTTAATGGAAAATATCAAAAAACATAAGTCCAAGACCTGTTCACCTCTATGCCCCTAACGGAACATGGAATAATCAAAGTTAGACTCACAGGAGCCACGATGGCTACATGATGTTAGCATGATGTGGACCGATAAGGATGTGAGATGTGGCATGTAGATTTTGAATTTTTTGGTGGCCAAGTGGGAAAAAAATAGGTGACACTTGGTACCACTCAATCAGTTACATGTGGCATCATTGAATAGCTAGTGGAAACAATACTACTGACATAACTATGAAATTTTTTCTATTGGTCCATGTGTAAAGTCAAAGGTTCCACTAGGACACATCACCATGGTCCCTAGAAGTCTAAGCATCCTAGAATTTTTGAACAAGCTACTATTTTAAACATCGAACTAATGGGGCACCATAAAATGGTATCAGATAGTTTGGTGCATAAGGTCAAATAGGAAGCCAAATAAGAATGGTGCATGTAATTATAAAATAGCCCCATAAGACATGTAACATACCCTAGCAGTAAATGGAGCTCCAACAATAATGGTTAGGAAATAATACTAGGGCTTACGTGGCACTACAACACACATTGTTGTGTGAAGGTTTTGTGGCCATGGGATAAGTGGATCTACAATATTGACTAAGGTTCCAGGGGTTAAGGATCACTCCATAACATTGCTCTATGGTTCTTATGTGACCAAGGGCATAGGCTAGGCATGGATGGGTCAACATATTTGGTGATTTTGCACCATATTTGGTGGTTCAACCAAAAATGGAAAAGCGCTATGAGCCTAGTTAAAGCACATGAACAAGTTGAAATTTTTTTTGGTGGAATGAGACAGGTTTGGAAATTTTGGCCTGTTATCTCTTTGTAATTTGTAATATTGGCAAGAACAAATGACAGAGGGAAAAATCAAACCACTTTGGAGTCCATGACCTAGCCTTCCTAGACTCAGAGAGGGTTATCTCTGTTCTTTATGATTTATGATTTATCTTGAGGATTATAATTGTTGATATTAGGCTAGTTATAAATATTTTGAGGACTATTGGTTTTGATTGATTGGGTGGATGGACAGACAGAGCTGTGAACCTTAAACCATTGGGCTATGTAGTCATAAGAGGCTAAATTGTACATCAAATTTTTCAAGGGGCATTCATAAGGCAAGCTAACTATGCAAACTGGATCTTACTAGCAGTGTGAATATGAGATGAAAGAGAGAAGTGAGTTCATTAATAGCTAAAGAGTGGTTAAGAATTCTTTAACTATACTTCAGATTAAAACATTAAGATAACAAAAACAAACAGAATTAAGGTGATCTCTCAGCAAATATTAATCTAAAACTTATTTTTTGTAATAAAAAAAACAGATGCACAACATGAAAAGACAACGAAAACATTAACATAGAGGAAAGAACATCACCATTAACATAGCTCAAGAGTCCCGTGAATGGTCTCTTTATTATTGATGCCCATCTCAAAACAGTTATAGTGATCCAGTATAATGACCATTTACAACACAGAGTCTAACAAGGTTCCAACCTTTGATAATGAAACTTTGAGCAGTATTTAACTAAAACTTGGGTCATTTGTCCTAATAGACCTGGGTCAACTTAATTTATTACAGAAAAACTAAAATTAAATAGGCATGGCCATGCAAGGTTTGAGAAAAATATCTCTGACAACATATCGCCTGTGAAATTAATTTTGAGCAGCTCTTTATGGATCTAAACACTTTTATGGCTCTGACATATGGTCATGCTTTTCAAAAGATCAGTGTTAGGTAATTAAATCTAGTGCGACACTGGCTACTTTCATTTATTGATGTTGGTGCTAATGTGCTTTGCTTCCCCTTCAGTCTCCATTATTATATCTCTGCATCAATGCCCGACTCGACCCTTTCTGTCTTTTTCCTTGTGATGTTCAGCCTCGCCCTTCCTTTTTCCCCTTGTCGGGTCCGACCTAAGTATTTCTGCCATGTGTAGCCTATTTCCTCATAAATGGCACACAAAAATTATATTCTTGGTTGTGGGGGGATGGCGGTTGGTAGATGTGGATATAATAGAGGATGGCGGAAACAAATTTTGGGAGGGGGCCTCAAGTGGTAAGTGGTAATATATAAGAGGGGTGTGAAATAGTGGAAGGGTGACACATAGCGGGGAGGGGGTAAACAATACCACCCATTTCAGACCCCCCCCCTCCTCCACCCCATGGTTAAAGTTAGAAAGCTTAAGGGAGTGCGAAATGAAAAAAGAATCGTTAGATGAGGAGGGTTTGAGTAGAGATGGATGAAAGGTGAAGGGAAATTAGAGGTGGAATGATGTGGCACATAGGTGGGACCGGACTCAACCATTTCTACATGAAAAATCGTGAACAGCTCATTTACCCGGAACTAAAAATGTTTAGATTTTAGTTATGAGCCTTATCGCATCCATAAGAAATCACACATCACATGTTCTAGTTTTTAGGTTAGAAGAAATGAAATCGACGATGTGATGTGAAGTACGAAGTTGACGTGGCAGGTCAGGTGGGACCGGACCACAGCCTGCAGATCGCAAAACTTAAGATTTTTGTTATAAGAAGTGGGGTTTAAACTCTAAAGGATGCGAAGTGCGAAGTACGGGGAGGGAAGAGTGACATGGAGAAAGGTCGGACCTGATCGCTGCCCGCTGATCACAACTCTTAACATTAAACAACGGAGGTAAACTTTAAATGAAGTGAAGTGCGAAGCACGAGGAGGAGGTAAGTGACTTGCTAGTGGAAAGTGGGTTGACTGCATCGCACATCACAAATCTTAGCTTCTTGTTATAAGCGGCGGGGGTTGAAATCCAAGACTAGCGAAGTGTGGGGAGAGGGACCCACCTACATTGGGATCGCAAGTAGGAAATCTTATGTATTAAGGTAAAGTTTATAATTTTTTATATGATATGTGTTATGTATTGAAAATGGTTGAGAAGTGGGGGGCGGAGTTGCTATGGTGGGGCCAAACGCTGCATCACAAATTAAAATAAATACATTGTGGTCACCTAAATGGTAAGTTGTAATGTTTGCAAAATGCGATGGATGGCGGAGGGAAAGGAGTGACATGTCACGAGGACTAGCCCACTTTAATCGCAATCAGGGAGATGGGAAAAGCAGAGGAGAAACAATGATATAACGGTAAAAAAAGGTAAAGTAGAGAAGTGAAGATGAAAAGGTAAGGTTTTAGTGATTTTCAAGGGAAATTGAATGAAAGGAAGTGTAGTGGGTGGTTGGGTCCCACTGCCATAACACATCACACTTCGGCATCTTTAACTTTCACCCCTTGCGCCTATCTTGCAACACTTTTGATCCTCGATTACAATTTTAATCTCCACTATTGATAGATGCTTGGATCAATGGTCCTCATTGCTCCCTTGTTGTGGTTTTCCGCTTTTGGTTGTGCCCGTTGGTTTCTTAGTTGTTCATAGAATGCTTGCCCCACATTCATGACTCTACCTTTACGTGTTTTTTCTTCCTTAAATGCTTCCATGTTGCCTTTTTATTTGCTAATGATTTAATGTTGCTTCTCGCCTCTCTAATGCCTTTGTTTCCTTTGATTCTTACTTTGGAAAAGATTTTGAATATTGACATCTATGTACAATATGAAAAATTAGTAAAGAGAAAGTACATAGTCACCTTATGATACTATAAATTATAGGATTCTAATAGTGGCTCTAGTTGGGGATGGCAACTCCTTTAGGAGGTGTCAAGAACACCATAGACTAGTGGCTTCATCTGTTGGGTTGATCCCACAACTTGTATCTTGATCTGTCCGGCAACTCAATGACTGGAAACTAGCTGATTGTTCCTCCTGACTTTGACTGATAAAAATAAACCAAATGCTAGGCCAGCCAGCTTATTAGCATACTGAAATCTAAACTGAAACTACAATTTCCCTTATTCACTGCAATCCAAAAAGTTGAACATACTGTTGCACCTTGAAAACTTGAATGGTGAAACCATAACTGAGCCGAAACTGAAGTCTCAAAAATACTAATCTGAAAATGAAAAGAAATCTAAGCTAAAATTTGAAACATGCTCAGAGTGTTGAGATTATTTGCACACCTACCTACCCCACTCTACTGAAATTTCCGATGTTCTAAATAATACAATAATGCTAGTGCAACCAGTCAAGTAGTAGTAGAAACAGATGGACAACTTGACTGCTTATCAGGAAAATCAACAGTATAGCCTGGTTGTGTATCCTCATAACCAAAGTTAGAATATGCAATGGAAACAACTGATGTATTTGATCCTTATAGAGTACATGTTTGAAAACTTGCGCTAAAGATAACCTCCATATAATCTTATATAGGATCAAATGAAGCATGATGTATGATTTTTGCTTCTAGGCCTTCAATGACTAGTTGATCAGTTGTATCCCCAATATTAAACCTCAAAACCTCATCTGATTAGTGAGAGAGTTCTCTTCTCCTGTGATTATCAGCTAGAATGTGAGCCAGATTCCCTTTCACAATCTGAAATTAAGTGAAACATAAGGGTAAATTCTCAGGATGTATTGGTTCCTCCTCTATTTCAGATTTTGTGATTTCGAGATGACTCAGAGGGAGAACTTCTAGATCTGAATTTTTTTTTGTACAATCCCTCTTTTCCTCAACTGACTCATTAGAGAATTCCTCCTCCTTTCTATTTGCAACCTACTTGTAATTGTTATAGCATCATTTTTCACCCTCAAGTGATTCATGATTGTCTTTATGGCTTTGGGCACCCATTCCTACAGACTTGAACAAGATTCACTAAAAAACAGTGTTAAAATTCCCATACGCGGGTATGCCCAGACTTTGCCAGGTGTATACGCGAGTCCACATGTACTTTTCTGCGTATTCCATTAAAATCATTAAAAAATATATAAAAATTCCCTATTTTCGCACTGGGTTGATGGTTATTCCAGTAGTTCAACCACCCCAGCACATGGCCAACTGTTTCCAACTGATTGAAACTACTTTGAGGGAGGATAAAAGCCCCTCATGTGCATGGCCTAAGGGAGAGAGAAATTTTATAGATATTATACTCTGTTGGAATCCCTAATTCAAGTCTGATTCCCCGTGCCTCTTGCACTTTCCCAGATTTATACAGGAAACCCTTGTTTCCTGGAGATGTTCATCCATTTATATGCCATCTCGAGTGCACAAGTCTTGAAAGTATCTTAGTGAGGCAAGGGCAGGACAGATCTAGATGACGGTCTACTCGAAGATCGTGGAAGGATTCAGGTGATCTCTCCACTCGTTACTTCTGTACATGCTGTTCGTAATAATGAAGAACCATCTTGTTCCTGAACTTATGTGTTAATGTTTACTTATATGTGTGAAAAGATTATCATTTAAGCATTTATTATGGTTTATATAATGTTTCACATGGATTGCACTAACGTTTAGGAGAAATATATGCTGTACAACTAGGTTTATGTGCATGTTCTTTCTTGTTTTCCAGGTTGGAGAGGAAGAAGGGTTGCTGGGGGTTTGGACCTCGCGGGATCTACATCGAAAGTAGGACTACGGGTGAGTTCTGCTATCGTTGTTATCTAGCTTTTAGCATTTAAGTGTGGTTGTGTGTGAATCCTCCTGAACAACATGCCCTGATCTGTGGAGGTTTTGACCCAACAAACCTCTAGGGTGATTTTCCCCGAAACAGAACTAGCGACTCCATTAGGGATCGCATTTTTGTGATTCCCCTGTTGGGTGGTTTCAGCTGTTTGATAGGTTTCCAATAGTTTTTATCATTTTTTCCAGTCTAGTTAGTCTTCTTTCAGTCAGACTGAAGTCCTGGTTCTTTATCCAGGCTTGATCTTTTTATTTTTTCATTATTTTCTTTTGCATACGCAGTTTTTTCTCTGCACAGTCGCGTATACACCCCGTTTTAGTCAAAGGTGGCCGCATATATGCGGGTTTCCTTTGACACAGTCGTGTATGCACGCTGGTTGAAAAACTGTTAAAGCGCGTATGCCTGGGGGCAAATTTTGAAATTTTGGTTTTTAGCTTTTTTGGTCTTGTCTGCCTGTGGTGACCTATTTCTACAGTGTTTTTTAATCTTTGGACTGTGTTTAAAGTGTTTATATGTCTATTTCTCTCTCCTTTGTGTGAATACTCTCTCGGTTGGTGAAATTTTTGGTTGTTATGTTTGCAATTTTGGTTTGAGTACCAAGGTCTTTTCTTGAAGATTCTTGGTTGTTCTGCTTAATCAGAACAGAGAGCTCCTGCTCATTTACTCTTTCCTTGTGTGTTGTTTCACCTTTTGATTTTTTACCTATTTGGTGCGCTTGGTTTCCTTGATGTTCAGTAGACTAGTTTTGTTGCAATTTTCGAAGAGTCTCTTTTTGATTCTTTGAAGTTTTTATTGCAAGTTTATACTGTTTTACTGAGTTGATTTATTGAGTTTCTTGTCTTCCTTTTTGTTTGTATAAAGCCCCGCTGCAAGAGTGGCATGGTTGGCTTTGAGCATTTTGTTGAAGTTATACTTTAAATTCAGAGTTTGTTTGACTTAGTTACCGGATAGTTCAATTGGTCTTCTTGAAATCTCTTTTTATAAACTAAAATTGGCATATAGGTTAGGGAACCCACTTTCCGTTGAATTTTTCATACTAGCCTCCATTCTGATCACTTGCTATAGGGTCGATCCCATCAGGTCATGAGTATTACACCTATTTCACTCGCCAATTATTTAATCATGACTTGGTGGTAGAGCCTTCCTTTACATGGGCTTCCTAGTTAGTTCCTCGCTATCACTTGTTGCCCATGCTGCGTTTTATGTAGGCTCGAGAGTCCTCTTTAGTCCCGCCATGTCTTATGTGTTGAAGCTTCATTCTTCTTCTTCATCACTATCATTTTTTCTGGCTTTTACCCTAGAGGCTCCCTGGTGTCGTTAAGTTGTATTATTGCATTGCATATTGGCTACTTGTTTATCCTGGCCTTTAGCCGGTTTCATTTGGACTCGATGTTTAAGCCAACTTTTGACCTTGACTCTCTGTACAAGTTAACCATTGCATGCACTTAGCTATCACGACTTGACACTTTTTTACCCATGGATGGAACGTTCCTCTGAGTATCACTTACCAGTTTTCGCCACCTTGCATTGAGCATAGGATTGTTCCAATCCCAGGAACTAGTGCATCTGATTTCTTGATACTCGTTCTATCCATTGTACCATAGTATTCTTTTATTCTTTTTCAGGCTTATTATATGAAAAAGACAAAAAAATCAAATATAACAAAAAGAGCGGGAACGGGATGTATCTTCGTTGTTTTGATGGCAGTACAGAGTCAGTTTGTCGCCCTTGAAAAAAGCACATATACTTATATATTTTTCCTACATTTGGGATGGTTTTAGTTTTGACCTAGGTTCAGCCTTTACCTTGTTTCACTTGTCAGTCCTCCCCCGGTTGGTTATCTCTTCCAATCATATGGAGAGTTTGTTCTGCCTCCTGCATAACAGACTTATACAGTGTCACTTTTTGCTGCCATGGTCATCACGAGTCGTGCTTTTGTTCAAGGGAAGTCTAACCAGAGTCGGCCATTCTGCGGTGTCTCTTGACTCATTATTCAGTCGGCCTTCCCGGTCTTGTTAGTATCTTGTTCTATCACATCAGATGTTTTGGTCTTCTGCTCGTGCTGGTTTGAGAAGGTCCCCATTGACTTCTTGCTGGCGGGTTTGTCTCTCATCGACTACGACACATTGCTCTGAGAGTAAACCTAGAGCCGCACCCTGGCCCTATTTCCATCATTGATATGTGACCTTGTGCTCAGCATTTGATCATCATTATGGGTCTTTGACTGAGTGGTTTCCCCTGTGTTCGACGTCAGCATACATTATCACACTTGGGATTCGTGCAGTACCTTGATTTCCATTTGACCCTATTGGTGGATATCTTGCCTCTGTGTTAGCTTTCATTATTGGTTGGTTCAGAGGGTTTCTTCCGTGCGCTAGCTTCATCTTGTGCATGTCGGAAACGTACTTCGGTTTGGTTCCGTCACTCTACTTCGTCCGATTCCTTCCAAATATTGGCCTGCGGGTTACACTCGCGCTGGACTGATGTGGGATGCCTTAATGCCTTCCTTCCAACAGATCTTTTCCCATCGACTCCGACTCATTGCTCTGGGAATAAGGTCTAGAGTCTTTTTGTCAGTACCTTAGGGTTTTTAGTCATCAGTGGCAGACTCTTCGCTATCGACAGTGGGGATTCATCATTGCCTCCTGATTGGTAGATTCTTTCAAGTGTTCGACTTCAACTCATTTATTCGCACTTGTTAGATTGTACTGGGGCACCTTGACACTCATTTTCATTATTGGTGGGTTGTCTCGCGTTGGTTAATGGTATACATCATTGACCGATAATCCAACGATTTCTCACATGGTCGACTTCAGCTCATTTATTCCCATTGTGTAGAATTGTGCCGTCGTGATCGGTGAAGACCTCGAGTTGCATCAACATTTCTCGATTCACTTTTGACAGTCCATCCAGTTTCTTCCAGTGATGTTGTTCACCCTTATATGTTGCATTTCAGTATAGCAGCATCTTATATGTTGGCTCCCGAGTTGCGTGATTGTACCATGAGTTCCACCTCTTATGATTTGGTACTTGGAGATTCAGTTACTTATATGATCAGACATCTAGTTTCAGCATCATTGATCAGCTTTCTATATGTGATACTTAGACATTGATTCTGACTTATACTTCCGGGCCATGCTCAGATGATTCATTATGTACTTTCAGTTCAACTATACTTGTATACATGTTGGATCTATTCTGTACTTTCCATATGACGTATTTTTGACTGAGCATGGGTATGCCCACCTCAGCATGAGTTGACTGTCTGTGTTCTTTCATTGGTTTTTGGCAGGCTGAACTCTGGTGAAGTCCTCTCTTGTCCTTGCGAAGGTCTTTCTATGTGCATAATACATTTCGGCAATCATGTACCCCTTCTGACCTCATATATTAGGGGGAATCTGTTATAGCATCATTTTTCACCCTCAGGTGATTCATGATTGTCTTTATGGCTTTAGGCACACATTCCTACAGACTTGAACAAAATTCACTAAAAAATAGTGTTAAAATTCCCATACGGGGGTATGCCCAGACTTTTCCACGTGTATACGCGAGTCCACATGTACTTTTCCACGTATGCCATTAAAATCATTAAAAAATATATAAAAATTCCCTATTTTCGCGCTGGGTTGATGGTTACTCCAGTAGTTCAACCACCCCAGCACGTGGCCAACTGTTTCCAACTGATTGAAACTACTTTGAGGGAGTATAAAAGCCCCTCATGTGCATGGCCTAAGGGAGAGAGAAATTTTATAGATATTATACTCTGTTCGAATCCCTAATTCAAGTCTGATTCCCCGTGCCTCCTGCACTTTCCCATATTTATACAGGAAACCCTTGTTTCCTAGAGATGTTCATCTGTTTATATGCCATCTCAAGTGCAAAATTCTTGAAAGTATCTTAGTGAGGCAAGGGCGAGACAGATCCGGACGACGGTCTACTCGAAGATCGTGGAAGGATTCAGGTGATCTCTCCACTCGTTACTTCTGTACATGCTGTTCGTAATAATGAAGAACCATCTTGTTCCTGAACTTATGTGTTAATGTTTACTTATATGTGTGAAAAGATTATCATTTAAGCATTTATTATGGTTTATATAATGTTTCACATGGATTTCACTAACTTTTAGGAGAAATATATGTTGTACAACTAGGTTTCCGTGCATGTTATTTCTTGTTTTCTAGGTTGGAGAGGAAGAAGGGTTGCTGGGGGTTTGGACCTCGCGGGATATACATCGAACGTAGGACTACGGGTGAGTTCTGCTATCATTGTTATCTAGTTTTTAGCATTTAAGTGTGGTTGTGTGTGAATCCTCCTGAACAACATGCCCTGATCTGTGGAGGTTTTGACCCAACAAACCTCTAGGGTGATTTTCCCCGAAACAGTAATGCTCTCTTAAGAGTGAGGCAAAATATAGAGGAAGGAATTTTTTACTTACTTGACAACTTCCAGCATTTTCCTCTTTACAATCTTACTCAATATGTAGAGTTTGATTGTCATCTTTGCATTATGATAACTAGTTTGTTCTTCCCAAGAAGATATTTTTGGCTGCTTTGCCTCAACCTTATAGTCTTCCTCCTGGTAATCATATTTGATATGGCTATCTTTGTATGCAAGGTCATATATCATGTACATTGTTGCTGAGGATTTCCTTGCCTCGTTCTAATTTTGGACTTCATCCTTGGCTTTGTTGTGGATAGAGTACATGAAACAATCATTTTCTATTTTAGGGTGTCCAGGAAGGGCTGCAAACTGATTGGGTACATTGATGTTTGTATTTTACAGAACTAATGGAATGTGAGGTATCTGAATAGCAAGTTCCTCTTTCCTGCTAATGATATGCATCATTTCGTTGACTGTGTTTTTCAACATATCTAGTTTTATCTTTGAAGAAATAAATTGCTCTTTTTTTATTTTGTCCTTCTTCATTAATTTTAACTTTTCTTCCTTGTTCAGAAAGTTGGCTTCCACATCAACTGCCACATTTTTCATTTATTCCAAGGTTGTAAGGTCCCTTTCTCTTAACTATAATTCCATCTCTGGATCAAAGGCATCTGGGTAGTGCAAGAGAGCCCATCCTGCGGGTGGCCTTATCTTATGAGGTATGCATTATTGAACCTGGCTGAAAAATGATGTATTGTCTCCCCAGGCTATCTTTTTAAATGGTTGTACTCTTTTATGATGAGAAAAAAATTTCCCACGACCAACCATTTATCTAGGAAAACTTGAATGAATTGATGAAAATTTCTAATGCTTACATCTGGAAGATATTTAAACCAAATTTTAACTTTTCCTTGCAATAATAAGGAAAACATTCTGATACACACAAAATCTCCCCCCACTTCAAACAGATCAAGGAAATCCTCAAGATTTTGAATGTGCTTTTCAGCAATGATCTTTTCATTTTCTCCATAAAATTTGGGTAGATTATGGATAAAATTTGTAGGGAGGTTATGTAGGAGAGGAGGAAAAACATGAGGCTTGTATCTATCTAGGATTTTTATAGGCATAGGCAGTGAAGCAGGAGGCTTATAACCATTTGTACCTTTTGCAAGAGCTATAGATGAAGTACAAGGCTCATGTGCCACTGGGTTTCCTACAAGTGCATCGGGGGTATGCACATGTGTAAAAGTATGTACGTGGTCTACAATTTGGGGCTCAGCTTCTTCAGGCTCATCAAATTGCCAATGATCAATGTAAATCTTAGCAATGTACTCTTGATCAAGATTAAAGTAGGATAGAATATAGTTACAGATAAAAACAAAAATTTATTGAATCCAATTAGGGCTTAAATACTTTTTCTTTCTTGGCTAACTGGTCATGTTTCAGGTCTTTCCTCCAGTGGAGTCTTTGAATGGAACTGGTTTGAATTGGAGTTGCTAGGTGGATGATTTCAACTTTCTTGAGGCTGGTTGTTGTCCACCATCAACAACCAAATACCAAACTTGGAAAATACTCAAATCATCTAATTTTGATTGGGGTTTCTGCGTCCTAAATAAATATTCAGCTTTTTCACTAACTAATCCCCAGTATGGTCGCCATTATGTTAGCTCTCCGTAATTTGTAAGATTGGCAAGAAAAAATGATAACGGACAACATCAAACCACTTTGGAGTCTAGGACCTAGCCTCAGATAGGGCTCTCTCTGTCCTTTATGATTTATGATTTAGCTTGATGATTATAATTGCTGATATTAGGCTAGTTATAGAGATTATGAGGACTGTTGGTTTTGATTGCTTGGGTGGTTGGATAGACAGAGTTGTGAAACTTAATCCATTGGGCTATAGAGTCATAAGAGGCTGAATTGTACATCAAATTTTTCAAGGGGCATTTAGAGAGAAAGCTAACTATGCAGACTGGATCTTACTGGAAGTGTGAATATGAGATGAAAGCGAGCAGTGATTTCAGTAATAGCTAAAGAGAAATTAAGAATTATTTAAATATACTTCAAAGGAAAACATTAAGATAACAAAAACAAACAGAATAAAGGTGCTCTCTTAGAAAATCTTAATCTTAAACTTCTATTTTGTAATCAGAAAAATAGATGCACAACATGAGAAGACAGAGAAAAACATTAACACAAAGGAAATAACATCACCATTAACATATCTCATGAATATTGTGAATGGTCTCTTTATTATTGATGCCCAGCTCAAAATAGTTGCAGTGATCCAATACAATTATCCTTTACAACACAGAGTCTAACATGGTTCCAACCTTTGATAATGAAAATTTGAGCAGTATTTAACTAAAACTTGAGTCGTTTACCCTAATCTACTTGGTTCAAACTTCATTTATTAAAAAACCACTGAAATTAAATAGGTATGGCAATGAAAGGCTTGAGAAAAGGACCTCTGACAACATATCACCTGTAAAATTAATTTTGAATACCTCTTTATGGATCTAAACGCTTTGATGGCTCTGACATATGGTCCTTCTTTTCAAAAATACCAGTGTTGGGTAATTAAGTCTAGTGCAGTGCTGGCTACTTTCATTTATTGATGCTGGTGCTGATGTGCTTTGTTGCCCCTTCAGTCTCCGCTATTATATCTATGCATCAATGTCCGACTAGACCCTTTCTATATTTTTCCTTGTGACATTCAGCCTCGCCCTACCTTTTTCCCCTTTTCGAGTCTGACTCAAGTCTTTCTACCATGTGTAGCCTATTTCCTCATAAATTGTGCACATACGTTATATGCCCAGTCATGGGGGGATGGTGGTTGGCAGACGTGGATGGAATGGAGGACAACGGAAACAACTTTTTAGAGGGGTCCTCAAGTGGTAAGCGATAATATAGAAGGGTGGTACGAAATAGTGGAAGGAAGACACGTAGTGATAAGGGGGTAAGCGATACCACCCATTTCTATTCCCCCCCCCCATGGTTAAAGTTTGAAGCTGAGGGGAGTGAAAAATGCAACAAGGAACATCAGATGAGGAGGTGATGAGTGGACATGGAGGAAAGGTGGAGGGAAAATAGAGGTGGAATGACGTGGCACACAGGTGGGACCAGACTTGACCCTTTCTGCACGAAACATTGTAAACATCTCATTTACCCAGACTCGAAATTTTTTAGATTTCAGTTATGAACCTTACCGCATCCATAAGAAATCGCACATCACATGTTTTATAATTTAGGTTAAAAGAACTGAAATCGGTGATGCGATGTGAAGTATGGAGTTGATGAGGCAGGTCAGGCGGGACTAGAGCATAGCCCACAAATTTCAAAACTTAAGGTTTTTGTTATAAGCAGCACAGGTTAAACTCTAAATGATACGAAGTGCAAAGTACGGGGAGGGCAGAGTGACGTGGAGGAAGGTGGGACTTGACCGCTGCCCGCAGATCACAACTCTTAACACTAAAAAGTGGAGGTAAAATTTAAAGGATGTGAAGTGAGAAGTGCAGGGAGGAGGTAAGTGACTTGGAAGGGAAAAGTGGGGCATATCATATCACAGATCTTAGATCTTTGTTATAAGTGGTGGGGGTTGAAATCCAAGACTTGTGAAGTGTGGGGAGAGGGACCCACCTACATTGGGATCACAAGTAGGAAAGCTTATGTAGTAAGGTAAAGTTGATAATGTTTTATATGATATGTGTTATGTATTGCAAATGATTGAGAAGTGGGGGGTGGAGTTGATGTGGTGGGGAAAAACGTCGCATCACAAATTAGAAGAAATACATTGCGGGCACCTAAACGGTAAGTTGTAATGTTTGCGAAATGCGATGGATGGCCAGGGGAAATGGATGACGTGTCAGGGGTACTGGACCACTTTAATCACAATCATGGAGATGGGAAAAGCGAAGGAGAAACAATGATTTAGTGGTGAAAAAAGGTAAAGTAGAGAAATGAAGTGGAAAAGTGGAAAACATAAGGTTTTAGTGATTTTCAAGGGCAATGGAATGAAAGGAAGTGTGGTGGGTGGTTGGGTCCCACCGCCATCACACATCGCACTTCGACGACTTTAACTGTCACCCATTGCAACTATCTTGCAACACTTACAATCTGCGATTGCGATTTTAATCTTTGTTGTTGATAGATGCTCAAATCAACGTTCCTCATTGCTCCCTTGCCATGGTTTTCCACTTTTGGTTGTGCCCATTGATTTCTTATTTGTTCATAGAATACTTTCCCCGCGTTCATGACTCTGCCTTTGCTTGTTTTTTCTGCCTTAACTTCTTCCCTGTTTCCTTTGTATTCGCTAATGATCTAGTGCTGCTTCTTACCTCTTTGCTACCTATGTTTCCTTTGATTCTTGTTTTTGAAAACATTTTGAATATTGAAATCTATGTACAATATGAAAAATTAGAAAAGACAAAGTACATAGTCACCTTGTGATACTATAAATTACAATATTCTAACATGGCCAAATCTAGTAGTTTGACAAGTTTATAACTATAGATAAAATTCCTAATAAACCCTGAAATTTTTTAGAAATGTATTTTTGGGAAGTTTAGATTTTTTTTTATCACAGATACTAGACAACAGAGATTGAATACTTCAAGAACATAAATAGAAGACTTGAAAAAAGTGCTATACAAATAAAAATAAGGATTTATGCTTGAAAAAGAGTTGAACTAAACTAAAACACAAAACCAAATATATTATTCCTAATTGCATATAAGTCAAAATAATTTCCAAGGTTGCATATACCATTGTTGATGTTGTTGGTTTTGTTGTTGTGTATGGTGAATTGAATAGTGATAAGAGATTTTTGAAGGTGATGTTATGGTGATTACGATGTGTGATCAAGGAGATATATATATATTTTATGTAAGATATTGGCCTTCATGATATGAGTTTGAAAATGGAATTAAAGATGAATCAAGGAGGTCAAGCAAGTGGAAAATTTTAGATCATGGGTTGTATCTCCTTCTAGTAATTTCTGGTAAGCAATCAGGGGTTGGAGTTCCTTTCAGTAGTAGCTGATAAATCTAGGGTAGTCTCTTCTTCCAGTGGTAGTTGATAAAAATCATGGGAAGACCTTCTTTTAGTGGTAGCTAATAAATTAGGGTGTAGTAGCATCCTTATGGTTGAAGCGAGAGAACCCTGTAAAATAAAGTTGAATATTTCCTTTGTGAGATTAATTGAAGAAAATATTGATGAATCTATGTGTTTTATATGTGATTATTGTGTTAATTCTTTTTAAAATTATAAAAATATTGATACACCCCCTATTAGTATTTTCTTGGTTTCTAACAGTTGGTATTAGAGCCAACTTACTTCATAAGTAGTTCAACAACTAGAATAACTATCAAGGACTATGGAAAACCAAGAAGGAGGACTCACCAATAGGGAACATATATTCAATGGAATGAACTATGTGTTTTGGAAAGTAATCATGAAAACCTATACTCAATATCTTACTGCTTATGTATGGGATGCAATGGAAGAATAATATGAAAGTCGTGAAGCCTTGATTACTAGAGATCAAAATATGGAATTTACGTGCAATTCCAAATATATGAATTACTACCTACTCGACTACCTGAATCAAAACTAGTCAAGGTCATGGAGTGCACAAATAAAAAATTGATATGGAATAAGATGAGAAACTACTATGAGGGTGATAACAAGGTAAATCAAACCAAGCTTTAATGTTTTAGGATACAATTTAAATATTTGAAGATGAATGATGATGAAGATATTGGTAAATACTTTCTTAGAGTTGATGAAATTGTGGATATAATAATAGGTCTTGATGACGAGCTATAATAGCCTATAGTAGGTCAAAATTTGTTGATATCTCTCCTTGAGATGTTTAATCTTAAATTTTCAGCCATTAAGGAGATGGCGGAAATAAATAATCTCACTTTGGATCAACTGCTTGGCACTCTTACTTCCTATGAGATTAGGATTTCTAATGAAAAATCTACAAAAAAGGAGTTACCCATAAAATAAGATAAGAATCCCAAAAAAATTAACATAATTACTAATGTTGTGAATTAGTTGAATATGAAACTAAGTTCGTGAGGAAGCTCAAGAGAGGCTCAGGAAAGTAAAAAGATAAGATAAATTTTAAGTGCGTTAAGTTTCAGTAAAGTAGGTCACTATTCTTGTAACTATCCTAAAAATAAGAAGAATGAATATGACCCCAAAGAGAAGTTTACAAGAGTTTAAAAGGAAAAAAACAAGTTTTAGAAGAAAATATTCTACACCCAATATTGCAACACCTATGAAAGTGAAGACTAATCAATCTTTAGATGAGGACAAAACATGTAAAAAATCAAAAAAAAATATACTCGTGGCCATTAAAAAAATAGAAGTATAATTTCTTGACTTCAATGGAGAATAGGATTAATATGACTTTTAATAAGAGTTGATTAGTTATCTTGAGGAAATACAAAGGATGAGAAAGAAAAGAAACAAAAAAAGGAGTTGTTGGCCAAGGAAAAAGTTCAATCTATAAAACCTCTTCTCCTGCGAATTGAAAATGATAAGAAGATCGAAGAAATATTTAAATAGTAGCTCAATGAGAAGGATAAAGCATGTGAAAGTCTTAAAGGATAATTTTTCTCCAAGGAAACAACTTGAGAAATAAAAAAGCCCACCTAATTTTTAATGAGAAATTTGAAAAATGGCCTGAAATTTTAAACAAACTTCTTGAAGCACAACGAGTCTCTAATTGTAAAGCAGGTCTTTATTTTGAGGCAGAGTCAAGCTCAACATTTTATTTAAAGGAAACAAAGGAAATTACCCTTGTGCAAGCAATCAAGAATGTAGACAACACAAAATCCAAAGCTAAAACAACACAACAACATAGCGAAAAAGGGAGAAAATTGTCCAATTTGTAGCCATAGGAAAATCCTTAGTTGCAAAAATAAAAGGAGTAATTTGACTCAGTAAAATTCTAATAACATAGGAGAGGCAAATTGAATTCCTCTAAAGAGAGGTATAGGCCTTATACAAGCTTGAATTTCTCAAAAAGTATCTCAACCAATATTCAAAAATATTTTTCCTCCCAAGTATGAGAATATTTTTCTAGGTTATTTCTTTACTTGCACTAATTATGGGCACGAGGAAATGAATTCCACGGTGAATTTATCATTTAGACATATTAGGCCATAAAGGAGAAATCATCAGCTTAATAATCAATTTTTCAAGCAAAGGATGAGAAGAACTATGTATAGATATTTGTTTTACCCATTGAACAACTTGATTCATTATTATGTCTATCAAAACTATGGCCATAGAGTAGCTGACTATAAACGTAAAGATAAAAGTTCTGATCTAGGAATCAAGAAAAAAAACCTAGCAAACCAAATTATGGAGGAAAAGGAAACACAAAGAATTATGATATGTTTCTGTATGCTTAGAATGAAGGAAGTCATTAGTATGTTAATATTGGCTATTCCGAGCACATCTCAGGAGATAAAAGCAAGTTTTCTTCATGTAATCTAGTTAGCAAAGGTAATGTAACCTTTGGGAATAATGCACTTGGTAATATTATTGGTAAAAGAGTAGGAAATGCCAAGGATGTGTTTTTTATTGATGGGATAAAGCATAATTTACTCATCGTGTCTAAGATGTGTGAACAAGGCTACGATGTGTTGCTGAAATAAAAAAAAATTGTCAAATCAAATATGTACACCCACAAAAGATAGGAGCTGAAGTTGTTAGAACATAGTGTAATGTTTATGTTCTAAAAGAGAAGACAAAGAAGTGGCATTTGACAAATATTGATAAGAAAAATGTGTGGCATCGAATGCTATGACACCTAAACTTAAATAATATTGTCAAAATGGGTTAGAAGAATGTTGTTAGAGATCTACCAAGCTTTCAAAGTCAAAAAACACTATTTCCAAATCTAATCAGATGGGAAAACTAGTGTGAGTACCATTCAAATCCAAGGAGAACCCATAAACCAAGACATTTCAATTAATACATATAGACTTGTGTGTTCCTTCAATAGCTTGAACATCATCAAGTAAATTATATTTAACGTTTATCAAGGATGATTTCTAGTATAATGACATGGGTGACATTTTTAAGAGAAAAATTAGAAGCTCTTGAAATATTTGAGAACAATAAGACCATCGTTGGGAGTGATATTGATTGCAAAATAAAGTGCATGTGGCCTGATAATGGTGGTTAGTTTACTTCCAAATCATTTGATTAATTTTGCAAGAAACATGGCATCAAAAGGAATTTTACCATAGCTAAGACTCCACAACAAAATGATGTAGCAGAGAGAGTCAATAGATAAGTTCAACAATTGGCTAGAGCCATGATGGGAGAAAGAAATATTCGAGAGAGATTTTAGGTTGAAGAAATTCACACAACAATGGTGATTTTAAATAAGGCACACTTTAGACCAAACCGTAATAAAACTCTATATGAGCTATTGTATGGTAGAGTTGCTACAATAAATCATTTCAAAGTATTTGGAAGCAAGTGTTATATCAATAATAATGATGAAAAGGTTGGCATGTTTGATGCAAGAGTTGATGACGATATTTTTCTTGGATACTCTCAGACAAACAAGGTTTGTATATTCTACAATAAGATTACAAATGTTACACCAATTTTTGGTCATCTAACCTGTTACTATTAGATGGACCAAAGTACACCATGTAAGACCAATTTTACCCTAATTAAAATTGCTTTCACTATGAAAAGTAACTTAGTAATCCATAATTTATTAAATTGTTTATGTTCTAAATAGGAAACCCCACGAGGAAGTATTTAATAAATCCATATTTGTTTGATTTTCCTCAAGGAATAATTAATTAAGGAGCAGTTTAATTAATATTCCTAGTCATATCTAACCCAAAACATGAAAATTTATTACATAAATCACTATTTATCTTATTATTTTCTAGGAATAATTATTTAAACATTATTTGAATAATATTCCTTGTTAAATTTGACTAAATCATTTATAAATAATTAAACAAATCACTATTTATTAAATCACTACTCAACCACACTCTTAAAATAATAAATAAATCATTTATTTATTTATTATTTACAAATAAAGGAATTTGACCAAATTCAAATTCCATTTCCCTACAACAAATATAATAAAATATTCCATAAAAGTTGGATCTATATTTGGTCAATAATAATTTAATCATGCACCAATATCTAGACTAACTCAACTTTTTGTTATAAATAAAAGGGTTTTTCCATTCATTCACTACCTTTTGTTGCCTAAATATCACTCTGGATCTGTACTTTTGGTATGACTTTGATCCTCCATGATTGTCATATTTTTCTATCTTTTTTCTTGTGAACTCCCATTGAGTTCCATTTTTGTTGTGGTTTTCTACACCATCAAGAGAGAGAGATCTTAGATCTGAAGCGATGAGGACATACAAGAACCCATCCCATTTAGGGGGACTGGTAACATATTTCTATGTTCCCTTCCCAGGTGTCGTAAATACAAAATTATTTAAAAATATTTTTGTCTTGTTTATTGGATGCATGGAGCAACTCTTGCTTTTATTTGTTGTTTAATATCTTTAACTGCATAGATCTGGATTTTGTAGCATTTATCTTGGTCAAATAACTACAGATCTAAGAAAATTGGCAGCCATATTTTATGTTAGGGTTATTTTTTATGCATAGCTAAAAGATTTTTTTGTACGCTTGCGATTAGAATTCACACTAACAACTGGCGACTCCACAAAGGTTTATAATTACGATATAACACTTGCTTCCATCCCATGTGGACATATATTCTCTGACACTGTGGAAAATCCAGATTCTTCTTCATCAATTGATAACCACAGAAGCCTGAAAACCAGAACCCCTAGGGTTTTTCTTCAAATTCTTTTTTTTATTTTCTTAATGTTTTTTTTAACCTTTAAAACCCTAAAACAGTAAAAATTATAACTTCCATGTGTTTCTAGGCCTATTGCACAGGTGACAGGTATCAGTCGTAGTTGAGATGACACTTTTTTCTGAAATGTGCTCTCGAGAGTGTCAGAAGTGCAGGTCGCACTTTTTGGGCCAAAACCCACAACCTAAACCTTCAGAACATAGAAAACAGCCTCAAAACTGCGACCTCTACTGAAAACAAGTCAAAAACTGCGACTTGTACTTTTTGCAGGAATTTTTCTGTGATTTTTCTTGGTTTGTCTGGGCTGCTATCTAGGGTTTTCTAACCTTCTTCTTCACCTATTTTGACGTGTACTTGATTTTTTTTACTCGTCGAAGTAGGAACCTAGCCCCCTAGGGCTTCAATACGCTTCCACCTTTCTAGGAGGAATTTAGCTGAAGTAGGTCATCTAAGATTTCAGTGCATTCAGCCATTTTTCCAAATCTGATCCTGTACCTTCAGATCCATTTCAAATTGGTTATTAATCCATCCAAAATACCTATTTTCATTTTTTGGGTCCTCCTCTAGGGTGCCCTCTATTTCCCTTCAGGTTGTAGCCTTTTGCCACCTCATTTGCAGCACTTTTCCCGCTGTTTTTTTTTTGTTTTCTGCACCTATTACCAGCAGATTTGACCTCTAGATCCCTGTCCCTCCCAAATTTAGATCCATTGGCCTTTTTTTTTTTTGACTAGATTTTTCCCACCCATAGACTAGTTGTTGGGAATCCCTCCTCCTTGGGTTTCGATTGATGCATATTTAGTTGTTTATTTTCTTTCATATTCAGTTTGATTTACTGTTACTTGCAGATTTATTTACAGTTATACAACACATTTTTTATTTTTTCTCTAAATACGTCTGGGTTTAAAAATTAAAATTAACACACTTAACACACACACCCTAAGTGAAGAGCGCTTGGTTTACACTACCAAGCCAATAATATAACATTGTAATCATTTGATCCTGCACCTCTCTTCCCTTTTTTCGACATTGTAATCATTTGATCCTGCACCTCCGTGCCCTTATTGGTCCCTCTTCCCTCCATTATCCATGTCTATTTTTCCATCATTGCACCCCCGAGGCATTTATCCCGGAGACTTCTTGGCCTTCATCCTCAGTTTCCATTAGAAAGACTTACTTCTTCGCATAGGATTCGAGTTAGTCCTCCACCAAGTCCCCATTCTAACTTTGCTTCTGGTTCATCGGGTTCCCCTTCTCGTTCTATCCCTAGCTCTCCTCTTGTCACCTTCCCCATGTCTAGTTCAGGACCTAACGCTATTGGTAACCTCGGCCCTAATGCTGGGAATACTACTAGTGGGACCGCAACATGAACTATCTCGGATGCTCCCTTGCTCCCTTATATGGCAGGTCTGAGTCTCCCCAATTTTAACCAATTGATCAATGACCCCATACACCATGACACTGGTTGGCCTACTATGCCAACCAAGCTCCCTTCCAACATCCCCAAGTTTGAAGGTCTTGTTGGAGAGGATCCTACAAACCATGTTCGATCTTACCACATGTGGTGTTCGTCTAACTCCATCACCGATGACTATGTCTGTCTTTGATTGTTCTAGCGTACGCTTACTGGAGAAGCTTCTAAGTGGTATGTTGACCAGGCCTCCTCCTCTCATACTACTTTGGCAACTCTTGCCAGGGCTTTTTTTCCTTACTTCCAGCTTCCCCTTCGTTATGAAACTGGTACTGAACTTTTGATATCTTTCCATCAATCGTCTGTGACCCGCCTATCCAATCATGTCTAGGAATAGCAGAGAATAAAGAGCCTATGTCGAGCCCCTACCTTTGAAGACCGTGTCTACATTGACTAGTTTCTTAGATCCCTTTTTCCTACTATTGGAAAATATGTTGCATCTCATTTCCCTTAGACCGAAGAAGTTTCCCTCCAGATTGCATTGAAAATTGACTTGATCTACGCATAGTCTGGTTATGACTATACCATCTTACTTGATCTCCCTAGACTCAGTGGTGCCAACGCACCGGAGGCATCTCATGCCGCTGACAGTATCATTGGAGCCCTTTCTCATCCTTACACTCATCCTCTTATGGGTTATGGTTTCCCTCAGGGAGGGGCCAACTCCTCCAGCACTTTTCCCCCTCCCGATAGCATGTATCGGGGATAAAACATCACTCCTCCTTTTTCCCAACCTATTTACCACAATGTTTCCCAACCTCCTTATTATCTGTATCCGTAACCTAGTGCTCCAGCTCCTCCAGCATTAGCACCTCAGCCTCCCTTGCCTTCTCAACCCCCGAAACAATAGCCACAACCCCCCCAAGGGCAGGTGTATGCACAATAGGGTATGACTAATCCTCCTACTTCCAAAAAGAAGAGGAAAGGAAACCAAAACCAATCTGCCCTAGGTAATCCAAGACCCAATACCCAAGGGAATACACCTAACATTGCTAACTAGCAATAGGGCACTCATCCCAAGTAGGACATGCCTATTCACACAAACAAACCTTGTTCTTGTTGCGGTGTTTGTGGTCACTATACCCATGATTTTCCTCTTTTACCTCAGATGTGGTAGATATGGGAAGATTAAGCAGCATCCTGGGGATAGTAACCCTCCCCTTCAGTTCATCCCCATGTTGCACCTATCCAGTCAGCTATGTTTACCAATCCTTTCCCCCAACAAGGATTCATGGCTACCGAACCACCTAAAGGTCAGGTGGCCACTCAACCTCCTCCATCTGGCACCTCTGACTACCAGTTTCTCATGATGAACTCTCACCAACCCATTATCATTGACCTCAACCTTCAGACTTGGTCCCATCAGTACAACAAGCCTCCCTCTACATCTGCCACTGAGCCCCCTTCTTCAGGTTCCACAGAGCCTCTTTTGAAAACCAATGGTCCTTTACTGATCCCTCAGCCTAATGTAGAGGTTCATACCAAGATCTCCAAGGGACCATTACATCGAAACACTGCTTCTGGTAAAGCTGCCCATTCGTATAGTATAGTAGATGATTTGGTGCAATCCACTACTGCCATCTCAAAGCTGGAACTCCTCCAGTCGTGCCCTTCAGGATGAAAAGCTCTACTAACTACCATGGGCTTTATGTATCCTTTAGATGATCATTTGATTTTCTTCGATGTTGACCAGTCAGAGATTCCCCCCCATCCTACTTATGTTGCCATCCAAATACCTGTCAAGATCTAGAATGCCAGTGTCTCCCGTTGTATCATTAATGAAAGGGAATCCACATGTGTGATGTCTGCTTCGGTTTAGAAGAAACTTGGATCACCATATTTGGCCCCATCCACTATCACCCTCTGAGCGTGGAATGGCCACTCTTCCCAGCCCATAGGCCTGTTCCGAAATTTTCCTATTACTCTTGTGAGTAAGACTGTTTGTGTTGACGTAGAAGTCATTGATGCCCCCTTAGATTAAAACATTCTATTGGGTCGTAGCTACACTTATGCAATTTTTTTTGTCCCATCTGCAGTTCACCGTAATATTTTATTTCCTCACAACGAAAATACTGTCACCATCAAATAGTTGACATATTATGAACCGAAGTCTTAGACCTCCCTTGAGTCCATCATCTCTTCAGTGGCCAATAAAGAAATAGTCGAACCTTTGACTAGTGTCTCACCCGGAGTCTACAAAGACTCCTCTTTTCTTGGTTCATTCCCTGGTATTTCTCCTCCTATCTCTGATCCCAGCTCGTCGAAGGTTTACATGATGCAATCATCTCGGTCCAACCTCAAGCAGACTAGTTTGACTAGTCAGCAGCCTCGCCCTTCGAAACCTACTCCTAACACCTCAACTCATCCTTTAGGACCCCCACCTCAAGGCCCCTCATCTGTAGCTGGTGTCCATGAGCCTATGTACCCTCCTCGCATGGTTCCTCCTGGCCTTAACCATATTGAAGTTGTCCCGCCTGGCCATTACCTTTTAGATGGACCCCCCATCCACACCATATATCAGTTATGCCGATGGTGCAAGTCACTACTCCCAGAATCTAGCCTCCGCAGGTTGGTCCATTTTTACCCACTTGCATTCGCTTATTCTATCGAACGGCATATGCATTGGTACTGCCACCAATAACCAGGCCGAATATGATGCAATGCGAGGTTTATTAGTCGATTCCCTTTCCCATCGCATCCTTCACCTTCATGTTTGTTTAGATTCCCTGCTTCTTGTCATGCAATTGAATGGTGTCTATCGTGTGCATAATCCTATCATTTTTATAATATATTTACGAGTGAAGCTTTTTATGCGTGAATTTGAAATCATTACATTCAGTCATGTACGTAGAGCACAAAATCACTATGTAGATAGCATTGAAAACAATATTCTAGATTGGCACTTATCACACACATTTAACACAAGGAAATAACATAAACCATAAAAACGATGCATATCCATTATATGTGGCATTCAACATGTTTTAGAGTCCATCAACTCTGATATATTTTGCATACCCATATCATGTTACAAAAAACTCAAAACTGGGGGCACCAAATGCCCCTACACCTAATCACTATCTAGAGGATCTTGGGCCAACAGCTCTACTCTTGCAGCTCGTAGATCACGCATCCCCTTCCCAGCCATCGCCATGCACCACATAAACCCTCGCCACTCCGAGGGTAGACCAATAAATGGCTGTATGCACTGCTCATCCAAGTCTTGCCATCCACACTCTGAAACATAAGTTAGAAGCCTCTCACATCTATGACGGATATCCTCCAGGAGGGTCATTGCATCCTCATTTTACGATTCTCTCGACCCACTAGGTCCTGCAACTCCTGCTACTACAGGCCGTCCCATTTACCCCACTGGTTTCACCAATGTTGTGTCTGAATACCAAAAGTGAATGAATCAATACCATATACAATCTTCTAAAAATTTAAAATGCACATAAAATATTAGCAACTTGTTACCTACCATCGGGCCCCCATACTCGACCAGGCGATAGTGGCAACTCTGGGTCCCCATGATAACTCATCCCACTCTAGGGATACTCATCTATGTACAGTGGCATCTGATCCCAATGAGCAAAAAACGCGGGTCAGAACACCCATCCAACTACCCCACCTCCCCCTTTGCACAGTAGCCTCCCCCAGTGGCGCATCCTGGGCTCTCTCGAGCCCCCATCCTAGATCTATATGCGAGGTCAAAGTCTCAGGATATTATCAAAGAATAGCTAGCGCAACACTGTGCCATCTGCACAGTCATGGTTCACTTCTCGCTTGCATAGTGAAAACTGTTATTTCAACGAAGACAACATCATTTGGGCCCACCCATAGTAGGTCCCACTCAACACACCCTCAACAAGCATCATCTGACCCCTAGTGATGTGGTGGAGTGCCTGGTTTCCTAGGATCCGCAACACCACTGTGGCCACAGCACTAGTATCTAGCCTCTCTAGATCCCCGATTGGTATCTATGTCCCCTTCACATGGAGACCATGATGTTCTTCCCTCGCAGTAACACTAGCTGTGTATTTCCCACTATCCCAAGTGGTGGGAGACCAGTTAGGAAATATATACCCTCGATAGTCAACTCGATCTAGTGCCCCTGCACTATAAAGATCTCATGATCTGGATCCCAATAGCTGACAATCCGGGCCAAAAAGGGCTCCCTTTCTCTCATCAAAGGGTTTTCCACAAACTTTAGGACCCCAAACCTGGCCAATGCACTATGGAAACCATGATCCTTTCGGATCTCCAATCATAATATGTCCAGGTCTCTCTCTCTCTCTATAGTTGATCCACAATTCTGCCATATCTGCACAATACCATCATATTTGTTAGTGTATAGAAAGGAAATACTGAATTCAACCATAAAAACCTAGATCTTATCCAAGAAACAACATTAAAATCCCCCTCTCTGACAGATCACACTTTTCAGGCAAATCTTGGGACAGGTCACAATTTTCTTCCCAAAACCTACTACCCAAGATGCAGATATTGCCCCAAAATGTGTGACTCGACCGTGAAGAAGAGCAGGGGTCTGTTCCTGAGCTCTAGGTGCCTAATCTGAACTTTCAATCCACTGAAATGAAAAAGTACGGTTAGGCCTCTTTCCTGCAACTAACAGATCTCGATTCCAACAGTCAGTTGTCTGCTATGATCATCGCAAGATTTAAGGCCTTTTCTCCTCTCTTCATTCACAATAGCTACACTTGAAAATGAATTAAATTGGAGGGAAAATGCCTTATTAAAAGAGAAATCCCATATTTTTATTTCCCCAGCTACGACTAAACCTAGCTCAGTTTGAAAAACATGTCAGCACCGTTGGAAGTCTCTTTCTCATCTCTCAAATGGGTATCCTTTAGTCTTTTTTTGATTTGATACGTCACCCGAACACATTTTTTCCAAGAAGGGTCACTTCATGACTCCTCAAAATCAAATTTCTTCACTTGCAACACTCATACTTGGGGCACCACTTTTCCTTCATACATGTCCATGCTCATGTCTATTTTCGTTGTGAGTAACCATCTTTTACTCATATTTTTATTGCCCCCACTAGGCCTATTCTGTGTGGCAGCATCATCAATTCGCCCTTATTTAGAGAATGCGAGTTGAGTCATCATTGCATCCATGGAGTTTATACCGAGTCCCTTTGTATTCCGCTATAGTCCTCCATCCTTCATTGCTTGGTTCCTCTCTCATGTCACACATTGTGGCCTTGAGTCATACTATCCCCTATCCCCTTTGGTATTGTGTCAGTTTCTGCAAGGTCATCCATTCCCTTCATGCTCTAACAAGGGAAGTCATCAGCCCGCTACATAGTACCCTCATTCCATCATCATCCTTGGTGTCAACCTATCAATCATTTTACTATTATCTCTCATGCCTTAGTTGAGGATCCCTTATTGCCTCACCTATGGCGGACCTCCTTTTATCGACATTAGCTCATTCATTCTAGAAGATAGGTATAGAGGGCGGTGTACCTTGGTTCTAGTTTCCACTCTTGTTCGGTGCCTCAGATCAGGAAAAGGGGCTCTTTATTGCCATTTGACTTGATTTTTTCTTAGCTGCAACCCCTTACAACATGATCAGGATTCGTATACTTGATGGTTCAGTGATGCATCATATTGTACCAGTGATTCCCGGGTGTGTGTGAGATGTTTCAGACCTCATGAGGGGGTTTCCCTTTAGGTAGTCCCCCACATGCCCGGATGACATCTCTATTATAACCTTTAATGCAGCTCCATATATTTTATGGTTCCAGCCTCAGCCACTTGTAGTGCCTTTTAGTTTGCATGTATCATTTAGATTTTCAGAGCCCTTTATTGTTTTGCAGGGTCTCTTTGGTTGTACTTATATCTTGTGTATGTGGGATCCATTATCATGTTTTTATCTAGCCCATGTTTATGCCAACATATATTATATAGTTCAGTCCCTTTTTTACTGAACGCATTATTATTTGTACTTTTTTATCTCGACAGGAATAGGTATGCCTCCCTCGACTCTTGTAAAACAAGTACTCACTCATAAAAGAGACTTTTCGCACCTGTAAGTCTTGCCTCCTCAGGGTCTTGTCCTCTAGCGCTTTAGTCTACCTTATATTTCTCTCTCTCTAACTCCCCCTTCGGTGTCTAGTGATTGAGTTCTTACAACGTACTTCGGTCATACAATTAGCTCCTAACACTCACAAACTAGGGGGAAATCTATTACACCAATTTTTGGTCATCTAACCTGTTACTATTAGATGGAACAAAGTACACCATGTAAGACCAATTTTACCCTAAGTAAAATTGCTTTCACTATGAAAAGTAACTTAGTAATCCATAATTTATTAAGTTGTTTACGGTCTAAACAAGAAACCCCACAAGGAAATATTGAATAAATCCATATTTGTTTGATTTTCCTCAAGGAATAATTAAACAACAGTTTAATTAATATTCCTGGCCATATTTAACCCAAAACGGGAAAATTAATTAGATAAATCATTATTTATCTTATTATTTTCTAGGAATAATTATTTAAACATTATTTAAATAATATTCCTTGTTAAATTTGACTAAATCATTTATAAATAATTGAATAAATCACTATTTATTTAATCATTACTCAACCACACTCTTAAAATAATGAATAAATCATTTATTTATTTATTATTTACAAATAAAGGAATTTGACCAAATTCAAATTCTTTTTCCCTCCAACAAATATAATAAAATATTCCATAAAATTTGGATCTATATTTGGTTAATAATATTTTAATTATGCACCAATATCTAGAATAACTCAATATTTTGTGATAAATAGAATGGTTTTTCCATTCATTCACTACCTTGTGTTGCCTAAAGATCACTCTGGATCTATAATTTTGGTCTGACTTTGATCCTCCATCATTGTCATATTTTTCTATCATTTTTCTTGTAAACTCCCTTTGAGTTCCATTTTTGTCGAGGTTTTCTACACCATCAAGAGAGAGAGATCTTATATCTAAAGCGCTAAGGACATACAAGACCCCATCCCATTGACGGGAACTGGTAACATCTTTCTATGTTCCCTTCCTAGGTGTCAGAAATACAAAATTCTTTAAAAATATTCTTGTCATGTCTATTGGATGCATGGAGCAACTCTGGATTTTATTTGTTGTTTAATATCTTTAACAACATAGATATGGGTTTTTTAGCATTTATCTTGGTCAACTAAATACAGATATAAAGAAATTGGCAGCCATCTTTGATGTTAGGCCTATTTGTTATGCACAGCTAAAGTGAGCTTTTTTTCCGTATGCTTGCAATTATAATTCACACTAACAACAAGAAAATTAATTTATTGCATTAATGTTAAGGTTGATGAGCACATTAAATCTGAATACTATCAATCTGTTAATATCAGCTCCAATGAACCAATCAGCAATGATGAGAAGGTTTATGAGCCATTTGCAAATGAAAACATTGAAAATCCCTTCAATACACAATCCAAATATCCTGCAAGGTATGTGTAAAAACACCACCCTACTAACCAAATTTCCCAGACTTGAACACAAGTGTTAAGACAAAAGGAAGGTTAACAAACCCCCCCACTCAAGTGCATGTGGCTTTAGTATCTATTATGGAAACGAAGGTTTTTTCTCAAGCCAACCAAGATGACAATATTTTAAAGGACATGAATGAAGAGCTTGATCAAACTGAGAAAAATTAGACATGGGAGCTTATTCCAAGACTAGAAGATAAGAACATTATTGCCACTATGTGGGTCTTCTGGAACAAATTAACACTAAATTGAATGAACATGTTGAAGTGCAAGGGATACACAAAATATTTAGGTTTATATTTTTATGAGACCTTTGCTCTTGTTGCACAAACAAAATTAATTCGCATGTTAATGGATTTTGCTTGTTTTAAGAATTTCAAAATATATCATATGGATGTTAAATCTGCATTTTTAATCAAAAAACTACAAAAAGAAATGTACATTGAAAACACTGATGGTTTTAAACTGTTAGATAAACAATATTATGTTTAGTGGATTGAAAATGTCTTACATGGTCTTAAGCAAGCCTTAAGGGCTTGGTACTCCAAGTTAGATAGCTATTATCTCAAATTTGGTTTTAAAAGAGGCATCGTTGATAGTAATTTGTATTTGAAATTCAATTATGGAAATTTTTTAGTAGTGGTGGTCTATGTTGATGATATTATCTTTGTAAGTGATTCAAATCATCTAACCTATTAGTTTGCAAATGATATGAAGGAAAAATTCGTGATGTTTGTTGCTGGAGAAATTTCATATTTCCTTGGTTTCCATATTTCATAATCTAGGAAAGTCATCTGTATATGAAAAAGTAAGTATCTCAAGAAATTTTTGAAAATAATCAGTATGGAGGATTGTTCTTTGGAAAGCACTCAAATGGTTACAAGTTGCAAAATCAACAGGATTGACAAATCAACATAGGTGTATTAAAATTTATATAGATACATGATTTACAACCTATAATAGTTGAAAACCTCTATATGAGATATTATGCATGTTAATTTGGCAACCCATAGATAGATTCCCTTCATTAGAAAAAATCCTTCATCTAGAGAGACCCAACATTTCCCTTCAAATAAATCAATTTGGTTAAGGAAAATGAAAATTTTGATGTGAAATCCCACAATGGTACTATTGAGCAGGTAAATCCCCTTTGTGGACAAAGACGATCCCTCTAGCCCTAGATTAGGTCTAGCAACAAGGGAACAAGCTTGAATTTCGGAATCCTAGCTTATAAATGAAAATAAGTTGGGATAGATGACCTACCTTGGTCTAATGCTTCTGTTGTAGTTTGTAGCAACGATCCGTTGATATTTGTCTTCACACGTCGTAGTCCTTTAGTGATAATGTCTGTGTACCTGCACAAGGATCAAGTGAATGGTGACAGCATAAAAAAACATATTTTCATTTACATCTATTAGATTGTTCAAGGAGAATCAAACATTTTGCATCTGATCAAACACAAAATTGGAACCAAAAAACCAGTCATGTATTAATGATAGAGAAAAGAAGTTTACAACCTTAATACCTTGATGTTGTAGCCTCCTTCGACGGGTTCAGTCAAGCACATCTCTAGCATTTGTTGGGGATCAGACTTGGTGAGGAAATGGGCCTAAACTCTCTCTCAACAATGATTCATCTCTGCCTTATTCTTCACACCATCTATAGTAAGGATTATTCCGCTAGCTAAAACCATGTAAAAGGAAGTATTTATAGGAGAGAAGGAGGTGGCTTGGGATCCCTCATAAGGTGGAAGAGAGGTCTTATCCCTTTGGGGAGTTGCAAAAATATAGGAAACAAGAAGCCAAAGGAAGGACTTCAACATTATTCAGTCGAACAAACCATGATGACTCCGCTTAGGAAGTGGTTAGGCATGGAAAGTTCGTTTATATTTTAAAAAAATTTCCAAAAATAGCTCGGTGTGGGTGCCCCACTGACACAGAACACCAATGGGCACAAGGCCCAATGTTAATTTCTCTATGGGTGCTAGGCCATAACTGCCTACTAGTGCCGACCCAAAATCATTTGTTTTTGAGAGCCTGCTTCAGGAATGATCAATAGAGGAAATGTTCTTGACATGCCAAGGGATGCAATGACAATTTTTTCAAGGTACGAAAATACATATAAATCATTGAAATTTTCCTCCAATATTCAGGATGGGGATTGCAGGGATGGTGGCAAAAAATTGTGCAACAAATTCCCCCTAAAGCATGAGGTCCGAGATAGAGGGAGGGGTGAAATGATTTATGAGAACGTGCCCAAACCAAACACCATTGTTGGAAGACCTGCAAGAACAAGTACAATTGATATCTCTTATACATGAATATGTGGCATGGGCGTAACCATCCATAATAGAGTACATATAAAAATAAGATTCGAGGTATGGACACATCCATCCAGCAAGAAGGATCAATAAATAGACTCAGCTATGGTCACATCCATCCAATGAGACGAGTCATGCATATAGTCATGAATAACCAAATTGTCTCATAACCTAGATTTTATTAGACAAAACCCAGGGTATTTCACTCCATCTCGACCTGAACAAGTACAAATTCAAGCATGCGAATGAGTGAGATGAAGTCCAACATCCAAGAAAATTGTCTGATTACCAGCCAATGATGAAAGTTGTTAACAAGCATGAGAGAAACCACCAATAATGACAACAACTCTCAAGGTACAACTAGTACAATCTGCGAAATGTGAACAGTGAGCTGGAGTTGAACACCCACGAAATCACTCAATCGAAGACCAATTATGAGGACCTGTCATCGAATGCGAAGAAATTTCCATTGAGGCATGCAAGCTCCAAGGTACTGGAAGAGAGTCTCTGGATCGACGTCCTAGATAATGATTTAAAGTTGATAGGAACTGACCTGGTCAAAAGAGGGCCATATTTTTTCCCACATTATCGACACGAGACATAGGAACAAGATGATAGTGAATCAGGACCAAATAGAGGATCAAACGTTGAAAACTATAGAAGAAAACTTCTCTTGAACATATTAGTGACACGACTTTGGAATTTGGAAGTAATTGACATCAGGGGATATGAGGTCATGATGATGTGGCAAAGAGAAAATGAGAGGTTGAAACAGATAACCCAAACCCATGGAGCCATTAATGATGAAATGTGATGTCCCCAACCCGACACAAATTGCAGACAAGTGTCATGTTCTAGAGAGACATACTGTCGACACGACTGAGAACTAGTTCCATTTTCCCCCACCATTACTAGTGAGTACCCCAATTATTTTTGGAAACAAGCTTGAAGGGGATAACATATGCTTGTCATATAAGTTTTTCCTTCAGAAAAATCCATCCGAGTACATTTTACGATCCCTAGGAAGGAGGAACTTAGTTATTTCATGGTGACGATTTCTGATGTCATGTAAGCTTTAACGAGTGTGAAAAAGGAAGAAATCGACATATTTTCATGTTTAGAGATTTTGAAAATAAGCAGAAAAGAAAACTCCAGCAATTCCCTATTCGTAGGTAGTCTCACATATTCAAAAAGGTAGAAAACCATATCTGGGAGAGCCTCTTAGTCCCGATAGGCTAAGGTATTCCATTTTCATAATTAATCTGTCCCAGCCCGAAAAAGGGGTAAACGTATACTAAGCAGATGTATTTTCGTAGCCTTTAACGAGTTCAAAATGACAAGAGTCTCGAAAATCTTTTCAATTTTTGAGAGTTAGAAAAGAGCTGAAAGATAACTCTAGCGGGTGACTTTCTCGTGTTTTTGCCGAGTCCAAAAAAGTAATAAAATACAACTCGTCACTTCATTGCCATAACGTTGAGGACCTGTTGCTACACAAGAAATGCATGTAAAACCCATTTTTCGATAAAATATTAAGATAATCGAAAAATATGCTCAGAAACCTAATTAGGGTTTTTAGAAGTCTATAAAATGACAGAAATAATAAAAATAAATTACTTTTCACTTTTCACCTCTTGTGAGCATTTTTACCCTTTGTCATCATGATTTTATGGAGCTGACAGTGGACAATCCAGGAGACCAATCACGAATCCATTTTCTTCATGTGAGAGCTCGTATCCTTACTTGCATTTTGAATTAATTTTCATTGTCTGCATTTCAATTTTTCACATTTGTGGGGGAATTTGGTTCAAATTAGTGTGCATCGATCGATGCGGGTGCTAGGCACGAACTCGTGCCAAACCACCTTACAATTCAACGGGGGCGTGCCAACCGCGACCACAAGATTTTCTTTTAAATTATACTAACTGGCCCATTTAAAACATTTCAATAGTTAATATTTTGACTAATGATAGCCCCTTTGATGATTTTGTCGGCGTGGGAAAGAAAAAATGGTGATCGAATGGAAGGAAAGAGAACACGGGGAAGAAGATGAGGAAGCCATGAGAAATGTAAGATGCATGGATGTTCTAAGGGACTGCGGGCTTCTAAAATTATTCATGCTGCCATGTCTTCGATCTCAAACGAGGTTATTACAATACCTGATCATTATATGGGACATCAATAGGGAAAGATTTTTTATTCACGATTAGGAGTTAGAGATTGAGGTCTCTGATGTATGCTTTATCACTGGATTATCACAGAGGTGGGCAGTACCAATCCTGAAAGGTACCCGACCTACGATGAAAAACATGATAATGGTCATAGATAAGGTTTTCCGAGGGGAAATAAAAGGATCAAAGAGCGGGAAGGTGGATATTCAAACTATTCTTGATTTGGCACTAAAAGTAGTGTTTCACGCCATCACTCGAGCTACCGGATCTCAAGCTCCACATTAAGCCACAAAAACACAACTACTACTTGTCGTAGATTTTATGGTCCCAACTCTTTACAACTGGGCAGAGGCTGTAACAATTAATCTGAAATGCCAACTGAAAAAATGAAAGAACAGAAATCTGAATAGTTTTGTTATGGGTCCATCTTTGTATCATTCATCTTGGAATGGTTACAAATATTTCAATGTCAGGAAGTGATATTCCCTGCACCACCACCACGAGAGCCATAGATGGTCCGTTAGGAGGCTTTGATACCTAGAACCGGAGGCGGTCAATAGATGTCATGGAGATTCGAATTCTTTGACTGGCTTCGTCGAGAACTTATTGTCATGGAGGACTAGCCCCACACTAGCACGAAATTCACGGGTGATGCGGATCTCCCACTCCTGGCAGAAGAGGATTGGGATGAAGCATTGGGTAAGACTCATTTTTTTATTTTGACGAGTATTATGATATTTTTTTAACTATATATGTTCTAATTCTAATCCATGTATTTGTAGATGTTGGCCCAGAAATACCTACAGGAATGCCTCCAATAGCACGGAGGGTCCCTCGTGATTTTGAAGTGGCCCCTCATGATGAGGGAAGCAAGGAGGAGGAGATCGTATGCAACCTGGAGGGACTCACCAGTAGAATCCCAGATTACGTGAGATTTGACGATGTTTGTCGCGCATACCAGAGGCACATTGCAGGGGTGTCCAACCATGTTCACTGCCTATTGAGGCGGATCTTGTGTGCAGTGACATGCTCCCATGAGCATCATGTTGATTAGACGCCTAGGATTTTATTTCTTCATATTTTTTGAGAGACATGATGTCTCAGGATGTAACCAAAACATATATATTTTTTGAACCTATGATGCACGTGGATGCAAACACTTGATATATATATATATATATATATATATATATATATATATATATATATATATATATATATTCCTATTTTCCTGTATGAATCTTATTATGTGATGATGATGTTTTACCAATTACGCAAATGTCTATCTAATACAATATTGGCTACTGTATCAGTTAACGCATTCATTTGTCTAGGAATATGTTGATATGTGATCTAATCAAAATTCCTTTCTAATAAACGAACACACAAATACAAACTTAATATTTGAGGATTTCTAACAGAATAATGCCCATTAAGCTGAAGAACGACAAGTTGAGATTCTAAGTTAACAATTAATGCAAGAATGTGGAGAGAAATGGCTTCAGTTAAGAGCTCAATGACGACACTATATTCAGTGACATGCTTTGTGGTTCACCCTAGACAAATACCTTCAAGATCTATCAACTCACCATTAGGATTATAAATCACCCAGGCTACAGAAGATAAGTTCTAGGTACTGCGAGAGGCACCATCCACGAAACTAACATGAGGAGTGATAGACATCTACACAGTAAGCAGCAACATAATAAGCAGGAAAAACAGCTCGCAAAGCACACCAAGCCAAAAAATGTACAAAAATGAAAAAAACACTTATGTACAAAAGAACATGCACGAGAAACTCATGCATAGTATTTTTTGAGATACAGTCAATTTATGGGTCGATCCAAAGGATAACCTTCATAATCAATTAGCTCATAAGCCCCATTCTGCAAAACACACTTAACGATATAGGGCCCATGCCACATGGGTTCAAATTTGTTTGCCCCCAGCTTATCATGAGCTTGGTCATACAAGAGGACGAGGTCTCCTACAAAGGAACAAGGGAAACCAACTGATCAAAATGATCTTTGACCCGCTTTTTCTGTGCTTCTATGACAAGAGTAGAAAAGTGTCGAGTTTCATCAAGCCTCTACAAATATAGAATATGCTCTTCTTTTGGCGAAGTGTTAGGAAGAAATTCAATAGCTATCTTGATAGAAGGGATTTCACATTCCATCGGAAGGGTAGCTTCCAGACCATAAACAAGTTGGAATGGAGTGAATCCAATCACATCCTTCATTGAGGTTCGGTAAGCCCAAAGAGTTGAAAACAACATGAGATTCCAGTTGGACTTGTCCATCCCAATTTTATGCTGAAGCATAGTGACGAGAACCTTATTCACGGCTTCAACATGGCCATTGGCCTAAGGGTAGTACAGCGTTGAGATGTCGTGATGCAGATCCAACTTGGAAGTCAACTCATCCATCATGTAATGAAAAAAATGAGAACCATGATCAGTGAAAATGGCTTGACGGACACCAAACCTCGTAATGACATGATTGAACAGGAACTGTGCCACTGTCTTACTATTAGCTATAAGTGTAGGCATTTCTTCGGCCCATTTAGTGAAGTAGTCAATGGCTACTATAATATAAGCATGCCCCCCAACTGAGTGAGGGTTACACGTCATAAATTGATGCCCCACTTCACAAAGGGACCAACGATAATGATAGGATGGAGGTGTGCAGACAACACACGCATCTTGTGCTGGTAAATATAGCAATCATGACACTTGGGGACAGTTACAATGCAATATTTAAAGATGGTAGGCTGGAAATATCCAACATGAAGAATATTCTGTGTAGTAGCATATCGATACATGTGACCGCCAAAGGTGCTAGAGTGGCAATCATTGAGGAATTTTTTAGCCTCCTTAAGATTTAAACACCATCGGAGAATAGAATCAGCTCCGATGTGGTAGAGAGTATCTCCGACTATGCGATAAGGTTGCGAATGATGGTGGATGCATCGACGAGCATCCTTTTTCAACTCAGATCAGAAGGTAGAAGTCCGAAGATATACGATTATGTCACCGTATCAAGGATCGAGGGTGCTAATGAGAAAAAGGGTGTTGTCCGAAATGCGTTCCTCAGAACCAGATGGTGTAGAATCAGAAGGGAGAGAGAAAATCAAATAGGAAAAAACCAATAATTTCTTTGATTTTGCAGTAGTAAACTCCAAATCAAACTCTTGGAGGATAACAATCCACTTGGAGTATTTTCCCCCCAGCAATTGACGATTCAATGTGTAGGTCATGGAGTTGCAATAAAAAATCACGGTTACAATGTGTAGTAGAATATAATGGTGAAAATGTTGGATGGCTTGAACAATAGCCAACACCAATTTATCAACATGCCATAATGAGTTTCGGTATCGAGAAGATTGCAGCTTAAATAATAAATGACATGCTCATCACTATCATCATCATCTTGCACCAGAACCATGGCAATAGTTCTAAATCTGGCAGCCAAATAGAGGGAGTAATCACGATGATAATTGGGAGAATGCAACAGAGGAGCATTGATAAGCAATGTCTTTAGTGCAACAAAGGATATTTGGGCGATCTCGTCCCAGAGGAATGGAACTCCTTTCTTAAGTAATCACATGAATCCTTTGGCTACTTCAGCATAGTTCGATATAAAATGGCACAAGAAATTAGCTTTTCCTTGCAGACTCTGTAGCTGGTGTAAAGAAGAAGGGGAGGGGAGATTGATGATAGCTTTCACCTTAAGGGGACCGAGATGAATTCCATCCTTAGAAATGATAAACCCTAAGATCTACCAGAATCAATGCAGAAGACACATGTAATATTCCTACATTAGCATGCAGCTAGTGGGAATGTTGATTTTTTATTTTTGCACCTAGTAGATAAATAAATGGTGAAGAAGACCAATACTTAGTTTAAATCAGCATAAAAAAACTCTTGGTATGAAAGGGGATCATTCTAGAAGCTGTATTTCACACCCTCATGTGTGAACAGAGAATTTTTCATGTGGACAAAGTAAAGTTTGACTAATTCAACAGCTTTTGCATTTGAGGAGTGAATCCTAAATAAAATCAATGCTCAATGTGAACAAGGCTAAATCTGAGCTATCTGCATAAGCACATTTAAGTGTGAAAGAGTCTGGATCAGTTGACCAAGTCAACCAGGACCAAATCATCAACATTGTCTAGATGCAATGCACCTCCTAGATGCACAGCACAGTTCTAATTGGAGGCTACACATGTGAACAAAGCAAAATCATTGAGATGGTTTAGGGTTTGGGAGGATTTATTACTTAAAAAGGTAGAGGAGGACATCAATAGAAGGTGGTTCATGATACGATATTTTCTGAAGATATTTTCTGTTTATACATTTCTTATTCTCTTGTTGTTTAGCTGAGAATAGTTTTGTTTAGCACTAGGGTGTTCCTGATCGGGAATCCCACCTCTTCCATTGAGTAGCTCTTAGAGGAGTCTTGCTGATCTTTTCCACTATCAATAATTTGGCCAAGCTACATCTTCCAACTACAATGTAGATCCTGTTGAGGGTTTTCTTGTCCTTGTAAGCTGCAACAAGTGGAGGCTAGATCTATTCAGATCTAGGCCATTCTGGAGCCTCTTTTCAGTGGGAGAGCCTTCTATCCTCTTGATAAGAGAGTATTAGAACATTGGGGATACATATTCAGATCTTGGCATCAGGAAAAACCATTTCTAGAGTCAACAATGTAGTTTCTCTCCCATAACTGCGTTATTTTCAAGAAGGAAGTTGCAGGGAGTTTTGGAATACTTTCGGAGGAGAGATCTCTGGTGATTTGGGTTCTTCCTTTCACTGTGGTGATCAATGAATTAGATTCCTGATCCATGCTATATTCAAATCTAATCTGCAGTGTTATTGTATTTACTTCAAAAATTCTGAAGCTTACTCCAGATCTATAACTTTAGATCTCAGATGTACTCTTTGTATTTCATGTTTTGCTCAAAAGCCCAAGGGGAATGTCTAGAGGAAATATTCTAGTGTACACATCTGATATGGATCTAATATTTTGTACAGATATCTGTTCTAGATCTGATATGTAATTTACAACTTCTTCAACTCATAATATAACGTTGTCAAGCCTTCTTACGGCCTAATACATTGTTGCAACACCTCTTTTAGAGGGATTTTCTCATGAAGACTTCCATTTTTCTCTTTTACATTATATGGGCCTGATTATAAACCTGATTTTCTGATGTATAAGTGATTAATGAACCATTATATTGATCTCCTACAAATATTGGGCTGAACTGCATTATTTTCCAGCAATGTTGTTTTTGTATTGCTGCAGTCCCTTCCTTGGGCATTTTCTAGCTGCACTAGGTGTGGAGAGACCTGTTTAACCCACCTAGAAGGATTTTTTTTTTGAATCCCTCTTGGATTTAGGTCTTATATTGTTATATATAAGGAATCCAAGTGTTGGTTTCCAATCCTGTAGAATACATTCTTGAAAAATGTGTTTTCTAGGCATGCCTTCCTAGCAGTTCCCATTTGGGGATATTACAGTGGTATCATAGCATAATCTTGGCTCATCCTGTGAGTTCCAGCTATCAGAGGAGTAATATCAAAATGATGGGGAGAATGAGATTACTCTCACCACTTTTCATATCTAGAAAGAACCTCTCCAAGGAGGTTAAGCAGATAGAAGAAGGAGAAGAGGAAGGACCATGCACTTCCTATTCTCACAGAGAAGAATACAAGAAGCATGGAGGACACTTGGATCATCTGATTCTAAGTGAATACCTTGTTGAGTAAAATTCTCAACCTAGAGCCTTCAAGGATACCCTATCCTTCCCACAGTTCATTAAACTGAAGGAAGAGAGGAGACCCTGCAGCAAGAGAGAAATCAAGGGAAATAGGTTTCTATTGTCCACTTTTGATGAGATATCTGCAGCAAAAGCTTGGGCAAGAAGAAATAGTGCATTATTCCTACTACATCTAGTGGTAGAGAAAGAAGCATTGGATATTGTAGCGCTACACCTGAAGGGTGAAGCAAGCAATTGGTGGTTCGGCCATGTGAGACATGCAAGAGTATCTACTTTTGCAGATTTCACTCAAAGGGTGAACAAGAGATTTGATAAAGAGAGATCAGAGGAAGAGAAGTCCTCACCATCTCTTGAGGAGACTTGTATCAGCATTTTCACAACCTTGGAGGAGCAGCCTTCAACATCAACAGTTGAGGAAGCCCACATAGTAGACGAAGGAACTCTTGTAACCATAAAATGTGTTCCCAAAGCCCATCAAGGTATGAATGAATTTCCACTTTCTAGTATTGTAGCACATCTTTTGTAATATGTGTAAATTTTCTGTTGCATGACCCAAGGTCATCACTTACTGCTAATATAGAGAAGCAAGGTTGCACTGTGTTGTCCAATATCATCAGTGGAGAAAGAAGGACCCATTCCTCATGGGAGCATTCAAATTTCAGCTTCATTCAGGGAGCCATGGAGGAAGAAGGAACGAAAGGTAGACATATTGAGATGAGAAACATTTTCTCCTCTCTAGATGACACTTTCTCAATTAGCATGCCACATCTCAAAGAGAGACTTCTAATTGCAGCAGATCCAAGACCCCACTGTTTTTGGAAGGCCATGCATGAGGAGGAGGTCTCATTAAGAGATCCCATAGGAGATGCACTTCAACATTTCATGAAGTGAAAATTTTTTCAAAGATTTGAGAAGGTTGGTGTCCTACAATGGGAGGATACCAAGTATTTGCAGAATGAGGACCATGATCCACAAGTGGCTGAGTGGGTGTGGATGATGAGAAAGAAGATGGAAATCTACTTCCAGATCCATGATACTAGGCAACAGGAGGCTTGGTTGCGTTGGCTACTCTTGAAAGAGCTTGGCCATCATCCTCTTTCTAAAGGTATGTGGGGGAAAGATGTGTGGCAGGATTCTTGCATCATTGGGCAGCAAAGAGTATGGACACATTGTGCTGATATGACATTCTTCATATCAATCACAATGTTTTCACCACATAATTTTTATGATGGAGGTATGGGAAGGAAGCAAAATCCTTTGTTGCTTTGGAATTTCTTGAGAGAGAAAGGGAAAATTTGCTCTCACACTTTGCATGATGTTGCAGGAGTAGGAGATGGTACTATCATGGTGCAAAGGGGCTACTCCTTAGCCTTGGATGATTTGGAAGTACTTCCACTTTGGAAGGAGCTTCTTGTTTGTAGCAACATTATGGAAGATTTCTTTGACAATGAACATGTCAAAGAATGGAGCTATGTATTGGCAGGAGCCTATTTGCATAGGCCAATAGCGTTGTCACCTTGGAGCATGGACTTATGGATGGAGTGTCCCCAGGATCATTTCACTCTTGATGCACTTGATGGACAAGGAGGAGGTGAGAAATATGGAGTAATGGATGGAGACATCTATTACTGTGATATGTTCTTCTTGGCTTGGATTTCCAAGTACATGAGGAAGGATCTTCATGTAGCACATGATTCATTTCTCTTCAAGAGAGTATGTCATATCATTATGGAGAGTTTTCTTAGGGATCCTATCATTGTCTTACTTGTAGTACATGGTAAGGATCTTGTTGTTGCATTTAGTGATCTGCATACGCTTACCATTTCTATGCAGTGCATTGCTCCACAAGAGGGCAAGCTTTTCATTGAGCTCCATGATCAACAATGGGCCAGAATGTATGATAGAGACAACCATCTCTTATATGGCCAAGCGAAAGTGTTGTATTATTTCATGTATGTTCATTTGACGTACACAACCATTAACTATTCATTAGAAGATGAAATAACATACATAGACAACCATGTATCAAGAAACCACTTGCCATGTAATTTTCTGAAGCAGCAGTTAGAAAAACTACGATGTAACTTCATGGGAAACTGTTGGTACTCTCCTGCACCACATGAAACCTTCAATATTTCCTTCATATTGATACTAATCATGGTTCTAATTGCTGCTATTTTTCTTACTACTATGGGGAGCATGGTTGGAGAGGAAACACATTGGTTGGATGTGTTCTTTTGGGAAGAGGATTCCCACACTTTCTACATTGCATGTTCCAATAGGAGCATGAGAGGAGATATGGCCACCACACCCAAACACTTGTTTCTTTATGAGGTGGGCCGTGGGTTTGATGAGATGCCATATGGTGATGATTTCCTATCCATCACATATGGGATGATTTGGGCCAGCTTGATTCACAACGTTGGAGAGGAGATCTTTGGATATCTAGTCTTCATTTTGCCACTTGAGGGAAATATTATTGCAGCCCAAGATCCTCAGTCACTCTACACTTATAATAAGTGGAGAGGAAAACAGCGTGGGGTAGGCTCCTATGTCTACGATGTTCATATTTTCATCCCACCTACATTGCATGAACTCAAGGTGGAGGAGAATTTTCTGGAGTTGCCATGTTGGGAGGTGACTCATTTTGTATGGATGATTGCTTGGGGATGGAGGATCCACTTGGGAAATATGTTTTCCCAATACATTTTAGTCTCCATACCTTGGGAGGAAACTCTTCAGGTCCATCCTTGCAACTACTTGAGGACAAGCAACATTTGGGAGGGGAGGATTGTAATATTCCTACATTAGCATGCAACTAATGGGAATGCTGATTTTTTATTTTTGCACCTAGTAGATAAATAAATGGGTAAGAAGGCCCATACTTAGTTTAAATTAGCATAAAAACCCTCTTGGTGTGAAAGGGGATCATTCTAGAAGATGTATTTCACACCCTCATGTGTGAATAGAGACTTTTGCATGTGGACAAAGTCAAGTTTGACTAAGTCAACAGCTTTTGTACTTGAGGAGTGAATCCTAAAAAAAATCAATGCTCAATGTGAACAAGGCTAAATTTGAGCTATCTGCATAAGCACACTTAAGTTTGAAAGAGGCTGGATCAGTTGACCAAGTCAACCAGGACCAAATCATCAGCGGTGCCTAGATGAAATGCACCTCCTAGATGCACAACGCAGTTCTAATTGGAGGCTACACATGTGAACAGAGCAAAATCATTGAGATGGTTTAGGGTTTGGTAGGATTTCTAACTTATAAAAGGAAGAGGAGGACATCAAGAGAAGGCGGTTCATGATATGATATTTTCTGAAGATATTGTATATTTAGACATTTCTTATTCTCTTGTTGTTTAGCTAAGAATAGTGTTGTTTAGCACTAGGGTGTTCCTGATAGGGAATCCCACCTCTTCCATTGAGTAGCTCTTGGAGGAGTCTTGCTGATCTTGTCCACTATCAGGCATTTGTCAAAGCTACATATTCCAACTATAACGCAGATCCTGTTGAAGGTTTTGTTGTCCTTGTAAGCTGCAACAAGTGGAGGCTAGATCTATTCATATCTAGGCCATTCTGGTGCCTCTTTTCAGTGGGAGAGCCTTTTATCCTCATGATAAGAGAGTATTAGAACATTGGGACTACATATTCAAATCTTGGCATCAGGCCAAACCATTGCCAGAGTCAACAGTGCATTTTCTATCCCATAACTGCGTTATTTTCAAGAAGGAAGTTGCAGGTAGTTTTGGCATACTTTTGGAGGAGAGATCTCTGGTAATTGGGGTTCTTCCTTTCACTATGGTGATCCATGGATTAGATTCCTGATCCATGTTCTATTCAGATCTGATCTTCGGTGTTATTGTATTTACTTCAAAAATTCTGAAGGTTACTGCAGATCTGTAACTTTAGATCTCAGATCTACTCTTTGTATTTCATGTTTTTCTCAAAACCCCAAGTGGAATGTGTAAAGGAACTATTCTAGTGTACAGATCTAATATGGATCTAATATTTTGTATGCATATCTATTCTAGATCTTATATGTAATGTATAGTTGCTTCAACTCATAATATAACGCTGTCAAGCCTTCTTACAGCCTAATACATTGTTGCAACACCTCTTTTAGAGGGATTTTCTCATGAAGACTTCCATTTTTCTCTTTTACATTGTATGGGCCTGATTATAAACCTAATTTTATGATTTATAAATGATTAATGAACCATTATATTGATCTCCTACAAATATTGGGCTGAACTGCATTATTTTCCAGCAGTGTTGTTTTTGTATTGCTACAGTCCCTTCCTTGGGCATTTTCTAGCTGCACTAGGTGTGGGGAGACCTGTTTAACCCACCTAGAAGGATTTTTTTTTAATCCATCTTGGATTCAAGTCTTATATTGTTATATCTAAGGGATCCAAGTGCTAGTTTCCAATCCTGTAGCATACATTCCTGAAAAATATGTTTTTCAGGCATGCCTTTCTAGCAGTTCCTATTTGGGGATATTACAACACACTTATGTGGATTGAGCTAAATTTTATAGCATCTACAATGAATAAATATTTGATGGAGGTGATATGGGTAGTCCTTATGCTTATCAAAATGAGTTGGAAGGTCATCCAGGTAAGGTTGAACAATGCACTTGATATCATGGAAAGCGTGTGACATTCCCCTTTGAAATGTAGCCCCAACATTCCTAAGACCAAAAGGGAGCTTCTTGTAGGTGATGGTACCCCAAGGAAAGATAAAGGCAGTCTTGTGTTGATCGGCCAGAAGAATATTGATCTGGTTGTACCCAAAAAACTCATCCATAAGGGAAAATATATCACTCCCAGGACATTCGTCAATGATCTAGTCAATAAAAGGAGTGGGATAACTATCCTTAGGGCAAGCATGATTGATATCACCGTAATATACATAGACACAAATATTACCCTACTTTTTATCCACAGGAAAAATATTAGAAACCCATTATGTCAAGTGAATCGGATAAATGAAGCTAGCTTTAAGAAGTTTTTCAACTTCTCCCTTAATGGTGGCTGCTTTTCTAAGGTGCACGGGACGAAGACGTTAGTGAATAGGCTTCACGCTAGGATAAGTATGAATTTCATGCACAACTATAATCATATCGATGCCAGGAATTTCTTCATAACACCAGGCAAAAACATCACGTAACTCACAGAAGAGACTAGTATAGACCTTGATTTCATCAGGAGAATAAGTCACCCCAATGTGGATGTTCTCAACAATCACCGATTTAACGGAGATGTTGATATGCATCGTTTGCATAATGTTTCCTAGGTTACCTCTCGGAAATACTTCATGTGTTAGGATGGGCATTTGAAACGGATGATAAGGAACTTGGGAAGCGAACTTCTCAAGACAAGTAGACATGGCCCCAAGGTGAGGCATAAAAGAGGAACGATGATGACTATCGTCCCAAGGAGGATACTCAAGAGACATAGTTTCCATGATGGCATCATCAGTGGGAAATATATCGTTTAAAGGATCGGAAAAATCTGAATCACCGAGCCAAAGGGATTGAGAGTATGTTTCAAGATACATACTCAGAGGAGTATGATTAGAAGGAGGAGGAACCGAAGCCGAAATGAGTTCACAATAGTCAATTTCTATTGGGCTTAACGTCATGGCATCACCAAACGAATCGATATGCTCGGGTGAAGGGATGATCCACAAATTAGAAGACTTGGATATCATGTTGACTTGGGCAGTGTTAGGTGGAGGAACAAAAAAAATACCCATGAGGGCAGGATCTTTGAAGAGACCCAGTCCTATGCTCTCATAAGGTGTAGGAATACGATCTACATATGGAACGTTTCTCTCAGAAGACCTAGAAGTGAAAAAATACAACTGATCTATAGTGATTATCTTTCCTTCATGAGAAAATTTAAGAACATGAAAGAGAGTGGGAGGGATGCACAACATGGCATGAGTCCAATTGCGACCAAGAATAATATTGTAATTGAGCTTGGCATCAACGACTTCAACCTCAACGTTAACCATTTTCCCTTATAATGTAATGGGTAAACTAGCGAGAACACCAAGAGGGCAAGATTCCCCTCCGTCAAAAGCTTCTAAAGAATTTGGAGATTGATTGAGGGTTGGAGAACCGATGGCTTTCCAACAAGTAGAAGACATGATGCACGTCGACGCACCTCGTCCATGACCACTCGATGGATATTCTTTCCATTAATCCCAACTTGAATGATCAGTGCAAGCTAGTGAGGGACATGGGACAAAAATTTCCAAATTGAAAGTGATAAGGCTAGAATAGGTAGGGACAACCCCTCTGATGGCAGATAAAAAATCCTTCCGTTGTCACGAATAGCTATAAAGTACTTCCAATGCAGACATAGCAGATGGTTCCAGAGCCAAATCCTCAATAATACTGTAATGATGAGTGGCATGGGCATTATGATTGTAGGAATACTTTTGGATTACACCTTTAGAAGGTGTTCGTACAACGGGCTCAGTACTAGGCCTTTCAATATGAAGAGGGCTAGAAGCAGGCGGTGGAGGAGAACCATCAACGATTTCCTTCCTTGCTGCCTAATGTGGTTCGGTATAATCTTTCGATCGGGTGGAAATAGAGACAGGTGCAGAACCGTTCATCATGAAAGCCTGAGCCAAATGGGGCGGAGGACTGAGGTTGCTCCACCATCTGAGTTTGCTGTCATGGGAATGGTTCTTTAAGAATAGTCGAAGTACCTTGAGTGCCCTTGAGCAATCCACTCACCTCAGCCCATTGTGGATAGTCCTTGGTGTAATTCTCTTTATCACAAATCATACAAATATACTACAGTTTGCATTTTGAACCATCATCAACATTGGGTTTTGGAGAATCCCGTTTTAGGGTATCGGCTTTTCCCTTACCTTTACCCTTCTTCTTACCCTTAGAAGTTTTATCCACTAGATTGGAATAGACATCATTCACTTTCGTGGTTTTAGCAGAATTCAGAGGTGGCTGAGAAGAAGTATCAGTGGAAGGAGAAGGTTTTTGCTTCATAGGATTTGGAGAAGACTTTCGAGAAGTCTGAGACACAAAACCAATGATACCATTGACAGATGGTGTCATTGGTGCTTTGGTAGTTCCATGTCGTGGAGCATCAGGCAAGTTTTCATACAATATGCCAGACTGAGAGTACACAAGATCAAGGTACTGGGCACGTGCAATGGCTTGTTCCTCGGTAACACATTCCCCCATAGCAATGTCCTTAACAATCAAAATGATAAAAGAGGTAGTGAACCAATCATTTAGAAGTTGATCAAGAATTGCAAACTTGATCAGATGATGATGCCACCTCCACTCATGAATATGATTGGAGATATGAGTATCTTGATCTTGTTTCAAGGATGTGAGGAGGTGCGTCCCAGTTTCATATCGAACTGGTAACTGGAAGTGCGTGAGAAATTCCATAGTAAGGGAGTTGAAATCTTGAAAAATGTTGCGAGAGAGTTCAATGTACCACTTTGCAGTGACACCAATGAGAGTCCTTTGGAAAAGACGTAGCCTAATGGTATCGTCAACCCAAGAGTTAGAGGAGCACCAAAGAAGGTAAGTCATAACATGCACTTGGGGGTCTTCTCTAGACTTTCCGTCAAATTTGGGGCAATCTCCGGGGATTTTAATTGGAATGAGAGGCCAATATGGATTATGAAGAATAGGGTCATTAGTCAAATTCAACACATCGGGTAGTTCTAGTTTAGCGAGAAAAGGAAATTATGTATTGAAATGCATTGCAAGCCTTTGATAGAAACTAGTATTTGGATTCCAACCAGGTTGGGAGAAATTTTTCCCCCATAGGTTCTAGCCCAAAGGATTTTTTCCATAGGGGTTATAAGCCTGATAATTATGCACATACACTGGTTGGGGACCAGGATATTTATTTTGAGTGAACCATTGTGGTCTTGTCTGAGCAACATATGGATTTTTTTGTAGAATGTAAGCAGTTCCTTGAGGCACGTTATATACCACCTAATATTGAGCTTGAGGAATATAAGCAGTGCCTTTGGGTGGAGTGTACACTACCTGAGATTGACCTTGAGGAATGTAAGCAGTGCCCTGGGGCGCATTGTACACCACCTAAGATTGACCTTGGGGAATGTAAGCAGTGCCATGAGGCTGCATGGTTTGGCCTTGGGGTGTAGGTTGAACCAGATGATGTAGTTTAACAGGCTGCCCCTGGGGTACAAGTTGGCCTAGCTATTGGGGTTGGATAGGCTGTCCCTGCAGTGCAGGTTGGACTGGATGCTGAGAGCCACCGGGTACCCCTTGTCGAAGAGGTTGGCCAGATGGTTTGGATGAGCTAGGTTTTCCTTGAAGAACAGGCTGAACCAGCTGAGAAGTAGAGGGTTGACCTTGTTGTACAAAAGTGGGGCCTTGCTGAATGTAAGGCTGGTGTTGTAGCACAAAAATTTGTCCCTGTGATGAATATATTTTCCTCTGGGAAACATAAGATGCTCCTTGTTGAACATAAGGTTGACCAGCAAGACCGTAGGGTTGTCCTTAGTGGATCGAAGGTTGTCCCTAAAAGGGTTGTCCTTGTGGACCATAAGGTTGTCCCTATGGACCATAGGTTTTTCCCTATTGGACCGAATTTTGTCCCTGAAAGGGTTGTCCTGATAGGTATGTGAACTAGTTGGGGTTAATCAAAGGTAAATAGATGGGGTTTCCATCCTCATCATTATGATGTGGAGGATTATCAGGAGCTTGTGGCTGCTGAGAACCCTAAGGGGTGTAATTCTACTGTTGAATGGCCAACATGTACTGATCGTACGTCAAACTTTCAGGAATTGGATGAGAAGAGACAAGCGCACTACCAGTAGGTGAGATTATTGAAACGTGAGGCTGTGATCCACACACGGCGGACCCAATGGGAATTGTGGAAATGATAGGAATCGACCGACGAACAACAGAAGATGGTGAAAATGACTGAACCACACTAATATATGGTGCACATGAAGCCACACAGATAGTGGGCTGGGTTGGGACATACATAATGACTGTTGACATCATGGGAGTCGAAGGTGAGGCACCCAATACTATTACAAACAACCCTTCTAAGGGATTCGATGTACTTGCCCATATTGAGTTCTAACTTCTGATATAATGGTGTAGCACTAGAAACAATCTGATTCAACGAATGATAATCGGGTGGGAAAGAGGAAGGTTGACCTGAGACGTAAGGAAAATTCTTTGGAGGGAGCTGATATTCTCCTATAGAAACATAAAGCTCTTCACTACATATGGGACTTGAAGCATCCATGTCAGATGAAGCCATGCTATTTTTGAAAAGGTGACGAGCAGTGGAAAGTAAAGCAGTGGCAAGTAAAGATGGTTCTGAAGTAAGTGGAGGATACTCTTCTTCGTTTCCAAAACCAACCCAAACGTTCGGAGGTTGCCAATTGATATCAAATGGATCCTCAAGAGGAGATCAGGTAGAAAGAGGTAAGATACTTGAAATAATAGAATGCTAGTAACTGATAGGCCTAGTAGGCTGCGGTGCTCCCGAAGAAACTTCAGGAGAAGGATCCCCACTAGGAGATAATGAAGGGGATGATGAAACTATTGGTTCCACCACTGTGATTTTGTCTCAAAAACAGGAGAGAATTGAGATGATCAATTCGAAGCTTCAAGACCAAACACTAAGGAATTACTTAAGAATATGCCAAGTAAATATCTTTAATGGGCGTGTGATCATAGGCAATTGATTTTATGACACTGAAACAAAACTCTGACTTTTCATATTTTAAAAGTCAAGAGAAAGGAAAAAGGTGAAACTAGTCACTTTCAGGTTGAATGAGCGCGAAAGGACAAGTGCTAGATGATATTTTCAATTTTAGAGAGTCATGAAAAGACAAAAAATTACTACTAAGGAAACCTAAGCAAGAGGGTGTACCAAGCTTCCATGAATTACAATATACACCTTGGTGATCAAATGAAAGAGAAATGACCAAGGACTTAACGTATGTACAGGCAGTCTCCTCGAATGTTGTGTTCGGTGTATCACAATTACAGGGCGGCAGAATTAGCTTCCTATGGATAAAATATTGCAACCTATGAGGGTCTCCATTTATATACTCGATGGTACGGGGAGCACAAGTCTGTGATAGTGCTGTCTACTACTAGATGGTGAACAACAACTACTAGGTTTAACGATGCCGAAACACGTCACTAGGCTGGACCTCTAAATGTGAGCGTTAGGTTTTAATGCTTCCTTAGGTTGATTGAATTCATTTTAAATTTGATCTTGAATTAATGTTGCATTTTCAAGGCCTTACCAAATTTAATCTCGAATCCTTAACGTGCAACTATACGCGAAAGAAAATAATTCCAATTTGATGAACAACTAGCTAAGAGAGGGATAGTAGTTCATGATGAAGCAGTAATCAATCGATTGCACGAAGAAATATTTCTAATGCATCTAAGACAACCAAAGAAGAAAATGAAAAGATCATTCCTTGTTCACTAAAAGCTACCAATGCAAAAGAATGTTTTTTCATTTTAAAACTAAGAGAAAGATGCAATTTTTTTCCTTTTAGATGAATGAGAAGAAAAATGCACTAAAAGGACAAAATAGATACTAGTTTGGAGCAATTCGAAGAAAATGATTTAAAACAAAGAGATCAGTTCAACATGATCATCAGACACACTCAAAACAAAGACGCCTTCCTTCAAGAAAAAAAAAGGGTTTTCGAATCGGTTCAGTGAGCAATGTAATCTATGCTCAAGGTGACAGATGGATAGCTAAACTAACACCAAGATGACCATTCAATTACCCAAAAATTTGTAGAATCGATAGAAAAACTAAGACAATCAGTCAACAAACTGAAAAGATAAAGACTAGACTGACTCAAACTCAACTCTAAAGGTTCAGTGAGGAGGTATCTGAACAAATGGAAAAAGACACCTAGAAAGCCTATGATGACAAACTTCACTGATCAGATGAGGGGCGAACAGCTGAGAAGAATGAGATAGGAGAGTCAAAGAAATTCCATTGGACTAATTGAAAGAGGAAAATTCAACCCAGAGGCAAGACACACTAACAAAACTTAGGGAAAAGGCCAAAATCGCAACCTACAGGATTCATCGCATCTGTGAAGTTGTAATCCACACTAAACAGACAATGGCGCGCCTGTGAAAAGGGAAACAAATGCCAATCAGCGTGACTATTCAAGCAACAATAGTGTTGAGCCAGAAACCTAGGGAAAATACAAAAATCCACTAAGAAGAGGTCAGAATTGACACTCTGAGACTAAATGTGATGGATGAAAATAGTCAAATAGGCAGAACAAGGAAGAAAAACAATAACACGATAAAATTCAAACAGATAAGCCAAACACTAGAAGAAAAACAAGAGACAAAAAACACATTGATCCCTAGTATGGTCGCCAAATTGTTGAGTAGGTAGATCCCCTCTTCAGACAGAGGCAATCCCTCTAGCCCTGGAGTGGGTCTAGCAACAGGGGAACAAGCTAGAATTTCAGACTCCTAGCTTATAAATGAAAATGAGTTGGGATATGTGACCTACCTTGGTCCAACTCTTTTTTTGTAGTTTGCAGCAGCGATCCGCTGGTCCTTGTCTTAACATGTCATAGTCCTTCAGTGATAATGTTCTTGTACGTACCCAAGGATCAAGTGAACGGTGACAGCATATGAAAACATATTTTAATTTCCAACTATTTGATTGGTCAAGGAGAATCAAAAATATTTAATATGATCGAAAACAAAATTGGAACCAAAAAACTAGTCATGTATTAATGATAGACAAAAGAAGTTTACAACCTTAATGTCTTGATGTTGCAGCCTCCTTCGACGGGTTTAGTCAAGCACGTCTCCATCATTTGTTGGGGATCAGACTTGGTGAGGAAATGGGCCTAAACTCTCTCTCGATGATGGATTCGCCTCTGCCTTATTCTTCACACCAGCTATAGTAAGGACTGTTTCGCTAGCTCAAACAATGTGATAAGGAAGTATTTATAGGAGAGGAGGAGGTGGTTTGGGATCCCTCATAAGGTGGAAGAGAGGGCTTATCCCTTTGGGGAGTTGAAGAACTATAGGAAACAAGAAGACAAAGTGAGGACTTCAATGTTATTCAGTCGAAAAAGCCATGATGACTCTGCTCACGAAGTGGTTAGGCATGGAAACTTCATTTCTATTTTAAAAAAATTTCCAAAAATAGCTCGGCGCGAGTGCCCCACTAAGACAGAGTGCCAATGGTCACGAGGCCCAGTGTTAATTTCTCTATGGGCGCGAGGCCATAACTACCTACCAATGTGATGCCAGGGTACTGGGTTAAACATATCCTAGCATATAAAAAAAAACTCATGTGCTTCCAATCCAAATTACAATTCTTTGTTAAAACCATGTCATATTCAGTTCAAACAATACATATGAAGGAAAGAGATCCATACAAATAAAATACTGACATAAAACATAAAAACCCTTTGGCCAAATATTAAAATGGGTGGCCTCTTGGCTCTCGACCCTTCAAACCATTTCTCACTCTCTCTCTATTCCTCACTTTCTCACTTCTCTCCATGTCTATTCACATTCTCCCAAGCTGCATATTTATACAAAAATATGAATTTATTCCACTCCATAATTTCCTCCAAACAAATCTCAACTTAAAATCTAATTTAGATTTATCTTTTTTTGGACGCAACTAAGTCTCGTTTACGAAATTCCTCATCCCTAGATTATCTACCTAATTCAACTCCACTCATATCCTTGATTATTTAAGGAATATTTAAAATAATCCTCACATTTATATTTTCTCTCCTAATTTATTAAAATGAGAAAATTAATTAATAAAATAATTAAAAACCATCACCCCCCTAATTACATAATTGAATAATGAAAATGTAGCTTTGATACTCCTGCATCAAACTCCGGACGTAGAGAAGTTTCCATAGACTCCTCTCTGTGAGGTTTGTCGCTTTTCTGTAACAATGCGACAGCCACAAGTCCTGATGAATTTCTCCCTCCAAGATTCCAAACTCTATTTTGCCACTGGTCCTTCAAAGTATCAACTCAATTTGGTAACTCATCGCTCACTCTGTTGATCGGATTCCATCGTCTTTTCCAACTCTTTCTTTCGTCAATTCCTTGGAGTAATTCCTCCTTCTCAAATTCTTTCGTCTCAAACTCAGTTGAAATCTCAAATTTTTGCAATGGAGAATAATCAAGAACTCTTTCTTGATTACAACTAGAGTCTTTGATTTCTTTTATAGCAACAAATCTCTCGTCCAGTGCTGTACCTGCATTCACCAACAAACTCTTAGTTTTAAAAAGATAAGACCTTTTGGTCTATTTTGATGCTTCGATCTCTTTTGATGCTTCTAGACTTCAATAGATTTTGTTTTGAACTGTTGGCTGCTTCCATTTTCATACTGTTGGATCAATATTTCTGTCTCCTTTTTGTCTCTACGGACAAAACTTCCTTGCTGCTCCTGATCTTTCATCTCAACTCCAAATAATTTCTGCTCAAATTCTCTGACTTCAACATCATATCTGTTAATGTTGCTTTCTATACATACACTTACATCATTATCTGAAAATTTATAACATTCATTAAACTCTATAAACATTTCATCTTTATCATGCATGGTAACTATAATTTATTCTGGATCAGGTTTTGCAAGTTTTATTTCTCCATCAGGTTCCTTAAGCCATCATTCCAAGAATTCGATTTCCCTATGAAATATTTTCAGCACTTCGTCACAAACTTCATTCCCAGCTTCATCCTTCTTCTAACAATCTTCCTGAGTTTTCCTGGTTTCAGCATCATCACATTGTAAACTTTTGTCAACAAATTCATTAAACAAATATATTTGTTTACCTCCTTGGAATATCTCTTTGGAATTTCCAGTATGCTTCTGCTCCATAACAGCTTCAACTTGTTGTTTTACCCCAAACAAGAATTCATTTATGATTTCTTCCTGCTACAATAAATCAATACCTTCCTTCTCTAAAAGGCATTCTCTACCAAAATTCTCCTCAAAAGTTCCCTTCATCTCTGTGATAGTTCCATCAGTCTATTCACCATCTTCCGCACATCTTGAAAACATACATAAACTGTGAGATTTAAAAATACAAGGCTTCATAGCCTCATCTACTTCTCTCATAAACACATCTTTAGATTCTGTTGAACTATCCCAATAGTTCATGAGATCTTCCTCATTGATCTCTTCACCCAGAATTTCACCCTGTTCTGGGCCACAAATGGAAACATCCATTTTTAACTTAGCCTCTCTGAGTTCTTCACACCTCATCATCTGCTCGAGGTTCCTCGGCCCTTCCGTCAACTATATGTTTACTTGCTTTTCCCTCTTTGTGTGTAGTCTCTGCCATTTTACCTTCTTTCTCATGGTCCAACCATGTGTCTGGTCTTTCACATTTTCCTGCAACAAATCCATTAACAATTGAAGGTGAACTTGTTGATCAGCGGTTGTCATTGATGTCAAACCAAGCATCACTAGGGGCTAACCCAATATTGCATGGGAATTTTGACCTACAAAATTAATATATTATGGGTCAATAATTCCTTTGATGGTTTCTACTTTTCGATATGTTTTCGCTGATATATGACATGCCATGTAATTCTTCACGGTTTGAGAGATATTCATGTTTGAAGTTTGTACCCCCAGTTAGTGGGCTAAAACCCCATGGGGTTGTGGCATGGGTAATTGAAAAGTCATAATTAATATTTTTTAAGCTCCTAAAATCCCTCCCACATTCACTTGTTGAATCCCTTATCAACCTAAGCATTTATATAAATAGTGATCCTCATATCCTCCTCATGTAAGGGATTTCGCCATCTGAAACAGGTCATCGTGGAATTTTCGCTCTAACTTGTTTTCTATGGAAGTTCATAGGCTGAAATTTTTACGAGACTAAGCCGCAATCCTGAGGAAGTTGTTGTGAAAATTGCAGATCAAGGTGTACAATATTTTCAGAGATAGGATCTATGGAAGTCAGTGTTTTTGCAGGCTCCTGAAATTCATCTCAAAGAAGTGACCTTGGTAAAATTGTCATAACTCTCTCTCTGAGTATCAGATTGGAATTCTGTAAAAATTCAATAGAGAGGGCACAGATTTTAGTTTCTGCTCGATCAATTTTAGAGCCAAATGAAGAAACAATGACACATGGCATGCCATACAAGTTTGTTGTGCTGAAACAGTCCATAATTAGGGCATTGTGAGATATCGAGTATAAATCTCTCTTGAAGAATCCAAATTGGGTCAAACCTATGGAATTGGAAAGAAAACTCAGAGGACTACTACAAGAGTGAAAATCAGATATTGGGGATCTGAAATAACAGAGATATACCAGATTCAATATCGAGCTCCTAGAAGGCAAGAAAAAGCTAGATCATGTGTTGTCAAGGGTTGCAAATGACCAGACTTTCTAGGGAAGAAAAGCAAAGCAAGGTGCAGCAGAGGGTATCATGACAAGAGCAGCAACCAGGGTGCATAACAGAAACAATAAGTTCATCATATGAAGTCTTCAAGTGGGCAGCACTGCATACAATCATTGTAAAGGTATCATTGTACTAAGTCATTGTAAATACATTATTGTAAAAATTATACTAGTGTTTATCTGCCAAGAGTTGAAGAGGCAGTGTTGGGAGGTCTAGGATCATCATTAGGTGGTTGTGTCAAAGTTGGGGTTATGTTCTAGTATATATTCTTCTTCTACATCATTCTATATCATTGTAAAGTGGACCATTTTCCATGGTACAGGAGTCCATTCTTCTTTTATTCTTCTATAGGGTGGTAGGGTGGTGCTAGGGTGAGTTGTAGCTCATTGGGTGTTGGGGAATCCTTTCATTTGTCTACTAAATAATCTCAGGCATTGGAGAGTCCATCTAGTGGGAGCTGGAGAAGAATTCTTTTCTAGATTCTGGGAGGTTGGAGCTTTATTTTCAATTGGAGTTGAATATTAAAGAATTATTAGAAAAGCATTAGGTGGTTTTTGTCCCAGAGTGAGTTTCCACCTTAAAAATTGTATGCATTTGTGTTCCTTTTGTTTGCTGCTATCATTGTACAAACACTGATAATAATTGAAGATTAACTAATGCTCTAATTGAAAGGAATACTGATTCACCCCCCCTCTTAGTATTTCCAACAAAACTGCTATCTCAGCCTTCTCCCACTCGTACTCTTCATCCGTCAACTGCTCACATATGACACTTACCTTGGAATTTTCCTTCTTCTTCCTTCTGATGTCATCTTCATCAGATATTCATAAATGACTAACACCAATCATCTTCTCTTCCTTTTTGAACTTCATCTGTTCACGTGTGGATTTCATTCAATCCACCTTTCAGCAATCCTTCACACTTGCCATTCATCAAAAATGCAAGTTCTCCTCTTGTGCTTGGCTTCTCTTGGTTCTCTGCCTTGAAACCAATCTCTGGAAATCCTCTTGCTTCACTTTGCTGCAAACAACACTTTAGCAACTCATGTATTACAATGACCAATTCTTTGGGTCCCGGGCTCCGTCGATCATGCACCCCATTACATTCAGACTTTATACTTAGCTTACAACTCTTTCACTTCAAACTTACACCAATTATTGATCTTGGATGAAAATAATCAATCTTAACTCAAACTATCCAAATTTTCATTTGACTCTAACATATGTTTTGACTTCAAGCTTTGCCCCAATAATTATGATAGTGGATATTTTGACTTAATTCAAGTTATACAATCCTCCAACAAACATACACTCCTAATACATTTTAGGATCTAAAATTTTCACTCTCTTTCATACTTCATTCTTATGAAAAATCATCAGTTTCCCATTATCATTTCACATGATACTGAAGTCTTTAGTCAAAAATGAAATTTAGGTTTTTCAAGATTTATTTTAAGGTGAAAATGAATAAACCATTCAATCTTCAATTTTCAAAAATCCTTCTTGAATTATCATACCTCATGCTCCTGTTAAGGTTATTAATAAACCTTTCTCTCTGCAATCTCAATTTTCTGGTTTCCACTCTTCTGTGCCGTCTTTTTCATTGTAAATACTCACATACCCATAAGCTCGTCATCTTAATGCAAACATTTCCCTGCACTTTTATGCACCATACAACATCAATTAACATCTCTTCACTTCTGTACAAATAACATGTCTTTAACCTCTTCGATGAATAATGTACAACTCGTACATCACCTTCATTCTGAATAACACCTCTTAGATGCCACCACATGATGGTAAAAAAAAAAATTTACAACATCAAGAAATTATGTTTTCAATCATTAATAAAAATAATTCTTCTTTTTCCAACTACAAACTTGGTCTAAAACGACTTAACCAAAAATGTGAAGAATCCACATTATGCATAATAAACCCTCTCACATAAAAATGCATGTTTATCTTTATATCACCCAGGATTAGCACATTTTCCCATTCATTTATACCTCCACATTTGCAACGATCATGGAAAGGAAATTTAATCATCCAGCTTTTAAAATACCTCTACTCAATGAATATTGATTCATTCAATGAGAACTTACCTTGAATCTTCTCATGGTTGAAATGATCCAACCTTTCTCTCGCGTATTATTTTAGGAATACGTTCAAGCGTCTACATTTTTACTTTGAATGTGTAAGGTCCATTCTCTCCCTAGAAAATAAAATTCTTCCAAGCAACTTTCTAACATAAATATTTTCCCAACAAATAATGTTAGAAACCTTCAAAGTACGCACAATCTCCCCTTTAGTTTAAGCCAAGTTCTTTCATCTCAATCTCTTCAATTTCAATTTCTTGCTTTGAAAACATGAAATCTTAATGCAACCAAATATCCTTTCAAGATTACATTCTCCCAAAAAAACTTACATGAATTTTTCAAAAAATTTACCTCGATCAATCCAGTGACCTTTTCTTATGCTGGAAGGTGTTACCGAGGAAAGACTAGATCCATACCTTGAATGTTCTGCTGGAGTCGCACCTCTTTCGAAAGCCCCACACATGCCTTTTTTAAGTGCCTTAATACGACTGAATTTCAAAACATTAGATTGGTTGAATCCATAATGTCACACCTCCATGGCAATGGAGTTAATTTTATAAGTCGATATTGGATTGGAACTGACACCAATCTCTGCGCCATTCCTCAACATTGACATTAAAGGCTTACGCAGCCTCCACTAGTTTTTAAACTGCACTCTAGTTACGACATACCACAGATGATGAATATTTCACTTAATTTTTTATTTTTTTTCAAAAATGTCCACTTCTATTAGGGCCCAGGCTTACTCTTCAAAATGATGAAATTGATGAATTCTGCAATTCCAGTTACCTTTCTTTTTATACCTATAGTAATAAAATATTGCACCATATGTGCAAACTCCATTTCTTACCATAGTTGATGAGTCCATGAAGGACCATTTAATTGTATGTAATAATAACATAATTAAAATTGCATCTTAAAACAAAACTCGTTCAATTTAATTTTGAGCCTACGCTCATCTCAACCCAAACCAAATATAAAAATATTAAAGTTATAACCAATACCACCGGTCTTCTAAGATTTCATGACCAAAATGCATTTCGACTTGGGCACAATTTACTGTGCACACTATAGATCACAGGCGTTTACTTGTTGTGGCACTCTGCGATCATATATCACGTTGCTTGTTTGTTATACACGTTTCTTCAAGACTTCAAACTATACCTCCGTTGCATATCGTGACTGCTCTCACCTATGTGTGTCGCTTCAAATCACGACTTCGTAGCATACCTTTTGCTCTTGGGCCTGTGTGCGGTCAATTATCACAACCACACTTGTGATTGGATCACTTCCTACGTGCAACGGTATCCACCTTCTCGCATTCCATTTGTGTGCTTCTTGTGAATCCACACCATCGTTGAGTGCTTCTTGTAAATCCAAACCACCACCTGCGTCCTGCGTGGTTTTTATAACACCACACCACACTTCACTGCGTGCTCATACCTCCACTTCACTACGTACTCATACCACGACTCCAAGGCTCTGCTTCACTGTGTGGTTCTTATACGCCACACCACGCTTGTATTATTACAACCTTCCATACGCATCAAGACATCCACCAAAAATGTGGCCTTCTAGTTGCTACGAGGTTGTGGTTTCCAACCGTAGCTTACTGTAATTTGTTTTCCCTTCTGCAAACTCTTCTCTTTCTCTCCCAATTGAATCAACCTCTCACGCATTCTCTTAATATTAATGAGCAAATTCCGTGCATTTCATATTTAATACTGCTCCATTGATTTTCACCAAATGGATTTGGCTCCATCCCACACCTAATCCTGCAATCACACACTTGAATATATAGCAGAAATATTCATATATAAATTTTCAGACTCAACGCGGCACAATATATTTCAATAAACTTTTAATTTGGCAATTTGACCTGCTCTCTTCGCTCACAACAAACAATCAACTGAAATAGCCTCAACAGAGGAGAGACTCATCCTCCGACTCATCTCCTTGGCTTTGATACCAAATGATGCCAAGGTACTGGGTTAAATAGATCCTAGCATATAAAAAAAACTCATGTGCTTCCAATCCAAATTATGAATCTTTGTTAAAACCACATCATATTCAATTCAAACAATACATATGAATGAAAGAGAGCCATACAAATAAAATACTGATATTAAACATAAAAACCCTTCGTCCAAATATTACAATGGGCGACCTCTTGGATCTCGGCCCTTCAAACCTTTTCTCACTCTCTCTGTATTCCTCACTTCCTCACTTCTCTCCATGTCTCCTCACATTCTCCCAAGCTACATCTTTATACATAAATATGAATTTATTCCACTCCATAATTTCCTCCACACAATCTCAACTTAAAATCTAATTTAGATTTATCTTTTTTTGGACCCAACTAAGTCCCGTTTATGGAATTCCTCATCCCTAGATTATCTACCTAATTCAACTCCACTCATATCCTTAATTATTTAAGGAATATTTACAATAATCCTCACATTTATATTTTCTCTCCTAATTTATTAAAATGAGCAAATTAATTAATAAAATAATTAAAAACCATCACCCCCCTAATTATATAATTGAATAATGAAAATGTAGTTTTGATGCTCCTGCATCAGAATCCCCATGTAGAGAAGTTTTCATAGACTCCTGTCTATAAGGTCCGTCACTTTTCTATAACAATGCGACAGCCACAAGTCTTGATGACTTTCTCCCTCCAGGATTCCAAACTCTGTTCTGTCGCTAGTCCTTCAAAGTATCAACTCGATTTGGTAACTCATCGCTCACTCTGTCGATTGAATTCCATCAGCTTCTCCAACTCTTTCTTTCATCAATTCCTTGGAGTAATTCCTCCTTGTCGAATTATTTCATCTCCAACTGAGCTAAACTCTCAACTTTCTGCAATGGAGAATAATCAAGAACTCTTTCTTGATTACAACTATAGTCTTTGATTGATTTATAGCAACAACTCTCTCGTCCAGTGTTGTACCTGCATTCACCAACAAACTGTTAGTTTTAAAAAGATAAGACCTTTTGGTCTCTTTTGATGCTTCAGGAATCAATCTCCCATCATCGACTTTCTGGAGTTCAATAGATTCTATTTCGAACTACTAGCTGCTTCCATTTTCATCTTGCTAGATCAATATTTTTGTCTCCTTTTTGTCTCTACGGACACAACTCCCTTGCTGCTCCTGATCTTTCATCTCAACTCCAAATAATTTCCGCTCAAATTCTCTGACTTTGACATCATATATTTTAATGTCGCTTTCTGTACATACACTTACATCATTATCTAAAAAATTATAGCATTCATTCAACTCTATAAACCTTTCATCTTTATCATGCATAGTAACTGTAATTTCTTCTGGATCAGGTTTTGCAAGTTTTACTTCTCCATCAGGTTCCTTAAGCCATCATTCCAAGAATTTGATTTCCCTACGAAATATTTTCATCACTTCATCACAACCTTCATTCCCAGCTTCATCCTTCTTCTGGCAATCTTCTTGAGTTGTCCTGGTTTCAGCATCATCACATTGTAAACTTCTCTTTCTAGAAGCTTCCAAGGTGGTTTTAGCCATTTAGTAATAAATTGTATCTAGAACTCCTATGCTTGAGGTATTATCTCTTATCCCTAGAGTTTATCCTCCCTCATATGTGGATCTAAGTCCTAGATTGGTAAATCCCAAACCACCTTATTTACCTTATAAATTCACTTCCTCCTATGGAGTCTGGGTTGGATTTTGGAGACTCTTAGTTATGCCCTCATGTTGTTTCTTTGTGCCTAAGGATCCAATCCACCCATGCACTTGAATTTTTATTGAACGCTTTATTTGTGACAAGAGAAAGAAAAATAGTTGGGAGACACTTACATGGTCAAGATTTTTAAAGGGTTGTAATCTATCCTACTTCCATTAATACAAAAATGATTTGTTTTCCTATCCTTATGTCTCATTAATTCATATCTATTAAAATTAATTTTTGACTCATTATTTATATATGTTAGTACATGATATTTGGATGTTTAATTTCTCTTGCTTGTTATAGATATTTCGTAGGTCCTATTTATAACATTTGGAATTGGAGCTAAACTTTGCAAGTAAGGAGAAGATGAGAGCTTGCGTTGGACTCTAGGTAGGTCTTTCCTTATTTCTCTAATTTATCTAAGGAAATCATTATTCTTTTGTCTATGTTGTTTCTAGATAAACCACTAGATCTAGGTAGTTCACTTTTTTTTTACAAATTGGAATCATAGCCACTGGCTGAAGTTTAAATCCCTTAATGTAGGGCCCGATATTCATGATAGAGATAAGATTTTTTTCTCCCATCTGAAGATAACCTCTTGGAAGACATGGCTTTGTAGAGGTAATGATCAAGAAACTGGAGTAGAGTTCATTTTATTGGGTCAAGATCATTTAAAAATGAAACAAGGATGTAATATCCCAAAATAGGGAAATTCTACACTATTCGGAATATCTTAAGATATTGCAAATGTGGAGATCTAGTAATATGCAAACATAGTAATGAAAGATCAGGGTTTCATCAACTTCAGAAAATGACAGAATAAATCATATCCATCTTATTAGATCATAGCAGCAAAAATGTCTACAATATCTTGAGGAAATGATCACTCAAGCTTAGGCAAAGGAACCTCAAAGGACATGTACAAGAAATGTGAAGTGCACTGCTACATATGGAAGAGCCAATTCTATGACTGCGCATTTATATGAGACACTGCAACATGATAAACGATAATACAATGATATGACAATATCAGGCTCAAGAAATTTCGAGGAGCAAGCTCTCAACCCCTGAAAACAATGGTACAACAATCCTTAGAAGGATTGGCTGCAATATATATACAAATGGAAAAACTGCAGAAATTTCGGAGTTGCAGGGTCGAGATGGCTGAATAAGATGTCCAATTTGAAGCAAACCTCCTCCAATGGATCTCCTGAGTGCAAGGCTAATCCTAGCATTGAATATCTCACCCTCCGAGATAGTGGTGCAAACCCCCACTGCAGATACACACTCAAATAATGCAGTCAAGGAGAGGGCCGAATGAGCTGTAATAGATGGGAGATGCTTGGACTGATGCCAAGATATGCAAATAAGCTCTAGAAAACCTTCCTCACTAACCTTCCTAAGGAATAGAAGCTCCCTCCTCTGAAATATGAGCCAAGGAATGGTGTTGTGGAAACCTCCAATGCAACACCCTACAACACAATGTTATACTTCAGCAGAAATAACGATGTGACTGAAGGAAGTGTCTTGGCCTTGAGCCTAGATGTGGAGAAATGAAGTGAAATCCTTCAAGAGGCCTCTCAAGAAGGAGAAGGAATCCTAAACAGGAATCCCTCGTGCTAAACAGCACTGCAACTCAGCTAAACAGCCGGAGACTGCAAATAGTCTTCTAGACCAAAATAAAATACTCAAAACATGTCTCTCTATGGCTGCCTCTTCATCCTTTTATGCAAATGAATGTCTTCTTGCCCTAGACCCCACACATTAGGGTTTCTTCCACAAGTGATCTTCCTCCCTTTCAAACTGCGTTGTCTTCCCAAGTAAGCCACACCCTCTTTGGCAGCGCTGTTGACTTGGTCAAACTTGACCTTGTCCTCAAGAATTTGCCCCTATTCACACTGGAAGGTGAAAAAAAAAGCTACTCCATTGATCCCTTTCACAATATGCCAGATTTATTCCTACTTATGGGTCTCCTTACCCATTTTATTCACCTCCTAGATGATATAAGAAAAATCAATGTTCCAATTAGCTCCTTGCTAATTTTGGGAACATTACAGTCGTCCCCTCTCAAAGATTTCTTGTCCTCAAGCAAGTGCAAGGATAGAATGATTTATTTCTCCTCCTCTCCCTGTGGCATCTATGTATGATGATCTCCTCCAAGTAAAGAGATGCTATCTCATAAATCAAGTCTCCACATTGCTCCTACTCAGCATGCAAGTCAGCTATCAAGCTATCATCATGTAAAGATAAAATGCTCAAGAGGATAGCAAAGTGTTTTATAGAGGTCCATTTGATATCCCCAATCTATTAGCCATGCAAAATGAGTCACCTCCCAACTAGGCAACTCCTGTAAACTGTCCTCCACCTTTGGCTCCAGCAAAGTAGGTGGGATGAAAATCTACATATGGTAGACAAGGTAGCCTACCCCACATTTTCCATCTCTCCACTTATGATAAGTGTGGAGTGTTGGCTAATCTTGGGCTGCAATAAGGTTGCCTTGAAGTGGCAAGATGAGAACTAAATATCCGAATATCTCTCCTCCAACGCTGCAAATCAGGCTGGCCCAAACCATTCCATATATGATGAGTTGGAAGTCACCATCATATGGAGTCCATTCAATCCTATGGCCCCCCTCATAAAGAGACAAATGTTTTGTTTTGGTGGCCATATTATCTCTCATGCTCACCTTAGAACATGTACTACAAAAAATATGGAGATCTTTTCTCCCAAAGGACACATCCATCCAATGTGTCTCTCTCCCAAACATGCTCCTCATAAAGACATAAACCATAGAACCATAAGGAGAAAAAATGAGAATCATGCTTTCTTCCATATGTAATAAGTGAGAAGGACAATGGTCCCTCAAGTGCAACCAACGCAACTTGACTCTCAACTGAAATATAGGTTGATAAAATGTGTGGCCTCTTAACCACTTGCTTGCTACCCCAAACTCCTCATAAGTATGGAGGAAGTGAATGATGCATGGTGTAAAGTGAGCATGTCCTCCATAATACACCTCTTCCCCAAGTCATCCTAGGGAATGGCCATCAATCATGCTTATGGCCTCAAGTAGACCATGAAGCCTAAAAGAAATAACGCTCCTCCTTGAAGCAACATCCTGCACATATATGGTCAAGGGATATATACATACATTATATAAATAATCATGTAAACAATGAACACCCTTACCATATGTTCTGCTCATACAAAGGGAGTGGCTCATAAATGAGTCTCCTCTCATCCTCAAAGATACAAGAGGTGGTTGTGCTAACTCTTCCAAAGAGTTATGTCTCTCCTCCTCAAGCCTACCCAAGACTCCCAACGCTGTATCAAGCTCTCCCAAGGTCCCCAATCCTCTGAAATCAATGAGTGGTGCCTCAACAAGTGAAGCATCCATCCTCCTCTTCTGATCCAATGGCCTCCTCGGTGAAATGTCTCCATGCAATGAGACATCATCATCAAGATATGACTTCATATTTGAATGGAAAATTATGTCCATGCCCTTACTGTGAAATCCAGTCTTCTCCTTGGGTGCATCATCCTCCTAAAGTGGATAGGGGTGTGTACTCCTCATTTCATGATGTTGGTTATCTTCCCTACCTCCTCCTTATGTCTCCATGGTTCCACACCTCCTCAACAATGACACATGATTTGTGCCTTGATCTCCACACATGAGATCCTGGGGACTTCCTTGCAAATATGCAAGAATCTCTCTACTTGGAGCAAGAGCTCCTCCTCCCTCTGCATGAGGCACTAGATAATCTCTATATTTTACAGTGATGTTTCCCTCAATCTCTGCAACATGAATGGGAAACCTCCCAATAATTGGATCCCTCTTTGAAAAATATATCTCCATGCTTCCTTGCTCAAAGGTGTGAGATGAAAGTCTTCCTTCCAACAAGGTAGGGTGCAATTTTTTAGCCTCCTCCATGGTTTTCTGAAGTGGTATTGTGTTTTCATGCAAGGCTTTTGTTTGAGTTTCTTTGTCTAGTTCCACCATGTGTGTCTCATGAATCCTTCTATCAAATATTTTCACTAATGCCTTAGTGAAACTTGCATAAGATTTAGTGTTTACATTACTTAAAGAAAAGGATTCAAAGATCCACCGGGAATAGGCCTTACCTCTCATATGCAGCGCTACAAATTTGATGGATTCATCTTCAGGAATTTGGTGTTGCTGCAAGAAGGTATCTAACTCTTCCACCCAAGCTTTGGCTGAACATGTAGGGGAACCTTCAAAGGTAGATAGAAGAAATCTATCATGTTTCTCTCTTCCCTTCACCCTGATCTTGCAAAACTATGAAAAACTAAGATGATCTCGGAATTTATTAAGTTTGAGACTCATACTTCTTCAAGAAATCACTAAGAGTTTCCCTCCTAGAAACCTCTTCTCCTCTTTCCCTCTCTATCCTGGAAATCCTGGGCATGTGACTACACTATGTGTTATGGTGTGTGGCTGCTTGCTAACACTCCTCATATGACAATCTAGAGTTTGCTTTAGATTCAAACTCTTTTGGAGGTTCTTCATACATCTCCCTCCTTATCTTCTTGAAATCTTCATGAATATTTTGTACAGATTTAGGAAGAAGCTTTGTAAGCCTATCCCCTTTTTATCCTCCAAAAGATGGAGTCTTTTTCCTGCTCATCTCTCTATCTCCTTCTTGATGATAATAGGAAGTGCAGGGTCCTTCCTCTTCTATTTTCTTATCCTCCTTGGGGAGGTTCTTCATGGATCTGAAATATGATGAGATAAAGCCCATCCTCTCCTGATTTCCTTTGGCTGAGACTCACAAGATCAGCCAAGATTCTAGCTTTGATTCCACTGTAATATCCCCAAATAGGGAAATTCTACACTATTGGGAATATCTTAAGATACTCCAAATGTGGAGATCCATCAATATGCAAAAATAGTAATGAAAGAGCAGGGTTGCATCAAATTTAGAAAATCACAGAAGATCTCATAGCCATATTATTATATCATAGCATAAAAAATGTGTACAATATCTTGAGGAAATGATCATTCAAGCTTAGGCAAAGGAACCTCAAAGAACATGTACAAGAAATGTGAAGTGCACTGCTACATATGGAAGATCCAATGCTATAACTGCGCAGTTAAATGAGACACTGCAACATGATAAATGATAATACAATGATATGACAATATCAGGCTCAATAAATGTGGGGGAGCAAGCTCCCAACCCCTAAAAACAATGGTATAACAATCCTTAGAAGGATTGGCTGCAATATATATACAAATGACAAAACTGCAGAAATGCCGGAGTTGCAGGGTAGCAGTTGCAACTCAAAACTGGAATGAATGGATATGGTTGAATAAGATGTCCAATCTAAAGAAAACCTCCTCCAATGGATCTCCCGAGTGCAAGGCTGATCCTAGCACTGAAGATCTCACCCTCCCAGATAGTGGTGCAAACCCCCACTGCAAATACACACTGAAATAACGCAGTCAAGGAAAGGGACTGCACTGTAATAGATGGGAGATGCTTGGCCTGATGCCAAGATAGGAAAATAAGCTCTGGAAAACCTTCCTCACTAACCTTCCAAGGAATAGAAGCTCCCTCCACTGAAATATGAGCCAAGGAATGGTGTTATGGAACCCTCCACTACAACACCCTACAACACAACGTTATACTTCAGCAGAACTAAAGTTGTGACTAAAGGAAGTGGCTTGGCCTTGAGCCTAGATGTGGAGAAATGAAGTGCAATCCTTCAAGAGGCCTCTCAAGAAGGAGAAGGAATCCTAAATAGGAATCCCTCGTGCTAAACAACACTGCAACTCAGCTAAACAATCGGAGACTAAAAATAGTATTCTAGACCAAAATCAAATACTCAAAACATGTCTCTCTATGGCTGCCTCTTCCTCCTTTTATGCAAATGAATGTCTTCTTGCCCTAGACCCCACACATTAAGGTTTCTTCCACAAGTGATCTTCCTCCCTCTCAAACTGCACTGTCTTCCCAAGTAAGCCACACCCTCTTTGGCAGCGCTGTTGACTTGGTCAAACTTGAACTTGTCCTCAAGCATTTGCCCCTTTTCACACTAGAAGGTGCAAAGCAAAGCTACTCCATTGATCCCTTTCACACTATGTGGGATTTATTCCTACTTATGGGTCTCCTTACCCATTTTTTTCACCTCCTAGATGATATAAGCAAAATCAATGTTCCAATTAGCTCCATGCTAATTTTGGGAACATTACAAAGGAACCCCTCGAGCAAATTTATTTTACTGTGTCAAGCTCATTAGAAAATTAAACAAATCCTATCATGTTGATTTGACTCTTTGACTATGATCTCAATTTCGATCTCAGATATGTTACCTTCATCTCATCTGCCCATAATCCTCTTCCTTCTAATAGTAACTAAAGGTCTATTTGGGTTTAATGACAAGAGTTTTCAGACAAAACAAAGTTTGGGGGGGGGGGGGGGGGCGGGGGGCAGTCTCTACCCTTATGTTGAGGTAATAAATCAATTCCAAATATAATTTTCCATGTTTCAAGATTCTGTAAAAATGAAACCATCTTCATAGAATCTCAAGCGTATTTTTACCTCGTTTCAAACTTGTGTAAAAATGAAACTACTTTCAAAGTATTCTCAAGCAAATTTTTTCTTTGTTTTAAGATTGTATAAAAATTAAATCTATCCCACACTTTATCAGTCATAAATTCCATTTTTTTCAGCCTATGTTTGTGAGATGAGCCCTTGTTTTATTATTCCATCATCACCATCTGCTTGGCCAATCATTCACTTTCACTACGTGTTTTTACCCTTTCCTAAGGAACCACTGTGATGAGTGGTCTTATTATATTTCCTCTTGACCTTTACGTGTTTTCAGTAGTTCCATTAATATCAGAACCAATTTCTACCATTATATCACTTGTTCCCCGAGGAGGATTTCCTATTTCAACTCTTTTCACACTCCTAAAACATGAAAATATTTTTTAGAACTTGTCTTTTGAAACTCTACCCAGTATAACTTTAATCCTTTACTAGACTACATAAACTATTTATCAAAAAATAATACTTTAGTCAAACATGGCTAAAAGGTTCTCCTCGGTATTGTTTTACGAATTTTTGGGCCCAAGGGACAAATTTACGAAAAGGAACATCTTATATTTTTGTTTTTTCCCTCTTTTTAAAGCTCTATAAACATTAGAAAGGATTCAAGTTATGCCTTCACTAGACTTGTAAAACTATTAAACAACATTGGGCTCATCAAGCATGATGGGATTGAACCACTCCTTATCAGGTTTCACTAAAAATACTCATAATTATTCATCCAAAGGATGAACTTAAAGATCAACCATATGTTATCCTCCTCAAGCTTTTCAAAAATAAGAGGTGTTGGTCATAAATGGGTAGGAAATTGGGAAAATGGGGCATTATACCTATTAATGGTAGTGAATCACTCTTTAATATGAGGCTCTTTCACTTCCTCTTTGTGACTTTTTTGGCATGGGGAATATTATTTCCTCTCTCTAGATCACACCTTAATGAAAGCCTTCATGATGGGTCTTTGAGTCAATGATGCCAACTTGATATCTATGTCACTGATATGTTCAAGAGAAAGTACACCATTAGTTGACATATATTACAATACCATTAAGCCTTCATATTTACCTCTCCTGAACTAGCTCTGCATCATTATATCATGTCTCAAATCTTGATACCTGTTTCATGCCATTGATGGGGGATACATAAAGGCTCTCATGCGATGGGTTGCTTTCTGTCAACATCAAAAAATTATGTACGAAGTTTAATTAGAAACTCCCTTTAGTTCCTTGGATATTTCATATCTCAATGGTAAGTTTCCTCTCTTTCAGTGAGAGGTTCTCATCATTGGCCTTCGACTGAAATATTTTGTGTGACGTTCGAGTTCAACTCATTTATTCACATCACATAGATTGTATTGTAGTAGCTTGAGAGCCATTATCATTATCGATGGTTCCTCTCGCATCTATTAATGAATTACATCATTGGTTGGGAATCAGATGGTTCCTACCATGTTTGAATCTAACTCATTTTTTCACATAATTAGACTCGTACTATTGAGTGACGAGGTAAAATACCCCATATCTAGTTTCATCCATCTAGGCTAGAATTTCAGGATTCATACAATATTAAAAGGTATAATAGGTAGGATCATTCAAAAATTAATTAGAGCATGGTTCCACCATCTATCATCAGTGGACGTGACTTTGATTATTGTACATGTAAATTGGCTTATATGTTGAGTATGGGTATGCCTACCTCAGCAATGATATCAATATGATTATGTATTGTAACATATGATGATATCAACCAATATATCCTTGATTCGAACTTGCCACATGGTAAACTAATTCTATCCTCATCCACTTCTTCTAAATTTTTACTTTAGGGGGAAATATATTACAGGTCATTTTGTCACATCAAATCAAATTTCCTAGAAAACTGGATTAATCAACATCTAGTGACACTTTTCACTCATTCCATGCAAAGCCTAGAACATATTCTCTCCAAAAAATCCAAGATTTTTTTTTAACATATTAAAAAGCTAATTTTTGGACCCATTACACATTCCCTTTCAGAAACTTGTAGTGTTCCATGTTGTACACGGAGAAACTATGCTGAACATCACATGTTGCCTTTGTTGCTGGTACGATGGCCTCTAAAATTTGGTATAAAGTAAAAATAACTTTGAATCTTCTCTTTATAGAAGCTTCCAATGTGGTTTTAACCATTTACTATTAAATTATATCTCGAACTCTTATGATTTATGTATTATCACATATCCCAATAGATTATTGTCCCTCATATGTGGATCTAAGTCCTAGATTGGTAAATCCCAAACCACCCTATTTACCGTATAAATTCACTTCCTCAAATGGAGTCTGGGCTGGAATTTGGAGACTCTTAGTTAAGCCTTCATGTTGTTTCTTTGTGCCTAAGGATCCATTATCCATACAGGCACATGATTTTGATTGAAGGCTTTCTTTGTGACAATTGAAGGACAAATAGTTGGGAGACATCTACATGGTCAATATTTGTAAAGGGTTGTAATCTCTCCTACTTTCATTAATACAAAAATGCTTTGTTTTCCTACACTTATGTGTGATTAATGTATATGTATTATAACTCCTTCTTAAATGATTGCTTAGAGATGTTAGTACATGATATTTGAATTTTGTAGTGCTCTTTCTTGTTTTAGGTTTTTTGTGGGTCCTATTTATATCATTTTGAATTAGAGCTAAAGTTTAAAAACAAGGGTAAGAGGAGAGCTTGTGTTGGACTCTAGATAGGAATTTTCTCCATGTTCTAATTTCTCTAAGGAAAGAAAAATTCTTTTTGTTTATGTTGTTTCTTAAGAAAATTTAACCACAATATTTGCTTACTTATGGAGATTTACTAAGAGGAACAATAAAAAAACCCAGCAAGAAAACACGTAAACATGAACACAGATGTTTATCTAGGGAAAACCAATCCAATGAAATTTCATTAACCATTGCCTGAAACCATGGAAAATTCATCCAAGTGAGCCTTCACTACTCACCTCCTTGGCCTCTCTTACAATGAAGTCTTCCCAACCTTTTATAGGCTCAATTACATGCAATACCACGGGCCGAAAAACATGGGTGCAGAATACCATGTGCCCCAAAACTACCTAATTGTTTAACCTGGTCGACCTTGGCTCTAACCCTGAGTCAATTTACCTAACATTCCCCCCTTGAACTTGACTTGGGGTTCCTTGACTAAATCTAGCCAACCTTGCCAAGTAAGTCATCCCCACTCACTTTGGCCCTTACCCCCCTCAATTTTTTTACCTGGGGTATTTGTTATCCCAACATCCCCCTTATCACCTAGGTCTAACCCAGAATTTACCAATGATTACCCAAGGGTACACATTCCTTGCTAGGTCTTACAACAGTATGCCAATTTACATTTAATAAAATTTTAGTCCATTATAATAAAATTTTATTGTTTCATTGTTGTTTTTCTTTGTATGACCATTTTTTCTTATTTCTCTTAATTCTCTCCTTGATTTCAAACTACTTTGATGCTGCTCCATAATCTCCTCTACGTGCTTTCCAAAGCCACCAGATTTCTTGATTAGAATATCCTTTTTTCATTTCAAATTACTTTATGCAACCTTACTCAATTTTACCATAGCCATTAACATTTCCATTCAACAGCACTTTCATAGGTACATAGGTCATTCTTTGTTGGTTGTAATTTTGAAAGAATGATAAGCATGATGCTAAACATATTTTTGGAAGCCATTTTTGTACCATGGCTTCACTCACTTGACCCAATGAGAATACTACTCTCGCGAAAAGCACACCATCCAAATCTGGTCACTTATATTCATCGCCCTTTCCTTTCGAGCCACATCCACAATCAGCTTCTTCAGACCAATCACGTCAACTTGATTAATGCAGTATCCATAACTCTATGCTACCATAATTCATATCTTTCTACCCCTTTGCGTATCTAGCAAACTTCGACATTAAATCTAGCATGATGCACTCTCACTGCCATTCACTCTGATATCCTTAAACACACCCAGCAGGACCTGGGCAGGGAAGACATTGATCTTGTAGGGTGGCACGTCCCATCAAGTAGTAGTGATGTTTGTGTAGTCGAGGCATCACTCCCATGGTAAAGTCGTCCCTAGGCGGCTCTAGTTAGTGGTGATGGAGCACTTGTCACTATAGAAATAGATGACATTTTCATGTCAATATAGAGACCATACACTGGCACCATTGAGCCATTATACTCAATATATTCAATTTCACTTGAAAAATCCACTCCTTAGATTCTTTTTCTTCCTCTATGAAGACGATGTTGTGACTGCTACTCACCAGATTCCCTGCCAAAGGAGATTCCACCTTCAGTGTCCCTTTTGTGCTTCAAGCTACTCTTAACTCGTCCCTGATACTGTGATATTTGTTGTTGTAGGTGGTCGGTATTTGAATGTTATTCTCTCTCTGGCTCTCACCATGAGTGGAGTCCATCACTTCTTCGAATATTCGAATATCGGCATGGCCTCTGTCACACTAGTCTCCTTGGAAATACATGTTCTTCTGGTAGAGAGCTCAGCATAAGAACTCTAGAACTTTTCAACCTATCTAATGAAAATGGATTCGAATTCTTTCCATTTTTTTTCCATGATCTCAGCCTGGGCGACTGAGATTTTTTCTCCTTCATGCCTCTCCCATGCCATCTTCATCATCTTGATCTTCGTCTGTGGCCACTCTAAGAGGAATTTCCTTGTACATGGTCTTAGATTCAAATGCTTAAGGACCCTGTACCTCAGCACTTCCTGGATCACTTTCACATGCTCAACTGCAACTCGTATCTTAGCTACGGGGATCTAGCCATTTGGTTTGAGATCCATATCTACATCAATAGAACAAATCATATCTCCATTCACAAACCAATAAAACCCTTTGTAACAAAAGCATCCCTCTAAGGCCAAATTGGCTCTGATACCGAATGAAATAAAATTTTCCATAATATTAACTTATTTACGAAGATTTACCAAGAGGAACAATAAAAAATAACCACAAATAAAAAACATAAACATGAACACAGATGTTTATCCAGGTAAAACCCAAACTTTGGGGAAAACCCATCCAATGAAATTTCATTAACCATTGGCCAAAACCATGGCCAATCTGGCCAAGTGAGCCTTCACCTCTCACCTCCTTGGCCTCTTTTACATTCAAGTCTCCATTACATGCAATACCATGGGCCAAAAAACATGTGTGCACAATACCATGTGCCCCAAAAATACCTGACTGTTTAACCTGGTCAACCTTTACTCTAACCCTGAGTCAATTTACCTAATATTTTCTATATCAAGCCACTAAATCTAGGGAGTTCACTTATATTCGCAAAAGAGAATTATTCGTCAAAGAGGGGGCATCACTTGTGGATTAATGTTGGCTATGGAAATTGGAAAAGGCATTGCCAAAGGAAAGAGGCAATACTTGGAATTTTAATTATGAAAATAAATTAAAATAAGAGAAAATAAATGTGAAGAGATACATATTTTAATGCAATGGAAATTAAAGGAAAAATAAAGGAAAATGAAGAAAATATAGGCATCAATGATAAAAAGGATTTAGAAGTCTAGTTCAAAGTTTTTTTTGGTTGAGCTTTTGTCGACTCAATTTTTTTCTCTCTCGTTCATTCTTTCACTCTCTCATACTCTTGCACACTTGGAGAATTCTTGGATCTTTATTGGAGCACTCTAGCATTCACATGGATTTGGAGAAACAAAACAAAGAAAAGAAAGGAAACACAAGGAGATTTTTGGATAAATGGATACAGCTAGAATTATTTACAGGTAATAAATTTCATGTGTGATTTCATTGCTAATTTTCAGAGACGTGGTATATGCATGTGATTCACTAGTTATGTGTTATCATTGGAATGGATAGTTTCCTATATTAAGAATGGTTTCATTCTTGTCTTGCCATTTCATGTATATCCATGGTGTTGTTGGTTTCCCACTTCTTTTTTTCGATTGGTGCTCAGGTTTCTTATAGTTTTGGGTTAGAAAAAATGATATAGAAGCCCTGAAATAAAATGGGTTGAGTTACTATTCATTGGAGTGATGGTTGGAACAAACACTTTGGAGCCCTAGGAGGTCATGGTTGAGTTACTAGTTCCTGGAGTCTAGGAAAACTTGGGTAGAGACCGATATGGTTGATATTAGTGATTTCTGGATCGTAGAGGTGGAATCACTGTGGTTGAGGGTTGAGGTGGTTTTGCCTCTAGAAGACCTAGTTTGTTTTGTCTTGGTTTACTCCATGAGATCCCACTTTCATGCATGGAATATGGTGCAGGGGTGATTAGCTGAAAGTGAGATTTGGTTCAGCCCAATCTATGGTCGAGTGGTACGTGGAAGTCCTTGACTTGGTTGGAACTTCATATGTTAATAAAATATAATTTCTTATTGTGATCTATGATCACTTCTATTGGTTATCATGTTGAAATTATGGCTAATTTTCCATGGTTTCTATTTTATTTATTTGATTGTTATATGTTGGTCATATCATGTATTCTATTTATGGCTCTTGGCATGTTCTGATAAATTATTGAATTTTTGATGAATTCATGCGCTAAAAATTGTTATTGGAGCTAGCTAAAGAGGGATTAGATCTTTCTTAGTGATTCTTAGATAAAATTTAGAAGTTTATGATAAGATATGCATTCATGACCTGTAGCTCACAAGTTTTCCATATGTTTGACGAAATTTCTAATGTGGATTAGGCATTTCTATATCAATTTATTTCTTGAGTTTGAATGCTTAGCATTTATATAATCTATTTTATGACTCTGGAAAGTTACAGGAAATTATGGGCAGTGGTTTGGAGGCTAGCATGGAAAGGTGGCTCAGATCTTGGGACCACTGACACTAAACTGGAGGATTTAGGTCATAACCACATGGAATCCTTATTGTGCATGTGGTTGGGGCCTCATTACTGCAATATTTTCTTGTTTTTTGTGTAGTTGTGGTGTTATGTCATTGAAACAGGGTTCCATCTTGGGGATTTATCACCTAAGGTGGTTTTTTAGCTCCTAAGTGATATGTAGTCTCTATAGGATATCAATAAGTGATCAATTTGTAGGCCCCACTTCCTTTAGTGAAACTTGGATGTTGGGTAATTTCATAGTGACACTCATCCCATGTCTACCTTTGAGAGCTTTTGAATTTTGGTAAATGTGGTAGGAGTTACAGCGTGTTATCAGAGTTAGGTTGTAACACTAGTACTTGAGGTACATGATATTGGTATGCATGCATGTCAGTCATTTTCATGCATTGAAGTGTCTATGGTTTTCATATATTTAGTAAATTTTATAGTTTGTGTTATCATGCATGATGTCCATAGGTTGATATATATATATATATGTGTGTGTGTGTGTGTGTGTGTGTGTGTGTGTGTGTATCATGCTAATCTAGACTGATTTGGGCTGACAAGATAGCTTACCTTCATATACATTGAGGTATGATTTTGATTATGTTTATATTTGGTATATACAAAATGGTATCTTTGCATGAAGAAGAAGGTCAGAGATGACAAGAAGAATGGTGGACTATAGTTCACATGACTCCTTTTACAAGCCTGATGCAAATTCAACGAAGTGGGACATGTCAGTTGAGAAACAAGGAGAAGCGTATTCTCTAGATATAGAAGATAAACTAGGAATTTTAAAGGAAAAAATAAAAATTTGTAAGGAAATTAATAACATGTTGATTGAGGCATAAGAAAATATTGTTAAAGCTTAGGAAAAGCAAGAATATGTTAATGTAGTGATCCTTGAAGGCTTATGATATTTGTAGGAACAACAAAAACCATGGATCAATCATGAAAAGGAGGATAAGACTAATGGGGTATATGGAAGCAGGTATGGGTTAGGATACATGTTAGATAGAGATGATATAGTCAGAGGTTGTAGGTGGTATGTGGTTGGATTCGCCTGATAGGAGAGGTAGTGATTATGGATTTTATTCTAGTTCTGGTTTAGAAATACATCATGGTCATCACCACCATCATCCTTATAGGGGAAGTGAGAAGCATTACTTGCTAGATGAGGTAAAGAAATCCAAGCCTCCTACTTTTGATGGGGATGTGAAGAAACTGGAAGAGGCAGAAGCATGGTGAAGCATGGATACTTTAGATGAAGAATTTATTCAAATTTCATGATTATATAGAGAAAATGAAATCTAGGATAACTATTTTTAGTGTCAAGGGAAGAGAAGAAATTTTGTGGTAATATGTGAAGTGTGTCATAGGTATTAATAAAAATTAGTTTATTTGGCATGATTTTAAAGGAATATTTCGAAATAAGTACTTGTCTGAGAGGTATTACGATGGAAAGGACAAGGAGTTATATGAGCTCAAGATGGGATCTATGAAAAATCAAGAGTATATGACTAATTTTTTGGATTTTTTAAGGTATGTGTCATATCTTAAGGACGAGAATACAAAGGTCGAAAGGTTCATCAATGGACTAACATTATAATTTAAGGATTGAATTATGTATGATGGGAGTCCATCATTGGAGGAGGTCATCAAGAAATTGAAGCATTTCTAGGAGAAGTCTAAGAACAAGTTTTAGCCCAAACAAGATTGGAAAGGTAATGAGAAGACTAAAGAAAAGTGGGTTAAGAAGTAAGGAAGAACTTAGGATACAAGTGATAAGGAGAACATCGCACCTTATATGAAGTTCAATGCAGTTGACATTGGACATGGGTTTTAGTATAAGGAGAAGAAGAAGGATGATGGCAGGAATCCTTTACAGTGTTGGACTTGTGGTGGAGAGCATCACAAGAGGAATTTTCCACAGAATCAGGGTGGAATACCTCATATTTACAGTGCTCAAGAGGCACATACAATTGGGCATGTTGGTCAGAGTATTCCTTGGATATATTCAACACTTAATAATAGGCATACAGAACATCAAACATCCATTATTGAGATGGAAGGTAAGATCTGTGATTGAGTTGTTTCCATTTTTATTAATCATAGATCTAATTATAGTTATGTTATTCCTGACATAGTGGATAAGTGTGGCTTGAATACATAAGTGCATGTATATTCCTGGTTGGTACAATTGGATATATGGACCAAGAAAGGAGTTCATCATTGGGTGAGAGCTTGTGCATTTGAGCTGAATGGTGTGCCTACACCAACACATCTAAATGTGCTTCCTTTGGGATCATACAATATGCTTTTAGGCATGGATTGGTTTTTTATTCATAGGAATAAGGTAGATTGATATGACAAGGCTGTTGATTGCCTGGATGATTATGTAGAGAGGAGAATATTGTAGGGAAATAAGAAGTCTACATCAATGATAATGTTTACAACCATGCAAGCTAAGAAGAGTTGCATAAAAGGATGTGTATTGTTTCGAGCTCACATTTCCAGTGAAAATGGCAAGGATGTTTATAATGATGAAGTATTGAATAGGTATCCTCTTTTGCAGCAATTTCAGGATATGTTTCCAGCAGATATTTCAGAGTTACCGCCTCATAGGGAATTGGATTTATCTATTGAGTTGGTACCAGGAGCAACACCAACATCAAAGGAAACTTACATGATGATCCCTCTAGAGTTGGTGGAATTGAAGTTGTACCTCAAGGATATGTTTGATAAAGGACACATAAGGCCAAGTGTGTCACCTTGGGGTGCACCAATATCATTTGTAAAGAAGAACGATGGTACTCTTAGATTGTGCATTGAATACAAAAATTTGGCAAGGTGACTATCAAGAATAGGTATCCATTCGCATGGATTGATGACTTGTTTGATTATTTTAAGGGAGAAACAATGTTCTAAAATATTGACTTGAGATCAAGATATCATCAAGTGCGCATCCAAGAAGAATACATTTACAATATTGCATTCTGTACCAGGTATGGTAATTATGAGTTTGTGGTGGTTCCTTTTTTAAATACTAATGCTCCAACTACTTTCATGTGCTTGATCAACAACATGTTGTGTCTTTATTTGGAAAAAATTTTGATAGTGTTTGTTGATGGTATATTGATATATTCTAAGAATGGGGAAGATCATCTAGAGCACCTGGAAACAATGTTAATATTGTTGATAGAGAATATTTTTTATTCCGAGATCAACAAGTGTAGATTATTTCATACTAAAGTTCATTACACGGGGCATGTTGTTTCCAAGGAAGGTATAACAGTGGACCAAGAAAATATTACAACTATCATGAAGTAGCCAACTCCTAGGAATGTGGATGAGGTTGGATTATTCCTGGGACTAACTAGTTATTATAGGAGGTTAATTAAGAACTAATCATCGATTTCCTATCATATTACATCCTTGTAGAGGAAAGTAAATAAGCTTTAATGGACTAAGGAGTGTGAAACTAGTTTTGAGTAGTTGAAGAATTTTCTTAAAAATTATCTAGCCTTGAAGATTGTAGATCCTGATAGAGAGTTTGTAGTCTATATATCTTCTTCCAAGAAAGGACTTGGTGGAGTCTTGATGCAGGAAGGAAAATTCGTATGCTATGAGTCAAGGAAGTTGAATGAGCATGAGGAGAATTATGTGACTCATGATATTGAGTTGGAAGCTATTACTCATGCATTGAATATGTGGAGACATTGTCTTACTAGTGAGAGGTTTGTTTTGATGAGTGATCATAGTGGATCGAGATACTTGTTTGAAAAACCTAATTTGAATATCAGGAAAGATAAATGGATGGATACTCTCATTGAGTTTGACTTTGAGATCATGTGTGTTAAGGGCAAAGAGAACAAGGTTGGAAATTCTCTATGTAGAATAGTGCAGGTGAATCACATTGCAACTATGAGCTCCTATGGGATATATTTATAGGAGTGAATCTTGCATGCAGGGTATCATGATGAAAGATATCAAAAACTAAATCACAGATTACAACATGAGGTTGAAAGTGATAGGGATGAGGAGTATCACCTCACGACATATGGCTTGGTTAGATTCAGGAACAATATTTATGTGTAGGACAACAATGAGCTCAATAAGATTATATTGAGGGATTTTCATGTCAATAAATATTCAGGTCACCTGGGATATTAGAAGATTTTTCAATAGTAAAGAAGTTCTATCATTGGTCAATTCTAAAGAAAGAAGTGGCTGAGTTTGTTTCTAGATGTTTGGACTATCAACAGGTAAAAGAAAAGTGTAAGCACCCAACTGGTTTATTACATTTTATCTCAAACATTTGTGATCCATATTGAATTTTTTAAATTTCCTTTTGGATTAATCGCATAAAAATTATTTTTTGGTCATCATTTTGAATCCTTTAATGTGTTTCATCCTCAAGACTAGTGTTGAATCGAGGGGTCTTGGCCCAGGTTCAGATGTTCAAGGTTTTCCAAAAAAACCCTATACTACCGGCCCTTTCGGCAGTGACCTGCTTGTGCAGGCCAGAGTCTCACCCGAAGTAGTATGGGTGGGTGCTGGAACCATGTTTCCGCACCCTGGGAGAGGGTAGGTAAGTCAAGAAAAGTTGCATTCACTCTGATCATGACCCGATCCTGTATTACCAAGCCAATATTCCCTTCACATCCACGTGCACAATAGCAGTATTACTCATAGAAATCAACAAATCGATAATTCATATATCAATACACAACTATTTTAGATATTCCTGTATTAAGCAAGTAGAACAAACCTAGATCGCAGCATAAACAAGTACACAAGTATGTTCGCAACTTAAACCAATAAAACAAAAGCATATACTAAGTAATCAAGATGTCACAGATTCATATCACAACAATTCCAGTGGATTCAGATAGACAACAATACTTCTGCATTCATTAATATTTCAGATCTACCTAAAATACCCCAAAAACCCAACCTGCCCACACAATAGCAGGAGTCCTTACCCGAAAACCCTGACTAGATCTATCGATTTGCACTTAGTAGCAATCTCTTATCATTCTTAGCTTGTCCTACAACTCAAAAAGGTTCAATTATTTATACTATTCTAGCCTATGCATCCAATGGTCCACAAACAGTGGTTTGCGGACTCTTGTTCTACCCTTGACCCATTTACAATGCTTTAGGGGTTTTGATCCACCCCAAAACACCTACGCTATACTAAATATAATCAGAAATATACAAAATGGACCAGTTTCGCAGCTTTGTAGGAGACCCTGTTCCAACAATCCCCCAACACAATCTTGTGACTAGTCCTGAGTCACTGCGATGGTGGGGTCTCCACCTATGCGCGTAGTGTGTTGATGGCGGACATCAGCGGGGGTAGTACTTCTTGGCTCTAAGCAGCAGCACGCTGCGCAATGTCCATGAGCTTCTGGGATGTTGGCCCTTTAGTGGTCGTAGTAACATTTTTCAAGTTCTGGTTGAGTTGTGTGATCACACCATCGACATCTTGTAAGAGATGGAGGGCTATGGAAGCCCATGGCTTTAATTTCTCCTCAAGGACGTGCTTCTAACACTGTAGTTTTTCAATCACATCCAGGAGAGTGTTGTTGGTCTGCAACTGTGCTAACCATTACAATGGCACCAAGGTGGGAAAGGTAGCCTCGACCTATGAAAAATCTTCTTCCTGTTGTCGTAAGCCTTGGCTGACCTTTCGGAGGACTGGGTGGAACTAAACCATAGTCCAGAGCTGCATGGCTGATTCGAGCAACTGGGCACCCTGAGCAATTTACTCTGAGATGGATTTTGTTGCTTCGGCCACCAGCGTAGCGTGCTGGGCTCGAACCTCCAGTGACGTGGCGGGCTGCAATGTAGCCTGTAAGTCGGAGAGTTGCTTCTCAAATTCTACCTTGATGGTCTGCATTTCCTTCAGCGATGCTTTATGGCTGCAACCATACTTTCTACCTTCACCCGAGGTGTAGCTACGACCGGGACTCTGTCCAGAACCTCTGTACAGAGCTGGTGGATTTCCATTTCAAGCTCCACCTAATGCGATATAGCAAGGTATTTTTCTGCGTCGTTCCGTTTGAGGGCCTGCTTGGACATACCGAGTTGTTGATGTACCTCCAAGTCTTTCCGGTGGGTCTCCCGTATCACAGCGGCATGGAGAACTGATCCAGATTTATATAGGAATGCAACAGAATACAAAAATAACCATAAACATAGAGATGCAACAGAAATAATTCGTCATTTCATTAATATCAAATAACATAAATATGCTTACAGACAGAATGGAAATAAAACTAGCTAGGGCGCTGGTAGCTATCTCTAAGAAGAGATGTGGCAGCTGCAGGCCTATGAAATGTGTTACAATGAGGCTCGAGGGCCTATTTATTATTGAGAAACAATGGAAAAATTGAAACATCCAAAAACCTAACTCTAGGAGATGAAGCACCAAAATTGTGGGCCCTGTTTGGGTAAATTGGTGTTTCAACTTCCCGGGGACATAACTTTGGCATCCAATCTCTGTTTGACGCGCTCAATAGCTTGTTAGAAATATCTATATGAGGACTAAAACTTTTGAGTGAGAAAAATTGGTGTATGACCCATGTTGCTCCCCATTTTCCCAAAAATTTTCGTTTAGGGCCTCAAAATGGCTCCGGAAGTTCAGGACCCAAAAAACTGGTATAAATAGTAAGTTGTGCTGCAACTTAAAAATTGAGTGAACTGATGGTGGGGGTTCAAATGGAATAGATGGTTGGCCACCAATATCCACTTGGATCATTAACGCCCCAAAACGGCTCCGGGAGTGCAGGACCCGAAAACCTGCTAAAAATAGTAAGTGGTGCTGAATGTGAAAAGCTGCAAGAATTGATGGTGTGGGTCCAAATGGATTAGGTGGGTGGCCATCGATATCCACCTGGATCATTCCTCCCTCCTTAGGAAGCAATGGTCCCCATTACATTTAGATCCTCCCTGAAATGAAGAAAATTCTGTTGAACTGGGTATCATGGACCTGTGGGTAGACATGCTGGATGTGTTTAGTAAATTTGATTTCTTTATCAGCTTTAGACAATACATGTGTGGATTATGTATGTGTATTTGCAGGAGGTATGGAAACATCAGGCAGCAGTGCATTGGGGGTCAAATCAATGGAGTGCGTGTCTTTACAGTGTAGAGGAACCTCTATGAGTGAGGAGAAAATGTCTTCGTATTCCTCCATGAATTTTTCCATCTGTTGCAGCCGTGTAGGGGAGCCCTGTTTTGAGGTTGTGGCCACAATATTATTCTTTCCTTGTGAGAAAGTTGTAAGGAAAATGAATTTCCTGGTTTGGGAAACAATCTTACTGTGTTGTTTTGCAGTAGTCAAAGAGATGACAGGAGGCGATACTACCTCCAGTATCCTGTACAAGTTATTTCCCAAAGTAATAATAAAAACACGAGGCCTAGACTCATACATAACATGTCGCCTCCACAAGTATGGTTGGCCCAATAATACATCAGCTACATCAAGAGGAGGAACATCACATAATACCTCATCCGTGAATGGCTTGATGTTGTAAGGAAGGCGGCACTATTGGCGGATGCAGATATCTCTCCCTGCGTGAAGCCACCCGATGGTAGATGGCTGTGGGTGTGCTATGGTCGGTAGGCCAAGCCACTTCACAAATTCTGCTAAAATGAGGTTATTTTGGCTTCTGCTATCGACAAGAAATTGCAGCAGAGAACCCTTCACCCACATTTGTGAATGGAAGAGGTGCTCCCCCTCCACTGGATCCTCTCGGTCCTCCCTTTGGATCTTGGTGGTGGCAACAATGGCACTAGGATCCGCATCAATGATCTTCTTCCCTTTTTCATTTCCTTTGTCTGGTTTTGAATCAAGATTAGAAAATGCATCTGATTCGGGTGCCTTTAGTTCGGCCACCAATGACTGTGTGGCCCAACACTCCTTTGTACTATGATTGGGGCTATTATAAAATTCACACCACTTCCCTGTGTCATTATTTTGATTTCTAGTGTTGTTCTAAGTCACACTTCTTTGGCCTTGCCCCTTGTTCTTTAGTTCAGGGACACCTTTTGGATTCACAGATCCAAAGTCTCGCTTCTTCTTCTTAAATTTCTACTCAATCTTGGCAGCATAGCGATATGTCGTGCCAAGCGATGTAATGTCGAGGAACTCCATTTCCTCCTGAATGTTTTTGTGTAGACAGCCGTGGTACTTCAGCACCAAATGTCTCTCTGAATCTTTAATACCCAACTTTTGCGCAGGGTATGGAATAGATTCGTCAACTCGTGTACATCTTGATCCCTTTGTTGCCGCAGCGTGGTCCATTGGATGTATTTGTCCTCATAGCTCCCCACGGGGTAATATTGTTCCTTGATGTCTTCTCGAAATGAATTCCAAGTGGGTGTGGCTGAGAACAGAGAGGGTTCTCCTTCATCCTCTTGCTCACAGTAGGTTTCCAACCAGTCTTTGACATGGGGGGCGGCTTTGAGGAGTGCAAAAGTAATATTTTCTTGATCAGAGAAATCATGGACCGAGAAATACCCTTCTAGAAAATTCAACCATATATATATGGTGTCTGCATCTATTTGGCCTTCAAATACAGGAATATCAAATTTTACCTATACCTTGAAGGGAGTGGTGCCTCCAGAGTGGATGTTGGATGAAGATGCACCATAGGCAGGTATTCGTTGAAGGATCTGAGCAAAGTTATCCATCATCACGTTCCTTTGTTTCTCGAGGGCCTCCTCGAGCAATATTTTGATAGGATCTCCTGCTCCCTTATCTTTCTTTTCTTCCACCATGGGAGGTCATTGGGGTTTGTGAGGCTGATCTTGCAAGGGTTCAACCAGATCAAGCCCTAACTCCTTATACCTTGACCACGTTGGGGACATGCAAAGAAAAACAAAGAAAGAGCAGACCGCTCTGATACCACTGATCCGGATTTATGTAGGAACACAACAGAATACAAAAATAACCATAAAAATAGAGATGCATCCGAAATAATGCGTCATTTCATTAATATCAAATAACAGAAATATGCTTACAGACAGAATGGAAATAAAACTAGCTAGGGCGCTGGTAGCTATCTCTGAGAAGAGATGTGGCAGCTACAAGCCTCTAAACTGTGTTACAATGAGGTTCGAGGGCCTATTTATTATTGAGAAACAATGGAAAAACTAAAATGTCCAAAAACCTAACTCTATGAGATGAAGCGCCAAAACTGTGGGCCCCGTTTGGGTAAATTGGTGTTTCAACTTCCCGGGGACGTAACTTTGGCATTAAATCTCCATTTAACGCACTCAATTGCTCATTAGAAAGATCTATCTAAGGACTACAAATTTTGAGTGAGAAACATTGATCTATGACCCATGTTACTCCCCTTTTTCCCAAATAGCGTCGTTTAGGGCCTCAAAATGGCTCTAGAAGTTCAGGACCCGAAAAATTGCTATAAATAGTAAGTTGTGTTGCAACTTAAAAACTGAAAAAACTAATGGCAGGGGTTCAAATGGAATAGGTGGGTGGCCACCAATATCCACCTGGATCATTAAGGCCCCAAAACGGCTCCGGGAGTGCAGGACCCGAAAACCTGCTAAAAATAGTAAGTGGTGCTTAATGTGGAAAGTTGCAAGAATTGATGGTGTGGGTCCAAATGGATTAGGCGGGTGGCCACTGATATCCAATTGGATCAATAACTTGCAGTGACTCAATCAGAAACTTATCCAGGTCCATGTGGACCTCTGTATCGACTTGGAGTTGCATTCTTATAAGGGCAGTGTTAGGTAAGGAGCAGAGGTGGCTTCCTCTTAGTGCTAGCACGGTACTGCTGATTGCTAAGGGCTCCTGTTTCTAAGTTACGTTGGTCTGCAATGTATCTACCTTCCACTGGAGGGTGCGGAGCTCACTCTGGAAGGTGTCAATTGAAACCTTCTGTTGTTTTTCTATGACTGCCCAGCTTTCCTCTATGGCCAGTGTAATTGCATCTATGATCTGTTCGAGATCATCGTCAGTCAACATGACTGTCACATCGTATTCCTAGCATTGGGCACGCTGCTTCTTTCGAGGCCTGATATCAGGCCCACCTGGCCGCTTTGTATTCTGGAGAGAGGTGGTAGCTGGGTTATTTTTCCTTGGCAAAATTAGTGCCAGCTGCAAATCGGCCCTAGCATCCGTATTGGCGACCTTTAGCAGTTGGGCATTCCTTTCCACGGCTACGCCTACACCCCTCGCGCTTGGTTCTAGGATTTTATTGGGGTTGATAATAGGGGGTACTTCTATGGCGTAGGTCCCTTTGTTACTCTTTTCGCCAGGACTGAGGCCACTCCTCCACTCAGGGAGCCAGAGTGCAATTAACCTATTGATTTCTTCATCACCTGACCCAATGATAACTGCCTCTTGTTCAGGATCTGTAGGTATCGAGGCTTCTGCGGTCCTAGGGGCTATTATCTTAGTGGGAACAGGGATTCTTGGTTCCAGGGGCCTATTGGCAGTGGGAGTGGGTCCCTTTGCCATGAGTAGGATGCAAAAGGTCCAAAAAATTGCACAGCATAAAATACCTACATGCAGGTTACGGGCATAATACGGAGCTATTGTCTGAGCTAGCTATCCTACTTTATAGTGCCTACAGTCACCCAACGGTAGGGTAAGTTTCATTCGGAGCTTACCATCAGGTAAATGGTAAAAGATCTCAAGTAATCACTTCATTAATTGCTAACCGCCCACTCTGCTTAATGGTAACTTCTCCGTGTTACTTGATTTTACTGTTCCCTGTGTCATGTTTCGCTCCCTGTGTGCACTCTGTGTACCTGCTAATCTTGGACTAAACATCTGTGCCTCTTGTGCATCCCCCCCCAACACAGGCTTGTTCCTAAGGTACTCTACAACCAAAGACATGTGTTTCCCACAGGTTTCCTCCCAACTGCACTAGATCCCTTGCGGGAATGAATATTTCTGAGGCATTATAAGTAGCGCATATTCCCAAACAAAAATTATGTAATACCCTGCATGGGCGAGGAGTGACCGAAGCTGTTTAGCGAGAGTCACCGCATGTATAATAACTCTGCCTTCTATATCTGCATTCCTATTAAATGTAAGGTGTGTCCCATTGCAACCCCCTCGCAACCCGATAGCCCTATGCACCCCTTCTAGTTTCGAGTTAAACGTAGCTCGCGGATCATCCCTACTATTCGTTGGGCTCGGGCTATAGTATTTAACCATGCTTAGTATCTATGTTTCCCATGTGGGTAATTCTGGTGCGTGGAATAGGTGCGATTCGCCCCACTCCCTAGTGTCAATGTCTTGCAGGGTTGCGTCAAGCGCAATGGTCCGGCCTACTAACCCAAATGTCCCCAGGAATTCTTCTTTCAACGTCCCCCAGTGGTAGGTGCGCCGATGGAGCTTTGCATCTAAGTACCACGTAGATGGAATTGGTCCTAGGTCATGAATCAGTAGGTGAACCCATTTCTTAGTCGTCTTGTCGCACCACTGTTTTTCCCATGCCGACAAATATTTGTGTGATCTTCCGATCCAAGGAATGTCTTGACCCTTAGGCTGATCGGGGCTTCAAATCGCAGGATCATCATATCCCAACATGCCTCCCAATTCTGGAATGCCCCCTTATGTGCCTCCCACTAGCACGCAGGTACTCCACGCAGGGCTAGCTTAAGGGCCCATAACCTTCATCCCTTGGGAACCTTGGCTTCAAATTCTCACAAAGATTCCTTAATGCTGCTAGAACCGTCAAAATAGGGTAGGTCTCTTACCTTTGAGGAAATTCAACAGAAGTCCCTTGTGACTCGAAGACACCGCAGCGCTGAGATATTATGCAATCAGTTCCACCAATTTTCCCTCTCCTCGTCACAGTCAGAGAAGAATTCACTATCATTTTCCTAGCATAGTACTCCTTCCACCATGGGGTTGATCCAATATTTGTCCTGTGCAGTCAATTTGAAAATGTGATCCACCTCCTCTTCATGGTGTACAGACTCTGTATATCGTTCACCTTTCGTAGGATCTAATGGTATTATCACCCTTGTGTCGTTATTCTAAAACACCATTCTTATTTTATTTAGGTTGATGATACCACCCATATCTATGGCCCAGTCCAATCCCAAGAGCGTAGGGTAGGGGTCCGCATCTTCTACAATTTCTATTACTTCAAAATCAGCGTGGGCCTTTACTCCTATGATGTCCACCATAACTTTGGGCAACCTTCCTAGCGGGATGATTTTCTATTTAGTTTCCATGCGCAGCTAAATAGTGGACCATTCCAACTTAGGTTCTCCCATTTGTTGCCAAGTCTTCTTAGGTAACACGTTTGCATCCGACCCTAGGTTCAAAATAACATGGCTCATTTCATAGTCATCGATCTGTGCAGACAACCGCATTTCTCTTCCAGTGTGTTTCTTATACCTATATAGTTTGTGCACATCCTTTACTTTTGGGGTTAGATTGGGTCATGCTACGTAGCTATCTATTAATCCCTGAAGGTTCTCCACAGCCTTTGGGTGGTGCAGCAGTTTCATACATGCCTGTAAAAAAGGGCTCAACCTCCGCATTTGCCTTAAGGTTCACAAGTGGTCGAGTAGTAGTTGCTTTTGTCTCAGAAAATTCTTTGCAAGCTATGATAAATTTTTATTTTCCCATTTTTAGGTCTAGGCCTTCTTGTTTGATAGCGGCTTGACGGATTAGAGGTTCCATCGCAGCCTCCTCCTCAGGTCCCCTGGTGGCCATCCCGCTACGCATCACCACATTCACACTCGGATCCTTGCTTTGTAGCTTAGCCTTAACTCTCTGCACATTTTGCATAGGTGTTGACTGCTTTTCCTACATTTTTTCTATCAAGATCGGCAATATTCAATTGCATGGTCGAGCTGTTTGCAATATCAACAGGATTGCATAGTGGGTTTCGGGAAGTCTCTTGTAAAGTGTCTTGCTTCTCCATAGTTATAGTAGATTAGATGACCTCATCCCCATCTGGCACTTCCACCACGTCCTCCTCCCCTGCCCCTTGATGGGGAGCCGCCTATACCTATGGGGGTCCTTGGTGACACAAGGTCTGATTGTACCCTGTATAAGTTTCCCCAATCAATCATCAAATCATATGTTTGGCAGTTCTGTTCGTCATGTCCCACTGATCTGCAGAACCTACACCATTGTTGTTTTACCTATGGAACGTATGCAGCAATTCGGGGACAGTGGTTAGTATCGTGCAGCCCTACGACGCGACAATCATCGCACCAAAGCGCTAGACCACTAGATCTCGTAGCTTCCCTAGGGTGCAATGGGCTTGGTCCCTCGGCCTGCACATAATATGCTAATAGAGGTTAGTTATCCTTGGTGTGGCCATTCACCCAGCATCATATGCACCATCTTTTGAGGATGGCTTCTACCCCTCGTTCCTTTCGCAAGTTTTGGATCTCTACATGCATCACTTCCAACTTTCCTTAGATCTGTTGGATGCCCAGCTGAGTCTCGTCTCGAGGTGCAGCTTCTAACTTCATGGCCCCTTCCAAGGCCTTCTCCTGCGATTCAAAATTTTGGTGGCCCATAGGTACATGCAGGTTAGGCGGAAACATGGAAATAAACCATTCCGTGTGTTTTCTCTGATCATATTGGAATCCCCCTTCTCTGAATACCTTCTTCAATCATTGATCGGCCTCCCACACAAATTCAGAAGGCCCTTTCTTGAAATCCTTTAGATCAACCATGATTTGGGAGTAGGACTTAGGTTTTCTTGAACTTTTGTTTCAAGGCATTCTTAATTTCTTCAATGGTTGCATCTGTGTTTTGGCAGATGTATCCCATGCACCAGTCCAAAGCTCTTCCTTCGAAGGAAAGGGACAACTGTGCCCTTTTCACTGCGTCACTAGCCACGTTCTGCGCAATCCATACTGATCCTGCAAAAAACCATAACTAATCCATATCTTCATCCCCCACACCCTTAAAGGTCAACAATTTCATGTGCATAGCCATGTCATCTTCCGGTGGTGAAGGGATTGGTGAATTCTTACCTCTAGGCTGATTTGAAAGTTGTGTGGTTGGAGGACTTTGCACAGCTGCTTCCCTTACTGGACTATAGGGAAATCGATCTCCTTCTATGTTGGCCCTATAGTACTTCCCACTCTGCATTGTACTCCCATCCAGATCAGAGGTCATTCACTCGGTATGGCTACACAGAATACTCTTTTCGAACAATAATATCCCGATCAAATATGGAAAAGTCTTCAGGAACTTGCCTCGGAACCCCGTGAAGAATCTTCGCTTTACTTCAGAGTAGGAGACAAACTGATCAATGGTAAATTCAGTTACAAATCCTCCTAACATGCTGTCTACCCAGTGGTCTACTGTGCGAGTGATGGTGTTATCAGTATTTTCTAGCTGCTGGATTAGTTTGGGGGTCCACTCTATGATTCGTTCATCCTTCCAACACTTCTAAAACTCCACCAGTCTTGCGAGCCACTCCTGGAGCTCGATCGCAATCATTACAAAGAAGATCTCATAGATCTATGTGAAAATGTACTTATTCTTCCACTCTTCAGTGGTCAGCCTCTCACTACAGTTTTCTTTTATGGAAAATTCCTGAACTTGTTGTTCAAACCATTCATCAATTTATTTTCTCTTCGACTTCCAGTATGACCTTGGCATTACCCGATCCCTCTCTCAAAATGGTCTAGGTCTGAGCCACAGAACCATTTGTTGGCTCGAGGGGTCCTAACCCAAGTTCGGATGTTCAAGGTTTGCCAACAAACCCCTATACTACTGGCCCTTTTCGCAGTGACCTGCTTGCGTAGGCCAAAGTCTCACCCGAAGTAGTAAGGGTGGGTGCTGGAACCTGGTTTATGCACCCTGGGAGAGGGTAGGTAAGTCAAGCAAAGCTGTGTTCACTCTGATTGTGACCCAATCCGGTATTACCGAGCCTAGATTCCCTTTGCATCCACGTTCCCAATAGCAATATTACTCACAAAAATCAACAGATCAAGAATTCATATATCAATACACAGCTATTTTAGATATTCTTGTATGAAGCAAGTAGAACAAACCCAGATCGCAACATAAATAAGTACACAAGTATGTTCGCAACTTAAACCAACAAAACAGTAGCATATACTAAGTAATCAAGACTTCACAGATTCATATCACAACAATTCCAGTGTATTTAGATAGACAAAAATACTTCCGCATTCATTAATCTTTCAAATCTACGTATAAAACCCCAAAAACCCAACCTGCGCACATAGCAGCAGGGTCTGCACACAGCAGGACAGAGGCCTCCGGGCACACAAAAGCAGGATTCCTTACCCGAAAACCCTGACCAAATCTATCAATTTTCACTTAGCAGCAATCTCTTATCATTCTTAGCTTGTCCTACAACTCAAAAAGGTTTAATTATTTATACTATTCTAGCCTATGCATCCAATGGTCCGAAAACCATGGTTTGCGGAATCTTGGTCTATCGTTGACACATTTACAATGCTTTAGGGGCTTTGACCCACCCCAAAACCCCTGCGCTATACTAAATATAATCAGAAATATACAAAATGGACCAGTTTCCCAACTTTGTAGGAGACCTTGTTCCAACAGCTAGGATGAAAAAATTGATCTATCCTTAAGATTAAATAGCAAAGATGCACCATGTTCCATAATTAACTGTTAACAAATATAAATTATTCTAATCAAAATAAGAGCATTAAGGGATATTCTAGGTCAATCTTTATTAAAATATTAAAAATAATTGACCAAACGAAAAAATCTAACGGGTTAAGGAAACTAATGGTTAGAAATAGAGAAATAAAGAAATGGGAAATTTAATAAATAAAGGATAAATTAATAATAAATTATTATATCATATAATTAATTAATGAAAAGAAAGGGGAAGGAATTATAATTTTAATGTTATATTAGCACAAATAATTACATAATATTATTATATAAACTTTTAAATTGAAAGAAAAATTTAATAATTTGACAAAGGTAATAAATATTTTCATTAATTTAGAGATATATATTGATTAAATTGGTAAATATAATTATTAAGAGTTAAAATAAAATACATTATGTTCATTAGAAATATATTATAATAAAACTAAAAAAACTTGAAAATGTCAGGATAGAAAAAATTGAAGGGGAATAAAATATTAAAATATTTATGGTTTAATATATATATATATATATATATATATATATATATATATATATATATATATATATATATATATATATATATATATATATATATATATATATATATATATATATATATATGCACACACATAGACAAATAATAAAATTATAATATGATAATATAGCAATCCATAAGGAAAATACAAACAGGGATAAGGAATATATATGGTTATAAATTTAAAAAAAAAAAAAAAAGAGGGGAGGGAGGGGGACTAAACAATTAGGAGGAGATGCTAGGAATCCAACTCTTAATTAATTTCCAACCATCGAAATTGTTGAGATTTTTCGTTTTTTTTCAATTTCACTGGCCTCTCTCAACTTCCTATGGTTGAAATAATTGTGCTTAATGTCTGCTGCATGTTCTTCAATTCTCAGGTTAATGGAGAAACCGATTTCCCAATGTAGGAAACTGCACAACGACAAGGGATTAAGTAAACCACTTTCATACCCTTAGTGTTCATAGGATATTTAGTAGATCTAAGGGAGCTTCTAATGGTATTAAGGGGCTTAAAGGTAGTAGAGAAATTATTGTTTTTAAGAATATGAACAATTATATCACTATTCCCTTGGATGAACTCAAGTTGAACATTGGAAATCTGTTCATCACCAGTTTTTTTTAACCTTAGGACCTTTAATAGATTTTTGAAATGCTACAAGACCAATGAGATGACATGTCAAACAGTTTCCTTGTCTATCCTCCCATTGTGTCAACCTATCCCTCATTTCACCCAAACCACCCTTCTGTAGATTCATTATCTACCTCTCTCCTGAATATTTCCCTCTCCTCCTCTTCACTAGTAAGTGATTCCACTCAAAATTCCCTTTCTTTTGCCTCCTACCCTTTGTTTCCTTCCCCCTCTCTTAAACTGTGTTTGGAATCTGATTTCATTATTCATGAATCCAATGATATTAAAAATATTGATAATAAGATTATTATTATTATTGTTGTTGTTGTTGTTGTTTCGAATAATAAATTAATAATGATGTTTCGGATAATAATAATAATAATAATAACTCTTCTCACCCCCCTCATAACAATGTTATTAATTTATCTAGTGTTAATTTGGACCCTCATGTTTTTTGCCTCTTGGAGAAAAGGTTAAAATTTTCCCTCGCTCCAAGAAAGATTCCCATTGAAGACATTATTTGCAACATTGAGTATGGGATTAGAGACCTTCTTGATATTATTAAGGAAGTTATTAGGCAAGACTGTGTTATTTTTATTCCAATGATATTAAAAACATTGATAATAAGAATATTATTAATAATAATATTACCACTTATAATAATAAATATAATAATAATAATAATAATAACTCTTCTCGCCCCCCTCATAATAATGTTATTAATTTATCTAGTGTTAATTTGGACCCTCATGTTTTGCGCCCCTTGGAGAAAGGGATAAATTTTTCCTTGGCTCCAAGAAAGATTCACATTGAACACATTATTTGAAACATTCATTATGGGATTAGATACCTTGCTGATATTATTAAGGAAGCTATTAGGAAATACTGTGTTATTCTTTGTAGGAGAGATAATCATCTTGAGAGAAATATTAACAAATATGAGTTTCTTTCCCTTAAATCGTTAACTGATAACCCTAACATCGTTATTCTTAAGGCCAAAAGAGGTGGGGATGCCATTATTTTGGGTAAATCTGACCATCTTAGAAAAATGTTGGATCACCTTTATAATAATGGAAGTTACAATAACCTCAATAAGAATCCTATTAAAAAAGTTTCTAAGGAAGAAATTTATGTTGTAAAATCTAATATTACTCTTAACACCCTTATCAAGAAACTTATTGAGAGAAAAACTCTCATTCCTAGAATTTATGGTCTTCCAAAGATTCACAAAGAAGGGGCCCCCTTAATACCTGTTTTCAACATAATAGGTGGACCTACTTATCTTCTTGCTAAATTATTAGCACAAAATATTAAGCCTTTAGTTGGTCTCACTCATTCCTTCATTAAGGACTTTGTGTCCTTTTTCAAAGAGTTAAAAGGTGTTAAGTTAGACCTTGGGGATTTGTTGGCAATATTTTACGTTGTTTCTCTTTTCACTAAAATACCTATTAATGAGATCGTCAATGTCATAAATATGGTTATTGATGAGGACACTGCCAAATTAGTGGGTATTTTCCTAACTTCTATATATTTTAGCTTTCAGGGTGAATTCTATAAACATACATGTGGAGTAGCCATGGGTTGCCCGCTCTCCCCTATTGTTTCTAACTTATTCATGGAATATTTTTAGGCCAAAGAGTTCTCTTCTCCTCAATTTCAACCCATACTTTGGAAATTTTTTTTTTTGATGATACTTGTGTTTTCCAACTCCATGGTCGTGAGAAGTTAGATTTATTCCTAGTTCATCTTAATTCTCAATATGACTTCATCAAATTCACCATGGAGGTTGAGGCAGATGGTAGTTTTCCTTTCCTTGATTTTCTCCTTTCTATAATGGAAGATGGTTCTTCATATCACCCAGGGTTTCGAAAAAAAATCATAGGGAACAATATCTTGATGCCAATTCTCACCATTTTCTGACACAAAAATTTGGAATTCTTAACACTCTTGTGACTTGAGCTATAAGGATCTGTGATAATAATAACCTAGAAATATAGAACACCCATATTCTGATTTTTTTTTAAATAATGGCTATAGTAAACATCAAGGTCATGTAGCATTTCAAAAATCTAGTAAATGTCCTAATATCACAAATTCTCGCGATGAACATATTTCCAACGCTCAAATTTCATTCATCCATGGGAACATTGATAATATTTCTCATATTATTACAAAGAATGATTTCTTTACTACCTTCAAGCCCCTTAATACCATTATAATCTCCTTTAGATATCTTAAGGACCCTATGAACCCTAAGTACATGAAAGGGGTTTAATTAATCCCTTGCTCTCGCGGGATTCCCTACATTGCAGAATTTGGTCCCTCCATTAACCCGAGATTCAAGAACATGTAGAAGACATCAAGCACAATCATTCCCTCTCCTCATATATTTTTGAACATGCGAAGAAAACCAAGCACCGTGTCTACATTGAGGATTCCAGGGTAATCGCAAGGATTGATCATTTCCACCTTAGAAAGTTGAGAGAGGTTATTCAAATTGAAAAACAAGAAAAAAAATATCAACATGAATGATGGTTGAAAATTAAGTAAGAGTTGGATTCCTACCCTCTCCTCTTCATTGTTTAATTTTCCCCATTTTTTTATTTAATTTATAACCATATATATAAATATATTTTATATATATATATATATATATATATATATATATTTCTTAGATACTTATTTTTTACTCTTATATATATATATATATATATATATATATATATATATATATATATATATAGATATATTTTTATAGATGGTTATATTATCCTATTATAATTTTATCTAAAGGAGATGGTTATATTATCCTATTAGTTTATATATATATATATATATATATATATATATATATATATATATATATATATATATGTTGAATTTAATTTTTTATTTTGATTATTTACCATAAATATTTTAATATTTTATTCCCCTTCAAGTTTCTCTATCCTATACAATATATTATAATAAACATAATATATTTTATTTTAGTCTGATTTAATCATTATATATCTCTAAATTAACCAAAATATTTTTTACGTTACTGAAATTATTAATTTTTTCTTTTGTGTTTTTAAATTTATATAATAATATTATATAATTATTTATGCTAATATAACATTAAAATTATAATCCTGGTCCCTTTATCTTCCTTAATTCATTATATAATATAATGATTTATTATTAATTTAGTCTTTATTTATTAATTTTCTCATTTATGTATTTTCTATTTCTAACCATTAGTTTCCTTAAGTACTTAGTTTTATTTTTTACTTTTTTGACCAATTATTTTTATTGTTTTATTAAAAATTGAACTATATTGTCCCTTAATGTTCTTATTTTGATTAAAATAATTTATAATTTTCACAGATAATTATGGAACATGGTGCATATTTTTTATTTAATCTTAGCGATAGATCAATTTTTTCATATTGGTCCTGAGCATGAACCACATTAGAGGTTTAAAAATGTCAAACAACAAATAATGGTTCATTACAAATGATTGTGATTCCATAATGTACATGGGAGGTCATTTCCATGGACTTCATTACAGGTTGGTCAAGGACATCGAAGCCACATGAGTCCATCATGGTTGTGCTTGATAGGTTGAGTAAGGTAGCTCATTTTGTTGCAATGGAAGCTGCTAGCTCATCTAGTGAGGCAGGTCAGATCTTCATCAAGGATATAGTGAGATTACATGGTGTTCCCAAGAAAATCATATCAAACATATACTCCAAGTTCACTTCCTGGTTTTGGAAGGTTTTGTTTTTAGGCTTAGGGACAGAGTTAGCTTTCAACACAACTTATCATCCATAGACAGATGGACATATAGAGATGGTTAACATGATTCTTGAGGATGTATTTCACACATCAATAATGGAAATGGGAGGAGTATCATCCACTGGTAAAGATTTCATATAACAATGGGCATTATGAATGCTTAAAGATGATTCCATTTGAGCCTCTCCATGGCATATTTGTAATACTCCTATCATCTGAAGCGATCTAGTGAACAAGGTGTTGATTGGGCTGGATATTTTGGTTGATATGGAGTAGGAAATGCAAGTTATTAGGAGGAATTTAAAGGCAGCTCAGGACAGGAAGAATAATTATGCATATCAACATATATAATTCAAGGAGTTTTAGGTTTGGTAGCATGTGTACTTGTGTATAAATCCAAAGAGGATCTCCTTGAGGATTGTGTCATGTTCCAAGTTGACACCTCGATATTGTGGCCCTTTTGATATCCTCTATATGATTGGACCAATGGCTTACCAAAAGGCATTGCCGCCATCAGTGAAAGTCCATGATGTTTTCCATGTTTCATTGCTTAAGAGCTATGCTCATGATGTTGATCATGTGATTGATTTGTCTGTATTGTAGGTGGAACGAGAGGGTGAATTCCAACCATAACCACAATGCATATTTTTGCAAAAAAAATTCGTGCTCCAGAACAGAGAAATCAAGCAAGTTAAAGTACAGTGGAAGCACTTTGGGCCTAATGAATCTACCTGGAAGATGCATGATCATATGCGATATTTGTATCCATCATTATTTATTGGTTCAAGAAAATCATTTTTTGGTATATGTTTATGTTTATGGTTGTAAATATTTCATTGAGCTATGTTATAAAGCTCCAATAAGCAGTATGTTTGTTTTTTTTCAATAGGATGTCATTGTAAACACTACATCAAGATATTTTAATAAAGCTCCATAGCAAATATATTTATTTTTCGATGATTTTATAGTCATAGGCTTCATTGAATACTAAGTACGGTGTTACCCCAAGGGTGAGGCTTTTGTAACAACCCTTGTTTGAATTTCCATGTAAATAAAATAAAACCAAGGTCATGGGAGGTGTATTCAAATTTGAACATTTGGAGAAGTATTATAGTGGGCATCACTTGCGGATCAATAATGGTTATGGAAATTGTAAAATTCATTGGCAAAGGCAAGAGGCAATAATTGGCATTTTAATTATGAAAATAAAGGAAAATAGGAGAAAATGAAGATGAAGTGACACATATTTTCATGTAAGGGAAATTAGAGGGAAAATGACAGAAAATGAATAAAATGGAGGCATTGATGATAAAAAGGATTTAGATGATGATTTCATAGCATTTTTCAGTTGAGATTTTGTCAGTTCAGTTTTTGGATCTCTCATTAATTATGTCACTCTCTCATACTCTTGCACACAAAGCATTCTTGGAGCATGTTTGGAGCACTCTAGCATTCACTTGTATTTGGAGAAAGAAATTAAAGGAAAGAAAGGAAGTGCAAGGATATTGTTGTATCAATGTCTATAGTTGGATTTCTTTATGGGTAATAGGCTTTATGTGTGATTTCCTTGCTGATTTTTGGATGCATTTTATATGCATGTGACTCATTGGTTATGTGTTTTCATTGGCATGGATATTTTCCTGGATTGACATTAGCTTCAACCTTTCTTTTCCATTTCTTGGATATCCATGGTGTTGTGGGTTTCCCATTTTCTCTTTCGATTGGTGTTCAGGTTCCCTTTGGTTGTGGGTTGGAACAAACACTCTAGAAGCCCTAGAATAGATTGAGTTGAGTTACTAGTCTCTAGATTCGTGGTTGGAACAAACGCTCTAGAGCCATGGGAGGTTGTGTGTTGAGTTACTAGTTCTTGGAGTCCTGGACAGATTGGGTAGAGACCAATTTTTATGCATCCAACTCACAAAATAGAAGAAAAGTAGATCAACGACTTAGAAGTTATCCACTTTGAGGGGAAACCTTCTTTACATTACATAAATGAACAATTATTTGATGATACAAATGAAAAAAAAAATACTTTCTATATATAGGAGTCTAAGGGGTCCCAATATAATCAGAGCCTACATAAAAATAATAATGTAATAAGACAACAATAACAATAGTGGGCTTCTACGGGGCACAAATATAAAAATATGGGGACTACATGGGCATGACAATAACAATAAGGGGCCCTACACAAAAAATAACAATGAGGGGCTACACTAGTATTATAGGGACCAAACATGTCCCTCTCCTTCAAAAAATCATTGTCCTCAATGCTTGAGTAGTTATGGATGATTCTATATAAAATTATCATCCTCCCATGTGGAATCTTCAGTGGGTAAGTTCTTAGACTTGATAAGATACTCTGAAATTAATTGATTTCATAGCTATCAAGTTCTTGTTTCCATGACTACTTCAAGTTCCAATATGATTTTTCCTTCCTTGTCAAGTTCTAGCAATATTGTTTGAACTGGGATTTTTTCACCTATAACCTTCTTTAAGCATGAAACATGGAAAACTGGGTGCAATCAAGAAGATGTAGGAAGCTCCAATTTGTATGGCATAGTACTAATATTTTACAACACCTTGTAATGCCCATAGTAATTTGGCGATAATTTATTATCCTTCTTAGCTTGTTTGAGAGACATTTGTTTGTATGGTTGTAGATGTAAAAATACACAGTCACCTACATCAAAACTTCTTTCGATGCGATGTTGATCTCCCTGTTGTTTCCTTCGATTCTGCACCATAGTTAGGTTATCCTGTAAGAGTTGGATACATTTTTTTTGATGCTCGATGTGATCTTCCACTCCTTGAACCTTAGAATTTCTTCTAAAAGATGATTTTGATGTTTGAAACTTTAATGAGCATAATTGTGCAATTACGCCTCATTGTTTTTTCTTGAGCAGATTTATCATGCCATTTGAGCTGATTATCTTTTCTAGTTTCCCTGCGATACCCTTTAATTCAACTTCCTTTCCTTCCCCAAAATAATTCAAGAAAATGTCTTGAAAATTGAAAGATATTGTACCCAAAGATTGTAACCATTGAACTCTTATTGCAACATCAACACCCCCCAATGCAATAGAAATCATTGGGCTATTCAATACATATCCCCTCATGGATACCTTGACATTATGGAACTTTCCATAGAAATTTATAGTTCCTCCATTTGCAACCATCACTTGGCACTCTGGTACTAGATATAGGAAGCAATTAAATTCCTCGACTATCTTACAATGAATAAAATTATGGGTACTACCTGAATCAATCAACACTATTACCTTTTCCTTCTTGATATGTCCTTCTATCTTGATATTTTGAGTGGTCAATCTTACTAATGCATTAAAAGATATGTTTTTATTCATTTCTTCTTTCTCTAAGATTGGTTCCTGGTGTATATCCTCTTATTTTGAAATTTCCTTTTCCTTTTATTTCTCCTCTTCACAATATATGTAAACTAATTTCTTCTCAGCACATTATTACCTTTATTGTATTTTCTATCACAACTGTAACAAAACCATTTTTCTCTTTTTTCTTACAATTTTTGTCGTGTCAACCTTGTAGGTTGTGGAAGGCTAGGAGTAGCAACACATCCATCTTTATAGTTTTGAGTGGTAGGATTGCTTGTTTAAATAATTTTTCTTTCAAATTTTCTTTCCAACCTGAATTCCTTCTCCAATGAGTCAAGTTCCCAAAGATGAACCTCATGTTGGATGATATCATTTAAATTCACTATGAATACATCAATCCTATGCTCCTCTCGAATATCATTTACCCTTATATTCAATTTTTGAAATTCCTTAATGTGCTCTGCCATTGAACCCTTTTGTTTGGGATTTATCAACTGGCTAAAGAAGACGTTGCTCTTTGTATCTTCATTATGTGTTATCATTTCCTCTATAAAAATTGACAAAGTGACAATTCTTTTAGGAGAACAAAGCCATTGACACCATACAAATAGATTGGTATCTAAATATATAGTTACAATACACACCATTTGTGTGTTTTTCACATTATGGAGATTAAAATATTTCTCAATATGTAGTATCCATTTTACGGGATCTTTGCTCTCAAAATTTCTCATAGTGGTATTTTGAATATGGTGGGTCTTCAATCCAACATTAAATTTTGTCAAATCATGATTAACATTTCTTGTGTTCTCATCTTGAGTTTCCTCTACTACCTTTTCGTCATTTGGAAGCTTTTCTTATAGCAAATTTGTCAAACCTTTAAGTTTTTATTCTATACCATCGATCCTAGCTTCCATGCCATTATTCAATCCATCCATGCCATTACCAAAACCATCCATGTCACCTTCCACCTCATATTTGGTTGTTATCTGTCAAAGAGAAAATTGTTGCACTTAGTCTCCTAATTTTGAAATATCATGTTGGAATTCTTCCTCTTCATGCATCATAGTAGAGATTTCTAAGGGCTTAATGGGTGAGAAAATATTTTTTTTGGGAGGAATTTTATCACCCAATACTGATATATATTCTTCAATATGCCCCTGGAATCACTCCAAACTTATTTTTCAAACAAAAGTTATGCAAAATTAAAATAATACACACCTTTTCCTTTCTTTTTAGGAGCTCTATATTGAAATGTTTGTATATATGTGATTTCAGATCTACAAGTTCTGAACTTTAGTCCTATAGTAGCACTTTGAGTCTTCTTTCTAATTCCATAGGTTAGACCCTATTTGGATTCTTCAAGGTAAATTTATGCCAAATCTCCCACGATGACCTGATTATGGACTGATTCAGTATAATGAAGTTGTAAGGGATGCCATGTGTCATTGTTTAAACATTCGATTATGAAATTAATATAAAAAAAACTACCGTCCACGAAATTTTGACTAATTTTTGCATAATTCAAATCCAATGTATGAAATGAAAGTTATGCCAATTTTCCCTCGATTACTTATTTGAGACTGAATTCTGGATCCTGCAAAATCCCTAACTTCCTCAAATCATATCTTTGAAAATATAGTGAAACAAGATATAAAATTCTGGCATGAAGTTCACCAGGATTTCATATCCACAATGACCTATTTCAAGTAGTGAAACCCTAGAATCCAAAGCTCTAATCCCAAATTTTATGTGACCAACTCACAAAATAGAACAAAATATAGCTCAAAGACTTAGAAATTATCCACTTCGAGGGGGAAACCTCCTTTACATTACATAAATGAAAATTTTTTGGATGATGCAAATGAAAAAACCTACTTTCTATATATATGAGTGTAAGGGGTCCCAATATAATCAGAGCCTAAATATCAATAATAATGTAAGGTCACAACAATAACAATAGTAGGCTTCTATTGGGAACAATAATAACAATATGAGGACTACATGGGCACGGAAATAAAAATAAGAGGTCTACACTAACAATAACAATAAGGTGTTATTAAGGGAAATAACATTGATCTAGTTGATGCTATTGATTTCTATACTGTAGAGGTGGAATCACTATGGTTAAGGGTAGAGGTGATTTTTCCTTTCTAAGCCCTGGTTAATTTTTTCTTGGTTGATTCCATGATATCCCACATTAATTCTTGGAATATGGCACTCTAGTGATTAGTTTAAAGAGAGATTTGGTTCAACCCAATATGTGGTCGAGTGGTATGTGGAATTCCCTGACTTAGTTGGCACTTTCATATTTTAATAAGAGTTATTTCTCTATTATGATCTATGAGCACTTGTACTAGTTATCATGTTGACATTATGACAAATTTTCCATGTTTTCTGTTATGGTTATTTGTTGGTTATATGATGTATTTTAGTGATGGATCTTGACATTTTCTTATCAGTTATTGAATGGTTGATGAATGCACGGGATACAAATTTTTATTACAGCTAGCTAGAAAGTATTGGAGCCTTCTTGGTGATTCTTAGATGAAAATCAGAATTTTATGCTGAATATGCAATCATGACCTAAAGCTCACAAGTTTATATTGGGTATGTGTTATATTCTTTCCAAAATTAGTCGCATGTGTGGGGAGGTCATAGGGGGATCAAAATCTCCCCACCGTACGTTGCGCCAGGCACCATGGGGGGTCACTGGGGGGGCGGTAGCCCCCCATGTTTGAGGTCTAGGGTAGTGCCCCGGGAAAAAAATTTGGACCCTATTTTTTGTTGGGCAGACCAGCCCATGGTTTTTTGCATGGGTTTCCACATGGTTTTGGGGCATGATGGTTTCCGGCCCTTGGTATTTTGTAGATCCAGTCAAGGGAACTAGGGTTATGTTCTAATCCAAGGTTAATGGATTGGGTTTATGAATGCTTCGACATATATATATATACATATATATGTGTGTGTGTGTGTGTGTGTGTGTTGTAACAATAAAAGGAATTTAATGAAAATTCAAGCTGGTAGTCCCGTTCTTGGATCCAAGGGAAAACATATGTGTATATATATTTTATTTTTTATTCTCTCGCTATTTTTTATTTTTTATTTTTAAGATTCATTTGTAGATAATTTATGTACAGGGTTAAAAACCACATTTGGTATCAAAGGTGTAACGGCTTCAAGGGGATGCCTTTGCTGCTGAGGGGTTTTTTGCTCGGGCCTGTGGTGGACCATGTTCAGTGGGAGATCTGCGGGATCGATTATTGCAGTGAAAGAATATGGTGAACAGTGGAAATATAGAGATCGAGAAATTTAATGGTCAGTGTTTTGAGTTGTGGAAGCTCAAGATGGAGGATCTGCTAGTGGACAAAGATCAGTGGATTGCGATAGATATGGGTACTAAACCAATGGCAATGTCAGATGAAGACTGGAAGAAGTTGGATCAGAAGGCAAAGAGCACAGTACAGTTGTGTGTCTTAGATTCAGTATTGTTGAATGTATCTGGGGAAGCTACGGTGAATACTTTGTGGGACAAGATAGGGACTTTGTACCAATTTAAGTCTCTAGTGAATAAATGTTTCCTATGGAAAAAGCTGTATAACCTGAGGATGAAGGATGGAGACTCAGTGATAGAGAATCTGAATGCCTTCAATACTGTGGTAAGTAAGTTGTTATATGTTGATATTAAAATCTCAGATGAAGATAAGTGCATGAGTTTGTTGTGTTCTCTACCATATTGGTGGGAGAGTATGGTTATTGCAATAGGTAGCAATACAAATACCTTGAATTTTGATGACATAGTCTCAACCTTGCTATTGGAGGAAATGAGACGGAGAAATATGTACGGCCATAATGGAGATGCATTATCTATATGAGGAAGGTCCCATAATAGAAATAAGAATAAGGTTTCGAGTGGGAGATCTAAATCTCCAGGAAAGTTTGTAAAGGTGTGCTGAAAATACAGAAAGGAAGGGCACTACAAAAATTACTATAGATCTAAAGCTCTTGAGAAAGGAAAGTGATTTGATGATTATCCTTATTTAGAGGCAAAAAGCACCTCGGATGAAGGTGGGGATGTATATTTGGATTTTTCTTCAAATACACATGTAGATCATGAGGCACGGTTGATTGACTCAGGTGCATCCTTTCACTTCACTCCCCATAGGGAGTGGTTCTGCGAGTATGAGAAGTATGATGGTGGTGATGTCTTCTTAGGGGATGATAAGAAGGAAAAAATCACCTGACATGGAAAATTCAAGTTGAAGCTGCAAGGTGGAAGGATTAAAACACTTCCTTATGTTCTGCATATTCCTACATTGGCCATAAATATGATTTTTGTAAGAAAGATGGATGATGTAGGTGTAAAAACATTGTTCGAGAAAGATACCTGCAAGATGGTTTGGGGAGCACTGGTATTAATGTGAGGAGCTCATATTGGAACTCTATAGAAGCTTTAGGGTAGCACTATTATTAATGGGTGCAACAGTTCTGTGGTTCCTGAAAGTGGAGTGGAAAGCCTAGCGGTCTCTGGAGAAAATACCATGCTATGGCATCAGAGGCTTAGAAATATTGGAGAGAAGGGCCTTCAGATATTGCATGGAAATGGTATGGTAGAAGGTATGTATAATTTCTCTGTGGATTTCAATTTCTGTGAAATTTTTTTATATGGGAATTAGAATCGAGTGAGTTTTCATTTTGGTGCTAAGTGGGCAAACAAGATATTAGATCTTGTGCACAGTGATGTGTTTGGACCTGTTTCAGTTCCATCACTGGGAAAATTTGTGTACTATGTCTCATTCATAGGTGACTTCTCAAGGAATACATGGATATATTTCTTGAGGAAGAAATCTGAATTTTTGACAGATTTAAAGAATTTAAGGCTCTGGTGGAAAACCAAACAGATAAAAGGATAATTTTGCTGAGGAAAGATAATGGTGGAGATTTTTACAAGAAGGAATTTGAAGAATTATGTAAGAATTTTGGTAGAGCATGGAAAAAGACAAATCCATACACACCTCAGAAAAATGGAGTTGTAGAAAGAATGAACAGAACGTTGATGAAAAAAATAAGAAGCATGCTCAGTGGTACCTGATTAGGACAAGAATTTTGGGCAGAAGCAAGGGATACTACATGTTACCTAGTTAATCGATCACCTTCATCAGCGTTGGAGGATAAGACTCCACATGAGGTATGGACTGGTAAGAAATCCTCTCTTTCACATTTGAGGGTATTTGGATGTGATGCATATGTACATTTTTCAAAGGAGAAAAGGACCAAGTTGGATAATAAATCTGAGAGGTTCATCTTTATAGGGTATAAGGATGGCTTAAAAGGTTACAACCTTTGGAACACATAAACAAGGAAGGTTGTGTACATCCGAGATGTGGTGTTTATAGAGGTGAAAGAAGTTTTTAAACATGAAGTCCTACCAAAGGAACTTGATAAGATAGAGTTTGAGATAAAGGAGGATGAATGAGACTCTACAACAAAAGAAGTGTTAGGAAACCAGCTCCAAAAATAAAATAAAAGAGAGATCAACACCTTAGAAATCAGCCACTTCTAGGGGGAAACCTGCAATACATTACATAAATGAACAATTCTTGGATGATAAAAATGACCAAAACCTCCTTCTATATATAGCAGTCCATGGGGTCACAATATAATCCTAGCCGAATTAACAATAATAATGGAAGGGCACAATAATAACAATCTTGGGGTTACAGGGGTACAACAATAACAATAAATGGGTTAGTGACTAACAACAATAAGGGAATATACTAGTAATATATGGACCTAACATGCCCCACTCCTTCAAAAAAGTTTTATCCTCAACGCTTTTGTAGCTTCAGATGCTTCTATATAAAATTCTCATCCACCCATGTAGAATCTTCAGTGGGTAAGTTCTTCCATTTGATTAGATAATCTGAAATTGATCGATTTTGTAGCTATCGAGTTCTTATTTTGGTGACTGCTTCAGGTTCCAATATGATTTTTTCTTTCTCATTAAGTTCTGGCAATATTGTTTGAACTGGAAGTTTTTACCCTATAACCTTGTTTAAGCATGAAACATGGAAAACTGGATGCACTCGCGAATATGTAGGAAGCTATAATTTGTATTCCATAGTACCAATCATTTGCAACACCTTGTAATGACCATAGTACTTTGGCAATAATTTATTATCCTTCTTAGCTAGCTTAAGGGACGTTTGTTTGTATGGTTGTGGCCATAAAAATACCCAGTCTCCTACATCAAAAATTCTCTCACTGCAATGTTGATCTGCCTGTTATTTCATTCAATTTTGTGCCAAATTTAGGTTATCCCTTAAGAGTTGGAAAACTTCTTGTTGATGCTCGATGTGATCTTCCACTACTTCAACCTTATAATTTTCTCTTAAAGAAGATGTGATAGACGGTAGTTGATATCCATAAAATGCCATAAATGGGGTCATTTTTGTTGCAGTATGGAAGGAAGTGTTATACTGCCATTCAGCGAGAGGTAACCACTTGACCCATTATGTTTTCTTATCAGATACAAAACAATGAAGATATCCTTCCACACATTTATTCACTATCTCAGTTTTACCATTGGATTGAGGATGATAAGATGAGCTATGAGTTAGTTGAGTACGCAAACAAGAAAATAATTTCGTCCAAAAGTTTCCAGTAAAAATGGGATCTCTGTCACTTACAATAATTTTTGGGTTTCCATGTAGCTTTTGAATTGTTTCCATAAATTCAGTAGCAATTGTACTTGCTTTAAATGGATGAGATAATGCATAAAAGTGTGCATATTTGGTAAGTCTATCAACTACCACCATGATGAAACTCTTTCCTTCGGACTTAGGTAAACCTGTGATAAAATCCATTGAAATCTCCTCCCAACATTGACTTGGAAAGGATAAAGGTTGTAGAAGACCTGGGGTCTTAATTGTATCAACTTTATTTTTTTGGAAAACCAAACATCCCGCCAAAAAATTTTGAATATCAGATTTAAGGCCATCCCCAAAAAATTCATTTTTCACCCTGTGGTAAGTTTTTAAAAATCTTGAGTGTCCTCCTAAAGGAGAAGTGTGCAATTCGAAAAGAATATTTTGTTTTAGTTGGGAATTATTGCAAATATATAAGAGATCTTTGTACCATAAGGAATCATTTTTCCAACTAAATGTATCAGATGTACTAGGATCTTGCTACAACTTTTGAATGAGTGTTCACACTTCTTCATCCTTCTTCCATTCATCGCTTGCTTCGGTTATCCAATCTGATTGGATAATAGAAATGGCACAAAGCAATGCTTCCACCTCTTCATCCTTTCTTAAGAGTGCATCTGCAATAAAATTTAACTTCCTTTTTTTGTAGATGATTTCAAAGGCATAACCCAACATCTTTGTGACCCATTTTTGCTGCTCTTCTGAAGATAGTCTTTGTTCCAAAAAGTGTTTAAGACTATCATGATCAGTTTTTACCTTGAAGTGTCTTATAAATACTTTCCTTTGATTGGAAGATTTTCAAAAGTAATGGGTCTTTCTTCTTGCATTAAAACAACACCAATTCCATTTCCTGAGGCATCACATTCCACAGTAAAGGTTTTTTGTGAAGTCTGGCATAGCTAAGACTTGTGCTAGGAACATTGCCTCTTTAAGATGTTCAAATTCCTTAGTTGCTTCAGGAGTCCATGAAAATGCATCTTTCTTCAATAATGTTGTTAGAGGTGTTGTTATTCTCCCATAATTCTTAAAAAACTTGTGATAATAACCTGTTAACCTGATAAATCCTGGCAACTGCTTTATGGTTGTGGGGAATTTCCATTCCTTAATGGCTTTAATTTTGTTAGGGTCTACCTTAACACTGCGAATACAAGCAAACTGATTATTCCACCTCTTATACTCCAAAGAAACATTTGGATGTTTTTGCATATAATTGTTTCTCCTCCAATAGTTTGAGCACCCTGTCAACATATTGAACATGATCTTGCCAAGACCTATTGTAGATTATTATGTCATCAAAAAATGCTAGCACAAATTTTCTAAGGAAGGGTTTTAAAATGGAATTCATCAACACTTGAAATGTAGAAGGTGCATTGGTAAGGCCAAAAGGCATGACCAAAAATTCATAATGACCCTCATGAGTTGAAATGTTGTTTTCGGAATATATTCAGTCTTCATTCTAATTTGATGATATCATGAACGAAGATCCAACTTGGTAAAATAAATTTCTCCATGTAATTTATCCAATAATTCATCAATCATAGGAATGGGAAATTTATCTTTAATAGTGAGCTTAATGAGCTCCCTATAATCCAGACACATGTGCCATGATCCATCCTTCTGGTGCACCAACAGTACGGGAGTAGAGAAAGAACTTTGACTAGGTTGAATTATACCAGCCTCTAACATTTCTACAATCATACGTTCAATTTTTCTCTTCTGGACATAAGGATATCTGTAATGCCTGATGTTTGTAGGAACACTTCTTGGAATCAAATGAATAGCATGATCATGATCATGAATAGGTGGGAGTCCTTTGGGAGCTTCAAACACCTTGGAATGATTTTCGAAGACTTTTTGGAGATCTGGAGAAATAGATTATTTTAATGTTGGAGCTTCTAGTGAGCATAATTGTGCAATCACACATTTTTGTAATTTCTTAAGAATATTTTTCATGACATTAGAGCTTATTATATTTCCTGACTTCCCTGCAATACCCTGTAATTCAATTTCCTTTCCTTTCAAAAAAATTTCAAGAAAAGTTCTTGAAAATTAAAAGCTACCATCCCCAAATATTGTAACCATTGTACTCCTACTGCAACATCAGCACCCCCCATTGGAATGGAAAGAATTGAACTATTCAATACATATTCTCCCATGGTTAGCTTAATCTTATGGAATTTTCTAGAGCAATGTATAGTTCCTCCATTCGCAACCATCGGTTGACATTCTGGTGTTGGGTATAGGAAGCAATTCAATTCCTTGGCTACCTTACAATGAATAAAATTATGGGTACTACCCAAATCAATCAACACTATTACCATTTTCTTCTTGATATGTCCTTCTATCTTGAGAGTTTGAGGAGTGGTATTTCCTGCCAATGCATTACATGATATGGCCAGACTCATTTATTCTTCTTCTAGGGTTGGTTCCTAGTGTATATCCTCTTCTTTTGAAGTTTCTTGTTCATTTTCTTCCTCCTCTATACAATATAAGTAAAATAATTTCTTCTCAGCACACTTATGACCTTTAGTGTATTTTCTATCACAACTGTAGCAAAGTCATTTTGCTCTTTCTTCTTCCAATTTTTGTTGTGTCAACCTTGTAGCTTGTGGAAGTCTAGTAGTAGAAAAACTTCCATCTTTATAGATGTGAGTGGTAGGCTTCCTTGTCACCATAATTTTACATTCAATTTTTCTTGCCAACCTAAAGGCCTTCTCCAATTAATCAGGTTCCCAGAAGCGAAGTTCATGTTGGATGTTATCCTTTAAAGTCCCTATAAAGACATCAATCTTGTGTTCCTCAGAAATATCAATTACCCTTATATTCAATTTTTGGAAGTCCTCTATGTGCTTACCACTGAAACCTTTTGTTTGAGATTTATTAATTGGCTAAATAAGGAGTTGCTATTTGTGTTCTCATAATGTGCTATCATTTCCTCCGTATAAATTGACCAAGTGACAATTTTTTTACGAGAGAAAAGCCATTGATACCATACAAATGTATTTTATTCTAAATTTAAAGTTGTAATGTGTACCTTTTGTGTGTTTTTCACATTATTGAGATCAAAATATTGCTCCATATGTAGTATTCATGTTACGGGATCCTTTTCATCAAACTTCCTCATATCCATGTTTGGAATATGGTGGTTCTTCAATCCAAAATTAGAGATTATCAAATCATGATTAACATTTATTTTTTTCTCATCATGAGTTTCATATACTATCTTTCTGTCATTAGGAATCATTTCTTGTATTAACCTTGTCATCAAACCTTCCATGTCTGCTTTTAGATCATTCTTCATGTCTTCCATGTTGTCTTTCATTTTTTCATCGATATTAGCTTCCATGTCATCCATCTTAGCTTCCATGCCATTCTTAAAAACATCCATGCTTTCTTCAAACCATCCATCTTAGATTCCATGCCTTTCTTCAAAACTTCCATTTCATTTTTTGTTGCTCTTTGCGAGAGAAAAATTTGGTGCACTTGCTCTTGTAATTTCGATATGTCATGTTGCGCTTCTTCCTCTTCATGAGTCATAGTAGAGCCTTATGAAGGCTTAATGGGCGTTGAATTATTTTTGGGTGGCATTTTAGAACTCAATACTTATATCTATGCTTCAATATGCCCTTGGAATCGCTTTAAACTAATTTTTCACACAAGACTTATGCAATTCGGAAAAAAATACACACCTTTTTCTTGCTTTTGAGGACCTCGATATTGAAACTGAATTATCTATGTGATTTAGGATATTCAAGATATGAAACTCGACCCTGTAGTAGCCCTCTAAATCTTCTTTAGAATGCCATAGGTCTAACCTGATTTGGATTCTTCAAGGAAAATTTATGCCCAATCTCCCACAATGACCTAATTATGGACTAGTTCAGTAGAGCGAACTTGTACGACGTGCCACGTGTCACTGTTTTCATCTTCGGCTCTGAAATTGATACATATGAAACTATAGTCCATGTACTTGTGGCCAATTTTTACATAATTCCAATCTGACGCTCAGAGAGATACTTATGATGATTTTCCCACATTCACCTCTTTGAGATGAAATTCGAGAGCCTAAACAAACCCTAACTTCCACAAATGATATATCCAAAAATGTTGGGTACCAATATCTGAAATTTTTACAGGAGATTCCTTAGTATTGTGAATTGGCGCTATAAAATTTTAAGCTTTTGAAAATTTGTATAAAGAAAATTATAGTGAAAATTCCATGATGACCTATTGTAGCTGAAATTCGGGAGCTTGAAAAAAAACCTAACTTCCACAGATCATATCTCTGAAAAAAATTGTGAACCAAGATCTGAAATTTGTACACAACGTTCCTCAATATATCGGCTTCACTTTTTAAAAATTTCAGCTTCTGAATCTTTGTAGAAAAAAATTATAGTGAAAATTTCAAGATGACATGTTTGGAGCAACGAAACCCTAGAATCCAAAGCTCTGATACCAAATGTTATGAAACCAACTCCAAAAATAGAAGAAAAGAGATATCAACGCCTTAGAAATCAGCCACTTCGAGGGGGAAACCTCCAATACATTACATAAATGAAAAATTCTTGGATGATACAAATGACCAAAACCTCCTTCTATATATAGGAGTCCATGGGGCACAATATAATCCTAGCCGGCCTAACAATAATAATTTAAGGGCACAATAATAACAATATTGGGGTTACACGGGTAAAACAATAATAATAAGGGGGTTACACTAACAACAATAAGGGACTATAATAGTAATATAGGGACCTAACAAGAAGACTCAGAAGAGGAAGAGCCACAAACTCTAGCTATGAGAAGACTAGTTTAGGAAAAAAGGAAACTAGAAAGGTATAGTCCATCTGCTTTCTATTCAATTTTTTCTTTAACTATAACTGATGATGATCCCAGAAATATCAAGGAGGAAGTAGATTTAGAGGATGTAAAACTATGGAAGGAAGCCATCGTTGATGAAATGACATCCTTGCACAAAAAAGAGGCATGGGATTTGGTGGAGTTGTCGGCTGGAAGGAAGCCCATCGTGAGAAAATGGGTTTTTAAGAAGAAGATGAATGTAGAAGGCAAGGTGCAAAAATAAAAAGCTCGATTAGTAGCAAAAGGTTATTCCCAGGTGTCAATATTTGATTTTGGTGATATTTTTTCTCCTATTTCCAAGGTTAATTCTATTGAATTACTTTTATCTATTGTTGTTGCCTTTGATTTTGAGGTAGAATAGATGGATGTGAAGACAACATTTCTTCACAGGGATCTAGAAGAGGATATCTACATGAAGCAACTTGAAGGCTTTATGGTGAAGGGTAAGAAATAACTGGTTTGCAGGTTAAAAAAATCTTTGTATGGGTTAAAACAATCACCAAGGATGTGGTATTAGAAATTTTATACCTATATACGGAGACTTGGCTTCACCAGAAGCAAAGATGATCACTCTATATATTTTAAATTAATTGGTGATCGTGTTATTTATTTGGTCTTGTATGTGGATGATATGTTGCTGATTGGAAATAATAAAGAAATTATCCAGGATTTGAAGACCCAATTGTTCTCCAAATTCGACATGAAGGATATTGGTGCTGCAAACTATATTTTGGGCATGGAAATTAAGAGAGATCAGTGAAAGAGGATGCTTTGGTTAAACTAGAGGAAGTATGCCGAGACAATATTGCAGAGGTTCAATATGCAGGATATTAAATCGGTGAAGGTTCCTATTCCTGTATGCATAAAGCTATCTATTGAATAGTGTCCCAAGACACAAGAAGAAGAGGAGGATATGTCCCATATTCCATATGCAAGTGTAGTGGGAAGCCTGATGTATGAAATGGTCTATAATAGACCAGACATTGCACATGCAGTGGGATTATTATGTAGGTTTATGTCAAAACCAGGGAAGGAGCATTGAAGAACAACGAAGCGAATTTTCAGATATTTCAGTGGCACTAGTGATTATGGTTTATGCTACCGGGATTGGATAGAGCTTTGGACATCTGTGGTTTTGTTGATGTAGACTGGGTTGGACATCTAGGCAAAACAAGATCTAAAAGTGGGTATGTGTTTAGCCTATTTGGAGGTGCAATCAATTGGATGAGTAAAATATAGTCTGTAGTGGCTCTTTTAACTGCAGAGGCAGAATACATGGCAGCCAGTCATTCAAGCAAGGAATCAGTTTGGTTGCGTAGATTGTGTTCAAGTATGGGTTTGGTGCAGCAAGCTATAAGGATAGACTGCGATAACCAAAGTGCAATTTTCTTAGCTAAGAACCCTTCCTATCATTCAAAGACAACACATATTGATGTTCAATATCATTTTCTAAGATATATGGTTGAGGATAAAATAGTGTTACTGGTAAAGGTGGACACTTTGAAAAATGTTGCAAATGCGTTGATGAATTCTGTGAGAACTGAGAAGTTCTCTTGGTGTAGAGAAATAATGGGTGTTGCAGAGCTGGACTAAGCTCTCCTATGGCACCATGCAGAAATAAAACAACAAGTGGGAGAATGTTTGGTATGTGTTATATTCTTTCCACGATTAGTCTAATGTGCAGTGGGTCACAAGGGGGGGTGAAAGCCCCCTCTATACATTGTACCGGGTGTAGCAGGGGTGTCACAAGGGGGGCGGCATCCCCCCTATTCAGGGTCAGGGCCAACACCCAGCAAAAAAAAATTTGGACCCTATTTTTCGGTGGGCGGACCCGCACATGGTTTTGTGCATGGGTTTGCACATGGTTTTGGGGCATGATGGTTTTTGGCCCCTAGTATTTTATAGATCTGGTCAAGGGAACTACAGCTATGTTCTAATCCAGGGTTAATGGATTGGGGTTTATGAATGCTTCAGCATGTATATATATGTGTTGTAACACTAAAAGAAATATAATGAAAAATCAAGTTGGTTTTAACCCTATAGTTTAACATATATTTGAAGAAATGTGTGATGTGGATTAGGCATATCTAGGTAAATTTCTCACTTGAGTTTGAATCGTGAGCATTGATATTGTCTCTTTTATGATTGTGGAAAGTTACATGAAGTTCTGGCCAGTGGTCTAGAGGCTAGCCTATAAAGGTAGCTCAGATCTCTGGAATGTTGGCATTAAACTGGAGGATTTAGGTCATAACTGCATGAAATCCTTGTTGTGTGTTCGATTAGAGTGCTAGGTTAGTGAAAAATGGTTCCAGCTCATGGATTTATCACTTGGGGTGGTAGTTCAACTACTGAGTGATTTGTAGTCCCTATAGGATGTTAGTAAGCATTCAATTTGTAGGCCTCACTTACTTAACTAGAACTTGGAGGTTGGTTCATGTCATAGTGACAGTCGTCTAATGTTTACCTTGGCGAGCTTGTGAATTTGGGTAAATGTGGGGTCAACAATTACAATTTGGTATAGCTCTAAAGACCTAGCTATTCGAGCTACTTTGACTAGCGTTGACTAGCATGGAAAATTTTTGTTTGAATTTATGAAATATTTGAGAAGGACACATTAATTGGCACAATATTCCAGGAGATATAGGCACTTTCACCTATATTGACCACAGGATTGACTACACACTTTGACTGCAGAGATTCTCTCTCCATTGAATAGGTTTGAATGCTTTGATCGAGATTGTTTTGACCTCTGTTTAACTATAAAAATAAGTTGAATTTTATGTCCTTCTATTGAGTTTCTTTAGAGGTGTTGACCATTGAGTTTGTGGATTGGTTAGGGCTCATTTGACTATTGTTGACTTCGAAAAAATTTCAGATTTTGACATTTGACCAAAATTGACTTTTTGAGGTTCATTATTGGTTGGATTTTGGTTTGTGTATTTGGATAGTCAAAAGTTTACATTAATTCATGCTGGATTGGATTTTTTTACTCTCTACTGAACATTTTATGACAATCTAATAAGAAGAATAATTTGAAAGGTTTTCCCCTGTTATCGGGTTTTCCCCTAGTATTTGGCCAATTATTATGTCTCTTGTCATTTCTTCTCATTGTCTCTTATTTCATATCTCATTTAATATTCTATGTACATTTTTTATTGATTACTAGAATATTAAATTGGTTTCTAAATGAAGTTAAGAATTGGGCTACAATAATTGTAACAACATAGAACAATGGAAAATTAACATGGTTTCATAGGCAAGTTGAAGAGAAAATACAAAAGAGATAAGAAATAAGAGAAAACATATTTGAAAGAAGTTGAAGGAGCCTATTTTATTTCAACAAGGTGCCTACTTCTTTATTCAAGGACACTAATAAGTTGGCTCAGTCATCAAACTTTGTTTCATGGAATATCAAGTTAGAAGTTATATTGGATGAGAATATTATTGTGGAATATATACAAGGGAAGATTCCTGAGCCTCTGAAGAATTATCCTAAAGCCACCAAGTCTAAGTATAAGAAAGGTGTTCAATATTAAGAAAATTATCATTTATGGTTTGCAAGATAATTTACTCGTTTTTTCTTGTAATTTGAAGAAGTCCAAGGATATGTATGATAAGCTTGTATGGATGTATCAAGTCAACAAATTTAACTGCATCCTCTCCTTGAAGAACAAACTAAAATAATTAAGATAAAAAGGGGGAATTCTACAACTTTATCAATAATCGCTAAAGAATACACACTTGTAAACTAAGTAAGCATTCCCATTTCCTCTATTGGAATGCCTGAGGAGCCTTTCCACTGGACCTTAAAGGATCCATTACTTGGGACTAGTTCCTAAGACTGATCAAGCCTTATCTTATTCTTTTCTCTTTTCACTACATCCTTGTATTGAGGGCTATAGAAAATATTCAATGGAGGAATTTCTTCTACTTTTAGAACCGCTTTAGTGGAAGGGAATTTTGGTATGATTCTATATCTATATCCTCTGAAGATTCTTTAATATATTTCATTGTCTTGAAATTTTTTCAGGATTATTTTAGGTTTCCTGAAACTTCACCTATGGAGTAGTCTGAACAAATTGAGATGAATCAATTGAAAATTTCAAGGCTTGGTTATATTCATTCCACGTATCCTCTAACTTAGAATCAGGCACACCTTCATCTGTTTGGGAATGGGTAGAGGGATCAGTTACTCTTAGCTGAGAAGAATCAACAATGTGTGAGATCAGTTACATCAGTAAAATCTTTCCCTTGAGAAACATGCAATGAATCCATGGGGAGATTAACCACCCTAGAAGCTCTGTACTAGAGAAACTGATTCATTTCCTCAAGATTTATTTTTTCTTTTCCATATTGAATCACCATGGAATAAGAGAATTTTTTTTTGAAACAGATCATCAAAATTATCAGGTTCATGCGTAAATTGTCTAATACTTTGCGTTGATGCAATCTTCTTGATAACAATACTAGGATTAAATTTTCTATTTGACACAATAGGAAAGTTCATTGCCTGAATATATTTAATCTCAATTAATGCATGTTTATAATTATCCAAAGCGTAAATGCCAAATTGAGTCAAGAAAGGGGGCCACATCTTCTTATTAGCTTCTCTAAGAACTTTATAAATTCCATTACCCACTCTCTAGTAGGAAATCATTTTACACAATAATTTATCTGAGGAAAAAATTACAGTACATGAGGGTTAGCCAAACTCCCATATACTTTGATGTAAGTGAAATATTGTTCACCAAATCATTTCCCTACTCGCATAAGATCATTTTCAACCTCTTGAGATATCCGCGGTGCTTTGGTATCAAATATTACTTGATAAATTGGCAGCATGACCATATGGAAAATATTTTATAAATGCTAATGTTATTTGGAATCCCATATAATATCATGGTAAATATGGATGGGATTTGGGTCTTGTAAAGTCCATTTACATCCCATAGATGATAAATCCATGGAAAAACAAAGGGCATCCACAATATATGCACTCATATAGAAAGGAGGAAAAATATTTTGAGAAACATTGCTGCCACTTCTAAAAGGTAGGATATGGGTGGAAATACTGTCAGAAATAATTTACCCCCAATCAAATATAAACACCTAAAAATCCCCATCAATTAGAAGTACCCATTGATCTGAGAAATTTTGTAGATTATTCATTGCATAAATCCTACACATCATAGCGACAATTTGAGAATAAGGGCCAACAAGATAATCAACAATGTACTTTTTTTTTTCTTCTCTTTCGTGCTTAATTGAATCTTTCCTCCAACCTCTGTTTCATTCATATGCACGCCTATGTTCTTTGAGGAATACTTCAATGTAAACTTTATCATCTTTCAATTGAGGCTCTGGTAGATGATACATCCTCTATAAATATTCACTAGAGAATGACTTGATGGCTATGTTTTTTTTTGTGACAATCCTCTTATCATCAATGTTCAAATTATCAATGGCCCATCAGACCATGTCGGTATAGGGAAAAAATTTGGTTCAGGCTGCAATTATATGAAGAAAATAATTTTTTGCATCACTGAAAGTGGTTTATGAAATTGGAATAGAATCATCATCAATCACTACTTTCTTAGTAATTATGGGATTTTCATCCTCAAAACATTCATACATTTCCTCCCATTTCAAATTTCCATAATCTCTTGAGCATACTGTATGAGAAAAAAAATTAGGAGAAAGGATCTTGTGTACCTTTTGTTCAAAACTGGGAGCAACACGTTGTTGTTGTATTAGATTTTTCTTTTTCCTTTTTGTCTCCTTCCATTTCTTCAGTATTTTGAGAATTAGAATGATCATGTATCAAAAACATAGAGATGGGTAAGATACTTCCTCTTGTTGAGACTTGGAAAAAATTTAATTTACAATATAAATCCTCCCCATTCTATCAAATATCACTAATGATAATGAAATAAATATAAGATTTTATATTTTCAAGAAACATTACTCATGTATCCCCAATCATTAAATGTACAAGTGTGCACCACGTGGGTTGGTCATATCACCTCATCGGGAGGAAAAATATCGAAAATTTGTAAGTTAAAGAGTTACGATATTCCAATCTTTATATGTGGGAAATATCCAATATAATGGTTATAAATGATTCAAAAATTTTCTGATAAAAGGAGGGGAAAAAATATTGGGGATATGGAATATCGATAGTTCTTAAATAATACCCCGATGAAATAACTCTGGTGTGAAGGACTTCTAATATGTTTTATTATAATATTATTAAAGGATATCACAGTGTTATCACTCGGATTGAACCTCAGCCTGAAAAAGGCAATTCCAAGGTAGCCTCAAACCATGATCAGCCAAGTAGTTAGCCCTATTAGGCAAGGAGAGGGCTCTCTCTGTAACGATCATAAACAAAATGATTGATTAAAGAAGATATTAGGTTAGGTATATTAGCTCAGGGTTTTTATTTTGATTTTATAGGGTTTTTCTGGATTAGGAGGAGTCAAACAATAAGGACAACGAAATTAGGTCAAAATTGGCAGGGTGTTCTATGGGGCAAGGTAGGTACAGTGGTTTAGTACTTTACGGTTTATATTATGGAATGATCGAGATAGGTGACGAGCTAGAAAGAGCATGGTGAAATCATGTTTTCTTTCTAAACTGAAGAAATTACAAACTGTGAATATTTACCCAAAACAGAGCATATGAGAATGGATTTTGCTTATCTAACTTGCAAACATTCAATTAATAGCAATGAAATGATGGATTAAATAAATAATACATGTAAACACATGAAAAGAGAAGGTTAAGCTAAACTAAACACCATACCACAAGGATCCCATAAAAATAGCTGCAAATTTGATTAATGTCTAGGCCAAAACTGATACAAAATTTTGTCTCTTCAAAAGCCAAAACTCCAAATGAGTCTAACCATTACAATGACTGAAAAAATACATCATATATACCTAGAAACCACTCTTCCTAACCTCAAGGAGTCAAATCCATGAGATGGGAATCAGTTACACCTAATGCCAAGCAAGAAACTGAAGACTAAGAAGACCTAACAATTTGCCTCTAAAAGAGAGGAAATTGATTCATTTGACCTCTAGAGGACTCACCTAATGTATCTACCTTATATGAAAGTAAAAACATGACATTTACATTCATAATGACCATTTATATCAGTAATTTCTTCATTTTCCAAAGTAAAAAGTCAAAATGGAGTGAAACTTCAAAATTTGCTGAACACTGAAAAAATGCATTTTTCTGGCAAACACACGGCGCCCAGGCACAAAAAATGGCCTCTTTTGCAAGAAATTTTTGAGTGCCTTTCCGGTGTCAAAATCAGCTCCATGATAGCTCATTGGAAATATCTCTGAGTCTATTTTTCAAATATGCCTCCAAGTTCCAAAATTGTGGTCATTTTCCCCGTCAAAAAGCCGATCTCCCAATACTGGTAAACAATCAACGACCAAGTCAAAAAGGAGGTAGAAATATGAAAATTTGGTAGTTTTTTTCATTTTGGAGGGACCAGTTCTCCTCCAAAATTTCTAAAACTTTCAAGGGTTGATGTCTTCATAATTATGAACATGATTGTGGTGGCCATTTTTCATTTTGAGACCGCAAAAAAGAGCGCAGCGTCCAGGTCACTGTGCCATTGGTAGAATTTCCGTGTGCCAAAAAGACTCAAAAAACCAAAAATGAACTGAAGTGCCAAGTGTGCCAAAATTCACTAAAATTTGTGAGGGTAATTTCTAATCAAGTGCTTGAGGCATGAAGAGACACCTCAGCAAGTATATCTAACCTCTCTTTCTCCTCTTTCTTAGTCAAGCTTTCAATCTTAGCATTAGCTCTTTTGAGCTTGGCCAATGCAATTCTCTCTTTCAGTGCATGAACTTTGAATCTTGTTCTAAAAAATTCATTGTCCTTGTTTTCATTATCTAGAAACCTCTCCAAATGTATATTGGCTCTATCAAGCCATGATTCCCTTTCCTTTCTAATCTCTAGGGCAAGCAGCTCACTTGGTGTGAGATGCTCTACCAACTCAACTTCTCTCTGTCTCTCAAGGGCTAGAGCTCTTTTCAGCCCTCTAGTCCTTGGTATCTGTCTTGAAATTTGATCCTCCTCATCATCTATCTAACCAAATATTTCCAAGTTATCCTCCAATAATGCCTTGGCCTTTTCTGCCTCTCTTTGTGCTTTGATGATCTTTACCTCATTGATGATTTGTTTAGCTTTCAACTGTTGATTTTCTTGCTCAAGAAAATTAATCACATATTTTTCTCTGTCAAGATTAGCTTGAAGTTCACTAATATTTGCTTCTTTGCCTTTGATTTCTGCACTGGTGATTTTATCCTCATCTTCCTCATCTATGTCAATCAGCTGAAATTCATGCTCTGTTTCATGTTTTTCCTCCTGTTCATCAATTATTGGCTCTTTATCCTTTTCCTTTCCTTTGTCCACATGTTTTCTTGATGAAGAAGGCATGGTCCCTTTCACTCCAAGTTAAGCAAACACATGCCTGTAGCCTCTCTGATAAGTCTTGGGAAATGACTCAACATCAGTCAAATTAGCCCAAGTTAACTCAATGTCCTCCTCACTACTTGATGACTCAGAATCATGATGTTATGGTAGTGAAGGATTATAGAATGGTGAAGAAGAAGGATAAATATGGGGTGAATGACACTGACTTGGTGATGATGTATGAGCAGTAGGCTGAGATGGAGGAGTGGATATGGGAGGATGAGATGATGAGGGGGTACTCTGCTCATGTTGACTAGGTGGGGCGGTGAAAATTTCATTTGCTATGAATGTGTCCCATGGAATGTTCTTTTTCTCAAGTTGATGCATGAATATCATCTTGATGAAAGAGTGGTGGAAAAAACTCTGCATTTTATGATTATAATCTCTCTTTTTTGCAATGTATTCCATCTTGTCAATCTTGCAGGACAGATAATAGGGTATGTGAAGCATTTTGACTCTAGTGAAATACATGAGGAGACGGATATGATATCAATAGAGTCGAGAAACCTCCCCTCATAGGTGAATTATTTAATGATTATTTTCATCATAGGGACATATCAGTCAAGAATATGACAGAAAGGGAAAATTGTCTTTTTTTCATCCTTGTATCGAGGTTTAAGATATGGTTCATAGTAGCTCTGATCATGGTTTCCTTGTTTAAACCATTTCTCTCCCACATTATGGATCCATGTAGCAGCTAAAATGGCATTAGTGGACATGGTAAAAGTAACCCCAGCAAGAGTGACCTACCTATCATGAAGATTGGTAATGAACAACCTTCTCAACATAGGGTGATACTGGATTGGCTGCACTTTCTCACAAAACTCAAAACAACTAACATGTTTAAAACATGACACGGTGAGGGGAGAAGCCGTGAGCTCTTTTGTGGTTGTTGGTTCATATATGAGGATTTTCCCTCCTTTCTTACATGATTTCTTATTTCATGTTTGTTCCTCATTGACACTTATGTCTTCCTCTTCAGACATTGTGGACTTGAAGGCTTGAAAACCCTAGGGTAAATGGAATGAGATGAAGGGAGTGAGATGTGAAATTAATAGCTTAGGAAAATGGAGGGAGTGACTGTAAATGAAAACCCTAGGATTTAATAGTGTTTATGACTAATATGTGTTTAGGGACATGAATATGGATATGATGCATGAAAATGGGAAGGAAATACAAACTAGGGTTTCATAGCAATAAGCACTTCAAATTTCTTATGAAACACCAAATACATTTAAACGAGAGGTTTCTTAGGGTTCAATTACTATTTTAAAGCCCTTTGAAGAAATTTTTGAGGAAATGAAACTTGCTAAAGGTTGTGAAACCCTTTGAAACCCTGCCTGAGAAAACACGTAGTGTCCTAGATAAATGCACAACGCTCAGGAAAATGCGCAGTGACAAAGGGTAAACATGTAGCACCTGTGTTATTTGGTCAGCAGTTGTCAGGAAAATGCATAGTTCCTGAGGTTAAATGTGCAACGTCCGGGAAAATGTGCAACAACTAAGGGTAAACGTGCAGTGCCCCTTAAATTTGACTCAAAATTCTCATAAAACTTGAAATTTCTCCTTTGTTGGAAACTCCTGCTAGATGAATAGAGGAAATGACTTGCTTTGAGGTGTTTGAATGGATTTATAGCTTATTGGTTTTAAATTTTAAATTTTAATTACCCACTTTTCCTATGTTCACTTTTCCCTTTCGACTTTGGCACTGATACTCTTTATCTTTATGAATTTTTTGGCATTTTGCAGTTTGATGAAGACATGGAGTTTGGCTTTCTTTGCTCTACTTAGGCCAGAAATGATTGCATTTGATAGCTTGGGATGAATTTATTACATATGAGAAACACAAAATTACATTTGGAAAAACATAAATAAATTACATATTGAATTTTATGTCAAAATGACATTTTGATATAAAAGTCATTAAACTCAACAATTACAACTCTAAAATTATGATAATTACATCATGATGATATTCTACATAGGAAAACACAATTTCTTATTTATTCTCTCTCGTATATTTTCTGACCTCATTTGAAATGGAGGAGTGACCTTGAAAAATAAAAAACCTAATGACCTAATGGGACTTCTTTAGACCTAACTTTCATGAATAAGCTTTGATTTAACAAGACTTCCTGGTCAAAGAGCATTTCCATAGGTGTTGTTATGCTCAAGGAGACATGAGAATGAGTTAGCAATGTGAATCTCTAAGGGAGAGTGAATTGTATTGACAAGGAAAACCACCAGTGGAACAATTTTATATAATGACCTAATGGAATGATTGAAAAATTATTTAGAGTGGGACACCTAATATGCATATGCAAAAATGTGTTTTGATCCTTGGTGGAAGTATGAAAATACTGAAACTAACACAGAGGAACTAAATATCGGGTATGAGTGGTATCATAGGCACGAGATATTATCACAAATGATATTGGAGGTTTGTAATATTGTAAAAAACTTCGCAAGAAAGTTATGATGGATGAAATTTTCATTATGACACATGTCAATATATAAGTTTGTGGTTCCGATAGGAGATTACAATAATGTTTCAAGGTTCAAAATGTAGTAAAAACCCTTTGAAAATGTATCTTTTGAGTGAAGTATGGATTGGGGAAAAATCACATCAGGATTATGTTTTATCGTAACTTACTCGAAAGAAAAGTTATAATATAAAGGAATTTCGATAAGTTAAAATCTATGCTATCATGTGTATTTAAAGTGTAGGGCCTAACGGATCCTCGTGCCTTTGTAATATATTTCAATTTTAACTCGGATATAAAATCTCTGATAAAAGGGAAATCCTTAAAGCTTGTGAAAGCTATCATATAACTAACTCTAATTTATTATTTATTTCCTAAAGTAAAAAGCTTTATTAAAAGGAAATAAAACTTAAAAATAAAAAGGTACCCGATTTATTATTTAAATTTAAGTATAATGGGGGGTTTTTGAATTCTACAATGATTAGAAACATACTGCGTGAATCAATTATCTCTGTTAAAAAAAATGAAATTACAATCAACAAAAGATGTTGAAATTTACATGGTTTAAAACAACTCTAAATAAAACAAAACTCATTACCTTGAAAAATATGTAACTTGTTATGTATAAGAACCAATATTATCTTTTTTATTCATTGTATCAGTTAGAAAGATAAAATAAATAACCATTGAAGCTTCACATTAAGATAGACCTTTTGTCACTGGTAGAGCCATTGTTGGCAGCAAGCATCCATAGCCTCGACAAGGCTACCATTTAACCAAATTATACCAGTATACCATCCAATATAATATATATTTAGAACTATTAATTTCTTCTTAAAACATTTATTTTATTATTTGAAATCCATTGTCCTCATTTGGTGGCCAGATAATAACAATGTCATTCACAAGTTGTAATGATATTGAACAAGTCGACTCGTGATGAGACCTTTTATCTTATAGCATTTTAGACTACAAGCCATTATCTTGGTTTTATAGCCAGAGGTGATCATTTCAATAGAATTAGTTCCCCATGATCATCGTAAGATGGCTCATAATGAGATCTCTTATGTTTCAAGTTTAAGTATTTTTGAATTACAGTCTAAAAATGTTTATATTTATGGATGGGGACGTAAAACCACTTCTTAAGAGATATGGATAACAATTGAGGTCATAAGGTGCTTTAGATTTGAAAAAATCTTTATTTTTTTAGATACTAAAATGATATATCAAAGGATAACAAGATCTTGTAATGATGTGAGTTATGAAATATTCACAAAATAATGGAGGTAAAGATATCAAAGATTAAAATAGGTCCAATCTTAAATTTCAATGTAGTAATTTATTTCTAGATAATCTCCATTAATTGATAAATTCCATATTAATTATGAGAAAATATAATTATAGAAAACCAAAATACGAAGTCAAAAAATTATTATTCAACACAACTAGTCTAAGAACACCGATATCTACATATGATTATTTACATATTTACAATTAGAATATGCATTCTTCATGAAAATTATTTTTTCAATATTTTCCCATTCACGGGGAGAGAATATCTCTTACCCTGTAAATCTTGGAGAATAAAGGTGGATGGGCCAATATTTTCAATGATATGAAATAGACCAAACCAATGTTTCTATAACTTTGTATGTTTCCCTTTTTCCTCATGGGATTTGTCCAATTTCAAAACAAAGTCACCGATTTAAAAAGTTTTATTATCCTTTGAATTAGCATCAAACCAAGACTTAACTGTATTCTGATGTTTGGTATGAATCTATTTGGATTTATCTCTTTCCTCTTCAAGTTTCAAAATTTGAGACAATCTCAATTTTCAAGAAGAGAAAGGTTGCACCTCAATGAATTGCACTAGGGCTAGTGAAGGCAAAGATAAATTAGGAGGTAATAAAACTTCTTTTCCATATACCGAGTGATAAGGAGAGGTTCCCAAATAAGCTTTATGAGTAATCCTTTCATCCCATAGAGTAACGATTAAATCCTTACGACAATTATTTTGGTTATCATCAATATTTCACTGGATTATTCTCAAGAGGTTTTTATTTGTGGATTCAACTAATCCATTTGCTTGAGGATATTAATTTGAATAATATTTAAGTTTAAAACCTCTCTTTAATTCAAATTTAGTAATAACATTACTAGAAAATTAGGAAGAATTATAAAAAACGATAGTATTATGTAGGCCAAACCTGGTAATTATATGTTGATTGATGAAATCCATAAAAATTTCCAAGTTGACTACCTTTAAAGGAATTTCTTCCACCCATTTGGTGAAATAATATGTATTAGTTAAAATATACTTCTGCTTTTAGAATAATTTGGAACAATCTCACCTATAATATCCAACCCCCATTGTTCAAAAGGTTGTTCGATATTCACTGTCTACAGGGGCAAGGATGGCTTATTTTCTCTTCCTGAAGTTGTTTAGCAAACTTTACATTTTATTACATAAGCATGTGTGTATTTAAACAAAGTAGGACAATAATAACCAGCATGAAGGATTTTGTGAGCAGTAGTATCTTCACTATAGTGTCCTCTAGCTGATCCATCATATAATTCTTGCAAGACCTTTTCTACTTAAGGTTATTCTAGACATATGAATAAGATAGAATCATAATTTATCCTAACCAAAACATTATCAACAAGTTGATATTGGTTAGCTTTAAGTCTTATGGATATGTTTTTCTTGTAATTGATTTCAACTGGTGCATAATCATTTTTCAAGAAAAAAATTAAATTAGCATATTCAGATTCAGTATTGGTGATACATACCTATGAGATTTGAATAGTATTACCTGAACCTTCTTCAGCTGAATTATCATATGCTGCATTTATCAACCTGCAAAAACATTGACCTCTAATTATTTTAGCAGGTTTAATTTCTAGGTCATACTATTGCAAGGCTATAACCCAATGTAGCTCTCTTTTCTCCTAATTCGCTTTGCATAAGAAATTTTCTTAATGCTGGAAAAGGTACAATTACTTTAGTATTTTTTTTCAATATAAAATGTATAAAGTGTTTCACTGACTTAAATACTGTGAAAGCTTGTTTTTCTAATTCTGAATAATTCAATTATGCTCCTTGGAGATTGGAACTAAAAAAGGAAATGGGAGCTTCAACTTGTTGCATTAAAACTACTACATAAGACTACTCGAACGCAAAAGTATATAAGACAATTTCCTTAGAAAAATTAGGTGATGATAGTGAAGGAGCATCTGTTATGGCCTGCTTTATAGATTCAAAATATTTTTTTTCATTTTGTCCCCACTTGTATATTTCCTTCTTTTTAATCATGTTTTTTAGAGGAATAAAAATCTATGAGAAATATAGGATAAAACGTTTAACAAAATGATTTGGCCAAGAAAGGATTGCACAAACATTTTATTATGAGGTAATGGAATTTAAGAAATAGCCATAACTCTTTCTAGATCTATACCAAATCCTTTTTTCCTTCACTAAGAGAACATAATTATTTCTTATGATTTAAAGAAATCTCAAAATTTATTCATCTTTCAAAGATTTGTTTTAAATCGTTAATATGACTATTGTGGTTCTTTGAACAGATTGTAATGTCATCTAGATAAACCAAAAATTATTTGTTAATCAAACCTATGAAAGCTATGTCCATAGCTCATTGGAGGGTAGATCCAGTATTAATCAATCTGAAAGGCATCTTCTGATATGCATATGTTCCCCACTTGGCCCTAAACTTGGTCTTTAGTATGTATTTGGTATGCACAATAATTTTATTATATCTCAAAAATCCATCTAAGAATGACTTCAATTCAGAACCTGCCACAGACTGTAATATTTGCTCCATTGGAGGTAAAGAAAAATTTTGTTTTTCGCTTGCCCTATTTAAATTTCTAAAATCAATAAAAGTTATATCGTCCTCATTATTTTTTCTAAATGGAACTATATTTGAAACCCATTTTTAATGTTTGACTGGAAAAATAATTTTAGCTTTTAATAGCTTGTTTAATTTTGTCTTAATTTGAGTTTCAAGATTAAGATGAATTTTCCTAATTTTTTTTGGAGAGGTTTTTGTATCGGGAATCATAGGTATAGTGTGTTGAATTATATGTGTATCATATGTTTTTAAATAATCATACCTCTATGAAAAAATATCTTTGTATTTGGTTAACAAATGTATGAAAGAAAAATATTCACTAGGTGAAAGTCCAAGGCCTAAATTGATATTTTGGGGTTTTTAATTAGACGCTAGATTAACTAATTAAAATATTAAGTTACTTCTCTGGAGTTTAAAATTGGTAAATTTCTTGAATATATCCTTCAAATCATATAATTTTTTTGATTTCACAACAGGCTTTGGAAAATAATTCCCTTCAGAAGATTTTTTAAGTTTCTTATCATGTTCATCCTCATCTATGATTTGATCTAAATAATAACCTTTTGTTAAAAAACTTATGATGTCCTTATCATCATTTAATAATCACCAATTAGTAATATTATCAGGAATGGAGGGTCGAAAAATCAATTCGATCGAAAACCTGTCAGGACTGAAATCCTTTAGTGGAAGAAGCTTTGACGCAAACTGGCTAAGAGATCAGCACTAGCATTTTGCAGTCTGCGAATTGTGTTTATGTTAAATGTCATGAAATGAGTAATCAAATCTTAAATTAAATTTTGATAATGTTTCAGGTGATTGAAAAAATAATTAATGTTGTTCCTTACTTGTTTTATAACAATTTATGAATCACCATAAACCTTAAGATATTTGACATCTAGACTGATAGCCTTTTGTAAAACTTGTACTAGTGCTTCATATTCAGAAACATTATTTGTACAGTCAAATTCCAATATGCATTCCAACATATTTTTTTCCTCCATTCATATTAATTAAAATTCATCTGACCCCTTCACCATCGCTAGACTTTTATTCATATAAATAAAGAGTCCAAAAAAATTCATCGCTCTTATTTACAGTATTATCTACAATATTAATACATCTTGATGAATCTTCTTGCAGGAAATTTTTGAGTTGTGATAAAACAGAATCAATAGGAAAATGAGAGTTCAAAGTTGGAAAACTACCAAAGAATGATTCCGAAGAGTCATTTCCAAGGATATTATTAGTGAAAACTATTGGTTCATTTTCCTCATCTAAATTAGTAATGGAATATTTCATGTTCTTTTCCCTATCTACATAGATTTTATTGGGTTTTAAATTATAAGGGAGCCACATATGTGACCAATATGTTGCAAAGTAATCATGTATTTTCTCATACCAATCCCTACTTATGATAAAAACATAAAACTCGGGGATATCAACAACCATTATATCGATTATTTGAAAAAACTTTGAGTTTGAAGATAGTCTAATTAGAACAACAATAATTTCTCCTAAGACTTTGACTTTTGTTCTATCAAGTTGGAAAATTTTCACAACAAAATTTTGACGTGTAACATTCAATATGATACATACTGAATAGGGCATAATATTTGAAGAGGAACTTGATTCTACAAAAACATTGTGAACATTCTCATTAAATATTTCAAAAGTAAAAATAAATGAGGCGTGTGAGAATTATATGTATCTCGAATTAGAATGTCATCAAAATGATCAATTTTATCAATCGGGATATTTGGGGGTTTGTGTTTTCTTTTCTAGGATTTTGAGGTAACAAAATTTGAAGGCAATTGAGATGAAGGAACTGCATTCAATTCATTAATTAATAATTTATGTTGTTTTTTAAGTTTACTGACCTCATATAAAGTAATATTAGCTTTAGTATTTCTCATGTACTCAACTATATTATATTCGATGTTATAAAAAACTATCAGATTTTTTGAGGATGTAAGTGCAAGTGGAGGAGATATAGAAGTACCTAGAGAAGGATTAGAAGGTTGAGAAGGATTCTTCTTAGATTTTCCTTTCTCTTCAGTTGGGGAAAAAATAGGTTTTTTATTCTCCTTGATGAAGTATCTTCATCTGATCCTTTGGTTCTAGTACTTACTTGTAGCACTTCTTCTTCTGCTTCATTCTCTGAAGTAGTTACAATAAAGTCCCATAAACCATAGGCTTGAATATTTCTTCTTCTTTATCATTGGAAGAAGTAGATGCTTCCTCCTCCTCTTCATCATCATTGGACTCTACATTTGATATTTCGGTTGGTGGTGGAGATTGTGAAGGATGATTCCTTTTAAAAGGTTTAAAATATTTTTTAGAGGATTCAACCACTTGTTTCTTAATTTCAGCGATATCATTGGACATTGTCTTAAGTAATTTCTACAATCCTTCCAAGTCAAAAGGGTATTTAGAAACCTTTTTCTTGGAATCTTCTTTGAAGGTCACTTTCTAGATATGCTTCCTTTCTTCAATGGTAGATTTATTTTCAAGAGCTGGAACTCTTTTCTCAACAGATATATCTTTTTTCATGTTGTCTAGAAATAATGTTTTTTGAGCCCTATCTTCAAACATGGAAATATTTGAAGGAAGAGAAATGATATACCATTAAATTTGAACATCTACACTAGGTCGGGAAGCAGTTGGGATTTTATTTAACAATTTGTTGAATATTGAATTGAAGTATTTGATTTTCTCATTTGGTGTAGTTTTAAGATTTGATAAATCATTAATAAAAGTGGAAATAGTTCGATAATCACCAAAAAAAATTTATAATTGTTCTTCAAATTTATCAAAGTCTGTGATTGATCCATCTGTTAAAGAGAATTACCAAGACCCTGCTAACCCTTCAAATGTATAGGGGAAAAGTATACAAACTAGATATTCCTCTGAAACTCCATTTAGACTGATTGTTAGCATAAATTTATGAACGTGTTCCTCTGCAGGTGGTTTATCTCACTTATATTTAGGAAACCATCTTTATAGATGCTTACGAATAAGATGTAAAGGTGGTTTCATTGCAACTGCTCCTTGATTATTCCATGGTCTGTTATGTTGATTAGGTTGATTTTCAAATATGTGAGTATTAGTTCCAGAAGAAATTGTACTTGATGTAGATCATGTGGAAAAATTTATAGTTGAAGAATCCCCCCTGTAGTAATATTGTTTATAATAGTACTAGTTGTCTGTGAAAGAGGAATGTGAGTGGGAGAAGGAGATAAAGGATGATAGGAAGAAGTTAAAGGAGACTGAGAAGCAAAGTTGACAACAAGAGTATGAGGTGAAGAACAAGGTGTAATCCTGCTAGCTCATGAAGAATCTATTTCTAAAGTATTTCTCTTTCTATGATGAGTGCGAAATTGAAATTGAAATTTTTTGACTCCAAGATTTTCACTCTGAGATCTAGTTAGAACTCCAGAATATTTAAGAGATGAAGTAACACTTTCTTTAGATAAATCAGGTTGAGTAAATTTTTCATCAAATATGGAAATTACTTCCAACCTTTGAATTAATGTTTGTAACTCAGGGGATTCTGAAGTTGGTTCTACATGAGTAGAAGTCTGTCAAATTGGTTTCGGAAGTGAGCTAGGAGATTGAGTGGCTTATTCAACAACTTCAGATATAGAATTCAAATATTTGGAGTGTGATCTTGAAGTTGGTGGGTATTTTGAGGGTGAACAACTGTTTGTATGGCCTTTAGTATTAGGAGAAGAATTTTTTTCGATTCATAGTCATATGGCCCTCCTTCTAGTGCCAAAAACGTTGATGGTCCTGAATGACTACATCAACATTGGGGATAACCATCCAATCAGGACCTTAGAGCAGATCCTTTTCCGTTTGGAGTGATGGCTCCAAATGGAGTTATGGGACCAATTTCCATTTCTATAAGCTAATGAAAAATGAAATGAATAAGGATATATTACTCTAATATGACAAAAATCTGATATATAAATTATTATTAGTTATCTATCTATCTATGTATCCCGGGAAAGATGATAAAATATGTGTTTTGGAAAGATTTCACAATTAACATGGCAATGTAGATTATTATATAATTATGAGTATAACTTAGAGAGAGGAAACTAATTTAATTAAATATTTAATTTAATTAAATATTTAATTAAATTATTCATTTAATAATCACACATATAGAGATCTCGTTATTCACATATAATTAACAGATTCCATTCATACACATCAATAGTGATTATGAGAGATTGTTTCGACATATATACTGTGAATAATAAAAAATACCATTCTACTCTAAGAAAATAAGTAGATAAGGGATAATAGTACCTGATACACCATTGATCTTCTCATGATAAAAAAGTCGATGATGCAACTTCAGATTACGAAAAAATAAGATACAATAGTGCCCCTTAAACTTCTTTTTTTACAAAATTCAGAACCTAGTCTCTATCCTCGAGAGACAATATATAGTTTCTTTACAAAATGATAAATATATAACACCAAAAAAAGTTTCCAATAAGTTCTTAACAAAAGAAAAAACAAATAAAAATATTATAATATAGTTACAACACATTTTATAAGCTTACAAGGAAGACTGTCCTTCAACATGATGTATCAATTCAAAGATTTTAATCCGATTTTTTAATTCAGGAGGAGATGTCGACTGAATCCACATTTGACTGGTGAAAATGGCATCCCTCAATGCTATCATCATTTGTGTGGTGGTATTCTATAAACATGGGAGCATGAGCTACTGATTGTGCAGTTTAACCAACAATTGCGAATGTATTTCCAAATAATTTTTTTTTAATTGATCTATAATATCGACCCTCTTCTTGGAAGACTCTTTCCACGTCTTTGTCAAGAATTTTATATCTGCTAGGGTGTCATCGGAGCAGCTCAGGATAAGATTATATTGAAGAAAATGATGATTAATTTCTTCTATTATGCTATTGGAAATGTCTTGAGCTTGATAAACATAAGCCTTAGCTTGTTTAATGTGGATGTCCCATTCTATAAAGATGATTTCATTATGATTTTCTTCAATCTTAGGTGGACTAGCCGATATTACTTCTTTGCTTTCTCGGACCAAGTCAGGAAACCATAAATATTCTCTTCTATCTCCTCAAAATAAATTATAATCTCAGTAGGTTGATTGACCAAGGATTCTACATTTTTATACTAGCCATGAATGAATTCCAATTTATGGCGAAAGACTATCTGTTGTTAAGAAAGAAGAGTGTTCAACTTTTTTGCCTCTTTCTTGAACAATTCTAACTCTGGATTGGCACTCAAGTGTTGAATCCTTTCCTGAAATAAATATATATGTGCATCCCTAACCTTCAAATGTGCATTTGTATGAACCTTAAGAGAATAAAATATTTGTTGAATTTATATCATCTGAGATTTCCATTGTTCCAATATTTTTTACTTCTTAGTTTAAATACTCTATTATAATAGAAAATTTCTTTCTTCCTCCTACTTGAGTTTTTTTTTCCCTCTGCAGCTTTATCAATAGTGGTTGAAGCATATGCACCTGTAAATAGGGTAAGGCTTCCCAATTCCTCTGTTGGAGTGGTTGAGGAGCATTTCCGCATGACCTCAAAGGATGTAATACCTGGTACTAAAGCCTGAGACTAATCAAGATTTCTCTTTTTCCTTTCTCTTTTCACTACATCCTTGTGTTGATGGTTGTAAAAAATATCCAATGGAGGAATTTATTCTATTTTCAAAACCACCTTAGAGGAAGGGAATCACATATAAATGAGTAAAACTATTTTGGGAAACATTATGACCACTTATAAAATCTAGGATATGGGTGGCTATACTATCTGAAATAACCCCGCCCCCCCCACATCAAATATTAACCCCTCAGAAGTCCCATCAGTTAAACATACCCATTTATCTGAGAACGTTTGTACATTAGGCATTTCATAAATCCTTCATATCATTACGGTAATGTGAGAATAAGTGATCTGATTAAGGTATGTTAATAAGGTTGTGCTAATTCCTGTTTCATAATTTGAAAAAAATATTTTATATGTACTTAAGGGTTCATTCTCTTGCAAGTTACTAAGTTTCACGAGTAATATTTTTGTTATTATGACCAATTTAACATAGAACAAAGATTGAACAATAGCAATAAGAAGTACAATACATCACCATATAACACATCAACACAAGGATTTGATGAAGGAGTTCACCCCTCCTAGGCTATGTCTCCTTGCTCCAACTTCCATGGTTTGGGCCTCAATATTATGCTTAAATTTGCAAAATGATGTCTTTACAATGCTTTTCTAATCCTAAAACCTATTCCATTGAATCTAAAACACTAAAAAATGGTACCTAGACCTCTTTCTACTCCTAATTTGGTTGAAACTGAATGACTTATGCTCAGACCTAATTTTCCCACAATTTGCTCCACCATTTGCACAAAATATGAGCTGGTCCTAGAAATCTGCCTGGAATTTGGAAAATTGTCCTACAATTTTGCTAATCGGCATCGCAAATTCTGGGACAGTTATTTTTGCTAATGACACCTGTGAACCAGATTAGCACTAATAAACCTCACTTACCATTAATTAAGCTATGATTAATAGTGATCTAGTGCTCTTCTTGTGTCCTTTGATGTTGGTCGCATGACTTGGGGAATGGCCCCCTCTCCCCTCGATGATGTGTTGATTAAAATTCAAATAAAGATGCAAATGTATATGGGTAAGAACCATTCCATAGATGAGTTGGTAGCATGGTATGTTAGTTGGGCGAAGGTCTTGTGTTCGACCCCAGCTCGTCCCTCTAGTCCATAACCAAAGTTTTACTATGTCGTGAGGATGACACGTGGCGACCCCGAGCTGAGCCACGTGCCTCCTCCTCACTGATATAAACAATTTCCAACAGACACAAAAATGCACCAACCACTACCTGCCACTTGGCAGTAAAACATTTTCTGGAGAACATGGTTGACCAACCTGTTGACATGCCCAATCAACATGCCACGTTAGCAGTACAGACTACTGACTGAGCTCCCTACCTTAAATTTTGTTTACCAAGTTTTCTTGTTTAGGAAAACAGATACAACTCGTTTATGAAGCCATGCGGAATCCATTTCACGTGAAACGAGTTGCGACAGATTCAGAGCGATGAACACTATGTGATCGTTTAGGTTTTGTGTCATTCTGAGAACTTTGATTTTTTAGCATAATTCTGAGCACCTGGCCATTCCTCCCCACTAGAAGCTTTTGTACTCCAAAATATCATATTTAGTTGTTGAACAGGTGAGGGTATAGTTCCCTCAGCTTCCCAATTTCAATCTATTTGTATTTTGAAGGATTTGTTCCCTTGAGCCCCACTCGAATATAGTTGACACTCCCTCTTTTCGATGCCTGTGTTCTTCTGTTGAGTATGGTGTCTTGTTGATGCTCAACAAAGAATTTTGGAGAAAAATCTTCAATAAATGTAAGTTTAACATTCTCTCCTTGATCTTCAATCAAAGGAGGCTCATACAATCTTAAATTTTCAATATTAACAAAAAAGTAAATTTTCATATATGAAGGCAAATCAAGCTCGGAGGCATTGTTTGTTGTGAAACCAGCTCCAAAAATATAAGAAAAGAGATATCAATGCCTTATAAATAAGCCACTTCTAGGGGGAAACCTCCAATACATTACATAAATGAACAATTCTTCGATGATACAAATGACAAAACCTCCTTTATATATATAGGAGTCCATGGAGCCACAATGTAATTCTACTGGGGCCACAATGTAACCCTAGCCAACCTAACAATAATAAGAAAAGGGCACAATAATAACAATATGGGGGTTACAGGGGTACGAAAATAATAACAAGGGGGTATACACTAACATAATAAGGGACTACAATATTAATATAGGGACTTAACATGCCCTTCTCCTTCAAACAAGTATTGTTCTCAATGCTTGATTATTTCTTGATGCTTCTGTATAAAATTCTCATCCTCCCATGTGGAATATTTTACAGAAAATTTCCTCCACTTTCTGAAATACTCTAAAATTAATCATAATTGTCAAGTTCTTGTTTCTATGACTGCTTCATAAATTCTTTCGATGTAATGTTTATCTTCTTGTTGTTTCATTAGATTCTGCACCAAGGTTAGGTTATCCTTTGAGAGTTGGAGAACTTGTTGTTGATGTTCCATTTGATCTTCCACTAATTTACATCCATATTAGCTATTATTTGATCCTTCAAACCATCCAAATTAGCCTCCATTTCTACTTTTAAACCATCTATGTCATCTTTGGTTACTCTTCGTAAGATCGAAACTTGTTGCACTTGGTACCGTAATTTTGATATCTCATACTGCAATTTTTCCTCTTCATGCGTCATAGTATAGCTTTTTGAGGGCTTAATGGGTATGGAATTATTTTTTGGAGGAATTATAGAACCAAATACTAATAAAAATTCTAAAATATTGAATTGGAATCACTTCAACTTCTTTTTCAAATAAATGTTATGCAATTTTAAAAACCAAATACACGCCTTTTTCTTTCTTTTTAGGAGATCGATATTGAAACTGAATCATCTCCGTTATTTTGGATATTCAATATCTAAAATTTGACCCTGAGGTAGCCCTTTGAATCCTCTTTCGAATGCCATAGGTCTGACCTGATTTGGATTCTTGAAGACAAAGGTATGCCCAATCTCCTACGATGACCTAATTATGGATTGGTTCAGTAGAGCGAACTTGTACGACTTGCCACGTGTCATTGTTTCCTCCTTCGGCTCTGAAATTGATATAGAAGAAACTATAGTCTGCGTAATTACATCCAAGTTTTAAAAAATCCCAATCCGATGCTCAGAGAGAGAGAGTTATGATGTTTTTCCCATGGTCACCTCTTTGAGATGAAATTCGGGAGCCTGAAAAATCCCTAACTTCCACAAACCATATCTCCAAAAATATTGTGAACCAAGCTTTGAAATTTTACGGCAATTTTCCTCAGGAGTTAGACTTTGTTCTCTAAAACGTTTAGTTTCTGAACCTTCCTAGAAACAAAATTATAGCGAAAATTCCATGATGACCTGTTTAGGTTAAACTTAGGAGTCCGCAAAAAGCCCTAAGTTCCACATATAATATCTCCAAAAATATTTCGAACCAAGCTCTGAAATTTTGCGACGATTTTTCTTCGGATTTTGGCTTTGTACTCTAAAATTTTCAGATACTAAACCTTCGTATAAAAAATGCCATGATGACCTATTTGGAGCATCGAAACCCTAGAATCCAAATCTCTTATACCAAATGTTGTGAAACCACCTCCAAAAATAGAAGAAAAGAGATATCAACGCCTTAGAAATAAGCCACTTCGAGGGGGAAACCTCCAATACATTACATGAATGAAAAATTATTTGATGATACAAATGAGAAAACCTCCTTCCTATATATAGGAGTCCATGGGGCCATAATATAATCCTAGTGGGGCCACAATGTAACCCTAGCAGACCTAAAAATAATAATGTAAGGGAACAATAATAACAATATGGGGGTTAGAGGGGTACAACAATAACAATAAGGGGGGCTACACTAACATAATAAGGGACTACACTATTAATATAGGGACTTAACATTGTTACCAATATTTTCCAAAATTTTGAAAGGACCATAACAGATTGGTTTCAGCATTGTATCTTCTCAATGCAGCCTTTCCTTGCTAATGTGAAACCAAAATTCATCACCAACTTGAAACTTATTATCCACATGATGTTTTTCATGTCTCGCTTTGTACTTTCCTTGAATTTTTTGAATTTTATCTTGAACTGTTTGAAGGATCAACTGAAATTTCTCTATGAATTTCTTCACTTTATCTATGCCACTATTCCCATATATAGCCACATCTTTCCCAAAAATGAATTTGAATGGTCATTTTGGCAAGTTTCCAAGACATACCTCAAACGACGATGTTTGTGTAGAGGAGTGTTTTGCACGGTTGTTAGCAGATTGAATGTAATGAAACTGTTCATCCCACAACTTATGATGTTCGCTGCAATATCCTCGAAAAATATGTATGACTGTCCAAATGACCATGATGGTTTGACCATCTATTTGTGGATGAAATTTTGTACTCTTATTCAATTTAGTGTCCATCAAGTCCCACAATATTGACCAAAATTCCCAACAAATCAAGAATCTCGTTAACTTGAAATCGATGTAGGAAACCCAAAATGAGCCCAAACATTTTGAAAGAAAACATGACTTGTTTTATCATTTGTGACTTTCTTTTTACATGGAATTAATGTACACATCTTGCTGAACCTATCCACAACTACATAAAAATAATCATGACCTCTTTTTGAAAAAGGAAGACCTCCTACAAAATCCATAGAAATACTCTCCCATGGACGTGAAGGAATTGGAAGTGGTGTGTACAAGTCCAATTTACTATTAATAGGCTTACTGACTACACAAAATGAATAACCTTTAATGAAACATGACACACTTTCAAGCATACGAGGCCAATAACAATACCTCTCTATATTTTCCATTGTTTTTCTTACACCAAAATGTCCAACAATAAGAGAAGTGTGTGCTTCCCTTATGACATTCACTCTCTCCCCCTATGGAATCCAAAGCTTTCCCAAATGATACAACAAGATATTATCTACATGGTACTCCAATTCCTCAACTTAGAAAAATCTACTCAAGTTTGCATAAACATATTGAAAGTCATTATCAAATGAATATTGTTCAACATAACTTTCATGTAAAACAAAATTATTCTTGAGTAAAGTAGTAGCACTAGTAATAGGCCTAGAAAGCATATCAACAACCTTGTTGTATATACCTTTCTTATACCTGATGACCAAGTGGAATTTCTCTAAGAAGCCCATCCATCGAAATTTCCTTGACTTCTGTAATTTAGTTTGTGATTGAAAGTATTTCAATGGTTGGTGATCAATGTGAATGATGGTTTCCTTTCCCATAAAATATTGTTTCCACTTCTTCACACTTTGAACCAACGCATATAGCTCCTTGTCATAAGTATGATAATTTATCACTGCACCATTGAACATTTCTGAATGGAATGAAATGGGCTTACCATGTTGTAAGAGGACTGCGACCTTGGTATATTCACTTGCATCGGTTTGAATCTCAAAGCGTTGTCTCAAGTCTAGTAGTACTAGTCTTGGGGCTAAACTGATATTCTCTTTCAAAGCATAAAATTATTTCTTTTGCTTGCCTCCCCACTAGAAGGCCTACTTAAGACTAGTCAATGCATGTAATGGAGTTGCAATAGAAGAAAAAATGGCAATGAACTTCCTCCAATATTGTGTTGCTCCTAGAAAAATTCTTACCTCAGTGACTATCTTGGGTGTTGGTCAATTAACGATGACCTCAAATTTATAAGGGTATATCTTTAGCTCGCCTCCTCCAACAATATGTCCCAAATACACTATAGAAGTTTTACCAAATTCACAATTTGACATCTTCAAAAACAACCGTTCTTTTCTTAAGACATCAAGCACCTTTCTTACATGCATGACATCCTCATCTCGTGATTTATATCAAAATATCATCTAAGTAGACAATGACAAACACATCAAGAAATGGTCTTAATACATCATTCATAACTCTCATGAAAGTAGTTGGAGCATTGCAAAGGCAAAAAGGCATAACAAGGCACTGAAAAAATATTTGTTTAGTTTTAAATGTGGTCATCCATATGTCCTCTTCAGCTATTCTACTTGATGTTAACCACTTATTAAGTCTAACTTAGTGAAATACTTTGCAGATCTCAATTAATCAAGAAAATGATCTATTCTTGGGAGTGGATAACAATTATTTACCGTGATTTTTTTAGTGCACAGAAATCCACACACATGAGAAATGTTCCATTCTTCTTGGGCACCAAAAAAATTGGTGAACCACATGGTAAGGTAGATGGACAAATGATTCTGTTGGTTTGAGGGGTCTTGACCTAGGTTTAGATTTGAAGTTAACCAACAAACCCCTGTACTACTAGCCCTTTCGGCAATGACCTACTTGCGCAATTCAAGGAGGGTGTTCGAACCAGGTTTCTGCACCCTGAGAGAGAGAGTTTAATGATGTGGGTACCCTTAGATCTTCAAAAAGGTTTGCGCAAAGAAATCCCTAACCAGAATCCCTTAACAATATCGCTTATCAGAATTCCTTTCGTGTATCTCGTAGCTCATAAGATAATCAATTAACAAGAGAAATATAACCCAATATCACCATATCTATGCATTCATTATCCTTTTAAGCATCTAATGCATGTGTGCAATCAATCTACTAACAACATTCACTATCACAGAAATAACATGGAAATAACACGCAGCGCAACTCATGACATATCATAGAGATATTTAACATTAGAAAAACATCCTTATATTCATCAAATAGTTCAAGTTCCTCCACAGACTCTTTCACATACTTGCGTACACAGCCAGCAAGGTTCGCACACATCCGGACATAGGGTCTCCGCGCACACAGCCAACAGGAGCCCTTATCGAGAAAATTTCATACAAAAACCTTATAGTGGATCTACCATGAACAAACGTACCATAATACTTCTAGAACTGACTTCTTCGACTCATCCTAGACTCTTATTTATGCACTTAGTCTATGTTATACTAGGGTCCGCAAAACGTGGTTTGCGACCCCTAGATCTACCCTTTTTTCCCATTACCCCAAAGTCCCTTAACTTGTGCTGTGCATGACTAAACTACTAAAAATATTCCAAAAATATATCCAAAATTTCATTCAAGGGGCCCCGCTCTAAGATGCCCCCAACATAATCTTGTGACTCGGCCCGAGTCACAGCGGCGGTGGGGTCTTTATCTTGCTCTGGAGTTTTTTGAGGGAAGCAAAAAGTGATGTTAGAATGCCCTCACTCTGCGTAATTGCATTATGTGTGGTCTTGACCAACTTTTGTGAATTCGGCCTCTCTGTAGCCAAAGTGACGTTATCTAATGTATGATTTTGTGTTTTAACCGTAGCATCCAAATCCTGTGAGAGCTTCATCACTTCATCCACCCCAGGGCTTTAGATGATCACTGAGAACTTTCTTTTTATGGCAGATCCCCTCAATTTCGTTTCTTAGAGCATGAATGGTGTGAAGGCATGCTAGTCGTTGAGCTGTAACAAGGGTGGGCATGGCTACTTCCAACTGATCAAATTCCTACTCTTTGTGGTGCAACTCCTAAGTGAATTTTCGGAGAAGTGGGTCTCACTGCAATGATGACCATAGCTCCATAAAGGTGCTCAGTAATTCATAGCCTTTGGCGATGTTAGCAGAAATAATTCTGGTGGCTTCCTTAACTAGTGCAATACGCTGAGCTCATACCTTTGAAGGAGTCTCATGTTGATCAGTGGTTGTCATTGATGTCAACACAAGCAACACCATGGGCTACCCCGATCTTGCATGGGAATTTTGACCCAAAAAATTACTGTATTCTAGGTCAATAATATTTTTTATGATTTCTACTTTTCAAGATGTTTCCGTTGATATATGGCATGCCATGTAATTCCTCACGGTTTGAGAGATATTCATGTTTGAACTTAGTAACCCCAGTTAGTGGGCTAAAACCCCATGGGGTTTTGGCATGACACTAATAATTTGTTGTGGTCATTGAACAGCCAATAATTAATAATTTTTTAAGCTCCTAAAATCCCTCCCATGTTCACTTGTTGAAGACCCTCTCAACCTAAGCATTTATATAAATTGTGATCTTCATATCCTCCTCAGGTAGGGATTTCGCTACTTGAAATAGGTCATCATGGAATTTTTGCTATAAATTTTTTCTACAAAGGTTTAGAAGTTGAAATTTTTATGAGGCGAAGCCAAAATCCTAAGGAAGTTCATGTAAAATTTTAGATCATCATGCACAATATTTTCAGAGATATGATCTATGGAAGTTAGGGTTGTTGCAAGCTCCTCAACCTCATCTCCAACATGTGACCTTGGGAAAATCGTCATAACACTCTCTCTGAGTATAATATCATAGTTCTATAACAAGTGGCAGATAGTGCACAAACTGTAGTTTTTTTTGTATTATTTTCAGAGACAAATGAGGAAACATTGACACTTGGCATGCCGTACAAGTTCGTGCTACTGAATTAGTCCATAATTAGGTCATTGTGAGAGATTGGGCATAACTTTGTCTTCAAGAATCCAAATTGGGTCAAACCTGTGGAATTGGAAAGAAGACTCAGAGGACTACTACAGGATAGAAAATCTCATATTTGCGATCTAAAATAACAGAGATACACCAAATTCAATATCGAGCTCCTAGAAGGCAAGAAAAAGCTAGATAATGTGTTGTCAAGGGCTACAAACGACTTGACTTTCTAGGGCAGAAAATCAAAGCAAGGTGCAGTAGAGGTAAGCTCCAAGTAAGTATATTCTATATATGCATGTTCATCTCTTAATTGCATTAGGTTCTTTGTATTCTAATTTTTTTTTTTTTTCTTTTAGCCCTGACATATGCTCTGCAGGATGAGGTAAGTTTTGCTATTATCATGTCATTGGTATTTCCTTGAAGACATTTTGCAGGTATTATATTTCATCAATATAAGACTCTGTTATCACTTAGCAATTTCTCCAGGTTTAAGAGATAACTCACCGAGGTAACCACAGACCAACTTTTAAACTCTAGGATCTAGCCTTCCTAGAGTTTAGAGAGGGCTCTCTCTATAAAATTTAACTTTGTTTTAATTATAAGATATTACGCTAGTTATGACTGTGCAATTGGTTTTTTTTTTTATTGGATTGGTGGGAAAATTAACTAGAAGAGATGGATAGTGGGAAATCTATTTGTCCATTGGGCTGAGGAGTCAAAAGTCAAGCAGACAGAACTAGGATCAAGGCCAAAAGTCAAATGTTTTCACAGCAAGAAAGATAACACTTGGAGATCTTGGAAAGTTGTTTTTATGAAGTGGTATGATCAAGATAAAGGGAACTTAAGAATCCTTTGGTTCGGAAAAGTAAGTATTAGGAAGAGGTCAAATGAGAGAGGGAGCAATTAAGGGTTCCCTACAATGGAAATCACAGGAAAACATATAAATGATAACTAGTTAAAAACAGGGTGATTTTAACAAATCCTATAGTAATGCTCCTAGTTATTCATTCAGATTTATAAAAACATAGATGGATGCATGTAACAAATAAATATAACAATGACAAGTAAGGAAATACTTCACTCCAAATGGCTCATCACAGGAATCCTGAAGTATGATGTCAATTGGTTTGATCCAGCCTGCTAACTTGAAAGTTGACACACAAAAGCTTTCAAGTCCAACAAAAATGACTATAACAATCCCCTGCAATTTTATTCCACAAGAATACTTCAAAGAGTGAAATATTTATACAAATTCTAAACTAGAATATCTTGAAAATGAATCAATATTGGTTTACAAATATCTCAAACTGTTTTACATAAATAGAACTTAAATTATGGACACTCAAAACTAATGAATCTATTTTGCACTATACTTATGGATTTATGGTGACAAAGAAGAGAATTTGAATTTGATCTCAACACTTATTTGATGATGAGGCATCCAAGTCACTAACTGTCTCATTTCTTTGTGCATTCTGCTCCAGAAATTCTGCAAACTTGGGGTCCAATGATACCTTTGTATTTATCAATCCAAAATAGATATGTAAAACATGTAAGAGGTTTTTGTAGATAACTACGTTTCTAATATAAACCTCTCTCAGTTCCCTAAAATGTTTCTCCAACTGTTTACAATAGGCTCTGCAAAAATATGTGTAAAACAGAGTTTTGCACAGTCTGAAAATTATCCTGTGAAGATGTGCATGTATCTCTCATTCTATAATAACTGTGCATAAAGTGAGATAGGTTTTTGTAGGTTGACATATTAGGAACATAAAATTACTTCAGTTTTTGAAAATTCTTCTTGGATTGGTCACAATAGTCTTTGTAAAACTATGAAATAAACAGGAAATTTCTGCTAAAATGTCCCTTCTTGCTTTGTTTTCATCTTTTAACCCTTTTGTTCTTTTAACTGTTTTGAATTTCACTTTGGATAAACTTCATTGTTGTTGGTGAAAGTGTTTTCATCTTTATTTACCATTTACTGTCTCTGTATTTACTTTTACTATTTTACATTGATTGCTCTGTTGCTCTATTTTAACTTTCACTCTGACTTTCATCTCATACACTTTAACTCTGATGCTCTTTGACTGTTCTGTTTTCACTATCACTGTGAATTCTTATTTCACTTTTATCATCAATGTGCAATTCATCTCTCTTTGCATAAATGAATTCTTTCTATTCTGCTGCTTGGAATATTTTGTTAAGGAATATCATTTAAAATTCTTTTCTTTGTGAACTTTTGGAGTAAAACAGATCTTTAACTAGTATTTAGATTGTTTTATCCAAATTATCCTTTTGCTAATGACCTGTAAAATAAAATAAATTTTAATAAAACCCTAGATGCAGGGAGGTGATAATGGCTTTAATTAGTCACAGTACTGGATTTGATTTTGGCACTTTGGAACCTTTAGGATTGCTAGAACTCTGCTTTTTAGGCATTTTGGGCTACTCCTGCAAGATTAAATAGTTTGCAGAAGTAATTTTTACTTTAACAAAGGTTTCTTGGATGAAAATAGGAAAATCATGGTCTCTTTGTTGGATTTATTCTTCAATTTCAATATTCAAAATGATTTACAGACCTTTACTAGTTTAGACACAAGAAACAGGGGTTTCTTGGGTTTTTTCAATGAGTAATTGGGCTAAAAGTGTTTTGAAATTGGGCACAGAGGCTTAGGATACCTTCAAAGGTTTTCTGGCTTAATTTGGAGCTTGAAATAGCTCATAAAACTATAAAAAACTCACAAGTTTCCTCCTAGGTAGTAGGCAACAGTAAAACAAGGTTTCTAGAGAAAAATTGACAGGGTTTGGCTTGTTTTTTGGTCTTTTTGATGGCTTGTTGGGGTGGATTTGAACTCTTAATGTAATTTGTCTTTTAACAGGTCTTTTTAGATTGAAACAGACTTAATTTTCTTGAAGAATACCTATTATACACAGGTATTGGGCTTTGAAGACGTTTTATAAAGATTTTTGAGTAGATTCAATGGTATCTTTTCAATCTTTGGAGCAATGCAAAGCTCCTTGGCGGTATTCAATGGTAACAGGTTGAAATTTGTGAGTTTTTGACATAAAAATGGCATAAAAATGCTTGCTTTATAGTCGGGGTGGCTCATACAGGGTTTATGCGTAGAAAGAGAGGAAATGAATGCATTTCCAACGTTTATTAGGCATATTTATGGCTAACATGCGCCAGCAATTAATGGCGGTCAAGTCATGAAAAATGGTGGTTTTTCGGGCTCAAGGGGTTGAAACAGGAGTGGTTATCATGCAGACTTTGGGTAGTAAGCGGTTTTTGGGCTAAACCACGTGATCCAACAAAAAATGGGCATGTCGAGGAGAGAGTAAAATGTGAAACCGCTCATTTCGCGCAGATTTGGACTGGGAGTGACCGCGCAATTTTTCTATGCGATATGGTATTTTCGCCATCGGATCTCGAGGTTAAATGCAAATGGTCCAGATATTTTTGGAAGTTGCATCGTAATGGAGTGGGGCCGGGGTATCATATGTGTGGCGGGTTTTAAAACTTTAAACCTTAATAATCAGACGTTTAATTAAAGTCTGAACTTTGGGTTTAACATGATAATTCATCAGGGTAAGGTTTATGTTTTAATTTAAACCTTTGGATTTATATATTATGTGGCAAGGGTTTAAGGTTGTATATGAATAAATCATAACATTTCGCAATTTTTAATTAATACATAGGTGCGGGTTAAATTATATGGTTTTTAAACTTTTTGTTTAGTGTTGAATAACCATAGGGGGTGAGGATATTTTCATATAGATATGTTTAGACCGATGGGGTAATTGGGCGGGTTTTATATTCGTGCACACGGGATATTAAACCTTGGTCTAAACTTAAAATAGTGGGTTTTTAGAGGGTTATTTAAAATAAAAGGTTTTAATATTATATGGGATGGTGAATTTAGGGATTTAATACAATAAGTTAGGTGTTAATATGAAAAAAAGGAATAGTGTAATCGGCATAAAATACATGTTAACTCTAAGTAAAATGCAAAAAATAAAGTATTTATTTATCTTTATTATATTTCACAATTTAACTTAGGATACACTTTTAACTTAGGATAAAATATATTTTGATAGTTTATGAATGATTTTTTGAAAGGGAATGAGATTAGCTATTTAGGGTTTAGCTTTTACTAATTAAAAATAGGTTTTTACTTAGGAAAAGGGATTATGATTTATGAATGAAGGATAAATGTTGATGAATGTGGGTCTAGTGTGGGAATTCGATATTTTTAACTAATCAATCATCTAGCCTTGGGTCTGGTCCCAACAAAAGTCAAAGAAATGCTCTGAGAATTTTTGACTGATAGTTTAGAACATTGAATATTTGGAGGGGAGGAAAAATTAGTAATTTTTTTCCCGATGATGCTTTATTACATGATTTCTCAACTACTTTCTACCTACCCATCTTTATTTCTCACATTTTTTCTTCATATTTATAAGTGCATTTAGGCTTGCAACCTTAAAACATTTTTCTTTCAAAACATAAAACTATCTAAGTCTACCTTATTTCATCTGAGGGCTCAGATTAAAATGTTGAGCTCCTCATTATTCTCTACCTATCTACTGATTTTTCAAGTTTAAACTATTTGACAAATCTTTATTCTCTATCTAAAATATGAAATTGAAAGCATAAAAAGTTAAGATTAAACAATTTAACTGATCATGGATTATGGAATTTATTGACACTCTGCACATAATCATATTTCTTGCAGTAAAATTAAAGGTAGTGGCATTTGGATTTACTCACTTTTAGGTCTTGTTTCTCCTTTTTCTTTTGGGGTCTATATTTTTCTAAGTCCTTTGATCTTTCTTTTAGGACTTTTTACCCTCTTTTTGGTTTTTTATTATTTTTTCATTTTTTCAAACTATGGGAAAGCAACTTGCAGAAAGAAAGGTATGTACATATTTACAAGACTATCAAAGTCAATTCAAAAATTATGAATCCTATTATTATAGGACCCTAACAGACTAAATGCATGATATAATGTTCATAAGAGTGAGAAATGGTAGCATGACAAGAGCAGCAATCAAGCTACAGAACGACAACAAGAAGTTCACCACATGAAGTCTTCACGTGGACAGCACTGCATATAGTCATTGTAAAGTTATCATTGTATTGAGTCATTGTGAAATAATCATTGTAAAATTTGTACAAGTTTCTATCTGCCAATAATTCAAGAGGAAGTGTAGGGAGGTCTAGGATCATCACTAGATATTTTTGTCATAGGTTGGCTTATGGTCTAGTGTGTCTTCTTCTTCTATATCATTGTAAAGTGTACCATTTTCCCTAGTACGGTAGTCCATTCTTATTTTATTCTTCTATAGGGTGGTAGGGTGGTGCTAGGATGGTGCATGAAATCACCAACAGGTTTAGTCCTGTGAAAACTTTAGGGTGGTAGGGTGGTGCTAGGGTGAGTTGTAGCTCATTGGGTGTTGGGGCATCCATTCAGTTGACTACTAAAGAATCTCAGCCATTGGAGTGTCCATCTCATTAGGGGATTTTTGAGGTCTAAAATGAGCCTCCTAAGGAAATTATAAAATAATAGTGGAAATAATAAAATAAGATTTGATTACATCATCAAATTTTAGAGGGAAAAAAGAAAAAACTACTTTTTCAACTCATATTTTCAACTTATCTCCCAAATTTTTTACCCCAATTTCGAGCGGAAGTACTCGTTGGATGCAAAATTTAATTCCTCATCGAAGGAGTATCCATGTTGCATACTTTTGATGGATCCTCCTACACAAAAAATGAGAAATACATGAAAATTGTGATTGCAATCATTTTTTTTAATGTATTCCTCATTTTTCGTGTAGAAGGGTCCATCAAAAGTATGCAACGTGGGTACTCCTTGGATGAGAAATTAAATTTTGCATCCAACGAGTACTCCCACTTGAAATTTGAGTAAAAACTCTGGGAGATAAGTTGAAAATACGAGTTGAAAAAGTAGATTCATTATTTTATTAATTTTTAATATTTTTACCCTTTTACTTAAAAAATGGTGAATCATCCCGCATTGTTGATGTCTTCAACTTGAATCCTATTGGTTCTTATAAAGTTTATTTTTGTTGTACATTTTTCTTAGGAGGCCCATTTTAGACCTCAAAATTCCCCTAATGCAGTGGGAGCTGGAGAAAAATTATTTTCTAGATTCTAAGAAGTTGGAGCTTTATTTTCAATTGGAGTTTAATATTAAAGAATTATTAGAAAAGAATTCAGGTAGATTTTGTCCCAGATGGGGTTTCCACCTTAAAAAATGTGTGCATTTGTGTTCCTTTTGTTTACTATTATCATTGTACAAATATTGATAATAATTGAAGAATAAATAATGCTCTGAAATACTAATAATAATACTAATTGAAAGAAATATTGATTCACCCCCCCCCCCCCTCTCTCAGTATTTCCAACAATTTGTATCAGAACTTGGTTCCTTCAATAGCAATTTAACAGCAGGAAGGAGGTCATGTAGCATACCAAGAATGGTGTACCTTTGTTCAATGAAAATAATTATGCACTCTGGAAAGGAATAATGGAGTTCTATCTCTTGGCGTAAGGTTACGAAGTATGGGACACTATTCAAAATGAATTTTCACCAACCGCGAATGAACAAGGTAAGAAGAATTTGGTAAATGATACAAAAGTGAACAATATTATTATCAGAGGACTTATTGAATCTGCTTATAAAAAGGTGTTGGGTTGTAAAACCACCAAAAATGTATGGGACAAGCTTGAGAATATATATGAAGGTGGCTCAAATGTCAAAGAAGAAAAGCTTCAAATATATAGAGAAAAATTTGAGCAACTCAAAATGAAAGAAGATGGAAACATTGATGCATACTTCCAACACATTGATGAAATAACCAAGACTCTAGAAGGATTGGGAGAGCCAGTTGATGAGATGCCTATTATATGAAATATTCTTAGAACATTACTAGGGAGGTTCAACCCAAAGGTATCGGTCTTAGAATACAGTAAAAATGTGGGCAAACTCATCAAAGAGGAATTACATGGAGTTCTCATAGCATATGAAATGAGACATGATGAAGTAGAGGGTACTTCACATCTAGAAACTGCATTTGTTGCATCTAAGAAAACCAAAAAGGACAAACAACCTTCAAAGAAAAAGACCTGCACCTGCAAGTGTGAAGAAAATGGAGATGATGAAGAAGGTCTTTCAGATGAAGAATATGCTTACTTTACGAGAAAACTAAAAAATTGTAAGAGAAAATTCAAAGGTAAACTTCCATTGATATGTTTCGGCTGTGGTGAGGTTGGGAATTTTGCTGCAAAATTTCCAAACAGAAGTGATGGAAACTGAAAGGGAAAGAAAACAAGGAAAAAAGTAAGGATTCAAAATGAACTTTCTCTCTAAAGAAGGTAGCCCATCATCTGATGAAGATAGTGATAGCGAAGAAGAAGCCAATAAGAGAGTAATGTTTATGGCCAAGGACAATAAACAAGTTTTATGAATATAATTCATAAAGAATATAACAAATATAATTATTAAATAGTCAATTAAGGATTATGTAAGTAGTCATTAAGTTATTGAAAGGGGATGTCTAAGGGACATGCCCAGTCATGAAGGGTCACATGCGTAGGTATATAAGCAGGGCCTCATTGTAACATTTTATCATCATCTCTTATACATTTTATATATAATATATTATTATTACAATACCTCTTCTGTATTTTACAATTAAGTCAACAAGCCTACAGCTTCGTTGCTCCATTTGGTATCAGACAAATGATCTTCTCGCCTAGAAGGAAGCACCTACGCTACTGTTGGCTACCTTCAGTTGTTACATACAATGCCTCGAAACTACTGTCGCTCAATGTCTTCATCAATGATTATGGATGATTTCAACAAAAAATTGATCTATCTTGAGAGTAAGATCAATAATAATTCCGATAAATTCACTAAAAGATTAACCAATCTTGAGGATAAGGTTACAGGAAATTCTGACAATGTTAAAAAACTTAAAGACACAACAGATCGGATAGAAAGACAAATTTGGCTAAACCATAGGGAGGCCACAGAAAATCATAACAAAGCAATGCAGAAGATAAACACCATTTTGGTCAAGATTAATCTGATGCAAAAACTAGTATTCCCAAATATTGAACATAGTCAACAAAACAATTCAACTGATTTAGGAAATTCAAATGATAATCATGAAGAATCACTACATTCTACAGAAGATCAAGTTATGAAAATTTAAATTATAATGAAGGTGATATTAAAAACAAAAATGAGCCTACTAGCCAGGAATTTGTTGAAGTAGTTGGAATCGATGAGGATGATTTAGATAAAGATAATATGGAAGAAATATTCGAGCCAATCAAAGAAACCTGGATTGTAGAAAGGTGTGCAATATGCCATCGAGCTGAAGATTGGCAAGATAATAAAATGTTCATCTGTAATGGATGCAATATTGGAGTTCAAGAAAATTTCTATGGTGAAATTGAATCACGGGATGACTAGATTTGCACAGCTTGCCAGAGTGCAAAGACAGAGACTACTCCATTATGGTGATGCCTCTGCCCTGTAATGGGTGGCGCCCTGAAACCTACCACAACATCTGGACCTTGGGTGCATGTTACTTGTGCTTGTTTTACTAATAAGGTAACATTTGTGAATTAAAAAAACCATGGAACCTGTAGATGGCATTTTGAAAATCGATCCAGACTCTTTTCGGAAGTCATGTTTAATCTATAACAAAATGCAGGGAACTTTCATCGAGTGTGAGGAATGTGAAACTTTTTACCACCCCACGTGTGCATTAATTGAAGGGTATCACATGGAGCTGTCCTATTGGAACAATGAAGGAAAGAATGTATGCAGTTACATTTCCTATTGCGTCTCTCATAAGGTTTTAGATCCAGACACGGGTGTAAGAATCCCTCATCCAGATTCTTTACATATGGGAATCCAAAATGAAGATGTTGCAGAAGGTTCATCAGACGATATTTCTTCTAATTTAAACGATGATAATAATCTAGAAGAAGTTGGACTCTAAAAAATAGAGGAACCATATGCAACTAGATGCTCTGTGTATAATCCTCTGAAAGAAACATCCGGCATAAACTTCGTAATTCACCAACCTATGGATTACTCCCACCATTCCAAGGAAGCTATAAACAAAAGATTAAAAACACCCTTGAATAATTTTAAGCCTCAAATGGTTTTTCCGCGGAGGGTATGTGTGAGAGGGGTGCCTGGTGGAGAATTCTTTGTTGTGACAGAATCAGGTATTTCCTCCCTCACAAAACATGCCATCACAAAACTCCAGAGATCACTGATATACCCCAACATGGTGAAAGGCCTACTTTCCATGAGCAGGGAAATATTTTTTCCTCCTCTGCTAATAAAATCCACGAAGCAACGTCACATTATGCACATGGGTTCCATCAAGGACGATTATGGGTTTGGGAAGGAGGTGAGTGACCAGCACGAGTGGAAGGTGAGAATATGTTACAGTAAAGAAAGTGGCACTGCCTTCTGTTGCAAAACCATAAAAAAAATAAACATACACAATCCTGAGCCATATAAAGAAGTATAAATGATGTGATATTTATCAGATTACAAGGGCATCGTCAAGCTTCATGCCGTCTACAACAATCCTATGGACATTTCCATTCATGTGGTCATGGAGCTGTGCTCTGGCAAAGATCTCTATGATGCAGTTGAAATGGAGAGCAGGTTCAGTGAGAACCAATCAGCGAGGTTATTTAAACAAGTTATACAAAGCATTCAGTATTGCCATGAGAAGGGCGTTATGCAACGCAAACAACTCTTTGTTTCTCACGCCACCAAACTCCATATTGTCCCACTCCCCAACGTTCTTGCAATAGATCTCCACAGATTCCAAAACATTGTGGATGGAGATGGAAAGAAAGGGTGAGATGATTAAAGAAATGAAATATATTGTGTTTCCAGAGAATCTTGAATTTCCAATTATTAAAGATAAATACGACTTGTACGTGACCGTAGTTCACAAGGGTGAATCACTCAATCGTGGGCGCTATATTGCATATGTGAAGGATGCAAACGCTGAACCCTCCACAAGAAAATGCAGACCGGATGATCGACACGCACTCGTAACAAAAAATTTCACAATGTCGTCGACTCAACCTGCCAATTCAAAAAACTCCTCACTTCTCGCCACGAAGAGAAAAAATAAAATGAATAACTAAATGCAAAAGAGGCAGCAGAAGTGAAAGAAAATAAATAATTAAATGTAGAGGTAGTGCCAACGGAGGCGGCGGCGGCGGAATCGGAACCAACGTGTATTGAATAATTTCCCTTGCTTGCACCACGGAGCCGACTGAAGGGGAATATTGTTTCTATTGATGCACTGACCAAGGAAAATCAAGAATTATTTAATACATCCAAAGCAACATCATGTACAGTGGACAATGGTTTAAATGGACTGTCTATATTTTGGGGTGGTCTAGTTAGAATCGATGTGGTCAAGGTACCTCTCCATATACGATTAATAATGTATGGACCAAAAGGAGTGAAAATTAAAGTATTTCCTACATCTAAAGCTGAAGAATTCTATCGTGCACACACTGTTTAAAAAAAAAATTGCCATTCGACATGTCTTTGGTTGAAGGCAATAGGTGTTATTCCCCCCCACCGTCAAACATTGTGCCCATTACAAAATTAGATAATATATTAAATTAATATTAAATTAATTAAATTAATTAAATTATTTAATTTCAAAAATAATAATAATAATGAATTTATAAAGATATTATAATTTAACTTTACTCAATAATAAAGTTATTTTATAACCAAAAAAAAAAAAACTTTTATATAATCATTCCAAAAAAGAAGAAGAGGAAAATGGATAAAGCTCAAACAGTACCACTTACACTTGAAGGAGTAGGCAACGTGAATAAATTATTATCCATAAAACATTGAGGACAAAGTTTTGAAGGAAGGGCCAATTCATAACAAATAAATAAATAAAAGATGATATATTAAATTGTGACGAAAGCAAACGAAGAAAACTGTGCGTGATTGAACTGAAGAAAAGTGTCAACTATAAGATTTGAGGACAAAGATTTTGAAGGAAGGGGAAATGTCATGAGTATAATTCATAATGAATATAAGAAATATAATTATTAAATAGTCAATTAAGGATTATGTAAGTAGTAATTAAGTTAGTGAAAGGGCATGTCTAAGAGACATGCCCAGTCATGAAAGGTCACCTGCGTAGGTATATAAGCAGGGCCTCATTGTAACATTTTATCATCATCTCTTATACATTTTATATATAATATATTATTATTACAATACCTCTTGTGTATTTTATGATTAATTCAACAAGCCTACAACTTTGTTGCTCCAACAATAGGTATCAAACAACGAAGAAGAAGGGTTGACCATAGAAGAATTTTCTAAGGAGGCAATCAGGCTTATAAAAGAGCTCAAGGCTGAGAAGATCCATTCCAATACTCTTGAAGAAAAAGTTCAAGGTCTCAAAATTGAAGTTGAAGAATAAAAATGTATTGAAGATTCACTTAAAAAGTAGTTGAAAGAAATCAACCAAGAAAGGGAAGCATTAGAAGCTGAAGTAGTCTCGTTGCGTAAGGAAGTGAATAAGGGAAAAACTATCCAAAACTATGCCAACAAATTAAGGGAATTGGAAGAACTCATCAACAATCAATGATCTTACAATGACAGAACTGGCCTTGGTTAAAAACAAGAAGAAGCAGGACCTTATACAACAAAATACAATGAAATTATGAGATCTGACATGCATGTAGACTTCATTGGACAAGATTCGTGAGAACAGCCTTGGAAGACAATTCCTTGACGAATATTTCCATCCAAGTACCAACATATTTTTCATGGATATTGTTATTCATGAGGAAAATTTGGTCTTAAGGCTGTAGAATGTCGCACGTACCCCAGGAACCAATACAATTCCAGGAGATCTGTCAAATATGAACCTCCCAAGGCTCAACGAAACATCAATAGTTTTGAATATTTAAGAAATAATATGGAATGTTACAAATGTCAAAAATTTGGACACATAGCTAGAGACCGCAGACTTGAAAATCCTCCAGAAGAATCTTCGAAGCCACAGAACGAATGAACATGGAAGAATAAGAAGACTAATAATTGTGCTCTCACTCTCGAGGCTCAAAATAATAAAGATGTGTGGTATGTTGATAGAGGTTTCTTAATTCATATGACTTGAGATAGAAAGAAATTTTTATCTGTGAATGAGAATAAGGATGGAATCGTATCCTTTGGAAATGATGGATCTTCAAATGTTATAGGATCAGGTACCCTCACTCTCAGAAGCAAAGATGTTATAGGCAAGAATTTTTATTGGTTGAAAACATGAATCACAATCTAATCAGCGTTGGACAAATGTGTGATCAAGGATACACAATGCTATTCAACTCCACAAAATGAGAAATCAAGAAAGGTAGGTGAAATAAAATTGTGGCTACAGCAAGTCAAGCTACAAACAACATATATGTTCTGGATGAAGAAATTAAAGCATGTCTACTAGCTAAAGAATATGAAATTTGGTTATGGCACAAACGAATGGGTCACATACACTTTAGAAATCTTGTCAAGATAAGAAAAAAGGAAACAGTATGAGAAATGCCAAAAATCGCAAAACCTTTCGACACAGTGGCGACTGCGTATGCTATCTTCTCTAGGTCTTCATCGGTTAAGGTGATCTCTGCATATCCGATAGACTTGTATCCCTTTCGTTTCTTGCGCTGACCTTTTACACACTCACCAGTGCATTTTGTACCTTGTGGGGAATTCGCACCCTCCCCACCAACTCCTCAAGTCTCGATATCTTGCTCCGGTTCTTGTTCAGTTTCCTTGGTGGTGACTTTGGTGGCCTCTTTGGTGGTCTTTTCCCTCCTGGAGCACAACTCTATGTCCTTTGTCATACTCGTTGTAGCAGTAGCAACATGTGCCTGGTGTAACCGAAATGATGGATTTGAGTCCAATCTTCCATGTTGGTGGCCATGTTGCTATGATTTGGTCCACTTCCGCCTCCGTGACCATGTAGGGTAGATTGTACCATGTTGGGTCTTTGCGAGCTCTAGTTTTAACATTATGCATAGTGACGTGGAAGTCAGCAATGCGTTTGTATTTATTATAAATGGCAGTTGATAGTCTTGGCCTGGAGTGTATTTCTGTTGCCAACGCACGTTCAAACAACACCCAAAATACCTTATTTTCCTTGATTCATTTCATGTCCTTAGAATCGCACAGGTTGGCGTAGTGTGCCCCCTTTCATATGCTTGGCTCAAGCTTGGGGAGCATCGCGTCTTCAAGTGTCTCCCAAGTGACTAGGTAGATCAACAAAAACAACCATGAATAGCAGAAGGTCTTTCTCAGGTCCTGTTCCTTGCACACATTATCGAGAAACTCCTCACATAGCTGTTGGGATCATTTATAACTGACCCCTGTATCACATTGTCCTTCCAGTTGAATGACATACACAGAGATAGTTGATGGTGAACATTTTCACATTATCTTACATCCGAGAAAGAGATTTCCCATGCACAGCCTAGGGTCAATGATGAAATTGACCAAGAATCCTCTTTTGTCACGGTCCACCTTGTATTTCTCCTGGACATCATTGGTCACCTTCTACTCATTCTTCTTTGCAAACCCTTTCATGGGATGGGGACCCTTCATGGGCAGGTCGGTGATCTTGTGGATCAGTGCAGCGTCAATAGGAATGTGGCCTTGAATCCCTATACATCCATCATGGATCAAGGTGAGCAGCTTCCGCATGCAAATAGCAGTGATAGGGTACCTCCCAAAATAGGGAATCTGAAGCAAGTTCAAGATCACCAATACATGTAGTCCATGTGCCCAAGGCATCGAATCAACCTTTGACACGTTTTCATATAGCACCTGCTCCAAATAGAGCTCTGGGATGAGATCCATAAATGTTTTCTCATTAGCCAAATCATGATCGTCAAATTTGATGAGGGGTATGTTGCCAAACATCTCTCCAATTAGAGGGACTTCCTGTGGGACTAATGGCATCTATAGATCGTCTTGGACTACATCAAAATTCTTAGGGGTGCGCACTATCGTCTTTTGTGGCTTAATGCAGGGCGGTAGCCATTACAGCGAGGTTTCCAGTAGGGCCTTCTCTTGAGCAGTCATGGGGCACTTGGATGGATTTCCCATAGGCAAGTGCACCTGGCGCACCTACCGAGGAGAGTAAAAAATCCTTGGGGAGGTACACAGCTTATATGAAGCCCACTTCGTGGCTTTTCCTTTCCCATTCCCTTTTCCTTTGTCCGACATGGACATGACCTCTTCGACATCAGGGGCGGCTTCGAAGACGTCTTCGGACCCCAGCTCAGTGGAGGCTGTAACTGGCAGTGACTCTGTGTGGTTAGTGGCTATCATCCTCGCTCAAAACACAAACTTGGGATTACCACTGTCAGAAGGAGTGCCTCACCTAGACATACAGATTGTGTGGAGAAAGCAAACACAGAGATTGTAGCAAAACACAAAGCATAAATCTTCAGAGAGCAAAGGAACCGGTTATGACCTGTGCCCTTCCTTTTATAGGCCACCATGGGTAAAAACGATTGGATTACCATTAATTGTAACTTATCATCAAAGAAACGGTAAAAAATCCTCCAAAATCACTGCATTAAATTCCAAACACCCACTCCATGCAACGTTAAAATCACTTTTTCACTTAGTTTTACTGTTCCAATGACTAGTTTTCCTTGTTGCGCACTACCCCTGTGCCTCAGTTGCACCTGCCTATACCACTTCACCTGCGGACTACGGCTACACCTACATCCCACTTATCTGCACCTTCCCCTCACAACATGTGTAGATCCTCCAATGATGATGCTCCAGCCATATAGTCATTTGGTAAGCATTGGATTCTCCCTACAGGGCTTTAGATGACTTCCATTAACATACTCGGGAAGGAATTCTTTGCATGGCATGGCCAAGTGCACCGCACTACCATCAGTAATATATTTTACGATATATGTTCCTAACAAGTGCTTACATAACTTCCCTAGATGGCGCAAAAATTCACTTTCATAGAGAAAAAACAACTCTTCTTCCATAAATACCCTCTACCATATGTGCCGGTCATGCCAAAAATTTTCATGCGCATTCTATACTTGCTAATCAAAGTTAGCAATAAATTGATCTTCTTCCAAGGAAAATAGTTGCACCAAGCATTCCTCCATGATGTTAGGTTCCGCCATATTTGTGAAATCCACAATGTGCAGGTTGTGGATAATATATTCCATGGGCATGATGGCTTCGTGTCCATAGACCATCCTAAAAGGAGTCTTCCCAGTCAACTTCTTGCATGTAGTTCTATAAGCCCATATTATTTAAGGTATGCACACATCCCAATCATTCTAATTTTCATTATAGACCTTGGTAAGTGCATTCTCCAAAATTTTGTTGAAAGCTTCTACTACGCCATTAGCTTGTGGGTGATACGGGGTGATTTTCGCATGATGGATCTGAAATTCTTCCGTCAAAGCTTCAATAGTTTCATTAACAAAATGCATACATATATCGCTCATCAATATCTTCGGGCAACCAAACCTGGTCAGAATATTCTCAAATATGAAATGCGCAGTAGTATATGTAGTACAATCCTTAACAACCTTTGCCTCTACCCAAGTAGTCACATAATCAGTGGCAGTAATGATATAATGTGTGCCTGTCTTCTTTCTTGGGGGATTTTTTGGTCACACAAAGTCTATAGAAAATTTATCGAATTCCTGCAAGGCCATCTATAGTTGCAAGGGAATTTCATCTCCATGCGAGGGCTTCCTGGTTCACTGACATGCATCATAGGCTCGGCACTACGCATGTGCATTGCTATGCAATGTGGGCCACCATAACCCAGCATGCTGCACCTTCTGCATAGTGGCTTTCCCTACATAGTGGCCTCCTGCCACCCTTCCATGAGCCTCAGCCAGGATATATTGTCTCTCACGTTCTAGTACATATCTCTGCAATACCTCATCTACTCCCAAATTATATAATTGACCTATAATCACAGTGAAATCAGTTGTGCAGACCACTAGCTCTTTCTTCTGTTGTACTGAATATTTTGTAGGTGTCGTTCCAGTTGTCAAGAATTGAATAATGTCCAAAAAGTGCTCATCAACCACCTTGATAGAAAAAAAATTTGCATCAACAATCCTTCTTCCAAACAATTTGTCTCTTCTCCATTCTCAATTTGAGACAAGTGATCAGGTCCCGCATTTAGTCTCCCAAGCTTGACAATAATCTCAAAGTCATACTCTTGAAATAGTAGCAACCATCTACATATCTTCCCCCCCAACACAGGTTGATTGACCAGGTATTTTAAAGCTGAATGGTCAATGAACATTTTAAAGAGTCCTCCCAATAGATAGTGCTTGTATTTATAAAGGGCATACACCATTGCTAGTCCATCTTGTTCAGTATTAGAATAGTTGTGCTCTACACTAGAGATATTTCTACTAGCAAAAGAAACAAGATGATCAATGTCTCCTTCTCCCGACTGCACTAATACTATTGATCAATGGTTGTAATTGATGTCAACCCAAGCAACACCAGCGGTTGCCCCGATCTTGCATGGGAATTTTGACCTACCAAATTACTATATTCCAAGTCAATGATATCTTTGGTGGTTTCTACTTTTCGAGATGTTTCTGTTGATATATGTCTCGCCACATAATTCTTCATGGTTTTAGAGATACTCATGTGTGTAGTTAGTAACCCTAGTTAGTGGGATAAAATCCCAGGGGGTTGTGGCATGACAATAATCATTGGTTGTAGTCATTGAACTGTCAATATTTACTAATTTTTAAGCTCATAAAATCCACCCCTCATTCACTTTTTGAAGACCCTCTCAACCTAAGAATTTTTATAAATTGTGATCCTCATATCCTCCTCATGTAGGGATTTCGCTACTTGAAACAGGTCATCGTGGAATTTTCGCTATAACTATTTTCTAATAATTTTCAAAAGTTGAATTTTTTATCACGTGAGGCTGAAATCTTGAGAAATATTGTATAAAAATTTTAGATCATGGTTCACAATATTTTCAAAGATATGATCTGTGGAAGTTAGGCTTTTTGCAGGCTCCCCAACTTCATCTCAAAGAGGTGACCATGGGAAAATCATAATAACTCTCTCTCTAAGCATCAGATTGGAATCTATCAAAATTTGTGGATATTTCATGAACTATAGTTTTCTTTGCATCTATTTCAGATCCGAAGGAGGAAACAATGACATGTGGCATGCCATACAAGTTCGCTCTTCTAAACTAGTCCATAATTAGGTCATTGGGAGAGATTGGGCATAAATTTGCCTTGAAGAATCCAAATTGGGTCAGACCTATGGAATTGGAAAGAAGACTCAGAGGGCTACTACAAGACTGAAAATCACATATGGGGGATCTAAAATAACATAGATACATCAGATTCAATATCGCGCTCCTAGAAGGAAAGAAAAATCTAGATCATGTGTTGTCAAGGGCTGCAAAGGAACATAATTTCTAGGGCAGAAAAGCATATCAAGGTGCACAAAAATGATGTAAAATAGGTAAGCTCCAGGTAACTATATTCTTTATATGCATGTTCATCTCTTAATTACATTAGGTTCTTTGTATTCTAATTTGTGTTTCTTTTTTTTTAGCACCGACATATGCTCTGCAGGATGAAGTAAGTTTTTCTATTATCATGTCATGGGTATTTCCTTGAAGAATTTTTGCAGCTATTATATATTCCTCAAGATAAGACTCAATGCATGATTTAATGTTCTAAAGGGTGAGAAAGGTTAGCATGACAAGAGCAGCAATCAAGGTGCAAAACAACAACAATAAGTTCACCACATGAAGTCTTCAAGTGGGAAGCATTGCATATAGTCATTGTAAAGGTGTCATTGTACTGAGTCATTGTAAAAGCATCATTGTAAAAATTTTACAAGTGTCTATCTGCCAAGAATTGAAGAGGCAGTGTCGAGAGGTCTAGGATCATCATTAGGTGGTTGTGTCATAGTTGGGGTTATGGTCTAATGTGTCTTCTTCTTCTACATCATTCTATATCATTGTAAAGTGAACCATTTTCCTTGGTACGGGAGTGCATTCTTCTTTTATTCTTCTATAGGGTGGTAGGGTTGTTCTAGGCTGGTGCATGAAGTCACCAACAAGTTCAAGCTTGTGAAAACATTAGGGAGGTAGGGTGGTGCTAGGGTGAGTTGTAGCTCATCGGGTGTTGGGGCATCCATTCAGTTGACTACTGAAGAATATCGGGCGTTGGAGCATCCATCCAGTGGGAGATGGATAATAATACTTTCCTAGATTATAGCAATTTGGAGGCTTGTTTTCAATTGGAGTTGAATATTAAAGAATTATTAGAAAATAATTCAAGTGGTTTTTGTCTTAGAGGGGGTTTCCACATTAAAAATTGTGTGGATTTGTGTTCCTTTTGTTTACTGCTATCATTTTACAAACACTGATAATAATTGAAGATTACCTAATGCTCTGAAAGATTAATAATAATACTAATTGAAAGGAATATTGATTCACCCCCGTCTCAATATTTCCAACAATTGGTATCAGAGATTGGTTCCTTCAACAACAGTTTAATAGCTTGAAGGAGGTCATGGAGCATACCAAGAATGGTGTACCTCTATTCAATGAAAATAATTATACACTCTAGAAAGGAAGAATGGAGGTCCATCTCTTGGTGCAAGGTTATGAAGTATGGGACTCTATTCAAAATGGCTTTACACCAACTGCGAATGAATAAGGTAAGAAGAATTTGGTAAATGATGAAAAAGAAAAGTATATTATTATTAGTGGACTTATTAAATCTACTTATTATAAGGTGTTGGGTCATAAAACTGCCAAAAATGTATGGGATAAGCTTGAGAATATATATGCAGGTGACTCAAATGTTAAAGAAGCAATGATTCAAATCTACATATAAAAGTTTGAGCAACTCAGAATGAAACAATGTCCAACACGTTGATGAAATAACCAACACTCTGGAAGGATTGGGAGAGCATGTTGATGAGAAGACTATTATACAAAATATTCTTAGAAGTTTACCAGTGAGACTCAACCCAAAGTTATCGGTCTTATAATATAGTGAAAATATGGAAAAACTCAACAAAGAGGAATTACATGGAGTTCTCGTAGCATATGAAATGAGACTTGATGAAGAAGAGGGTACTTCGCATCTAGAAACTACATTCGCTGCATCTAAGAAAACTAATAAGGACAAACAACCTTCAAATCGAAATGCCTGCACCTACAAGTGTGAAGAAAAGGAAGATGATGAAGAAGGTATTTCAGATGGAGAATGTGCTTACTTTACGAGAAAAATAAAAATTGGTAAAAGGGAAAATTCAAAGGTAAACTTCCATTGATATGTTTCGGTTGTGGTGAGGTTTGGCATTTCATAGAAAAATGTCTGAACAGAAGTGATGGAAACTCAAAAGGAAAGAAAGGCTTTAAGAAATTCAACAAGAAAGGCAATAAGAAAGGATTCAAAAGGAACTTTATCTATAAAGAAGATAGCTCATAATCTGATGAATACAGTGACAACGAAGAATAAGCCAATGATAAAGTATTGTTTATGGCCAAGAACAATAAACAAGAGGTATAAAACAACAAAGAATAATGGTTGACCATAGAAGAATTTTATAAGGAGGCAATCAGGCTCATAAAAGTGCTCAAGGCTGAGAAGATCTGTTCCAATAATCTTGAAGAACAAGTTCAAGGTATGAAAATTGAAGTTAAGGAACACAAATGTATTGAAGGGTCACTTCAAAAGAAGTTGGAAGAAATCAACCAAGAAAGGGAAGCATTAGAAGTTGAATTAGTCTCATTGCGTAAGGAAGTGAAGAAGGGAAAAACTGTCCAAAACTATGCTAACATCTCAAATGCATTAGAAGAACTAATCAACAATCAATGATCTTACAACGACCGAACTGGCTTTGGTTACAAAGAAGAAGAAACAAGACCTTCTACAACAAAATGCAATGAACCCATGAGATCTGACATGCATGTAGACTTCATTGGACAAGATTCGCAAGAACAGCTTGGATGACAATTCCCCGACGAAGATTTCCATCTAGGTACCAACATATTTTTCATGGCTATTTTTATTCGTGTGGAAAATTTGTTCATAAAGATGTAGAATGTTGCACATACCCTAGGAACCAATACAATTCTAGGAGATTTTTCAAATATGAACTTCCCAAGGCTCAACAAAACATCAATAGATTTGAACATTTAAGAAATAATATGGAATGTTACAAATGTCGAAACTTTGGACACAGTGCCAGAGACTGCATACTTGAAAATCCTCCAGAAGAATCTTCGAAGCCACAGAATGAACGAACATTGAAGAAGAAGAAGACTGATAATTTTTCTCTCACTCTCAAGGCTCAAAACAAAAAGGATGCGTGGTATGTTGATAGCAGTTGCTCAATGCATATGAATGGAGATAGAAATAAATGTGTATCTTTGAAATATTAGAAGGATGGAACCGTATCCTTTGGAAATTATGGATCTTCAAATGTTATAGGATTAGGTACCATCACTCTCGGAAGAAAACATGTTCTAGCCAATAATGTTCTATTGGTTGAAAACATGAATCACAATCTGCTTAGTGTTGGACAAATGTGTGATCAAGGACACAAAATGCTATTCAACTCCACAAAATGTGAAATCGGGAAAGGCATGTATGGTAAAATTATGGCTACAACAAGTCTATATCCAAACGATATATATGTTATGGATGAAGCATCTAAAGCATGTCTACTAGCTAAAGAAAATGAACGCTGATTATGGCACAAATGAATGGGTCACATAAAAAATTGACAATATTGTCAGGATGAGCAAAAAGGAAGCAGTACGAGAAATGTTGAAAATCTCAAAACCTTCCAACACACTATTTGAGGCCTGTCGGCACGGAAAGCAGACAAAAGTCGAATTTAAAACAAAATAAAACTTTGCATCACATCCATTGGAATTGATACATACTGATCTATGTGGTCTCAGATCTACGTGGTCCTATGAGAACAAAAGGCTTACATGGAGAATTATATTTCATGTTAATGATAGATGACTATACAAAGATGACAACAACATCAAGAAGTTCACCACATGAAGTCTTCAAGTGGGAAGCATTGCATACAGTCATTGTAAAGGTATCATTGTACTAAGTCATTGTAAAAGAATAATTGTAAAATTTGTACAAGTGTCTATCTGCCAAGAATTGAAGAGGCAGTGTCGGGAGGTCTAGGATCATCATTAGGTGGTTGTGTCATAGTTGGGGTTATGGTCTAGTGTGTCTTCTTCTTCTACATCATTCTATATCATTGTAAAGTGGACCATTTTCCCTGGTACGAGAGTCCATTATACTTTTATTCTTCTATATGGTGGTAGGGTGGTGCTAGGCTAGTGCATGAAGTCACCAATAGGTTCAAGCATGTGAAAAATTTAGGGTGGTAGGGTGGTGCTAGGGTGAGTCGTAGATCATTGGGTGTTGGGGCATCCATTCAGTTGACTACCGAAGAATCTCAGGCGTTGGAGCTTCTATCCAGTGGGAGCTGGAGAAGAATGATTTTATATATTCTAGCAAGTTAGAGCTTTCTTTTCACTTGGAGTTGAACATTAAAGAATTATTAGAAAAGCATTCAAGTGATTTTCATCCCAAGAGATATTCCTAATGCATCCACATTCACATGAAAGACCTTAGCCCAATCTAGAAATATTAGAATAGGTGCAATGACCATCCTTTCCTCTAACAGCTCAAAAAATTTCTGACATTCTTCATCCCAGAAAAATTACACATCCTTCTTTAAGAGCTTTTCCATTACCACATTGATCAAGGCGCACCCCTGAATAAAATTTCTATAGTAACCTGTATGTCCTAAGATGGAGTGCAGATATTTCTCATTGGTGGTGTAGGTTTTAACCCTCTATAGAAATTATTGCAAACAAATCTTAAAACCAGAAAATAAATAGTAGCAAGAGAATAAAACATAAAACAAATATACACAGAGATTTTCCCCTGGATCCTGAATTTGGACGACCAGCTTGCTTTTTCATTATACTCCTTTTAGTGTTACAACACATATATATACATGCCGAAGCATTCATAAACCCCAATCCATTAACCCTGGATTAGAACAGAACCATAGTTCACTCGACCGTATCTACAAAATACTAGGGGCCGAAAACCATCATGCCCCAAAACCATGTGCAAACTCATGCACAAAACCATGGGCGGGTCCACCCACTAAAAAATAGGGTCCAAAAGAAATTTCGCAACGCTGCGCTCACCGTAACATACAAGTTATGCTACCACCCCCCCGTGATCCCCCTGCATGTGTGACTAATCGTTGAAAGAATATAACACACACCCAAAATTCTCCCACTTGTTGTTTTATTTCTGCAGGGGGTCACAGGAGAGGTTAGTCATTAGTCCAGCTCTGCAACACCCATTGTTTCTCTACACCAAGAGAACTTCTGAGTGTTCACAGACTTTGTTAATGCATCTACAACATTATTCAAAGTGTCCATATTTACTAACAACACCCTTTTATCCTCAAGCATATCTCTCACAAAGTGATATTGAAAATCAATGTGCTTTGTCTTTCAATGATAAGCATGGTTCTTAATCAAGAATATTGCACTATGGCTATCACAGTCTATCCTCATAGCTCACTGTACCAACCCCATACTTGAACACAATCTCTGCAACAAAAATTCTTCCTTTCTTGCATGAGTGGCTGCCATGTATTCTGCCTCTGTAGTTGAAAAAGCCACTACAGATTTTCTTTTACTCATCCAACTAATTGCTCTTCCAAATAGGATAAACACATACCCACTTGTAGATCTTCTTTTGTCCAGATCTCCAGCCTAGTATGCATCAAAAAAATGACAGATGTCCAAAACTCTATCCAATCCTAGTCTTCCCTGGTAGCAAAAACCATGATCACTAGTGCCATGCAAATATCTGAAAACCCGCTTCATTGTTGTCCAATGCTCCTTCCCTAGTTTCGACATAAATATACTCAATACTCCCACTACATGTGAAATTTATGGTCTAGTACAGACCATTGCCTACATCAGGCTACCCACTACACTTGAATATGGAGCATGGGACATATCCTCCTCTTCTTCTTGTGTCTTGGGACACTGTTCAACATATAGCTTTACAACTACAGGAATAGGAACCTTCACTGCTTTACTATCCTACATATTGAACCTCTGGAATATTGTCTCGACATAATTTCTCTGATTTAACCAGAGCTTTCTCTTTGTCCGATATCTCTTAATTTACATGCCCAAAATATAGTTTTCAACACCAATATCCTTCATGTCGAATTTAGAGAACAATTGGCTTTTCAAATCTTGGACAATTTCTTTGTCATTTCCAATCAACAACAAATCATCCACATACAAGACCAAATAAATAACACGGTCACCAATTAATTTAAAATATACACATTGATCCTCTTTGCTTCTTGTGAACCCAAGTCCCCGTCAATAGGTATCAAATTTCTGATACCACATCCTTGGTGATTGTTTTAACCCATACAGAGAATTTTTAAACCAGCATACTAGTTCTTTCTTACCCTTCACCATAAAGCCTTCAGGCTGCTTCATGTAGATCTCCTCTTCCAGATCCCCGTGAAGAAATGTTGTCTTCACATCCATATGTTCTACCTCAAAATCAAAGGTAGCAACAACAGATAAAAGTAATCTAATAAAAGTAACCTTGGAAACAAGAGAAAAAATATCACCAAAATCAATTCCTTACACCTGGGAATAACCTTTTGCTACCAATCGAGATTTTTATTTCTCCACCTTGCCTTCTACATTCATCTTCTTCTTAAACACCCATTTTCTCCCGATGTGCTTCCTTCCAGTCGGCGACTCCACCAGATCCCATGCCTCATTTTTGTGCAAGGATTCCATTTCATCAACCATGGCCTCCTTCCAGAGTTTTCCATCCTCTGAATCTACTGCCTCCCTGATAGTTATGGGATCATCATCAGTTATAGTTAAAGAAAAATTTGAACAGAAAGTAGATGGACTATACCTTTTCGGTTTCCTTCTTTCCCGAACTAATCTTCTCATAGCTAGAGTTTGTGGCTCTTCCTCTTCTTAATCTTCCTCTGTTGTAGAGTCTGGCTCATCCTCCTTTAGCTCAAACTCTATCTTCTTAGGTTCCTTTGGTAGGAATCAATGTTTAAAAACATATGTAACCTCTCTAAACACAACATCTCATTTGTACACAACCTTTCTTATTTCTGGGTTCGAAAGCTTGTAACCTTTTAAACCATCCTTATACCCAATAAAGATGAACCTTTAAGATTTATTATCTAACTTGGTCCTTTTCTCCTTTGGAATGTGTACATATGCATCACATCCAAATAGCCTCAAATGCGAAAGGGAGGGTTTCTTACTAGTCCATAACTCATGTAGATTCTTATCCTCCAACTTTGATGAATGTGATCTGTTAATCAAGTAACATGCAGTCTCCACTGCTTCTGCCCAAAATTATTGTCCTAACCAGGTACCACTGAGCATGATTCTTGCCTTTTCCATTAGCGTTCTATTCATTCTTTCTGCAACTCGGTTTTGTTGAGGTGTGTATGGATTATTATTCTATAGTTCTATACCACACTTCTTACAGAATTCTTCAAATTCCTTCTTGCAAAACTCTCCACCATTATCTGTCCTCAGCACCTTTATCTTCTTCGCTGTCTGGTTTTCCACCAAAGCCTTAAATTCTTTAAATCTGTCAAAGACTTCAGATTTATTCCTCAAGAAATATATCCATGTATTCCTTCAGAATTCATCTATGAATGATACATAATACACAGATTTTCTCAACAATGGAACTAACAAAGGTCCAAACACATCACTGTGCACAAGCTCTAATATCTTGTTCACCCTTTTAGCACCAGAAGGAAAACTCACCCGATTCTTCTTCCCATATAAACAATGTTAAAAAAAATCAAAATATAGAGAGAAATTAGATATACCTTCTACCATAACATTTCCATGCAGTATCTGAAGGCCCTTCTCTCCAATATTTCCAAGCCTTTGATGTCATAGCATGGTCTTTTCTCCAGAGTTTGCTAGGCTTTCTACTTCACTTTTAGGAACCGAAAAACTGTTGCACCCATCAATAATAGTGCTACCCTGAAGCTTGTATAGAGTTCCAATCCAAACTCCCTGCATTAATACCAGTTCTCCCAAAACCATCTTGCAAGTTTCTTTCTCGAACACTGTTTTTACACATGCATCATCCATCTTGCCTATAGAAATCAGATTTCTGGCCAATGCAGGAATATGTAGAACACTAGGAAGTGTTCTAATCCTTCCACCTTGCAACTTCAACTTGAATTTTCTACATCCGACGGTTTTGGCCTTCCTATCATCCCCTAAGAAGACATCACCACCATCATACTTCTCATACTCGCAGAACCACTCCCAATGGGGAGTGAAGTGAAAGGATGCACCTGATTCAATCAACCATGCCCCATGATCTACATGTGTATTTGAAGAAGAAGCCAAATATACATCCCCACCTTCATCCGAGGTGGTTTTTGCCTCTACAGAAAGAGCATCATCAGATCCCTTTCCTTTTTTAGGATCTTTAGATCTACAGTCCTTTTTGCAGTGCCATTCCTTTCCACATTTAGAGTACACATTTACAAAATTTCCTGGAGATTTATATCTCCCTCTAGATTCAAATATCCCACTCGAAACCTTATTCTTGTTTCTATTATGGGACGTTCCTCGTACAGATAAAACATCTCCCTTTTGGCCCTCCATATTTCTCCATCTCCTTTCCTCTGACAGTAAGGCTGAGACAATGTCATCAAAATTCAAGGTAATTGTATTGCTACCTATTGCAATAACTAGAGTGTCCCACGAATCTAGTAGAGAACACAACAAACTGATGCACTTATCTTCATCTGAGATTTTAATATCAACAGATAACAACTGAATTACCACAGTATTGAAGGCATTCATATGCTTTTTCACCAAGTCTCCATCCTTCATCCTCAGGTTGTACAACTTTTTCCGCAAGAAAAATTTATTCACCAAAGACTTAGATTGGTACAAATTCCCTAGCTTGTCCCATAAAGTCTTCATCGTAGCTTCCTTAGATACATTCAAAAATACTGAATCTAAGACACAAAACCGTATTATGCTCTTTTCCTTCTGATCCAACTTCTTCCAGTCATCATCTGCCATTGTCCTTGGTTTAGTACCTGGATCTAGCACAATCCATTGATCTTTATCCACCAACACATCCTCCATCTTTAGCTTCCAAAACTCAAAACTATGACCATTAAATTTCTTGATCTTTGTCTTTCCACTTCTCACCATCTTCTTTCACCACAAGAATCGATCTCGCAGATCTCCCACTGAATAGGGTCTACCACAGGCCCGAGCAAAAAACCCCTCAACAAAAATGGCATCCCCTTTTTGTGAAACCAGCTCCAAAAAGAGAAGAAAAGAGATATCAACGCCTTATAAATAAGCCACTTCGAGGGGTAAACCTCCAATACATTACATGAATGAACAATTCTTGCATGATTCAAATTACAAAACCTCATTTCTATATATAGGAGTCCATGGGGCCATAATGTAATCCTAGTGGGGCCACAATGTAATCCTAGCCGACCTAACAATAATAATTTAAGGGCACAATAATAACAATATGGGGGTTACAAGGGTACAATAATAACAATAAGGGGGTTACAATAACAATAATAAGGGACTATACTAGTAATATAGGGACCTAACATGCCCCTCTCCTTCAAAAAAGTAGTGTGCTCAACGCTTGAGTAGCTCTGGGTGATTTTCTATAAAATTCTCATCCTCCCATGTAGAATCTTTAGTGGGTAAGTTCTTCCACTTGATGAGATACTCTGAAATTGATCGATTATGTAGCTGTCAAGTTCTTGTTTCCGTGACTGCTTCAGGGTCCAATATGATTTTTCCTTCCTCATCAAGTTCTGGAAATATTGTTTGAACTAGAATATTTTCACCTATAACCTTCTTTAAGCATGAAACATGGAAAATTGGATGCACTCGTGAAGAAGCAGGAAGCTCCAATTTGTATGCCATATTACCAATATTTTGCAACACCTTGTAAGGACCATATTAATTTGGCAGTAATTTATTATCCTTCTTAGCTTGCTTGAGGGACATTTGTTTGTATGGTTGCAGCCATAAAAATACCCAGTCTCCTACATCAAAACTTCTCTCGCTGTGATGTTGATCTGCCTATTGTTTCATTCAATTTTGTGCCAAATTCAGGTTGTCCAATAAGAGTTGGAGAACTTCTTGTTGATGCTCGATGTGATCTTCCACTACTTTAACCTTCGAATTTTCTCTTAAAGATGATGTGATGGATAGTGGATGATATCCATAAAGTGCCATAAATGGGGTCATTTTTGCTGCAGAATGGAAGCAAGCGTTATACCACGATTCAGCTAGAGGTAACCACTTGACCCATTGTGTTTGTTTATCAAATACAAAACAACGAAGATATCCTTCCAAACATTTATTTACTATCTCAGTTTGACCATTGGATTGAGGATGATAAGATGAGCTATGAGCTAATTGAGTACCCAAACATGAAAATAACTCCGTCCAAAAATTTCCAGTAAAAATGGGATCTCTGTCGCTCACAATAACCCTTGGGCTTCCATGTAGCTTTTGAATTCTGTCCATAAATGTAGTAGCAACTGTACTTGCTTTAAATGGATGAGATAATGCACAAAAGTGTGCATACTTGGTAAGTCTATTAACTACCACCATGATGACATTCTTTCCTTCGGACTTAGGTAAACCTGTGATAAAATCCATTGAAATCTCCTCCCAACGTTGACTTGGAATGGATAAAGGTTGTAGAAGTCCCGGGGTCTTAATTGTCTCCACTTTATTCTGCTGGCAAACCAAACATTCCGCCACAAACTTTTGAATATCAGATTTAAGGCCATCCAAAAAAAAATCTTTCTTCACCCTGTGGTAAGTTTTTAAAAATCCTGAGTGTCCTCCTAAAGGAGAAGTGTGCAATTCCAGAAGAATCTTTTGTTTCAGTTGGGAATTCTTACAAAGATATAAGCGATCTTTGTACCATAAGGAATCATTTTTCCAATTAAATGTATCGGATGTACTAGGATCTTGCTGCAACTTTTGAATGAGTGTCCATACATCTTTGTCCTTCTTCCATTCATCTCTTGCTTCGGTTATCCAATCTGGTTGGATAATAGAAATGGCACAAAGCAATTCTTCCACCTCTTCATTCTTTCTTGAGAGTGCATCTGCAACAACATTTAGCTTCCCTTTTTTGTATATTATTTCAAATTCATAACCCAACATATTTGTGACCCATTTTTGCCGTTCTTCTGAAGATAGTCTTTGTTCCAAAAAAAATTTAAGACTATCATGTGTTGGAAAAATACTGAGGGGGGAGGGGGTGAATCAGTATTTAGTGCAGACAAAGAAACTTTTTACTTTTCCTTTCTTTTAAACCCATACGCTACTTTAATGAATGAAACTCGCGTATACACGCGGATATCAGAAAGAAAACTCGCGTATGCCCATAAATCTAATTATGCAATTATCTTTTAACTCAGATCATTGCATCATTCATTCATCAGATATTTAGAAAACAGTAAACAGGAGCAGTAAGAACAGAATAAATCATCACACACAAATGAACACCAGGATTTAAGGTGGAAACCCAATTTGGGAGAAAACCACCGCTACCGTCGTCTCAGTCTTCAATTTTATTATATAAAGAAAACTTCTTACAACCATGTACTGGCGCATACTCATACCAGCACGCAGGCACCCACCTGCAGAAGGTTACAACATTCTCTTGTTTACCAACCTCTCCTAGAAGGGAGCTACAACCCCCTGCACTCGTTTACCAGCCTCTCCTGGAAGGGAGCTACTACCCCCTGATATTAACTCCAACTTCTACACACAGAAAGCTTCTACATACATACTGAAGGCTTCAACCCTCAGATCCACTGCAGACCACGTTTCATCAATTTTCAAACTGGATCCAACAGCTCCAACTCAACCCTTCACTTATCAACAAACATACTTTGCCCAATGCTTCAAACAGAACAATGAAACCACTGTAACCAGAATATCAGAGATATCCCAGACTTCAGAACAAGTATGCAGAAGCACATTCAACCTTGAGCAACCATTTGATCAAATATCATACACACTTTTATTTAACCATACCCACGTATATACGCGCTTTAGATGACGTGAACTCGCGTATACATCTGTGTATTTATTAGAACAACCCTAACTGTCCATACGCGACTTTGTTGAAACAGATCCGCGTATACACGCGCCTTACATGAAACAAACCTGCGTATAGATCTATAAAAGATAAAATTTTCAGAACAGACCAGATCTATGAACTTACCCAAATTTCTTCAACTTCTTCACCAGATTTGCGCCAGGTCTTCATTACTTCTTTTCAGATCATCCAAGAGATTCATCATTTCAAGATCTAGAGATCTTGATCCTTCATCATGTTCATAGATACATCATAGATTCAGATCTATCAATTAAGAGCAGAGTTCAACCATGCAGATATACTTCAGAGTGAAATATTCATTAAAGCCCAGACACTTGCACCACCTTTGCACAATGATTTTCTTCTCCTTATATAGGTTTACCCTTTATCAATACCATGAGCCAAAACCACACCACTTCCGATAGTATTCCTGGACGGGATCAAATAGACAACCCAGTGCTCAATACAATGGGTCAATACCATGGTAGTAACCCCTGGTTTTACACTTTTAGAGCGCAATTGAGCATACATGACTTGGCACGTACTTTCCCGCATGCATACGCTACTTCTCCTAGACAAACCCGCGTATGCCTTGAGACACACACTTTTCATCATTGGTCTAGCACATACTCGAATTCCTTTCATCATTACATCTGAGCTGCTCTGTAGACACATCAGATTTACATCATTAATTAGTATATCAAGTCAGTTTCCATAAATTACAACTTTCATCAAGTAGGTTGCCATCATCTTCTTCAAGTGTTGCCATCATATTTATCAACTGGGTTGCAATCAAGGACAACACTCTGCATCATATTGCCAACAATATCCCCCTTTGGACTTGATGGAAACCACGATGGTGTTTGATCACAACAGATAGATACATTAAGCATAATGATATTCTCCCCCTATTCAAACACCATGTCACTCTCCCCCTTTGACATCAAGGGCAAACGGCGGATCAACACCAACACAAGGTTTTTCTCCTCATGTCGAAAGAAGAGCGCTATATATCTTATGGGCACTGAAGTTACCATGCTCCCCCTGAGTTCATGCCGGATCTTCAAACATGTTTTTCAATGAAGTACATGACTCTATGACCTTCCTATCACCAAGGAATCATACTTACATCAAAGATCCAACCAAGTGGATTTACAGATGAGACTCAAGTACCCAACCAAGTGGGTTTACACATTTTGACTTAGCTACCCAACCAAGTGGGTTTACACATTTTGATCCAATTACCCAACCAAGTGGGTTTACACATTTTGATCCAACTACCCAACCAAGTGGGTTTACACATTGAAAAAGTCCTTACATGACTGAATATTACAATTTACATCATAGGTCTCAACATGACCTTTTCATCAAATTAAAAATATGACTCTTTATACCCAAGACAAAAGGATCTCAAGAGAGAGATCATAATTCAGAATCATCATAATGCCAACAATGCATTATTCTCAGCAAGGCTAATGCTCCCCCTGAATATGTGCATCCAATGCATCCTTTCCATGTGACCAAAGCTCCCCCTTTGCTTGTGCATCCTGAACACTTTCAACAGCAAATCATCAAGGCATATTCACCCAAAATTAGAGAATGAAATAGAAATATAAGAGCTGAAATACCACCAGAGACTCCAAATAGCATCAGAGATACCAAATAGCACCATAGCTTGTGCTGAAGAAATGTTGACCTGAAAAATTGTCAGCAACCACACATACGCAGTTTTCTGTGTATGAACTCGCGTATATACGCGACTGTCTTTCAGGAAACTCGTGTATCCAAATTAATCTTCAGAATTTTAATCAGATCTGATCCTCTACATGGCAGAGACTACTCCCAGCTTCTGTCTGAGATATTCGAACGCTTCCTTGGGAAGAGGTTTGGTAAATATATCAGCAACTTGTTCTTTGGAGGGAACATACTCCAACTTCACCTTTTTTTCAAGCACTTGTTCACGTAAGAAATGATACTTGATGGGAATGTGCTTGGTCTTGGAATGCATAACATGATTCTTTGAGATACTGATGGCACTTGTATTATCACTCATAATGGAAATAGGAGGTGAACATTTGATTTGGAAATCTTGTAAGGTTTGCATCATCCAAAGAAGTTGAGTGCAACATGATGTGGCAGCCACATACTCTGCTTCTGCTGTAGATAAGGCAATAGAGTTTTGCTTCTTGCTGAACCAAGATACTAACTGGGGCCCCATATAGAATGCACCACCACTAGTGCTTTTCCGATCATCAACATTTCCAGCCCAATCTGCATCAGTGTAAGCATGAAGAGTAAGATCAACATTCTTTGGATACCATAGTCCAAATTCTTGAGTTCCTTGCAGATATTTGAATATTCTTTTGACAGCCTGAAGGTGAGATTCTTTTGGATTAGCTTGGAATCGTCCAACAATCCCAACTGCATGAATAATGTCTGGTCTAGTCCCAGTGAGATAAAGTAGACTTCCTATCATAGATCTGTAATCTGGTTGGTTCACCATGGGAGAATCATCATGAGAACTGAGATTACATCCGGTTATCATTGGTGTACTTACAGGTTTTCACTCTTCCATGCCATACTTCTTCAGAATTTGCTTAAGATATTTTGCTTGTGATAAGAATATGCCATCTGTTGCTTGTTGCACTTGCAAGCCAAGAAAGAATGTTAGTTCCCCAAGTAAAGACATTTCAAATTATTGCTGCATATCAGAAGCAAATTTCTGACTCATAGACTCTTCATTACTTCCAAAAATGATATCATCAACATATACAACCACAATCAATAGTTTATCATTTTCAGTTTTTGTGTATAAGTTGCTATCAGCAGACCCCTTTGAAAATCATTGTTGATGAAGATATTTGTCAAGACGATAATACCATGCCCTTGGAGCTTGTTTGAGACCATATAGAGCCTTTTTAAGTCTACAAACAAGATTTTCATCATTTCCCAAAATGAATCCTTCTGGTTGTTTTATATAAACTTCTTCTTCTAGATCACCATTGAGAAATGCAGATTTAACATCCATTTGTTAAACTTTGATTTGTTGAAAACTTGAAAAAGCAAGAAACATTCTTATGGCTTCAAGTTTAGCTACAGGAGAAAAAATTTCTTCAAAGTCTATCCCTTCTTGTTGAGTATACCCCTTGCAAACAAGTCTAGCTTTATTTCTTACGACATCCCCATTTTCATTTAACTTGTTTTTGAATATCCATTTAGTTCCAATGACATTTTTGTTATGAGGTCTTGGTACTAATTCCCAAGTGTCATTTTTTTCAATTTGATCAAGCTCTTCATTCATGGCTTCAACCCAACATTCATCTTTGCTAGCTTGATTGACATTGTGTGGTTCAATAGTGGATAAAAATTCCAGATAGCTAGAGGATCCTACAAGAGTCCTTCTTGTTTGTACACCTAATGCCTTATCTCCCAAAATCTGAGATTCTGGATGATTCTTTTGAACATATCTGGAAGGAGCCTTTTCAGATAAATCATCTTTAGGTTCTTCATTGGATCCACTGTCTATATCATTCCTATTTGATGTAGAAGGACAATAGTCACCATCATCTTCTTCTGTCGTTTGTTTTTCTTCTTTAGGGGCTGCAGGAGACTCATCAATGACAACATCAATACATTCAACAATCTTTCGAAGCATTTTATTGTAACATTTGTATGCTCTGCTTGTAGATGAGTAACCAAGAAGTATCCCTTCATCTGATCTAGGTTCAAACTTGTCATGCTTTTCATCATTATTTTTGATAAAGCATTTAATTCCAAACACTCTAAAATGCTTCACAGAGGGATAATTACCATACCAGAGTTCATATGGAGTTTTGTCACTATTTACCCGAACATGTGCCTTGTTGAGAATGTTCGTTGCTGTATGTGCTGCTTCTCCCCAGAAAATGTCAGGTGTTTCAGAATCATCAAGCATAGCTCTAGACATTTGTTGAATTGTTCTATTCATTCTTTCTGCTACGCCATTTTGTTGTGGGGTGCCTGCTACAGAGAACTGTCTTTTTATGCCATGTTGTTCACAAAATTCAAGGAATTCATTTGATGTATATTCTCCTCCTCGATTAGATCTAAGAAACTTGATTTTTAGATCTAATTCATTTTCCACCAGTGCTTTGAAGATCTAAAATTTTTCAAATGCTTCATCTTTGTGTTTAATCAACCCAATCCAACACATCCTAGAGAAATCATCAATAAATAAGATATAGTATTCTTCCCCACCTGGTGAATTTTTCCTCATAGGTCCACATATGTCAGTATGAATAAGTTCAAGAGGCTTACTTGATGATACTTCTTTGGCATTAAATTGTACTCTGGTCTGCTTACCGAATTGGAAAGATTTGCATATGATACTCTCTGGTAGAGTAATATTGGGAAGACCACAGCAGATAGCAACAGATCTCATGGTTATTAGGTTGGGAAAGCTCGAATGCCCAGTACTATATGCTAATAATTTTACGAAGATTTTCTCATTAACATTTTATTGATTCTCAGTTCTTATTATCTGAGTTGCTTGGAGTTCTTTTTCCTTTTATAATTGTTTTACCTGTATCAAGATCACGTACCACACATTCTTTTGAACTAAAGACAACTTCGGTTCCTTGATCACACATTTGACTTACACTTAGGTTATGCTAAATCATCCCTTGCATCATGGCCCCTTTTTCTTTTCCTTGGACCTTTTCTTTAACATTGTGAAGTATAGTTTCAAATCTTAACTTTCTTTTCCTTTTAGAGCATTATATACAGAAGTTTGCTCTGTCATGTGTCTTGAGCATCCACTATCAATGTACCATTGGTTTTATTCATCTTCTGCAAATAACGCTATGCCACAATTTTCAACTTGTAATTCCTCCTTTTTCCATACTTTGGAGCTTGAAGGAACATGTTCTTTTGGCTGAACTTTGCTCCTGCATTCATATTCTTCATGGCCAAAGTTATTGCAATAAGCACATTCAGCTTCATTTTGAAGAGGAGAAAAGTTGTTATAGGTATTCTTGCATCTCATGTCCTCCATCTTTTTCTGCCTTCTGCTTCTCTTGTCATAACGTGGTTTATAAGTAGTGCTTGACGGCTTCTTGACCAAAGGAAGGACACTAGAAGCGTTGTCTAGTGAAGTAAATTTTGCTGATCCTTGTTTTTCTCTATTTAGATTTTACGCAATTTAGTTGTAGCTTCTTTGAAAGACATCCCCTTGTTAGTGTTACTTGGTGTATTAGTCTTCTTTTCCCTGTAAGATTCTTTATTCCCTTCTTGAGTGGTTGAATGTATTGTAGTGACCATTTCCTTTTAGATAATTTGGTGCCACATAAGCTGAGAAGTTCTCAGGTTTCTGGAAGACCGATGCTATAGAGGAAGGCAGTTGTACCTTGATAATCTCATCTAAGGTTTCAGATCCTTTAGCAAATCTAAGATTCAGAGTCTTTTCTTTCTCAAGTTCTTTTCTTAGACTTACTACTTCACATTCTAAATTCTCATTGTGTTTCTTCACTTCTTCATTCTGCTTTTTCAGAGTCTCTATGATTATTTTACTTTCTTCCAAGCATATTTTGAGTTGATTGTTTTGATCAAGAATATCATTGTCATCTAGAGCATCCATAAAAACATCCTTGTCTTCTCTAGAATCTTTTTCAAATGCCATGAGAAGTCTAAGATCTTGTTCACATTCTTCCTCACTATTAGATAACCCATCACTGTCTTCATTAGTATAGTAACTTTTCTTAGTGCTAGATCGGTTCTTATTCCTTCTTGATACTTCTTTCCCTTTAGCAGATGTTTCTTTATAAGGACACTTTGCAGCATAATGACCAACTCTTCCACAATCAAAACATTTGAAAGGAAGCTTACCTTTGAATCTTCCGGTTCCTAGTTGGAGTCTTCTCACAAAGTTTGCCTCATCTTCTTCTGAGATATATCCAGGTCCTTCTGCTTTTTTAACTTATTTCCCTTTTGTAGAAGCTTTAAAAACAGATTCTTTGACTTCAGATGGTCCTCCTCTCCTCATTTCATATGTAGTCAGTATGCCATGAAGTTGCACCACAATAAGAGTTTGAAGATCCTATTTTTCTTCAAGAGCAGAGACTTTTGATTCAAATTTTTCTGTTAGTGATCTTAAGATTTTCTCAACCAAATTAGATTCTTCTATTGTTTCTCCCAGGTTTCTCATACTATTTATAATATCATCAAGACGTAAAAAGAAACTAGCAATACTCTCATCATTATGCATTCTCAAGTTTTCATATTCAATTCTGAGAGTTTGGAGTTTTGCACTTTTTACCTTTGCATCACCTTCATAACTTAGGATGATTTTGTCCCATATTTCCTTTGTTGTATTCAGCTGCATAACCTTGACAAATTCTGATTTAGTTAGACTTCCCAATAGTGCATTGACCGCCTTTGCATTTGTTTCATAATTCTTCTTTTCCGTTGGATCTGTTGGTACTGCGGCTGGATATTGATATCCTTGTTCAACAATGGCCCATATATCTGCTCCCATAGACTGAAGATAGGATCTCATCCTTATTTTCCAGAATATTAAATTTCTTCCATTAAAGAGCGGAGGCTTGATAGATGTTGTTCCATCTTGATTACTCATCTTGCTTGATCTTCCTTCTAGCGGCTAAGATTTTTCAGAAGGACCTGCTCTGATACCAATTGCTGGAAAAATACTGAGAGGGGGGGGGGGGTGAATCAGTATTTAGTGCAGATATAGAAACTTTTTGCTTTTCCTTGCTTTTAAACCCATACGCTACTTTAATGAATGAAACTTTCGTATACACGCGGATATCAGAAATAAAACTCGCGTATGCCCAGAAATCTAATTATGCATTTATATTTTAACTCAAATAATTGCATCATTCATTCATCAGATATTTAGAAAATAGTAAACAGGAGCATTAAGAATAGAATAAATCATCACACACACATGAACACTAGGATTTAAGGTGGAAACCCAATTTGGGAGAAAACCACCGCTACCGTCGTCTCAGTCTTCAATTTTTATTATATAAAGAAAAATTCTTACAACCATGTACTGGCGCAGACTCATACCAGCACGCAGGCACCCACCTGTAGAAGGCTACAACCTTCTCTTGTTTACCAGCCTCACCTGGAAGGGAGCTACAACCCCCTGCACTCGTTTACCAGCCTCTCCTGGAAGGGAGCTACTACCCCCTGATATTAACTCCAGCTTCTACACACAGAAAGCTTCTACATACATATTGAAGGCTTCAACCCTCAGATCCACTGCAGACCACGTTTCATCAATTTTCAAACTGGATCCAATAGCTCCAACTCAACCCTTCACTTATCAACAAACATACTTTGCCCAATGCTTCAAACAGAACAATGAAACCACTATAACTAGAATATCAGAGATATCCTGGACTTTAGAACAAGTATGCAGAAGCACATTCAACCTTGAGCAACCATTTGATCAGATATCATACGTGCTTTTATTTAACCATACCCGCGTATATACGCGCTTTAGATGACGTGAACCCACGTATACATCTGTGCATTTATCAGAACAACCCTAACTGTCCATACACGACTTTGTTGAAACAGATCCGCGTATACACGCGCCTTACATGAAACGAACCTGCGTATAGATCTATAAAAGATAAACTTTGCAGAACAGACCAGATCTATGAACTTACCCAAATTTCTTCAACTTCTTCACCAGATTTGCGCCAGGTCTTCATTACTTCTTTTCAGATCATCCAAGAGATTCATCATTTCAAGATCTAGAGATCTTGATCCTTCATCATGTTCATAGATACATCATAGATTCAGATCTATCAATTAAGAGCGGAGTTCAACCATGCAGATATACTTCAGAGTGAAATATTCATTAAAGCCCAGACACTTGCACCACCTTTGCATAATGATTTTCTTCTCCTTATATAGGTTTACCCTTTATCAATACCATGAGCCAAAACCACAGCACTTCCGATGGTATTCCTGGACGGGATCAAATAGAAAACCCAGCGCTCAATACAATGGGTCAATACCATGGTTGTAACCCCTGGTTTACACTTTTAGAGTGCAATTTAGCATACGTGACTTGGCACGTACTTTCTTGCATGCATACGCTACTTCTCCTAGACAAACCCGTGTATGCCTTGAGACACACACTTTTCATCATTGGTCTAGCACATACTGGAATTCCTTTCATCATTACATCTGAGCTGCTCTGTATACACATCAGATTTACATCATTAATTAGTATATCAAGTCAGTTTCCATCAAGTACAACTTTCATCAAGTAGGTTGCCATCATCTTCTTCAAGTGTTGCCATCATCTTTATCAAGTGGGTTGCCATCAAGGACAACACTCTGCATCATATTTCCAACATCATGATCAGTTTTTACCTTGAAGTGTCTTCCCATTAGGTAAGTTCTCCATTTATTTAGTGCATTTAGTATTGCTAACATTTCCTTCTCATAAATAGGCTTTTGTAAATACTTTCCTTTGATTGGACGACTTTAAAAAGAAATGGGTCTTCCTTCTTGTAATAAAACAACACCAGTTCCATTTCCTAAAGCATCACATTCCACAACAAAGGTTTTTGTGAAGTCTGGCGTAGCTAAGACTGGTGCTAGGCACATTACCTCTTTAAGATGTTCAAAGGCCTTATTTTCTTCAGGAGTCCATGAAAATGCATCTTTCTTCAATAATGTTGTTAGAGGTGTTGCTATTCTCCCATAATTCTTAACAAACTTTCGATAATACCCTGTTAACCCGAGAAATCCTCGCAACTTCTTTATGGTTGTGGGGACTTCCCATTCCTTAATGGATTTAATTTTGTTAGGGTCTACCTTAACACCCTTGTGAGATACAATATGACCCAGATATTCCACCTCTTATACTCCAAAGAAACATTTGGATGTTTTTGCATATAATTATTTCTTCTGCAATAGTTTGAGCACCCTGTCAACATGTTGAACATGACCCTTCCAAGACCTGATGTAGATTAGTATATCATCAAAAAATACTAGCACAAAATTTCTAAGGGTTTGAAAATGGAATTCATCAACCCTTGAAATGTAGAAGGTGCATTGGTAAGGCCAAAAGGCATGACCAAAAATTCATAATGACCCTCGAGTTCGAAATGTTGTTTTCGGAATATCTTCAGTATTCATTCTAATTTGATGATACCTTGAAAAAAGATCCAATTTGGTAAAATAAATTGCTCCATGTAATTCATCCAATAATTCATCAATCACAGGAATGGGAAATTTATCTTTAATGGTGAGATTATTGAGCTCCCTATAATCCGACCACATGCGCCATGATCCATACTTCTTGTGTACCAATACTACATGAGCAGAGAAAGAACTTTGACTAGGTTGAATTATACCTGCCTCTAACATTTCTGCAATCATACATTCAATTTCGCTCTTTTGGACATAAGGATATCTATAAGGCCTGATATTTGGAGGAAAACTTCTTGGAATCAAGTGAATAGCATGATCATGATCATGAATAGGTGGGAGTCCATTTGGAGTTTCAAAAACCTTGGAATGATTGTCCAAGACTTTTGGAGATCTGCAGAAATAGATGATTTTGATGTTGGAACTTCTAGTGAGAATTATTGTGAAATTATACCTCATTGTTCTTTCTTTAGAAACTTTGTCGTGACATTAGAGCTTATTATCTTTCCCGCCTTCCCTGCAATACCCCATAAATCGACTTCCTTTCCTTCTAAAAAAAATTTCAAGAAAATTTCTTGAAAATTAAAAGCTACCATACCCAAAGATTGTAACCATTGTACTCCTAGTACAACATCAGCACCTCCCATAGGAATGGAAAGCATTGGACTATTCAATACATATTCCCCCATGGTTATCTTGATATTATGGCATTTTCCAGATCAATTTATAGTTCCTCCATAAAATTATGGGTACTCCCTGAATCAATCAACATTATTACCTTTTTCTTCTTGATATGTCCTTCTATCTTGAGATTTTGAGGAGTGGTAATTCCTGCCAATGCATTACACGATATGGTCGAACTCATTTCTTCCTCTTCTTGCGTTGTTTCTTGGTGTATATCCTCCTCTTGTTCATTTTCTTCTTCCTCTTCACAATCTATGTAAAATAATTTCTTCTCAGCACACTTATGACCTTTAGTGTATTTTCTATCACAATTGTAGCAAAACCCTTTTGCTCTTTTTTCTTCCAATTTTTGTGGTGTCAACCTTGTAGGTTGTGGAAATATAGGAGTAGCAACACTTCCCTCTTTATAGAAGTGAGTGGTAGGCTTCCTTGTCGCCATAATTTTATATTCATTTTTTCTTGTCAACGTGAATGCCTTCTCCAATGAATCAGGTTCCAAAACGTGAACTTCATGTTGGATGTTATCCTTTAAAATACCTATGAAGAGATCAATCTTGTGTTCCTCTGGAAAATCAGTTACCCTTATATTAAATTTTTGGAAGTCCTCAATGTGCTCCCCCATTAAACCCTTTTGTTTGAGATTTATCAATTGGCTAAAGAAGGTGTTCCTCTTTGTATCCTCATAATGTGCTATCATTTCCTCCATAAAAATTGACCAAGTGACAATTTTTTTATAGGATAAAAACCATCGATACCATACAAATGTATTTTTTTCTAAATGTAAAGTTGCAATGCGTACCTTTTGTGTGTTTTTCACATTATGGAGATCAAAATATTGCTCCATCTGTAGTATCCATGTTACAGGATCCTTTCCATCAAACTTACTCATATCCATTTTTTGAATATGGTGGTTCTTCCCACCAACATTAGATTTTATGAAATCACGATTAACATTTATTTTTTTCTCATCATGAGTTTCCTCTACTATCTTTTCACCATTAGGAAACATTTCTTGTATAAACTTTGTCAAACCTTCCATGTCTTCTTTAGATCATTCTTCATGTTTTCCATTTTCTCATCTATCTTAGCTTCCATGTCATCCATCTTATATTCCATGCCAACTTCCACGCCATCTATCTTATATTCCATGCCATCTATATTAGATTCCATGCCATTCTTCAAACCATCCATCTTATATTCCACGTCTTTCTTCAAACCATCCATCTTAGTTTCCACGCCTTTCTTCAAAACTTCCATGTCATTTTTTTTTGCTCTTTGCGAGAGAAAAATTTGTTGCACTTGCTCTTGTAATTTTGATATGTCATGTTTCCATTCTTCGTCTTCATGGGTCATAGTAGAGCTTTATAAAGGCTTAATGGGTGTTGAATTCTTTTTAGGGCCCATTTTAGAATCCAATACTGATATCTATTCTACAATATGCCCTTGGAATAAATTGAACTTGTTTCTTCAAACAAGACTTATGCAATTCAGAAAAAAAAAAAATACACACCTTTTACTTGCTTTTGAGGAGCTCGAGATTGAAATTGAATTATCTCTATAATTTCGGATCCTCAATATCTTAAATTTGGCCCTGTAGTAGCCCTCCAAAGCTTCTTTCAAATGCCACATGTTTGATCTAATTTGGATTCTTCAAGACAAAGTTATGTCCAATCTCCCAGAATGACCCAATTTTGGACTAGTTCAGTAGAGCAAACTTGTACGACTTGCCACGTGTCACTATTTCCTCCTTTGGCTCTGAATTGATAGATCAAAAACTAAATTTCTTGCACTTGCAACCACTTTTTACATCATTCCAATTCGATGCTCAGAGAGAGAGCTATGAATATTTTCCCACGATCACATCTTTGAGATGAAATTCAGAAGCCTCAAAAATCCATAACTTCCACAGATCATACCTCCGAAAATATTGCGAACCAATATCTGAAATTTTGCGATGATGTTCCTCAGGATTGTGGCTTCGCACTCTAAAAATTTCAGCTTCTTTACCTTCGTAGAAAAAAATTTATTACGAAAATACCATGATGACCTGTTTAGGTTGAATTCAGGGGCCTGCAAAATGACCTAACTTGCACAGATCATATCTCCAAAAATGTTGTAAACCAAGCTCTGAAATTTTGCGACAATGTTCCTCAAGATTTTGGCTTGGCACTATAAAAATTTCAGATTCTGACCCTTCCTAGAAAAAACGTTATAGCGAAAATGCCACGATGACCTGTTTGGAGCATCAAAAACCTAGAATCTCAAAGATCTGATACCAAATGTTGTGAAAATAGCTCCAAAAAGAAAAGAAAAGAGATATCAACACCTCAGAAATAAGCCACTTCAAGGGGGAAACCTCCAATACATTACATGAATGAACAATTCTTGGATGATTCAAATTACAAAACATCCTTTCTATATATAGGAGTCTATGGGTCCATAATGTAATCCTAGTGGGGCCACAATGTAATCCTAGCCGACCTAACAATAATAATTTAAGGGCACAATAATAACAATATGGGGGTTGCAAGGGTACAATAATAACAATAAGGGGGTTACACTAACAACAATAAGGGACTATATGATGCAGGAGCATCGGAATAAGCCAACAATGTGAAAATTTGTTCACATGTTGTGGCTTGACAGAGTGAATTTCATTTACTTTTTGGTCAATTTTATTTTACTGAGGAAGTCGATTTATAAAAAAGTTTGTTATTGTAATAAGTGAGAGATTGCTTATTTTAGATTAGAGATATGCATAAGAAACTATGAATTAAAATATTTCTGTTAGATTTTAATAATAGAAGATTACATTAGTTATTTGTTAGAGGAATTAGTGGAAGAAATATAGAGAAAATTGTAATAAGCGAAGAGATTCTTCGTAGAGGGCAGAGAGTAGAGCGAAAGCTCAGAAGGAGAAGAGAACTGTGTTTTTGTGGACAACAGAGGCCATTCTCTGTGTAACTTTGTAAATGCGAGGCTCTGTTCTTTTGTTTGTAATAAACGAAATCAGATTTGTTTACATGTCTGTATAAAAAATGTAATTTCTTGCAATTGTGTCGATTCGTGTGGTTTTTGGTTTTAAACTGTAATATTTCCTGTGAATAAAGAAAGGTTAATATTTTAAGCGTAAGCGCAAAACTAATAACCAAATAACTCGTGATGTTAAGCTCTATCGGAACTTTGGAGCAGACATGAAATAAAACGTTGGTTGATTGTGTGTTATCAGAAGAGAAGGACAGGCATTACACATTGTTCGTATGGCATTGAACCGGATGTGATAAGATATAAACTGACTTACAGGAATTTTGGGTCCGTGATACATCACCAAGTTATGGTGGGCAGCATTGGAAACCCAGCGATATTCGATATCCCGATAATCTCGCATTGGAGTTTGGGGACTGCTAATAGTCAGCAGTAATATCAACCGGTGCGATTTCCGATCGCGGTTGATATCGCATCGGCACTGTGGTAACGGATGAAAGTTGTGACATTCAACAGGCTTGCGACTAGTAAACTCCAACAGTTTCACATCAGAGCGTAGTAATTGCCCTAATTCTTATGGCATATCACAATTCAATGGTTTGCAAATTGATTCGGCATCGGGTCAACCAGATCTCGGTGAAAATCGATAGTTTTGTGGTTTGCAAATAGCGATTGGAAATCACTGATTAATACCACATCGGCGCATATTTAAGGGGGCGCATTTGAAGTTGTGTAATATTGCGTTGGAGTGGGTAAAACACAAACTTGGTAGCATATTACATCTCCAGGGTGCGAATTAATTTAATTGACAGATCTCAGGTCCGTGGTAGAAATATATATATAATATCTGTTGACAAACAGTATTCAACACTATTTTGAAGGCATTAAAAAAGGATTATGTTGGATCTGCATTTTTCAAATATAAAGAGAACAGAAATATTTCTAAATTATTAAGAGTTTCGATTCTGATTTAAATAAAGGGCTTTTATTGGTATTGTATTGCTTAGATATGAGATCCATTGGGAGCATTCTTGTAACTCTATAGCTGTTGCTGTGTCATTTTGGTATCAAAGCCAGAAGAAAGGAGTACTTGCATCGAAGATGCCACTGAGAAGGGGAATTGGTCGAGGGAGACCAGAACCAAATTCAGTTCTGTTGGAAGAAGTGTGGAATTTGCGTGCACGAATGGATACAATGGAGACAGCCCAAAGAAGAGCGCCTGATGATGGAGCTGAAAGTTCTTCAGAAGAATCTGATGCAGATGTGGAAGCAGAAGAAGAGAACGAAAACGTCAAATTCATCAAGATGCTGGTAAAATTTGGAAGCAAACCCAAGATGGAGATTCCTATGTATGAAGGGAGTCTGAATGCGGAGGAGCTTATGGATTGGATCAGATCCATAGATCAGTACTTCGATTATGAAGAAATTGAAGAGAATAAAAGGGTGAAGTTTGCAGTCACTAGATTGAAAGGTCATGCAGCCATCTGGTGGGACGAGGTACAGACATCAAGAACGAGAAAAGGGAAATCTAAAATCAAGCAGTGGGATAAAATGGTAAGTAAATTGAAAGCCAAGTTTTTGCCTAAAGACTATCATTTGAATCTTTTCAAGAAAATGCAAAATTTGAAGTAGAAGGGGATGTCTGTTAAGGAGTACACAGAAGAATTTTACAGATTGAGTATCAGAACAGGGCATGTAGAAGATGATTTGGAGAAAATAGCTAGATATGTGAATGGGCTAAGGTATGAAATACAAGATGAGATTAGCCTGTTAAGTCTGAAAACTGTTGAAGATGCCTATCAAGCAAGTTTGAAAGCAAAGGAGAAAATATTGAGGAGACGGAGTCAAAGGAATAGAGGAAAAAGCTCAGCAAGAGGTAGAGGAGCTGTCAGATCCAGAGGAACACAACATCAGCATGAAGCAGGAAGTTCAAGTGGAAAATCACCACAGATAGGTGAATATAGTAGAGGAAGATTCGCACCTAGAGGAAGAGGGCAAGGAAGAGATGTTAGATGTTATGCTTGTGGCAAATGGGGACACATGTCGAGGGACTGTCCTCATAACAAATCAGCAAGCCATAGGGGTGCAAATGTGGCTGAGGCAGAGCCAGAACCACCTCAACTTGTGGAGAAAGAAGAACCACCTGAAGAAGGTGAACCACCTAAAGAACTTTGCTTAGATCAGAAAAAGAGATTGGAGAACCTGCGCAAAGGAAGAATTTGTTTATAACTACATGAAAATCAAAGGTAAGTGCTGTAAGGTTATAATTGATAGCGGAAGTACTGACAATCTTGTGTCTACAGAGATGGTGGAAAAGATCGAGTTAACAAGGACAGCACATCCTGCACCTTACAAAGTATCTTGGCTTCAGAAAGGCCATCAAGTCATCGTGACAGAGCAGTGTATTGTGGAAATGCAGATCGGCACATACAAAGATGTGATCCTATGTGACATAATGCCCATGGATGTATGTCATGTGTTATTGGGAAGACCATGGAAATTTGACTGGAAGGCGATTCATGATGGGAGAAGGAATACATACACCATAGAAAAGGATGGAAATAAACATACGTTGCTGCCAGTGAATAATGATGTTGACAAAGAACTGCCTGAGAATAATATTATGTTGATAAGTGGCAAAGAACTGCTTCAGGAAGTCGACAAGAGCGAAGAGGTACATTTCGCTGTTGTAGGGAGGCCCCAGTTAATCCTAACCTCCATGAATTTAAATTATTTGCCTGAAGAAATTCAATCTGTGTTAAATAATTACATGGATATCATTGTGGATGAATTACCAAATGAATTACCACCGATGAGAAGTGTGAGCCACCATATCGATTTAATACCAGGAGAAAGTCTACCTAATAAAGTTGCGTATAGACTAACTCCCCAAAAAAATGCAGAAATTTCCAGGCAAGTACAAGAGCTGATGAATAAAGGGGTGATTCAAGAAAGTTTGAGCCCGTGTGATGTGCCAACAGTACTTAGTCTGAAGAAGGGAGGAGAATGGCGCATGTGCACCGATTCCAGAGCTATCAACAAGATAACAGTCAGGTACAGATTTCCTTTTCCCAAGATGGATGATTTAATGGACTATTTAAGTGGTTCCAGGTACTTTACTAAGATAGATCTGAAAAGCGGGTATCATCAGATCAGAATTCGGGAAGGCGATGAATGGAAAACAGCTTTCAAAACCAATAGTGGACTGTATGAGTGGTTAGTGATGCCTTTTGGGCTCACTAATGCACCTAGCACATTCATGAGACTAATGAACGAGGTCTTGAAAGAATATACAGGTAAGTTTGTTGTTGTTTACCTTGATGATATTCTGGTTTTCAGGAAAAGTAAAGAGGAACATTTGTAACACTTGAAGTTAGTCTTGAAAACTCTGTAGAAAGAGAAACTACTAATTAATTTGAAGAAATGTAGTTTCATGAAAGAGGCGCTGGTATACTTGGGATTTGTGATTTCCAAAGAAGGTTTGAAAATGGATCCGGAGAAGGTACAAGCAATTGACAGGAACTGGCCTACTCCCAAGAGTGTATTTGAGGTAAGAAGTTTTCATGGACTTGCTAGTTTCTACCGAAAATTTATAAAGGGGTTTAGTCAAATTTGTGCACTAATCCTTGAGACCATCAGGGAGGTCAATCAGCCATTTCGATGGATAGAAGTAGCTGACAAAAATTTTAATCTGCTGAAAAAGAAGATAACATAAAAGCCTATTCTAGCATTGCCAAATTTCAAGAAAGTCTTTCAAGTGGAAACCGATGCAAGTGAAGCAGTTGGTGCGGTGCTAAGCCAAAAGAAAAGGCCGATAGAATATTTCAGCGAGAAGTTAAATGATGTGAAGAAGAAATATTCTTCCTATGATAGAATTTTACGCTATTATGCAGGAATTGAAAAAGTGGAGGCATTACTTGCTGCCAAAGGAATTCATCTTATATTTAGATAACTATGCTTTGCAGTTTATTAATAATCAGCCAAAGTTAAATCAGAAGCATGCCAAATGGGTGGAATTTCTGCAAAGTTTCACTTTTGTAATAAAGCATAAAAGTGGTAAGTCTAATAAAGTGGCAGATGCATTGAGCAGGGTAAGTTTTCTTTTGCAAGAATTTAAATGTACAAAGATGATGAGGATTTTAAAGACATCTACACAACAGTTCATAATCTGGTGAACCATAATAGAAGTCAATGGATGGACTACCTTATTCAAGGAGGCCTGTTATTTAAAAGCAACAAATTATGTATTCCTAAATGTTCCATGAGAGAGAACATAATTAAGGAGAAGCATAGTGGAGGATTATCTGGTCATTTTGGACAAGATAAAACCTTCGCTCAGGTGAATGCTTTTTATTATTGGCCTAAAATGCAAACTGATGTTAAAAAGTTTTTTGAGAAATGCAGGGTATGTCAATATGCCAAAGGAAGGAGTCAAAATATAGGTCTATATCAGCCATTGCCCATACCAGATCGACCATGGGATGCAGTGAGTATGGACTTTGTTCTGGGTTTACCAAAAACTCAGAGGGGAAATGATTCTATTTATGTTGTAGTAGACAGATTTTCGAAAATGGCCCATTTTATTGCTTGTAAGAAGACTAATGATGCCACATACATAGAAAATTTATTCTTTTCAAATATTGTAAGATTGCATGGTTTACCTGTAAGCATTGTATCAGATCGAGATACTAAATTTGTAGGGAATTTCTGGAGGACGCTTTGGAAGAAATTGGGGACTAAACTCAGTTTTAGTTCAGCCTACCATCCTCAGACAGATGGACAAACTGAAGTAGTGAATAGGAGCTTGGGAAATATATTAAGAAGTTTGGTACATCAGAATCCCAAACAGTGGGATTTGGCATTAGCTCAAGCTGAATTCGCTTACAATGATACACCAAATCGAAGCACTGGAATGAGCCCATTTCAGATTGTCTTTAGAATGCATCCGAGAGGAGTATATGAGCTTAGGGTCTTGGGAAAACAGGAATCCAGAAGTGCAAGTGTTGAAGATTTTGTTGAACAAATGAAGAAGCTACAGGAAGAAGTTAAAGGTAAATTGCAGGAGAGCAGCAGAAGATACAAGCAAAGAGCAGATCTGAAAAGAAGAGAAAAAGAGTTTCAAGTGGGATATTTAGTCATGGCATATTTGAGGAAAGATAGATTTCCTACAAAGACTTATAACAAACTGAAACTGAAGAAGATAGGACCCTGTAAAATCAAAAGAAGAATTTCAGCCAATGCATATGAGATTGAGTTGCCGGAAGGAATCGGAATATCCCCCATTTTTAATGTTGCGGACTTATATCCATTCAGAGAAGCAGAAACTGAATTGCAGAATGAAATTATAGCTGATGAAATTCAAACTATAGATTGGGAGGAACAGGTACCAAAAGCATCCAAGAAGGAAGTGGAAACTATCTTAGATCAAAGAATGTTCAAAAAAACTCGAGGGCAGGCATATTTCCAATATCTGGTCAAGTGGAAAGAGCAACCAATGGAAGACTCCAGTTGGTTGACAGCAGCTGAATTACAGAGATATGGAATAAACCCAGAAAATCTGAAGGACAAATATTTTCTTCCCCGGGAGTCTGATGCAGGAGCATCGGAATAAGCCAGCAATGTGAAAATTTGTTCACATGTCGTGGCTTGACAGAGTGAATTTCATTTACTGTTTGGTCAATTTTAGTTTACTGAGGAAGTCAATTTATCAAAAAGTTTTTTATTGTAATAAGTGAGAGATTGCTTATTTTAGATTAGAGATATGCATAAGAAACTACAAATTAAAAGATTACTGTTAGATTTTAATAATAGAAGATTACATTAGTTATTTGTTAGAGGAATTAGTGGAAGAAATATAGAGAAAATTGTAATAAGCAAAGAGATTCTTCGTAGAGGGCAGAGAGTAGAGCAAAAGCTCAAAAGGAGAAGAGAACTGTGTTTTTGTGGACAACAAAGGTCATTCTCTGTGTAACTTTGTAAATGTGAGGCTCTGTTATTTTGTTTGTAATAAATGAAATCAGATTTGTTTACATGTCTGTATAACAAATGTAATTGCTTGCAATTGTGTCGATTGGTGTGGTTTTTGGTTTTAAATTGTAATATTTCCTGTGAATAAAGAAAGCTTGATATTTTAAGCGTAAGAGAAAAACTAATAACCAGAGAACTCGTGATGTTAAGCTCTATCAGAACTTTGGAGCAGACATGAAATAAAACGTTGGTTGATTGTGTGTTATCGGAAGAGAAGGAGAGGTGTTACAGATTGTTCATATGGCATTGAACCAGATGCGATAAGATATAAACTAACTTGCAGGAATTTTGGGTCCGTGATACATCGCCAAGTTATGGTGGGCAGCATTGGAAACCCAGCGATATTCGATATCCCGATAATCTTGCATCGGAGTTTGGGGACTGCTAATAGTCAGCAGTAATATCAACCGGTGCGATTTCCGATCGTGGTTGATATCGCATCGGCACTGTGGTAACAGATGAGAGTTGTGACATTCAATAGTCTTGCGACTAGTAAACTCCGACAGTTTCACATCAGAGCGTAGTAATTGCCCTAATTCTTATGGCATATCACAATTCAATGGTTTGCAAATTGATTCGGCATCGGGTCAACCAGATCTGGGTGACAATCGATAGTGTTGTGGTTTGCAAATAACGATTGGAAATCACTGATTAATACCACATCGGCGCATATTTAAGGGGGCGCATTTGAAGTTGTGTAATATTGCGTTGGAGTGGGTAAAACACAAACTTGGTAGCATATTACATCTCCAGGGTGCGAATTAATTTAATTGACAGATCTCAGATCCGTGGTAGAAATATATATATAATATCTGTTGACAAACAGTATTCAACACTGTTTTGAAGTCATTAAAAAAGGATTATGTTGGATCTGCATTTTTCAAATATAAAGATAACAGAAATCTTTCTAAATTATTAAGAGTTTTGATTCTGATTTAAATAAAGGGCTTTTATTGTTATTGTATTTCTTAGATCTGAGATCCATTGGGAGCGTTCTTGTAACTCTATAGATGCTGCTGCATCACTATACTAGTAATATAGGGACCTAAGACCCCTTGAATCCGAAACAACTCTGATACAAAATGTACGTTTTGACCCTGTACAAAAATTATCTGCAAACGAATCTTAAAAAATGAAAATAAACAATAGCGAGAGAATAACACATAAAACATATATACACAAATATTTTCCCATGGATCCAAAATCGGGACTGCCAGCTTGATTTTTTATTATATTCCTTTTAGTGTTACAACACATATATATACATGCCGAAGCATTCATAAACCCCAATCCATTAACCCTAGATTAGAACATAATCGTAGTTCTCCTGAACAGATCTACAAAATACCAGGGTCCGAAAACCATCATGTCCCAAAACCATGTGCAAAACCATGGACAAAACCATGGGCGGGTCCAGCCACCGAAAAATAGGATCCAAATAGGCACTGCCTCGGACCCCAAACAGGGGGAGCTACTACCCCCCTTCTGACCCCCCTGCTCTTCCCGACACAATGTATAGGGGGGGCTATTTCCCCCGTTGTGACCACCCCCCCCCCCCCCCCCACACACCCAGCAGGTGGGAACTGCTAAATTGATGATAACCACAATCTTAGCTAGGTCAATCGTCAATCCCTCTTGACATGTGATGTGGCCCAACAAAATTCCAAAAGGTACGCAAAATATACACTTCTTCAAATTCAACAAAATATGGTGTTTCCTGCGGGTATCCAACATCATGTGCAGGTTCGATACATGTTTCTTTACCAATTTGAATATTGTTCAGTCATCAAAATAGATCTCCAAAAACTTATGTATAAATTCTTTGAATACTACTACAATTACGTGTGATAAAATGGTAGGGGCATTCTTCAATCTGAATGGTATGACAGTGTACTGGAAGGAGCCCCACTCGGTTGCAAAATTTGACTTTCTGTGGTCTTCAGGCGCAATTATGATCTAATGGTACCCCAAAAATCCATCAATGAATGAGTACGCTTCCTGACCTCTAACGTTATCCAATATTTCATTAGATAATGGCGTAGGAAAGGGATCATGTACGCAGGCATCGTTCAACTTGCGCAGGTCTACGCAGATCCTTATCTCCCCTTTGGTTTTCTTTTCTTGGACTATCATTGGGCTTACCTAATCAGACTGTTCCATTGGCTCAATGATACCTACGACCACCATCTTATCTAACTCCTCCTTTACTTTCTTCTTATATTTAGGGTTCAATCGATAGGGTTGTTGCTTGACATGATGTGCATTCAGATTCAAGGTTATCTTCATAACACCCAAATCTCCTAAAATTCCCTTGAGCACAGAGCACTTCATAGGAAATAGATCCTGATATTCAGTCAGTAGCTTTGCAATCTTTCCAACAGTATCATCATCCCAGTAATCCCCATTTTTTGCCAACTTGGTTTTCTCCTCCATCCCAATTTTGACTTCCTTCAACTTCAATGGTTTGGTAACGTCCACTGTCCACAATGAGGGTTCTACGACTGTGCATTCCCCTTCAGATTATAGGATTGTAATATTTATGGGATCTTCATCATTGTCCTATACTGACAAATTTCTAAGGTTGAAAATATCTTGCATCTGCACATCCCAAGATGGTGCAGCATAATCCTTCCGATTCAAAGACTCATCGAATAAAAGAGCATCTATATGCTGCAGGGCTTCATCCAATTTCTATGTCCCTCCAACTAAGCCGAATGTTGCTATGAAATCCTTTGTCATTATATCCTAGTGGCAGTGCGTTGGTGAAGCTCCGCATCTAAATAATAGGTGGTGGGGACTGGCCCTAATGAATGAATAAACATATGAACCCACTCATTCTAGGTCCTTTCATTCCATACTATCATCCACGTAGCGCGTGAATCCCCACGGCAAGAAAAGAGCTCCATATGTGCATTGAATAGAGGTTCAAATTTTAGTATTGTTAGTATGAATCTTTTGTCAAAGTGTACGAAAAAATACCACTTTAGCTACGCATAACTAATACCCCTAACATCAAATATGGCTGCCAATATCTTCAGATATGTAGTTAGTTGATCAAATCAAATGCTGCAAAAATCCAGATCTATGCATAAAAATACATTAAGCAGTAAAAATAAGGTTTTGCTCCATACATCCAATAGACAAGACAAGAACAATATTTTTGAAATAATTTTGTATTAAGGGCACTTGGGAGGAAAACAATAAAAGTGTTTCCAATTCTCCTCACTGGGATGGGTTCTTGAAAGTCCTCAGCACTTCAAATCTAGAATTTCTCTCTCTTGTTGGTGTAGAAAACCCAGACAAACATAGAACTCAAAGGGAGCTCACAAAGTGAAATGATGGAAAATTTGACAATGATAATGGCTCAAAGTCTGACCAAGAGTATAGATCCAGAGTGATCTAATAGGCAACAAAAGGTGAAGAATGGTAGGAAAAACCCTCCTATTTATAACAAAATATTGGGTCATTCTAGATCTTGGTGCAAGATTAAAATAATATTAACCAAATCTAGATCCACCTTTTATGGAATATTTTATTATATTTGTTGGATGGAAAAGGTATTTGACTTGGGTCAAATCCCTTTATTTGTAAATAATAAATAAATAAATGATTTTTTTATTATTTTAAGGAAGTGGTTGAATGATAATTAAATAAATAATGATTTATTTAATTATTTATAAATGATTTAGTCATATGTAACAAGGAATATTATTTAAATAATATTTAAATAATTATTCCTAGAAAATAATAAGATAAATAAGGATTTATCTAATTAATTTCCTTTTTTTGGGTTAAATATGACCAGGAATAATAATTAAATTATTGTTTAATTAATTATTCCATGTGGAAAATCAAACAAATATAGATTTGTTTAATGTTTCCCTTTGGGGTTTCCTGTTTAGACCATAAACAACCTAATAAATGTGTTTTATTAAGTTATTTTACATAGTGAAAGTAATTTTACTTAGGGTAAAATTGGTCTTACATGGTGTACTTGGGTCCATCTAATGATAATAGGTTAGATGACCAAAACAATGGTGTAACAAGTATCATCATTTTTCGACATTCCTCCCAATCTTGGAAAGCCCCCTTGTGTGTTTCCCACCAACACGCAAGGGTTGCACACATATCCAAGTCAAGTGCCCAAAATATTTGTTCCTCAGGGACATATTTTTCTAATGCTTTAAGAAATTCCTTAACACTACCAGAACCATCAAAGTAAGGTAGTTCTCTTACCTTTGAGGAGATGCACAGGAAGCTCTTCGTGATCTTGAGGCAGCGCAGCACAGATACGTCATGCCACCGATTCTGCCAATTTTCCATCTTACCATCCAAATCTGAGAAACATGAGTTGTATTTTTCCAAATTTAACATGACATTAGTTGTAGGGTTTACCCAATCATCAGCCTGCGTATTCAGTTTGTAAATATGGTCTACATCCTCCTCATCGCGCACTGGTTCTGTATATGGTTCACCTTCTGCTAGAACCAGAGGGACTATTATCCTCGTACCATCAATGTCAAATACTATGCTCCTCCTTTTTAGGTTGATGATACCTCCCATGTCAATAGCCCAATCCAGTCCTAATAACACAAGGTAAGGGTCTGCATCATCCAAAATCTAGATTACTTCGAAATTTGCTTATACTTTAACTCCCGCGATGTCTACCACAACCTTAGGCAACCTTCCCAATGGAAGGATCTTTTGCTAGTTAGACATATGTAGTTGAATGGTGTACCACTCCAATTTGGGTTCTCCCATCCTTTTTCAAGTGCGTCTGGGCACGACATTGGCATCAGATCCCATATCCAAGATGACTTGATCCATTTCGTACTCTCCAATCTGCGCAGTCATACGGATCTCCCAACTAGTCCTCTTCTTGTTCTTATAAATATTGTTCACAACCTTAATCTCCATTCGAGGGGCTTCCTTTTCTGTGCATTTTTCTATCGATGCTTGGAGATTCTCTACCACCTTATGGTTGTGCAGTAACTTCATACAGGCTTGAAGGTATGGTTTTACTGCTTTGTTGACTTTTGGATCCATGGCAACTTTTGACGTTAATGTTCCCGCCGTAGAAAAATCTCTTCTAGCTTCTATAAAAATTTCCCTCTCTTTGTTCAGGTCTAGGCCTTCCTTCTTGTTGGATTCCTTTCTAATCCATGACTCTACAACAGCTTGCTCCATAGGTCTTCTAGTGGTTGTACCACTATGCATTATTTCATTTACACTACCATCATCACGTGGTTCAACTTTGACCATTTTCACGTTCTGCGTAGGTGTTTGCTGATTTTCCTTCAACTTAGCTATCAGAATGGGGCACTCCCCAATTACATGATAAAATTTCCTACAGTACCTGTAGGACTTCCATGCAGGGTTAGGGCCATCGCGTGCATATTGTCCTAGATATATACAGTTATAGCCAATTAATTGCACTCTTCCTTGACCTACGCCTCCACCTCCCCCCCGCTTCCTCTTTCCAGGGATCCTCCACATCCATAGGGAGATGGTGGTGAAGAGGTTTCGACTTGCACTCTATATAGGTTTGCATTGTCTATCATCAACTCATACGTCTGACGGTGGAATTCATCATGACCAACTGATGAACAGAATTTTCAATATTGTTGCTTCAATTCTGGCACATAGACTCCCAGCTATTGGCAGTGGTCAGTATCATGCTGGCCCGCTACGTGGCAATCAATACACCATAGGGTGGGGTTTCTAGGTCCCACACCCTCTCTAGGGCATAGCATATTTGGTCCTCCAACTTGCAGGTAATCCGTAAACACAGGGCTCTGATCTTTGGTGTGGCCCGCTCCTTTGCACCGAATGCACCAGACATTTGTGCCAACCTCTTTACCCTTGTCTCTTCGTAAGTTCTGTATATCGAAGTGCATAACCTCCAACTAAATTTGAATTTGCAGAGTCGCAAGGGGGATATCTTCTCTAGGTGCAACCTCCAACTTCATAGCAATCTCTAAGGCTTCAATTTAAGTAGCAATATTCTGTTGTCCGAAAAGATTGTGTAGATGGGGTAAAAACATGGCGATGAAATGTTCCTTATGCTGGTCGTCATCTTAATAAAATCCTCCATCATTAATAGTTTGCTTCAGTTGTTTATCGGCTTCTCAGACTGATTCTTTTTCTCCTTGCTTGAAATCCTTTAGCTCTACCATTACATGTGCATAGGACTTCGGCTTTTTGAACTACTGCTTCAGTTCCTTCTTGATATCAATGATTGTAGGAGAGGCGTTTTGTTTCATATATTCCATAAACGAGTCTTATGCACAAACTTCAAAAGCCATGGCTAGTTGCGCTCATTTCACAACATCATTATTAACGTTCTGCGTAGTCCATACTACATTAGCTAGGAACCAGAACCGATCCATGTCCTCATCCCTCGCACCCCTAAAGGTGGGTAGCTTCAAGTGCACAACCATATCATCTGTAGGTGAGGGTGGTGGCGAGGTAGGGGATGTCTAATTCCTACGTGAATTTGAGTATGGCATAGCAGGAGGGATACCTGCAGCGTCCGTAGCCTCGATTTCTTCTAAATCTTGTGAATCCCTTAGAGGACTGTATGCAGATATTTCCCCTCTCTAATTCGTCCAATAATACTTCCCATTGTGTATGGTGCTTTCAATCTGTTCGTATTTCATTCAGTCGGTGTGGCAACACAGAACATCTTTTTAGCTCAATAGCATATTAATCAACAAGGGCAATGTTTGCAAGAATTTACCTCTCAAACCCTTAAAAAATATTCTTTCAGCTTCAGAGTATGACACAAACTTATTTACCGTAAACTCTATCACAAATCCACCCAAGATACAATAAACTCGGTGATCTACGATCCGGGTGATTTTGTTATCATTCTTTTCCAGTTGTCGGATCAATTCAGGGGTCCACTGTGTAACCCTATCATCCTTCCAATAGGTCTAGAAATCCACTAATCCTGAAAACCACTCCTGTAACTCATGCCCAAAGGTCACGATGAAGATATCATGCACCTCTTTGAAGATATAATTATTCTTCCACTTTTCAGTAGAAAACTTCTTACTTCTGTTTTCTTTTAGCGAAAATTCCAGAATCTACTTTTCGAACCACTCGTCAATTTGATATTTTTTCATATTCCACAAACACTGACTCATCACCTGGTCTCTCTCTCAAAATTCACCCAGTATTGGCAACAGAACCATTTTTTGGTTTGAGGTGTATTAACCCAGGTTCAGATTTGAAGTTAACCATCAAACCCTTGTATTACTGGCCCTTTTGACAATGACTTGCTTGTGCAAGTCACGGTCTAACTCGAAGTAGTATGGGAAGGTGCTAGAACTAGGTTTCTGCACCCTGAGAGAGAGAGAGAGTTTAATGATGTGGGTACCCTTAGATATTCAAACAGGTTTGCGTAGAGAAATCCCTAACAAGAATCCCTTAACAATATAACTTAACATAATGCTTTGCATGCAGCCTGTAACTCATAATATAATCAACTAAGAAGATAAATATAACCCAATATCACCATATCTATGCATTCATTTTCCTTTTAAGCATATCATACATGTGCGCAATCAATCTACTCACAACATTCACTATCACAGAAATAACATGTAAATAACATGCAACATAACTCATAACATATCACAAAGATATTTAACATCATCAAAACACCCTTATATTCATCAAATAGTTCAGGTTCCTCATACAAACTCATTCACATACCCGCGCACACAGTCAACGGGGTCCACACACAGCCGGACTTAGGTTCTCTAAACACATAGCTAGCAAGAGCCCTTACCCAAAAAATTTCATACAAAAACCTCAGAGCGGATCTATCATGAACAAATGTACCATAATTCTTCTAGAACTAACTTCTTAGGCTCATCCTAGAATCTTATTTATACACTTAGCCTACGCTATACTAGGGTCCGCAAACCATGGTTTGTGACCCCTAGATCTACCCTTTTTTCACATTACAATTCATGAGGGACTTTGACCAACCCCAAAGTCCCTTAACTTGTGTTGCACATGACTAAACTACTCAAAATATACCAAAAATATATCCAAAATTGCATTCAAGGGGCCCTGATCTAATAGATTCCTTTATTAAAAAAATCTTGGATTTGCTTCTTGATTTATGCACTTTCCATTATCGACATGGGATACATGTCACTATTAGGAGTGGAACATCCTGCTGCAGTTATATCTCATGTTGGATTCCCCTCTTGGGAGGTAACCCATTTGGTTCCTAGAACATCTCGCCATGTTGACTTACCACATCAAACATATCAGATTTCAATTTATCATCACAACCTTAGAAAGATTCATAATCCATCTCATTATTTTTTTTATCATAAGAAGCACAAAGTTTTTGATTGAATTTACTAGTCTTTTCATTTGCCCGACATTAACTAAAGAGAGGTTTAGCTTTTTGCATTGAGTTCTCACAATATATTCCACTCCATATTTGAATAAGAGGTAGTCGTCCTGATGGAAATACAATATTTATTTCCTGTGATAGAGATAAGGACTACCCAAAACAATTCCTGATATGTCAAGTGGTACAACATTTAACTCAACTTCATTAATGAAGTTTGCGGAGATTGAAAACCAGAAAATACATTTTCTTGTAACCTGTAAATTTGTATCCAACCCAAAAGATATGGCTTATGATGAGGTATGGTTTCAAGTTTAAGATTATTGACTAATTATTCAGATATTAAGTTTCCTTGAGACCCACTATCAAATAGTGTGTCGATTTTTTTATGTTTTGAGACCACTCTTACATGAAACAACACGATTCTTGTTTCTTCACATGGAGTGTTACTGTGACAATTTGATGAACTAGTACTTTCTCTAGCTTCATTTCTCTTTGTTACCATGGCTGCCGTTATATTCTCATCACCTCATTCGGATCCAATATGCTATTGTGTGGTAGCAGTTGTCTTTTGTTTCCCGTCATTGTTGAAGTTCTTAAGCCTCAATTTTGGATGAAGCTTCCAAGAATGGGCTTCATCATGACCCTCTTTGGAATAGTGTTTACATGTGGTCTTCTCCCCCTTTTTTAAATGGATACGTTTTTCTTATGCTTTTCTTTTGAAACTTTTTCCTTTTTCACCACCCTTATATGGTTTCTTTTTACCCTCTTCAGATACATTTTTCCCTCTTACCTCAAGGTGTGTAGCTTGCACACAAACCTCATCTAGATTAGTGAGATTAAACATGAGGATGACATGTTCCAAGTAATTGTGTAAAACCCCTATATACTTCAGTAAGGAATCTTGAGAATGAAAATCAACACCTAACATAAGAGCTCTTTTTCTAAATTCTTGATTGTAATCTTGCACACTTTGACCTTTCAATTGTCTAAATGTTTTCCAAATCATAATGGATTTTTTCATGTAAACTAGAGGGTAAATTTTCATTTTAATGGTAGCAATGAAATTAGACCAATAAATTGAGATATTACCATGTTTTTTAATCTTATCTTGTGTCCTTACTTCCCACCATACAATTGTTGCACCCTCCATTCTCAAAGAATCCAATTGAATATTTATGTCATCCTCTTGAAGGTTATGAAATCTGAAATAAACTTCTAACTAATGAATCCAATTATCCAAATTCTATGCATTCACTTAACCATTTATATCGGTAGCTAAAATTTAACATCAATTTTAAGTGAGGTTTATTTACTATTTTCTTTTGAAGTATGTGTATGAACAGGTGGAAGGGTTGTGGTAGTGGAAGATGATGAAGAGGAAAGTGAAGATGGTGGTGAGGATGATGGTGGAGTGGATGGTGGTTTATTACCATCTCCAAGACCTCCTCCTCCTAGAGAACCCTCTCCTCTTGAAGGCCTATAACTTTCTCCTTGCATCCTTAAATTCCTCTCCTCGTAGAGGATCTTTACCATCTCTGTCATATCAAAAAATGAGTTCTTGAATGCTTTATCCTCTTTTGTCATGGTAGGTTCTCCTTCATCAAACATTCTCGTTGAAGACTCAACTTTAATTTGATGATGTGCTAGTGTTGAATACTTTGGCAACCTTTCCCTTATTCCTCTTGAACCAACTATAAGGCTTTCAACTAGCTTCCCTTCTCCTCTTTTGAGTTCTTACCTTGTAAGCATGACACAAATTTGCAAGCAATTATATCACTTCTTGCACAACAAACCTAAAGCTCTCATTCCAAATATTATTTGATTAAGTTATGTTAGAAAATCATGTGCTAATTCCTCATTCATATTTTGAAACAAATGTTTTACATGTGCTTAAGGGTTCAAGTCCTCTTGCAAGTTACTCAGTTTCAGGAGTTATTATTATGTTAATTTTATGAATAATTTAACATAAAACAAAGACTAAACAATAAAAATAAAATTTACAGTACATCACCATAGAACACATCAGCACAGGGACTTTATAAAGGAGTTCAGCCCTTCAGGGCTACATCTCCTTGGTCCAACTTCCATGGCTTAGGCCTCTATATTATGCTCAAACTTGCAAAATGACGTGTTTATAATGATTTTCTTCTCCTAAAACCTATTTCATTGAGTCCGTAACACTCAATAATGGCACCCTAGAATCTTTCTTCTCCTGAATTGGTCCAAAATTGAATGAGTTATTCTCAGACCTAATTTTCCCACAATTCGCTCCACAATTTTCACAAAATCTAGGCTAGTCCTACAAATCTGCCCTGAATTTGGAAAATTGTCCTACAATCTCGCTGACTGGCGACAAAATTTGTGGGATAGTTAGTTTTTCTAATGACACCTCAGACCTGTGAACTAGATTAACACTAATAAACCCCGCTTACCATTAATTAAGCCGATATTAATGTGGTAATGGCATGTTGTTGATAACACCAATTTAAAGTTAATTAAACCTGAATTAAGGTTTAATAATTGCACTTAAGGGATAGCACTTTGATGCTCTACTTGTGTTCTTGGGTGTTGGTCACATGAATTGGGGGCTGGCCCTCTCTCCCCTTGATGGCGCATTGATTAAAACCTAAATATATATGCAAATGTACATTGGTAAGAACCATTGCATAGAGGATTTGGTAGCACGGTATGTTAGTTGGACGGAGGTCTCGTGTTCGAACCCCACTTGGTCCCTTTGATCCATAACCTAATTTTTACTATTCTGTGAGGAGGACACATGCTATCCTCAGGTTGAGCCACTTGCATTCTCCTCATTGGTATAACCACAACCAATAACAAATTTCCAAAATGCACCAACCACGACCTAACACTTGGTAGTCAATCATTCGCTAGAGAACATTGTTTACCAACTCGCTGACCTACCAAGTCAACATGCCACGTGAGCAGTACAGAATACTGACTGGGCTCTCTGTCTACAATTTTTTTTACCAAATTTTCTTGTTTAGGAAAACATACATAAATCATTTTTGAAGCCATATGGATACGAAGTCCATTTCGCACAAAACGAGTTGCACCAGATTCAAAATGACGAAAACTACGCAATCATTCAGGTTTCATGTCATTCTAAGAACTTTAGCTTTTGAGCATAATTTTGAGCACCTGATCAATAAGAGCCATCATGAGAATTAACAACGTACTTACAACTTTCTTCTATTTTTTGCTTATTCGAATATTTCCTCCAAACTCCGATTCATTCAAATGCATGCCCATTTTCTTTGAGGAATGCTTCATTGTAAAATTTATCATATTTCAATTGAGGTTGTGGTAGATGATACATCATTTGTAAATATTCATTGGTGAATGACCCACTGAATTGGCATTTGTTTTTTATAATCCTCATATCATCAATGTTCAAATTATCAATGACCCATTGGACCATGTCAGTATAGGGAAAAATTTTGGGTCAGGATACAATTCTATGAAGAAATGACCTTTCCGCATCACTGAAAGTGGTCTCTAAAAATGGAATAGAATCATAAAAATTCACTACTCTCTTGGTAATTATGGGCTTTTCATCCTCAAAACACTGATACATTTCCTCCCATGACGAGTGTCCAGAATATCTTGAACAAACTGTATCAAAAAAAAATCCAAGAGGATGGGCCTTGTCTTCCTTTTGTTCAACAACGAGAGAAATAGGTTGTTGTTGTGTTGGATTTTTATTTTTCCCATTTTATGCCTTGGACATTTCTTGAGTATTCCGAGAAACAGAATGACCCTATATAAAAAACATAGATATGAATGAGATACTTTATCTTGCTGAAACTTAGAGAAAATGTGATTTACAATAGAAATACTTTCCCCTTTTATCAAATCCTCACAAATGATAGCGAATTAAATATAAGCTTTCATAGTTTCGAGAAACATTACTCTCCTGTCCCCAATAATTGAATGTACAAGTGTGCAACCATGTGGGCCAGTCATGTCACCTCATCGAGAGGGAAATTATCAGAAGAGTTTAAGTTAAAGAGTTAAGATATTCCAATCTTCTGATGTGGGAAAGCTCTGATATAATAGTTATAAATGATTCAAAAAGGTTCTGATAAAATAATGGAAAATCATATCGGGGATGTGTAATATCGTGAGTTATTAAATAATGTCCCGATGAAATAACTCGGATGTGAAGGATTTTTGATATGTTCTATTAAAATATTATTAAAGGATATTAGAGGAACTGAATATTAGGTATGAGTGGTATCAGAGGCACGAAACATCAGAACAAATGATATCGAAGGTCTGTGATATTGTAACAAACTTCGCAGGAAAGTTACGATGAATGAAATTTCTGATATGACACGCGTCAATACATAGGCTTGTGGGTCCGAAGAGATGTTATAATAATGTTTCATGCTTTAAAATTTAATAAAAACCCTTTACGAATGTTTCTTTTGACTGAAGTATGTGTTGGGGATCAAACACATTCATATTATGATATATCGTAACTTTCTCAAAATAAAAGTTACAATATAAAGGATTTCCAATAAGTTAAAAGTTCCACTATCATTTTTCTTTAATGCGTAGGGTGTATTAGAGACTTGGGCCTTCGTGATATATTTCAATTGTAACTTCGATACAAAATTTGTGATAAAATGGAAAGTATTAAAGCTTGTGAAAACTGTCATACCTAACTATAATTTATTCTTTATTTCCTAAAGTAGAAAGTTTTATTAAAAGGAAATAAAAATTAAAAATCAAAAGGGTCCCCATTTATTATTTAAAACTAAGTATAAAAATGGGGGGTTGTTGAATTCTACAACACTTGACAAAGTAGGCTTGCTTCACCACTCTGCGCAGGAATCATTTCTCTTATTTCACCTTTTATTTATTTTATTTATAGAACTATTATTAGGCACTTATTTATTTTATGGGGTGGAAGAGGGATCCAAAATTATTGATAGCAGGAGGGGTTTTTCCTTCATAGATAGGTATATTTACCTCTGATATAGGTTTTCTCACTATTGATTTTCCCCTTTCCCTTCTCTACTCAATTGAATTGACATGTAGAACACCATCTATTACAATCTCAAGTCAAAGAATGAGGATACGAAAATAGGTGCACGAATCATGATTCTGCTAAATGATTTCCATTCAAATGGAGCATATTTTCCATTCATACATCACTAACTTTAAATAGATATGTAAACCCAAATAGGGAAGAGAATAATATATAAGCCAAGCATTGTTTTCCATCACAATTTCCCTTTTCGAGTTTTTCCACATTTGTTTTTGAGCCAAAGGGAACATATTTCATGCAAAGTCTTATTAAACAAAAACTTGAAGAAAATACATGACAAAAAAACACAATGAATCCAAAACAACATGAAAATGGAGGTTGAACATAAAAGTAACATATATGACATAAAATAAAGAAACGTAACAAATTCAGATATTAGATGGAGAGCGAGTGTAGGATGAGTAAAAAAGGAAACTAGAATTAAACTAGACCTACTCCTAACCTACCTAGATAGAATGTTAGGGCTAAGTGTAATGAAATTTCCAGTGTAACCACCATAACTGCTCCTGATCTGTAAACTCAAAGATAAGAGAAATAAAAAATGATATAAAATCATGTACAAAGGAAAATATAAGAACTTGAATAGCTTGTAGAAAATATAGAATGTCTTTGCTAGAAGCAGAAAGATGTGTCATGAAAACTAACTTTAACCAACCTATTAGCACCCAGTCAAAACCTCAGGCTGAAAAAGGAAAATCAGGGTAACAACTAAACCACGCTCAGCCTTGTAGCTAGCCCTGCAAGGACTGGAGAGGGCTCTCTCCGTAGAATAGATATTCAATAAAACAATAATGAATTGATTTTAGGCTAGGTATATAAATGGGAAGAGGGAATTTATTAAATGACTGAAATTTCAGGGATGTATGGGACAGAGGACAGCATGAGCTGAGGAATTAAATTAGGATACAGGGTATTTCAGGGGGCAAGATAGGCAGGAGATTTAGCAATCAAATTTAAATACAATGGAGTGGAAAGACCATTGAGACAACTGAAAAGGGCATAATAAATGAATCATTTTTAGATAGAAGAAAATACACAGAGTATGAATGATTCCCCAAGGAAAAGCATATAAAATGGATTCTACCTTTCTAACTTGAAAACATTCAACTGGAAATGTTTATGAATGAATGGTGAAACATAACAATGTACATATGAAACATAAAGGAGAAACATATGCTAAAACTCATACCACATGAATCCCATAAATCAGAGCTGCATCACTTTATTTAATTCCCTACGAAACTGTACAATGGAGCATAGAGCTCACTGCCACACTATTCCCCTGCTTCTGAGTTTTCACACCTCAGACTTTCAGGCGGCTACAAATAATTAGAATTTACAATATATAGACAGATTTGCAGGAATACAAATCGATGGGGAGAGGAGGAATCACAACTGATGATGGAAGGCTAAAAGCTAACAGTCTCTCAGTAAAGGGAGAGCTGCATTACATTTTTTCATTTGATGTTTTTGGATATCCAATGAGGAGGTGAAACCTGTAGTGTGGATCTTTTCAAATCATTACTGGAGATGTGACTGTTAAGATTTTGTTTCTCAGCCTCTGACATTTCACTTTCGATTATTTATTTATTCTCTGGCTTTTTTAATAGAATGCTGATAAAATGAATTTATGCTTTTCGTGAAGGGAAAAATGTATTTGAAATGGGAAGAGGGAAGGGAAATGGAGGTGGGAACCACATAAACCGCAATCGGAGTCGGAGCATGGAATGATCGCAATCGCAAACTTTGTGATGTGATCGGAGGATTTGCAATGCGATCGGAGGGTTTGCAATGCGATCAAAGGATTTTTGATGCGATCAGAATTTTTGCGATCGGAGGGTTTGCAATGCGATCAAAGGATTTGTGATGCGATCATAATTTTTGCGATGCGATCGCATCACAAATATTTGTGATGGGCTCATCGGGGCATACAAATGAATTTTTCGATTTGCAATGGGAGGCGGAGTTTATAACTTAAACTTTATTATAAATTTTAAGGGGTCATGGAAAAGGGGAAGTGGTTTAAGGGGTTTTTAAAGGGAATATCAAAACTTTAAACATAAAGTTAAAAGGGAAACATGGGAAATAGGGGAGGCTTAGGGAATAGAGGGCTTTTACTTCACTTAAGCATATAATTCAATCCAGAAGTCAATTTTGAGAGTGCAGTATACCGTTGGAAAGCTCTTTCCGGGCTCTTTCTGATGGATCTATTTTGAAGATGATCTGGCACTGAACATGCTACAGAAAACTCCTTTGAAGGTAGGGACATCACTTTGTGGAGATAACAGCTTCTGAATTGTGACCAGCAGCAAAGATATGTTACCCCCAAAACATGGTTTTGAGGTGAAAATTACATTAAACTGAATGAATGATATCTCTGATCTTCCTAGTGCTATAATTTTGAGTTTATTGACCTCCTCATGACCTTGCTGATCTTTATTGACACTCGACTCATTTATTTGACCATGGTGAGACGTTAGAGACTAATGAGACCCATCTTATGACCTACTGATATGATTTTGAGAATGAAAGAAACTAATGACTGAAGACCATAGGGAAGAAAATCAGAAAGTACCTCATAAGGGAAAACTGATAAATATTACTACCATCAATGAATCCATGACCTAGCGAAATGGTGAAATTTATTCGGTATGAGACACCTAATATGCAAATGCAAAAGAGCAATTTTGATCACTGATGGCAGTATGACTAGACTGACACTAACATTGGTTCCAATGGGGATGGTAGCTCCTTGGAGGTGCCAAGAACACTGTAGACCAAGTAGCCTTATCCATTGGGCATGGAGTCAAAACTACTAAAATACTGACACAATTCAGACTGACACTGACTCAAGACTAAGACTGAAAGACTGAAATAAAACCAAACCATACACATAACATTCAAGTTTTATAGCCTTCACCTCGGGCCCCAAACTTCAATGACTGTGTACTCCGAACTTTGATAAACATAACATGGTATATACAATGGTGATGACATAGTTTCTTGATCCTTTGTTTTCAACAATGGTAGTGATTCAAAAGCCTACCATTTACTGCTACTCCAAGGCAATCTTGGCCATCCATTTCTGAAAGCAAGAAGGTGTTCTGTCCTCTGTATGCTGAAATCCTGTATGGTCCTTTCCACAGATTTTCGAACTTACCATGCTTCCCTTTATCTTCATTTCTGGCATCCCATTTCAACACTATATCATCCAACTAAAACTTCTCTTCTTTTGTCTTCCTGTCATATATATTTTTTAATTTTCTCCTGCAACTGAATAGCTTTCTGTGACACTTCCTCTCTTGTTTGCTGAAGGTGGATCATTTGATTGATCCTTCGCTAATTGTCATTGTCCTCGCTGCCAACTTCTTGCAATAATCTCATAACTAGGACTGTAAGGGATGTAGGGAAGACAACATCAGTACCATAAACAAGCTCAAATGGTGACATACTTATTGATCTTTTACTGCTAACTCTGTCTGCCCACAGTGCGTTGATGAGTTTTCGGTGCCAGTTTCTTTTGTTTGCCTCCAGCATTTTCTTAATTATATTCACCATTGATTTGTTAGAGGACTCAGCCAGGTCGTTGCCTTGTGGATAATAAGCTATCGAATGGCCCAACGCGATGTTGTATTTGTCACAAAATTCGATCATTTTCTTGGATCTGAACGCTGCTGCGTTGTCTGTTACGATTTTACATGGGCATCCAAAACGAGATAAAATATTTTATTCCATGAATTGAATGATTATCACGTCTGTTGCTTGCCTGGCTAGGACATCCTCGATCCATTTAGTAAAGCAATCTGTCCCTGTCAATATCCATCGTTGTTGTGCTGAGGACGCGGGATGAATCTCTCCTAGGAAATCGAGCCCCCACTGCTGAAAGGGTGCGTTCACTAAAATTGGTTTCAAAGGGAGTGGAAGCAATTTCTTTTTCCCTTGGAAGATTTGGCATTCATGAAATTTCATCACTGTCTTATATAAATCAGAAAATAATGTGGGCCAATAATATCCTGCTCTTAATATCTTGTTAGCTATAGTCTTCCAAAACAAGTGACCGCCACAGTCGCCTTTGTGAAACTCGTGCATTACCTTCTGCGCTTCTTCTTCAACAAAAAAATTTAGCAGAACGCTTCCCGGATCTTTCAAATACAGAGTGCCATCTAAAATGTAGTATTTTGTATATTTTAGCTTCAGAGATCTACCTTTACTCTTGGACATGCCCGTAGGAGGTGACAAATGTTGAAGGACATAGACGATGTCCGAATACCACGGGGACTGCAGAAAAATATCTGAAATTGGAACCAGCAAACCTTCATCTTCATCTTCTACCACTGCTCTTATGAGGTTTATATCTAAAGCACACAGATTTGATTGGGCCATCAATTTCGCCAAGCCTTGGCCTTTGATCAACTTCGTGGGCTTGATCTCCAGATTGTACTCCAACATAGCTACTATCCACTTACCCCTTCGACCTTCTGGATCAGTTTTCATCAACAAATCCTTCACTGCTACGTTAGGGACATAAGCTATAGTATGTGAATGCAGAATATAGACCCTAAAATCCTTCAATGCCTTGATAAGAGCCAATGCATGTTTTTCAATAATGTTATATCTTAAAGCAGCATCTCTGATAGTTCTACTGAAAAAGGAAATTGGCTTTTCTACCTCATCTCTCTTTTGCATTAAAACGGCAGCCAGAGTATGCTCAGATGAAAACGAAAATATGATAATGTCTTGAGTATAGTCGGGGCTGATCAAAACTGGGGCATTGGACAAAGCGAACTTTACCAGATTAAATGACTTGATCGCTTCTTCACTCCACTTGACAGTGTTGTCCTTCTTCAACATGTTAGTCATTTCCCTCAAATGTTCAGCCAGATTAGGTATAAATCGACATAAAAAGTTCATTCTACCATTAAAATCTTGAATCTCCTTCTTGTTTCGTGGCAGGTCTATGAGCTGAATTGCCTCCACTCTAGCTGGATCGATGTGAATACCATCTTTGGAGATGATATGCCCCAGCAGCTTGCCTTCATCCATGGCAAAGAGACACTTCTTGGGATTGAGAGAAATTCCAAATTTTCTGCATCGCTGAAAAACAACTCTCAAATGGTGCAAATTCTCATCATCTGATCCTGAAAACACTATCAAATCATCCAAATAAACAACCAAAAAAACATATTTTTCATTTGCAAAAGTGATGTCCATTGCACGCTGGAAAGTAGCTCCTGCATTCTTCAGTCCAAAAGGCATTTTGGCATATTGGAAGGTTCCCCAGGGTGTTGTGAAGGCATTTTTATCTTGGTCCTTCTCATGCACCAAGATTTGGTTGTAGCCTAAGTAGCCATCAAGTAGTGACATCCTGGATGCTCCAACTACTCTCTACAAAATATGGTCCGTTTTCGAAAGTGGATAATTATCCTTTAATGAGGCCTTATTCAAGTTTCGAAAGTCTATACACAACCTTATTTCTCCATTTTTCTTATGCACTGGGACCAAATTTGAAATCCAATCAGAAAATCTAATAGGAACTATGATTCCAGCTTTGTGCAATCTATTTACCTCTTTTTCGATGGATGGAAGCAGCTTCAGATTGATTCTTCTCAGCTTATTTCTGAAGGGATTTTGATCCGGCTTGATAGGAATAGTATGCTGGATTATGTTCTTATCATATACCTTCAAATATGAATAATCCCATGAAAATACATCAGAAAAATCAGAAAGAAACTTCACATGCTTCTCCTTCGCTTCAAGGGACAATGTCTTTGACAATTTCACAAACCTGGGCTGATCAGGTGTTCCAAGATTCACATCTTCAACTCCTTTCTCTGTGGGCGCCAAGCTTGGATTCTTTGCAACATCGTCCTAATCAAACAGCTCCTCTGGAGGTATGAGACCTATAGGAATTACATTATCTTTCAGCTGCAATATGTCCATCTGGTTTGTTTCCAATTCTTGATCATCAACCACATATTCACCTTCTATGGGAGTGTCCTTGAATTTTCCATCACCCTGAAAAAATGCATTGATCTCATTATCATCCCAAAATACTTTCCAATACCTTAAATTGTCCGGAACAGCAGGCCTATGCTTGACATAGATTTCAAAATTATTGCTGGAGTTCATCAGAATCTTCAGGTTACTTGTAGTAGTGGCAAGAGAATCAACAATAATATTTTGCATCCTGGGCACTACTGTCAAAGTGTACTCTGGGAATGTCTTCAAAATGTCTAGAACTACATTTCTGTATGCCCTTAGTCTCGGATGTTTTTATTGGTATTCTCCTTTCACCTGCTTGATTATTAACTCAGATTCACCATACACAAAAATCCTTTTTGCTTTCAACTTCTTCAAGATTTTGAGGTCTGCAATCAGAGCTTCATACTCTGCTTCATTGTTGGAGCAATCAAAATCCAATTTATAAGCACAAACTCTAACATTACTAGGGACCTTTCCAGGCTGGAAAAATGGGCTCTGAATCCATATTCCAATGCCAGCTCCATCCTTACCAACAGCTCCATCAAAATCCATACTTCACATGCCTTCTTCTTCTTCTTGAAGATGCTGGAAATTTGTTTCTTTCTCTTCTTTGCCTTGGCTGACTTCTGGCTGTTCATTGTCTCTTTACTGCTGGCAGGCAGGAGGTTTAGGAGTGTTTGCTGCTTTGTCTTTTTCCCTTTTTAGGACCTCTCTGAAATTTTTTGAAATCTCAGGTATCTCCTCCACTTGTACCAACTGAACATCCTCATCATTAAAACCACCATCTGAATATAAGACAAAAGACTCTAAATCTATGTGGACTGCATTGATGGGATGGTTCACTGGCTTGTCTTTGCTGGTGATCATGTATTTCATTTTCTTTTCCCTATATAACTTTCTCAAATGGCCAAATACAGGGATTGTGGCATAGGAGAAATCAAGCTGTATGGTCCCATTAATTTTTTCACCCCAAGACCTAGATAGAAGCATCCCAAACCGTGGTGGGACATCAGCAACACCTACATCCATAAAGAAATTTTTGGCTGGGATTTGATCTAAAGACACCACCAAATCTTTGATGAGACCAATACAATGGACCCTACTTGAGTCAAAATAATACAAATCATGGTACTTTCCAGTAACATCAAGGCCTAACTTCTCCATGACAGCTTTGGGCATCAAATTATGTGAGGCCCCGGAGTCCAACATGGCATTATGCAAGATAAACTCATGCAACCTAAGACTTAGGTAAAAGGGGGAAACTTCATTTTCTTCAGACTCTTGTGTGGCTGGACCAAAAATAAGTTCAGGGTAGTCATCTTCCACATTAACCATATCAGAAAGAGGGTCAATTTGCAAAACTTTAGACACTTGAATTTTATATACACTATTCTTCACTAACTCGGTCAAGGGCATAGACACTTTGAGTTTGGAAATATCATTTTATAAATTAAAGGATGGAGATTTTTCTACCTCTTTAATGGGAGGGTCTTTCTTCTCTGTTTGCTCCTTCGCTATGCTCTGCTGGCCCTTTTCATTTGCTATGTTAGTAGCTGCGAGTGCTTTGCTGGATGAAGGATTAGCCAGCTCTTTTCCTTTCTTCTATGACTCATCCTTCATTTGGAGTTCCTTCCTCTTTTGAATGGGACTGATTGTGACGTTTCTGTTCCTTAGAGAATACTGCCTTTGCTGGGCTGATAGAGCGTTCATATACCCTCTTTGGTAGTCGTCAGATTCTTCTTCTAACACCACGTCATTGGCCAAAATGAAATTTTCATCCCCTTGAATGTCTGGAGTCACCACTGTGTATTCTTCGTCTTCTGTGAGGAAAATGGGCTCACCATCAGCTGTGAAAAAATGATTGGTTTCGAACAGAGGACCGTCGTCATCTGAGTCATTTCCTTGCATGTAGTTCTGCTACAAAGGGGTTTTAAGCTACTCCTGTGGTGACACTTGGTCCTGCGACCTCTGTTCTCTCTGTCTATTTCTGAATTGTGGCTGCTATTGTCCTCTAAAATTTGGATTTCTTATTTGGGGCTCCGATCTGTCTGAAATCGTCAATCGATCAACCATCCTTTCCATTGTGTGAATTAATGTGTCCATTCTGCTGTCCGAAGCAGATGCTTCCTCTTTCACCACGACTTTCTTTTCAGCTCTGGCTCGAGCTCTTCTAGCCAGCAAATTAGCTTAAACGCTTACTGCTATCTTTTGCATCTCTTCAAGTGATGGTGGATCTCTTTCACGCAGCTGATATGCCATATCAGCATCAAAACCATCCGGAAACTTCAGCATAGCTGAATCCATGGGAGGTTTGAGGTTAGCCGGAATAGCATTGTATGTAGCATTGAATCGTAAACAATAGTCTTGCATAGTTTCACCCACATTTCTTTTCATATTCTCATATTCAGACAGAATTTGGTGTGGGTTCCTTTTCACTTCCCACCAGTCTAAGAACTGTGTGTGTAACTCCTGTAAAGTGTGAATAGAGCCTGCTGGTAAAGCTCTAAACCATTTTCTAACTTCACCTCCGAGGTTTTGAACAAAAAATCTGGTAGCTACATTCTCTTCTTCTACTTCGTGCAAGTCGAAAAAATCATTCATATTATCAACATGCTGCTGGGCTGTAATGCCCTGAGTGGCATCAAAGATAGTAATTTTACTCTGATATTCAACAAGCATATCATTGAGAACTTGAGGTAAGACCAAGGGTGCATACTGGGCAGCCATGATTCTGGGAGGATTTACCAGAGCATTTGTAGTACTGGGATTTGAGGCAGGTGTTGATGGAGGAGATGAAGACTAGGAATTGACTAATGGGAATGCTGAGGAATCAAGGGGATGTAATTTTTGCCCTGATGATTCTGAAACCTCGGGAATATTAGTTACAATGATGGACTGAGGAGAATTCAAAATGTAGTCATCAATGGAAGAATTTGTTCTCTGAACTTCAATATCTACAAAAAACTCCAGATCTAAAACCGTGTCTTCAAGTGCAGTTTTAGACTTATCTCTAAACAAACAAAACTCAAAACTCTCATCAAAAGAAATCTCTTCTACAAAAAATGACTCACTGGGCCAAGTATGGGACCTGAAAATAGGTGTAGGACTTAGCGATCCCTCTTGCCTTCTGACTATTCTTGGGATAAGATTTGGATTTTCAAACACAGGGGGAGGATTTGGATCAGGATTAGCCCTTGTATATATTCTTGAAGCCAGTGCGGTCAACTTACTACTATACAATATTTATATCAGCCTAAAAAACTCTGAAATATCATCATCAAGACTTTACAAGAAAAATATTACTGGGGTGATAAATCTTCTATGCAAAAATTTTGTAATAGATTCCCCAGCGGAGTCGCCAGAGATGTTAGCACCCAATCTAAACCTCAGGCTGAAAAAGGAAAATCAGGGTAACAACTAAACCACACTTAGCCTTGTAGCTAGCCCTACAAGGACAGGAGAGGGCTCTCTCCGTAGAATAGATATTCAATAAAACAATAATGAACTGATTTTAGGCTAGGTATATAAATGGGAAGAGGGAATTTAGTAAATGACTGAAATTTTAGGGATGTATGGGACAGAGGACAGCATGAGCTGAGGAATTAAATCAAGATACAGGGTATTTCATGGGGCAAGATAGGCAGGATATTTAGCAATCAAATTGAAATACAATGGATTGGAAAGACCGTTGAGACAGCTGAAAAGGGCATAATAAATGAATCCTTTTCAGAAAGAAGAAAATTCACAGAGTATGAATGATTCCCCAAGGCAGAGCATATAAAATGGATTCTACCTTTCTAACTTGAAAACATTCAACTGGAAATGTTTATGAACGAATGGTGAAACATAACAATGTACATATGAAACATAAAGGAGAAACATATGCTAAAACTCATACCACATGAATCCCATAAATCAGAGCTGCATCACTTTATTTAATTCCCTGCCAAACTCTACAATGGAGCACAGAGCTCACTGCCACACTATTCCCTTGCTTCTGAGTTTTCAGACCTCAGACTTTCAGGCGGCTACAAATAATTAGAATTTACAATATATAAACAGATTTGCAGGAATAAAAATTGATGGGGAGAGGAGGAATCACAACTGAAGATGGAAGGCCAAAAGCTAACAGTCTCTCAGTAAAGGGAGAGCTGCGTTACATTTTTTCATTCAAAGTTTTTGGATATTCAATGAGGAGGTGAAACCTATAGCGTGGATCTTTTCGAATCATTACTGGAGATGTGACTGTTACGATTTTGTTTCTTGGCCTTTGACGTTTCACTTTCCATTATTTCTTTATTCTCTAGCTTTTTTAATAGAACACTGATAAAATTAATTTATGCTTTTTGTGAAGGGAAAACTGTATTTTAAATGCGAAGAGGGAAGGAAATGGAGGCGGGAACCACATAAATCGCAATCGGAGTTGGAGCGAGGAATGATCGCAATCGCAAAATTTGCGATGCGATCGGAGGATTTGCGATGCGATCGGAGGGTTTGCGATGCGATCAAAGGATTTGCGATGTGATCGGAGTTTTTGCGATGCGATTGCATCACAAATATTTGCGATGGGCTCATCGGGGCATACAAACGAATTTTTCGATTTGCGATGGGAGGCGGGGTTTATAACTTAAACTTTATTATAAAGTTTAAGGGGTCATGGAAAAGGGGAAGTGGTTTAAAGGGGTTTTTAAAGGGAATATCAAAACTTTAAACATAAAGTTAAAAGGGAAACATGGGAAATAGGGGAGGCTTAGGGAATAGAGGGCTTTTACTTCACCTAAGCATAGAATTCAATCCAAAAGTCAGTTTTGAGAGTACAATATACCGTTGGAAAGCTCTTTCCGAGCTCTTTCTGATGGATCTATTTTGAAGATGATATAGCACTGAACATGCTGCAGAAAACTCCTTTGAAGGTAGGGACATCACTTTGTGGAGATAACAGCTTCTGAATTGTGACTGAAAGGAAAAGTATTATGTTTTCACCTCAAAACATGGTTTTGAGGTGAAAATTACATTAAACTAAATGAATGATATCTCTGATCTTCCTGGTGCTATAATTTTGAGTTTATTGACCTCCTCATGACCTTGCTGATCTTTATTGACACTCGACTCATTTATTTGACCATGGTGAGACCTTAGAGACTAATGAGACCCATCCTATGACCTACTGTTATGATTTTGAGAATGAAAGCAACTAATGACTGAAGAACATAGGGAAGAAAATCAACAAGTACCTCATGAGGGAAAACTGATAAATATTACTACCATCAATGAATCCATGACCTAGAGGAATGGTGAAATTTATTCGATATGAGACACCTAATATGCAAATGCGAAAGAGCAATTTTGATCACTGATGGTAGTATGACTAGACTGACACTAACACAACCTTCCACCTTACTTTTTGGGTTATAATTACAATAAAACAAACCTTGAAATTTTCTTGTGAATCTACCTGCACCTTTACTGTCCTACTTAGAAAACATCAATAAATATCGAACTTGTTATTACGAAAATGGGTTTCTAAGTATGATGCACAATTGATCATAGATTGGATCATGAAATTCAAAATAATCCTCTTGAAAATTTTGAAATCCTTGAAAAGATAAATTTTCAATTAAAGGCACATGATCGGGATGAGAATATTGTAAGGGAAAATGAATCTAATCATATTCAGAAGGCTTTCTAAGATAGTGAGGAACTAACATAACCATCAACAAAAGCTGAAGTGCCTTAACTTCTTGAAAAGTATCTAAATAGCGAGAAGAGAAACCATAAATATTAAATGATGTGAAACAACTATAATTCAATTTTCTAGTGGGAAAATGGTTGGCTGAATGATAGTTGTTAGGTCCAGTATTATGATCAAATGGACCTATTAAGACATAATATTCTTGGTTAGTAGAAGAAAAAGAAGATAAATTTGAATAGCTTTATAAAGTATTTTAACAATAGAATCATATTCCTCACGTACATAATGTGACAAACCATTTCGCTAAACCTGGTTAAAAACACGATCAACATCACAGTAATTGAAAGGATTAAAAGGAACGCTAATATAAAAACACATGAAATGAACCAAGATACAATGTGGGAAGAGGAATTTGATTAAAAAAATAAATCAAGCATTCATTAACACTGAAGAGGACATCTAATGTCATGTCGAAAATTATTAGCATTATAACATTCACAAGAAAAACTAGGACTTGACTATCCTCAGATGTGTCTGATAGGGATGATTTTTTCTGCCAACGATAATCTTTGGAATAACCTATGTCATAGCTTTGTGCATGCATGAAAGATATCCACTCCAAACCTAAGTTTGATACATGAGATTTGCGTGGAGAGAAACTAAATGAAACATAATCTTCAATTCTATCAAAAACAAAATCTTGAAAATTAAAAGAACTATATCCAAAATACTGAAGATCTCTCACAAAGGAGTTTTCATTCAATGAAACAATGCAAAGGAAATAATTTTGCGAAAAAATCCATATCTGACTTAGATTTGGGACCTTACCAGAATCACAAGAACATGAAATAACCATCAACATAAATTGAAGTGACTCAACTTCCTAACAAGCTGCAATTCTTTTAAAGATTATATAATTTCATTGTAAATATTAATTAATATCATGCATGGTGTGTGGAAAACTACTACAAATAATTGTAATAACATTACTAATATCTGGATGGACTGGATGGAAGCCATCCACATCACTAATTTGACCGAATTGTACATCTTCAACTAACATATTACTATAGTAATAATATTATTCTAATTGAACATCCAAGGATGGATAGATTGGACAATTCACATGCGTAAATTGAACTAAAGAATTATCTTCACGCAAGAATGAAAATGATAAGAATGGAATGGATATTCAATGATTTCCTTACCTTCCTCCTCTTCATGGATAACCTCGCTACATTCTATAAATTCATAAATATACGCATTAGATGATGAACTTGAAGAGCATGGAGTATCTTCATCACAAATTAATGCGTTACAGATAGTAGGGAACAAGGGATAGTGAGTTGAAGAAAAATTTTCAATGAGAAGATATTCTTTTACTGAATGAGATTCTAGATATTACAAATAAAATTCTTCTTGACAATCCGAAATATCAGTAGATGCACTTGGGAATTCACCGTCATATACATCAATGGAATCATCATTATCACAATGATTCCATACCCAAGACTTTATATTATTTAGGGAAACTAACTTCATTTGATTGACTACTGAGATTAGTAAAATCTAAATCATTCAAGAATGAAGAAAATTTACCTTAACACGGAATAATTTGAAAAAAAGAAGAATTATCAAAACAATCTTCGCTTTTTTGCTCCTCTACTTGTGAAATATAACCACCATGCACCAGATCATTTTTTATATTAACATAAGAGTTTGGAAGAGACTAATCGAGTAGATCAAGGGGAAATGGTTTATGAGCGTGGGATGATAGATGAGGACAAGAATAAAAAATAGATTCAAGGCTAAAGTTATGAGTGTTAATATCATCATGAGAGTTCAAGGAATTTTTCTTCACCCTAGATTTAATTTTTTCTTGAATGAGATCTTCGATGACTACACAAACAATGTGATTTATAGATTTCCCAATGGAAACATCAAAACAAGGAGAAAAGGGAATAAAAGAAGTGATATGTTACTCCTTTGAAACTAAAAATGTGTAATGATTAATGAAATTTTGGAGACCATTGGATTCACATTACTTCAAGGAGATTTGAACCAAGTGATAAAACTTTTCGTTAAAGAAATCAGAATTTGTATCTCATTCAAGAAACTCATAACATAAGTGAAGAAATATATTAGCATAATCCTCAACTAATTCATTTGGCTTCATTCTTGGTTTATTAATCCATTCAACAACATCTTGATAATCATACCTATCAAAGGCTTTATGAAGATCCTTAAGGAATTGATCAAATGAATGGATGGGAGCAAATGGTAGTGTATGCCACCATCGGTTAACTCAAAATTCAAGGGTGAGGAAGAAAAGAACACAAGCCATATATTCATCTTTGATTTCAAGAGATTCACAAAACTTTAAAAACTAAAAGAAATTATTAGTTGTGGATATATCATCCTTACCATCAAAATTCAATTTAGAAAAACCATAAATTTATTCCACAGAGATGAAATGTTTACCATGGGATAGGTTAGAAAAACACTTCAGGATCGTGATTTGAGGAAGAGCCATTTATGAGAAGAGATTCAAAATAGACTCAATGGGCATAAATTTTCATCTTGTCCTCCTTATAGCACCAAGGTGTGAATCCCCAATTACATGTCACGAACATACAGGGGTCTCCCTGGTGTGAAGTCTAAATTACACCTCACATTGTTTGGAGTACGAAATCCATCTAGAATGTTGTCCTGAACACCATAACTTAAGGTTTTCCTTGGTTTCAATGTATAACATAAGAGATTATACACATAAATTTTGAATAGAAAATTAAGTTGACATTGTGGAACACCAATTGCAATGTGTAAAAGGATACCTTCACGAGAAGAGACAAGAGTGAGTCTCTGGAAGGATAGTAATAGTACAATCCTAGGAGAGGCACACGAGAGCAAGGAAATATTATTTGATTAACCTAAAAAACAATTCACAAGATAACAATGATTCATGAAATCCAATTCAACACACATTCAACAATATAAGCACCAAATCTATTGAAATAGTTCAATTTCTTTAGTACATAAGAATTCCAACATATACTGCAAACATCCAAAGAATAGTCTTAAAAAATTCATGGTACATGCATGAAAGTGTGTTGGCTCAATGAGCTTCAATTATTAGGTGAAATATCCAAGTAAACAATTACAATGGTGAGGTACTAGTTCTAACAGTGGAACATTAACTCACTTATTGCTTCTCCAAAAGAATGATCTTCTCTCCTATTCCAATTTGATGAAGCCAAGGATAGATCTCCAAAGTCTAAGCCTCCAAAAATCCCTTTGCTTCAGTTATGAGGGTGCATTTATAATACGAGGAATGAAATTTCATATTCTCATGACTCTTGAGCTTCCCTCATGACTCTTAGACTTCTAGTATGACCTTTGAACTTCTATAGAACCTTTGGAATTATAATTGACTTTTGAACTTATACTTGACTCATTTTTCCTCATATGATTTTATATATTCCACATATGACTCTTAGTCTTCCATAAGACTTTTGGACTTTTCCTAATGGATATTTTGTCCCTATATGAATCTTATTTCTATATGTGACTCTTGGACTTCCACACATTTACATTTTTTCATTTTCTAAAAAACACATCCTTCAATTCCACATGATCATGTGGCAAGACACATGGACACATATGACATTGTGATAAGACTTATACAATTCACAACTTGACAATTATGACATAAAACTTCATGATGATGTGGAAATTCCAAGCTGCTCCCTTTGATGTTATGTCTTTGACTTCTTGATGATATATTTGATCGATACGTCATCTTCATGAAAGATATACTTTGTTCTTCATATTCACACTCCAAAGGGTGGATCAATGTTTGAACCTTAATGTTTGCATTCTGTCTTCGTCAAGGATCTACTTCATGTATTCATGTTGTTCCTACATTTTGCTTCATCTCTACGAGTGCTTATTTGCTTCTTCTCCCTGACATATTCCATGAGCATCACCTTGTCATGTTAAGATGGTACACCTACCAATGAAGATCACTCATGAAAAGGAAATATCAGTCTTGAAATAATCTATTCTATCTCTATCTTAATCATGGAAGAAGATGCTTTTTATAGGCCTATGAAGGACTTGAGAAGGAAGGGCTTGATGAGGAGAGCCTAGTTGAGCTTAAAAATAGTTGAGGAAGGTACCACTATTCATTAATACTACTCCATATGCTATGAGGAGGGTATCTTCAAGGTCCAACGTAGTGGGAAAGTACAAGGGGAATGTTGATGATCTTGTTAACTAAAACTACGCTATGTGCTAGCCTAAAAAAATTAGGAGATAGTGAAATCAAAGTTGAGCTGGATAGTGAACAAGAGATGACACCACTATTAACTAAAAGTGTGCCATGTGCTAAGGGAGAGAGGGAGAGAGACTTCTTGGGTGCAAGGTGTAGTCACAATGGAAAAGGAGGAATCATTTTTTCTTGACAGTGTGTTATGCTCCAGGGAGGCTCAATGAGAGCGAAGGGCACAAAAACAATGGACAAGGATGCCTCATATTTTCTTGAGAGTGTGTTATACACTTTTGAAGGGAAAATGATGGATTTTTTTCCTGAAGTGCTCCCTGAAAGGCCTTATTTTCCTGAATTCCACTTTGGAGGGGCCAAAGCGTCCTTGTTTCCTTGAAGTGCACTCAAAGGGTCTGCCTTCTCCCAAATTTCACCTTGTTCTCTGTTGAGATTCGACAAGAACATTCAGCACCCACACCTAGTGCATTAAGCACCCAAACTAGGGTGGGGCCCATAGTGCTATTTTTGGGTGCATGTCTATTTTTATTATCCCTTAATTTAGATGGGAATTAAACTATAATATATTCTCAATGTGGACTTGAAATAGTTAACTGAAGTGGAAAATTCAGTTAGCTAGTGGATTTCTAGTTAGAGGTTTGTTGGTGGGACATGCAGAGTAATTCTAGTTGTAACAAAATTCGAAGTGTAGTGGTGTATGAGTTGGTGCAAGTTGTAAATAGTTTAACTCAATTAAGTGAGTTAAACTCATTTGTGCTAGTTTTAAGTGAAGATACGCTAGTGAGAGATATATTGAATTAAATATTCATTAATTCATAATCAGTGATCTCACATGCAACTGAGGATTTTCTATTATTAGCTGCATGGATGTCAGATCCAGTGGAGACCCAGTTGAGTTCTAGGTGAAAGGGAGGTTGACTATCAGTTGTGACATTATATTCTTGCACACATGTAGGAAAAAACCCATTGGAGTTCCCATGATACTTGTGTAGTCAAGGCATGCAATAATTCCTAAATTTTGGGGATATTTACCATTAGGGATTGTGCAAGTAAGGAAGGTTGTCTGGAGGCTGATAATTGGCTATTTGTTGGCCAGTTTTGCATATGACAGTGTGAGACAATTAGTTGATGCACTAAGGGCTCTTGTGAGAATATTTTTGCATGTAATTGTTTCATGATCCATGCTTAATATAAAATAGAACATAGTGGGGTTTTTAGCTGTAAGCTTTCCCAGAGAAATTATCTGTGTTGTGTGTGATTGATCTTTCTTCATGTTCATGTGATTAGTGATTGTGTTTTTTAATTCCGCAAAAATATTTGTAGAAACGATTCAGTATTTAACTTTATAAAAATTTTATATCAGGTGAGTCCAAGATATACATTCTAGTTGTATAATTTATACATTGTATTAGAGCACAGGAAATTGTAGAACTGAAGCAGGAGTTGAGTTTGTGACTGGATAGAATTCGAATTTGTAGAAATACTTTCTTGGTGCTACAACTAATTCAAGATCGAAATGGATTTCAATGGCTTAAGGTTATAGTATGCTCTCGAGGGTAGCTTGAACTACATTTCTTAGAAGGACGGGATGGAGGTAGTACTCAAAGACAATGGATTGAAGGAAGCCATTGACAAAGATGTTCTTAAGCTAGATGTTGCAGATGCTACCAATAATGATGCATGGGAAAATAAAGTGGCAAAGGCAAGGAGGATCCTGTTTGAAGGAGTACGAGACGACATTGTCTCAAGCCTCCATGGTAAAGCCACACCATCTGCTATGTGGAAGGCTTTAACGGATCCATTCCAAAGCAACAATGACCATAGGAAATTGGCGCTCAAAGATAAAATCGGGAAGATCAAGATGGAAAAGGGCAACACTAATCCAAAATATCTCACAAATTTTGTCCAATGTCGGGATGAACTGGGGAGTGTGGGAATAATAGTCACTGATGATGACTTGGTGCTCTTGTAGGAATATTTGGCATAGTTATCAAAACTCTATCAACGGAAGGGAAAAATAGCCAGATTGGGAATGACTGTGGTCGGATTTGGTGTAGGAGGAGTTCAGATGGAACACCATAGATGGATATTCATCTAAGAATGAGGATGAAGAGGATTGTGCCTTGGATTCTAATCCAAGGAAAGGGAAGGGGAAAAAATTTCATTCAAAATCCGAGTCCAAAGGCAAGAAGCAGGACATTTCCAAGGTGAAGTGTTTTCACTCTCACGAACATGGGAATTTCGCTACTAACTGTCCACAAAAGAATAATAACAAGAAGGTTTCTGGATCTGTAGCTGGTGAGGGCCTTGCCTTGAAATTTGAGCTTGAATTCTCCTTGATCACATGCATGGTGTCCAGTGCATTGGGACCTTTGTGATATTTGGATAGTGGTGCTTCCTTTCACATGACAGGAGATAAGGAATTTTTCAGTGACTTGGAGGAGAAATATCTCCATATGCATATTGAGATAGGTAACGATAGATGGTAAAATGCTACCGGGATTGGTACCATTACCTTTCAGAGGGAGTCAAGTAAACCATTTAAAGTAAAATATATAATGCATGTACCAGGTCTAAAGAAAAATTTGGTCTCAATCGCAATGTTGGAGGACAGAGGCTATGACGTTGTTTTTAGTGATGAAAAATCTTTCATGTGACATAAAACAATGGATCAATCCAAGAGAATAGGGATTTGAGTTAAGAATCTCTCCAAGCTGGAGGTAGGTATTTGTGCTACCATGATGGGCAAGGTGGAAAAAGTGCTGAGCCGAGATGAGGGCAAATTATGGCACCGGCGATTGGACCATCTTCATCATGGAGCCTTGAAATTCATGCAACAAATTTCTACTGGACATGCAATAGGAATACTTTATCGATTAGATCGGTGCAAGGGTTGCACCATGGGGAATTATGTAAATTCCACCTTTCATCAGAAGGATAATCAAGCTTCGGGGATCCTTGAGAGAGTTCACACAAACGTGTGTGGACCATTCTCGGTTGCTTCAACAAAAAAACATAAGTACTATGTAATATTTGTTGATGAATTTTATTGTAAATGATGGATCTTCTTCATGCATAAGAAATATCAAACATTCTCTAAGTTTTATGAGTTTAAGGCATTGGTGGAGAAAGAGTTGGGGAAGCAAGTGAAGTCTCTATGGAGGGATAATGGTGGATAATACATCTCTAATGAATTCAAGAAATTCTGCAGCAAATAAGGAATTCGAAGAGAACTCATAGCGCCTCATAACCCACAGCAGAATGGGGTCGCAGAGAGGAATAAAAAAATGATCGTGGGTGCAGCATGAGCAATGTTTCATGATCAGGGCCTACTGATGCATTTGTGGGCAGAAGCATGCAATACTGCAGTTTATGTTCAAAATCGTTTTCCTCATAGAGAAATTGGCATGAGTACACTTGAAGAGGCTATCACGGGTAAGAAACCTGATGTTTCACACTTTAATATTTTTGGCTCATCTATTTATGTGCGTGTGACCAAGGATGCCAGGAAGAAGCTGGAACCAACTGCTAAAATTGGGATTTTTTGGGGTACACATAAACACCCCATAATTATTGTGTGTATTTTCCAAACAACGGAATGAATTTTGTGCGACGAGATATAAAATTTGATGAGGGGAAAGCCATGCAGTTATCCCTTGAGAGGGAGATGGACTTACATGCAGAGGAGGAACTATTGGTTCCCAAGGATGAGTCTCAATATGTGGATCAGCCACATCAAGAGGTTCATGGAGTGGAGGAAATCACTCATGCAGAGTCGTCCATCAAAAATGGTAGAATACGCACCACGGAAGCTGATAGGCTGAGACTTGATGTTGCATAAAATGTAGGAGCTCCTACTTCACAGTGCAGACAAAGATAGTATGCTGACCGATTTACTGGATACATGGATCTTACGAGCAAATATATTGTGACTGAACCATATTTATTTCAGGAAGTAGTGCAATAGCCTACTAGGGTTGACGCAATGGTGGAGGAGTATGACTCCATTGTCAAAAATAGTGCATGTCAAATTGTCCCAAGACCGGTTGACAAATCAATGATAGGTTTGAGATGGATCTACAAGGTAAAGAAAGTTGTTGATGGGAGTGTGGATAAATACAAGGCCAGATTTATGGCCCAAGGTTTCTCATAGATTGAGGGGATAGATTATGATGATATTTTTGCACCTATCACAAGGTAATCTTCCATAAGATCCATCCTTTCACTCTCAGCGCAGATGGGTTGGCGCATTCATCAGATGGATGTGAAAACTATGTTTCTCGATGGGTTCATCGAGGAATAGGTGTACATAGGGAAGCCTAAAGGTTTCAAAATATTGAACAGTGAGTCACATGTGTGCAAGCTCAAAATAGTGTTGGATGGGCTAAAGCAAGCACCCTGTGCTAGGTACACTCGGATAGACAACTATTTCACCAAACTTGGCTTCACCAAAAGTGAAGTAGATGAAAACCTACAATAGATTGTGGTCAAGCGTAAGATATTGATCATATTTCTTTATGTTGATGATTTAATTTTACTGGTGATGAGAACCTGATACACTCATGCAAGGAGGATCTTGCAAGGGAATTTGAAATGAAGGATATGGGCCTCGTTCATTATTTCCTTGGATTGGAAATCTAGCAACGGGATGGTGAACTTTTTGTGTCTCAAGGAAAGTATGCAAATGAGATACTGGGTAATTTTAACATGGAGAGCTACAAACCCATGGATACTCCTCTTCTTGGAAACTAGAGGAAATGGGATGCTACATCTAGAGAGTTATTGGATGCTACTGTTTATCGACAGTTTTTTGAAAATGGAAACAAGAAACAGTGAAGGAGGCCTCCTGAAACATCTTTCCTAATCCTAGTTGGAAAGTGATCACCTAAACTAGCTGGGGGACCACACAGGTGATTTTTGTCGAAAAGTCTATTTTTAGACTATGTATATTTTTAGACATATGGAGCATGGTCTAGGAGTTGCAGTATGCTATTCTTAGATGATTGGTCAAGTTGGTAAAAATAGATGGATAGCTATTTTTAGACATACAGGTCGAAGTCTATTTTTAGACTGCCTGTCTAAAAATAGGTCAGTCAAATATTATTAGCTCTTAATAATATTTGGACTATAAACATTATCTTATTCTCTTACAGCACTTCAGTTTCAGCTACGGATGTGGCACATGCAGCTGACAGAAGGAATTATTCTATTCCTAGGGTTTAGTTGAGCTTTTGCATGGTTGACTTCAGTTAGAACTCATGTGGCAGAGTTTGGTGGACTTGATGGATCAGTTGATGGAGTTGTGTTCTGTTTAACTTAGTTGAACTAGTTGTATTTATTCTAACTGAAAAATACACTAGTGATGAGTGGTGTGAATCAAATATTATTTAATTCACTAATTATTAACTCATAAATCAGCTAAATAACACATCAGTTAACAACAGTGCATGGACAATTCAGTGAAGACCAGTGGAAGAGATAGGTGAAAGAGCCGGTTTACTATCAGTTGTGACTATAGCTGTGCATGAGATTTGCACAATCATTGATTGAGATTGCCAATGAGGATTGCGCAGTACAAGCCAAAATGATTCTCATCTTGGATTGCGCAGTAGAGGCAGGCAAATAGTGGAGGAGATTTGAACCTGTGACTTGTTCAGATCTGAGCTAGTTTGTGTGTAACTATTGGAGATAGTACTGAGTACTTGTGAGGAGTATTGTACTATGATTGTTACATGATTCTCTATCATTATATTATACAGATAGTTGGGGGTTTTCAGCTATTGCTTTCCCCATTACATACTGTGTTGATATGTGTGCTTGATTATGTTTTAATGAGCGCATGCGACTGCTTTCTATTTACGCATATTGATGATCAATTGTAGAAGAGGTTATGTATTATGCATGAAGCTTAAATAGTGTGTAATCGGGATAATCTCGGTGAATAATTCATCAAATTATTCAAATTTCTACATGTTAGTAGAGCAGAGAATTGATCATCGGGATCTATTACAGTGATTACAATTATTTCGGTAGACAGAGTCTGTAACGGGCCAGGTAGCCTCTGGATCCATCCTTTCTCTGAAAGGTGATATATCCAGTAAATGCCCCTACAGTCGATCTTTGTGCTAGAAATAATTTGTTCTCAAGTGTAGATCGGAAGCGGTTGAGTTTTAAGCTGTTGGAATTCGAATTTTGCAGCAGTGTTTTCTTGGTGTTGAAGTCAAAATGTCTTATCAAGGATTGCGATTGGAGTATGCTCTTGAAGGCAGCTCGAATTATATTGCATGGAGAGATAGGATGGAGGCAGTGCTCGATGACAATGGGCTGAAGGAATTCATAGATGCTGAAGTTACAAAGCCTAGCGATGCAGCCTTGGTTAAGGCTTGGCAAAAGAAGACAGCAAGGTGTCGAAGGATTCTGTTGGAGGGCGTGAAGGATCACATTGTATCCAGCCTGCATGGAAAAGCTTCTCCATACTTGATGTGGAAAGCGTTGACAGAATTGTTCCAAAGAAAGAGCGACCAGAGGAAGTTGGCGCTCAAGGATAAACTCAGGAAAATAAAGATGGAGAAGAATGACACTATTCTAGTATACTTGACCAAGTTTGTCCACTGCAGGGATGAGCTTGGGAGTGTAGGAGTTAGTGTGGATGATGAGGATCTGGTGAGCTTGGCTCTCCTCGAGCTTCCGAAAAGTTAGCATGCATATCAGGACAGTGTCAATGGTCGGGAAAATTTTCCAGGATAGGAAAGACTGTGGTCTAATCTTGTGCAAGAGGAGATCCAGCGGAGTACCATAGATGGATCTTCATCAAATATATCTGATGAAGAAGACTGTGCTTTGGCTGCCAAAGCAAGGAAGGGGAAGGGCAAGGAGAAGGCTTCTCAATCCGGTGTGGATGGTAAAAAGCGTGACCTGTCCAAAGTGAAGTGTTTTCACTGTCACGATCATGGACATTACGCCACGAATTGTCCACAAAAGAAGAAGAACAAGCAGGTTGTTGGAGCTGCAGCTGGTGAGGCTCTTGCCTCGCAATTTGAGCTGGACTTCTCATTGATCGCATGCATGGTGTCTAGTGCATTGGGATCGGGGTGGTATTTTGATAGTGGCACTTCCTTTCACATGATGGGAGATGTGAATCTTTTCATTGACTTGGTGGAGAAAAATCTCCAGATGCATGTTGAGTTGGGCGACAATGGACGATACAATGCGACCGACATTGGTACCATAACCTTTCAGAGGGAGTCAGGTAAACTCATTCTTTTACAAAATGTATTGCATGTACCAGGTTTAACAAAGAATTTGATCTCAGACGTAATGTTAGAGGATAAAGGGTATGAAGTTGTCTTTATAGAAAGGAAATTTTTCCTTCAGCACAAGGCAACGGGACAAGTCAAGAAGGTTGGGATTCAGGAAAAGAATCTCTACAGACTTGAAGTAGATGGGATGTCTACGGAACTTCCTACTGTTGGGAAGCGAGAGAAAGACATGCAACTGATGCTTGAGAGGGAGCAGGTTTTGCATGCAGGTAAGAGTGAACCTCGGGAAGTGGAGCAGCCAAAAGATGAGGATCATGGAGTGGGAGAGACCACTCATGCAGAGAAATTTCGTGCCAGATGGGCAGAGGGAGTGCATGCAGCTATACCACCAGGTGAGAGGTGGGGCGACATGCATGAGTAATCCCAGGTGGAGATTTCTAGGCAGGATTCATGAGATGGTGTGGATCTCATGAATTGAACCTGGTTACGAGGTGCCCACAGCACAGCAGTAGCATGATCAGTTGGATTGATGCAGGCAGATCAAAGTGACAGTGTCGGACACTGGAGCGCGAATCAGAGTTGACAGCAAGTGCAAGAGTGCATGGGTGCAAGAATTCAACAGCGTAGTGGTTCTTGATGACATGTGCAGTAGCTAAGCAGAGGTCGAAGACTTTGATGATAGATGCATCAGACTGATTGAGTTGTTTGGAGCCTATTCAGTTTCATAGGAGTTGCAGAGTAGATGCATGGAGTTGCATGGCGCTTGTGAAGGTTGTAGGGCGAATGCATGGAGTTGCATGTCGCATGCAAAGACAGTCCTTTCTTGTTGAGAGGGAGTGTTGAAGATTGCAACAAGAAACAGTGAAGGAGGCATCCTGAAACATCATTCCTGATCCTAGTTGGAAAGTGATCACCTAAACTAGGTGGGGGACCACACAGGTGATTTTTGTCGAAAAGTCTATTTTTAGACTATGTCTATTTTTAGACATATGGAGCATGGTCTAGGAGTTGCGGGATGCTATTCTTGGATGATTAGTCAAGTTGGTAAAAATAGATGGACAACTATTTTTAGACATACAGGTCGAAGTCTATTTTTAGACTGCCTGTCTAAAAATAGGTCAGTCAAATATTATTAGCTCTTAATAATATTTGGACTATAAACATTATCTTATTCTCTTGCAACACTTCAGTTTGAGCTACGGATGTGGCACATGTAGCTGACAGAAGGAATTATGCTATTCCTAGGGTTTAGTTGAGCTTTTGCATGGTTGACTTCAGTTAGAACTCATGTGGCAGAGTTTGGTGGAGTTGATGGATCAGTTGATGGAGTTGTGTTCGGTTTAACTTAGTTGAACTAGTTGTATTTATTCTAACTGATAAATACACTAGTGATGAGTGGTGTGAATTAAATATTATTTAATTCACTAATTATTAACTCATAAATCAACTAAAGAACACATCAGTTAACATCAGTGCATGGACAGTTCAGTGAAGACCAGTAGAAGAGATAGGTGAAAGAGTCGGTTTACTATCAGTTGTGACTATAGATGTGAATGAGATTTGCACAATCATTGATTGAGATTGCCAATGAGTATTGCACAGTTAAAGAGGGAGGGATTCGAACTTGGATCCAATTCATTCTCATCTTGGATTGCGCAGTAGAGGCAGGCAAACAGTGGGGGAGTTTTAAACCCGTGACTTGTTCAAAACTGAGCTAGTTTGTGTGTAACTTTTTGGAGATAGTACTGAGTACTTGTGAGGAGTATTGTACTATGATTGTTACATGATTCTCTATCATTATATTATACAGATAGTTGGGGGTTTTCAGCTGTAAGCTTTCCCCATTACATACTGTGTTTATGTGTGTTTATGTGCGCATGCGACTGCTTTCTATTTCTGCATATTGATGATCAATTGTAGAAGAGGTTATGTATTATGCATGAAGCTTAAATAGTGTGTAATCGGGATAATCTCGGTGAATAATTCAGCAAATTATTCAAATTTCTACACAGTTAGTGGTTTTTCTAATGTATCTAATGAACACAAGACAGGACATTTGCTACACATCTAACCAGCTGATTCAAGCTATGGTTAAGCCTACCAAGCTATTTTGGAAGGCAGAGAATCATGTCTTGAGATACCTAAGGGGTACATCAAAGTATGTTCTATGGTACAAACGGATGGATGGAGTGAATTTTCATGGATTCACGGATGCAGATTTGGTTGGAAGTCCATCGGATAGAAATATCACATCAGGGGAGATCTTTAGCATTAGATTGACATCAATTTTCTGCTACAGCAGGAAACAACGATCTGTGGCACTCAATTCAACAGAAGATAAATACATGGCAACAATTCAACCTGCATGTGAGGCTATCTGGATTAGAAAGGTCTTAGTTGGTTTTTTTGGTTCTCAGATGGATCCAATAGTGATTCATTGTGATAAATAGAGTTGCATTAAACTCTTGATTAATCTTGTGTTTATGATAGGTCAAAGCATATAGATATTATGTACCATCATCTCAGAGATTGTGTGCAGAGGAGGATCATGTTGCTTCAGTTCATTCCCACGGAAGATCAGGATGCAGATATTCTGACAAAGGCGCTCACCAGGAGAAAATTCGAATACCATAGATACATGATCAGGGTGAAGGATAATCCCTTACCTGTTGAGAGGGAGTGTTGAGATTCAACAAGAAGATTTAGCACCCACACCTAGCGCATTAAGCACCTATTTGCATTTAGCATGTGGTTGCATTAAGCACCCAAACTAGGGTGGGGCCCACAGTGTTATTTTTGGGTGTCAGTTAACTAGTGGATTTCGAATTAAAGGTTGGTTGGTGGGACATGCAGAGTAATTCTAGTTGTAAAGTGAGTTTGATAGTTAGGATCTAGGAATAAAAAACATTGATCAACCATGAAGTGACCATAGAGAAACATATCATAAGATCCTCAATAGGCTCCAAAATTCAAGTGTAGGAAAATTTTTTAAGAGTGTTGATCGCACCTTCAACATAAATATAGTAGGAACAAGAAAATTCCTCCAAAATTGAAGGGAAAATTGAAGGGAAAATGAAGAAAATAGTGTTATGAAACCATCTCCCAAAATAGAATGAAAGAGAGATCAACGCCTTAGAAATCATCCACTTCGAGGGGGAAACCTCCTTTAAATTACATAAATGAACAATTCTTGGATGATACAACAACAAAACCTCATTTCTATACATAGGATTCCATTGGGTCACGATATAATCCTAGCCAACCTAAAAATAATAATGTAAGGTCACAACAATAACAATAGTGGGATTTTATTGGGCACAATAATAATAATATGGGGACTACAGGGGTACAACAATAACAATAAGGAGGCTATACTAACAACAATAAGGGACTACACTAGTAATATAGGGACCTAACATGCCCCTGTCCTTCAAAAAAGTGTTGTCCTCAATGCTTGAGTAGTTCTGGATGCTTCTGTATAAAATTATCATCCTCCCATCTGGAATATTCAGTGGGTAAGTTCTTCCACTTTATGAGATACTCTAAAATTGATCGATTTCATAGATGTCAAGTTCTTTTTTCTATGATTGCTTCAGGTTCCAATATGATTTTTCTTTCCTCATCAAGTTCTGGCAATATTGTTTGAACTAGAAGTTTGTCACCTATAACCTTCTTTAAGAATGAAATATGGAAAACTGGGTGTAGTCAGGAAGAAGAAGGAAGCTCCAATTTGTATGCCATAGTAGCTACATCAAAACTTCTCTCGTTGCTATGTTGATATACCCAATGCTTCATTCGATTTTGTGCCATATTTAGGTTATGCTTTAAGAGTTGGAGAACTTTTTGTTTATGCTCGATGTGATCTTCCACTACTTGAACCTTAGAATTTTCTCTTAAATATGATGTGATGGACAGTGGATGATATCCATAAAGTGCCAAAAATGGGGTCATTTTTAATGAAGTATGGAAGGAAGTGTTATACCACCATTCAGGTAGAGGTAACCACTTGAACCATTGTGTTTATTTATTAGATACAAAACAACAAACATATCCTTCCAAATATTTGTTCACTATCTTAGCTTTCCCATCGGATTGAGGATGATAAGATGAGATATGAGCTAGCTGAGTACCCCAACAAGAAAATAATTCCGTCCAAAAATTTCCAGTGAAATGGGATCTTTGTCACTTACAATCATCCTTGGGTTTCCATGTAGCTTTTGAATTGTTTCCATAAATGCAGTAGCAACTGTACTTGCTTTAAATGGATACGATAATGCACAAACATGTGCATACTTGGTAATTCTATCAACTAACACCATGATGACAATATTTCCTTCAGACTTAGGTAAACCTATGATAAAATCCATTGAAACCTCCTCCCAATGTTCACTTGGAATATATAAAGGTTGTAGTTGACCTGGGTTCTTAATTGTCTCAACTTTATTTTACTGGCAAACCAAAAAATCTGCCACAAACTTTTGAATATCAATTTTAAGGCCATCCCAAAAAAAATATTTCCTCACCATGGGGTAAGTTTTTAAAAATCCTAAGTGTCCTCCTAAGGGAGAGGTGTGAAATTCCAAAAGAATATTTTGTTTTAATAACGAATTATTACAAAGATATAAGTGATATTTGTACCATAAGGAGTCATTTTTCCAACTAAATGAATCAGATATACTTGGATCTTGCTACAGCTTTTGAATGAGTGTCCACACTTCTTCTTCATTATTCCATTTTTCCCTTGCTTCGGTTATCAAAAATGGTTGAATAATATAAATGGCACAAAGAAATGCTTCCACCTCCTCATCCTTTCTTGAGAGTGCACTTGCAACAACTTTTAGCTTCCCGTTTTTGTAGATGATTTGAAAGTCATGACACAACATCTTTGCGACCCATTTTCGCTTCTCTTCTGAAGATAGTCTTTGTTCCAAAAATTATTTAAGACTATCATGATCAATTTTTACCTTGAAGTGTCTTCCCATTAGGTAAGGTCTCCATTTCTTTAGTGCATGTATTATTGCCAACATTTCCTTCTCATAAATAGCTTTATATAAATACTTTCCTTTGATTGGATGGATTTCAAAAGAAATGGGTCCTCCTTCTTGCATTAAAACAATGCCAATTCCATTTCTTGAGGCATCACATTCCATAATAAAGGTTTTTCTAAAGTATGGCGTAACTAAGGCTGGTGCTTGGTACATTTCCTCTTTAAGATGTTCAAAGGCGTTATTTGCTTTAGGAGTCCATGAAAATGCATCTTTATTCAAAAATGTTGTTAGAGGTGCTGCTATTCTCCCATAATTTTTAACAAACTTGTGATAATACCCTGTTAACCGAGAAATCCTCATAACATCTTTATGGTTGTGCAGACTTTCCAATCCTTAATGGCTTTAAGTTTGTTAGGGTCTACCTTAACACCCTCTTGAGATACAATATGACCCAGGTATTCCACCTCTTGTACTCCAAAGAAACATTCAGAGTTTTTGCATATAATTGTTTCTCTAATAGTTTGAGCACCCTATCAACATGTTGAACATGATCCTTCCAAGACATGTTGTAGATTAGTATATCATAAAAAATTACTAACACAAACTTTCTAAGGAAGGTTTTGAAAATGGAATTCATCAACCCTTGAAATGTAGAAGGTGCATTGATAAGGCAAAAATGCATGACCAAAAATTCATCATGACCCTCATGAGTTCGAAATGTGTTTTTTCAGAATATCTTCAGTCTTCATTCTAATTTGATGATATCCTGAATGGACATCCAACTTGGTAAAATAAATTTCTCCGTGTAATTCATCCAATAATTCATGAATCATAGCAATGGGAAATTTATCTTTAATAGTGAGCTTATTGAGCTCCCTATAATCCAGACACATGCACCATGATCAATCCTTCTTTTGCACCAATACTACTGGAGCAAAGAAAGAACTTTGACTAGGTTGAATTATACAAACCTATAAAATTTCTGCAATCATACATTCAATTTCGCTCTTTTAGACATAAAGATATATATAAGGCTTGATGTTTGGAGGAACACTTCCTAGAATAAAATCAATAGCATGGTCATGATCATGAAAAGGTGGGAGTCCTTTGGGAGTTGCAAACACCTTGGAATGATTGTCCAAAACATTTTGAAGATCTGTAGAAATAGATGATTTTGATATTGGAACTTCTAGTGAGCATAATTGTGCAATTACACCTCATTATTAATTCTTCAGAAACTTTGTCATGAAATTAGAGCTTATTATCTTTCCTAGCTTCCTTATGATACCTCGTAATTCAAATTCCTTTCCTTCCGAAAAAAATTTCAAGAAAAGCTATTGAAAATTAAAAGCTATCGTCCCCAAAGATTGTAACCATTGTACTCCTAATACAACATCAACATCTCCCAATGGAATGGAAAGAATTAGACTATTCAATACATATTACCCCATGGTTAGCTTGATATTATGGCACTTTCCAGAGCAATTTATATTTCCTTCATTTGCAACCATCACTTGAAAATCTAGTGTTGGGTATAGGAAGTAATTCAATTCCTTGGCTACCTTACAATGAATAAAATTATGGGTAATGCCTGAATCAATCAACACTATTAAATTTGTATTCTTGATACGTCCTTGTATCTTGAGAGTTTGAGGAGTGGTAATTCCCACAAATGCATTACAGGATATGGTCAGACTCATTCCTTCTTTCTAGAGGGTTAGTTACTGGTGTATATCCTCTTCTTTTGAAGTTTCTTGTTCATTTTCTTCCTCCTCTTCAAAATATATGTAAAATATTTCTTCTCAGCACACTTATGACCTTTAGTGTATTTTCTATCACAAATGTAGCAAATCCCTTTTTCTCTTTTTTCTTCCAATTGTTGTGGTGTTAACCTTGTAAGTTGTGGAAGTCTAGGAGTTGCAACACTTCCATATTTATAGATGTGAGTGGTAGACTTCCTTGTCACCATAATCTTACTTTGAATTTTTCTTTCCAACCTAAATTCCTTCTCCAAAGTGTTAGCGCTCGAATCTGCCACAGGCTGAAGAAGGCAAAACTCGAGGCAACATCAAACCAAGCTCAGCCTCGTAGCTAGCCCTACGAGGACATGAGAGGGCTCTCTCCGGGTCAAACTCAGTGAAAGATGTCCAATAGGATCTGAGATGACCTATAGTGAAATGCTGATCTTAGGCTAGTAAAAAGATATGCAAGAGGTTTTTAATAAATGTCGGGGTTTTCTGGGAAGCATGGGATTAAGAACAGCTTGAACAAGGAAATATAATAAAAAACACAGATTATCTCCTGAGGCAAGATAAGCAAGAAATTTAACATCAAATTTGAAATTATATAGAGTGAAAGACCGCTGCGAGGTTGACAAGGGCATAGAAGATGAATCCTTGTCAAACAGAAGAAAACATTAAATATGAACACTTCCTCAAGATAGAGCAAATAAATTGAATTCTGCCTTTCTCACTTAAAAGTATTCATTTAGAAATGAAATGAAACGGAAACACAACAGGCTACATATGAAACAAAGGATGAGACAAATGTTAAATTTCATACCACAGGAATCTCAGGGGTCAGAGCTGCATTTTTTATTAAAATCTCTGTCAAAACTGTACAATGGAAGCTCTGTTTTTCTCCACGCACACCTCAGAACTCTCTCTTCCTATTACAAATAATTATTCAATACATAAATAAACTATCCTGATCAGAAATGAAGGCGTTGTTTCAACTGAACTGATAAAGATAGAAAGGAGAACAGCATTCTCCATAGAATTCTCTAATGACTAAACAAATCTGAAGCGTTCTCCTTAAATTCCTCTGACAGCCAATTTGGATATTTAACTGAAGCGCAGAATCATTAACTGAAGTCTTAAATAGGGATAGAATCCTATTTTTCTGTGATAGATAGTCTTGAATTATTTTTAGCTTGCCGCGTTACATTTGTCATTTAAATAAAACAACCTTTAAACTAAAATTCTGCCAATTCAGCTCATGGTGACAACTGTACTGAGAGAGGTTTGCATGGTTGCATTCAACGTTTAATTTAAATTTATTTGCAGGAACGATCCAATAGCCAGGGTTATAATATGCCACTCATAGAACTCCAACACGTCCAACCACATGCAATATGGTAGCATCAGCAATAGCTCACAATCCGCCTTCTAAGAGCCACATCGCCCGTAATCCCACAAAATCTCCAAAGGATCCCAACAATCGCTGGCGGAAATCATGGAACAAAATCCTGTACGGGGTAATGAGGCCAATCGCTAGTTGAAGCGCACGATTTCTGTGGAGCCGAGATGTTGCTGCAAATTGTTATCATATCAATTGGCCATATTCTGGTAGTACTGTTCCAGAATTCCGCCGATGGTACTCGGATAACTGCCCACTGCAACACCAATCACTTCTTTTCTGGAATTGGGCGAGGAATGATCTTCACACGACAAGGATTATTTGGAGCCCCGCTCCAATTTCTTCCAACAACCGTTCCAAGGAGTGCTAGAGGGAAAGATATAAATGCCCAGATTACAAGGACTACCACCATAGTGCCAAAAGGAATGGCAGCCAAAGAACCATAGAATATGGCAATGATGTTCAGTACAAATCCAATGCCAAAGCACATAAATGGGAAGAGAGATGCCGTAAGAACCATTGGCTTTATCCAGCGTTTGCCATCATTACGTGAATACAGTCCTCCGCTCACATAGCCAGATATAAATAAGGTAAGGACATAGCAGACAATGAAAGTGGTGACAATTGTCCCACACCCAATATATAGCATGCCAACAATTGCCCGCAAGATAACAAGAAGCACAAGCATGTCAAGTTGTGCACCCGAGCCCACTAATGCTGACAGCAAGACCAAGTTTCATGGTGTTCGGAAAACATCTCCATGAACAAGTTTCCGCCCTGACTTTTCACTAACATCCCTCTCCAGGCTTTCCAAATCATCTTCTTCGCGAGCATACTTTGCATAGTCATGCATCAGGATCATTGAGACTAAACCCGTGAGAAAAATAACCCTCATAAATGAATTGAAGAGGGAGAACCAATGGATTTGATGTATAGCTGCTAACATAGATCTGTAGAAACAATACACCCATCGCAAAACAGCGTTGAGACCTCCATACATATCACTGTGACCATAACGCAGAGACACATATTGTGTATCAAATCGCAAAGAGTATACGCCCAATCGAGAGACATAGATGCCATGATATAGTAAGATGCGAGAGCCATAGATGATGTTTCACTGAGCTAAATGTGAAGCACTGAGACCCATATATAATGAGACCATTTCAGGGTTGAACCATACGAATCATACAAGCCTCAAACCATATGAGCTTCAAAACAAATCGAACCATTAAAATCATAGATGCAAGCCACAGGTACAGGGATTATATATGATCCTTGGATGCCACAAAGTGCGATGATATGAACCTCAGAAAAGCCATATGCAAAATATAAAGAAGGAAGCTGTAGAACTCCAAGAAAAGAGAGAATTAAAAGTAAGGGGTGACAATCCATGAACCAAACCAAGCTGTGAGAGACACCAAACTGCCAACAATACGCTTCATATTCAAAGGAAATATCTCAGACATTATGACCCATGGAATTCCACCCATGCCCATTGAAAATGTTGCAATATAACCCAAAAGGCCAATTAATGATAATTTTCTTGCAAGTAGTAGAAGAGAAGACCCATCAAAATGTCCCTGTATGTAAAATGATCCAATAATGAAGCAGCTTATGCACATTCCTCCTGCAGCAATCATTAGAAGTGGGCGCCTTCCATATTTGTCCATAATCAATGATGAGTGCACCGCCACCATCTGATGAAATCCTCTTTGCAATATCCTTTTCCAATTATGCTCCAACACATTATTACAAACTCTGTTTTCTAATTCCCTTTTTAAATTTGCTGATTTTGAATGAGAGATTTTTCTTTGTCTTCTTGCAGGGATAATTAGCATCGAACTTTGGCGAAGAGAACCAGCATTTGCAACTGAAGAAATACATGGTGAAAAGATACATCTGATGATTTCTTCTTCAAAACAGTGTTTTGAAGAAGAATCAATTTCACATTGATGACATTCCTGAAATAAACACCTACTGAACCTTCCTCTGGCCTGCACATGTTATTGAAGCCTTCTGAAGACCAAACCCTGGACTCAAGAATTAAAATGACTCTTTAATGACTGCAAATGACGAGAAATAAACCTTGGTGAATTTTCCTCTGAAAGCAGACTGACAAGACGGAGTCTAACACAAAGAATCAAGTTCCCAAAGGCGAACACCATGTTGGATGTTATCCTTTAAATTCCTTATGAAGACATAAATCATTTGTTCCTCTCGAATATCAGTTACCAATATATTCAATTTTTGGAAGTCCTCAATGTGCTCCACCAGTAAACCCTTTTGTTTGAGATTTATCAATTGGCTAAAGAAGTTGTTGCTCTTTGTATCCTCATAATGTGCTATCCTTTACTCCATCAAAATTGACCAAGTGACAATGTTTTTACGAGATAAAATCCATCGATACTTTGTTCTAAATATAAAATTTCAATGTGTACCTTTTGTGTGTTTTTCACATTATGGAGATCAAAATGTTCCCCGTTTGTAGTAACGAGATCCTTTCCATCAAAATTCCTCATATCGATCTTTGTAATATGGTGGGTCTGCAATCCAACATTAGATTTTATGAAATCATGATTAACATTTATTTGGTTCTCATCGTGAGTTTCCTCTACTACCTTTTTGCCATTAGGAATCATTTCTTGTATCAACTTTGTCAAACCTTCCTTCAAACCTTCCATGTCTTATTTTTTATAGTTCTTCATGTCTTCCATGTTTCCTTTGATTTTTTCATTGATCTTAGCTTCCATGTCATCCATATTATCTTCCATGCCATCCATCTTAGCTTCCATACCATCCATATTAGCTTCCATGCCATTCTTCAAATCATCCATCGTAGCTTCCATTTGATTTTTTATTACTCTTTATGAGAGATAAATTTGCTGCACTTGGTCTTGAAATTTTGATATATCATGTTGCACTTCTTCCTCTTCATGAGTCATAGTAGAGCCTTCTGAGGGCTTAATGGGTGTTGAATTATTTTTAGGGGCCATTTTAGAACCCAATACTGATATCTATACTTCAATGTTCCCTTGGAATCACTTCAAACTAATTTTTCAAATAAGACTTATGTAATTTTAAAAAATATATTCACACCTTTTTCCTTCTTTTGAAGAGCACGATATTGAACTTTGATGTATCTCTGTAATTTTTGATCCCTAAGATTTTATATTTGATCATTTAGTAGCCCTATATATCTTCTTTCCAATACCACAAGTTTGACCTGATTTGGATTCTTCAAGTCAAAGTTATGCCCAATCTCCCACAATGACCTAATTATGGATTGGTTTAGTAGAGTGAACTTGTACAGAGTGCCATGTGTTGTTTTTCCTTCTTAGGCTTTGAAATCGATACACATGAAACTACAGATTGCGTAATTTCAGCAACCTTTTGTAGAAATCCAATCTGATGATTAGAGAAATAGTTATGACAATTTTACTAAGGTCACCTCTGTTACAGAGAAATTTGTCACCGTCCATGTACTCCCTGTTCCTTGATCCTCGAGGACCCATACAGTGACCCTTGCGTACTTTCCAAGCATGGAATACATACCCCTGAACCACACTTTGTCTCCCAATTCATCTCCCTTTACAACTTTTATGGAAGATCCCTATAAAAACCTGGCTTTCAAGGTTAGCGCTTTGTCTAAGTGTCTGACCTGCGCCGATAGCAGACATTTTCACTAAGACCCGCACCTATCGGTGCTCTGTCTTAATGTCAGACCTGCATTGATCCTCTTTTGGAAAGTTTTTAAAATAGAAATGAAGCTTCTGTAACTAGAAGCTTCGCAAGGCGGTGAGTCGGAAGTTTTTTTTTAGGATATGGCTGAAGAATTCCCCTTTGGGCTTCTTGCTCCCAAGAAATAGGAACTACTCCAAAGGATAGGCTATTTTCCCATTATTTGAGGGCCCATAACTTCCTCCTCCATTGTTATATAAGGAGAACTCTTTCACCTCTGTTTCCTGGGTTAGCTAGAGAGGAGAAGAACTTATAGCTTTGGGATAATAGTGCAAAGTGTGATTGTTTTTGTGTGTTGGGAACATAGTGAGATATTGGACCTTTGTGTGTGAGGGTGTTGCAAACATGCTTGGATATGGACCTGCTGAAGGAGAGCCTCAACATCAAGGCTTGGTTGTAAACTCCCCTTGTCTTTATCATAATAAAATGAAACTGATATTTATCATCCACTTTTGTTTACATTTATAATGATATTTCTAAAATTCCTTGATCAGTTAGATAGGTTGGAATTTTTTTTATGTTTTTCATGATTTTACGCTTGTCGTGGTGTCTTGATTGTCTGTACAAGTAATCGAGCATTGGTAGAAACGTGTATCAAGCTTGAGGAGAATGACAGATTAAGAAGCTTCGACGAAAGATGAATATATAGCATCAAAACAAGGTAGGTCATCTTCCTTGCTCTGAATTTCATTTACAATCTAGGAAGGTAGATGTTAGCATGTTCTTGTAGTTGCTAGACCCACCCTAGGGCTAGAGGGATCGCCTCTATTTATAGAGGGGATTTACTTGGACAACAAATTGACGACTCTGCTGTGGAGTCTCCTTTCAGTTTTTCACTCTTTGAGGTCTTCGTCATTCGACGAGTTTAGTCGAACAAACATTTCCATGTTTGTTCCTCTTTTTTTCATCAATTGCAATCTTTTAGTTTTTACTTGAAGTGGTGAGTATCATCTTGGTTAGGAGGAATTATTTGTGTTTTTATTTTTAGGCATTGTCGCTTTTATTTTTCTGATAGTGGCGTCGATTGGTGCTAGTTGTTAGTTAGCAAGCCGCGCCAGTGGGCCATTGGCGCTTGTTTCAGCCCCTAAAGTCATGCCAATTCTAGCATATGTAAAAAATTAAGGTTTTTTCTCTAAGTCTTTCACCAGTGTGTCCTGCCCTTCCGGTCCTTTTCTCTATATGATTTACATGTTCTCCCCTTCACTCAAGTTGGTTTGATTGGTTCATTGGATTAGTTTCTAGTTTTTTTTTTTTTTTCGTTTCTGTTGAGATATGCATCCTACATCCTAGTTTTCTCTAGGATTGTGCATCGATTTCCTGATTGCATGCTTCGCGGGACATTTCCCTACTGATTGAGTCAGTCTCCTTGCTTGGTGAGCATCTCTAGTTGATTTCCTTTTTATTTTTGGTTGATTGATAGGTCAGGCCTCAAGTGTCTCTCCAAGTTCATTTGGTCCACTTGTTCGCTTGTGAGCATAGACTACATTGCTCATTCTTCAGCTGAAAAATCTTCTGAATGCTTGATGTAAAAGGGAATGAATGCCTTGTTTTGAGCACACACTTGGAATTCCTCTTTGTTCTTGAACTCATATGTTTCGTAGATTTTTGATGGATTTTGTTACAAAGTGTTCAAAACAATATTGTATTCTTAATGTTTGTTGCATCCTTTTTGCATTAAGGAAATTTGCGTTCATTTAGTTTTTGTCTCAGAGTTTTCTTTTCGTTTAAATGCATTAGATCATGTTGCATTGAAAAGTCATGTTAAGTATTTATCATTGAACTTAGATTACATTGTCTAATGATTGAAAACTAAAATTCGCTTTGAGTGCATTCTCTTTCATTAAAAGCATGCATTAAGTAGATTCTCATTTCATTGAAAAATGCATTGATTAGAGCATTCTTGTTCATTCAAAAGGAAAAGGAAATTGTGCATAGATTACAATTGCATAGTTTTCAAAATATAATTTTACATAGATTACATTGCATGATTCACATCTTTGAATGTTTTAGATTACTTTTGGATAGTGAAATTCATCTAATCTGGAAAAAGTTTTGTTTTCAGTATTATTGTTTGTTGCATCATTGTTTGATACTCTTCCCTCAACTAGATAGAATTCATCAAATTGAAAGATTCCTTTCTCATATAGCTGAATTTTAAAATATTCAAATAACATGTGGTGGGGCCTCGGAATTGAGACATAATTGAAGATCAACCATTAAATTTATTCAATTAACCTAAGGAAGCATTGAAACTTAACGCTCACACTTAGAGGTCTAGGCCAGTGATGTGTTCCGACATCATTAAACCTAGTAGTTTTCGTTCGCCATCTGGCATTAGACAGCACTAGCATGGACTTGTGCTCCCCGTACCATCGCGTATATAAAGGGAGACCCTCATGGGTTGCAGTCCTTTATCCATATGAAGCCGAGTCTACTGCCCTGTAACTGTGATACACCGAACACAGCATTCGGGGAGACTGCCTGCACGTACGTCAAGTCCTTGGTCATTTCTCTTTCATTTGATCACGAAGGTGTATATTGCAGTTCATGAAAAATTGGTACACCCTCTTACTTAGATTTCCTGAGTAGTCATTTTGGTCTTTTCATGAATTTCTAAAATTGAAAATATCCTCGAGCACTTGTCCTTTCATGCTCATTTCAAATTGAAAGCAACTAGAGTAACCTTTTGTCCTTTTCTCGACTCTTAAAATATGAAAAGACAGAGCTTTGTTTCAATGTCTTAAAATTAACTGCCCATGAAATATTCTTGGCTTAAGTTATTTTCCTGCATGGTTTTTTTAAGGTTGTTTGTTTCTGATGGAAACGTTTCCAAAGTTTACCAACCAAGGAATCCCCTCCGAAGGGCATCCTAGTCCTTTTCCTACTTTTGGGAATGTTGGCACTCCTTATATAATGGCATAATTGTCCCTTCCTAGGTTAAATGTTGTTTTTCCCGTGTGGTTATTTTCGACCTTGGTGGTCTTGAGTGCTCCGACCTTTGTCCAACCAAGTTCTCCTCCGCCTGAACCATGTCAACCCCATGTTGATCATAAGATTGAACCCTCACCTTCTTCGCCTGTTTCTTCACCTCCTTCTTCCTCTTCGCCTGGTGAAAGTCCGAATTCTAGTAACTAGGTGGCTAAGAAGAAGAAGAATAAGTCAAAGAAGAAGAAGGAAAACAAGTTGGGGGGCGGGAATCAAAAACTATTGCTACCCATGTAGCTATTTTTGAGAAACCTCCCACTCCATCTCATAGAGTCAAATTCCCTTGCAAGCTATGTGAGGGTTACCACCTTCTTCGTGATTGCCCTGGTATTCCCAAGGTGCCAGAAGTGTGGTCCGTTGGCCTGATTCATCCTTCATCATCAACCTATAGGCATCATGTTGATGATGATCCTTCATCTAAAGATAATGAGACTCATAAGAAACAGGGTAAGATAAAATTTCATTGTAGGTTGTGTGAAGGGAACCATCCCATTCACCTCTGTCCTTATATGGATGAAGCTTCTAAGGTATTGGATACCATTTCGACTTTTGAGTCCTGTCTTCCTGTCAGTTACCGAAAGATTTCTTTGAGTCCTCCCATAATTGATCAACCCATTGATCGAGATTCATCTTCGATCAATTCCACTCTCCCTGAAAGTCAATCTCCCGAGTCTGTTCCCGACCAATCATTAGTTGAGAAAAAGGTCGACCTAGTTTCATCTATAGTTCATCAGGTATTTTCCGTCGAGAGTGGGTCTCATCCTAGTCAGGTTCCTTCCTCTAATTCACCAGGATCGGAGGGTGATCCTCCTGTTTCTATGATCCAGGAGGGTGATCCTCTGACTCCTTTGGCCACAGTTCCAGAAAGTGATCATCCTGCTCTTGTTCTTGGAGCCCAGGGGGATGGTATTTCTACTCCCGTAACACAAGGGGATAATCCTCTTATTCCTATGACACCCCCTCCATGTAGTTTGTTCGCTTCCTTTGATTGGAATCGATTTACGAGATACCATATTCCTTCTTACGTGCCCTTAGAGATCACTGTATAGGCCTATAATATGGTCGTATCAGGAACAATTATAGATGAAGGCACCTTGGTTAGTATTATTTCCTCAACTACATGGAAAGATTTGGGTTCTCTATTGCTTGTGCCTGTTACTGAGGATCTATTTCCTTTTAACAAAGAAACAAGTCAACCATTAGGGATCCTTCCAAATTTTCCTATCACTTTGGGAGGAAAAACTGTCTATATAGACGCGATGGCTGTCCAAGGCCCTTGGAATTTTAACTTACTCCTAGGGCACGACTATACTTATGTCATGGGAGCTCTTGTCTCTTCCCTCTTTTGTGTGATTTGTTTTTCACATGAAGGTCAGATCGTGAAAATTGATCAACTTACATTCTTTTGTCTTGATGTGACATCTGGTCTACTGTCATCCCATCTTGTTCCTTACCTACTGGTTTCTTCCCTACCATAGGTTAATTATGTGGCTACTTGCCCCATGCCTGCATTCATTGATAGTGCCATTTTGCATCGTGTACTGGGGGCATTGGGTCCTACTTTCCGAGATGTTTTTCTCCTATAAGATGAGAACCTCTTAGAAGCCATTACTTCTTATTCATCATGATCAAGTATTTGGAGCATAGTTCATTTTCTTGTGTCAAGCTCCTTAAAAAATTAAACAAGATCATCGGAGCATAGTTCATTTTCTAGTGTCAAACCCCTTAAAAAATGAAACAATCTCTTATGAGGATAGTTCGTTTACTATGTCAGCCTCATTAAAAAGTGAATTAGCTCTTGTGAGGATAGCTCTTTTACTATGTCAACTTCGTTAAAAAATGAAATAGGTTCCCTTTTCAATTTGAGTCTTTGATCAGATCTCATAAGATCCCAGTCGAGTCTTTCCCTTGATCACGTAATTAAACCTTCACTCCATCCACCTTTACTAACTAGCAGTCTACTCTGATGAATGTAATGAAGCTGGGGGGGCATGTAACTCAAATTGAGTCATCATGCTAGAGGCATGCAAACTTATTTCAAGCACAGTTTTTTTCCGTTTCAAGCTTCTGTAAAAATGAAACCGGTTTCAAGCATAGTTTTCTAAAAAGTTTCAAGCTTGTGTAAAAATGAAACCAACTTTAGGCAGAGTTTATTGATTTAAAGCTTGTGTAAAAATGAAACCATTACCATTTTACCTCTCGTGTTTGCCAGTTTATCAACATGTTTTGCTAGATGAGCCTTGGTATTCTCATTCCATCATCACTATCTACTTGGCCGATCATATGCCTTCACTTGGTTGTTTTACCCATTCCTTAGGAACAACTACAATGAGTGGTCTTGTTTGCCAGCCTCTTGACCTTTACTTGTTCTGAGAAGTTCCACCATTACCGGAACCAGATGCTACCCTTAATACCACTTGTTCCTCCAGGAGGAGTCAACTTTCAGCTCTTTTATGACTCTCAAAAATTGAAAATATTTCCGAGACTCTTGTCGTTTTGAACTCGTTAAAGGCTACAAAACGATATCCACCCAGTATACATATACCCCTTTCTCCGGTTGGGATACATTATTTATGAAAAAGGAATACCTTAGCCTATCGTGACTAAGAGGTTCTCTCAGATATTGTTTTCTACCTTTTCGAAACTGTGAGACTACCTATGAAAAGGGACCTACTGGTGTTTTCTTTTCCACTTCTTTTTCAAACTCTCTAAACATGAAAATATGATGAGTTCTTCCTTTTTTAGACTCGTTAAAACTTAAATGACATCGAAAATCATCATCATGACATTACCGAATTCGTCCTTCCTAGGGCTCGTAAAATGTACTAGGATGGATTTGTCCGAAGGAAAAACTTATATGAAAAGCATATGCTATCCTCTTCAAGCTCGTGTAAAAATAAAGAGGTCCTCGCCATAAATGGCAAGGGGGAATGGAATTTATTCGTTAGTTGTGTCAGTAGTATGTCTCTCTTGAACATGACACTTATCTACAATTTGTGTCGGGTTGGCATATCTTCACTATGTCACTTTGCCTCCATGGGTTTGGGAAATCCGTTTGCCTCTCATTTGATTACCAATATTGCCAACATGACCTCTGATCCTATTTGAGTCAAATTCTACCAAATTCTAGAGTCGTGTCGCCAATATGTTCAAGAGAAAATCCTTATGTGGTTTGTACATTCCTTGATCCTCTGTTTTAGTTTTGATTAACACTCATATCACATGCTCTATTTCATGTCGATGATGTGGGATTCATTATGACCCTCATTCGACGAATGGCTTCCCGTCGACTTCAGCTCATTATCTAGGAAGTCGATCTAGAGACTCCTTTCTGGTACCTTAGAGCTTGCATGCCCTAATGGAAGTTCTTCGCATTTCACAACAGGTTGTCATCATTGGCTTTCGATCGAGTGATTTCACGGATGTTCGACTTTAACTCACTATTCATATTCTATGGATTGTACTAGTAGTACCTTGAGAACCATTGTCATCATTGGTGGTTTCTCTCGTGCATGTTAACAACTTTCATCATTGGCTAGTAATCAGGTGACTTTCCAACATGTTCGACTTCAGCTCATTTATTCGCATGCTTGAAATTGTACTTGATCGGGTCGTAAGAGAGCGAAAGACCCTTGATTTTATTCTCTAGAGTCCAGGTTGCAAGGCCATATGATTTTTCCATGATTGGATACATGTTTCTTACGGATGGATGGCTATGACCATACCATGAGTCTATATGTGATCCTCCTCAGATGGATGGTTGCGACCATACCATGTTCTCTTTTACGGATGGTTGCGTCCATACCTTGATTCATGTATTTCCATTATATATTTCTAGTTATGTATATCTATCTATGCTTGATTTTTAGGTCTCCTGATGGCAGCGTCCAGTTCCTTACACATACTTGTAAAGCATTTCACCCCTCACTTGTGTTTGGACTTCATACTTTAGGGGGCATCTGTTACAGAGAAATTTGTCACCATCCCTGTACTCCCCATTCCTTGATCCTGGAGGACCCATACAGTGACCCTTGTGTACTTTCCAAGAATGGAATACATACCCCTGAACCACACTTTGTCTGCCAATTCATCTCCCTTTACAAATTTTCTGGAAGATCCCTATAAAAACCTTGTTTTCAAGGTTGGCGCTTTATCTCAATGTCTAACCCGCGCAGATAGTAGATATTTTCATTGAGACCCACGTCGATTGGTGCTCTATCTTAATGTCGGACCCACGTCAATCCTCTTTTCGAAATTTTTTAAAATAGAAATGAAGCTTCTGTGACTAGAAGCTTCGTGAGGCGTTGAGCTGGAAGTTTGTTTTGAGGGCCAAGGAATTCCCCTTTGGGCTTATTCTTCCCAAGAAATAGGAACGAATCCAAAGGATAAGCTCTTTTCCCATTATTTGAGGGCTCATAACCTCCTCATCCATTGTTATATAAGGAGACCTCTTTCACCTATATTTCCTGGGTTAGCTAGAGAGGATAAGAAATTATAGCTTCGGGAGAATAGTGCAGAGTGTGATTGTTTTTATGTGTTGGGAACATAATGAGATCTTGGACCTTTGTGTGTGAGGATGTTGCAAACGTGCTTGGATACGGACCGGCCGAAGGAGAGCCTCAACATTAAGGCTTGGTTGTAAACTCCCATTGTCTTTATCATAATAAAATGAAACTGGTGTTTATCTTCCACTCTTGTTTACATTTATAATGAGATTTATAGCATTCCTTGATCAGTTAGATAGGTTGTAATTGTTTTATGTTTGTCATGATTTTACACTTGTCATGGTGTCTTTATTGTTTGTACAGATAATCGAGCGTCGCTAGCAGCATGTATCGAGCTTGAGGAGAACAAGATATCACTAAGCTTTGATGCAAGACGAAAACATAGCATCAGAACAAGGTAGGTCATCTTCCTTTCTCTGAATTTCATTACAATATAGGAAGGTAGATGTTAGTATGTTCCTATAGTTGCTAGACCCACCCTAGTTCTAGAGGGATCACCTCTGTCCGTAGATAGGATTTACCTAGACAACAACCTCTTTGAGATAAAATTCAGGAGCTTACAAAAACCCTAACTTCCACAAATCATATCTCTGAAAATATTGCGAACAAAGATTTGAATTTTTTACATGAAGTTCCTTAGGAATTCTTAACAAATGGGTTTTTTTAGCTTTTGAACCTTTGTATAAAAATATTAGAAAAAATTTATAGTGAAAATGCCATGATGACTTGTTTGAAGCAGTGAAACCCTAGAATCCAAAGCTCCGATACCAAATGTTATGAAACCAGCTCCCAAAATATAAGAAAAGAGAGATCAACACCTTATAAAGCAGCCACTTTGAGGGGGAAACCTTATTTACATTACATAAATGAACAATTCTTGGATGATACAAATGAAAAAACCTCCTTTCTATATATAGGAGCTCATGGGGTCACAATATAATCTTGGCCGACCTAACAATAATAATGTAAGGGAACAACAATAACAATAGTGAGATTTTATGGGGCACAATAATAACAATATGGGACTACAGGGGTAAAAAAATAACAATAATGGGGCTACACTAACAACAATAATGGACTACACTAGTAATATAGGAACCTAACAAATAACTACCTTAATGATAAAAAGGATTTTGAGAATCAATTTACAACCTTTTTTTAGTTCAATTTTGGAGCTCTCTTCTATTCTCTCATTCTCTCATAATTTTGCACACTTAGAGAAATATTGGAGAATTCTTGGAACACTTTGGTGTACATTGGAATTGGGGAGAGAAGGAAAATAAAATGAGGAAAATTCAATGGAACAGGTGGATCAATAGCTACAACTGGATTTATTTGCACGTAACAGGTTGCATGGGTGTTTTCCTTATTGATTTCTCAATGCATGGTATATGTATGTTATTCTCTAGTTATGTGTTGTCATTGGAATGGATATTTTCCTAGATTAATAGTGGTTTTAGCCTTGCCTTACCATTTCCTAGATAGCCATGGTGTTGTGGATTTTCCCACTTGATTTATTTTTTTATTGGTTCTCATATTCCCTATAGATGTGGGTTGGAACAAATGCTCTAGAAGCCCTAGAATAGCTTGCGCTGAGTCACTAGTCCTGGAGCCTAGGTTGGGAAAAACACTCTAGAGCCCTTGGTAGGTTGAATTACCATTCCCTAGAGCTGGGTTGGACAAACACTATGGAGCCTTGGAAGGTTGTGGGTTGAGTTAGTAGTCCTGGAGCCATGGACAACTTGGGTAGAGACTAATCTGGTTTGTGTTAATGATGTCTGACCGTGGAGGTGGAATCACCATGGTTGCAGGTTGAGGTGGTTTGGCCTATGGAAGCCGCAATTTGTTTTATTTTTTGTTATTCCATGAGATCCCACATTCATGCTTGGAATATGGATCGAGGGTGATTGGATGAAAGAAATATTTGGTTCAGCTCAATCTATGGTCCATTGGTAGGTGGAAGTCCCTAAATTGGTTGGTATTTCATATGTTAATATGGGAAATTTTCCTATTGTGATATACGAGCATTTGTAGTAATTATATTTGAAATATTATGGCTGAGCTTCCATGGTTTCTGTGTCGGTTATTCTCTGGTTATATCCTAGTTATATTTTGTGTATCATCTATGGCTCTTGTCATGAATCGTTTAGTTATTGAATGGTTAATGAATGTATGGATTAATAAGTGTTTTTTCCTTTATGTGGAGAGGTAACAGGGCCTTATTGGTGATTTTTATATGAAACTTAGATTATTATTATCACCTATGAATTCATGACATGTATATTACATGTTTTCCATGGGTTTGAAAAAATGTCTAGTTTGTTTTATGTAGTCTAGGTTAAGTTTTTTATTCAAGTTTGAATTTTTAGCCTTGTTTTCATTTCATGTATCATTTTTGATAGTATCAGGTGTTTCGCAGCAGTGGTATGGAGGCCGACGTGGAATTTTGGCTCATATATTGGGACTGCACCCTATGAAATGGGAAATTTGGGTCACAGTCACATGGAGGCAGTGTTGTGCATATGGTTGGAGTCCTTCAAATGCACCTAGGCCCTGGAATGCATGTGGTTGGGGGTCTATATCAGTGAAAAAGAGCCTTAGATTAGGTTTTGTTTACCTAGGTTGGTCTTTTGTCCCCCGAGTGTCCTGTAGCCCCGAGAAATGTTGTGAGCTGTCAATTTTGGTCAATGTTTAGGACCCATTTTTTTAACTGGATATTGGAGGTGAGATCATTTCATAGTAAATATTTTTCTCATGTTTAACCTAGCAGGCTCGTGAAATTGGGTAAATCTAGGAAAGGGTGGTTACAAGGTGGTATCAAAGTGAGGTTGCAACAATGGACCTAAGGGTATATGTGATTGATATGTATGCATGCTTAGTTTCCTATGTGTTTTTCATGCATGTATGTTAGTTGTCGATGTGTTTTTTATGCATACATTAGGAAGGTCATTGTTGTAGTTGGTATTCATGTTGAGGTTTATGATGTTGATGTTCAGACAATTGATTTGTTGATTTCATATATATGTGTGTGTGTGTGCGTGTGTGTGTGTGTGTGTGTCTTTCTAATATGAATTTATTGTGCAGATGAGATATCCTCCCATGAACTTCACTAAGCTATGTTTGATCATGTTTATATTTGGTTTATCTAAAATGCCATGTTTGCAGGAAAAATAAGATCAAATATGACAATAATAACGGTCGATTACAGTTCACGTGACTCTCCTTATAGATTATATGAGCATCAAAGAGATGAGTACCCTCCTGACATAAAAGATACCTTGAGAAGTCTGAAGGAAGAGATAAAAAGTTGTAAGGTGGCTAGTGACAGGATCATTTAGTTACAAGAAATACTTGCTAGGGAACATGAAAAGAAATCAGAGGTAAATGCAGTGATCCTTCAAATTTTATCATATTTTTAGAGACAAGTAAAACCACAAATCATTTATGGATAGAAGATGAGGAATAATGTGGCGTATGGTAGTAGGTATCATGGTGGGCATAGGTTGGATAGGGATGATATGATCAAAGGTGGTAGATGGATGAATACCCCTGGCAAGAGAGGTAGTGTTTATGGTTTTATTCAAGTTCTAGTTTAGAGAGGAAACATGGTCATCATCACTATCATCCTTACACGAGGAATGAGAAGTAGTAATTTCTAAATGAGTTCAAGATAGCCAAGCCTCCTATATTTTATGGAGAGATGAAGAAGTCAGAAGATGCAAAAGCTTGGTTTCTTGGAATGAGAATTTTCTTTGAGCTAAATTACTATATAAAGAACATGAAAGCAAGGATATCTCTTTTTAGTCTCAAGGTAAAATTGAACAGCTGGTGGGAATATGTGAAGTGTGTTAGAGGTATCAAGAAAAAGTAGTTGTGTTGCCTTGAGTTCAAAAGACTCTTCAAGAAGAACTACTTGTCAAAGAGATACTACGATGGTAAGGCTAAATAGTTCTATGAATTGAAGATGGGTTATATGAAAAATGAAGAGTATATGGCTAAGTTTCTTTATTTGTTGAGGTATGTACCATATCTTAAGGATGAGAAGGTGAAGGTCAAAATATTAATTAGTGAATTTCCATTGGAATTTAAGGATCATATTGAGTATGATGAGCCTCAGACATTGGAGGAAGTAATTGGAAAGTTGAAACATTGTTATGAGCAGTTTAAGCGTAAGTCACAACCTAACAGGGTTGGAGATGAAATGACAAGAAACAAGGAAATTGGGATAAGAAGCAAGGAATACCTCAGGATGCGTGTGGTAAGGAGAGTGTAGCACCGCACAAAAAGTTCAATTTTATTGACAAAATATATGGATTTCAGTTTGAGTAGTAGAACAAGGATGATGGAACGAATCCTTTGTGTAAGTTAGATTGTGGAAAGGATCATCCCTAGAGAGATTTTCCACAACATTAGGGTGGTAGAAATCAGATTTATAGTGTTAAGGAGGCATGTATAGTTGGGAATGTTGTACAAATTATTACTCGTATTTACACAGCATTGGATAATAGATAGCTTGATCATCAGACATCTTTTATCGATGTGGAAGGTAAGCTTATTTTTTTATATTTTGAATGATACTGGATCTAACTATATTTATATATTTCCTGGCCTGGTGGATAAGTGTTTCTTGAATAAATAAGTGCATGTATAATCTTGGTTCGTACAGTTGGCTATAGGTACCAAGAAAAGAGTTCATCATTCGGTGAGATTCTGTGCATTTGAGTTGAACAGTATGTCTACATCAACACATCTAAATGTGCTTCCTTTGGGTTTGTACATTATGATTTTGGGTATGGATTTGTTGTATATTCATAGGACTAAGGTAGATTGTTAGATTGAGGGTTCCATACCCAGGTTCAGAGCATACTTGTGGAACCAACAAAAACCTCTAACTACTGGCCCTTTCGATAGTGATCTGCTTGCACAGATCAAAGTCTCACCCGGAGTAGCATGGGGGGGTGTTGGAACTAGGTTTCCTCACCCACAGGGGAATTATGATGTGGATCTAACCCTTTCTAGTCTGATCTAATTACTATTGTGTTGTGTTATTTCTTTTTAACCCAATTCATATCTTAACTTAACAGAAACCCTTATCACTGATATAGTTAATGCGAAAATACAAATATCTACTATTATGTGATTAATCGAGACAAATTGTTGGACATTGGATAAACCAATGCTCCCTGTGTGTTTCACAACATGGACTAGTCGCCTCTCGTGGATCCTTATCTTTGGTGATGTGATTGGTGACTAACACCTACGGGTTTTGGTCTAACAACAATCGTGATTCCAAACAAGTGGTATTAGAGCACAGGTCATGATTTTGATACACACCCTTCTTGTGTTGGGGGGAGATTGTTGGACATTCAATAAACCAGAGTTCCCTGTGTGTTTTGAAACATGGACTAACCACCTCTTGTGGATCCTTATCTCTAGCGATGCAATCATTGACTAACACCTGTGGGTTTTGGTCTAACAAAAATCATGATTCCAAACACAAATGTGGATCATATCACAAAAATCACACAACAGATATATAAGCAAATCATTAACTTATAATGCATTAGCACATAAGAATAAAAATCATGGAAGTAAACCAGAGAATTTCCCAAAACTTCTCTTTATTAAGAATATCTTCAATGAATATAGTTTCTTCCTCTTGCGCACATAGCCAGAGAGTCCTCACACATATCCCAGGACATAGTTCTCCATGCACACAGCCATAGGATCCTGTCTCTTACTCATACTAATCACGACTTACTTGCCCAAATCACATCAACATTACATAATCATCATATTGATCCGATATATCTTTTACTTGACTCATACATGCCTATTTATATGACTTAGACACACAAAAACCATGGTTCCAAGTCGTGGTTTTAGCCCCATGTTTTAGCCTTTTACCCATTACAAACTGAAGGAACTTTGACCCACCCCAAAGCCCCTTGACCTTTAGTTTGTTGCGCTTTTCTACCAAAGTTTATAAAATTACTAAGACTCAACCTAGGGGACCCTAGCCCAACATAGATTGTTATGATAAGGCTATTGAGTGCTTCGATGATGATGGATATAGGAGAATATTATAAGGTATGAAGAAGCCTACATCAGTGAGAATTGTTATGGCTATGCAAGAAAAACAGAGTATTAGGAAAGGTTTTGTATTGTTTGTAGTCCATAATTCAAGTGAAAAATGAAAATATGTTGAGGATGATAAAGACTTGAAGAGGTATCTAGTTTTGCAATAGTTTCAAGATGTATTTTCAACAGAGATTTCAGATTTTCCTCCTCATAGGAAAGTGTACTTTTCTATTTAGGTGATTTCGGGAGCAACACTAGCATCGAAGGCACCATATAGGATGATCACTCTAGGGTTGTGGAATTGAAGTTGCAGCTTAAGGAAATGATTGATAAGGGATACATTAGGCCAAGTGTGTTTCCATATGGTGCACTAGTGTTTTTCATAAAGAATAAGGATGATACTTTTTGGTTGTTTATTGATTACATATAGTTGAAGAAGGTGACGATCAAGAACAAGTATCCTTTGTTGCATATTGATGACTTGTACAACCAATTGAAGGGAGGGATAATGTTTTCAAAGATTGATTTGAGATCGGGATATCATAAGGTATGCATTAAATAAGAGGACATCTACAAAACTGCGTTTCGGACCAAGTATGGCCATTATGAGTTTGTTTTGGTTCCTTTTGGTCTCACTAATTCTTTAACTACTTTCACGTGTTTGATAAATAATGTGTCGTATCCTTATCTAGCCAAGTTTGTGATATTTTTCATTGATGACATATTTATATATTCTAAGAATGAGGAAGAGAATGTAATTAACACCTGGAAGAAGTGTTAAAAGTTTTGAGAGAACATTAGTTTTATTCCAAGTTTATCAAGTTCAACTTCTTTCAGACATAATTTTATTACTTGGGACATGTTATTTCCAAGGAAGGCATAGAAGTGGACCCAGAACAAATTAAAGCTATCATGGAGTGGAAAACTCCCAGGAATGTGGATGAGTTTATATCATCCATGGGATTATTAGGTTACTACAGGAGGTTCATAAAGAACTTTTCATGTATTTCCTATCCTATTACATCCTTGCAAAGAAAAGCAAAGAATCTTGAATGGACTGAGGAGTGTGCAACTAGTTTTAGGCACTTGAAGCAGTTTCTTACAAATTCTCTAGTTTTGAAGATTTTATATCTTGAAAAATATTTTTTGTTATGTGCATATGCTTGCAAGAGGGAACTTGGTGGAGTCTTGATGCAGGAAGGACAGGTATTATGATATGAGTCAAGGAAGTTGAATGAGAATGAGAAAAACAATGTGACTCACAATATTGAGTTGGAAACTATCATTCATGCCTTGATTATGTGGAGACATTATCTTCTATGCAGGAGGTTCCTCTTGATGAGTGATCATAGTGGGTTAAGGTACTTTTTTAACCAACCTAAAATGAATTCCAGGAAATATATATGGTTAGCTACTCTAAGTGAGTTTTAATTCGAGATCAGGTAAATTAAGGGAAAGGTGGACAAGGTTACATATGATCTTTGTATAAACGTATAGGTGAATCAAATTGCAGTAGTGATTTCTTATCAAAAATACTTGTAGAAGCAGATATTTTAGGCATGAAAACATGATGACAGGTATGAATAGTAGAGGAACAAGTTACAAAAACAAGGTACAGATGATCAGGATCTTGGTTATCATCTCACGACATATGGCTTGGTCATATTCAAGAACATGATTTATGTACCAAATGATAGTGAGATCAAGAATTTTATCTTGAGGGAGTTTCATGTTAATTCATATTCAAGTCACCTAGGATATCATAATACTTTGACAATAGTTAAGAAGTTATATCAGTGGCCAAAATTGAAGAAAGAGCTAGTTGAGTTTGCTTCGAGATGTTTGGATTGTAAAAATGTAAAACCAGAATGTAAGTATCCAGGTGAGTTATTGCATCAATTTAAATTCCAGAGTCAAAATGGGAGGTCATTTCCATGGAATTCATTACATTTTTGTCGAGGATGTGACGAAAACATGATTCCATTATGGTTGTGGTTGAAAGGTTAAGTTAGATGATTTCATTGCAATTAAGTCTACGAATTCAAATAGTGAGGTAGCTCAAATTTTCATCGGGGAGATAGTGAGATTGGATAGTGTTCCCAAGAATATTTTATCCAACAGAGATGCCAAGATCACTTCCTCATTTCGGAAAGAGTTGTTTGCAGGTATGGGGACATATTTGGTCTTCACTACAACTTATCATCAACAACAAAAGTGGAAAGAGTATCTTCCATTGGTAGATTTTTCATATAACAATGGGTATTCATAATCCTTAAATATGAGTCCATTTGAGGCACTCTATGGGTGGATTTTTAATACTCCTATTAGCTGGAGTGATCTAGTGAACATAGAACTGATTAGATTGTATATGTTGGAAGATATGGAACAATAAATGTAGGTTATTAAGAGGAATTTAAATGTGGCATACGACAGGAAGAAGACTTATGTAGATTATAAAATGGTATTTAAGGAGTTTTAGGTTGGGGAAAATGTGTACTTGCACATCAAGCCCAAGAGGAGCTCCTTAAGGATTGGGTCATGTGCCAAGATGGCACCTCATTGTGGGCCTTTAAATATCCTTGAGAGGATTGTACCAGTGGCCTATATATTTGCACTTCCTCTAACAGTGAAATTCCATGATTTTTTCCATGTTTCATTTTTTAAGAGATATGTTCAAGATCATACTAGTTTATATTGTAGGTGGGACCAAAGGGAGAATTTCATGCAAAAACACAATGCATATTGCATCAGAAACAACTCATGCTATGAAACAAAACAATCGTGTAGGTCCAAGTGAAGTGGAAGTACTTTGGGTCCAATGAACCTACATGGGAGATGGTTGATCAAATGTGGGGTTTATATCCTTCATTCTTTTTTGGTTAAAGAAAATGAGTTTTTGGTATACGTATATGTATATATGGATGTTGTTTTAGATACCACAATGATTTGTGTTATAAATGTCCAACAAGTATCATTGTCATATTTTTTATGTTGTTTATGGTTTTCAGTAGTTTTTAACTATAAATATCGCATCAAGATATGTTATAAATATCCATGGGAAGTATGTTTTGTTTTTAGCAGTTTTCTGGTCATAGGTGTCATTCAACACTAAGGACGGTGTTTCCCCAATGGGGAAGTATTTTTGACAACACTTGGTTGATTTTACAAGTAAAAAAATATAATACCAAGGTCATGGGACACATATTCCAATCTAAATGTTGGAAAATACATACTAATGGGAATCACTTGTGATTAATAAATTGTTATGGAAATTGGAAAAGCAATTAGCAAATGAAAAGTTGCAATAATTGGAACTTTGTTTATAAAATAAAGTAAAATAGGAGAAAAGGAAGATGAAGATTCACAAATTTGCATGAGAGGGAAATTGAAGGAAAGTTAAAAAAATAGAGGCATCAATGATAAAAAGGCTTCTAAGGATTAGTTCATAAATTTTTGTCAGTTCAGTTTTGGAGAAATCTTCTATTCTCTCATACTCTCATACTCTTTCACACTTAGAGAAATATTGGAGCATTCTTGGAAAACTTTGGCATACATTGGATTGGTAGATATAAGGAAAAGAAAAGAAGGAAAGTGCAAGGGAATATGTGGTTCAACAACTGGATTTCTTTGCATGTAACAATTTTCATGTGTCTTTTCTGTGTTGATTTCTCGATGCATGGATTATCATTAGGGGAATTTTGAGGTCTAAAATGGGCCTCCTAAGAAAAATGTACAACCAAAATACACCTTATAAGAACCAAATATATTCAAGATGATGATGTCAACAATGGGGGATGATTCACGATTTTTGGAGTAAAAAAGTACAAATATTAAAAAATAATAAAATAATAAAACTACTTTTTCAACTCTTATTTTCAGCTTATCTCCCTAAGATTTTACTCAAATTTCAAGCAGGAGTACTCATTGGATGAAAATTTTAATTCCTCATCCAATGAGTACCCATGTCGGATGCTTTTGATGAACACTGCTACATGAAAAATGAGAAATACATGAAAAAAATGTGATTGCAATCACGTTTTTCATGTATTTCTCATTTTTCATGTAGCAATGTTCGTAGAAAATATTCAATATGTGTACTCCTTGGATGAGGAATCAAATTATGCATCCAACGAGTGTTTCCGCTCGAAATTTGAGTAAACCCAAGGGAAATGAGTTGAAAAAATAGTTTTTCCTTCTAAAATTTGATGATGTAATCTAATCTTATTTTATTGTTTCCACTATTATTTTATAATTTCCTTAGGAGGCCCATTTTAGACCTCAAAATTCCCCTAATGGCATGTGATTCTCTAGTTTTTTCATTGGAATGCATATTTTCCTAGATATCCATGGTGTTGTGGGTTTTTTCATTTAATTGTTTTTCTGATTGATGCTCATGTTTTCTATGGCTATTGTTGGGTCCTTCGTTTTTTAAGGAATAGAAGTTATGGAGGAAATTTTGGATAAATTCATTGGAAGCATAGCACTAAAAAATAAAAGTGATAATGAAATATTTTTTTTGGGACTTGCACAGCGAAAAGTATGGGAATGCACCACAAAATCTAGGACTGATTTTAATATAGTCTATAGGAAACCATGGTAATGGCCCGAGATTTTGGAAAATTGTGAATCAAGCAAGAGCGAGTTATAAAAGAATATGCAGAGTAGCGAGAAACAAGTTTAGACAAAAACACAAAGTTTGGATGCTAGTGCAAATTTTATAAATCACAACAAAGTTCAGGAGCCATTAAATAGTTCAGATCTGAGTTGGGAAAGAAAGACTACTATTTGCAGACCTATTGATGTAATGATCCATGTTTGATAAGTGTCCTGATTTGTAATTTTTTCCAACAGTGTATGATGTTCCATAAGGCCTATTAAGATAATTTTTATGTAATTGGGCTCTTAACTAATTTATTAAAATGAGAAAGGGAGTTTTTTCTTATGATTATGTGTTTTGTGCCCCATTTTGAAATTTTCTGAATACTTATCTTCTATTTTGGATGTTTAATTTAGATTGCCACAATGAACATATGAATGGTTGCATAGAATACAAAAATGTATAATTCTAGATCACCTTCCAACTTTCTATGGTTCTGGCTCACCTTGGGTGAGATGCTCCTTTGACTCAAGGGATTGAAAATGTCCGCGAAGTCCTAGACTACATGGAAATATTTGTTGGAACCCTAGGTCATTCTCCTTTTAATTTTTCCATCAAAAAATGGTTTCGTTGTTGGGACCTCAAGTTTCTTATGGGATCTGGATCATGCAACCAAGGTATATTGGTCGAGATATTTCAGAATGGTGGTATGAAAGGGTTGATCACTTTACTTTGTAGGAAGCAAAATTGAGACATAAGGATCATGATTGGGTTCACGAGGAGGTTCTATATATTGATTCTATATGTGATCAATATGAAATATATTAGGGTAAGTTTCATGAGGAATTAGATCATTGGTTGACTCAAATCTAGCGTAAATTGGGTGTTTTGACGCAACCCAGGTTGTGAAAAACTTGGACTACAGCTAATATAGCTGATCTTCATCGATTAGATACAAATTAAATGAGTTTTTTTGACTTTTGGATTGATGCGACTCTTGAGAGCTACATTATTGAGTTTGTAACTAAGAATCACCAATCCGTTTCTCATGCAGAAGCCATATTCAAGTTTGGGCTACAACGACGCCTAGTAAAAGAGATTCCTCTTTGGATTAAAGTACTCATTGTTGAAGACAATTTATTTGTATTAGCACAAGGTAAAATGGAAACTTAATTTTTTAGTACTGGGGGAATGGGTTAGGGGAGAGGGATGTTATCCAGATTCGAGAGGATGAAGAAGTTATTAAAATGAATCAATAAGAGTTACGGAACATAATAGATTTCAGAGCATTATGGAGGAAAATAATAGCTAAAGAGTGGCAAGAAATAAAGTTGTGGGAAATAAGGGTTAGAAGAATGGAATTTCAGTGCATAGGAGACATTGCAAGAAGTACAACTGTGTAGAATAAGGAAATGTAGACTCTAGAGTTGCGGAAAGGAAATGATGAATAAGGTTCTTTTTTTTGGAAAAATAGGACTTCCAGTGGAAGTGAAGTGGAAGGTTTACATGTGGTTACTCTGATGCACAAATATTCAGAAGGATGTCGGATGCCAAAGCCAAATCTACAATCGACTATATTACAAGATGAACATACACCAATAGATTATGATCTACAATTTTTGATGAGTCATATTTTCTTTGAGGATGATTCACTACCAGAATATAGAACCTCGCAGCATAACATCACAACTCCTCCTCTCTGTGACCTTCCCCTGGTGCCATATCAAAGTTTCGATCGTCTCTTTTCTAAGGTACGTAAGCTAATTAAATCCCAACTAGTGCATAGTTGATATAAGGGTAAAGGTATTATTAGTGGTGTTGGTTAGCCAAGTTTAGCTAGTTTTTCTCTACCAAGCTCCTAAGGATTTATACTTGTTTCATCAATTCAATCAACTATGGTCGGAGTCGCACCTGAATCACTTACAAGATATCTAGAATTATCGGGAAGGGGGCATGAAGATGTTGAACAACGCTAGTGTTTTTGTGAATATGTTTGGAAATAGAGTCAGAACCCTAACACAAACAATATTATTGAATTTCAAACTACGTTGCAGGATAGAGTGTTGTGGTGGTTTATCAGATGGATCGATGCTAACTCCAACACCAGTATGGATCTAGTCAAAAAAGAGCTTATTTACGAATTAAAGTTACCTCAGTCAAATCAGCAGGTAATGGCGTAATTGTTCGATATCCACCAGCGGGAGGGAGAATATTCTTGGCAGTGTATGCAATGATTTAAAGATGCTACCAGTGAACTGTCTTATCTTATTAATCTACATAATCAAATAGATTTTTTTATTAAGGCCTTGTTACAAATGACTCGAATTCCTTTGTCTTAGCAGAAGATCGATACATTTCAAGATTCTTTGGAAAAAACGATATATATAGAATTTATGGTTGGTTATCCACAAGACTATAGAATCAATGGATTCTCAATAGATCCTGTTGTTTTAGGCCTTCAAAATAAAATTTCTATCTTGATAGACAAATTAAAATATATTGTACCTTTATGGCTGGAAAGACCTCATATTTGGTGTACCCACTATTACGTTAAAGGACATCATATTACATAATTCTTGCGACTAAGGGTACCAGGACCATCCATTGCACCTATGGAACCTCCTATGCCGCAATCCCTCGATGTTGTGAAAAATTCATCTTCTCCTCCTTATAAGGATCATACACAATTTTAGTCATTTACAAATCCTCAAGATATGTATAGAAATCATTATTGTGAGACATGTTGAAAATTTGTTCATTTACCTCACCTATGTCTAATTTTGAAAAAGTATTCCAATATTCCCAATAATTTGTTTTGTGATTTTTTTGTATCGCCCAACCATCATATGGAGAAATATTGATCCTTGGATGCTTTAGCTGACCACCTTGATTGTTCCTCTTTTGGTATTAATGAGAATCCTTGAGGACAAGGACAAGGAGCTACTAGTGGAGGAAGGATGGGCAGGAGAGGCCCAATTAGGTGTTATAATTGTGATAAAAAAGGCCATGTTGCGAGACAATCCCCTATGCCACGAAAATCTTGGTGTTCATCCTCTCAAGTGAATACTCATGCAACTGAATATTATCCTAAAATTATTGCTCGGTCAGAGGAGCACAACCAGGCTAACGAAGCTAACTTATTATGTGTAGAGCCTCGAGATTCTAGTCCCATGTTGTATCCCAATATCAATATTGTTATAAGAGGGGGAAAGAAGACTGGAGCTGATGTTAGAACTCCTGATAAAAAAAAATTCATAAGACCTACATTTCCTAAGAAGTATTGTGATCCAAATCAACACAAAGAATATTATATGGACATAACTGACCTCTTTTTTCAATTGATTTCTTCGAAAAGGTCAACAACCGGAGCAACCAAAGGTTTGTGGTGAGAAAAAATTTGAAGAAAAATTCCAACCAATAATGGATTGGTTTAAGCTATTTCTACAAATTATGAATAATGATCAAATCATTGGTCATTTGTGGAAAACATTAAATTCTATTGTCAAGGATGATGGTTTTTCTAAAGAATCATTTTTTTTGAACTTCCCTAAGTGGAATTACAGGCGAGTGTGACAGAACAAGAAGTGAACTGGAAAGGAGTTCTGGGTTAACACTCAGATTGAAGGTGTTTATATTAAGGACTCCATGTTTGAGTTGGGCTCAGATGTCAATATTCTACCAAGAAAAACATGGTAAGCTCTCGGAAAAACCAAGTTGGTATTTTCCCCTATTCTTTTATGCATGGAAAAATAATATTGTGTTCTTCCTATTTCCATACTAGATTATGTTGAATTTGATATCGTCGGTGTCAAAATTTACACATAATTTGAAGTTATTGGCATTATTAGGGATAACTATCCATATCCAACTTTATTGGGCATTAACTGGGATTTTGAAAATTATGCAGTAATTTATTTGAAGTGGGAAAGTATGAATTTTGAAGTGGATGGAATGCGAGTAATACAGTCTCTTAATCCTTATCAGGACCTGATATCTACTGAACTAGAGGACGGTGTTGAGTTCCCTAATTTACTGGAAAAAATATAACAATTGACCACTAGGAGGCAAGAAGATTATATTAACCCCACAACAGTCGAATCTATTAGTTGGTAGAGTATTCAAAGTACTAAGGTTGGATCTGAGATTGCAATGGAAAATTTTCAACAGGGATATCATGAAATCCACTCATGACATTGCGCCAATATTCGAAGTGTCTATTGGATTGGTACCGAGGTACAAGAGTTTCCCATCTTCAATGGTACTAATTATGTTGTAAATTTATTAAAGAAGTTGATTCCTGCATAGAGGAAAATCAAAATGTTCTTTTATTGAATTTTTCTTTGCGAGTGACTCCCATAATATGGTGGACATCCCATTAGGATCATCTTTAAGATTGGAGAATAACTAAAGCTTCTTTGCTATATCAATTTCTTCCTCTGAATGAGCTTATAAGTAAAACCCCCACTTATTATGGTCATACTTTCCCGCAAGAGCATGATGAGCATTGTTGTTCTGTCTAGAAGACTCATGGACTAGCAATTGAAATGTGGTTACATCTATTTATCCATTTCTTGGGAAATATTCCTCAATCTTGTTATTTGCAGGGAGAATTGAAATGCCAAAAAACATATTGGGATGTGTTGTCATCCTAGTTCTACAGAGAATTTTCCCTTTTTGATGCTAATGAAAGTATAGTGCAAGCACTTCAAGCTATCATAGGGGTATTATTATTAGGTCGGAATTTTTTTTTGGAATTTATAAAGTATGGAGACTTTCCACATCAATATGAATCAAGGTTTGATGAAGTTGTTGTTTACGGTAAAATTATTAAAGATCTAGATGATGATCTGGGGGAGCTAATAAATTTGTCCTTTAAAGAGTCTGAAGGGGAATGGAAAATAAAATAGGATCCTATATAGGATGCTTCACCTCTAATCCATTCCATTTAACTGACTCCATTCTTAATATTTTACGTATGCTTATGAAAAATTACACAAAAAAGGAGACTTTGACTTCACCCTTTTTCACAAGATTTCACAACTAGTAAAGGTCATATTCCTATCCATAGGCTCACCATGATGTATCAAATTCATTGAATGCAGTTCATGAAGAAATATGAGGTATTGGAAGTGACTATGTGACTACTACAAGGGGACCAATTCTATAGCTTGCACGGAACCAACAAAACCATAGCCAGAGGACTGTTGCAGCTCCAGAATGACGATTTTGCGACCCTGGAGCATCAAGAGGCCATCTTGGATATGTAAATAAGTTAGAATATACCTGAGAGGCAACTGAAAGGTTACCAATACACTCCATTAGTAGTAGATCTAACACTTGAAAGAACATGTATGAAAAATATATTTCATCAGTGAAATACATCACCATATGTTTTGCTCAAATGAGGACATGTGCATAAGAAAGAGTATGGAAGATAGCACCTTTAGAGAGAAGTTGACCGACCATTGGTTCAACAATAGCATTCATGCATCTACAACAAATCGCATCATAGGTAGGCTCAAGTATGACACCTGTCACCTCTTCCCCTATGCGCATTGTGGTTAAAAATTGTTCTTAAGGAGCGAGGATGAATTTTTTATGGGTTCAAGGTTGCCAATAAACCTAACCACCTTTGATTATTAAACTAAAGTCTACTCAACCACCCATGAAACATGGTATATTCAAAGCATGGAAGGTGATGATTACGAGTGGGGAAAACGACTTAAAAAATGAAATATGTGTAGAGGCCAGATCACCAAGTGCACCGAGCCCATTACTGGAAAGAGGAATAAAAGGACAAGTTTCAATTTCAGTTGTACCAATGGTAATTTACAAGATATTTAGAGAGACTCATTAAGGAATAAAATATTGACCTATAGGATCATGCGCCACTACTATAGGAATACAAAAATTGCTACAATATCATAGAGGAGGTACTACAGGGTGGGGTCGAGAGGTGAAAAAGGGTCCAAAAGACCGAGAAGTTTCCTCCAAACCACCATAAACCTAAATAAATCATCCTAAGAAGGTTAAGTGGCATCCTCTCTCCTTATTTTCCATAAAATTGTTGAAGTAAATTTTTCCTACCAGAGGCATCTTGTAGGAAAACCCTTATAGAGTTAAATTCCTTTGAAAAAAAAAATCTCACATAAGAAAGGCAAGGCAATGGAATAGGTATTTTTCCATTGAAGTAGGTGATATAGTTATTCTCCATCTCTAGATAAAACGATATAAAACTCCCAACTCTAACTCTACACCATAGACTACTCAGGGAAAAATCCTTCAAAAATTCCCTTCAGATAATTTAAGAAAGAAGCACTAGAATCCATGGAGGGGATTTTTAATCGAAGAGAGCCCACAGAAACTAATAGAATGCATCAACATCCTCCTGTGAGATATAATTTTCTGTGACACTAGTGGATGGGGTTCTTTGAGCAGTTGAAGGGGTATGTTGATGAGGTGACACATGAATTTTCCATGGACCTCCATTCTCAAGGAGAGGATAATGCTACCACTATTGTTAGGGGACTTTCCATTCATCTGAATGGAGAGATTATCAGCAGTGTGACCACCATACCCTTAATATTTTTATGGGGAGAAGAAAATAGGAAAATAGTTGTCACAACAAATTAAAACCTCTTCCTTCTTGAAGAGGGATTTGATAAAGAAAAAAATGGAGTAAGAAGAGAAAGCCTCCTTACCCTTGGGATGAATTAGCCTATAACATCCTCAAGTAAATATCCTATTAATCTAGGTTAAGTTTCGTATATGCCTATAAATTTAGCCTTCTTTATGAGATAATATTCTAAGCAAAATTTCTCATTCCAAGTAGGACTAGCGTTCCATATTTCCTCCTTCAGTATATAATCAAAATGATCCAAAGAGTCAAGGAAGGAAAGCATCAATACATTTCCCATCATGGCCTCATAACACTCATTATGATCAATGCCTTAAGTCATATCAAAAGCCCTTCGTTATGGACTAACTTTGTGGACATGAATAGGGAGGATTTCAATGGGACACAAGTCCTAACCTCAACACAACAAGAAGATACAAAAAAATAAAGTGTTGGAGGAAAGAAAGAAGAAGAAGTATAAGAGGGAAAGGAAGGAGAAAAGATAGAAGAAGAAAAGGAGAAAGAAGAGGAAGGAGCAAAAAATTCATAAGAATATACCTGTGGGGATTATGCTAAACCTTAAAGGACAAGAAAACAGGGGTAGAAAATAAGTCTCTCACCAGGGAAAATAGAACCAGAGGTGGCTACTGCCTTAGCCGCACTGATCACACCTATCAAACCAAATAGAAGGAAGCCCAAGTAGGGCCTCTATGCTTTAAGAGGAGAAAGAGGACTAGGATAAAGCAAGGGAAGCCTCAATCTCCCTCAACAGTCTCAATCAAAATTGAAGAGTTAGTTAGCCACCAAGAAAAATAATTGGGGCCAAGGAAAGGGAAAATTGAAGAGGTCACCACCCCTAAAGGAAAGGGTAAATAACCTTTGACACTCATGACAAGGCAAACCACTAGAGTAGCCATAGACAAATAACTAAAAGCACAAACTACCTTACTACAAGAGAAAATAGAGTTTCTACAGGAGAAAACAAAGTTTCTACAAAAGAAGACAAAGTTGCTACAAGAAAGAACAAATTTTCGATAAGATCAAGAGAAATTTCTATAGGAAAGGGAAACAACATAACAAGAGGAAGGAGTAGGCTCCTGAGGACTCTAGGAGCCTAAACCATAGCCTAAGCCTAGGTATTATTACAAATTTATAGAGGGAGGGAGGATTATACCTACCAAAATTGTAAGTTCCCTCTTCTTTGAACTAGAAAAAGAGAGAGGTGGAACTCACAGGTGGATGCAAATTGAAAAATCTAAGAAAGTAAGGGATGTGGGCCTGATGGAGGAAAAGATGCAACAAATTGGTAAATAATTGAATGACTTAAGGCTAAAGGAATAAATTATGAGAGAGCAACATTAACTGCAGAATAAAAGGCTAAGAGAGAAACTACAAGAAAAGGAGTTACTTCAACTTTCCACCATGGAAAGTGTGTGCATGGCGGCCATCCAATGCAGGAAACCATCAAAGTCCTATGCCATTGTCCTCTAGGAAAAATGGCTGAAATTTCAAATTAATAGATTGTCACAATATGGATCCCTACCATTCCAAGATTATAGGGGGTTCATTGAATTTTTCCAAAAGATAAGAATAGAGGATAGAGAAAATTTGGTTGAATTACATATTCACAACACGATCCTCACATAAATAAAATTTTTGGACCCCAACTCAAGATTGGGGGATATTCAACTGATGGCACTAGCCTCTCAGTTGACCCATGGAGAAACAAGGGTAAAGGAATTAAAGAAGGTGATGACCAAAGAATAAAGTGAGCCCTTATACATCAGAACGGATTTAGTGAGCCCCAAAGCAATCATCAGTAACCACAACATCATCTCCACTGATCCCAAACGTAACACCCTCCTCGCACACTTAACAAAGCTAATCGGTCCACTAGGTTAAATATGTGATGAATATTTACTATGATATTGGTTAACTCCCCAACCATAGTTAAGGAAGTGGAATCGACAAACAAAGACCAAACTAACCTCCATCAAGTGCTACAAGACCCCCAAGAGCTAACCAACCACTCTAGGTTCCCAACCCTTGAGTTAACTTAGATTTCCATTTAACTAATCCCAAAGTTTCTCGCATGACAAGTGTTTAGTCAATTTAATGTCTTAAATTTATATCATAAATTATCGACCAGAGTTAGTAATCTTGTGAAGTGTAGGTGCACTATATATGATATAAGCCTTTCTTTCTTAATTCGTTGTGTTGATTTTATATTTTTTTTTAGGAATTTTTATTTTATCTTAAATATTTAAATGAAATGGATAAACTAAGAACTGAGCTATGAAATGAAATATAACTTAACTAACAAAGCTTATGATGGGAAATCTACTTTGGATTTTAAAGATGGGCAACTGATTTCAAGAGAATTAGAAATGAAAATAAACTTCAATATTTTTGTATGTTTTAGATCTTTTATATGAATGAAATTTCAAAGCAAGAAAGTAACTACACCTAGAGAAGAATTTTAATTCTTCAAAAATGAACTTAAGAAGGAATAAAAGTAAATGTTTAATATTAATCTAAAAAAGGAAATTGTTCTATAAATTACTCTAAGGAAAATATTCTAATGACTAAAAGATGAAATTTACAAGAAGGAAGAAAAGGAAGGGTTTATTTAAGAAAGAAAATTGATCTATGACAAATATATATTGCATAAAAAGAAATCAATCTAAATGATTAATCTTAACTATATTAGACTATTCTATGTTGGCAATTATGATGAAATTATCTAAAACATCTATATAAACTAATTCTAAATCTATTTGATTAAAGAATTTAAATATCTACCTAAATCATATTTAAATCTAAACAAAGCGTCAATCAAAACTATGTCTAAGTCTATCAAAATATAAATATCAAAAACTTATTCTATCTACCAAATGAAAAAATCTATCTAAATTAATTCTATGAAACCAAAGTATTGAATTAACTCTAATTCTATTCACTAATGAAACAAAGCATTTATTCTAAGTTCTATGAAATAGAAGTATTAAACCTAACAGTATTAAATATAAATGAATATGCTAAGTAAATAAAAAGGTTGATTGAAGTGAGGAAAGAAAACATAGTATTCTACCTATTGTGCCAATCTAGAATGCCTATCTAATCTGAAATATGTAATTACTATGTGAACGAGTGCGAGAAAGGTTTCATTCCATGAGATATAAATTTTAAAAAAAATTATGACATCAAGATATTTCAGGAAAGAAAAGGGAGATGGGAAATTATTAACTAAAGGGAGATGGGAAATTATCATAAGAGAGCTTTCATATGCTTGCCCAAGGTCACAAGAAAGGTGCAAGGGTAGCAAAGATTACTTGCTTCTCTTAAGATAATTAAGTCTTGGTCCCAACTCCTAGTGCAAAAATTTAAACTAAAATTAATGATCTAACTAGGAAAAAGCGAATGAAAACTAGCCAAGTATATGTGGATTAGGACCATTTACTCCTGCTAATTATCTATGTGTTTTTTGGTCTCTATTTTCACAAAATGAATTAATTCAAATTGCAAAGGTGGATTTTTGCCACTCAATTTCTCCCTACTTAAACTATGTGAGTTTTATGAAGATAAAATTTAAAATTTAAAACTATGCAACTAGCAATACTAAAATGCAGCCAAAAGAAAGTTCTAAATAGTCATGGGACACCAAACACAGTGTTGGCAGTTTTTGTCTAGGCTACCAGTCACTTTACAGTTGGGAAACTAAAGAAAACCATTGAGAAATATGTTCTCTGGTTTCCGCGGGGAAACGTTTCACACAGGTGTGTAACTCCACACACAGGTCAGAGTTGAACTCGCATAGATCATCGCGTCTGTCTAATTAAACTGCGTGTGCATTTCCTGCAGGTAAAATTTTTGGAACTGTTGAACTGCAAATCTTCACTATGGGTGAATGAGGAGAGAAGAGGAGAAGGGGAGTTGTCCCAACAACACTCCAGAGCAAAGAGAAGGTCCCTGCAATAACTGCAACCAATTAATTAAAGGGTAAATCAAGTGGAGTCACCAATCCTGTAGTGGTGGTTTTGGTGCAAACATGTACCAATCCACCGGTGCTTGGTGGGAATGGCTACAGTATACAAGATATGGTCATAGGAAGAAAATATGGTTAAAATATTAGTGAACACATGCTAATATATATAAAACACACTAAATTATGGAATGTAGTATGCTGAATATAAAGAGAAGAAACACAACTAAACAAAAACAAAAACAAAATCTCACAATGAGTCAAACGTGACAATAATGCAAAAGGTGGAATTAAAATCCCCTCTTATTGACCGCTATTAGTAAGCAAGATAAAACATTACACTCTTGCCAAAGGATCCTTAGAACTATGGAGTTCTAAGATCCAGTGCAAGGAAGTTTTTACCCTTGAGCTGATGTCGCAAAGGCCTCTCTCTTCTCCAAAGGGATTCAAGTTGTCGGGTGGCCAACAATCGAATCATCTAACTCTACTCTTGCTCTGGATTACACACTGCTGGCTTGCTCATGGGCAATTTGGCTAGCATAACAATGTGTTCTCGTTTTTTTCTTCTCATGGTGGAAATTTATACGAAAATTCAAATCCTTCTTCCCTCTCTTGGTACACTTGTGGATGGTGACCCAAGAGAGAGGGTTGATTCCTTTGTGTGCCCACTTAATTCCTTTGTGTGCTCACTTGAGGTCCCAAGGTGGCTTAGGCGGTTTTCCTTTGGCGACCTCAACTGGAAGATAATTTCCTGAAGTGTGTCAAGTGGTCCCAGATGGTGACTTCCGCCACTCTCAGTATCACGCGACTTTTTGAGGGAAAGTCGCACAGGCCAACATGCCGATTGAAGGATATGTATTGATTACTATTGCCTAGGTGATATTGGACCAAAGACCTGATAAAACCGTCTGCAATATTCAATGTGCCTGGAAACTCCCTGAGTGGAAAGTTCAACAACTCAAGAGAGTGAGGCAACCAGGTTCCCCTGTCTTTGGTTGGTAAATGACTACAGGGGAGATCTTCCATCAGCATTGCTAGCTGCATAATGGGTCCCTTGCGGAGGATGGTATGATCCTCCTTGCTGATGATGGTACGACTGCGCCCTATGTTGGGAAAAATAATGAGAGGGGCGGGGGCATTGAATCAATATTTATAACTCACTGTAAACTTTTACCTTTTCTTTACTAATTTATATACACGAAATTAATGAACCCAACTAGCGTATAAACATAGATATCTTTACTTGCGTATTTCCAAAGATCTTATTATGCCGATAAATATTTACTTAGATCAGTGCATCATTCATTCATTAGATGTTTAGTAAGCATTAATCATGTGCACTAAGAACAAAATAAATCATCACACATTAGAAATGCACATGAACACTTGGATTTAAGGTGGAAACCCAATTCGGGAGAAAACCACCATTCTTGTCGTCTCTGTCTTCAATAATTATTATAGAGAAATTTCCTTAAAATATTTTACTGGCATAGAATCATACCAACACGTAGGCACCCACCTGCAGAAGGCTACAACCTTCTCTCATTCTCCAGCTACTACTCGAAGGGAGCTCCAAACCCCTGATCTTGTTTACCAACTACCACTGAAAGGGAGCTACAACCCCTTGTTTCTCATTTACCAGCCATTCCTGGAAGGGAGCTACTACCCTCTGATCTCATTTACCAGCAACCACTGGAAGGGAGCTATGACCCGCTCATTGAAGGCTTCGACCCTCAACACCACCATGGACCATGTTTCATCAATTTTCACACTGGATCTAAAAAACTTCAACACAACACAAATTTTAGGCCTCTTTTCATCATATTTTTAGACTAAACCCACTCCACACATTTAAGCTCAAAGAACATACATCAAACTGAAACTCATAATCGTATCAAATCATTCTCTTAATAATCAATCAACGAACCAACCACTGATCTTTAATCATAATCAACTAGCAGCATAACTAGTATTCAAACAACCCAGATTTGTTTGAAGACATCATCGACAGACAACAGTAATACAACAAAACATATCATAAATTTCCTTCTTTACAATTCAACAAAACCCTAGATCCCATATGCAATTTTTCTTAACTAAACCTGCGTATATACACACTTTTACAGAGATGAAACTCCTTATATATATGCAACTATTTCAGGACTATGCAACTCTTCAAAATAAATAACCAGCTTAGATATTACCCTTCCCTTCAGCAAACATTCACCAGATCACAAATCTAAACATTTCATAGATAGATCTAGCAAATACATATTCATTTCAGGTCTAGAGATCCCTATCCATCATTGTATTCATAGGTGCTTTATTATTTCATATATATCAATAAACTCTAGCCCATTCCATGTAGATATACTTCAGAGCGAAGTATTCATTCAATACCCAATGACATGCACCCCTTTGCACTATGATCTTCATCTCCTTATATAGTTTTAGCATTTACCAATACATGAGCCAAAACTACACAAGATTTTATGGTATTCTTTGACAAAATCAAATATATGACATAGTGCTCAATATTGTGGGCTAATACCATGGTAATGCCCCTTGGTATCATAATTTTAGAGTGCAAAAGGCATACGCGACTTCGATTCTTCGTACCTGCATGTAGATGTGACTTTGCTTCATAAAAAAAATGCATATATACTAATTCGAGATGTATACACGGGTTTCTTGTATACCAACCTATGTATGTACGTGGGTTTCCTTCATCAAACCTGCATATACATTGTGACATATTATACTTATCATTTCTCTGATCCTAACTGGATTTCCTTTCTCTGCCACATTTGAATTGACCTGTAGATACATCATTTTCACATCTTCTGCTTATCAAGGACAACTCATTAAGTAGGTTTCCATCAAGGAGAAGTTCAACAAGTAGGTTTCCATAAAGGAAAACATATTGCATCATATTTCCAACACATTATTGGTCATGTTTTGTACAGGCGCGTAATGAATTTGATGGTAGCCTGGTTGTAGGATGTTCTGGTTAGGATCATATGCATAACCGGGGTATGGACTATTTTTGCCTTGGTGATTTTGGGTCAGTGACCCAATCAATCTATCTATAGTGTTCGACATGCCTAGAAATTCTTTATAAGTTTATAGGCATGGGGTGTTAGGCAAGATGTTATAAATGTATCCTAATTGTGTGTAAATCAGCTCGAGCTGTTGGGCTTTATTGATGGCATCGTCTTCAGATGTAGGATTTTGAGTTGCCACATCTTTTGAAATCTCTACAGTGAGAGTTTTTAGGAATAGTTTTAGTAGGACTCGATCGTCCAGTTTGGCTTTACACAAAATGCAACGTTGCCGCCATTCATGGAGATGGTCTAAGATATGGACGGTTGGTGTCTACCTAAAATGTGTCAGTAATTCCATCCCTGAATCATGGTGGACGAGTAACTGAAAATATGTGAGGAACATTGTAGCGAGGGTGCTAAAGGTTCCATGTGTAGGAGAAGGTTTCTCTACATAGCATTTCCCAACTGGTCCTGTTAGGGTGCGCTGAAATAGTCTTATCCAAATTATATCATCAATGATGTTGTTCGACAAACACTACAACTGGAAGGTCATTATATGATTTCCAGGTTCTTCTACTTTCTTCCCTTCTAATTTTGGGATGTCTGAAGGGAGCTTCGTGGGCATGAAGGGCCATGTATGGTTGTGTGCAATGGGGTCATTCGTTAACTTAGTTAGATTGGGTAAGTTCAACAATGCTAAGAATGGTAATTGTGCATTGATCGCCATCGCAGACTATGAAAACACAGGGTTCTAGTTAGATATGGGGTTTGTCTGTGATGTACCAGGCTTTGTGTTCACTTAGGTCCTCGAATGGGTAGCGCTCCTCTGCCCCCTAGGGGTTGTGGGAGGAGTGGTATGTGGTGACCTTGTGGGGGTTTCCACTTGCGTGGCATTGGGATATGCTTGGGGGTTCCCGACTAAAGATGCCCTGATAAAGGATGAACGGATAAGGGTGGTGGTGTTCTGTCTTTGACGCCTAAATGGAAAAAGATCTGAAATGCCTCCCGCCAATGTGGGGAGGTCCAAAAGATGTCTAGATCGACGAGGTCCCGTTGGGTCTATTATGGTGTCTACTAGGTATGGTTTTGGAATAATTATTTAGTTCTATGAGAGGAGAGATATTTATGTATCAAAGAAAAAAGGTGACCACATACATCAAATAAAGTGAAAAAAAAAATTTAACTTTCCTTTAAATTAGTTCTATGTGATCAATTAATCAAAAAAAAAAAATTGGTTGTTTTTTGCACGTGATACTCAAAATCCTAAAGACCTAAATGTCCTCACACTCTCAATTGTAACTGGGCCTTGCGAAGATATCTTTTGGTGGGTATTGGGTCTAACATCCCAAAAGAACTGGCGACGCCTTCCAGCAGTCGAAGAATCGACCAAGGTAATGGGTAGAGGATCTAATGTTTCCTGCACTATCACCTATAGGAAAGGATGCCCTAGATTTGGCCACTAAGTACCATTGTCCCATGTGAGCGTTCGAGTCTTGAGCTTCTTGGTAAATCAACTACCAGTACCAAGCATTAGATGGGTCAGGTAGCCCCAAGTAATACCACATACACTAGGCCTAAGCTTAACCCCCTCTGAATCGGATCTCTATGGTGCTCAGTTTTTCATTTCTGTGGGTGAATATATGTATTTAAAGCTCCCTATTTAGTCAACTTCTATGTATCAATATGTAAAATGACCATGGTGGCTTATTAGATTCCTACCCCCATGGTCCTAACCTGAACTATAATTTTTCTAGTGGCCCATGTGGGGAAATTTAATAAGTTCACTTAGGCTAGTTTTAAGGAGTATTTACTTCACTTATGGTGTGGAAGGGTGTGAGAAAAAAATGAATAATCACACAGTTTTACGATGTGGATATGCGGTGATCCTTTACATGTCCCTTATTAATCAATGTTTTGATTGTTCCTTGTGATAAGCAAATCATATGGAGATAGTGGGTCGCTTACAACTTTGCCTAATTAAACTAAATTATTAACTAAAGGGAGATGGGAAATTATCATAAGAGAGCTTTCATATGCTTGCCCAAGGTCACAAGAAAGGTGCAAGGGTAGCAGATATTACTTGCTTCTCTTAAGATAATTAAGTCTTGGTCCCAACTCCTAGTGCAAAAATTTTAACTAAAATTAATGATCTAACTAGGAAAATGTGAATGAAAACTAGTCAAGTATATGTGGATTAGGGCCATTTACTCCTGCTAATTATCTATGTGTTTTTTGGTGTCTATTTTCACCAAATGAATTAATTCAGATTGCAAAGGTGGATTTTTGCCACTCAATTTCCCCCTACTTAAACTATGTGAGTTTTGTGAAGATAAACTTTAAAATTTAAAACTATGCAACTAGCAATACTAAAATGCAGCCAAAAGCAAGTTCTAAATAGTCATGGGACACCAAACACAGTGTTGGCAGTTTTTATCTAGGCTACCAGTCATTTTACAGTTGGGAAACTAAAGAAAACCATTGAGAAATATGTTCTCTGGTTTCCGCAGGGAAACGTTTCACACAGGTGTGTAACTCCACGCACAGGTCAAAGTTGAACTCACGTAGATCGTCGCGTCTGTCTAATTAAACTGCGTGTGCATTTCCTGCAAGTAAAATTTCTGGAACTGCTGAACTGCAAATCTTCACTATGGGTGAATGAGGAGAGAAGAGGAGAAGGGGAGTTGTCCCAAAAATACTCCAGAGTAGAGAGAAGGTCCCTGCAATAAGTGCAACCACTTAATTAAAGGGTAAATCAAGTGGAATCACCAATCCTGTAGTGGTGGTTTTGGTGCAAACATGTACCAATCCACCGGTGCTTGGTGGGAATGGCTACAGTATACAAGATATGGTCACAGGCAGAAAATATGGTTAGAAGATTAGTGAACACATGCTAATATATATAAACACACTAAATTATGGAATTTAGTATGCTGCATATAAAGAGAAGAAACACAACTAAACAAAAACAAAAACAAAATCTCACAATGAGTCAAACGTGACAATAATGCAAAAGGTGGAATTAAAATCCCCTCTTATTGACCGCTATTAGTAAGCAAGATAAAACATTACACTCTTGCCAAAGGATCCTTAGAAATATGGAGTTCTAAGATCCAGTGCAAGGAAGTTTTTACCCTTGAGCTGATGTCGCAAAGGCCTCTCTCTTCTCCAAAGGGATTTAAGTTGTCGGGTGGCCAACAATCGAATCATCTAACTCTACTCTTGCTCTGGATTACACACTGCTGGCTTGCTCATGGGAAATTTGGCTAGCATAACAATGTGTTCTCATTTTTTTCTTCTCATGGTGGAAATTTATATGAAAATTCAAATCCTTCTTCCCTCTCTTGGTACACTTGTGGATGGTGACCCAAGAGAGAGGTTTGATTCCTTTGTGTGCCCACTTAATTCCTTTGTGTGCTCACTTGAGGTCCCAAGGTGGCTTAGGCAGTTTTCCTTTGGCGACCTCAACTGGAAGATCATTTCCTGAAGTGTGTCAAGTGGTCCCGGATGGTGACTTCCGCCACTCCCAGTATCACGCGACTTTTTGAGGGAAATTCGCGCAGGCCAACGTGCCTATCGAAGGAAAATGTGCACAAGACACATTTTACCCATGTATCTAGTGCGCAATTTGATTTTTTCCTCTTGACCTTGAGATTTTTTAAATTTTTAGATCCTCTAATGTTTCTCAGCCCTATAAATCCTTTTTCCTAACATTTAATAATGTAATTTTTTCTTGTCCTGTTTTCTAGTGATAACATGCAGTATCCCCTTTAATTGCAGATATTGCTCCATGAATTATTTCCTACAGGCTCTGTTCTTCAAATCAAACCGATATTTTTTCTAAGAGGTTTACCTTCAATATTGTCTCTTCCTTACTAGGTGAGTGGAGGGTTTCAATCTGAGCTTGAAAATGTGGAGGAGTTATGTCATGAAATGCTAGAGACGTGCAGGTAAAGAAGTGAATGAGTGAGGTTTTAAGAATGTAAGTGAGGTTTCGGCATGAGACATTATCGTTAAATTATTAATGGATGAGATCACATTTGATCGTTGAGGAGATTATGATGTGGGTTTGGTGGCGAATCATGAGATTTAGATTTCTATCTAGCATAATCAGTTTTAATGATAACATTTTGAGTTGGAAGTATGTGATCATCTAATTTATATATATCAATTTTTTGAACCTTATTATTTAAACAATTTTTTTTATCATACCTTGGATATAGCTAACATTTGTTGTTTCTTTTTTTTTATGATTCCTCAGGTGTTTTTTAGTACATTTTTCAATGTGATCTTCAATGTTTTCTTCAACTACTTATGTCAAAATGTCTTGTTCATCTATGCTACAGAGGTGTATAAGAGTTGTAGAATGTCATGAGAGTTGCATAAATGCAAAAATTATATAGCTAATCTTTATCTTTCTGAAAAAGAAAGGGAAATGCAAATAATTTGGGATTTCTAGAATGGGAATGAAGAAAATATAAGATTTCAGAAATAAATTCTTATTTTCACCTTGTATTTTCTGTATAAGGATGCCAATCAATATTTGGTTTGATTGGTTTTCATACTCGCACAGGGGCCACCCAAGGCGCACAAGCCAATCATCTAACTTTCATATATATATATATATATATATATATATATATATATATATATATATAAGTTGGTGAATAAGAAATATTCTTCTTCACCAACTTCATATCAACATTATCTTGAAATGTTTTGACAAACTCCTCTTTTGTCAGTGGCTTATGATAGACTTTTATTCAATGTCAATTTACAAGAAGAGGAACATTTTCTTCACTGATAGTCCTTATCCTGACCACTCCATTATCAAAGACTCTTTCAATTGTTGGGAAAAATACTGAGAGGGGGGGGGTGAATCAGTATTTACTGCATATTCAAACTTTTTACTTTTTCATTCCTTAAAACCCATACGCTACTTTACTTCAGTAAACCAGCGTATATACGCGGATCCCATTTATGAAACTAGCATATACACAGAGATTTAGATATGTCATTAAATCTTCACTTAAACCATTCCATCATTTATTCATCAGATATTCAATAAGCAGTAAACAGGTGCAGTAAGAACAGAATAAACCATCACACAAAGCATCACACATGAACACCAGGATTTGTAGGTGGAAACCCAAATCGGGAGAAAACCACCGCTGCAGTTGCTCAGCCTTCAATATTTTATTATAGAGAAAACATCTTACAACATATGTGCTGGCGCAGACTTGACCAGCACACAGGCACCCACCTGCGCTCGTTTACCAGCCTCTCCTGGAAGGGAGCTTCAACCCCCTGACTCGTTTACCAGCCTCTCCTGGAAGGGAGCTACGACCCCCTGATCTCGTTTACCAGCCTCACCTGGAAGGGAGCTACAACCCCCTGACTGAAGGCTACAACCTTCAGCACCACCTTGGACCACGTTTCATCAATTTTCACACTGGATCCAACAACTTCAATAGAACACCACTTGCAGGCCACATTTCATCATATTTTCATACTGGACCCTTTCCATACTTTTAAGCACAACCATACATCATCAACAGATACATACCAACACAGATAAGATAGCATAAACACAGCAGAACAGCTCAGATATTTCATACCCCTTGCTTCAGCAAACCCTAGTTTGCATACGCTCCTTTACTTCATTGATTTCGCGTATATACGCGCTTCCGTCCACACAAACCGGCGTATACCTCAGTGTATATTTTATTGCGCATACGTGCTTTCTCTTCGCTGAAGCTGCGTATATACGCGCTTCCTCCGCGTCGAAGTAGCGTATAGATCTTCAATTATTCCAGAGCAACATACTTCTTCAGATCAGATATTCAGTTCAGATTTACCCTTTCACTTCAGACAGATGTTCGCCTAGATGTTCGCCTCATCACAGATCTAGGCCTTCCATAAGCAGATCTAGTAAATACAAGTGCATTTCAGATCTAGATCCCCTTCTTCATCATTTGTGCATCATACACTCATATTTATCTTCAAGTGTAACCCTTTCCAATCAGATCTACTTCAGAGAGAAGTATTCATTCAAGCTCAGACATCTTGCACCCACGCTCATGTTGTGCACAATGAATTTCTTCTCCTTTTATATGATTATCCTTTTTCAATACCATGAGCCCCTTTTTCAATACCATGGACCAAAACAATACCATAAGCCCAAAACTACCTGGACGGGGTCAATTAGGCGGATCATTACCCAATACTATGGGTCAATACCATGGTGGTTACCCTTGGATTTGCACTTTTTGAGCGCTTTAGCCCATACGCGACTTGTAACGTTCCTTTCTCGTAAGGCGTACACGCGTACTTCCTCAGTTAATCCATGTGATACCAAGAGAGACATGCTCTTTTCATCATTTCGATACATCTCTCAGTCCTTTTCTTCAGCTGCTCACTAAATACCGACATCTACTTCTTCATCAAGGACATATTCTATCAACCACAACTTCATCAAGTAAGTTGTCATCATCTTCATCAAGTGGGTTTCCTTTCAAGTACAACACTCAACATCATATCATCAACAATCATCATATCACTTCACATTTACATCATTTAACAAGTCCATCAAGTCAAGCATAACTTCATCAGGTGGAGTGCCATCAAGGACAATACATGTCAACAGTCGCACGTCTTCATCTTCATTCAGTGGGTTGCCATCAATGACAACACTCTGCATCATATTTCCAACAATCTCCCCCTTTGGACTTGATGGCAACCACGATGGTGTTTGGTTACCACAGCAGATAGATACCATGTCACTCTCCCAAATATGTCACATCATTACCTTCTATTTATTCAAACACCATGTCACTCTCCCCCTTTGACATCAAGGGCAAAGGGCGGATCAAAAACCAACATTCTCCCCCTTTTCTCCTCATGTGGAAGAAACAATCTGCAGATCTGATATGTGCTGAAGTGGCCAAGCTCCCCCTGAGTCCATGCTGAATCTCCAAACATATTTGTCAATGAAGTACATGACTCTATGAACTTCCTATCACCAAAGACTCATACTTACATCAAATATCCAACCAAGTGGATTGACATATAAGACTCAAGTACCCAACCAAGTGGGTTTACAAAATTTGACTCAGCTACCCAACCAAGTGGGTTTACAAAAATGACAAGTCCTTACATGACTGAATATTACAATTTTTACATCATGGGTCTCAACAAGACCTTTTCACCAAAATATAAATATGATCATTTATGACCAACACCATAAAGTCCTCAAGAAAGAGGACATATTTCGTAAATCCACACGCAACACCGCATTATAGTCGCAGCTAATGCCCTCGAATCAGGCAACCATGCATCCTTTTCATATGACCAGGCTCCCTTTAGTTTGCAACGGTTTTTCTGTGCATGAACTCGCGTACATACGCGACTGTGTTTCAGGAAACCCGCGTATCCCAAGCCATCTTCTAAATTTCAACCAGATCTGATTCTCTGTGAGGCAAAGACAGTGTTCAGCTTCTTTCTGAGATATTTGAATGCTTCCCTGACTACAGATAGATAGAACGATGTAGTTGTGTCTTCAAGCGTTATCCAACGGTTGTGGCATCAGTACAATAGTAACCAAGCCTTCATATTCTATGCAGCATCAATACAATCTTTCGAAGAGAGATTCTCATATCAGAACAACATCAAGCAATCATCCATGTGGTCCAACATCATCAAGATCTTCAAGATTTAACATGAAGTAACATATGTAGGCAAAAGATCTCTCAACCATAGAACACACTCTGCATGATTTATTTCTGAATCAAATGACATCATCCATGTGTGAGTACAAAGGATACTTATCAGCAACCAGGGCTCAAAAACTCATCATAATAAATCATGTACCAAGACATCATCATTTTAGCATGAGTATCACAAAAACCAAAGAACAAGCAGTCATATTGCCAACAATACAATCATTAGTATTCAACCTGCTGCTCCCCCTAAACCAATGCTCTTCCTTAGCTTGCAATCTGAAGCACCTTTCAATAGCACGTCATCAGCAACAATCTCTGCATGATCTGTCCTCATCTCTGAATTATAAGACTTTCATCTCAACAATGAGTTCTCTTCATCATAAAGCAACCAGGCTTCATCCATAATGTTCAACACAAGAACCCATGCATCATTTCATTATTATGAGTATAACCAGAATAATGCTAACAGTGCAATCATCAGCAGTCAGACTGATGCTCCCCCTGGACCTCTGCTCCAGATCTTCAGTTAACAGATAAATTCTTTTATCATCAATGCATACGCGACTGTGTCTGCTGAAACTCGCGTGTATACGCGACTTTTGTGAATATAACTCGCGTATGGAAAGTGTAATATAGAAAATTTTACACCTTCATCTTCTTCTGCAAATTTACCTTCTGTTCCTGTATTTTCTTCACACCAGATACACTGTCAGAAATACATCTAACCAGAATAATCAAATCAACCATGAGAGTCATCATGCATTGCTCCCCCTGTGACGATACATTACTAAATCTCCTAATGTATCCCACATCATTCCTGAAGTCAATCAGAGAAGTAAGCTTCAGAAGCGGATGACTGCAGTAGGGTCAGAATTCCCTACGTTTCTGATCGGTCCTCCTTCTTTTTCCAAATTTGCTTGAACTTTCTATTTGAGTGTTGGAAGTTATCCACTTTCCCAGATCTGTTCATCCTGCATTCCTTTTCTACATGTCCATACTTATTACAAGCATAACATCTCATGTGGTCAGAAAAATAAGCATAAGAATCATAAAGAGTATTTCTAATCTTCCTCCTTTTGCAATCAGCTGCTTTATGTCCATATATGTTACATGAGAAACAATATCCTCTGAAGAGACTAGAGTACCTTTCTGAGTAGGATCTGTTTGTTTGTGGCTGAAACAATCTACTTCTGCAATTTGTTGCAACATGCCCATAGTTATGACATCTAAAGCATTCAACATTATTGAATGATTTCCTTTGAGAATTCATGACTGTTGGTTGACCTTTTGTTTCTTTCAACACTTCAGGTTTTACATTGTCTTCCTTTGAATCATTAGCATTCCCTTGTGAACTAGATTCACCTTTAATGGTTTCATGGAAACCAAGACCATGTTTGATAGCAGGAGACCTTTGATTACTCAGAATATTGTCCAAGATATTAGTACTATCATGAAACCTCAAAAGTTTAATCTTTTCTTCTAATTTACTTTTGAGAATGTTTACCTCAACCTCCAAGCCTTGGCATTGCTTTGTCATGCTTTCTTCTTTCCTTCTTCCATCTTCTACTTGATCCTTCAGATTTAGGATTTCTTCTTTCAACCAATTTCCGTTGTCTTCACATGTTTGCTGCAGCTCTTCATTCTTCTTGTTTGATGCTATGAGATCTTCTTTGGGGGAGACAATTTCTACTTCAAGTCTTGCATTCTTCTTATTTGATTTATCCAAGTCTTCTTTGAGGGAAACGATTTCTGCTTCAAGTCCTTCCTTATCAAATGATGGTAGATGTTCCTCACTCTTCTTACTTGATGCTTCAAGTTTTGCTTGTAAAGAGATGATTCCAGCTTCAAGACCTTCATTCTTCCTTTTTGATTTTTCCAGATCTGTTTTTAGAGAAACGTTTTCTGCTTCAAGTCCTTCATTCTTCTCATTTGATTCTTCAAGTTCTGCTTGTAGAGAGATGATTCCAGCTTGATATCCTTTACTTCGATTGTATACATCATCGAACATCCTTTTCAGTTTAAAGCACAAAGCTTTGGAGGCAGCGTCCTTCTCATTAAATATTCTTTGTTGATCTTTGATAACTTCTTTTAAATCCTCAACATTATTGCTTGCACAGATAAGATTACAAGGATCACAATCATATTCATCTTTGTCAACTTCTGCTGTACCGGTTTTCTGAGACATCTCCTTACCTTGAGTATTTTGCTTCTTTGCCATGAGTACTTGTAGAGCTTGGTCAGAATCCTTTTCGGCTTCTTCTAGGTTGACAGCATATTCTTCACTATTGTTTGTACCACTAAGATCTTTCAAAGGATGATCCCAATCACTATCAGATTCATCTCCTTTGATTTCTGGTATCCATGTTCTCTGAAATATCTCCTTTCTTCGAATAGGCTTCTTCTTTTGCTTCTTTCCCAGTGCGACGGATCTCCTTCAAGCGATCAAGCTTCTGCAGAAGGACCACGCTCTGATACCAATTGTTGGGAAAAATACTGAGAGGGGGGGGTGAATCAGTATTTACTGCATAATCAAATCTTTTTACTTTTCATTCCTTGAAACCCATACGCTACTTTACTTCAGTAAACTAGCGTATATACGCGGATCCCCTTTATGAAACTAGCGTATACACAGAGATTTAGATATGTCATTAAATCTTCACTTAAACCATTCCATCATTTATTCATCAGATATTCAATAAGCAGTAAACAGGTGCAGTAAGAACAGAATAAACCATCACACAAAGCATCACACATGAACACCGGGATTTTTAGGTGGAAACCCAAATCGGGAGAAAACCACCGCTGCAGTTGCTCAGCCTTCAATATTTTATTATAGAGAAAACATCTTACAACATATGTGCTGGCGCAGACTTGGCCAGCACGCAGGCACCCACCTGCGCTCGTTTACCAGCCTCTCCTGGAAGGGAGCTACGACCCCCTGACTCGTTTACCAGCCTCTCCTGGAAGGGAGCTACGACCCCCCGATCTCGTTTACCAGCCTCACCTGGAAGGGAGCTACAACCCCCTGACTGAAGGCTACAACCTTCAGCACCATCTTGGACCACGTTTCATCAATTTTCACACTGGATCCAACAACTTCAATAGAACACCACTTGCAGGCCACATTTCATCATATTTTCATACTGGACCCTTTCCATACTTTTAAGCACAACCATACATCATCAACAGATACATATCAACACAGATCAGATAGCATAAACACAGCAGAACAGCTCAGATATTTCATACCCCTTGCTTCAGCAAACCCTAGTTTGCATACGCTCTTTTACTTCACTGATTTCGCGTATATACGCGCTTCCGTCCACACAAACCGGTGTATACCTCAGTGTATATTTTATTGCGCATACGCGCTTTCTCTTCGCTGAAGCTGCGTATATACGCGCTTCCTCCGCGTCAAAGTAGCGTATAGATCTTCAATTATTCCAGAGCAGCATACTTCTTCAGATCAGATATTCAGTTCAGATTTACCCTTTCACTTCAGACAGATGTTCGCCTAGATGTTCGCCTCATCACAGATCTAGGCCTTCCATACGCAGATCTAGTAAATACAAGTGCATTTCAGATCTAGATCCCCTTCTTCATCATTGGTGCATCATACACTCATATTTATCTTCAAGTGTAACCCTTTCCAATCAGATCTACTTCAGAGAGAAGTATTCATTCAAGCTCAGACATCTTGCACCCACACTCATGATTTGCACAATGAATTTCTTCTCCTTATATAGGTTTATCCTTTTCAATACCATGAGCCCCTTTTTCAATACCATGGACCAAAACAATACCATAAGCCCAAAACTACCTGGACGGGGTCAATTAGGCGGATCATTACCCTATACTATGGGTCAATACCATGGTGGTTACCCTTGGATTTGCACTTTTTGAGCGCTTTAGCCCATACGCGACTTGTAACGTTCCTTTCCGCGTGCATACGCGACTTCCCCTAGGCCAATCCGCGTATACCAAGAGACATGCTCTTTTTCAATATTCTCTGAGTACATTCTGAAATCCTTTCTTCATTGCCTTCTGTAAATACTGTAGATAACATCAGATTTCCTTCATCAAGGACATATTCTATCAAACACAACTTCATCAAGTAAGTTGTCATCATCTTCATCAAGTGGGTTTCCTTTCAAGGACAACACTCAACATCATATCATCAACAATCATCATATCACTTCAGATTTACATCATTTAACAAGTCCATCAAGTCAAGCATAACTTCATCAGGTGGAGTGCCATCAAGGACAATACATGTCAACAGTCGCACGTCTTCATCTTCATTCAGTGGGTTGCCATCAAGGACAACACTCTGCATCATATTTCCAACATCAATCTCATAATGCCCAATCCAATGAGTTTTAAATTTCCCATGGAAGTCTTTGAACTTTGAGTCAAATAGAAGTGTCCAATCTCCTGCCTGAAATTTTCTTTCTTTTATGTATTTATCATGCCATCTCGATCTTTGTTGTTGAACTAGGCTAGTCTTTGGAACTGCATCTTTCCTTATCTCATCAAGCTCATTGAGTTGTTCCATTATATTCTTTTCAGCTTCTAACAAGTCAACTCCCAATTTAACTGATGTTTTGAAGGTTCTGATTCGGAGCTCTATTGGAAATAAGACTTAATTCCCATAAACAAGTTCATAAGGAGTATGTCATATTGTATTCCTCCATGTAGTCTGGTAGTCCGATAAAGCTTCAGGAAATATTTCTGCCCAATCCTTTCTATGTAAATGTACAGTCCTTATGAGGATTGCTTCAATCACTTTATTAGTGGACTCCACTTGTCCATTTTCCCTTGGATGATATGGAGTATAATTTTCGTGCTTGATTTTGTATTGTTCCACGATATTTTGCACCATTATTGATATAAACTGAGTTCCCTAATCTGTCACAATTTCCCTTGGGACACCCAAACAAGTAAAAATATCCTCAAAAATAAATGAGACTACATCATTTTCATTAGAAAAATAAAGTGCTTTAGCTTCTACCCATTTATTGACATAATCAGTGCATACAAGAATATAACTATTTTGTCTTGATGGTGGATTGATTTGTCCAACAAAATCCAAAGCCCATTTTTCAATGCATTCGATGAGTACTTGTGGTTGTAAGGGAATTTCATTTGTAGGAACAGGTTTCCCCATTCTCTGACAACTTTCACATCTTTTAACATACTTCTTGGCATCTTTGAAAATGGAAGGCCAATAATATCCTAAAAGAAAGATTTTATAAGCAATCATTTTATCAGCAAAGTGTCCTTCACATGGCTCATCATGGCATGCCTTTAGTATTTCAGGTATTTCATCTTCTCGGACACATCTTCTAGTGATGAGGACCTGTCTTGTATAATTCGTGATCATTTACCCATGAATATGATGTTCTTATTTGATTTGTCCTTATCCTTTCTCTAGGAAACAAATATGATGGTAGTTTTCCTGTGGCTAAGTAATTGGAAATGTCTGAAAACCATGGAGATTTAGTATATATTGCAAAAATATATTCATCAAGAAAAATATCATCTACTTGTGCATCATTATTATCATTTTGAATTCTAGAAAAAAAGTCAAAAACTCTATTTTCTTTTCCAGATCGATCTAAAATGATGATATTGAATTCTTCCAAGATTAGCAACCATCTTGTGATTCTGCCATTAGTGAGAGATTTATTCATTATATATCTAATTGCAGAATGATCTGTGTGAATGAAGGTTTCATATCTAGTGATGTAATGTCTAAACTTGTTAATAGCATGGACAACAACTATAAACTCTATTTCAGTAACAGTATAATTTAACTCAGTGGGAGTCAAATTGTTACTTGTATAGTAGATAGCATAAGGGGTCAAGTATTATTTTCCTATTACAACTACCAGAGTTGTAACTGAAGCATTAGTTGAGATATGAAAATTTATTTTCCAGTTTGGTCCTCTTAAAATGGGTGTTTCAGATATATTTTCTTTTAAAGTTTCAAATGCCATTTTCCGCTCAAGATTCCAGCTAGATTCACAATCCTTAGTGAGAAATTTGAAGAGTGGATTTGCAATTCTTGTGAATTTTTCTATAAATATTCTATAGTATCCTGTAAAACCAAGAAATCTCCTAACATATTTTTGACAATTTGGGATTGCTAATTTGGAAATAACTTCAACTTTAGATGAGTCCATCTTAATTCCATCCCCTAAAATATGGTTTCCTAAAACAATTCCTTCAATAAAAATAATAAAACATTTTTCATGACTTAATGAGATATTTTCCTATTTGCATATTATGAGAACCTTTTCAAAATTTTCAAGAGCTTCTTCAAAATAATTCCCATGGACTGTAAATTCATCCATATACACTTCCATGCAATCATGTATTAAATAAGAGAAAAATCCTAATATTTTTCTTTGGAATGTTGTAGGTGCATTGCATAATCCAAAAGGAAGTACTCGGTAAGCATAAGTTCCCCATGGACAGGTAAATGTGGTTTTTTCTTGGTCTTCGGGTGCTACTTGAATTTTATTATATCCACTAAAACCGTCAAAGAATGAAAAATATTTCTTCCCTACTAATTTATCCAAAACTTGATCTATGAAAGGCAATGGAAAATTATCTTTTAAAGTAGCTTTATTCAACTCCCTATAATCAATACACACCCTCCATTTGCAATTATTTTTAGGGACTGTTGGGGTTCCCATGTTTTGGCAGATTTGGCAATACCAAAAGATGAGACAACATCAAACCACTTTGGGGCCCTAGGATCTAGCCCTCCTGGACCTAGAGAGGGATCTCTCCAAATAGAGAAAGAATGATATATCTTTGAAGGCTCAAATTGAGATATTAGGCTAGGTATGAAGCACGAATGGGGGGTTTAAATGATTTGGTTGGTTGGTTGCTGGTTTGGTTAGGAGATCATAGACTGAGAAAGTAATGGGAGAAAGGAAACAAAACAGCAGGAGGCTTCAGCAAAGAGGATAGGCCAAGACAGTGCCATCCATTTGGCTATGGAGTCATGAAAGGAAATTACTTGCATCCACTAGCCAAGGCTTTCAAAGGGCAAGTCATCTACACTAAAGGATCTTTTAGGCAGATGGTGGAATGGAACATTAAGGAGAGAAAGTAGAAGAAGGAAAGACAACCAATTTTCTGTCTATAGATCAGGTCAGAGGTCATTTAACTCCAAACCTGCTTGGACATACTCAAAGGCAGCTCTCAAAAAGGGACGAAGGGGTAGCTTATAGATCAGACCAGAGGTCATTTAACTCCAGGTCTGCTTTACCAACTCCAGAGGAAAAACAGAGATAAGTTAACAGAAGGGATCTTAGAAAGGCCAGCTGTTCGTGCAAGGATCCTAGTGGACAGGGCTAACACTCATCCCCAGTGTTCCCAAACCTTCCAGCTTAAACCCATCAAGAACATCTAAGAACTGATTCAACCAATTCATACATCAGAGAGTAGGCAATAACATCCACTACACTGGTTAAATCAACTGAAATCAACTCTTAGATAGCACATAAGGTAGAAAACATTAAAGGTAGGGAGAGCAGGAAACATAGGGCACCTAACAAGGGTGAATCCTATGTTATACTTCTGTTGCCTACCAGAAGAACATGAAACAGTATGAAAATGTGATATACAGAGTTAGAAAAACATCACCAATAGTAATAGACCAGGATCCTGTGAAATGTGCTTTGATTAATTGATGCAAAACCAGTCATGTACAATAAGCTCAATGGCTAATACAGTCCAGACTTCTCCTCCCAGCCTATTACATACAAGCTACTCTGCGACTCCCTCCCAAGATTGTTATAACAGTCGAATGAATCCCTCTAACAGCAAGATGCCCAACAACTGAACAACAACCTTTACAATATGTTTTTGGAATTATTATAGGAGAAGAGGGAAACAAAGGTAGATGTATATTAAATGAATCTCATTAAGACAGAGTGGAGAAAGAGTTCATGCCCACTCTGCTTAATGGCAATCTGCGTCACTGTGTGTACTTTGTAGACTGTTTGGTAGCCTCTATCAGGTCGAGATTGACCTCTGATATGTTCTTCAAGTCCTTATGGCATCTGGAGCTCTGTGCTGCCTTCTGGAATAAATGAATTGGCTGAAAGATCTGCAGGGCCACTCCATACCTCCATAACTGCTACCTGACTATCTTAAATGGGCTTCAGTCGGTGCAATTAATCATTTCAGGGCTCGAGGAGGCATGGAGATTTCTTGTAGGAAGGTGTACATTTGGAGAAGAGTACCCTGCTGATATTAAACACAGATAAGACTTTAACAATGTGCTTGGATCTTCAAACTGTGCCTTTTCCTTTGAATGCAGGATTATAATTGTTAATCTTCAATTAACCGGCTTGAATCCCTCAAATCTGTACCTTCTGTTTCATTTGGCCGCTGAACTTGCCTCTCTGTGCTAACCGAACAGTCAAATAAAACTATTACAAACTCGGGCAGTGGTGGTGGAGAAATGCTTTGGAGGCCCGTGGTGGAAAGACGGTGGCGATTGTGGAAACGGCGAACACATGGAACAATGGCGGAGAATGGCTATAGTGCCAAACAATAAGGTTTAACCATTGGCGGAGCTGCAAAGGGGAAAGGTCAAACACATGAAATGCATTCGAAATGGCGGGACCCGGTCATGGCGGAGGGCGATTCATTAAACTTTAATGTAAAATGCAAAGGTTTAAATAACAAAGGAAATACAAAGGAAATGAACAAAATGCAATGAGGGGAGCCGTGGATGTGGGACTCGGGGGTCTGATCGCAAAATCGCAAATGGAGAAAGTGCGACGGCGGAAATCAGCACCAAATAGAAAATTGCGCTTTGCGCTCTACGACGAAGCAGAAATGCGATGGGGAAAATGCGATCGATGGAAAGTGCGATGGCTGTGAGTGCGACAGGCGATCGCATCACAAATATTTGCGACGCGATCAGATCGCATCGCAAATATTTGCGATGGATCAATCGAATACATATAATGAAACTGCGATATGCGATAAGTGCGATCTGCGATGAGCGCCTTAAGAGGCAACGCTCAGTCACAGCGCTCAGTTACGTGGGGACGGGGCTGGCGGAAAAGGGGCTAAGCCTTAGTATAAGGTCGGAAGTGGGTTTGGCCCATTCCAATGTTATTTAAAGGTTAGAAAGGGGAACGATAGAGGGATAAGGGTAAATTAGCCCAAAGGGGGGATATGGGTAGAATTCAAAGGGGATTTTGGGGGAATTTGAAGGGTAATGAAGGGAAATAGAAGGGGGGACAAGGGGGATAAAAATAGGAGCTAAGAGGGGGGTGAAATAAGAGGAGAAAGGGGCCTTTAGGCATTTCTTCACAAATAGAGGGGCTTTATAATGGGAATCAGCAGAGGGGATTTTATCAAAGGACAAAGGAGGCTTCAAGGATGATGTGTTTTCAGGGGAAATGCATTCCTTGAAGACTCAGGAACATCTTAGCCCCCTATTTTGCTTGCCAAAAGTTTTATAGGGGGGCTAACAGTGGCTCCACATGGGGATGGCTTCTTCTTGAAGGAGTCAAGAATCCAGAAAATAAATCTTTGGTGTAGGCCAGATGTCTGCCGCTTGACTCATTCATTTCTTTCTTTGATCAACTACCACAACCATGAAGACATCATATCAGTAGTACAATTCTTCCAAACAACGACCTACCCAGACTATAGTCCTAACATTTTTTCTTCTGGGTGCACTTGGACTTGCAGACCCTTTACATCATTTATTTTTACAAACAGGAAAATAAACCTATTCTATTTCTACCCTTATTACTCCATGAGACCAGATTAGACAGTTGGTCTCATATGACTCTCTACCTAAACTACTACCTGCTGGGATTAAACTGTCCAACAGGTTTCTTCACTACATTATAAGACAGAAATTGGAAACAGTCAAGCCAGGATTAGACTATCCGACTTACTGGACTTTGCGGAAAATAAAAACAACTAACTACACGCTCACAGGCTGAGCTTTATTTCAGACTTCCTACCTACCCTACTCTAACTGGAAATCTTTGATGTACTAGGTAATACAATAATGCCAATGCAGCCAGTCAAGCAGTAACAAAAAAGGATATGAGCACTGGTTGCCTGTCAGAGATAACCACAGGGTGCTCTGCCTGTGGTCCTTCAAAATTGTGGTCACCATCAGTAGTGACCCTTCCTGATGAAACTGGCCCGTGCTGAGGATCAACGCCAGAGTATTTGAGCGCATCAGGGCCTCCACGTATTCTGCCACAGGATCAATGAGCATATGATGTGCACTTTCTTCACTTAGGCCTTCCATGATTGGTAGGCTGTTTGCGTCGTGGGCGGCTTCGGTTATTGCGTCTTCCACTGCATCTCCGGAGTGGCTTTTAAGAGCCGGATCATCTTCTTCTTGCATTTTGAGCAGCAGCGGAATTTCTTCATTTTTAGGGGGAGAGAGACTTTCCAAGAATGCTCTCAGGTCTTTGAACTCGTATGATTTCTCTTGTGAGCTCAAAAGTTCGAGCTCAGCTTCATATCTCTCAACCACCAAATCAAGAAACATCTTCTTAAGTGCAGGTAGAGTATTGAGTGTTGAGCTGATAGGGACAATCTTTGGAAGGTCCTCCCATTCAATTTCTTCCAGTACACTCGCTATTCCACTCCGAAACTCTGCTATGAGGCTTGGATCTATTTCTGCACATTGTTCAAAGTCCTCCATTAGCGAAGTGACTGGATCCTCGGCATGGATGATGTTGTACTGCGACATGGTCTCCCAGTGGAGTCTCGTGAAACCAAGATAATCAGTGACCTGTTGATCACCTGTGGAGTCTTTTTATCATTCAGGAATTGTGGAGTCGCTAGGTGGATGATTTACAACTTACTGTCCACCACAGTGGTTTACCAAATCAAAGCTGACTGATCTGTTCCCCAGTGGAGTCACCATTATGTTGGGGTTCCCATGTTTTGGCAGATTTGGCAATACCAAAAGATGAGACAACATCAAACCACTTTGGGGCCCTAGGATCTAGCCCTCCTGGACCCGGAGAGGGATCTCTCCAAATAGAGCAAGAATGATATATCTTTGAAAGCTCAAATTGAGATATTAGGCTAGGTATGAAGCACAAATGGGGGGTTTAAATGATTTGGTTGGTTGGTTGCTGGGTTGGTTAGGAGATCATAGACTAAGAAAGTAATGGGAGAAAGGAAACAAAACAACAGGAGGCTTCAGCAAAGAGGATAGGCCAAGACAGTGCCATCCATTGGGCTATGGAGTCATGAAAGGAAATTACTTGCATCCACTAGCCAAGGCTTTCAAAGGGCAAGTCATCTACACTAAAGGATCTTTTAGGCAGATGGTGGAATGGAACATTGAGAGAAAGTGGAAGAAGGAAAGACAACCAATTTTCTGTCTATAGATCAAGTCAGAGGTCATTTAACTCCAGACCTGCTTGGACATACTCGAAGGTAGCTCTCGAAGGGGGACAAAGGGGCTGCTTATAGATCGGACCAGAGGTCATTTAACTCCAGGTCTACTTTAGCAACTCCAAGGGGAAACAAAGATAAGATTGATGAAGAAACATCGAAGCAGCAAAGCCACAAGTTCATACATCAGCCAGCAGGAAATAACATCCACTGCACTGGTTAAACCACATGAATTCGCTCTTAGATAACACATAAAGCAGAAAACATTACAAGTAGGGAGAGCAGGAAACATAGGGCACCTAGCAAGGGTGAATCCTATGTTATACTTCTGTTGCCTACCAGAAGAACATGAAATAGTATGAAAATGTAATAAACAGAGTTAGGAAAAACATCACCAATAGTAATAGACCACGATCCTGTGAAAAGTGCTTTGATTAATTGATGCAAATCTAGTCATGTACACTGAGCTCAATCGATAATACAATCCAGACTTTCTCCTCCCAGCCTATTACATACAACTACTCTGCTACTCCCTCCCACGACTGTTCTAACAGTCAAGAATGAATCCCTCTAATAGTAACTGCCACAGCAAGGCAACAACAACAACCTTTTACAATACGTTCTTTAGGATTCTTATAGGAGAAGAGAAAAATAGAAGTAGATGAACATTAAATGAATTTCATTAAGACAGAGTGGAGAAAGATTTCATGCCCACTCTGCTTAATGGCAATCTGCGTCGCTGTGTGTACTTTGTAGACTGTTTGGTAGCCTCTGTCAGGTCGAGATTGACCTCTGATATGTTCTTCAAGTCCTTATGGCGTTTGGAGCTCTGTGCTGCCTTCTGGAATAAATGAACTGGCTGAAACATCTGCAGGGCTGCTCCATACCTCCATAACTATTGTCTGACTATCTTAAATGAGCTTCAGTCGGTGTAATTAATCGTTTCAGGGCTCGAGGAGGCATGGAGATTTCTTGTAGGAAGGTGTACGTTTGGAGAAGAGTACCCTGCTGATATTAAACACAGATAAGACTTTAACAATGTGCTTGGATCTTCAAACTGCGCCTTTTCCTTTGAATGCAGGATTATAATTGTTAATCTTCAATTAACCGGCTTGAATCCCTCAAATTCGTCTCTGCTGTTTCGTTTGGCCGCTGAACTGGCTTCTCTCTGCTAACTGAACAGTCAAATAAAACTATTACAAACTCGGGCAGTGGTGGTGGAGAAATGCTTTGGAGGCCCGTGGTGGAAAGGCGGTGGCGACTATGGAAACGGCGAACACATGGAACAATGGCGGATAATGCCTTTAGTGCTAAACACTAAGGTTTAACTGTTGGCCGAGCTACAAAGGGGAAAGGTCAAACACATGAAATGCATTCGAAATGGCGGGACTCGGTCATGGCGGAGGGCGATTCATTAAACTTTAATGTAAAATGAAAAGGTTTAACTAATGGAGGAAATACAAAGGAAATGAACAAAATGCAATGAGGGGAGCCGTGGATGTGGGACCCGGGGGTCTGATCGCAAAATCGAAAATGGAGAAAGTGCGACGGCAGAAATCAGCACCAAACAGAAAACTGCGCTTTGCGCTTTGCGACGGAGCGGAAATGCGATGGGGAAAATGCGATCGGCGGAAAGTGCGATGGCAGCGAGTGCGACAGGCGATCGCATCGCAAATATTTGCGACGCGATCAGATTGCATCGCAAATATTTGCGATGGATCAATCGAATACATATAATGAAACTGTGATATGCGATAAGTGCGATCTACGATGAGCGCCTTAAGAGGCAGCGCACAGTTACGTGGGGACGGGGCTGGCGGAAAAGGGGCTAAGCCTTAGTATAAGTTCGGAAGTGGGTTTGGCCCATTCCAATGTGATTTAAAGGTTAGAAAGGGGAACGATAGAGGGATAAGGGTAAATTAGCCCAAAGGGGGGATATGGGTAGAATTCAAAGGGGATTTTGGGGGAATTTGAAGGGTAATGAAGGGAAATAGAAGGGGGGACAAGGGGGATAAAAATAGGAGCTAAAAGGGGGGTGAAATAAGAGGAGAAAGGGGCCTTTAGGCATTTCTTCACAAACAGAGGGTCTTTATAATGGGAATCAGCAGAGGGGATTTTATCAAAGGACAAAGGCACAAAGAGGCTTCAAGGATGATGTGTTTTCAGGGGAAATGCATTCCTTGAAGACTCAGGAACATCTTAGCCCCCTATTTTGCTTGCCAAAAGTTTTATAGGGGGGCTAACAGGGACAATTACTAAAGGTGAAACCCACTGACTGTCTGATATTGGATAAATAAATTTTACATTCAACAGTTTTTGTACTTCTTCCTTTACAATTTCCCTAAGATTTTGATTCATTCTTCTTTGAGGTTATCTGATTGGTCTAGAATTTTCCTCAATATATATATGATGTATGCAATTCTCAAGATTAATTCCTTTCATGTCATTCTACTCCCATGCATATGCAGAAGAATGTTTTTGCAATGTTTTGATTACCTCTTCTATTTGAAATTATTCTAGGTTTTTGTTTATGTTTGAAGTTTTACCTGTAAATTTTTCAATTGAATAGTTACCAAATTCTTCCATATAATATAAAGACATTTATATGGATGACAAGTATTCAATACTACATTGTTCTTGAAAATTTTGACTATTCTCACATTATGAAGATGATTCATAATTTTCTATTGAATTTAAAATTTGACTTTCTTCACTAATGTGTGAGATATTAAAAATAGGTTGTATACCATTGTCATCATCCACCCATTCTTCATTTTTGACTTCTATCATTGTATTTTCTGGAGGATATAGAGTGAATTTATTTGTTGAACTTCCATCAGAAATAAAAATAGCACTAGATCTACAACAAATGAAAGCATCAGTTGTAGCTAACCAAGGTCTTCCTAATATCAATGGATGTCCTCTTGAGTTTTTCTTGGGAGTTAAGATCATGAATTCAACTAGATATTCCCAAGATTCTAAGGATACATAAATGTCTTCTAATACACCATATGGCTTGATTACTGATCTGTCTGCTAATTGCAGTAATGGTTGTGTATATTGAATATTTGGAAGTTTTAGTTGTTCCATGGTTTTTTTACTCATGATTTGTATGGATACTCCTAAGTCGATCAATGTATTTGGGATATCAATACCATTAATGTGTGTTTTTACAATGGGACTTCCTGTATCCAAATATTTTTGTATGGTTGTTTTTCCCATCATGATATCTGTAATTTTTCCCACTAATTGTATTCTTTTTACTTATTTTGTATTTCTTTATACTCAAATCTCTTATTTTTTTTAAAAGTATTGGAATTTCCTTAATGGCTTGTAACAAATGGATTTTGATACAAACATTCTTCAATTCATCTAATCTATCATAGTTAGGAAAAAAAAAAAAAATTTCTACCCCTCTATCAATTTGTAATATCTCAGGAAAAGGAGGTTTAGATATAGATACTGAAGGTTTATCTATGATAGCAGTTGATTTTATTTGATATTCTTTTGTTTGATTTTGAAAATTTTTATTCTCATGAAGAGATGTCCCTTCTCCAGAATGATTATATTTCTGTTTTGAATATTTTCATCGTGATGAAGAGAAATTTCCTCATCAAGGTGATCAGCTTTTTCCCCAATAACAATAGAGGGCTTTATATTTTCTAATATCCTTTCAGATCTAAGTTGAACATTGTTAAGATCTAGTGGAGTTATCATATAAGTTTGGAATTTTTTTCCCTCCATGTTATAAATAGGTTGTGAATTTTTACTGTTTGGGTTTGGGAGTGGCTAAGCAGGTAGTTGGTTTGGCCTTTGTGTAAATGGTAACGAAAGTTGTGGATTATGGTTTGGAAATTGACATTGTTGACTGGGTTGAGGAAAATGTTGTGGAGCATAGTTTGGATAAGATGTGGATTTTTTATATATTGAGAATAACTTCCATAAGGTTTTTTCATTCCTTGTGCCCAAGGCTAAGGTTGAGACCAAGGTTGTTTCCATAGCATTGATGAATTCCAATTATTTTGTGGGGGCTGAGTATACATCTGAGTGTTAAAACCTTGAGTTTGTGGCCCTTGCCATGGTATTTTAGAGACAAAACAACGAGGATATACTAGATGTGGGGCTATTTCTTCCTGGAAGATGGCTTTAAGTCCTAGAATAGAATGACATTTATTTATTTCATGATTTTCTATGCATATGGCATAGGTATCTATGATTTTCAATCAAGAGGAAATTCTCTTAAGGTAGGTTTCTTTCTACATTTAGGACAAAAGATATATAAGGCATCACTTTCAGCTCTTTGCTTGTTTTTTAATTTTAAGGTGTCTATTTTCTCACTAAGACTCCCTATAATATCTGTTTTAAATTCATCAAGAAAATTTCCTATTTTTCCCCTAGTTATTATTCCAGCTGCAGATTTATTCACTCTAGAGAGAACAAGATCTCTTGTATTTCTTCCAACTCTTGATTTTCCTCTTGAAATATTTATGCATAATTCAGAGATATCAGGTAATGAAAGTTGATAAATGTATCATTTTCCCATCATATTAATAATATATATCCATTCATCTCTAATATATTTCAACAGGAGAGCTTTTAAAGTATCTTGATTAAAGTTTTCCATTTTAGCTCTTTTTAGATTGTAATTGAATCTCTCAATTAAGTCTTCTAAGTTTTCATCCTCTCTTTGCATCATCTTAAAAACTTCATCTTTCAGATTATTAGGTATGTAGTAATCCTAGTATTTGTGTAAGAATGCACTTTTCATCTCCTCCCATGTCCCAATAGAATATGTTATTAAGCCCATGAACCATTTTAATGCTGCACCCTTAAGTGTTGCAAGAAATAATTTCAATTTTTGAGAATATTGTAAGTAGTCATATGATCGACATAAAACCTCAAATTCAAATAGAAATTTTTTAGGATCTTCATTTCTTAATCCATAAAAATTGGGAAGGATGGAAGGTGAGATATTCTTTATTGTGGCAGTTGTATCCTCATAAAATATAGGAAATCCAACATGGTCTTCTCTATTTTCTTCCCTATTCTCTTCACCTCTTCCTCTTCCTATACCTCGTCCTCAATCTTGTTCACCTCTATTTCATCCACCTTTTCTACCTCCTCTTATTATTAAGGCTTCTCCATTCAAATCATGTACTTCTCCTTCTCCTTCTCCTTCTCCAACCATTGTACATTCCTCAGAACTAATATAAGGTTCTATTCTTGGAGTTATCTGTTCCTCTTCTGGTTCATCTATCAATGGTATATTTAAGAATATTTCTTCCTCCTCTTCACTAGGGATTTATATCTCTTGAGCTAATATTTGTGCTGCTGCAAAGGTTAAAAATATTACTCCTTCTATTGGAGATCTAGGATCTTCTTCTTCTAGAACTACCTCAGTTGATGAAGTTAGCAAGTCTCTAGGTTGAATTTATGACCTTAAGACTTAGGAAGTCTATGTTTCGTTGCTAAGAATGGAATATGAGTTTGAGATCGTGGTGTGACACTATGAGGTCTTGGTGGAGTGAGTGGTGTTGTTGGGATCAAACTTCTACCCCTAGAATCTGTTTCTCTACACATGTTATTTTTTTTTCAGATTTAAGAGATAGGGCTCCTAATTACACTTCCCCAGAAACAATGCCAAAATTTTTATTCAATTTAATGTCTTAAATTGCTATCATAAATTATCGACCGGAGTTAGTAATCTTGTAAATTTTAGGTGCACTATATATGCTAGAAGACTTTCTTTCTTAATTTGTTGTGTTGATTTTATATGTTGCTTTTAGGATTTTGTATTTTATCTTAAATGTTTAAATGAAATGGAGAATCTAAGAACTGAGCTATAAAATGAAATCTAAACTTAACTAACAAATCTTATTATGATAATTCTACTTTTGGATTGTAAATATGAACAACCAATTTCAAGAGAATTAGAAATGAAAAGAAACTTCAATCTTTTTGTATGTTTTTTAGATTTTATATAAATTAAATTTAAAAGAAAGAAAGTAACTACACATAGAGAATAATTTTAATGCTTGAAAAATAAAATTAAGAAGGAAGAAAAGGAAATGTTTAATATTAATCTAAAAAAGGAAATTGATCTATAAATTACTCTAAATAAAATATTATAATGACGGAAAGAGGAAATTTACAAGAAGGAAGAAAAGGAAATGTGTATTTAATAAATAAAATTGATCTATGACAAATCTATATTGCATAAAAACAAATCAATCTAATTGATCAATATTAACTATGTTAGACTATTCTATGCCAAAAATTATGATTAAATTATCTAAAATGTCTATCTAAACTACTTCTAAATCTATTTTATTAAAGAATGAAAATATCTACTTAAAATCATTTTTAAATCTAAACAAAGCATCAATCCAAACTATGTCTAAGTCTATCAAAATATATATATCAAAACCTTATTCTATCTACCAAATGAAAACATCTATCTAAATTAATTCTATGAAAACAGAGTATTGACTTAAATCTAATTATATTCACTAATGAAACAAAGCATTTATTCTAAGTTCTATGAAATAGAAGTATTAAACCTAAAAATATTAAATCTAAGTGACTACGCTAAGTAAATAAAAAAGTTGATTTAAATGAGAAAAGAAAACAGAGTATTTTACATATTTTGCAAAGCTAGAATGCCTATTTGATTTGAAATATGTAATTACTGTGTGAACAAATATAAGAAAGGTTTCATTCCATGAGACATAAATGTTAACATAATTATGACATCAAGATATTTCAGGAAAGCAAAACAATTGGAGCATTCAAATATGCAAAAAACACAACATTTAACTTATGAAAAACACAAAAATTAACTTATGCAGAAATGGAAGAATTAAACTAAGAACCAACAGAAGTTTAAACTATGAAACCTCTTATGTGCAAGGGCCCTCTACAAAAGAACGGCTTCAAATTCACTTGTGACTAATTATGCATTGATGGTCTTGAACACGCCTTCTCCATGAATTAATAAAAATAGAGTTTTACTTTGTGACAGTATTAGAATCAAAATTAAGCTTATCTCCGGTTAAAACAGCCTGGTATTTATAACAGAGTCCAGTTCAATTGTTTGAGATGATCTCGTCTAAAAATATTAATGAAAATATGAGTATAATTCTAAACATAATTGTAGTCTTCATAGCTTTCATGATTTTCTACGAGGATAGCAAATCGTGAAGCTTCCAATTTCTCGTCCGCTGGTCTCGGTCCTCTGCTAAACTAATCCTTTTACCATGATTTTAGGCAGTATTCCTCTCGATTTTGGACATGTGAGTAGGAAAAAATCCATGTGTGGATCATTTCCAAAATACCCATGTGCTTCACTCCTCCACTTCTTCTTCGGAACCTATCAAGTAATGTCAGTAGCTGCAGAAACAGAGATTAGCTATAGAATTGCATGAATTCTATAGCTAAATACAAAATTTATTCAAATAATAAGAAACATTAAAATATAAAAGTGAGATCATTTAAATGCCTTCTAAAACTGAAAATGTTTCAATCAACATTGATTGAGCTTATGGATTATGTCAAAAAGGAAGGAAAATTGGTGAGATAGATGTCAAAAATAGAGACAGTATTGAGGCTCAATAACAAGGCCTCCATGTGACTGAAACCCTCCAATCGCTCAGACAGGCTAGCATCCCAGCAACTGTAGTATTTTTCAAATAGTTTTGTGCTAGTGTCCATGAGATATAAGCCAATGTTTTAGGGCCAGGATCCAGAACTCTACCCAAAACTTAATGAAACAGTTAGAAGTGATAAATAACAAGAAGGCAAGGCATCTAACACAAAACTTGAACAAGGACCTAGCTTGACCCATCCTAGAACCATGACAAGAATTTTTTCAAACACATCATGAGCATGTAATCTACATGTCATAATTACACATTTGAACAAAGGGTTCTCATACTTATCTAATAATCATCAAGGTCATATGCCCTCTCACAATAGTTGTATTATCATATATTAGGTCATACATTCATTAAGAATTCATTTACTAATAAAAACATGATGAGACGAATAACTAAAATCTATCATAAAACTATGGTTATAACTAGCATATAACTGTAATCATCAAAATGATAAAAAAATCGTCAAAGCCACATAATACTAACTAAATTTACTCATGAGATAGAAGGGAAAAATAGCTCCTATTAACATCTGAAAAATCAAATCAAGTCAAGGACTTCCACATACCACCCAACCACAGATTAGGCTGAACCAAATATTTCTTTCATCCAATCACCCCCGTGCCATATTCCAATCATGAATGTGGGACTCACAAAAAAACTGACCATGCTTCTCAGGATTTACCGTATATCCTGCCAAGGGATTCCTAGCCCCAAACAAGAAACATACACTACTAGGATTTACCGCAATCCCACCATATACCGATCCATGGATCACTAGTCCTATACAAGGATGGATGCCTACAAATCTCTCCACCTAAACCGTGAGGAATTTATGCATCTCCGCCCTCAAAATTTACTGTATATCCTTCCATTTACTGGTCAAATATTCCTAGAACCAACGAGGGTACACACAACCAGGACTTGTCGCAACCCCACCTTTATGGGTCAATGGATTCCTAGGCTGTAGGTTTTAAACCTGTACAAAAATTATTTGCAAACGAATTCTTAAAAACAAAAAAATAGAAAATAGAAACAGCATAAAACATAAAATAGATATACACAGGGATTTTCCCCTGGATCCCAAACCAAGACTACCAACTTGATTTTTCATTATATTCCTTTCAATGTTACAAAAAACACACACACACACACAGATGTGTGTGTGTGTGTGTGTGTGTGTGTGTGTGTGTCAAATCATTCATAAATCCCAATCCATTAACCTTGGATTAGAACCTAACCATAGTTCCCTTGAACAGATCTACAAAATACCATGAGAAGAAAACCATCATGCCCAAAACCATGTGCAAACCCATGTACAAAAGCATAGGCGAGTCTGACCACCTAATATAGGGTCCAAAAAAAAAAAATCCTAGGGCACTGCCCTAGACGCCTTGCAAGGGGGCTTCCCCCCACCCCTGCTTTGCCCGATGCAAAAATAGGGAGGAATATAACACACACCCAACATAGGCCTCATGATTTTTCATGAGAACACCTCCCTCAGTTTCGAAACCCTTCGACAATGCATCTCAAAAAAATAAAATAAACCCATCACACCATGGCTATCCATTCATGGAAAGGAAGGTCAAAAACCACTTTCACACATAGAAAATCCCATGAAAATGACAAGAAGCGAACCAAAAAAAAACGTGCATATACCATGCATGCAAAAACTAACAAGGAAATAATTCATGCAACTCAATACCTATAATTAATCCCATTGTGGCAACTTGATCCAACTCTTCCTTTCTTGATCTTTTCTTTCCTTTGCTCTTTAGTCCTCCCTTTGCCTTAGTTTCTCCAATTCTAGAGTGCTCCAAGAATGCCATAAGTGTGCAAGAGCGTGAGAGAGAGAGAGAGAGATCCAAAATTGAACTGGAAATCATTCTGGGAACTATACTCAGAAGCCTTTATATTAATGAGACCTCTATTTTCTTCAATTTCCATTATTTTCCTTCAATTTCCTCCTCACATGAAACATGTGACCTTTCACCTTCCTTTTCTCCTATTTTCCATTATTTTCATAAATAAAATGCCAATTAATACCTCTTTTCCTTTTCATTTCCTTTTCCAATTTCCTTTTCCAATTTCCTTAGCCATAATAAACAAAATGAACACCCATTAGGGTGTTTTTCCCAACATTCAGCTTGGAATACGTGTCTCATGTCCTTGGCCTTAATTTTTATTTAGTAACTTTATTACATGGAACTTTAACTCGGTTTTGTTACATACCCATCCCCCTTAGGGGAACATTGTCCTCGGTGTTCTATGACATCTATGACCAACAATATCACTAAAAAGAAAAACATACTGCCTATGGAGATTTATAACTAAAATCGTTGCAGTATTTACAATGACCACTGCTAAAAACATTACAATCATACCGTACACTAGAGATTTATAACACAAATCATTACAATATTTACAATAACAACCGTACATATATTCTCATGCCCATTTTATTCAACTAGCATATAACCATACTATCTATGGATCTTTATAAATCCATCTTAATAAAGTATTTATAATAATATACACAAATACGCATATGCACATTTTCTCAAAAAGAAAATAAAAGGATACGATTCTTGCATCTGTAACAAGGAAATCTATAGGCACAAACATCCACCCTCGCAAGTAATACTAGGACTCACCTCCTTCCTAGGAAGTCTAGAATCCACTAACAAAGTCAATGTTTGGATCCAATATCCAGCACTATTGTATCCTCAGAGAACAATTACTGACTTATTTTTCCAAGGTGCACTCCTAATGTGGATTTGATTCCATCTAGAAATTATAATGACAAAAAAAAAAAAACATCCCCGACCTCCCATTCTATGCTACATAATCCATCGGGAAATTTGGTCACCCCCTTCCTTGTAGTCACTCACCTTCCAAGTTCCCCGACATCCCCTATCCCGGTCGATCCATCCATTAGAAAGGCTTCCTCACATTAGAATGTCCAAAAACCAAGGCATATCCCTACTTCAAAACCATCATACCACTCATAAAATTCTCATAGAAATAAATGGACACTATTGGGTATTAGTGTACCACAATGGCCCTTCTCCTATAGTTCTTTACCAACATATTGTTGCATTTTCCAATTCCTCATGTTGCTACTAACCTTTGCAATCAGTTTCAACCACCCAAACCAATCATTTCCCATGCTTTCCTATACCAAGAACATAATTTCCATTATATTCAAAATAAATTTAAAAAAAAGTCAAATCATACTTCATTGGTAGCTGGTAAACAAGGTACACTTGCAATCATGTTTACTTCCTGTCACAACAAGACAAAGTAACTATTTGATGAAATCATCATGTATAAACATATCACATATGATTAGATCATAATGAAACCATCTTAATAAAAATTATATATCGCATGTATAATCAAAATTGAAATAAAATACTAATACTTATCCTTCAATCGGTCCTTTTCTTCTACCTTTGTTCTTTTCGTACACACACTAAATCAGTTTCCACACCTGAAGAACACCCAGTGTCATTTCTTCTCCACAATCACGTACACATACACACAATTTACATCATAACACATACATCCACACATGATGTACAACACCACACTATACATGCACCTTCATTCGACATACAACATATACATCTACACCGGGTATACAACACAACACATAGATCTACACCCGATGTAGAACACAACACATACACCTACACCCAATGTACAAAAAAATACATATACATACACATAGTATAACACAACAAATACACATCTGATGATACCATGAATACACAATTCACATGAAAATTACCACATGTACACAATACCACCTATACACAACACCACCTCCATAACGTGTACACAACATCACATGTACACAACAGTTCCTGCACAACATGTACACAACACCACCTGCACAATGTGTACACAACACCACCTGCACAATGTGTACACACCACCACATGTACACAAAGCCACCCGCATGATGTGTACAAAAAAAAACATGTACACAACAACACCTACACAATGTGTACACAACACCACATGTGCAACGTGTACACAACAACACATGTACATATCTTCACTTGCACATTCCGTAAACAACAACACCTACATGACATGTACACAACACCACCTGTAGAACGTGTACACAATACCACATGCAGGAAACACCGAATGTACCACATGTACATAGCACCATGTGAACATAACACCACATGTATGACATGCACACAACACCATATGTACACAACACCACATATACAACATGCACCCACCACCATATGTACACAACACTGCATATACAACATACAAAATGCACCATGTGTACATAGCACCACACATACAACATGTACACAACACTATATGTACACAAGATTGCACGTACAACATCCACACAACACTATATGTACAAAATACCACATATGAAACATGCACTTAGAATTATATATACATAATACCGCATATGCAACATGCACTCATCACTATATGTACATAGTACTGAATATGCAATACATACACAACATTATATGTACACAACACCACATATGCAACATGCAGATAACAATATATGTACACAACACCACATATGCAACATGCAGATAACAATATATGTACACAGTATCGAATATGAAACATGCACACAACACTATATGTACACAATACCACATATGCAACATGCACACAACACCATATATGCAACATGCACAAAACATTAAATGTACACAATACCACATATGAAACATGCAAACAACACCATATATGCAATATGCAAACAACACCATATATGAAACATGAAAACAACACTATATGTACACAATATTTCATATGCTTCGTGTACACAACACCAAAAATGTGCATATAGATACCACATTGTCTCTGCCAAACAACCTTTCCTAGCATTTCTTTCCACTATCCATATGTGTCCTAGCATGTCACACATCGCACTATTTTTATTATGCTGATGTATCCCTCAACATTACCTGCCATAGAATAAACATAGAAATAGTATAATAACACAATGTAATGTTCCAAATCAGGAAAATCCTACAACAATGAGAATATCTCAAGATATCCTAATGTTGGAGACCTAGCAATATGGAAACACGACATTGAAGAAGCAACATCACTCAAATCATATAAATGTGAGAGAAATCCATAGCCATCTCATTAAATAATAGGAGAAACAATAGAATACAAGATCTTGAGGAGAAATGATACTAAAGATAAGCAATGCTCAACCTCAAGAGACTAGTACATGAATCATGACAAAACCACTGCTACACAATGTATACCAAGCTATGACAACGTATTTTTATAGAGAAATTGCATGCTACATATGTCAAATACATGAATATATCAATATATGGCCCAATACAACAATGGGAGTGAAGATATCATCTCCCAAAGGCTACCTCATGTCAATCCTGGAAGGATTGGATCTAGAATACAAAATCTGCAAAATGCCGGAGTTGCTGGGTAGCAACTGCAACTCAGAAATAGAACTGGATGGAGATGGCTGTAGATGATGCCCAAACTAAATAAGCCTCCTCCAATGGATCTTTCAAGTGAAAGGTTGATCCCTTCACCAAATATCTCACCCTCTAATAATCTGCAAGAGCCCCACTGCAAATGCTCCACTCAAAATAACGCAATCACTAGATGGAATTGTGTTGTAGGGCTAGGGAATGATTTGGCCTTGATGCCAAACTCTTCAATAAGCTCTGAAATGCCCCCAATCTGATCTCCCAAAGAGAAGTGAGACTCCTCCTCTGAAAAATAGCTGATGGAGGTGGTGTAGTGAACCCTCACTGCAACACCCAGCAACACAGTATTATTCTGCTACAGAAATAACGCTGTCTTGATGGAGGATTCTTGGCCTCAAGCCTAGATTTGAGGAAAATGAAGAACAATCCCTCAAGAGGCCTCTCAAGAAGGAGAAGGAATCCTAAATATGAATTCCTCCCAGAAACTCTTGCTAAACAGCAAAGAATGAACAATTGTCTGAATAGACACTGAGATGAATAATACAAGCACGAGAAACAATGGTTGCCTTGCCCTCCTTTTTAGCAAGTGAAAGCTCTTTCTCCATGGGCCCCATCCATTAGGGTTTCCTCCACCAAATATCTTCTTCCTCGTTCATACTGCGCTATCTTCCAAAGTAAGCCACTCGTCCTATGGCAGCGCTGTTGACTTGGTCAAACTTGACCTTGTCCACTTGCAAATAACCCTGTTCACACATGAGGGTGTGTAAACCAGCTCCAAAGATGATACCCTTTCATACTATGAGGGATTTTCTTTATAATTTCATTATGCATGGGTCTCCTTGCCCATTTATTCTCTTCCTAGGTGAAATTAGCAAAAATTAATGTTCCAATTATCTGCATGAAAATTTTGGAACATTGTAGTCCTCCCCTCTCAAATATTGCTTGTCCTCAAGCAAGTGAAAGGATAGACTGGAAAAACTCCTCTCAAGGCATGGATTCTATGAAGTGTTGAGGAATATCTTCCTCATGTGGATCCTCCATCCCCCAAGCAATCAACCATGCAAAATGAGTTACCTCCCAACAAGGTAACTCCTGAAAGTCTTCTTCCACATCTGGCTCCAACAATGTAGGTGGGCTGAAAATTTGATCATGGTAGACTAAGTAGCCTACCCCACGCTTTCCTCCTCTCCACTTAGGATAATTGTAGAGTGTATGCTGATCTTGGGCTGTAATGACAATGCCCTCAAATGGCAAGATGGAGATTAGACCTCTAAGGATCTCTCCTCCAATGTTATGAAACATGTTGGCCCAAATCATCTCACATGTGATGATTTGGAAGTCATCATCATATGGAATCACATTCCCCATATGGCTCACCTCATAAGGAAACAAGTGAGCTGCCGTAGTGGCCATATCATCTCCCATGCTCCCTCTAGAGCATGTAGTGCAAAGTGTGTGGGAGTTTCCTCCCTCCAAGGACTCATCCACCCAATGTGCCTCTCCTACAATCATGCTCCCAAGAAAGGATTTAGCAATATGACCCAAGGGAACCATAAAGAGAATCATGCTGGCTACCATGTGAAGTAAAGGAGAAGGAAAATGGTCCCTCAAGTGTAGCCAATGCAGTTTGACTCTCCACTGCCATAGAAAATAAAATCATGGGTGGCCTCCCCACCATTTTCTTGTTGCCCCAATCTCCTGGAGAAAGTGAATGATGTCATGTGCAATGTGAGTATGTTATCCATAAGAAATTCACTCCCCATATCCACTTAGGGAGTGATCATCCATAATGGCCTTATGTAGACCATCAAATCTAGAAGGAAGAATAATCCTTCTTTGAGAAAACACTTGCACATATATGGTTAAGAGATGCATATATATAGACAAATCATCATGCAAATCAAAAATACTCTCACCATATGTTTTTCTCATAAAAATGGAGTGGCTCATAGACGAGTCTCCCCTCATCCTCAAAGGGAAAAGAGTTGATTGTGCAAACTCCTCCATCTCCTCATGATCCATGGAGTGCCTCCTCAAGTTCTTCAAGTGGTTCCTCCCACAAGAAGACAAGAAATGTAATTTGGAATTCATGGTTGGCCCATGGTTCCTCCTAAAATGTACAACATGTATAGTAGGGAGAATCATGCTCCCAATGGGCATCTTCAGTCTCAAGCCTACTCTCCAATCAAAGCTCCCCATGAACATAGTGATACCAGCAATACATGGAAGCAAGAACCAATAGAGACAAGTTGTCACATGACAACCAGAAAGTGGATCAAGGTCCCATACAAGGAACCAGCGCAGTGCATCCCTTGCCTACATCAAATAAATAAAAAAAAGTGTTCTTCCAGCCACTTTTTTGCTGCCACAATCATTTTACAAGATATATACATGGAAGTACAAAAAGGTTTCAATGGTACACACCAAAAGTCATGTGGCTTTCCCCACAAACCACCGATGAGATAGCCAATCTCAATGCTACAAATGGCTTCAAGTACATCATAATACAATATGCAAGAAGGAATAGTCCTCCTTGGTACAATATGCTGCTTATACAAAGACAAGAAGTAAAAAACATAAGGTGAAATTATAAATTCTCCATCATGCACTTGAAGGCTTGAGCTGAAATGGTTCAACTAAAAATGCTCCCTTACTCTCAATGAGTAGGAAGGTGGCTGTGACATCCTTTCCACCATCATCTGGCCTCTGCATCTCTCCATATGCTAATGTATTTCATGCTAGATTCCCTCCCCAGCGAACTCCTCTATCAAATGGAAATATGCATCAAAGTGCATAGAAGAGAAGTCCTCATGTGTTGCATGTAACAATTCCTCCTTGAGACTAGAAGCTCTAGTCAAGAAGACTCTGCCATGTAAATAGATGACCACATCATCCACCATGTATCTGTCATCTCCATCCAGGTCATCAAGAATCATGCATGCACCAAGATCCTTGGATTACTCTACCAAGAGTTGAGATCTCCAATAAGGATCAATCCTCCTAAGAGACAGCGCTGGTGATCTGGCATGTGAAGCTCTCCTCATGTTGTTGCCTACTACTTTGACATCCCCCATGCCAAATTCCTCCTCCAAACTCTTCACCTCTCCAAAATCCAAGAGTGGTGAACCCAAAGACAAGATATCTCTCATCAACTGTAGATATGGTGGCCTCTTGGGTGGAATGTCTCCATGAAGTGAGACATCAATGTCAAGAGTAGACTGCATAGATGGTTGGGCAACCTTGCCCCTACTTTTACAGCACAAATAAGTCTGCTTCTTCCTTACATTGGCTCTCTGAAATAGAGAAGGGTGTGTGCTTCTCATCAAGTGATGTTGCTCTTCCTCCCTACCTCCTCCTTCCAACTGTAATTCTACACAATCGTGTTGCTCATTGACTGTGCTTGGACCTCTATGTATGAAATCTTGGGGAACTTCTTGTAAGGATACAAGAATCCCTCCTGTTGGAGCATGTGCTCCTATTTCTCTCTGCATGAGGCACTGGATGTGCTCTAGATGTGACAGCGTTGTTGCACTCATCTCCCTCAATATGTATGGGAAACATCTCAACAGTTGGATCCTCCTGTGAAAAGGAGATCCCCATGCCCTCTTGTTCAAGACTATGAACTGGAGGTCTTGATTCCAGCAATGTGTAATGCAATATATCAGCTCCTCCCATGGTTTTCTGAAGTGGATTTTCCTCCATCACATGCAAGGGTTTTTTTTTCTCAAGTTTTCCTTGCTCATGTGTCTTAGGAAGTTTTTCACCAAACCTTCCTATCAAAGTCTCTATGAATCTTGCATAAGATGAAGTGTTTGCATTTTTTAAAGAAAAAGATTAAAAAATGCACCATGCATGAGCCTTACCTCTAAAATGCAACGCTGCAACTCTGATAGCTTCACCCTCTGAAATATGGTGCAGCTGCAAATAGGAATATAGCTCATTTACCCAGCCTCCAGCTGAACATGTAGGTGATCCAGTAAAAGTAGATAGAATAAATATACCTACATCCTGCTGCTTGCTCTTCTCCAACTGGATCTTGCAAAACTCCGTGAAATTAGTATGATCTCTAAACCTCTCAGTTTTAGATTCATACTCCTACAAAAAATCACTAAGAGTTCTCCTCTTAGGCTTTCTTCCTCCTCCTATCCATCTCAAGATAGTTTTGGGCACTTGACTGCGTTGTGCATCATGGTTTGTAGCTACATGCTCACACTCACCATGTGAAAATCTAGATTCAGCTCTAGATTCAACCTCTTTTGGAGATCCCATTTTTAGTATGAATCCTTTGTCGAAGTGTACGAAAAAGGACCACTTTAGCTACGCATAACTAATAGCCCTAACAACAAAAGTGGCTGCCAATATCTTCAGATCTGCGATTAGTTAGACAAGAAAAGAGCTGCAAAACACCAGATCTATGCATGGAAAGACATTAAGCAGTAAAAATAAGGGTTTGCTCTATATACCAATAGACAAGACAAGAACAATTTTTGAAAGAATTTTTGTATTAATCGGGCACCTGGGAGGAAAACAAGAAGGCGTATCCAATTCTCCTCAGTGGGATGGGTTCTTGGAAGTCCTCGGCACTTCAGATCTAAAATCTCTCTCTCTTGTTGGTGTAGAAAACCCACACAAAGAATGGAACTCAAAGGGAGCTCACACAGCAAATGGCAGAAAATGGTGACCAAGTGTATAGATCCAGAGTGATCTAATAGGCAACAAAGGTGAAGAATGGTAGGAAAAACCCTCCTATTTATAACAAAATATTGGGTCATTCTAGATCTTGGTGCATGGGTTAACCAGATCTAGATCCACTTTTTATGGAATATTTTATTATATTTGTTGGAGGAAAAAGGTATTTGACTTGGGTCAAATCCCTTAATTTGTCAAAAATAAATAAATAAATGATTTATTTATCTTTTTAAGGAAGCGGTTAGAGGATAATCAAATAAATAATGATTTATTTAATTACTTAAGGAAGTGGTTGAAAGATAATTAAATAAATAATGATTTATTTAATTATTTATGGGTGATTTGGTCATATTTAACAAGGAATATCATCTAAAAAAGGTTTAAATGATTATTCCTAGAAAATAATAAGATAAATAAAGTTTTATCTAATTAATTTCTTTTATTTTGGGTTAAACATGACTGGGAATAATAATTAAATTATGGTTTAATTAATTATTCCATGAGGAAAATCAAACAAATATAGGTTTGTTTAATATTTCCTTTTGGGGTTTTCTGTTTTAACATAGTGAAGGCAATTTTACTTAGGGTAAAATTGGTCTTACATGGTGTACTTTGGTCCATCTAATGATAATAGGTTAGATGACCAAAAAAAATGGTGTAACAGATTGCCCCCTAGCGTGCGAGTGTCAGGAGCAAATCGTATGACCGAAGTACGTTGTAAGAACTCAATCACTAGACAACAAAAGGGAAGTCAGAGAGAGAAATGCAAGGTAGATAGTGTGCTGAAGAACTAGACCCGGAGGAGACGAGACTCGCAGGTGCAACAAGTCTCTTTTTATGAGAGGGTACCTGTGCTGAAGGCGGCGGGGGAGGCATACCTATGCCCGCCGAGACAAAGTACAAAAGAATAGTGTGTCCATTAAACAAGGGACCGAACCATAAAGTACAGCTGGCATAATCATGAGCCAGATAAAAATACAATGAGGAATCCCATATACATGCCGTGCCTGGGATAACAGCCAGGACTTGTACAATAATATCTGAGTACATGAGATACAAATACAACCCAAATGCCCCCTGTAAATGGGGAAGGGCTCACAAAATCTGACTGATACATGCAAGTCGAAGAGGTGCTGCAAGTGGCTATGGCCAACATCATCAAATATCTGGAGCTGCATCGAAGGCTGCAAAGAAGAGGTCATCCGGGCATGTGGGGGGCTACCTGCAGGGCCACCCCCTCATGAGGGTTGAAACATCTCACACACACCCGGGAATCATCAAGAGATGCTGCTGGATCACTGGACCATCAAGTATACGAATCTCGATCATGCTGAAGGAGCGGGAGAAACAATCAAGCTAAAAGGAAAGGAGATATCCCTTTGCCTGATCCGAGGCACCGAACAAGAATGGAAGCTGGAACCAAGGTACACTGCCCTCTAGACCTGTCTTCTGGAATAAATGCGCTGATGTCGACAGAAGGAGGTCCGCCATAGTTGAGGCAATGAGAGACCCTCAACTAAGGCACGAGAGAAAAGAGTAGAGCGACGGACAGACTGACACTAATGATGATAGTGAAGTGGAAAGGACTGAGTAGCTAATGGACGACTTCTCTTGCTAGAGCATAAAGGACATGAATGACATGGCAGCGACTGACACAACATCATCAGGGATGGGGGACAGTGAAACTGAAGGTCATAATGTGCAACACAAGAGGGAGACCAATCAATGATGGATGGAGGGCTATAGTGGGGTACAAAGGGACTCGTCATAGACTCCATGGAGGGAATGATGACTCAACTTGGATGCTCTAAACAAGGGTGACTCGATGGTGCTGCCACACAGTAAAGGCCCCAATGGGGGAACCGTGGAAACATGAGCACATGATGGGAACTCATGACGAAAATCGACACGAACAAGGACAAGTAAGGGGGCAAGATGGTGCCCCAAGTACAAGTGTCGTAAGTGAGGAAATTCGATTTTTAGGAGGGGTAAAGTGACCCTTCTTGGACAAAATGTGTCCTGGTGGAGTGTCAGATCTCAAAAAACTAACAGATACCCATTTGAGGGTTCAGTGAGAGCTTTCCAACGGTGCAGACGGTTCGTCAAGCGGGGCTACGGTGTGGTCACATCAGTCGAAAGAAGAAACATGGGTTCTCTTTTAATAAGGCAGTTTTCCCTCCAAAATCACTCATTTGCTATTGTTGCTGTGGTGAATGTAGAGAGGAGACAAGGCCCTAAATCTTGCGGCGAACGTAGCGGACAAACCGACCATTGGAATCGCGATCCGTCAGTTGCAGGTAAGAGGTCTAACTTTTCTCTTGCATTTTGATGGATTACATTGTCAGTTTAGGGCCCAGAAATCCAGGAACAGCCCCTCCTTCATCTCTACGGTCGGGTCGCACTTTTTGGGGCAAAAAGTGCGACCTAGGACGCAGGTATCAGGGCAAAAAGTGCGACCTGGTCCAGAAAAGAGCAGAAAAATGCGACCTGGGAGATGAGGGGGTTTTGGTGCTGTTTTATGGCTGGAAGTTGGGTTTTGGTGGTTGGTTATGGTTTTCCCGATCTGTATGCTGACAAAAATGATGTGTTTGTGCAGGTATGGCAGAGTTACGGGTCAATTGGAGAGAGAGAGATCTGGGGACACTACGGACAGAGATCCAGGCGGATCAGGGCATCCGCCGTGTATTGGCCAGATTTGGGGTTCTCAAGTTCTTGGAGAACCCTTTGATGAGAACAAGGGAACCGTTACTAGCCCGGATTATCAGTTACTGGGATCCAGATCAGGAGATCTTTGTAGTGCAGGGGCATAGGATCGAGCTGACGGTCCAGGACGTGTACTTCCTGACTGGTCTCCTACCACTGGGGATGGTGGGAAACACACAGCCAGTGTTGCCGCGGGGGCGGCATATCATGGAGTTCATGGAACGCCATTGTCGACCGGGTCTCCAAGTCAAGGGGACTCGAATACCGATCAGGGATCTAGAGAGGCTAGAAACCCGTGCAGTGGCCGCAGCTGTGCTGCGAATCCTGGGCATCCAGGCGTTCCATAACATCACTGGGGGGTAGATGATGATAGTGGAAAGTGTGTTGGGAGGGACCTACTATGGGTGGGCCCAGATGTTGTTGGTGTCGCTAAAGCGACAGTTGTCACTATGCAGGCGGCAGGTGAACCATGATTGCTCATATGGGACTTTGTTGTGCGCCTTATTCTTTGAGAAGATCCCAACCTTGAGGCCCCATGTACAGCTTCCAGATGGGGGCCCGAGAGAGCCCAGGATGCGCCGTTGGGGACGGCTACTGTGCAGAGGAGGAGGAGGGGCGGTCGGGCGAGTGTTTCGACTGGAGTTTTTTGCCCATTGGGATCAGATGCCCTTGTACATAGACGACTATCCCTATAGTGGGATGAGCTACTGTGGAGATCCGGATCTGCCACTTCCGCCTGGTCGAGTCTGGGGGCCTGATGGTAAGTGACAGATTGCTATTCTTGTGTGGGCATGTTAAAGTTTTTGAATAGTAATTGATGGTATTGATTCATGTACTTTTGGTATGCATATATAGCACCGGTAAAACCGGCCGGATATATGGGACGACCGGCAGCGTCTGGAGCTACAGGTCCAAGTGGGTCGAGAGCGGCGCAAAATGAGGATGCAGCCGCCCTGCTGGAGGACATCCGCCATAGATGCGAAAGGTTGTTGACCGGAGTATCGGAGCACGGGTGGTAGGACTTAGACGACCAGTTCATAGAGCCATGTGTTGGTCTACCCTCGGAGTGGCGAGGTGTCATGCGGCGCATGGCGATGGCCGGTCAGGCTATGCGCGATCTACATGCTGCAGGGGCAGAGCCATTGTCCCGGGAGCCTCCAGATAGTTATTAGGGGTAGGGGCATGTGGTGCCCCCTATGATGTATGTAGGAGCAGGTGGTGCCCCCAGTTTTGGGTTTTTGTTTGTAACATGCTATGGGCATGTCGTATGTATCAGAGTAGATGGACTCGAAACACATGTTTTGCGACACATATTATGGATATGCATCTTTTTTTAATGGTTATTGAATGTTATTGTCTTGTATGAAATGTGTGTGATAAATGCCAATCTAGAACATGGTTTGCAATACTATCTACGTAGTGATTCTGTTCTCGAGGTACATGGTTGAAAGTTATGGTATCAAATGCACGTATCAAGATTTTCACTCGTAAATAGCGTCTAAACATCACAGGGTTATGCACACGATAAACACCATTTAGTTGCATTACAAGAAGTAGGGAATCCAAACGAACGTGCAGATGGAGGATGCGATGAAAGAGGGCATCGGCTAAGAGACCACGCACTGCAACATATTCGGCCTGATTATTGGTGGCAGAACCAATGCATACCCCATTAGAAAGAACAAGGGCATGCAAGGGGGTGAAGATGGCCCAACCTGCCGAGGCTAGATTCCTGGAGTAGCGACTTGCACCATCGGCGTAACCGATAAAGGGTGTGGACGGGGGGTCCTGCAGAATGGTGTGACAAGACAATAAATGAGGGGAGGAAAGGTAATGACGGCAACGTGAGTGCACAGAAGTCATCGGGCGGCAACCGTAGGGGGGAGTGCAAGGGGCGGGATGACCAAGACTCATACAGGGTGGTATATGAGGGCTATCGGAAGCATGGTGAGGACTCGGGCTGCGGAGGTCAACAGAGACACTGGTGGAGTGATCTCGCGTATGAGGAGGAAAAGGGTGGTCAAGGGACACAACAGGGGAGGATGCAGATGGGCTAGGCTTCGAGTGTCTCGCCGAGGAGGATAGGTAAAGAATGGTTACAGTAGACTCCGTCATCTGAACATCAGGGGGGGAATGTCGATGGGAGCGGGGGGATCCTCAGGCTGACCTGAAGCGTACTGCGCGAGGATAGGAGAGGCGGATTGATTTTTTTCAACCTCATACTCTCGGATTACCTCTAAAGAGGCGCGGTAGTGCGTCAGGTGAGGAAAATGGTGGGAGTAATGGCCATGAACGCCGCACAAAGCACAGGGCTTGTTGGTGCGGAGAGTCTTGGGGTTCTTGGTTACGGACGAAGAAGGAATGGGGGCTTCAGGGACCGTAGACTCGGGGAACACGACTTTAACCATGGGCTGAATACGGGGCAACTCGGGACAAGCATGGGTGGCATGACCGGTGACATCACATAAAGCGCAAGGCTTCGCGGGTGGCGGAGGGACCGGGTCAGTCATGGTAGTCTTGTCTTTGGGTGCCCCCTTTCGGGCTTTGCCTTTCTTCCCGGGTGCCGTCACGACAGGAGAAGGGTCCTGCGGAGGTGCTGGGGGCACAGAGGCAACGGAGGAAGCTAGGGGGACCGGTTGAACCGGTGTCAAATCCATATAGGGCTTGGGATGACCAGAAGGGGTGGCGGCTGGGGGATCAAGGTACCAGACCGGTATGCCCAAGGTCAAGTTAGGGAGAGAGAGGGTGGCCATGAAGGGGACAGAATATACTCCGTGAGGGGGAGCTAGGAAAGGGATCTACCCAGCAGGGTAGTGACCAGGAGGGACGGCTTCGAGATGGTTAAGGCCAGGAGGAACTAATCCAGGAGGATAGAGGGGTTCAGGGATACCAGCTGGAGGGGTAGGGCCAGAAGGAGGGGGTCTGGCTGGCTGAGATGAATGGCTAGGAGCGGGTTGCAGAGGGCAAGGAGGGGGTTGCTGACTAGCCGAGGCAGGCCGCTTATGGGCAACCTGAGACGATTGCATCATGCAAACATTCGATGAGCTGGGATCGGTGATAGGGGGGGGGGGAGGTTAGGGAAAGTTCCAAGCAGGGAGGAATCTTTGTAAACGCCGGGGGAGACACTGGTCAAGGAATCAACATTTTGCTTATTGGCTACAGAAGAGATAGTCGTCTCAGGGGAGGTTTGAGATTTTGGCTCATGATATGTCAACTGGTCAATGGTGACTATCTTTCAATTATGGGGGAAAGACATCTTGCGAAAGACCGCGGATGGGACAGCAGACATAGCATAGGTGTAGCTTCGCCCCAATATAATGTTGTAATCTAGCGGGGCGTCGATGACTTCAACGTCAACGCAAACAGTCTTACCGGCGAGGGTGATAGGACAATTACGAAGTAGGCCAATGGGCTGGGAGGCATGACTGTCCCACGCTCGAAGGGTGATCGTGGAAGGGGCCAGCTCAGGAGATCTGAGTTGCTTCCAAACCAAAGCGGACATCACGCATGTGGATGCCCCCTCGTCAATTATACACCGGGACACGTTGGCGTTCTGGATTTTGACTGGGATTTGGAAGGCGACGGAAGGAGGAAGGGGAGGATGGTCCGACTAAGTGGCGTCGAAAACAATCATTTGGTCATCATCAGGATCTACAGCGCCCACGGCAGATAATAGAGCCTTCTTTTGGGAAGGGCACGACTGGAGGAGTTCCAGCGTGGAAATGGCAGCAGGAGACTGTGCCAGATCATCTACTATGCTATACGAATGAGCAGCTCGACCAGAAGCAGCATTTCGACGTAATGGTCCTTTAGGAATCTTGGTATGGACCTCAACTTTGGGTTGAGGGATATGTAAGGGACCACTGGATGTCGAAAGAGGCTCTGTAGAACCTGAAGAGGGAGGCTCGGAGGCAGACTAAGCAAGAGGCTTGGGGTACTGACGAGACCGAGTTTGAAGGTGAAGATCGACGAATGGGTTAGGATCGGAGTGCATCATAAGGATCTGGTAATCGGAGGAACCAGAAATGGAAGGGGGGGTGGCTACCTGGCTGTCTGGCGGTTGGGTAGCAACGAATCCTTGCTGAGGGAAAGGATCAGTAAACATAGCTGGCTGGGTAGAGGCAACATTAGGAGGAGCATGAGGGGAGGCGTGCTGTCCGCGCAATGTGGCTTGAGACTCCCACATCTGCCGCATCTGGGGTAATAGGGGACAATCGTGGGTGTAATGACCATAAACACCGCAACACGAACAAGGCTTACTTGTGCGAAGCGGCCTGTCCGGCTTGGGTTGAGTGCCCTGTTGCGGGTTGGCAGTGTTAGGGTCCACACCAGAATTGGGTCCTCGGGTACCAGGGGCAGATTGGTTTTGGTTGCCTCTCCGCCTTCTTTGAGAAGAAGGGGGATTAGTCGCGCCCTGCTGTGCAAATACTTGCCCTGGAGGGGGCTGTAGGTGCTGTTACTGGGGTTGAGGAGGCAAGGGAGGAGGAAGCGCATATGCTGGAGGAGCTAGCGCACCAGGCTGCGGATAAGGGTAATGGGTAGGTTGGGCAACATTGAGGTAAGCAGGAGGAGGAGGCATGCCGTATCCTGGATACATGCTACCGGGAGGGGGAAGAGTGCTGGAGGAGTTGGCCCCTCCCTGAGGGAGACCATAGCCCATAGGAGGTTGGGCGTATGGATGGGAAAGGGCTCCAACGATACCGTCGGCGGAATGAGATGCCCCCGGGGCGTTAGCACCACCGGGCCTGGGGAGGTCAGGAAGAACGGTATAAACATAACCAGATTGAGCGTAGATCAGGTCATATTTCAAGGCTATTTGGAGGGCGGCTTCTTCAATTTGAGGAAAATGAGAGGCGACATCTTTGCCGATGGGAGCGGGAAGGGTGCGAAGGAACCAGTCCATGTAAACCCGATCTTCGAAGGGAGGGGCTCGACATAAGCTCCGTCTTCGTCGCCATTCCTGAACATGGGCGGAAAGGCGTGTTGAAGAGGATTGCTTAAAGGAAGTCAAGAGCTCCATGCCAGTATCGTATCGGAGAGGGAGCTGGAAGTACGACAAAAAGGCTTGGGCAAGAGTCTCAAAGGTGGTATGGGTAGAGGTGGCTTGTTCAACATACCATTTAGAAGCTTCGCCGGTAAGCGTGCGTTGGAACAAACGAAGACGAATGGAGTCATCGGTAATGGAATTGGAGGAACACCACATGTGGAAAGATCGGACATGATTGGTTGGATCTTCTCCATTAAGGCCCTCAAACTTAGGGATGTCGGAGGGGAGCTTGGTTGGCATAGTGGGCCAGTTAGCATTGTGGTGAATGGGGTCATTGATCAACTGATGGAAATCGGGGAGGCTGAGGCCTGCAATGTACGGCAGCACAGGGGTGGCCGGGGTAGTTCCTGTGGTGGTTCCGCTAGTAGTAGGGCCGGCATTAGGGCCGGGAGAACCACTAGCGTTAGGCCCTGGACCAGACATAGTGAAGGTGACAGGGGGAGAACCAGGAGGAGAAGGAGAACCCGATGGATCAGGAGAGGAGTCAGAGTGCAGACTCGAAGGAGGACTGGCTCGACGACGGCGGGGCGGAGCAGGTCGATCAACCGGAGACTAAGGATGAAGGCCAAGAAGTCTCCAGGAAAGGCGCCTTGGGGGCGCAATGATGACAGGAAGAAGGAAACCGACAGGGGCAGAAAGGGACATAATCAACTAAGGTAAAGGGCATAAAAGGTGCAGTGACGATTGATTTTAGAGTCTTTGCCAGGCGGTGTTAACCAGGTGCTTCTTTGCTTAGGGTCAGTGTGTGGCATGCGTTAATTTTAATTTTTAAACCCTTTCCGTTTTGAGAGCAAGAAAAAAAAGTGTGCTGCGTAGCTGAAAATAAACCTACAGAGAACAGTATATAATGCTGAAATAACAGAAAAATAACAGCTACTTGTGCATCTATCTAACCCAAGAAGGTGGGTCTCTCAAAACTAATCTGAAAAGAAAGGGAAAAATCTATGTAAAACACACGGAAAAGGGGCCAATAGATCTAAGGTCAAAAGGGACAGGGATCTAAAGGATAAAGCTGCTGAAAAGAGGTGCAGGTCACAGCCGAGAGACAGAGGCAAGGTGGCTGGAAAAAGGAAGGAAATCAGCAAAAACCGAAGGGGGCAAGGCGGAGGCCTTTAAAGGAGGTCCAAACAAAACGACAGGAGGTGAATTGAAAGGAAGAAAGGCTGATTTCAAAGGATCTGAAAGGGAGGTAACAGATCTGGAAAAAGGGAGGCTGAAGCTTTGAAAAACAGACGGCTGAAACAGCTAAAACTCTTCCACAAAAAGTGGAGGGTACTAAAGCCCTAGGGGACTAGGTTCCCACTTAGATGAGTAAAAACAGATTAGAACTTGGTCAAGGTGGGCTGAGACAGAGGTTGGAAGACCCTGACAGAAGCTGCAGCAAAACCCAGAAAAATTGCAGAAAAATCACTGAAAAAATGGCAGGTCGCAGTTTCTGACCTGATTTCAGTGCAGGTCGCAGGAAATAGGCTAAAAAGTGCGACCTGGAGGTCCAGGTCGCAGGTTTAGGGCCAAAAAGTGCGACCCCCCGTTCCGGTTGTCTCGGCGCCAGATTTTCAGAAAAGTTGCCGTCTCAGTTGCGGCTGGTGTCGCTTACCTGCGCAATAGGGCCAGAAACACATGGAAGTTAGAAATTTTGATGTTTTAGGGTTTTATGTGAGAAAAACACCATAAAAATAGGAAAAATAAATAGCTGAAAAGAAACCCTAGGGTCTGAAGTAGCTGGATATGCGGGAATATGAAAAACGACAGCGGTCGTAAGTTAAAACCCGTGTGGAGTCGCCATTTGTTAGTATGAATCCTTTGTCGAAGTGTACAAAAAAGGACCACTTTAGCTACGCATAACTAATAGCCCTAACAACAGAAGTGGCTGCCAATATCTTCAGATCTGCAATTAGTTAGACAAGAAAATAGCTGCAAAACACCAGATCTATGTATGGAAAGACATTAAGTAGTAAAAATAAGGATTTGCTCCATATACCAATAGACAAGACAAGAAAAATTTTTGAAATAATTTTTGTATTAAATGGGGCACCTGTGAGGAAAACCAGAAGGAGTATCCAATTCCCCTCAGTGGGATGGGTTCTTGGAAGTCCTCAGCACTTCAGATCTAAGATTTCTCTCTCTAGTTGATGTAGAAAACCCAATGCAAAGAGTAGAGCTCAATGGGAGCAAATGATGGAGATATGTGACCAAGTGTATAGATCCAGAGTGATCTAATAGGCAACAAAAAGTGAAGAATGGTATGAAAAAACCCTCCTATTTATAACAAAATATTGGGTCATTCTAGATCTTGGTGCATGGGTTAACCAGATCTAGATCCACTTTTTATGGAATATTTTATTATATGTGTTGGAGGGAAAAGGTATTTGACTTGGGTCAAATCCCTTAATTTGTCAAAAATAAATAAATAAATGATTTATTTATCTTTTTAAGGAAGCGGTTAGAGGATAATCAAATAAATAATGATTTATTTAATTATTTAAGGAAGTGGTTGAAAGATAATTAAATAAATAATGATTTATTTAATTATTTATGGGTGATTTGGTCATATTTAACAAGGAATATCATCTGAAAAAGGTTTAAATGATTATTCCTAGAAAATAATAAGATAAATAAAGGTTTATCTAATTAATTTCTTTGATTTTGGGTTAAACATGACTAGGAATAATAATTAAATTATGGTTTAATTAATTATTCCATGAGGAAAATCAAACAAGTATGGGTTTGTTTAATATTTCCTTTTGGGGTTTCTTGTTTTAACATAGTGAAAGCAGTTTTACTTAGCGTAAAACTGGTCTTACATGGTGTACTTGGGTCCATCTAATGATAATAGGTTAGATGACCAAAAAATGGTGTAACACCCATCTCCAATCTCATTTTCTTCAACTCTCCTTCAAAGCTCTGCATAGATTTTGGAAGAATCTTGGTAAGCTTTTCTTCCTTTCTTCTTTCACATACTGAATCTTTCTGGCTTCTGTCCATCTCTCCTTCCACTGATAGATAGATCTCATAGGCTGAGCCAGAGATCATGCTCTGATACCACTATAATGTTCCAAATCAGGAAAATACTACAACAATGAGAATATCTCAAGATATCTTAATGTTGGAGACCCAGCAATATGCAAACACAACATTGAAGCAGCAGCATCACTCAACTCATATAAATGTGAGAGAAATCCATAGCCATCTCATTAAATAATATCAGCAACAATAGAATACAAGATCTTGAGGAGAAATGATACTCAAGATAAGCAATGCTTAACCTCAAAAGACTAGTACATGAATCATGACAAAACCACTGCTACACATTGTATACCAAGCTATGACAGTGCAGTTTTATAGAGAAAATTCATGCTACATATGTTGAATACATGAATTTATCAATATAAGGCCCAATACAACAATGTGAGTGAATATCTCATCTCCCAAAGGCTACCTCATGTCAATCCTGGAAGGATTGGCTCTAGAATACAAAATCTGCAAAATTTCGAAGTTGCTGGGTAGCAGCTGCAACTCAAAAATAGAACTGGATGGAGATGGTTATAGATGATGCCCAAACTGAATAAGCCTCCTCCAATGGATCTTTCAAGTGAAAGGTTGATCCCTTCACCAAAGATCTCACCCTCTAACAATCTACAAGAGCCCCACTGCAAATGCTCCACTCAAAATAATGCAGTCACTGGATGGAACTGCATTGTAGGGCTAGGGAATGAGTTGGCCTTGATGCAAAAGTCTGAAATAAGATTTGAAATGCCTCCAATCTAATCTCCCAAAGAAAAGTGAAACTCCTCCTCTGAAAAATAGCTAATGGAGGTGGTGTAGTGAACCCTCACTGCAACACCCAGCAACACAGTATTATCCTGCTGTAGAAATAGCGCTGTCTTGATGAAGAATGCTTGGCCTCAAGCCTAGATGTGAGGAAAATGAAGAACAATCCCTCAAGAGGCCTCTCAAGAAGGAGAAGGAATCCTAAACAGGAATTCCTCGTAGAAACTCTTGCTAAACAACAAAGAATGCACAATCGTCTGAATATACACTGAGATGGATAATACAAGTATGAGAAACAATGGTTGCCTTACCCTCCTTTTAAACAAGTGAAAGCTCTTTCTCCATGGGCCCCATCCATTAGGGTTTCCTACACCAAATATCCTCTTCCTCATTCATACTGTGTTGTCTTCTAAAGTAAGCCACTCCTCCTATGGCAGCGTTGTTGACTTGGTCAAACTTGACCTTGTCCACTTGCAAATAATCCTGTTCACACATGAGGGTGTGAAAACCAGCTCCAAAGATGATCCCCCTTCATACTATGAGGGATTTTATTGAAAATTTCATTATGCATGGGTCTCCTTACCCATTTATTCTCCCCCTAGGTGAAATTAGAAAAAATTAATGTTCCAATTATCTGCATGAAAAGTTTGGAACATTACACACAATATCAATTCATATCCATGTGATATTGACCTCATATATCTATGAGGACTACTCTTCCCAATCGATTCCTCATAAGACCAGGAACCTCTTCATGCCACTCACTTGCATAAGAAATCATTCCTCCAAAAGAATGATCCCTAAAAACCTTATCAGACAACAACATAATGAAATACATATAATAATATAGACATTATCATAAAACAATCATGATCTCTGACGACCCTGTCAGACAATGACATACACACACACACTAGCACAAAAAAATCATGATCCCTGATGACCCTGTTTGACAACAAAATACATACATACATATACATATATATATATATATATATATATATATATATATATATATATATATATATATATATATATATATAGATATACATCAACATAATCCTAAACACAATATAATTACCATATACCATAACGTCAACGTTAAGATAACTCCCTTTATCCGTCCACAACATTCAAAAAATTGAAAACAATAGTTCCCAACATAGCCAAGGCATATGACATGTCAAATCCACTTACTTTACCTTTCATGTTACCTTTCTCATGGCTATTGTATCACCTTCTAGTTACCCCAATGGACCCTACCAATCCAATTGGTTTCCATATTCCTACCTTCAGCTACCATTACTCATGCGTCAAGCTTAATTCTGGTCTTCCATTACCTATTGAGTTTCATCCAGATCTCCTCGTTCTCCATTAAATTTCTCTTTCCCCAACTAACTCCAAATACCTTCAAATCACAAAAATGCAAGAGCCAAAAACAACCAATAAGAAAATCATGAAAAATAAATAAAAACATGACACCACAAACAAAGTGTCATGACATAAATGAAACTACAAATTAGGTTCAAACATATCACAAATATTGAAAGCAAAAAATTTGAAAATTCTACTGAAGTGTATTGGTTTATTTCCTCCTACTTGATTTAATTTTTACAAGTTATTTCCAGAAATTAGATTCAGAAAATACTGAAAAATAAACACAACTACAACCTACACATGCAAATCATTTAGTGAATAATTCACTCATGCAAAAAAGTGACACGTGGATTTTGGACAGAAGTCCTCGGCAAAACCCAAAGCAGGAAAACCAGTTCAGCAGATATGAGGGTTTATTATTTAGTAGTTCTGAGTACAGCAAATATGGGTTCCAACCTCGGAAAACATGACAGAGAATAAAATATATCAATTCAACAGGTAACCTAAAGATCTACTGCCAAATATTTGACTGATCCACACCCTCAAACGGGATTTACAAGACTCAGCTTGGATCTGACCTTCGAAACACTCAGCGTTGCTATGGAGGGACTATGTCAGCCTCTACGTCGCTCTAGGAGGGCCTGCGTCACCCCTAGAGGGTATATGCTACCCCTGCCCTATCTTTTCTTGGCCAGCGTCAATCCAACGTGGCCCTAGCTATCTTTGTGTTGTCTTTGCGTTGCCCCTGCTTCTCTGTGTGGCTCTGAAGCCTCTCTGCGTTGTCCTTGTTGTTGCTCCTCTTGCCTCTTGATGTCTCTTTAGCTCTTGGAATCATATTATTCCCTTAGCCAATACTACCCCTCACTACAGGAAATCCCTCCAAAAATTCTTAGCAAACCCGCCCTAGAATTCCAGATCTATTCCTCAGTTCTACAGAAATTATGTGTGTTCAACTGACCCTCAATCCTTTCTCTTATACTTTTTCTTTGAACCCTTCAACGATTGATATTAAATCATCCATTAACGGCTCAAATTTAAATATTTATTGATCCATGTGACTTAAGATAATTTCATCACATGTGTTAATTAATTCACTTTAATTATTTTATTTTCCTAAGTTAGACTTAGGAAATCCATTAAAAATAATTAATTATTTTAATAACTTGAACACAACATGAAATTTCTCAAATCCAATTCTGGGTCTTGTATATCAAGTGTACTATAGTCCCTCCTAAAAATTTGGGAGCTAGAGAACAACTGTTGCTACCCAAAATACACAAAATCTCAACATTCCCTCTTAGCATCAGGAGAGTGCTCTAGCAATACATCACACCATGTATCACAAGATCTTGAGTATTGGATTTGTGTTGTTGATGCGTGTCTTGTTTCCCTCCATCTACTGCATTGTTTCTCCCTATACTACTGCCCATTCCACTGCCACTAACACTGCCACATCTATACTGCAGCTCCCTCTCAAATTGCTGCATCACGTTGCCCACAGCACTGCCACTGCTAACTGTTGCACTGCAACTCAGTTGCTGAGAAGTAAGCAACCAAATGCCTCTGCCCAATTGTTTGACAAAAAATTCAAGTTTCCCTCTATCACTGAAGCCTCCTAGATGCTGAATCACGTTGTCCCCCTGGAGACACTATCATGTTGCAACACTACACTACGTGAGCCCAGCTTCTCTGCACTTTTGAAGTCCCATCAGCCTCTCTAAGTTGTTGCCTCCATGTTGCTGCTATCTTTGCATCACGTTTGTCACTCTTTATCTCTATAGCTCCCTCTTGCTCTTTAATGTGGTTATCTACAACCATCTCCCGACTCATCCCATTACTGTCTTAAGGCTCCCTTATCTCGTAAGTGATCCAAGAGTAGGGTTGACTCAAGGATCCTGCCACTCAATCTAGATACTCTATATATCCATGTCACCACAACTCTTCTCTCAAGGTGCATTAAGACTCATGGCTGCTTCATCATCAGATCCATCATCATTTGCTGTTGCAGCCTTGGAATCAGAAGCTCCTTTTTCCTTCTTCTTAGGACAATTGCTGAATAAATGACCAAGATCACTACAGTTAAAGCACCAGACCTTGGAGAGGTCCTTCTTCTTATTCCCTTGCTTCATTTCCCTTGATGCAAGGGCTGCATCCTCCTCCTCTTCTTTCTTCACTTTGGTTGATCCTCTTCCTCCACTAAAAGACTACTTCTTGGTGATCCTCCTGATCTCCTCTTGTCAGAGAATAGCCCATGTATCTGCCCATGATGGTAATGTTGCCCTTCCCAGAATTCCCTAGACAAATGTTTCCCATTCTTTAGAGATAGCATTTAAGGCCGTCCTCACTAGGATCCCTTCATCTGGATTAGAAACCATGCCAATCAGTTGGTCATGAATATCTTTAAGCCTGAAGAGAAATGGATCTATCTCTTCACCCTTCATCATTTGGAACATACACATCTAATTCTCAAGAAGCATTCTTATTTTCACAGAGCCTCCTAGGTACATCACTTCCAAATATTACCACATGTCATGTGTTGTATTTTTACTAGTAACATGAGGAATAATGTGGTCCTTGACTCTGTCTATGATCAACCGCTTCATTCATGCTTGATTTTCCTCATACTTCTTGAGTGGATCTGCATCAGTTGGTACAAAAGTGTCTTCTCTACATGATATTTGAGACCATACTCATCCAAAACTCAGAGGATTTTGTTCTTCCAGATAACATAGTTGGACATGCCATCCAATCTGTCTTGATCCCTCAATCCATATCGAGCCATCCTTGCTCATATCTGAAGAAAACAGTACTTCGCCCTCTGGATCTAGGCTTCTTGGTGACTAGAAACCCTCTAGTAACTACTTCTGCTGCAAACTGACTTCCCTCCTGGAAATCTTCCACCAAAACTCAAACGGGCAATATTCTCTGGTCCTCTTGATCGAATCTCAAATTTGTTTGGCTCAAATCTGTTTGGCTCAAATCTATTGAATGACTGTCTTCCTCCCGCCTTTTTTTCCTTAGCTAGGCACAATTCTGCACCTGTTGAATCTCTACTCCACTAGCACTTCTGAAGATGTGAAGCACTACTTCTAGATCTTAGAAAAATTATTCTGAAACAAGAGAAGTGACTGGACAGTGTCCTCTTGGCTAGCCCAGCGCAGTCCCAACACTGCTCAAAAGTGCACTACGTAACCCCAGACTGGGTGACGCAGTCCTTACGCTACCTTGGGAAGGGTTTGCGTAAGTCTAGAGGCCTTATACAGCTTCACCGTTGTCTCCTGGATCTACTTTCCCTTAGTTTCAAGATGCCCTTTCTAGATCTACTGCTTCTTCTACCACCCTGCAGAAAATATATTTCTTCAGTCGATTGCTAGAGATTCATCTTGATCTGCTATTACTCTGATACCGTGTGAAAATTCTATTGCAGTGTATTGGTTTATTTCCTTGTACTTGATTTAATTTATACAAGTTATTTCTAGAAATTAGATTCATAAAATACCGAAAATAAACACAACTACAACCTACACATGCAGATCATTTACTGAATAATTCACTCATTCAGCAAAGTGAGACATGGAATTTTGGACATAAGTCCCCAGAAAAACCGAAAGCGGGAAAACCGGTTCAGCAAGTATGAGGTTTTATTATTAAGTAGTTCGGAGTACAAAAAATATGGGTTCCAACCTTGGAAAACCCGACAGAGAATAAAATATATCAAATCTACAGCTAACCTGAAGATCTAGTGTCAAATATCTGACTGATCCACACCCTCAAATGGGATTTACAGGACTCAACTCGTATCTGACCTTAGAAACCCTCAACGCTATTTTTGAAGCCAAGCGTTGCCCTGGAGGGACTGCGCCAGCCTTTGTGTGGCTCTAGAAGGGCTTGCGTCACCCCTAGAGGGTACACGCTACCCCTACACTAACTTTTCTTGGCCAGCGTTAGCCCATCATGGTCCTAGTTGCCTCTGCACTGCCCCTGTTGCTCTACGTGGCTCTGAAGCCTCTCTGTGTTGTCCTTGTTGTTGCTCCTCTTACCTCTTGCTATCTCTTGGCTCTTGGAATCAGATCATTCCCTTAGCCAATACTACCCCTCACTGCAGGAAACCACTCTGGAAATTCTTAGCAAACCCACCCTAGAATTCTAGATCTATTCCTCAGTTTTATAGAAATTATGTGTGTTCAACTGACCCTCAAGCCTTTCTCTTATACTTTTTCGTTGAACCCTTCAACAGCCGAGATTAAATCATCCATAAACTATTGAGATTAAAATATTTCTTGATCCATGTGACTTAAGAAAATTTCAGCACATGTGTTAATTAATTCACTTTATTTTATTTTCCTAAGTTAGACTTAGGAAATTCATTAAAAATAATTAATTATTTTAATAACTTGAACACAAATTTAAATTTCTCAAATCCATTTCTGGGTTGTGTATATCAAGTATACTCTAGTCCCTCCTCAAAATTTGGGAGCTAGAGCACAACTAATTCTACCCCAAATACAAAAAATCTGAACACAAAACTCCCATCAAACACCATGACTCAACCCCATGGTTCCCAACACTTCCAAGGGAAAGCTCAAACTAAGCATTCCTCAAGATTCCATGGCAGTCTCTTTTGCCATGCAGTCTTTTGCATCTTACTTCCATAAACACACAACCGTTAGTGCATAATAGACATAACAATATACTTATTTCCTTACCTGGATGTGCCAAGCACGTTGCCTTGTAATTGAACACATACATATATCATCTCTCAAGAGACTCCAGTTCCTTGACAGATCCAGACATAACTAGAAAGTAGATATTATACCTATCAAATACATGTTCATGAGTATAGTACATATCCACATAGTTCCAAACATACTCAAGTTTAAGAAGACTTATGTTGCAAGTGCTGAAATCGACAAAATTAACCGGGGATCTCCCTAATATGAAGTACCAACTAGACCTCACAGCGTTTGGAGTAGGATTCCCAACAGTGGCGTTTTAATTATCTACCTTGGTTTTCATAAACACATAGAGTGGTGCACGATGTCTTTGGTGAGAACAAGTGTGTTACCCTGAGGAGAGTCAAGTGTAACATATGATGATTACAACACACAAAGGGAAAATAAATTGCACCCCTTGGAAGCCTGTAATAGTGTGTAGCTTAGAAGGAACACATGAGAAAAAATACATCACATGAACTAACAAGCGGAATAGTCCACAAGTTAAGGTGACAGATTAAAAAATCAACACACATCCAACAAGATACATACAAATGCAAACAAATTAATCCATAACCATATGTGTAAGTTAAATAACATACATCACAAATACAACATGAGTAGTCCTATTATATTCACAATATATGCGTGAACGCATGTCATCTCTGTGTTTTATTAAAAGTGACAGTTCCAATGATACATACAACATTTGACAAGCCACTTTCCCCAATATTGGGACATGAAGTCTACAAAACTTTCTCCTTCAATCAGTGCTTTGCTTCTACCTTTTTTTCTTTCCATACACACAATGGATAAATTTCTGCACCCAAAAAACACCTGTGTCATTTCTTCTCTACAATCACGTACACATACACACAATGTACATCATAACACATACATCCACACAAGACGTAAAAAACCACACAATACATGCACCTACAATCGACATACAACATATACACCTACACCTGGTATACAACACTACACATATGCCTACACTCAGTGTACAACACAACACATACACCTACACCGAGTGTACAAAAAAATACATATACGTACACATAGTATAACACAATGAATACACATGTAATGATACCATGACTCCATAATGCACATGAAAAGTACCACATGTACACAACACAACATGTATGGCATGCAAACAATACCACATGTACAACAATACCACATGTACATAGTACCACCTATACATAGCACCACCTACACAACATATACACAACACCACATGTATAGAACACCACCTACACAACGTGTACACAACACCACCTACACGATCTGTACACAACACCACCTACACATATACACAACACCACAAGTACATAGCACCACCTATGCAATGTGTACATAACACCACATGTACACAGCTCCACCTTCACAATCTGTACACAACATCACTTACACAACGTGTACACAACACCACCTGTACAACATGTACACGACACCAAATGCAAGAAACACCGCATGTACCACATGTACATATCACCATATGCACATAAGACTACATGTACAACATGCACACCGCACCATATACACATAGCACTGCATATACAACATGCAACTATCACCATATGTACATAACACCGTAGATACAACATGCACAAAGAACCACATGTATACATCACCACACATACAACATGCACACAACATTATATGTACACAACACTACACATATAACATGCACACAACACTATATGTACACTATGCAACATTAACTCAACACTATATGTACACAATACCACATATGTGACATGCACTCAACACTATATGTACACAGTACCACATATGAAATAGGCACACCACATATCACCAAATATGTAACATGCACATAACTATATATGTACACAGTACTACATATTCAACATGCACATAACACCATATATTCAACATGCACATAATTCTACATGTACACAATACCACATATGCAACATGCACACACCACCATATATGTAACATGCACACAAAATTATATGTACATAATACCGCATATGTAAAATGCACACAACACCACATATGCAACATGCACTATATGCACACAATATTGCATATTCTCCATGTACACAACACCAGTACAACACATCTAGAGACCACATTGTCTCTACCAAAAAACCTTTTCTCAAGTGTATTTCCACTATCCACGCTTGTCCTAGCATGTTGCAGATCAAAATGACTTCATTCCACTAATCTATCCCTCAACATTACCTCCCATAGCATAAACATAGAAATAGTATAATCACATAATATCAATTCATATCTACATCATATTGACCTCGTATATCTATCAGGGCTAGTCTTCCTACTTGATTCCTCATAAGATGAGGAACCTCTTCATGTCATTCACCTGCATAATAAATCATTACTCCACCATAATGATCCCTGAAAACCCTCTGAGATAGCAACATACATAAATACATATATAAACATAAACATTAGAATAAAACAATTGTGACCCTGAATGACCCTGTTATATATATATATATATATATCAACATAATCATGAGCACAACATAATTACCATATATCATAAGGTCAAGTTTAAGAGAACTCCTTTTATCCATGCACAACTTTCACAACATTGAGAAAAAAAGTTCCCAACATAGCCAAGGTATATGACTCCCATAAAACATCATGTCTCAACCCCATGGTTCCCAAAGATTCCAAGGGAAAGATCAACCTAAGCCTTCTTCAAGATTCCATGAGAGTCTCTTTTTCCATGAAATACCCTACATCATACTACCATAAACACACAACTGTCAGTGCATAATAAACATAAAAATATATTGATTACCTTACCTAGTTGTGCTAGGAACATTTCCTTGTAACTGAACGTGTACATATATCATCTCTCAAGAGAATCCAGTTCCTTGATGGACCCAGCCATAACTAGAAACCAACTATTATACCTATCCAATACATATTCATGAATATTGTATATATCCACATAGTGTTAAACATAATCAAGGTTAATAATACTTATGTTGACGGTATTGAACCCACCAAAATTCAAGGGATCTCTCTATTATGGAGTCCCAACTAAACCTCACACCATTTAGAGTAGGAGTCCCAGCAGTAAGGTGTTAATGATATGCCTTAGTTTTCATAAATGCATAGATTGGTGTGTAGTGTCTTTGGTGAGAACGAGTGTGTGGCCCTGTGTAGATTCAAGTGGAATGTATGATGGTTCCAACAAGCGAAGGGAAAAGAAAGTGTGCCCCTTAGAATCATGTACTAGTACAAAACTTAGAAGGAACACATAAGTGAAAGACCATCACATGAACTAACAAGAAGAATAGTCCACAAGTTAAGGTGACGAGTTAACACAGCAACTCGCATCCCACAAGATTCATACAAATGCAAATGAAATAGTTCATAAGCATATGTGTAAGTTAAATAACAAACATCACAAATAAAACAAGAGTAGTCCTACTATATTTACAATATATGCATGAAAGTGTGTCAGCTCTAAGTTTTATTAAAAGTGATAGTTTCAAACATACATACAACATTTAGAAAGCCACTTACCCCAATATTGGAACGTGAAGTCTACATCACATGCACCTCCAAAGAAGTATACTCCCTCTATGCTACGGAGAATCCAAGGCTCAAACAAAACTCCCAAGCTCTCTCTAGGCCTAAGCCTAGCCAAAATCTTGGCTCCCAAAAGACCCTTACATGAGTTATGAGGATATATTTATAACAAAAGGGGGATGACTCTTGGAACGCCCCCTTTGTGGCTCTTAGCTCCCCTCGTGAATCTTCAACTTGTTTACAAATTAACTCATTACATTATATATGAATCTTCAGATTCCAATAAGGATAGTTGGAATTTAAATTTTACAATAATTACAAATAATATTACAATGTCCACTTGTACCCACATAAGAAAAAATAGGGTAGATACAACTTGACAACCTAAAAAGACAAAACGCTATGATGCTGGACCTGGGGTGAACTCAAGCTAAGAAAATTTGACTTGATGTCTCTTGATCATATACGGATGCCAAGCTTGGTACTCCTCTATGGTTTCCCCAAACTGTGTGATACTTTCGGGATGGAAGAAAACTCTTGCCTCCATAGCATACGAGTACAATGTATTGGAACCAGTCTAAATTGATTTCTCAATCAGGAGCAGCATTGTTATTATCTAAATTGGGCCACCAATCTAGGTCTTCATGTTTTGTCTATTCATCTCTAAGTCCTCCCAGGTGGCCATATGTTTCAGCTGTTCCAAGTATTAATCCATCTCCTGTCGTACTAGCCGTTTACGTTTAGTCTCAGTGAGTGTACCAACTGATGGGATCCATGAAATCCAAACAGTTATATACTCATATATAGAAGTCCTAAATGTTTCTCATGAAAAAGGAAATTCTTGTTGTTTTGGATCAACATCCGAACTCTTTCTTTCTCTAGATCTTCCTGTGGCTTCATTTTCTTCATCAGTGTAAGAGGTGTCACCTAGTATCACATTATCCAATCATGCACATTGGTGATGGAATTTTTCACATTCTTAAGGGTATTGATAAACTTTGTGCTCTGTCATTGCAAGTCATGTAAACATACAACTTCTTTATGTATGGTCACAAACTCCTCATAAAGGTCCCACATAGTGTCTCCAAGTGTGGATACTTCAGCAAGTATCATTGCATTCATCTCCTCCAGGTAGACCTATGTGGAAGGTACATTCTACACTGCTATGTGGAGCTATTCATTCTCTTGTGAGAGAGCCTGTAGATTCTATAATAACTGTCTATTATCAGATGTCAAGTACTATGTGTTAGATTTTGTTACACCCACAAAGGCCAAGTTGGCTTCAGCAATAGCAATTGGATTCTTGTCGGTGTTCACCACTATCACCCTTTCTATCATGAAATATGGTGACGCATGATAATACAGAAAGTTATTTCTCCACGCTTGTACAATATTCTTCTGCAGTTCATCAAATGACATATTGTACAAATCCATCACTAAATCATCATCAAGGGAAACTATCTCCCCTTCCTTGCTTAGGGTTGGCTCTATGGATGGAGATTGTGGAGTTAGAATGGTGACCTATGGTGTGATGTGCATCAGTTCCACATCTTCATCTTGTAGCTCCAATCCCAACTCCATGTCCACGACTTCAATCAAATTCTCAATCTCCTAAGTGAGCTCCCGATCCTGCATTTATTCACTCACCCCTTTTGTTGCTAGGTGATCATGTACCTACTCTTCAACCTATATGGGTGGCATCTATTCTGCTATGGCACCTTTCGTTCATTCTTATTCCTACTTCTTTTTCTCATCATGTTATATTCTTTTTGCTCTCATTCTTCCCTTAGCTCTTTTTTTTTTATTTCTTTGCTCTCATCTCTACTTCCTCCAAGATTTGCTTCTCTCTCTTTCTCCATTCTATTATTTTCTTCCTCTTCCTCCTATTTTCTTTTAACGTAAAAGTTTATTATTAAAAGATAGTGTCTTCTTGCATCCTATAGCTTTTTCTCCTCCTCTGCACTATTAGCAACCTTCCTCTTTCCCTTATCTTGTACCGAGTTGTTGTCTTCTGTTGTCGTTTCTTCCGGAACTGATATTGTCTGAGGACCAACTTGAGAAGTCCCATATATACAAAATTTCCTCACATGGTCTGGAGGAGTTATAAAAATTCCTCCATAGTTCCTCCTCTGGCCACCGATATGTCCTACTGATCTAGTTGTAGTAGATTCTGGCACAATGTTCCTTACAAATTCCCCTCAGATCATACGAATTGAAGTATTTTTTTACCGAACTCAAACTTCACTATCACTTTCGATTCAGTATCTAAAACTTTTAGATTATTAATATAGTATAACCTAGTATTCAAAGGAAGAGTAGGCCATGATGCCTTCTTTGTCCTGTGTAGTGATCCTGATAACCTTGTGGCGAGATCATAAGATAATTCTTGCATGAAAAGTTTTTCAGTGGCATATCTTTGAAAAATATGTGGCATCTTCTTTTTGTTGAACACTCTAATCAATGTTCCATCCCATAAGGTGAGCTAATATAAAATCTATGATATCACCTCCATCAGTCTTCCTGACATGCAAGGTGGGTCTTCCTGAAATATAAGTCTATAAAGTGGGATGATGAAGTGATTAGTTACATGTTACATCCAAAATAAACTTCTTACTCCTCCATCAGTCTTCCTAACATGCAAGGTGGGTCTTCCTAAAATATAATTCTGTAAATCAGGATGATGAAGTGATTAGTTACATGTTACATCCAATGTTACTCCTTTATGGATGAAATCCAAAATAAAATTCAAATAAATATGCATGGTAGTTTCTCTCGATGTCCACATCCAGTTCATGCTAGAAAATTGATTTTGTGCACATATCACATCTAGTAAGTATGCATACATATAGAATCTAGCTTTCTCTCCCTTGGGAGGATCCCAGGCTTTTGCTACATGGGCTCTTAGTTGATGAGCCAAAAGTTCAACTAGTTGAAATACTTCCCCTCATTCACCACCTAGTTCATTAAGATAGCCCACCCCTTAGGAAAGGTCTATGTACTTTTTTTACCATATATTCTACAAGCTAAGATGAGAAAAACATCGTAGGCCTTCCTGAGTGACCTTGTCTTGTAAATGTGGGTGGGTGTTTGTCCAAAATTTGATGTCTCCTTCACCCAAATCTTGATGATATCTTTCATACTCACATAGTTTTGGGTGGCATAAAACAATGAGTCCATGATATTTACATGCTTTGGAATATGATACATGGGCTGAAAATCTGCTACTAGAAATTTAGCAAGCTTTTTTCCGCTGGTATTTCTCAATGTCATAGTTTCCTAATCAGTGTGTGAGACAACCTAGCTGACCACGTCTGCACATGAGAAGGCTGGATACCTGGATGCAACATTGTATAGTCTTGACTACTTGATGTTGAGATAAACATGTTGGTCCTCTAATTCTACCCCAAAGTCGATTGCAAAATCATATTTAATCTCTTTCCATGTTAGTTTGGATCACTTTTCTACAAACAACTAAGTGTCTGCATATACTAGAAATTTCACCAAAACTTGATCAATTTCTTCCCCAGTACTAATTTCAGTGGTTTATTTTGAGGAAGCGATCTTGGGTTCCACTGTAACAGTGACTACTACAAAGGTTCTCAACAACTATTATACCCGGGGGACAAAAAAGAAACTCTTGGCAAGAAAACATCGATTTTAAGAAAAAACACTTTCAAGACATGTTCAAGCAACAAATTGGGCATTTGATGGAGGGGATTGTGAAATTTTCATTGGCAAGAGAGGTTGGATTCCTGTGGGAACTATGCACTACATAGCCCAGCAACTAGGGTCGAAGCTTGAGGTTTGAGACTACGCAATGTACAATTCAACATAGGTAGTTAGTTGGGAGAGACTGTGGATTGCACAATCTCAGTGGCTAGAAATACATAATAAGTCCTGGAAATGAAAAATTCATATTTTTTCCAGCCTATTCTACGCACTATAGAGTTCCATAGGCCAAGCTCTCAGTTTGAGCCTCCAAATTTCATAGTGCCCAGTTGGGCAAAGTGAAAACTAGCCAAAGGAATGAGAGATTTGCCTAAGGGAACTGCGAAAAATGAGCAGATTTGAGAGACAGTGATGGCTTGAGTGAAAATATTATTAATTTTGAATGAGACAAGACAAATTGGGTGTAGAAACTAAGTGAACAGGAATAAAACCAAATGGGTGAGGAGAGTCACCACAACGGTGACCATTGGTGCAAAAATGAAGAAATCGATGCGACAATTGTGAAAGGAAAATGATAACTTGAAAAAACACTTATATAAGATAAATAATGTCACAAATATATCATGAATGTAAAGAAACAAGAAAAATAAGACTCACACAAGCCAAATAGAAAAAAGCGACAAGAAAAGCAACCAAAAGCGATAAATTTGAAACTCGCCTGGAAAAAATACAATGATCACACCAAAGGTTCCTTGATCTCCTCGAGAATGATAGTGGTCCAATATCGAGTGTGAAAATTAGCTCTATGGGGGTCGATTAAATATATTTGAGAATATTAGGGTTTATGACCCACATGCCAAAAATCAAGGAAAAAGTGACACATGGAAAAAGTTTCCAAAATAGCAAGTCTCATGCAATCATGTTTTTCATGTATTTCTAATTTTTTGTGTAGCATGGTCGATCATAAGTATGCAACATTGGTACTCCTTGAATGGGGAATCAAATTATGCATCCAATGAGTGTTCCCACTCAAAATTTGAGTAAACCCATAGGGAGATAATTTGAAAATATGAGTTTTTTTTCCAAAGAAAAAATCAGCAACATTATATTAATGAAAATGAAAAGTTACATTTTGTAGATGCAATTAAGCATTAAAAATTCCCAGAGGGCCTGTGTGCTCAAGCACACATCGTAGCGAGGCTACCAAAGGATTAAAAATTAAAAATACAAATTTACAAAGTGCCAACACGGCTCAGATTTTCACACTTTCCTTTTTTCTTTTGGGCAATCTGTTAAGTCCCTGAATGCGAGGAAGAAGAAACACATGCAATATTTTATTTTCACCTGTACATGTTATTTTTTGAGCTTCAGTTGGTGTGGGATCAACAATGGTGAGAGGGTTATATGTTTGTTGGATGAAATCCTCTTTCCATTCCTCTTTCTCTTATGCTCCTTTCTATTCTCCTGTTCCTTGGGTTTCATGATTTTCTTCCAATTCTTCTTCATTTTCTAATAAGGGGCTATGAGGGAATTGTCATCCTTTTTTCTTTTCAATTTTATTTTTTGTACCTTTCTTTCCAATTTTTCATGTGCTTTGAAGGTGGCATGTTTGTTGACATATCCTACAACAGAAAGATGTTTTTTTGAAATCTAGCAGCTATACCCACCTGAAATATTTGTGTATCATGTTAATGTGGTCAGGAAGGCCTTTACTTAGATCCATTTCCATAGAAATGCAGGCGAAAGTAAAAATATATTTTTCAATTCTTTTGCATTCCATTTGAAGGAATCTTCCCAAAGAGTTTCATATTCCTTCAAGAACCCAATGGTGCCAGAAGGGAAGCGGAAGGTTGTGAAGTCTTACCCATACTGGTATTTTTGATACTATCATTGAATTTTCATCAAAACCAGTGAACCACAGGGTTACGAATAGGCTCGCCCTTTCCCGAAACCATGGACCATCAGTTATGACAGAGTTGAAGTCTTTTTTGTGAATCAAACTAAACCACAAAAAATCATTTTGCGCATAAATAAATATTGCATCTAGTGGTCCAGTTTTGGTGAATCCACTCACTTAACGCATCATATTTCGCCAAAACCCATGAAAACGACCAACGATTTCTTTTGATTGATGGATGTTGAATAGATCGTTGACTTCTGGTAATTCTATGGTTATATCTAATGCTTTTTCCAGCTTATCCAGCATATAGGGCCCTATGAGATTTGGGAGTTGTTTGTCTTGTTAGATTTCTTTCCCCTTTAAGACATCTTTGAAAGAAGTTTGGCCCTTTCCTGAGGAGGATGCTCTAGTTGGTATAGGTGTTCCATGACCCCCTCTATGAAATCTGGATATATGGATAATTATGGTGTCCCTTTGGATGTGTTTCATCCTCCAATATTTTACCGGAAATAAGTAGAGCTTGGTCTGAATCAGGTATGTTTGTTGTTGTATGGCCTTTTTGTTTCAGGTTTTTCACAGATTTTGTACTCTACACTGAGATTAGTTTTGGGAACCCTGATACAGTTTTAAGGAGAACCTGAAAGATTCCTCCGACTATGTGGTCTCGCAGTCTACTTTCATGAATTTTTGGGTTCCATGTTCATCTTGAATCAAGATTGCATTATTACAACAATGGCTTGGTTGACAAATACCTAGATATGGAATAGAACATAGTAGATCCAAGTTAATACATAGTAGATCTGAGGTTTAGAATAATTCTAACCTGATTTTCACAAGTCGATCCAGGTCATGTAAGAGGTTTTTCGAATCAAATAATCCATCTAGCCATTGAACCCCCAATGAAACTACTATTTTCTTTCCCAGATATGGTGCCAAAAACCTTGCAGATTGTGACCCTACTGTGTATTTATTCAGCAGCTAAACATGGATCCTGGATCTTTGTATCAATCTCTCAAGAGGCATGGCCATAATTCCTGAGATATGCACTACCCTTTTCCTCCTGATCGTGGGTATCCAATCGTTGTCCAACAACTCTCGGATTAAGGCTTCCCTAGCATTTTATAACTCGCCCAATATAACTCTAGGCCCCAATGTAACGCCCACGACATTTGCCAATTTATCAATGCCCCTCTGCACCGTTGCACGCGAATCTTGGTCGAACAATGTATCCTTGGCTGACATCCTCACCAATACCCTGTCATTATTCCTCGCTTGATGTTTCTCTCTAGATTGACGAGGAGCTATCAGCCTTTCACAAAATGTTGTATTTCTACTCCTCAGACCATCTCGTTGAGTTATGGGCTGAAGTAGGTTCAGTGTCCCTGCAAAAGTGAAGGTCACGTTTGTTGCCATGCAAAAGCTCCTAAGGTTTTTTCTTTCCCCAACAGGCCTTGTTATGTGTCTCTCAACCTTTACACGCATACTATTACAATCAGTTGAAAATATGAGTTGCAAAAGCAATTTTTTATTTTTTCCATCTAAAATTTGATGATGTAATCTAATCTTATTTGATTATTTCAACTATTGATTTATAATTTCATTAGGAGGCCCATTTTAGACTTGAAAATTTCTCTAATGCCCTCATGTATTGTGCATTTTCTAGAGGCAAGCCAAAATGTTGTGCAAGACTAAGACATGAGATTAGCTTGCGACTTAGAAAAATTAACCAAGTGAAAAGAAAGTGAGCACAAGCATAGATAAAGGTTAAACATCAATCAAAATAGAAATCCATGATAGAAGTGCGAGATGAGCTCCTATGAAGAGAATGTAAGGCTCCAAAATCAAAGAAAAGGAAAAAATTTGGAGGTTGGTTGTAGGCGCTACAACACTGGTGACATACTAGTAGAACTCAAACTCTCTAAATAAATATTGTCTCGTGAAAAACTGGTCTGACCCTTACAAAAGTATTGTTCAATTCATTGATCACCACAATTTTTTCATTTAATTTGAGTTAAATACATGGTGCCATCCATCCTCTTCATCGATGGCACACTAACCAAGCCAAGTCAAACCATATTGTTTTGATTCGAGATGAGGAGTATACAAATCAAAATAAAAAAATTCAACTCGACATGAGAAGTATACAAGTGCACAAGTAAAAAAATTTGTTAGTCTTATTTTCATCTTTGTTGTTTCTCTTCTATTAGTAGGCCTGGACAGTACCCCGACAAAGTTACTTCAGGAACAGAAGCATTTTTCTTCTACCAACGAGCTTGGACAGTACCCGGACAAAGTTGCTTGCTTCACATCTCTGTGTAGGAAGCTTTTTTCTTCTTTCTCCCTTTATTTTATTTTTATCTTTTTCCATTTTTTTATTTTTGTGTTCAAATAAATCTACATAGGCACTTATTTTTTTCATGGGGCGGAAGAGGGATTTCAACTTATTGAGAGAAGAAGAGGTTTCACCTTCAAATAAGGATATTTATGTACACCTCTAACATACTTTTTAAGGTCTTCCTCCCCTCCTTACTCTACTTGACTAGGTTGAGAAGGATTAACTGAAAAGATAAAACTGACTAGAGTAGGTGGTATTAGTTAAAATCCAAACTTCGTGATTTCACTGTGATTTTCTCCGACAAGGAACACATTTTCCATCAGAGTGTTATCAACTTAAAAAAACTCAAGATTCACACAAAGATAGGGAATAAGTAGAAAACTAAGTGTTGATAGTAGAACAAATTCCTCTTTGATTTCACCATGCTTGCTTCAGAATCCAAACAAAGTCTCATGCGGTAACTAACCTATAGTTGAAAACAAAGAAAAGGAAAGAAGTTTAATGAAAAAAAATGTAAATCAATTCAAAGCAAACAACAAATAAAAGAAAAAAACTACTCCTAATCCTAACCTAAGCAGAGCATATTCCAAACTTGTGTGAAGTGATACTTCCAATGTAGCCACTGGCACATCGGTTGGCCCATGAAGGTGAAGGAATCAAAGTCAAGAAAGATAAGAAAATGAAAACAAAAACATTTGAATTTTTAATTAATACACAGAAAAATAAAGGCGAAAAGCGAATGAAAATAAATATGCGGTTGTGTCATGGTGTTGTGACACACTATGAGTCGAAGACTTACAAAAACAAACTTTCGAAAAAAAAAGGAGAGAAACATAAAGAAGGAAGAAAATTTTCATTTTTCCATAGTTCTCGCTACATATTACTCCTCCAATGACTGAGTGATGGGATCATGTAACATAGGTGGAGGATGAAAAATTTGTAAAAATGATTGATATTCGCTATGTGCAATGGAGTGATCAGGATCCTCAAAAGATTCAACACTCTTCTGATTGGAGGTGGAAATTACCTCAAGGCTACGAGAGCTTGACATAACCATCATCTCGAGCTAAAGTGCCTCGACATCTTGAGTAAGTTCCAAATCATCGAAAGGTATATTATCAAAGATCGACGCCTTCAAAAAATCAATAACTAGACAATTAGAATCGAGACCAACTAAATCAATGAAAAGGTCACTACATCCACAATAAAAAAAATTCAAGATCACAAATGAAGGTGTCCTCATGGGCTAATGAATCACATAGAGGGAGAGATAAAGAACTAAAAGTTTCACCCTCTATGTTTTGAGAAAGGTAATATTGGATATTGGGAGGATTCATAGTATAAAATTCATCTTCTTCGCATCTGGATAAAAAATTGACATACCACGTGTTCTGTGAATTATTGAAAGTATTAACATGATCATAAACTATATTCTCACAAGAATCAACCGAAATGATAGAATCATGGAAAATGAGTGGATGATGCGAGAGAGCTTCCGAAGGAAGGAATTCATCCTCCATTGCATATTCTTGTTCAGTAATGGGCTCCCACGCGTACTCATCGTAAATTATATCTCAAGTTGGCTGCTCAATACCAACTCCATATAACACTTGATCCTCATGAACATCAAGAGAGATATTTCAAATAGGTAAACAAAAAGACTCACAATCTGGAGGATCAGTGGGAACACAGGAGGGAGGATGAGGAGATAACAATTCATCACAACCATCGAGATTGCAGTCCAAACTCGCGCATGAATTCTAAACATGTGGGGTGGGGGGAGGTGTTGTTACATCAACAAATTAATTTTCAACCTCTCCCACCTCAACCTGCGGAAGTATAGTTGTTTTATGAAAAGAATACAAAGGCTTAATTGCAACAACAACCTTGTACATCACATATTTAGAAGCTCTACCAATGAGGTATGTCAGGTGTGATTTAAGAGATTCTAACTTGTGCAGAGTAAGTGAAATGAAAATAAGATATAGAAATTATCTAGAAAATAAATCCCAATCAACTTCATATTCTGGAAATTCAAAATAGAAATGCAGAAAATGATTATGAAAATTATGTAGTCATTCATTAAGTTATTTTCACACTTTTAAGACTTTCTTGCAGAGATGTTTACTCCCTATATACTATGGAGAAGCCAAGGATCACACAAAACTCCCAAGCTCTCTCTAAGCCTAAGCCTAGCCAAAATCCGGCTCCTTAAAATCAGTTACATGAGTTATGAGGACGTGTTTATAACAAAAGGGGGTTGACTCTTAGCATTCCCCTTTTGTGACTCTTGGACGCCCCTCATGAATCTTAAAATTATTTATAAAATAACTCACTAAATTACATATGACTCTTCACATTCCAAAAAGGACACTTGGAATTTCACTTTTACAATAATTACAAATAATATTACATTTTCCACTTGTACCCACATAAGAAAAAATAGGGTAAATAAAACTTGACAGCCTAACAAGACAAAATACTATGATGCTGGAGTCGGGGTGAACTCAAGCCACAAAACTTCTACTTGATGCCTCTCAGTCACATACTGAAACCAATATTGGTACTACTTGATGGTTTCCCCAAACTGCATTATAGTGTCAGGCTAGAAGCAGACTCTTCTTTCCATAGCATCCAAGTACAATGTCTTGGAACCGTTCTGAAACTATTTCTCAATCAGGAGAAGATTTTTTCTAAGATGAACCTGGAAAATGGTGTAGGCCTGCATGTTCTATCTATTCATCTCTAAGTCCTCTAGGGTGGCCATCTACTTCATCTGCTCCAAGTATTGATCGATATCGTGTAGATTAGTCGTTTGCATTTAGTCTCGATGACTGTACCAATTGATCATTAGGGGAATTTTTAGGTCTAAAATGGGCCTCCTAAGAAAAATGTAAAACAAAAATAAAAATTTTAAGAACCAATAGGATTCAAGATGATGATGTCAACCTGGGGGATGATTCACCATTTTTTAAGTAAAAGGGTAAAAATATTAAAAAATAATAAAATAATAGAACTTCTTTTTCAACTTGTATTTTGAACTTATCTCCCAAATTTTCTACTCAAATTTCGAGTGGGACTACTCATTGGATGCAAAATTTAATTCCTCATCCAAGGAGTACCCATGTTGGATACTTTCGATGGACCTTGCTACACGAGAAATGAGAAATACATAAAAAAAAAAGTGATTGCAATCACGTTTTTCATGTATTTCTCATTTTTCATGTAACATGACACATCAAAAGTTTGCAACATGGGTACTCCTTGGATGAGGAATTACATTTTTCATCCAATGAGTAATCTCGCTCGAAGAGTAAAAATTTTGGGAGATAAGTTTAAAATATGAATTGAAAAAGTAGTTTTTTCTTTTTTCCCTCTAAAATTTGATGGTGTAATCAAATATTATTTACAATGTCCTTAGGAGGCCCATTTTAGACCTCAAAATTCCCCTAATGGGGATCCTGTGGGTTCTCACCATGAAATTCAAATTGTTGTATATCCGTACATACGAGGTCTACATGTTTCTAATGAATGAGGCAAGCTGCTTGTTTTTCTAGATCAACATCAAAATTCTTGCTTTATCTAACTTTGTCTGTGTCTTCATCTTCTTCGCCAATGTAAGCAGTGTCGCCTTGTATCACATTTTCCAATCATGCACAAACATGATGGTAGTTTTCACATTCTTAAGGATATTGAAAAAATATTTTCTTTGTCGTTGGAAGTCATGTAAATGGATAGTTTCTTTATGTACATTGACAAGATCTTCATAAAGGTCCCACTTAGTAGTGCTTCTTTCATCTCCTCCAGGTTGACCTATGCAAAATGTGCATTAGGCACTATTACGTGAAGAGTTTCATTGTCTTACAGGACAGCTTGTAGATTATGTACCAATCATATATTATTTTCCATCAAATAGTGAGTGTTAGATTTCGATGCACCCACGAAGGCCAATTTGGATACGGAAATAGCATTTTGATTCTTGCTGGTGTCCACCACTATCACCCTTTCTCTCATGAATGTAGGTGACATATGATCATCAAGGAAGTGCTTTCTCCACACTTTTACAATATTCTTATGGACTTCATCAAATTATATATTGTACAGATCCATCACTGGATCATCGTTAAGAGGAACTACCTCCCCTTCATCGCTCAGGGTTGGCTTTCTGGCTAGAGATGGTGGAGTCTAAACGGTGACTTGTGGTGCGTTAGGAATGGGGTCCACATATTCATATTTTTTCTCCAATCCCAACTACATGTCCGCAACTTCAATCAAATTCTCAATCTCCTAAGGAATCTCTTGATCCTGAATTTGTTGGCTCACTCCTTCTACTGTTGGTTGATCCTGTAACTCTTCTTCAACCTGTATGGGTGTTATCTCTTCTACTATGGCACCTTGAATTCCTTTTTCTACCTGCTTCTTCTTCTCTTCTTGTTTTCTTCCTCTTGTCTCTTGTTCTTCCCTTAGCTCTTGTTCTCCTTTATGCACTCTTAACTTTTCTTCCTCCAAGGTTTGATTCTCTCTCTTTCTCAACTCTTCTCTTTGTTTCCTCTGCCTCCTCTTTGATTCTATCGCCAAAGATTCTTGTTGAATGATATGATCTTCTTGCATATTACGGCTTTTCTCCTCCTCTGCACTGTCAAAAACCTTCATATTTCCCTTATCTTGTATCAGGTTGTTATCTTCTGTTGTCGTTTCTTCAAGAACTATTGTCATCTGAGAAACAACTTGAGAATTCCCAACTATATTGATCAACTCAGGGGGTCTAGAGGAGTTCTAGAAATTCTTCCATGGTTCCTTCTTCGACCGCCGATATGCCTCGCTAACCCAGTTTTAGTATAATCTCAAACAGTGGTCCTTGAAAATTCCCCTCGAATCATATAGATTGAAGTCTTTTTTACCGAACTTAAACTTCACTATGGATATCGATTCATTATCTGCAATTTTTATATTGTTAATCTTGTATAACCCGATATAAAAAGGAAGAGTGGACCATGGAATCTTCCTCATCTTGTTTAGTGCTATTTAAAACCCTCACAGTGATATGGTAAGATACTTCTTGCATGAAAAGTTTTTTGGTCCCATATCTTTGAAGATGATGTGGCAGCTTCTGCCCATTGAACAATCTGATCAATGTGTCATCCAATAAGGTGACCCAATATTCAATCTATGATATCACATGCATCGTTATTAGTGACATGAAAGGTAGGTACTCCTAAAATATAAGACTGTGAAGTGGGATGATGAAGTGATTAGTTAGCTACTCCATAACTACTATATGGTTGAAATCCAAAAGTAGCTTCCAATGAATATGCACGGAAGTTTCTCTTGGTGTCCACATCTAGTTCATGCCAACAAACTAATTCTGTGCACAAATCGCATCTAATAAGTATGAATACATATAAAATCTAGCTTGCTACATGGGCTCTTAGCTGATGAGCCAAAAGGTTTGACTAATTGAACAACTTCCCCTCATTCACCACTTGGTTCAATAATATATCCCACCCCTCATGAAAGGTCTTTGTACTCATTTGGCCATATATTTTGTAAGCTAAGATGACCAAAAGCAGGTAGGCCTTGCTTAGTGACCTTGTCTTGTACATTTCAGTGGGTATCTATCTAAACTTCGATGGCTCCTTCACCGAACTCTTGATGATATTTTTCATGCTCACATATCTTTGGGTAGCATAAAACAATGAGTCCATGATATTTACTAGCTCAGGAAGATGATACATCTGCTGAAAAACTACTGCCAGAAATGTAGAAAGCTTTCGCTAGTGTTGCTCAATGTCATAATTTCCTCATCAGTGTGTGAGACGACCCAACTAACCACATCCACACACGAGATGGTTGGAAACCTGCATGAAACCCTTTATAGTTTTGACTACTTGATGCTGAGATAATCCTGTTGATCCTCTAAGACTTACCCGAAGTTCATTGCGAAAGCATCATTAATCTCCTTCCATGTCAATTTGGATTCCTTTTATACAAACAGATTAGTGTCTGCATATACCAACAAGTTAACTGGAACTTTCTCAACTACTTCCACAGTAATGATTTCAGTGGTTTATTTTAAGGTAGCTCTCTTGGGTGCCATTGTAACAGTGACTGCTAGAGAGGCGAAAAAAAAATGTTGTACCTGTGGGACAAAAAGACACTCATGGCAAGCAAACATCACTTTTAAGCAAAAACACATTCAAGGCATGTTTAAGTAATAAATTGAGCACCTGATGGAGAGGATTGTGAAATTTTCACTAGCAAGAGGGGTCAGCTTCCTATGGGAACTACACGCTATTGAGTCCCAGTAGCCAGGGTCGAAGCTTGAGGTATGAGACTGTGCAATGTGCAGTTCAACCTGTGAAGTGAGCTGGGAGAGACTATGCATTACATAGTCTCAGTGGCCAGGGATGCATATGGAGCCCTAGAACTGTGAAATGTGTAGTTGGGACAACCTGTAATATGCACTACGCAGTTCTAGAGGCTAAACTCTTAGCTTGAACCTCAAGATTGCAGAATTCCTAGCTTGGCAAAGTGAAAACCGGTCAAAGGAATGACAAATCTGCCCAAGGGAAGTGTGAAAAAAGAGAACATATGAGATATAATGATTTATTGAGTGAATATTTGATTAAGTTTGAATGAAAAAATACAAATAGAGTGCATAAATTAAGTAAACGGGAACATAACCAAATCGGGGAGGAGAGTCACAACAACAGCGACTATCGATGCAAAAATGAAGAAACTGATGCGACACCTCTAAAAGGAAAATGATAACTTGAAACAAAAATTTTACAAGCTAAAGTGATTTAAAATGCCACCATGCATGAAAATAAACAAGAAAAATAAGACTCACACAAGCCAAATGGAAAAAAGTGACATAAAGAGCAACAAAAAGCGATAAATGTGAAAGTCACCTGGAAAAGCGATGATGATCGCACTGAAGGTTCCTTGATATCCTTGGGAATTATAGAACTCCAAGATCGAGTGTGTAAATGAGCTCTAAGGGAATTGATTAAATATATTTGAGAAAATAAGGTTTTATGATGTGCATGGAAAAAATCAAGGAAAAAGCGACACATGGAAAAAGTTTCCAAAATAGCAAGTGTGCCTCCTTCGGGTTACTAAAAATAGATCCCTGTATTTTATGGATTTTTTTTTTCATATTTTTCAGATTTTTCCAGAGAAACTTTCCATGCACATCGTTGGGAGAGACTCCACAACTCTAGGAACTAGGTGAATTTTCGGCTCAGTGAATTGCGTAGTTTCTGATCTTAATGAGGGATTACACAGTTTCTCGGCTGAGTACTGGGCTTCATGTCATGATTTTGAAATTTCTGAGCTCAAGGATGACTTCCAATCATGACTGTGCAATTCCAGTCATCAAGGCTACTTTCCCTCGTGGATTGTGCAGTTTCTAGAGGCAAGCCCATTATTGTTGTGCAAGACTAAGACAAGAGATTAACTTGTGACTTAGAAAAATTAAATAAGTGAAAATAAAGTGAACACGAGCATATATAAAGGGTAAACATTAATTGAAGCATGAATACCTGATAGTAGTGCGAGATGAGCTCCTGTGAAGAGAAGGTTAGGCTCCAAAATCAAAGAAAAGGTGAAATTTTGGAGGGTGGTTATAGCCGATACAACAACTTCATGTATGAAAAGCACTCAATCATTTGGAATTTCATTTTCCAAACCTAGACAAAGGAATTCTCACCCAACTCCTTTCTTTTAACTTCTACCTTGCTGCAATCGAGTCTTATTTTGTACTGTCACATCACCCAGTTAATAGTTATATAAACAAATCAACTATTTTCTTGTCATGCTAATACCAAGCATGCTTCCCTGTAACTTCTCACAAATTTCAGTCACACGTCCCAAAGATCAAGAAATCATGTATATTAATTTAAAATTAGTCTTTACCAAGACTAAAATACATTTCATAATAAACTCGTAGTCATTGATCATAATACTACAACTAACACCCACTTGTACTCAAGTGCATATCAGTTGTCTCAGCACATAATGTGTTAGTACAATCAACCTAAAACAAGATCATTCCTTCATGCAATATTATATACAAGTACTCATATCATGTAATTGATCAAACCTCCAAAAAACTTGTAAACATAATATATTAGATAAACCAAATTGATGACATGGTCAAACTCATACCTCAATGTATCTCAGAGGAGGCTATCACATTTGTACATTCAGTCCAGATTAGTACGACACAATATCAAAATTATATCGAATCATAATTGAATATCATAACCATAACCATATGCACGGGAAAATCCATATTAGCATGATATATATAACATCAATAACTTAACTTCAATGACCATAATCATCATTTGTATGACTACAATACATATAACAACAAGTTCCTATTATGCATGACTATATGATGCATATACATATGACCGTATTGATCAACTAGCATATACCATGCACATAACCACAGAAAAATAGAATAACAAGCATGTACTTAACCATAATTCCTATAATAACCATTAACCAACATACTTGCAGGACAAACATACAAACATATATGAAAACCTTCTCTTACCCCAAGATCTAGTGTTGCAACCTCGCTCTAATGATTTGCATCTCCTCCTCCATCTCAACCAACACATTAACATCATAACATACAACATCATGATGATATAGAGCCACAACAATCACCATCACCATGTGATGCAATCATAAGGTCTCTAATAACAAAACATCAACACATGCAAGGTTAGCGGAATTAACCCCACATTTAAAATCCTTAACCTTTCCTCTTTATCAATTTTAAATCAAACGCATGCGGAAGTTTTTAACCATGGTTGATAACTCCTTATAATAATCTTTACCTTTATGCCTTGCCACCCCTTCACATTACCTTATTTCGTGCTTGGCTTAAACCTTATACAATTACCTCATAACTATGGGTTATGGCCCACATAACTCCTCTATACACGTAGTGGGTTATAATATTGGAGTTAAATATAACATACATACTTATGCGATCAAACAACACATATACTTTAAAACAGAACCCACATAACCTTAATTCACTTACATACATGCAAAACTGTAGTATGCTTCAGTAAAGAAATGACACCCTTTTGTAATGATGCTTGATAAATTGGCAAACTAGAATAACATACTTCTTAATATATGGAAAGAATGCCATAAAATAATATGAGCATAAACTTGATTATAATACCCATATCCATAAAATCCATAAAGGTGCATGATTAAAATATCCATAAAATTCATAAGCATAAAGGTGCATATGATGTGTTATGAATCTCCATTTAAATACACATAAATGGACTTCAAGAGAACACTTTATTACTATTCAGCCCAAGGCAGTTTGACCATGCGTGAAGGGTGGGAAATCACACGGTAAAGTGGAATCGTGAGCTTGGCACGACATTAACACAGAAAATTACGTTGCAGCTGTGTAGGCCGCACAACCAGAGAATTGTGTTGCAGCCATGGAGGTTGCACCTTCCCAGTGGTTTTTGAATGATTGAATGGCCACCAGCAAAGTCTGTGTCCAAATCGATATGAATCCAGGAGAACAGATGGATCAGTGCTCAGGTGTTCAATCCCTTTGACTGGACAAGGTGTTGTATAGACAGAATGCGGAGGTTGATCTTGCAGCCACTAACGACCTCAAGCGGTGAGCTGAGATAGGATGCAACGATCACTCACCCAACCAAGCCCAATTCAAAACGTTGCTTTCACCACCCATATACAAGGCCAAATCTCCTTCTCGTAGATGTGTCCAGAAAACCTTGCAAAGAAAACCTCAGATTTGTATCTTCAATCTAGCAGATAAATGATGCACAATTCTCTCTTTACCGAAGAAATAAAATAAACTATACCAGCTAGGGTGATCAGAGAAACCACCGAAGTTGGGTTTTCTTACTAGAGTGAGATCGAATCCCACCAAAGAAAGCCTGAGGATCTCACCTGAAATCCTCTCTTGAAAACTCTCCTGAGCCCTCAAAAATATCACAAAGGAAGATCCCAATTTTTTTTTCCATCATTTGCTCTCATTCCTCCTCCTCTTTTATAGACGGGCTACTTATAAAAACCATGGGCAAATACCTGGGGTCAAAACAACCAAAAGGAAAAACCATGGGCAAATAACTGGGGTCAAAACAACCAAAAAGGGAAAACCATGGGCCAATGCCACTTATTCACTACTTTATTTATTAGTCTTCTACTATTGTGATTTGGTCCAACCGGTTAAACAGTTGGGGATATTACAAAAACTGCCTGCTGTAGGGTGCACAATACCTTGAACCAATCACCGGCGCATCGCAAGTCGCTTGCCCGCAAGGTTAATGCTATAGTAATAACGCTAAACCATAAATATTGTGAAGTACACTATTGGACGGTACTGACACGTGGCACTCTCATCATCGCATCACATCTTGCCGTCCTTACCGTATCGCATCACAAGTTATCTCGGTTACCTTGCGAAGTCTTTAACAGTAAACTTTAAAACCGCTAATGCGCGATGTTGTGCAATACCGACACGTGGTACTTCCCTTATAACATCACAGATTTCGAACTTTATCACATTGCAAGTTATTTATATTATCTTGAGAACTCCTTGACTTATAAACTCAGTCATCACCGATGCAAAATAGTGCCAAGCTGACACGCATCCACTTGCACTTTCACAACTTACTCTGCAAAGCCATCTTAACCGTTCATCTCTCGCATCTAACTTAATCACAACCGTCTGATCCACCTCTTCCTTTGGAAAACTACTAAGAGTTTCCTCTAAATCGATTTCTTTTGTTTGTCGAATTCTATTCTTTATATTGTCAATGCTCTCCAATACAGTCTCCTCCGCACTACTCCTCCTTTGTTTGCTTGGAATACTTCAAGTCTATCTCTCCTAAGCTTATCTTTGTTTGTTATTCATATAGCCATTACACCATCTCGAATTTTAATATCGAGAACCCTCTGTATTATTTCTCCGAATCAGAATTCAGGATTTGTTCTTTCCTTAACCTTTACACACATCTATTAGATCCAGACTGGAATCACATAGATTCTACCCAACCACTAAGTCATTTATCACTCAGAAAGACCTATATATTCAATTTGAATTCATTCACCATGGTTTATCACACAGAAACCATAAATTCACAGTTACAGATCACTCAGCATGTAAAAGGAATGACACACACAGTCACAATGAATTCAATTTCCTCATTCATTAAATAAATGTACAGATACAAATAAAAACCCTTTATACAATCTAGTTTTGGCCCGATATGCCTTTTACATGGCCCTTTTCTCTTCCTCTCTCTTTGTGCCCATAGGCTTACAATTAAGATTCCTCTCTAAAGACATATCTATCTTTTTTCTACCGTTTGTGCCTTTGAGGCTTTACAATTATATACAAAAGGTTATATAACCAATTTTGGTTTAGATCAATAGGTTACTCTAAAAAATCCTAAAAATCCTCTAAGTCCTCAATTAATTCCTAAAATATCTTCTTTATCCCTTGAAGATCTCAACATTCAACTAAATCCTAAGGATCCTCCATAAATTATGAACTAATTTCTAATCTAAGATTTACAATATTTCAGAATATCTCAATCCACACCAATCACTCATCAATCACTCATGTTCTCCTACATTCGAGAACATTTAAAAATATGCCTCTCAATATTTAATTAAATCCTATTCTAAATGTCTCACCTAAATCACTCAAAATATTGAAAATTACATTAATTAAATACTTAGGAAACCCAACTCTTTTGAAAAACACAAGACCCCTAGATTCTACTAAATGTACAAATTTTCAAAACCATGATGCTCCTGTATCACCATGCATGCATAGTAACACATAGACATCTAGCATACACACATGAAAAACACATTATGAAAATCCAGTCGCAATGTTGAACTGTGCTTTGATACCAATATGTAACACCCTCCTCCCACACTTACCCAATTTATTTGGTCCACTGGGGTAAATATGTGACGAAGATTTACTATGATATGATTCAACTCCCCAAATATAGTTAAGGAAGTGGGATCAACAAACCAAAACCAAACTAACCTCCCTTAGGTGCTACAAGACCCCTAGGAGATAACCAACCACTGCAGGTTCCAACCCTAAGTTAACTTAGCTTTTCACTGAACTAAACCCCAATCGATCCCATGACAAGGCCTCCATGTGATTGAAGTCCTCCAATCGCTCTCACAGGCATGCTTCCTAGAGACTATAGTATTTTTCGGATAGTTTTGTGCCAGCATCAGCGGGATCTAGTCCACCTTTTTAGGGATAGGATCCAAACCTATACCTAGAACTTAATTAAACACTTATAAGTGATAAATACCAAGAAGAAAAGGCCTCTAATGAAAAACTTGAGCAAGGACCTAGCCTGACACATCCTAACCACGACGGAAATTTCATCAAACACATCATGAACATGTAATCTACAGTCCATAATTACACATCTAAACATAGGGTCTCATACTTATCTCAAAATCATCAACAAGATCTCATGCCCTCACACAATAGTTGCATTACCATTTATTAGGTCATACATTCAATAGGAATTCATTTACTAATCAAAACACAATGAGATCCATAACTAAAACTTGTCATAAAACCATGCTTATAACCAACATATAACCAGAATCATCACAATGATAGAACAACCATCAAAGCCACATAATATAAACTACATTTTCTCATGAAATACAATGGAAAAGAGCTCTTATTAACATATGCAAAATCCAACCAAGTCAGGGACTTCCACGTACCACCCTACCATAGATTGGAGTGAACCAAATATTTATTTCATCCAATCACCCTCGTGCCATATTCCAAGCATGAATGTGGAACTCACAACAAAACCGACCATGCTTCTTAGGATTTACTGCATATCCTGCCAAAAGCGGTCAAGGATTTCCAGGCCCGAAGAAAGCACCTATAAAAATAGGTTTTATCGCATATCCCGTTGAGGAATTCCTAGGCCCAAACAAGAAACACACAATATCAAGATTTACCACAATCCCACCTTATACAGGTCCAGGGATCACTAGACCTATACAAGCATGGATGCCTCTGGATCTCTCCACCTAAATCATGAAGAATTTTTCAATATCCACCCTCAGGATTTACCATATATCTCTCCATTTACCCATTAAGGATTCCTAGGCCCAACAAGGGTATACAATACCAGGATTTACCACAATCCCACCTTTAGTAGTCTAGGGATTCTTAGGCCTTGTGATTTTTCCTAAGACCACCTCACTCAATTTGAATACCATCTAGAAATCCAAATCAACCAAGTAAAAGAACCCCATCACACCATGTCAATCTCGAAATGGAAGGGCAAGGCTAAAAACCACTATCACACCTGGAAAATCCCATGCCAATGACATCATTAGAACCAAATACACACATACATGTACCATGCATGCCAAAACTAGCAAGGAAATCATACATGAAACTAGATAACTATAAGTAATCCTACTATTGCATCTTGATCCAAATATTTTCTGCTTGATATTTTATTTCCTTTGATTTATTTTCCTTCCTTTGGCTTCCTTTCTCCAATGATATAGTGCTCCAAGAATTATCTAAGTGTGCAAGAGTATGAGAGATATAGAATAGAGAGAGAGCTCCAAAATGAACTGAAAAAAAAAAAAAAAATATGTGAACTGATCCTTGCAAGATTTTTTTATTAATGAGACCTCCATTTTTTTCAATTTCCATTATTTTCCTTCAATCTCCTCCTCACATGAAACCTGTGACCTTTCACCTTACTTTTCTCCTATTTTCATTATTTTCATATATAAAATGTCAATTAATGTCTCTTTTCCTTTTCAATTCCTTTTCCATTGCCTTTGTCGAGTTCCTTAGCTATAATAAACCAAACGAGCACCCACTATGAAATTTTTCCCAACATTCAGCTTGGAATAAGCGCCCCATGACCCTGGTCTTATTTTTCCTTTATTAACTTTATTACATGGATTTTTAACCTGTGGTTGTTACACCCAATTTTCCCCTCATTACATGGAAACACAAGAACAAGTTATCCTCCATTTCGAGGGCATCTTTAGATTTTTGGGGAATGAGATCTTGCAGGCTTACCAAAGGAGATGACATGCTCTTCCCCACAATTTGAAAATTAGAGAATATCACTCCCTTAAAATATTAAGGAATGCCCTGGAGAGAACCCTACTCTACAAAAGAATGATTCAAAGTTTGAAGATCAAACTTAGTCCTCCCTTGCCATTGTCCTAAAGGGTAGAAGAGATTAGGCAGAATAAAATAGGGAGTGGGTAGACATAGAAGTAAATGTAGGGTTTTATCCATAGGAAGGCACACCATCTGAGATGCCTTAGGATGTCATAGAGGCCACCAAGGCCATGCATGGACTTCACATCAGCGAGTAAGTTTCTCAAAAGGTGATAACACACATTCAACAGGGGATTGATTATGGGTCCCATCAATAACTATAGTTTGAGGCCCATATTGCTATTCTCCAACCCATAAATTATTTCTTTCTCCACATTAGTTTACATTTTTTTTTATAATGTGCTCAGTATGAATACTAAAGGGTTCCTTTGATACTTCACAGCCTAATGTGGTTTATGTGCATACAAGAGAGCATTTTTTGGTACATTTATGATCATGGAAAATTTTAGGGGCTAATATTCGAAGGTGGGCTAATTTTCCATGATTTTTCCAAAAACAATATTCACGAAATTCCATTTTTTCTAAAAATGATTCGCCCCTTCAATATAAAATTATTTTACCGTAAAAATCTCAAACATTATATAGAGACTATATATAAAATCATTATAAATTTTAATAATTATATAAATATATTAATAAAAATTTTATAGTTTGCATATTAGGGACTAGTGATATTTTCCAATGTTTTTAAACTTCAAGATAATTTTCCATCGTTAAAATTTCCATGTTTATGATGCAGATACATGTTGGAGGAAGCTAGAGGAAGTGTAGGAGGCTTGTCCCCTGCATTTACTCTCCTCAAAGTGATCCCTAGAATCACTCATCTGCACTCACCTATAACTTGAGATCCATTTATGTGCATGAGGGGATATAAGGGAACTAGATCCACTAATTTTGATATTTTGGAGGGAAGGAGTCCTCCTCTGAAGGGAGATTCCCCTTAGTCACCTTTTGTATAAAGAAGTAGGCGTAAGGGATCATTAGGATTCAAAATTTTGGGAGCTTGGAAGTGTTGTTGAAGGAAAAGTACTTGAGATTGTTATTTCCATTTTGAGATGATGTATTTGAACTCCATTTTATGTTAATGAAATGTTCATTGTTATTCCACATCTGAGTTAATTTTGGATGGTTGAAACCCTAGGGTTAGGGTTCAAACCAGAGCCTTTGGTCACTCTCATGTATTTTTATTTTTTCCTTGTTTAAGTTGTTGTATTCATTTCCTTGTTTAGGCAGAAGTTAGATTGTAAAAATTATGGTTGTAGGCCGGATCACCACCTATATTGTGGGAATGGTGGTTGAATAGTCTACAACAACAAGCCAAAAATATGTGTTTGTGTTTCTTTGGAATTTATTAGGCTTTGGTTTGTAATGATATTACTTGCTTTGTTTCTTCACCCTAGAAGTTAATATCATGTCTTTGCAAATGGACTAGATGCATGTTGTAGGATAGAATAGCTCTTGATGAAATAAAATTCAACTCATCCTTTCCACTTTGATTTATTTTTCTGCACTTTGATCATTAGATGCATATTCTTCCCAAAAGTAAACTATCTTGATTGTTATTCTTCAGATACTATTAGTGACTTGCAAGGATTAGAAAATTCATCCTACATCCAGTTTTCCATTTCCATTCTCCTCCTATAAACCTTGTACTACTCTCAAATTATTCCACTGAGATAATATTTTCAGGGTTATTGAAGGCCACCATGAGCATTTATTTTTATGCAATATGGGCCTCTAATGGGTGATAATCTTGGTAAAAGGCCTCACATATCCTTCATATACCCTCATACACCTTGCTACACCTTTAGAACACCTTTATCACCCTCGATATGCTCTCAGACCCAATCCTGTAGCAAAACACGACAATCCAATAGAAAAATCGGGTACCTTATAAAATCATGTAGCGGTCCTATAACACTTAATAAACTTGGCCAGATTTGCTCTAAGATCTTGATTTTTGCATTTTTGGATTGAATAATGACATACATGCTTTTAATCCATGATTGGGGATACCCAAGGACCACTCTAAACCCATTCCTCCTTCACTACAAGTACAAGACACCAATTAAAATTAGGAGGCAAAATTTCCACATTTGAATCACAATGATTATTATTTTATGCAATGAGTAAGGATCCTGCCACTAAATCTAAAACCATATTACACTCAGTGATGTAAAGAGAAAATATTTAATTAAAATATATTATACCTCATTTTTGAAGTTACACTCTTATATTTTCTAGCAATGTGTTGTAGATTGAATTTCCTATTTCAAGGAAATTTGCTAACACAGTAATGATTTACAATTTGAAAGTAGAGTTTTGACTTGATTTTTTTTCAATTAAAATAACATGCTTCATTTCTGCACCTAGTGCAGTCTTTTCCCTTCCTCCAGCTACAGTTAGTATTTACATTTGATGAATGGCCCTTTCATTTCTGAAATTATGATAATGTTCGTTGTCCTGCAATTAGAGTATACTCTTGCATTTTCATACAAATTATCTTTGTAATATAGATGAAGGAGTTTTATTTGCATACCTTGATTACATTCAATGGTTGAAGGTGATATGAGTAGATATTGACCTACTGTGCATATAAAACAGTCACCTCTAAGTTTGTATGGACCCTGGGTTCATAATTTAAGTCTCTAACCTTGGGAATTGCGACATTCGTGTTGCAATACCAAGGCTCATCAACATTGTTGTGCATGTGGTTGGATTCCTTTAACCATAGACAACCCTTTTCATGCATGCGATTGGGGGTCCAAATCATTAAAAAGGAGCCCCATCTTTGGGTTTGGTCACCTGGGGTGGTCCTTTGGCCCCTAAGTGTCGTGTAGCCCTTAGGGATGTTGTGAGTTGTCAATACGTGGTTAGTTTGTAGGCCCCACATCCAGAACTGGAGCTTCTAGGTCGAGTAATGTCATAGTAACACTTTATCTCATGTTTACCCTGGCAGGCCGATGAAATTGGGCAAATGTGGGAAGGGGTGGTTACATATAAAAAAATAATTCCATTATTACTTTTCTCATGTGCAATGAAAAACTCAGAAAACAATAGAAAATACCACAACTACCATTTTTCCTAAATGAGACATTTGTTGGATTTTTTATTGGAAAATGGAGAATTTGAATCCAATGTCTAGAGAAAACAAATCCCCAATCCAGTTTTGTGGTAATCAACATCGAACTTCCTTTCAAATCTTGGGAATAATCTCACTTAGCTCCAAAAACCATCATTGCAGGTTATAAAATTTGTTATAACCTAGTAATCAAAATGAGGAAAGCCTTTATACAAGGAGATCAAGAGATGTTCCACTTTCTACCATGAAGATCAACAAATAATTTACAAATCTACTTCAGAAAAAGATAAATTAATCATGATGATACTTAAAAATTTCTTTATAACAGATGATCATGAGGGAACTAAACAAGAATTTAGCCATGCAATAGGAAAAAAAGACAACAATGAATATGATCCTTTTCACTTGGTTCATTTGTATTCACAAGATTTAGTTGAAGAAAAAGAAAAAAAATTACGAAGTAGTCATGATTGCAATCATGCTACATAAATGTTGATTCTTGATGTAAAACTTAGTAAATCATCACAAAAAGTTTCATTTTTCATTCATATGCCACAATTAATAGTGGCACTCGATTTCCTACTTGTTGTATAATTTTTTGTACCATATATTGTAAACATTTCAATAAACGTTAATGTTTAAAACCCTATTGATATGAAATGTGGGGTAATTCTTGATCATTCTATTTATATTCAATTTCATGAAGAAGTGACTATTTCACCTATAGGGACCCTAGTTATTGATGATGAAAGATATAATTCATTTATATATGATGGAAAAGGGGGTTGGCTTCGCAAACAAAGTTTTTTAGGATGGCTACAACAGCAGGAAGATCTCAGGATGATTGTGATTACCTTGTCAAAATACAATTGATAGGGGAATAGTGGTGTTGAAATATTTGTCTCCCCTTACATTTCTAATGAATATTTTACCACAAGTTTCATCACCATCATAAGAATTGACTTTAAGATCAAGATATTTGAGCTTGATGTGAAGCAGGTTAAATTATGAATTTGATAAACTATTGTTCAAGAGGAAAATAAATGAGATCTACGTCATTCATAAACCAAATCTAAATTTACTAATGTACAAACACATATCTATGTAGTTTTTCATTCAATTATTTCTTTCACCCCAGTAAAAAATATATATATATCTCATCGACTTATTTAAGAGATATCTATGATATTATATTTTCCATTGTGCATTGAGAGTGTTATAAATATGCTTTTGTTTTCATAGGTGGAATGAAATCTCTTATGCATCACTACCATGGAGAAACTTCCATCTATTCTCAACTTAGACTTGACCTCTTATAAATTCACCATGCTTTAATATTTTCATCATCTATCATAAATTTTCTCTAATACTGTGTTAAGAATCAACAAGAGCAATATAATATAAGAAAAGTGGTAGAAAGGTCCTTAAGTCATTCTATTACACAATATTAATCCTAGGATATGAATTTATAATACATTAATTTTACCTTCTAGATACAACTCATTAGTGGACCATGACAACACCTCATCAAGATAAAGAATACAATTCATGATAATATGTTCTCTACTTTGTCATTGTATAGATACATTATCTAACCATCATGTTATAAACATCATATATGGTGGAGGAGGATATATGGGGTCTTTGGCTATATATAATGGATATATGACTTAGAATTCCCCATGGCTTGTTCACTTTACCCCTCTATAAAAAAAAATCTATATTATTGTAAATTTTTTTATACCTAAAGGTACAATTCCCCTCTAACTTGAGCATGGATATATGTATGTCTGTCACAATTTGTCCTAAGCGATTATTTCCCTACCTATTTTTGCTTATTTAATATACATTAGGCACTTGAGATATAAAAAACACTTTCATGTGGATTTTTCTTTACATTATATATATTTTCATGCATATGAATGATTAAGGATCCATCCCTTGAATTCTTAGCCGTATGCCTTATTAAGGTTATTTTTCATGCATATTGGACTATGAGAAGAAGATATGTCACCCCAATTGGAGTGCTCCACAATTTCACACATATTTCATGCTAGATCCCTATAATACTAGTGTATCCCCTTATTTTTATTGTTAGTGTAGCCGCCTTATTGTTATTTTTGTGCCCATGTACTCCCCATATTGTTATTATTGTGCCCCATAGAATCCCACTATTGCTATTTTTGTGCCCTTACATTGTTATTGTTATGTCGGCTAGGATTATATTGTGATCCCTTGGACTCATATATATATATAAAGGAGGTTGTGTCAATTTGAATCATCCAAAAAAGTTTCATTTATGTAATGTAAAGTATGTTGCCCCCTCAAAGAGGCTGATTTCTAAGTCATTGATCTATGTTTTCTTCTATTTTTTGAGTTGGTTTCATAACATGAGACTTATGCCATTTTTCTTAAGACGTTTCCCTCTTTTTTCATAATTTCATTGATATCTTATTGGATATTTGAGCTTGTTTCAACCCATTATTCCATAGAGGGAAATGTCAACATGATTTAAGAATTTAGTTACACCTTATAGACCTCAATTTTGAACCATTGGAGAATTTTGAGGGGAGTGATCCACCTTGTCTGAGCTACATAACCCACCTTATACATCTTCCATCTCTATCTATTTCACCTTTTTGAGGAAGAATTATTTATTGAGGAAGGTTACTATACTTCACCTTTTTATTAAAGGCTACGAATTGGAGCTTTGACCTACCGTACTACTCATTTTGATGAACACATCATCTATCCATGGACACTATTTCAAATGTCACATAACCACTTCATATTTTTTTTATGTACTATTGATCTTATCCTACATAGGTAGTTAAAGGATGATGGATTTTTATGATCTCCTAGGATATATCAAGGGTTTCAACCTAGGATAATATTATTATATTAAGAGTGTTTTGAACATAAAAAATGTTTATAAAATGCACTCCTCCTTGATCACTTTGGTTATTGTTAAAATATTCGAGAGAGCAATTTTTGAATATCAAGCATTAAGGATACTTTGGGTTTCATTAAAGAATTTTCTCTCATGTATGGTTGATCATTTTAGTTCTTCATGCTTGAAGTGGTGTGAATTGTCTTATATAGAAGGCATTAGTGACTTGATCCATTTGAAGAGTACATCTACTACTTGGAATTAATCTAGTATGGTATCACCTCTTTCCTCATTTTATATTTTAGTTTTGGGGTTAATAATATATGCAATATAACCCAACAGGGGTAGGATCAATGGTTCACACTGATAATGTTAATGGAATCCACCTTGTTTCTAATCTTAGCTAATATGATCGATATATTTTATGGGATATTATATTAGGCCAAAGGCTTACAATGGAAATAATGTGGTGTGATCCCTAATTTTATAAGTGTTTGTATGTTCTAGTTATCAATTCCCAATTGAAAATGATAATAACAATAATAATTTGCATGATATATTTAAGGAATACATGAAAGCTTGTCAATTCCAATTATAGAGTAAATTAAGGTTTCTAGTTGAAGGAGCATCCTTCGGATCACCTCTTTGAAAATTTTCTATATTTATATCCAAAAATATTAGGGTAGGTCTTGTGACCTTGCATGCCTCATTTTAATCCCTAATTACATTAAAAAAAGTCTCTCTAAGATAGTTCTTGACCCCATTATCCCCTGGACTATGTATAGAATCAATTATTCCCTTTCGCCTCCATATAAAAAACCTAAATTGCTAATATAAATTTATGAGTATGATTTATTGGATTTAAATTGAAGCTTAGTCCTTTTGCATATCTAAAAAAGCCATCCTTAGTGACTTACTTCATTGATATCACAATTCTCAAATATGTTCAAGTTTTAATCATAAAATCCTAATTGTGATGAATTCTAAGTTGTTACTTCAATTTTATATTTTTTTTGAGTTACTATTTATTTATGGAAATCTAGAATTTTCATTTCAATGTTAAAAAATAAAATTTGCAAGTTTATCTTTAGAGTTTAATTTGATATCCACTACATATATTTAACAAGTCGTTTTTGTTAAAATCTTGAAAATCCCCTAAATAATATCATAAAATTTGACTTGGCTCATATATCCATACAACTATAACTTGGTTTATCTAAGATGGATCTAGTTGATTTATTTTTGGTTTTATAAATGTTAAAAGTAACTTGTATGAAGCATCACATCTAAGTGTTGAATCATTTTACTATCAAGGTTATAACTCATGTTGGATTTAGTTCATTTATATTTTATGAAGTAAACCTTTTCATCATCTAACTTTCATTAAGATATTATTTTTAAGTCTTGGGCTCTCAAATAATTCAATCTTCTAGAAGTAGGCATTTTCATTACATGCATTAGGGATACCCCCATTGGTCTTAAGAAATCCTAACCAGATGTGAAGAGAAGAGATATAATAAGGTGATAGTGGTACTTCTCCTAATGTTACCTCATGGCTATATCCATGGCTTAGTACTTTTTCCACTCAGATGCAAGTTGAAGAGGTAACATTTTTGTGTTATTTCTAGGGATAAAATAAATCTCCCAAATTTTCTAAAAGAAAGCTTCTTGTATTTCACTTGATGAGAATAATTCTTAACTTTATTTCATATTACTCATCTAGAGACTTTATTTAAAGATGAATTAGCTAATAAATATTCTACAAGAACTACATCTAAAATTCTTGTTCATCTAATCCTTGAGCCCAATGGCTTTTATAGACTAAAATTGAATAAGCATAATATAAAGCCAGAGAAGATAGTTATAATTTATCCTTTGATTCAATTCAAGATATAAGATACTTATTTGCAAGAAACTCAAATATGCCTAATCCTTAACAAAATGCACCATGTTGCAAGTAGAAAAAGTGGCACGTGACATCCATCAAGTAAGAACTTATTCAACATTAATGGAATTGAATTGAACTCCTCACATAAGAAATTAAAGATCAAATAACACATATTCATGAAGGGTTCAATATAAGTCGAGATGATAGAATATATTGATTTCCCTTATAATTTTTGTATTACTTTCTTACAATGGGAGGATACAATGTTGGATGAGCAAGATATGAAAGAAAACAATGAAAGTTGGATATTTTACCAACCATAAATACATGGAACTACATTGTCATAATGATGTTGTGATCACAAGTAATTGATGGACTTGTGAAAGCTGGGATGAAATCTACAACTATTTTTATTTTTATTTTTTAAGCATGTTGTCATCATCTAGACATATGTTACTTGTATTATATTTGAAATCCCATTTATTTTTTAAATGTAGAAAAACATCTAGGGGTGGCAAGCCTTGAGGGGGTCATTTATGATCCCAAAGGGAAAATGGTGGTAGGATTTTATCGAAGTTTAGCATTTCCCATTAACAATGGAGTAAAGGGAAGTAAAGGGAATGGTTTCCTATTGAGGATGATAAAGGTTGAACATTTAAGAGGTGAGAAATGAAATAATAATTGGTGGCTCATTATTGATAATCAAGTCTGTTAAACATCAATATACTCTTCAGAAAAACCTCTCCACTCATCTTGTCTACCACATTCTTACATTAGTCGATGAATTTGAAGCAAATAATATTTTCCACATGTTATGAGCTCACAATTAGAGAGATAATAATTTGAACAACATTGGCATGCACATGAATGGCGGTTCTACCAAAAATAAAAGGAGGGACCATATCATTCATCTCTCCCCTAATATTCTTATACATTACGATCATCATGGACTTGCAATTTGGGTGTTTTATCACAGAGAATTGTCAAGATAGAAATTTAAGGCTCTTAACTCCTCCCAAATTTCATTTCTCTCTTCCACAAATGTACAAGTTAATAACAAGTAATATGGATCGTCCCTATTGTGCATATGGTTTCTTGCCTTTGGATATTTGATTTGCAAATGTAAAGGCTTATTTTCTCTTCCCTCTTAGCCTCTAGTGGGGAGGTGCTAGCATGGGAACAAGAATGACTACCAATTAGAAATTCATAGAGGTGAACACTTTAGGTCTCTAGAGGATGTAGATATTGCAATGTTGGGAAAAAAACACAACCTCGCATTTATTTATTTTTTGTCTACTAATGGTTCATAGTGAAGGCATTGGATGTGTGTGATGTGTAAACCAAATGAAATTTGATAGAGTATTAAAAGGTGTGAGAATGGTATGGAAGAAGTACAATAGCTCATGGTGTCATCTTATTTCAAACGGGTTCATTAAAATGACGAATAGTATGGGAAAATCTTAGTGGAACTCTAGGAGCAAGATCATTTTTCCAAAAAGACCATTAACAAGTTGGGAGTGCTAGAAGACCTAATGAAGGAAATATGTGTTTCATACAAATTCAATAAGATATGTTTGTATATCTTGGGTTGAAATTTGATTTATAATCTCATTAGTGGATCAAAGTTTAAAGATTCTCGACTTTTAATGTGAGGTAATCCAATATCCTTCTTTGCCAAAACTTCTACAAATTAGAGCTCAAAAGATAAGAGTCTAAATGGCCAACATAGTAAAAAGCTAAAATTGATAGTAAGTGGAGAAATTTCTTGCTCAAGAATCAATTTGGCAATGATAAAAGACATGAAGAATCCATGTAAGATAGCAAAGTGCCCCCAAAAAATATCTCTTTCATAATTGCATTTTAATTTATTTACTTTCATATAATGCTCTCTGAAATAATTTTCTGTTTGTTCAGTTACATAGTAATTGGATCATGTGGGTTAAGATCACATGGATTTCTGCACAGTCACTTCATTTGGATGGTTGTCCTTCCATTTTTTTTTTGTCCTATATTACAATGTCATATATCAAAAAAAGAGAAAATGCGTCCATCACTACAAAAATATATAGAACAAGGGAAGTTGCAAAGCAACAAGTCCCTGCCATTGAATTAGGTGATGCCCCTAGTTTTGAATTAAGTATTTACATAGCTCTAGGACTGGATGGTTTTCTTATGGTTCTCATTGTGGTCAAGAATGTAGCAAAGAAATTCTCCCTGGTAGGCTACAGAATTGTAGTTGCGATCATCATAATTTTCCTTTTGCTTCCTCTCGTGGTGATTATTAAAGCAGAGTTAGAAAAAATGAAACATCACTTTTCTCTAATTTTAACTGAGACCCTCGAAATTGAAGCTGGAAATGAAGAGGAGAAAGTGAAACCCAAAAATTTTCCAGATCATGTTGATATCAATGAAGGAAAGATGAGCAGCACAGAGACTGATAGGAAAGAAATGCCTAGAGAATCCTCGATTGTAAAATTCTTCAAAGGGCCCAAAAGAGGAGATGACTTTACAATTCCTCGAGTGCTTGTAAGTATCGATATGCTGATCCTGTTTGTAACCACAGTTTGTGGGATTGGATCAACTCTGACAGCCATTGATAATGTGGGCCAGATGGGGAATTCTTTTGGGTACACCCACCAGGATATAAGTACCTTTTTTTGGCTTATTAGCATATGGAATTTTCTTGGGCGTGTTGTTTCTAGTTTTTTAATCAAAGATTCTTCTCCAAAAGTATAGATTTCCCAGGCCTCTTAGGCTTACCATAGTCTTATTTATTGCTTGTATTGGGCATATTTTCATAGCTTTCGCTCTTCCAGGTTCATTATATGTAGTGTCCATTATCATTGGGTTGTGCTTTGGTCCTCAATGGCCTGTATTATACATTGTCATATGGGAGCTATTTGGTCTAGAGTATTATGCTACTCTCTATAATTTTGGAGGATTTGCGAGCCCCTTGGGATCTTATTTGCTGTCTGTGAGAGTTGCAGGGTACTTATATGACCGAGAAGCAAGAAGGCAGTGTATTCATCTCTAGAATTGTTCTCTTCAAGGATTTTCAAGATCCTCCATAGATGCTGCCCCTGCGCCATCTCAAAACAACAACTTTGTTGTCAAGCTTTCAATGCTACCCACGAGACCTGATGTCAGTCTCTCTGAAGTGACCTATATATCCAGCCTTTCCATGCAGTTTTTCCTCATTCAATTCTCTGTCAATATCAAACTCAGTGTTTTGATTCACGCAAATGTCAAATTCCAAGCAACGCCCCTACTAGTAGCACTAATGATAATATTACTTTATCTCCACCACTCTTTAATATTTCTTGAAACATTTTCATTGCCATGAATTCTTCACATATAAAATGAGAAATTTCGAAGTGTAATGATTTACAATCTGTTTTGATGGCGAGATGTTAATGATTTTGACAAAAGAAATGGAGCAGCCGAGATACAAAAAACCCTTTGAGAATACATAAAGAAGCGCTTAAACCAGCATATAAAACAAACTTAACTGATAGAAATTTTAAATGTGTTGAGATTGCAACAAGATGATGAGCTTAGTGGAAAGGAGTCGCCTTCACTAAGTGGGCCCATAGGGTATTTTTGGCACAAAGTCTATTTTTAGACTATGTCTATTTTTAGACATATGGATCATGTTCTATGAGTTGCAGGATGCTATTTGTGGATGGTTGGTCAAGTCGGGAAAAATAGATGGACTTCTATTTTTAGACATACTAGGCGGAATCTATTTTTTAGATTGCCATTCTAAAAATAGATATGTCGAATATTATTAGCTCTTAATAATATTTGGACTATAAACATTATCTTATCCTCTTGGAGCACTTCAGTTTGATGCCTGGATGTGGCACATGCAGCTGACAGAAGGAATTACGCTATTCCTAGGGTTTAGTGAAGCTATTGCATGGTTGACTTCAGTTAGAACTCATGTGACAGAGTTTGGTGGAGTTGATGAGACAGTTAATGGAGTTGTGTTCAGTTTAACTTAGTTGAGCTAGTCGTATCTAGTCTAACTGATTGATACAATTAGTGAGAGTGGTGTGAATTAATTATTAATTAATTCACTAATTATTAACTCATAAATCAACTAAAGAATACATCAGTTAACTGCAGTGCATGGATAGTTTCAGTGGAGACCAGTGAAGAGGTAGGTGAAAGAGCAGTGTGACTATCAGTTGTGACTATACTAGTGCATGAGATTTGCACACACATTGATGGAGAAGCCAATGAGGATTGCGCAGTACATACTGGTGGGATTTGAACCTTGATCTCATGATTATCCATATTGGATTGCGCAGTAGAGGCTGGCTAACAGGTGGAGCAGATTGGAGCATGTGTTTTGTATGATCTGAGCTTGTGTAGTGTGTAACAATTGGAGATTGTACTAAGAGCTTGTGAGGAGTTTGTAAAATGATTGTTACATGATCTCTATCATTATAATATATAGATAGTTGGGGGTTTTCAGCTTTAAGCTTTCCCATAAATATTGTGCTTATATGTGTGATTGTTTATGGTTTTAATGTTCGCATGCGATTGTTTATATTTCCGCAAATTGATGATCAATAGTAGAAGAGGTTATGTATTATGCATGAAGCTCAAATAGTGTGTGATCAGGATAATCTCGGTGAATAATTTGAAGCGTTTATTCAAATTTCTACATGGTATCGCAGCAAACATTGATCATTGGAGCAATTGCAAAACATTGAAGCCATGAGTTTTTAGGCCGTGGAATTCGAATTTGCAGTAGTGTTTTCTTGGTGTCGAAGTTGAGATGTCTTTCAACGGATTGTGATTGGAGTATGCCCTTGAGGGAAGCTCGAATTATATTGCATGGAAGGACAGGATGGAGGCGGTGTTGGATGACAACGGGTTGAAGGAGTTCATAGATGTTGAAGTCCCAAAGCCTACTTCTAGCGATGCTGCCGTAATTGAGGGTTGGCAAAAGAAGACAGCAAAGTGTCGAAGGATTCTGTTGGAGGGCGTGAAGGATCACATAGTGTCCAGCCTGCATGGTAAGGCTTCTCCATTCTTGATGTGGAAAGCCTTGATAGATTTATTCCAAAGCAAGAGCGACCAGAGGAAGTTGGCGCTCAAGGATAAACTCAGAAACATAAAGATGGAGAAAGGCGACAGTATGCCCAAGTACCTCATGAAGTTCATCCAATGCAGGGATGAGCTGGGAAGTGTGGGGGTGACTGTTGATGATGAGGACTTGGTGATCTTGGCTCTCCTAGGGCTTCCGAAGAGTTGGCATTCCTATCAGGACTCTGTCAATGGTCAAGAGAAATTGCCAGGATGGGAGCGACTTTGGTCAGATCTTGTGCAAGAGGAGATAAGGCAAAGTACCAGGGACGGATCTTCATAAAAGAACTTTGATGAAGAGAATTGCACTTTGGCTGCCAAAGCAAAGAAGGGGAAGAGCAAGAAAGCTTCTCATTCCGGTGCGAAAGGCAAGAAGCAGGGCATGTCCAAGGTGAAGTGCTTTCACTGTCACCAACACAGAAATTATGCCACAAATTGTCCGCAGAAGAAGAAAAATAAGCAGGCTGCTGGATCTGCAGCTGGAGAGGCCTTAACCTCGCAGTTTGAACTGGATTTTTCATTGATCGCATGCTTGGTCTCAAGTGTGATGGGATCAGTGTGGTTTCTGGACAGTGGTGCATCTTTTCACATGACAGGAGATCGAGATTTGTTTACTGATCTGGATGAGAAAGATATTGGAGTGCACATCGAGATGGGTGATGATGGTAGATACAGTGCGACCGGTATCAGTACCATTTCCTTTGAGAGGGAGTCTGGTAAACCCTTCGTATTGAAGGATGTGATGCATGTTCTAGGATTGAAGAAGAATCTTATCTTTGTGGTGATGTTAGAAGACAAGGGATATGATGTTGTCTTTAGCGAGGGAAAGGCTTTCCTGCGCAGTAAGGCAACTGGTGAGACCCGGAGGATAGGGGTTCGAGTTAAGAACCTTTATCAATTGCAGGTAGATGGTTGTGCAGCAATGGCAGGCAAGGCAGAAGGAGTGGTGAGTCGGGATGATGGCGAGTTGTGGCACCGGAGATTGGGCCACCTTCACCATGGAGCTTTGAAGATACTGCAGCAGATTTCTACTGGGCTTCCTAAAGGCACTCTTGCACAGTCAGATCAGTGCAAGGGGTGTACCTTGGAAAAATTTGTGAAAGCCACCTTTCACGAGAAGGATAGTCGCGCCACGACGATCCTTGAGAGAATTCACACAGACGTGTGTGGACCTTTCTCAGTAGCTTCGACAGCAAAGCACAGGTATTATGTGATATTTGTTGATGATTTTTCTCGTAAGTGTTGGATCTTCTTCATGCAGAAGAAGAGCGAGACATACTCAAAGTTATATGAGTTCAAGGCACTGGTTGAGAAAGAATCGGGGAAGCAGGTGAAGGCTCTTAGGAGCGACAATGGTGGTGAATTCATCTCTGGCGAATTCAAGGAATTTTGCAGCGCAGAAGGAATTCGAAGAGAGCTCATAGCACCTCATAACCCACAAGCAGAATCGGCCGAGCGAAAGGTCTAACGGTGGGTGTTGCACGGCGATGTTGCATGATAAGGGCCTACCCATTCGACTCGTGGGCGTAGGCATGCAATACCGCAAAGATAAGTGCGTAATCGTTGTCCTCACAGGATACTTGGCATGAGTACACCCAAGGAGGTATTCGGTAAGAAGAATAAGTATTTCCTATTTGAGGATTTTTGGTTCACCGACAGAGATTATGTGACTAAGGATGCCGAGAAGAAGGGAAGAAGCTGAGCCGACCGCAGGTTGGGATATTTTTTTTGGGGCACATCGATACGCCCCACAACTATCGTGTGTATTTTCCAGACAGTTGCAAGATTGTTGTGCGACGGGATATCAAATTTCATGAGGAGAAAGCCATGAAGTGTTCGCTTGAGAGGGAGCCACACTTGCATGCACATGAGGAGCTATTAGTTCCTAAGGATGAGTCTCAGGATGTGGATCAGCCACAAGATGAGGTTCATGGAGTGGAAGAGACCACTCAGGCAGCGCTAACCATCAGAGGGCGGAAGCGCACTACAGAAGCCGAGCGACTGGCTCAAGATGCAGAGAAGGTTGTAGGAGCACCTACATCACAGCGCAGACAGAGACAGTCACCTGATCGGTACACTGGATACATGGCTCTTGTGAGCAAGTGTATCGTGACAGAGCCATCCTCTTTCGAGGAAGCCGTGGAGGATCCCGCATGGGTAGATTCCATGGTGGAAGAGTATGATTCGATTGTCAGAAACAGTGCATGGGAGATTGTCCCGAGACCGGAAGGGAAATCAGTGGTGGGTTCGAGATGGATCTACAAAGTGAAGCAGGCAGCTGGCGGGAGTGTGGAGAAGAACAAGGCAAGATTTGTCACCCGTGGCTTTTCACAGATAGAGGGGATCGATTATGAGGAGACCTTTGCACTTGTCGCAAGGTATTCTTCCATACAGACGATTCTTGCTCTCTCAGCGCAGATGGGGTGGCACATTCATCAGATGGATGTGAAGATTGCGTTCGTCAACGGAGTCATTGAGGAGGAGGTGTGCATAGAGCAGCTTGAAGGTTTCAAGATCTTCAGCAGCGAGTCGCATGTGTGCAGGCTCAAGAGAGCGTTGTATGGGTTGAAACAAGCACCTCGTGCTTGGTACACACGGAGAGACAGTTATTTCACCGGACTTGGACTCCCCAAGAGTGAGACGGATCCTAACCTATACCAGATTGTGGTGGAGGGTAAGTTGCTGATCATTGTACTTTATGTAGATGATTTGATTTTGATAGGTGATGAGTTGTTGATACTCTCATGCAAGGAGGATCTTGCAAAAGAGTTTGAGATGAAGGACTTGGGCCTCCTTCATTATTTCCTGGGATTGGAAATTTGGCAGCGCAGTGATGGACTGTTTGTTTCTCAGGGTAAGTATGCCCGGGAGATACCGGAGAAGTTCAACATGCATGGCTGCAAGCCTGTTGATACTCCTCTTCCTGGTGGTTGGAGGAAGGAGGATGCTACTCGGAGGTAGTGGATGCCACTGCTTATCGATACTTGGTGGGGTCTCTTATGTATCCGGTCAATACACGACCCGATATATGCTATATGAACCGCCTTTCACAAGCTATGGTTAAGCCTACCAAGCTCTTTGGAAGGCGGGGAAGCATGTATTGCGTTATCTCAGAGGCACATCAGGATATGGATTGTGGTACAGACAGTCGGATGAGGTGAAGCTATGTGGCTTCACGGATGCAGATTGGGCAGGGAGCCCAACGGACAGAAAGAGCACATATGGAGGGATTTTCAGTATTGGGTCGACAGCAGTTTCTTGGTACAGCAGGAAGCAGAGATCCATGGCACTCAGTTCAGTAGAGGTCGAGTATATGGCAGCGAGTTTGGCTGCATGCGAAGCTATATGGATGAGGAAGATCCTGGTCGGGTTGTTCGGTTCACACTTAGAGCCTACTGTGATTTATTGTGATAATCAGAGTTGCATCAAACTCTCGGTTAATCCAGTATTTCATGATAGATCTAAACACATTGACATCCGGTATCGTCATATCAGAGATTGTGTGCAGCGGAAGATCATGTTACTTTCATACATTCCTGCGGAGGATTAAGATGCCGATATCTTGATGAAGGTGCTCACCAGGAGAAAATTCGAATACCAAAGAGGGAGGATAGGGGTGGAAGATAATCCTTATCTTGTTGAGAGGGAGTGTTGAGATTGCAACAATATGATGAGCTTAGTGGAAAGAAGTCGCCTTCACTAAGTGGGCCCGCAGGCTATTTTTGGCGCAAAGTCTATTTTTAGACTATGTCTATTTTTAGACATGCGGGTAGAATCTATTTTAGATTTCAGGTCTAAAAATAGATATGTCAAATATTATTAACTCTTAATAACTATTTGGACTCTAAACTATTATCTTATCCTCTTGGAGCACTTCGGTTTGATGCACGGATGTGGCACATGCGGTGACCCGAAGGATTACGTTATTCCTGGGGTTTAGTGAAGCTATTGCATGGTTGACTTCGGTTAGAACTCATGTGAGAGTTTGGTGGAGTTGATGAGACGATTAATGGAGTTGTGTTGAGTTTAACTTAGTTGAGCTGATTTATCTAATCTTTGATTATTGATACAATTAGTGAGTGGTGTGAATTAATTATTAATTAATTCACCTAATTATAAACTCATAAATCAACTAAAGAATACATCAATTAAGCTGAGTGCATGGACAGTTTCAGTGGAGACCAGTGAAGAGGTAGGTGAAAGAGCAAGTGTGACTATCAGTTGTGACTATACTGGTGCATGAGATTTGCACACACATTGATGGAGAAGCCAATGAGGATTGCGCAGTACATACCAGTGGGATTTGAACCTTGATCTAACAATTATTCATATTGGACTGCGCAGTAGAGGCTGGCTAACAGGTGGAGCAGATTGGAGCATGTGTTTTGTATGATCTGAGCTTGTGTAGTGTGTAACAATTGGATATTGTACTGAGAGCTTGTGAGGAGTTTGTACAATGATTGTTACATGATCTCTATCATTATAATATACAGATAGTTGGGGCTTTTCAGCTTTAAGCTTTCCCATAAATATTGTGTTTATATGTGTGATTGTTTATGGTTTTAATGTGCGCATGCGATTTTTTATATTTCCGCAAATTGATGATCAATAGTAGAAGAGGTTATGTATTATGCATGAAGCTCAAATAGTGTGTCATCAAGATAATCTCGGTGAATAATTTAATAGTTATTCAAATTTCTACAAAATGCTATGCATTGCTATCAAGCTTTCCACGCTGCCCACGAGACCTGATGTCAGTCTCTTTGAAGCGACCTATATATCCAGCCTTTCCATGCAGTTTTTCCTCACTCAATTCTCTTCCAATCTCAAATTCGGTGTTTTGATTCACGCAAATGTCGAATTCCAAGCAACACCCCTACTGGTAGCACTAACGGTAATATTACTTTATCATTCCACCACTCTTTAATATTTCTTGAAACATTGTCATTGCCATGAATTCTTCACATATAAAACGAGAAATCTAGAAGTGTAATGATTTATAGTTTGTTTTGATGGCGAGATGTCAGTGATTTTGATAGAAGAAATGAAGCAGTCGAGATACAAAAAACCCTTTGAGAATACATAAATAAGTGCTTAAACCAACATATAAAACAAACTTAACTGATATAAAGTTTAAATGCTATGGTGAAAGTGTTGGAACTATAAATTCCAGATTGTTTTATAGTTTAATGTATGATTATATTAAATTTTTTTATTATTATTGTTATTACGCAATATAAGGTAGATTTTTTATTATTAATTTTCTAGAAAAAAACATTAATTAACACGTGTTTGTTCCAGTCCATAAAGAAAATTAAGTAGGACACTATAACGTTTGTTCTGGACCATAGAGAAAATTAAGTACGACACGATAACCCTTACACTGCATGTTCTCCACTTGTGGCTTTTGCTTCCCTAAGAATGGAGTCATAATTTCAGCATGTCCTTCATAAACGCGTTGCCAGAATTGAATGGGATGAGGAGCCAGCAAGGATGAATAACAATGAGAAATCTATGCGTGGGAGATCTCTCAAGATTGGTGTTTTCAATGCTGAAAATTATGAAGCCGAAGCCAGATATGCCTAGCACAAATAATTTCATTTGTCCTTTCAGTCTACAATGTCATCTGCAGCATCGTGTTCTTATAATTATACTAGTGATTCCACCTCCAATAGCTCATATTTATCTTCAAATGCATAATCTCTATACAGAGATAGTTCTTCCATTCATACTGCTAAAACACAAGGGGATTCTCATCATGTAGGTCGTGGAGGCAGAGCATGGAAATGGGTTGTTGGCGATCGAGATTTACATGGAAAATCATCTGTTAGAGATGGGTAATTTCGAACTAGTGACATACCTTTCATCCCTGTGGAGCATACTAAGATGAAGATGAAGTTAAAGTCCAAAAGTCGTAAAGATTCCAAGAATACCAAGCACCCAAGCTCTCCAGGTAGGAAGCTTGCACGTTTTCTGAATTCTCTGTGGGATTCTCATTTGTTTCTTTCATTGTCGTTTTGATTCAGTTCTGTTTCGGTCTGTTTTTAGTTTAATAAAAGCTACAGTTGTAGTTAAATTCCTCCATTGATATTGGATTTAGGCGTTTTCAGAGGAAGAATGATTCAATGAGGATCAACTTGGGCAGAAGTCGTGTTTATTAAGAGAAGTCTTGGTTTTTCGTTGTGCATTTGCAGAGAAAATAATTTCTGCTGAGGAAATCAAGCTTAGTATTATAAAATTTTGAACTGTATATATTAATCTTTCACTCTTACTTTCTTCGTAGAAATCAAAATGGAAAACAAGGATTTAAAGGAGGTGCAATCTCAGGAAAATGATTCAGTTTCATATGAGAAATTGACTTCAAAAAAACATGTTGATAGTGAAGACCATAAGAAAAAAAATGTCGAAGAAAAGAGTTCAAGTATTGAAAAAGAGAGCACTGATGTAAAGAAGAATGATGTTGATAAAGAGGATGGAGCCACCGTAGATCGAACCTTATACGTATGTGATGTTCCAGGCGAAGAAAAAGAAAACGAACCTCTTTTCTACGATACTAAAAATCCTGAAGCCGAAATTGGATGATCTCCAGAATCTGATTTCGGCGTGAGAGGCGCTGCTTGGCCGGAAAAGGCTACGACTCTAAAGAATTTCTTCATGGAGCGCGGCGTCATGATCCAAAAAAATTTCGAGAAGAGCGATATTCCGGAAGTTATTCGTAGTCTTTTCCTTACAAAGAAAGATGAAGTCGATCTAAACACACCAGTCATCAAGAGTAAAAATGCCACCGGAGAAGGCAAAATCCCAGAAGAAGATATGAAAGAAAATAATGATGGGAAGATTCTCAAGGACTGGAGTGCGTGGAATCCCTTGAAGATTAGAGCCCTAGAAGAGTCTGGCGAACTCAATCAAAAGATCAAAGTATTGATTGAAACCGAGGCTCCTCCTACGGCCCCTTTGCCACCATCTGCAGGGGAAGATGATTTCGGAAACAATTGGATGGTGGATGAGTTTGCTAATGTTGTCGCAAAACTCAGGGAAGCAATGGTTGTCAAGGATAGGTTTTATAAAATGCGGATGTTCTCCAAGTTCTTTGTTGGATCGGAGGCAGTGGATTTCTTGTCAGAGGATCAGTTGCTCGTGGGGGCAGAGCATGGAAATGGGTTGTTGGCGATCGAACTAGTGACATACGTTTCATCCCTGCAGAGCATACTAAGATGAAGCCTGAAGGAGCGAGGAACCGAAGCCGAAAATAGCCTACCAACAAATGCGTTCAAATAGACATGCAAATAGCCATCTGTAAACTTGCAATACTGCCATGCAAAGAGCCATCAGTATTGCAAAGAGCCATCTGTAAACACTATTCACTCTCGCATACCCTATTCACTCTTGCATATCCTTTCTTGGCACAACGCATTTGGGCTAGCATTTTATACTCGAGATTAATGCTAGCATTAGTCTATGGCTCTGAAAACTTAATGGAAAAAACTGAAAAACTTTCTATGAATTCACACTTACCCTAAGTTTTCATAGGTCTCGCCTCGATATGAGGTCAAATAAAACCTCCAAATCGCTTATTGGCTAAAACAATAATTACATGAACATCACTAACAGATAAAAAAGTAGTTTTTAATTGAATTGTCCAACTTCATTTTTGTGCACAAACTAATACAGAGACCAAAAAACAATTACTATAGTCCCTGCCATACGACAAGCAGCAAGGACTAACGAAAAGAAAATGCATCCACCTCTACAAAAATATATAGAATAAAGAGAAAAATCCTCCACCGCTACAAAACGATTCAAGCCATGTTTCATAAAAAAAAAATTGGTGAATGTGATTAGTGTAAAAGCGATTGGTCACTGTGCACCACCTCTCTCCTCCTCTTTTATGTAAACTGGAAAGTAACGGATAAAAACACAGGGTCTTCTCAATAATCATATGGCCATGTGCAGCTCTCGGCACTGATGACTTCAAAAAAAAACAAAAAATATCTTGAAATGTCACATAAAGTAAACACAATGCTCTCGGAGTTTGGCCGTTTTCAGCCTCTTCGAAAATAGCCAAAAGTCGGTCATTTCAAATGTTGAAAATTTAGAATTTTAAGTCGTATTCAATACTTATAGCATCCATCGATTGTTTACACAATGTCAGGCAACTTGTCTAAATAAATAAATAATTTTTTTTTCAGAATTAAATAAATAAATAATATAATATGATGGTACATTTTATAAATTGCATCACGGCAACTTGTTTAAATAAATAAATAATATAATATAATATGATGGTACATTTTATAAATTGCATCACGGCAACTTGTTTAAATAAATAAATAATATAATATAATAGGATGGTACATCACGTTATTTGTAGGGAGAATCTGTCGTTTGTCGTGCCCATATTTTTTGAGAGACAATTGTTAATTTTCTTCCATTACAACTGGAGTATGGAATTACTCAGTTTACAATAGATTTTCGTACAAATAACTACATCACTGTCGGAGAATCCCAGCGATTATATATATATATATATATATATATATATATTACAACTGGAGTTTGGAATTACATAGGAAAATCCCAGGGAATATATATATAGATATTACAACTGCAGTTTGGAATTACATCATTGTCGGAGAATCCCAGTGTTGCTAGATATATATATATATATATATGTCATTTAGAAGTTATATATATAAAGAGAGCTGTGTTCAGTTGCTATCATACGTTCGTCAAAGAGAGGAATGATTCATTTGTTAGGAAAGGAGAAAGCAAAGAAAAACAATCAGCAGAAGTCTATTTTATTAAAACATTGGAACGGTGAGGGAGAGATCATATTCATGCATATTATGGGATTTTAATATGTAAGTTTAGTGTTTACAAATTATAATTTTAAAATAATATATTATTATTATTATTTAATTTTAAATTTATCTCATATTTTGTTTGTGGTATAAGTGTTTTTCTTGTTTGTAGGATAAGTTATTTTCTTGTTTGACTTATTTTTTATTTTTGTTTAGTAATTTGATTTTTAAGTTTATGAAAGTATATATATTTATTTTTCTGATTTTGAAATTTGTGACTTTGAAGACATACTCTTAATATTAAACTTTCTTATTGAAATGATATTTTTATAATTATTAAATATTAATTTATTTTTATATTTTTTTTCTATAAAAATATTGAATTTTATATTAATAATACAAATTAATATAAATGTGAAAATTTGAAAAATATTTAATCTATCACTAATTACAACTTAAGGAATTGTTTATTTTTATTGATAATTAAAAATTAAATATTTGTGATATATGATTTACCAGATTACCCATGACCGACCTTTTCCTGTCAAATTCCAACATGTAATTCTTAAATGTGAAAATGTAAAAGTTTGGAATTCAATCATGGGATACTATGTTGTTGAAATAAAAGCTGTTAAGAAAGATTTAAAATATTGTTAGAGATTTAAAAGATGTTTAGAATTATTTTCCAAATTCATGGGACTTTTCTGATTTTAACTTTTTTTTAGTTTTGAAACTCATGACTTTTTACTAAAAAAAATACATGATTTTAACCATTAAACATTTTTGTTAAAATAATGTTTTATAAACCAGTCTATCTATATGCTCGGTTTCTTTTGAGAAATTAATACATTCTGTTATTAAAAAAAAACAGAATTACATTGTTTTAATTATATTCCTCTAAAGGATAAAATCTTGGGATGGACTGCTGGTCGGTGGAGCTATTGCTATTATTATTTGATATGATGGGAACTAATCTCATTGAGATGGTGGAAGAATCTCAACTCCAGGGTCACATATAAGGTGCTATTAATGTTACTTTTCTTACACTTGGTCCAAAAAAATATAATTTGTCTATTTTTTTAGATTATAGACTTATCTCACTTTGTAATGTGGAATATAAAATTATCTCTAAACTTATTGCTAACCAAGTTAAGACGATTTTGTCTGAGCATATCACTCTCGAAAAAATTGGTTTCCTTGCAGATAGAAGGATCCAGGATCACACAAGAATGTATACACTCTACAAAAGTTTGTAAATTCAAATTATGACTGATGAAGATCAACCTATCAAATCATATGACAGGGTTAAGTGGGAGTTTTTGACGTTGATTCTTCATAGAATCAGATACCCCTGCAGACATATCAATTGGATCATGGACTGCGTCTTGACCACCAACTTGGCAATTCTGATCAATGATTTGCCTTCAGAATTTTTCAAGATCTCCAGAGAACTACAACAAGGTTGCACGCTCTCCCCACTTCTCTTCATTTTAGTTATGGATGGGCTTAGTAGAGTTTTAAGAGAAGAGAGGGAGGCTGGAAGAATTAGAAGATGCAGGTTTTCCAAAAATATCCATATGCCACACTTGATGTTTGTGTATGACGTCCTATGTCTTGTTGAGGAAAAATTATCAAAATGGCATATCTTTCACCAATTTTTACTAAATATGGCATTGCTTCCGAGCTCATCGTAAACAAAGGAAAATCTAAACTCATCTTTAAGAACATTGAATATGAGGAAAATAAGAAGAAAACAGATCATTTTGGGGTTAATGTCAGACCACTGGTTGGTGGATTTAAGTATTTGAGCTTTCGTTTGAAGCCTTGCAAATATGAGAAGGAAGATTGGAACTGGATCATTCAAAAATTCGAAAAGAAAATATCCTTGTGGAAATAAAATGCCTTTTATTGGGTGGAAAGATGATTATGATCAGGGTTGTCCTTCAAGGCATTTTAGTCTATTGGATATAATTTTTTTATTTACTAATGTTGATCATCCATATAATTGATTCTATTATAGCAAAATTTCTTTGGTCTGGTGCCATAAACAAATCAAAATTTCATATATCTACACTTTATTCTATTTGCAGGCCTATTGTGGAAAGGGGTTTGGGCATCAAGGAAATAAGTAATATCAATATTTCTCTGTTAACCAAGAGTCTATTGTGGTCTTTCATAGGCCCTAGTATTTGACATAACATTATTAGCGAAAAATATCTAAATCAAGAGAAGGAGGTTTAACAGTAAGTTTCGCTGGGTGAAACCTACAAGACAGAGGTTCAAATCTCATTGAGTATATGGCCTGTTATGATCCGGCTCAAGAAATAAGTGTTATAAGGCAGCCACGAAGATTGATCCTGAAACCTCCCTTAAACTAATGTAAAGAATTACCCATTCACCATGGTTAAAATATATATATATATATCTAACCACGCTAATCTGGAAGACTAGGTCCTTGTTGGTGCACCGGTGAAGAAAAATGCCTCTTTCATATGGGGCAACTTGATGAAATAAAGACCATGGCTGTGTGGAAATTTTCGATCCTGGTCAACAGTGGGAATAAAATATTTGTGGGATTAGATTTTATCAACAGACTGGCAGGTAATCATTCCCTCTCACTTCCGATCATTTAGTATCTCAATATTCGTGGACTCTTCACATTAGCTCACATTGATTATACATTGTTCGCAAGCTTTCCCTCTACTTATTGGATGCATGCAGAGGATTTGGATATGCCTCCAGAGTTTATTGTTGAATAGGAATCCTACCGAACTCATTTAAGAAAGAGGGATATTTTTCTTTTAAGCAAGGCAGACAGTCTCACATGGGGAGGCTTACTCTTATGGTGGCAACATCACAACTAAAGTTGTATACTCATACATTACCAATCAGAATTGGCAGGATCCTTGAACCATATGGTTGGCCTGTATGTGGAGATGGTAGGTCCATCTAGAAATTAAATGTTTTATATGGCGAGTAGTTCATAATTGAATTCTTACGAGTATTTCAAGGTTTGGGTGTCTGCCCACTCTGTAGATCATCATGTGAAAAGGTTGTACATCTATTTCTAAATTTTCCCTTCGTCATCTACATTTGGAAGGAGGTCTCCTATTCTCTCAACTTTTCTCTGAATGTGGATAGATCCTATATTACTTCATCTTGTTGGAAGTTAATTTCATCTGCCGAACAAAGTTACAGGTGGGAGCACGACGGACATGGTCGATCGGCGCAGCAGATAAACAGCGTGCATATTGGTGGAGATCGACGGTGTGCGGGAGGTCAAACAGCTCGACGATTAATGGAAGCCGACCCCCCGCAATTGACTTGTCTATTGGGCGTTGACCCAAAATGTGTGGCTGAGGTTTATTACGGGGGCTCACCCATTTGATACGTACGGGCAGAACCATACCCCCCGTAACCACCAGGAGAGGTGGCTCCGCCCACGTACAGCCAGCACGCCACCAATCCACCACCGCCGCAAAATTCATCAATTCTGCCACCAAGTCAAAATTGCCATAAATGAATTTTTGAAGCGGTGCAGCAGAATTTTAATGCCATTAACGTTTTTTTTTAAGCGGTGATAATTTGGCAATTTAGTCAACAAATGACATTAATTGTTTTTAGATATTTTGTTTATAAATAGAACAAAGATGTAATTTAATTTTTTTTACACACAGACAGAACATATTTTTGTGTACGCACAGCAGTGCAATTTTTTTTTTAAAAGACAGAGAGTTCAGAATTAAAATTTTACACAGCAGTGTAAGATTTATTAAAAACACAGTGAGTTGTTTTTTTTGTAAAAACAGTGGAAGTGAATGAAAAGAATTCACACAGCAATTTTTTTTGAGAGACAGAGAAAGTTTTTTTTTTTGTTTTAGAACTGTGCTTAGAAGCAGTCCAGCAACAGTTTGTAATTCCCTCTGTGTAGAGGAATAACTTGTAACAGATTTTTATGGAATAAAAATTTTGTTTTATAGAGTTGAAAAACTCTGTTTTTTCTGAGATTGAATTTATTTCTCTGTGTTGTGGAGGGGAAGTTTTAATTTCTCCATTTTTAATTCTAGAATTTGCAATATTCCAACATGGTATCAGAGCCAATTCAGGCTATTTGAAGGTCAAATAAGCTGAATAAAAGGAGTTCTTAATTGTAGAAGCCTCTCCAGCAGCGTGAAGGTTCAGTCAAGAAGAATCCAAAGGTATTTCTCTATACAGTTCTGTGTTACTGTTGCAGTACAGTTAGTAAATTTAAACACACAGTCAAGTGGTTTTGAAACATTGTTAAGAGTGCAGAATGGCTGGCTCCAGCACTGGTATGGGTATGGGAAATATCCATCTCCCTCAATTTAATGGAAAAAATTATGACTACTGGTCAATAACTATGAGGGCCTTATTTGTCTCCCAAGACTTATGGGAATTTGTTGAGGAAGGCTTTGAAGAGCCAGCAGATGAACTTGAGTTTAACATGTTAACTCAGGCAGAAAGAGAGATTCTGAAGAGCAATAAGAAAAAAGATGCCAAGGCTCTTTTCTTCTTGTATCAAGCAGTGCATGAGAGTGTGTTTCCAAGGATAGCAGCAGCTAAGAGATCCAAAGAAGCATGGCAGACTCTTATGACAACTTATCAGGGTATGGAGAAAGTGAAGACAGCAAAACTTCAGTTGTTGAGGAGAGACTTTGAGACTCTCTGTATGAAAGAGTCAGACACTATTGACTCATTCTTCACTCATGTGATTGGAATGGTCACACAAATAAGATCTCATGGAGAGACTCTTGAGGACAAGAGGATTGTGGAAAAACTCTTGAGAAGTTTACCCTCAAGGTTTGATGTGATTGTCACCACCATAGAGGAGACTAAAGATCTCACAAAGTTTTCAGTGGATGAACTTCATGCATCACTGATGACCCATGAACAGAGATTGGGTAGGAGTGAAAACTCATCTCTTGAACATGCCTTTAAGACCCAGATGTCTTTCGGAAGAGGAAGAGGGCAAGGCAGAGGAAACAAAAGAGGAAGAGGCAGAAGCCAAAACAGAGGTGGAAGGAACAGCCCTTCACATTCACATGGAAGGTGCAACAGTCAAAATCACAGCCACGGCCAAGGCAGCCAGCAAAGTGGACAGCAGAATGATCAAGGACAAAGGTATGACAAATCCAATGTCCAATGTTACAATTGTAAGAAATATGGTCATTATGCTAATGAATGTAGAAAGAAGAAACAAGATATGAGAAGTGGAACTAGTGCAAATTTCACAAGAGAAAATAGCAACCAAAACAATTTGTTTTTAGCTTGTAATATGGTTGAAGAAAAGAATGAGGATTTATGGTTTCTAGACTCTGGTTGTAGTAACCATATGACAGGAAACTTAGCAATGTTTTCTATGTTAGATGAAAGTGTGCAGTCACAAGTCACACTAGGAACTGATAGCAAAGTTTCTGTTATGGGAAAAGGAGATGTAAATGTTTTAACAAGATTAGGTGCAAAGAAATCCATAGAAGATGTTTATTATGTTCCAGGAATGAAGTGTAATCTCTTAAGTATTGGACAGCTTGTCCATAAGGGATATAATGTTTTCTTTGATAATGATGTTTGTACCATCATGGATAAACCACCCAACAATCAGTGTATTGCTGAAGTGAAGATGACAAGGAACAGGATGTTCCCTCTCAGAATGAGAGCAGATTTGAAGAATGGTGAAGAGAAAGTAGCAGTTGCACGGGAGACTTTCCAAAGCGAACCAAAAGATGATAATTGGTTATGGCACTTGAGATTTGGACATCTCAACTTTGGAGGTCTTAATTTGTTGAACAGAAAAGGAATGGTAAGTGGTTTACCATTGATAGAGAAACCGGACAACCTTTGTGAAGGTTGTATTCTTGGGAAACAACACAGAGAAAGTTTTCCTTCCGGGAAAAGCATAAGGGCAAAAACACCCTTAGAGATTGTCCACTCAGATGTATGTGGACCGATGCAAACTCCATCACTTGCTAGCAGCCACTATGTGCTAACATTTATAGATGATTTTACAAGAAAAACTTGGGTTTACTTTTTGAAAAACAAAAGTGAAGTGTTCGAAAAATTTTGCAATTTCAAAGCACTTGTTGAGAAACAGAGTGGGCTTCATATCAAAGTCTTAAGGACTGATAGAGGAGGTGAGTATATCTCTAAATATTTTCTACATTTTTGTAGAGAAAATGGTATTCAAAAGCAGTTTACAACTAGATATACTCCGCAGCAAAATGGAGTAGCCGAAAGGAAGAATCGAACCATAATGGACATGGCGAGGAGTATGTTAAAGGCAAAGCATTTGCCTAATGATTATTGGGCTGAAGCTGTACATTGTGCAACGTACATCTTGAATAGATGTCCTACAAAAGCAGTTATGAACAAAGTGCCAGAAGAGGCATGGAGTGGCACAAAGCAAAGTGTCACACACATGAAGGTTTTTGGATGTGTGGCTTATGCACACATTCTGGATCAGCTAAGGAGGAAGTTGGACAGCAAGGGGGAGAAATGTATTTTCATTGGATACGGTGAGGAATCCAAGGCATACAGGTTATATAACCCATCTACCAAGAAGTTTATTGTGAGCAGGGACGTTCAGTTCATTGAAGAGGAAGCTTGGGATGGAAGCATAGAGAAAACAGTGAATGTTAAACACTATTTATCTCATGATGAAAATGAAGATGAGTTGGCTGAAATACATCCCCAAATAGCAACACCAACAAAAGAGCAGCAGAGCACACCCTTGAGGAGAAATGACAGTGCTTCTCCAAGCACACCACAAGGAGGAAATTCAAGTGCTTCTTCAAGCATTTGTACACCTACTGAAAGAGGTAAGAAATTCAAAAGTTTGAAAGAAATTTATGAACAAGATATAGCTAATGAAGGTATCAATTATTTGTTTGCTTTATATTGTCATGTTGATGATCCTGTTCATTTCGAAGAAGCCATCAAGGATGAGAAATGGATAGAAGCTATGGATGAGGAAATAAATGCCATAGAGAGGAACAAGACTTGGGATTTGGTTGAACTCCCAAAAGGTAAAGATGTAATTGGTGTTAAATGGGTCTACAAGACCAAGAGTAATGCTGAAGGCAAAATAGAGAGACACAAGGCAAGACTTGTTGTCGAAGGCTATAAACAGAAGCATGGCATAGATTATGAGGAAACTTCGCACCGGTTGCCAGAATGGAAACCGTGAGAGCAGTGTTGTCCGTAGCAGCACAAAACAAATGGAAAGTTTACCAAATGGACGTGAAGTCAGCATTTCTGAATGGAGTGTTAATGGAAGAGGTTTAGATTGATCAACCTCTCGGCTATGAAAAGAAATGCCAAGAGCACAAAGTATGCAAGTTGAAGAAAGCTCTTTATGGGCTGAAGCAAGTGCCAAGAGCGTGGTACAGTAGGATAGACTCTTATCTACTGGAAAATGGTTTTGAAAAGTGTGAAGGAGAACCCACCCTCTACATCAAAGAAAAAGACAGTAGAATCTTGATTGTAGTCTTATATGTTGATGATGTTATTTTTACAGGTAATGATGATTGCCTTATTGAACATTTCAAAACAGTCATGAAAGGAGAATTTGAAATGACTGATATGGGTTTGTTGAGATACTTCTTGGGAATAGAAGTAGAACAAGATAAAAATGGGATTTTTATCTCACAGGAAAAGTATGTTAATGAGGTACTTGAAAGATTTAACATGCAGGAGAGCAAAGCAGCAATCACTCCCACAGTGATGGGATTAAAACTCAGCAGAGAAGACAGCAGTAAGGATTTTGATCCTAGCTTATACAAGAGCATAGTTGGCAGCCTTATGTATTTGACTGCAACTAGGCCGGACATAATGCATGCTGTTATTTTGATTTCCAGGTTCATGGAAAAGCCAAAGGATGCTCATTAGAAAGCAGCAAAAAGAATTTTGAGGTATGTTAAAGGTACTAAAAGGTTTGGTATTCTTTATACTACTTCAGAATGTTCAGATTTAGTTGGATACACAGACAGTGATTGGGCTGGAAGTGTTGATGATCAGAAGAGCACTTCCGGTTATGTTTTTCATATGGGTTCAGGAGCCATTTCATGGGCTTCTAAGAAACAACCCATTGTAGCATTATCTACAGCAGAAGCAGAATATGTGGCAGCTACAGCAGCAGCGTGTCAAGCAGTTTGGATGCGGAAAATGTTGAGAAGCTTATGTCAAGAACAGGTAAAAGGGACAGTGATATTTTGTGACAATAGCTCAGCTATTGCATTGTCTAAAAATTATGTTTTTCATAAAAGGACTAAACACATTGACACCAAGTTTCACTTCATACGTGAATTGGTTAACAATGGTGAGATAGTTTTGCATCATTGTAGAACGGAGGATCAGTTTGCTGATATCCTCACAAAGCCACTTGCGCAGAAAAGCTTTGAACATTTCAGAAAATGCTTGGGTATGCAGGAAAACCCAGCAGTTGAAATTAAGGGGGAGTGTTGGAAGTTAATTTCATCTGCCGAACAAAGTTACAGGCGGGAGCACGACGGACATGGTCGATCGGCGCAGGAGATAAACAGCGTGCATATTGGTGGAGATCGACGGTGTGCGGGAGGTCAAACAGCTCGACGATTAATGGAAGCCGACCCCCCGCAATTGACTTGTCTATTGGGCGTTGACCCAAAATGTGTGGCTGAGGTTTATTACGGGGGCTCACCCATTTGATACGTACGGGCAGAACCATACCCCCCGTAACCACCAGGAGAGGTGGCTCCGCCCACATACAACCAGCGCGCCACCAATCCACCATCGCCGCGAAATTCATCAATTCTGCCACCAAGTCAAAATTGCCATAAATGAATTTTTGAAGCGGTGCAGCAGAATTTTAATGCCATTAACGTTTTTTTTTAAGCGGTGATAATTTGGCAATTTAGTCAACAAATGACATTAATTGTTTTTAGATATTTTGTTTATAAATAGAACAGAGATGTAATTTAATTTTTTTTACACACAGACAGAACAGATTTTTGTGTACGCACAGCAGTGCAATTTCTTTTTTTAAAAGACAGAGAGTGTAGAATTAAAATTTTAGACAGCAATGTAAGATTTATTAAAAACACAGTGAGTTGTTTTTTTTGTAAAAACAGTGGCAGTGAATGAAAAGAATTCACACAGCAATTTTTTTTGAGAGACAGAGAAAGTTTTTTTTGTTTTAGAACTGTGCTTAGAAGCAGTCCAGCAACAGTTTGTAATTCCCTCTGTGTAGAGGAAGAACTTGTAACAGATTTTTATGGAATAAAAATTTTGTTTTATAGAGTTGAAAAACTCTGTTTTTTCTGAGATTGAATTTATTTCTCTGTGTTGTGGAGGGGAAGTTTTAATTTCTCCATTTTTAATTCTGGAATTTGCAATATTCCAACACATCTCTCCTTAATTGGTCCAATTTCCATCAAGTTTTTAGGTAAATTTTACTATATATCTTCTAGGTTATCTGGCAGACTGACACTGCAGAAATGAATATATATTTGAGAATATAGCTTCATATTTGAGATCAATTTGACTACGAATTCTGGATTTTTTTATGGAAATTGGTCCTTGGAGACCTATCTGTCATAAAAGTACATGGACACATAAGAACCTAGTAACATTTACCCTACTGTTTCAATGCCATATTTACTCCACTGCTGGAGTAAATTATATCTATGAGGGCATATTTTAATTCCATTTCCTTCCGCCACATCTTCCAGAATCATAATGCATTGGTTGATCGAATTTCCAAGTTACCTCAATAGATTATATTCTATTACCTGGTCAATGGATTAATCATCAACTTGGGGGCCTTATTTATCTAGCAGTCGCACTTCTTTCTCTCTTTTTTTTGTCACGGACCTTTTTGGATAGACCCTGTTGAAATTTACTCTAAACTCAACCCGTGATGCAGGGCTTTTTTTTCTTGTATTTTGGGAATTTTGTTTCTCCATGTACTACCATTTTTTGATCTGTTTCTAACCTTTAATATGCAGGCTTTGGCTTTTATTTTGGTCTTCTCTTTTTCCAACACCTCTCATAGTTTTTATTTTTATTTTATTTTTTTGGCTAATTGATCAATCACTGACTCAGGTATATGTAACTATCGTTCAATCTTTTAATAGAAGTTTTTTTGTCTTCGAAAAAATTCCTAAGAAAAAAAAATACCATCCTTTTTATATTAAAAAAATAATAATAAAAACAAAAGCATTGATTTATACGCCTTCCTTCTTCCTGCGTCTTCATTCTCAATTTTTTTCCTTCTCCTCAGAGCTCACAATTTCATTATTCAACGTTGTCTCATTTGCCCTCCGCCTTCTCTTATTATTCCTCTTTAGAAAGCCCAAAAACACATAAGATGTCATAATACTTTTCTCACGTATCTTATCACGTCTTCTAAAACTCTTATAAATAAAACAAAACTCGTTATAGGAAAATTGTCACATATTTTTTTGGTTATTCTAGCATATCAAATCACATCAATATTTAATTGCGACTCACAGTTGCATTCTATAGCCTTTAATCACCTTAATGTGTAGCTATGTCATATTCTCAAAAATAATAAAAATAACTCTTTTATTGTTGGTCAAAAGGCCAAAATATTAGCTTGAATGTTAAATTATATATAATTTGATTATTTAAATTAAATATAACTTTTTAATTCAATACACATATTGAAAATTTTACTCTAAAGTATTTTAATATTTCTTTTAATCAAATATTTATAAAATAAATCTTTAAAAGGAAAAACCATATCCTATGGATATATTAAAATCTTGAAAAACATAAATATTTTTACATCAATGTTGTAATATTTAAAAATATTAATTTGATGTAGTTTTATTATAAATTTGGTTTTTCATCATTAAATTTAATATTAATATTGAAAGATTAATATTAATATTAATATTTATTTTATATAATATTAATATTAATATATTACAATACTAACATTATTAAATTTAATAATTTTGGATTAATACAATATCAAGTTTAATATAATATTCAATTTGTTATATTATAACATATATTAATATATCATAATAGATATATGTGGAGGGAAAATCAAAGACATAAAGTGATAGAGGTAGAGAGATAGAGGGAGTAACAAGGGAGAGATGGAAATAAAATGAAGGAGAGGGGAGAGGAGGAATGAAGAGAGAGATAAAGGGAGGATTGAGAGAGGGAGCGTAGGGTAAGAGAGAGAGATAAGGAGGCAAAATGATGGAAGCGGGGGGGGGAAAGAGGGGAAGCACGAGAGAGAGTTGTAGGGGGAGAGGGAGTGAAGAGGAAATACATAGAGAGATAATAATTGAGAGAAAATTGGGGGGGAGTGACAAGGGAGAGATGGAGAGAGAGTCTGTATTTTTTGGGGTGAGATAGAGATACAAATAAGGAGATATGGAAGAAAGGGGGGAGAAGGATAGAGGGAGGGAGATAGTGACAGAGTTGGAGGGCGAAGAGAGAGAGAGTGGGAGGGGAGGCAAAGGGAGGTGGGAGAGAAAGGGAGAGAGAAGAAGGAAAAGGGAGAGGACATGAGAAAGATAAGGAGAGAGGGAGGGGAGAGATATGGAGTTGGAGGAGGAGAGAGGGAGGGAGAGAGATATGGAGTTGGATGGGGAGAGAGGGAGGAAGAGATAGACAGAATTGGAGGGGGAGAGAGAGGGAGGTAAGAAGAAATACATAGATAGAGAAAGGTGGAGAGAGAGAGAGAGGGAGTGATAAGGGAGATAGAGAGAGAGAGGGGAGGGAGAGATAAATCATTGGTTGACCTATGATTGAATGTCAACTCTTGGATTGCAACATAAAAAATCGACTAATAGAGGATAATATAGACAGCTCCAATGACAATCAACAGCCAAATTGTCTTAACATAATGGAAGATTGTTGATTTGATGGCATATCAAAATTATCATATAGATAGTTCCAATGAAAATAAACCACCAAATTGTCCTAATATAATGGAAGATCATTGATTCGATGGAATATCAAAATTATCCTAAAATCCTCGATATATTTTGGCCCAAAAGTGAAGGGTTGTTGATGGAATTTTGATCGTTGACATTGAAATTTTTGATGGCCAATATTATTCCAGGCCTTCACATATGCTACAAATCTTGAAAGAGATGTGGTACATTGGATTTTTTTGGCTACGGATCAACAGGTCTTGGTTTTTCATCTACATTTGACCACAGATCAGCAGACATTAAACAACAATGGAAACCTGGTATGGAAACCACTCCTTCATCAAGATCTTTAACTAAATCGAAAGCATGGCCTCGTTCCCACTATCGCTCAATAATGCATATGAATTTGTTCCCTTTTTTCCCCTAAACCTCGTGGATAATTTAGCATAGTCGGAATTATCATTGTCTTAGTGCAAGTTAGTTTCCATAGCTATTCATGTTGGATAGGGTTTTTGGATTTAAATTGTGTGAGTGAGAGCTACATTTCTGGTAGACACTCCACCATCATCATGAGAAATAAGCTAAAAAAACATACAAAGAAAGTGACGGGAATGAGAATAAATACATAATAATAGAGATACATGGAGGGAGAATTAAAGTAAAATTAATATATGAATTAATGAACTAAAAAGAGAGAGAGAGTGAGAATAAATACATAATAAAAGAGATACATGGAGGGATAATTAAAGTAAAATTAATAAATGAATTAATGAATAAAAAAGAGAGAGACAAAGAGAGAGAGATTTACCCTTGCAAGGAATCAGGAATAAATTGTATTAAAAGAGATGAATTATCTCAGTATGAAAAAATGAATAAAAAGAGATAAAATAGAGTGACAGAAGGTACCAAGAAGAAAGAAAGAAAAAAGTAATAAGAGAGAGTTGGTAATGATAATATAAATGGATGGAGAGATTTGAGGGAGAATTTTAGAAAAAGTAATAAATAAATAACAATGATGAAGATGGTGATGAATATTTATAGGTGGAAAAAAGCAGTAACAAATTAAATTACAAGAGATTAAAATAACCACCAGTATAGATTCATCTTAACTATAGATCTACCAAGCATAAAGGATCAAATCTCTTTTCACTTTAAAAAATGATTGCAAATTAATAAAAATTAATTATTATCTCAAACTTGATTATGCATATTCTAACTAATAGAAAAATGGATTTGAAATCATACTTTCATATTAATCACTTAAATAGCTTTTTGGTCAATGCTTAGAACTAACTAATGTGGTTCATCATCAAGACAAAGATGATGAACCACATTAGTTGGTTTGAAATTTCAACAAAAAAAATGATGATGTCATTAATCTGAAAGTACGATCTCAATACAATATGAATCACAAAAGTTTGAATTCAGAGACAAAAAAAAATTTACGCCGAACTCTGGAAATACAATTTCTAGCAATATTGTGATTTCTTGTTGTTTAAAATATACTTTCTAGTGCATAAATCGATTATGTACTGTGAAAAAATCTTAGGTGTTTGATCTTCACAAATTAAACAACTTAAACATGTGATATTTAAAAATTTGTACTAGATTTTAAATAAAATTGATCAAAAAATCTGTTAGGTCCCTATATTACTAGTATAGTCCCTTATTGCTATTAGTGTACCCTTAAATTATTATTGTTAGGTCGGCTAGGATTACATTGTGGCCCCACTAAGATTACATTGTGGCCCCATGGACTCCTATATATAGAAAGGAGGTTTTGTAATTTAGATCATCCAAGAATTGTTCATTCATGTAATGTATTAGAGGTTTCCCCCTTGAAGTGGCTTATTTCTAAGGCGTTGATATCTCTTTTCTTATATTTTTGGAGCTAGTTTCCCAACATTTGGTATCAGAGCTTTGGATTCTAGGGTTTTCGCTGCTCTAAACTAGTCATCATGGAATTTTCGCTATAAATTTTTTTCTACGAAGGTTCAGAAGCTTAAATTTTTAGAGAGCGAAACCAAATTCCTTAGAAACATCGTCGCAAAATTTCAGAGCTTGGTTTGCAATATTTTCATAGATATGATCTGTGGAAGTTAGGGCTTTTTGCAGGCTCCTAAATTTAACCTAAACAGGTCATCGCGAAATTTTCGCTCTAACTTGTCTTCTACGAAGATTCAGAAGCTGAAAGTTTTGGAGAGAGAAGCCAAAATCCTGATGAACATCATCACAAAATTTCATAGCTTCGTTTGCAATATTTTTGGAGATATGATCTGTGGAAGTTAGGTCTTTTTCAGGCTCCCGAATTTCATCTCAAAGAGGTTATCGTGGGAAAATCTTCATCACTCTCTCTCTGACCATCGGATTGGAATGCTGTAAAAAGTGGCGACAAGTACACAGACTTTAGTTTCCTGTCTATCAATTTCAGTGCCAAAGGAGGAAACAGGAAGATGTGGAAAGTCATACAAGTTCACTCTAGTGAACCAGTCCATAATTGGGTCATTGTGGGAGATTGGACATATCTTTTTTTTGAAGAATCCAAATCAGGTTAGACCTGTGACATTTGAAAGAATCTTCAGAGAGATACTACAAGACTAAATTTTAGATATTGAGGATCCTCAATTATATAGATAATTCAATTTCAATATAGAGCTCCTCAAAAGCAAGTAAAAGGTGTGTATTTTTTTCCCGAATTGGATAAGTCTTGTTTGAAGAATCAAGTTGAATTGATTCCAAGGTCATATTGTAGAATAGATATCAGTATTGGATTCTAAAATGGCCCCTAAAAAGAATTCAACATCCATTAAGCCTTTATAAGGCTCTAATATGACTCATGAAGAATAAGAATGACAACATGACATATCAAAATTACAAGAGCAAGTGCAACAAATTTCGCTCTCGTAAAGAGAAACAAAAAATGACATGGAAGTTTTGAAGAAAGGCGTGGAAACTAAGATGGATGGTTTGAAGAAAGGCGTGGAATCTAAGATGGATGGTTTGAAGAATCGGATGGAATCTAAGATAGATGGCATAGAAGCTGGCATGGAATCTAAAATGGATGACATGGAAGCTAAGATCGATGAGAAAATGGAAAACATGAAGAATGATCTAAAATAAGACATGGAAGGTTTGAAAAAGTTGATACAAGAAATGTTTCCTAATGGTGAAAATATAGTAGAGGAAACTCATGATGAGAAAAAAATAAATGTTAATCGTGATTTCATAAAATCTAATGTTGGTGGAAAGAATCACCATATTCCAAAAATGGATATGAGGAAGTTTGATGGAAAGGATCCTGTAACATGGATACTACAGATGGAGCAATATTTTGTTCTCCATAATGTGCAAAACACACAAAAGGTACGCATTGCAACTTTACATTTAGAACAAAATACATTTGCATGGTATCGATGGCTTTGCTCTCGTAAAAAAATTGTCACTTGGTAAATTTTTATGGAGGAAATGATAGCGCATTATGAGGATACAAAGAGCCACACCTTCTTTAGCCAATTGATAAATATCAAACAAAAGGGTTTAGTGGGGGATCACATTAAGGACTTCCAAAAATTGAATATAAGGGTAACTGATATTCCAGAGGAACACAGGATTGATCTCTTCATAGGTACTTTAAAGGATAACATCCAACATGAAGTTCGCATTTTGGAACCTGATTCATTGGAGAAGGCATTCAGGTTGGCAAGAAAAATTGAATGTAAAATTATGGGGACAAGGAAGCCTAGCACTCACTTATATAAAGAGGGAAGTGTTGCTAATCCCAGATTTCCACAACCTACAAGGTTGACACCACAACAATTGGAAGAAAAAATAGCAAAAGGGCTTTATTAAAGTTGTAATAGAAAATACACTAAAGGTCATAAGTGTGCTGAGAATAAATTATTTTACATAGATTGTGAAGAGGAAGAATAAAATGAACAAGAAGAGGATATACACCAGGAACCAACCCAAGAAGAGGAAGAAATGAGTCTAACCATATCATGTAATGCATCTCCTCAAACTCTCAAGATTGAAGGACATATAAAGAAGAAAAAAGTAATAGTGTTGTTTGATTCAGGTAGTACCCATAATTTTATTTATTGTAAGGTAGCCAAGGAATTGAATTGTTTCCTATACCTAGCACCAGAATGTCAAGTGATGGTTGCAAATGGAGGAACTATAAATTGCTCTAGAAAATGCCATAATATCAAGTTAACCATGGGGGAATATGTATTGAATAGTCCAATGATTTCCATTCCTATGGGAGGTGCTGATGTTGTACTAGAAGTACAATGGTTACAATCTTTAGGGACGGTAGCTTTTAATTTTCAAGAAATTTTCTTGAAATTTTTTTCAGAAGGAAAGGAAGTCAAATTACGGGGTATTGCAAGGAAGCTGGAAATATAATAAGCTCTAATGTCATGACAAAGCTTCTAAAGAAATAACAATGAGGCGTAATTGCACAATTATGCTCACTAGAAGTTCCAACATCAAAATCATCTATTTCTGCAGATCTCCAAAAAGTCTTGGAAAATCATTCCAAGGTTTTTGAAACTCCCAAAGGACTCCCACCTATTCATGATCGTGATCATGCTATTCATTTGATTCCAAGAAGTCTTCCTCCAAACATCAGGCCTTATAGATATTCTTATGTCCAAAAGAGCAAAATTAAACGTATGATTGTGGAAATGTTAGAGGCTAGTATAATTCAACCTAGTCAAAGTCCTTTTTCTGCTCCTGTAGTATTGGTACACAAGAAGGATGGATCATGGCGCATGTGTCCGGATTATAGGGAGCTCAATAAGCTCACCATTAAAGATGAATTTCCCATTTCTGTGATTGATGAATTATTGGATGAATTACATGGAGCAATTTATTTTACCAAGTTGGATCTTCGTTTAGGATATCACCAAATTAGAATGAAGACTGAAGATATTCCAAAAATAGCATTTCGAACTCATGAGGGTCATTATGAATTTTTCGTCATGCCTTTTGGCCTTACCAATGCACCTTCTACATTTCAAGGGTTGATGAATTCCATTTTCAAACCCTTCCTTAGAAAATTTGTGCGAGTATTTTTTGATGATATACTAATCTACAGCAGGTCTTGGAAGGATCATGCTCAACATGTTGACATGGTGCTCAAACTATTTTAGGAGAGACAATTATATGCAAAAACATCCAAATGTTTCTTTGGATTACAAGAGGTGGAATATATGGGTCATATTGTATCTCACGAGAGTGTTAAGGTAGACCCTAACAAAATTAAAGCCATTAAAGAATGGAAATTCCCCACAACCACAAAGTAGTTGCGAGGATTTATCGGGTTAACAGGTTATTATCACAAGTTTGTTAAGAATTATGCGAGAATAGTAGCACCTCTAACAACATTATTGAAGAAAGATGCATTTTCATGGATTCTTGAAGCAACTAAGGCCTTTTAACATCTTAAAGAGTCAATGTGCCTAGCATCGGTCTTAGCTACACTAGAATTCACAAAAACCTTTATTGTGGAATGTGATGCCTCAAGAAATGGAATTGGTGCTATTTTAATGCAAGAAGGAAGCCCCATTTCTTTTGAAAGTCGTCCAATCAAAGGAAAGTATTTATAGAAAGCTATTTATGAGAAGGAAATGTTAGCAATACTGCATGCACTAAATAAATGACGAACTTACCTAATGGGAAGACACTTCAAGGTAAAAACTGATCATGATAGTCTTAAACACCTTTTGAAACAAAGACTATCTTCAGAAGAGCAGCAAAAATGGGTCACAAAGATGTTGGGTTATGACTTTGAAATAATCTACAAAAAAGGGAAGCTAAATGTTCTTGCAGATGCACTCTCAAGAAAGAGTGAAGAGGTGGAAGCATTGCTTTGTGACATTTCTATTATCCAAACAGATTGGAAAACCGAAGCAAGGGATGAATGGAAGAAGGACAAAGAAGTGCGGGCACTCATTCAAAATTTGCAATAAGATCCTAGTACATCTAATGCGTTTAGTTGGAAAAATTATTCCTTGTGGTACAAAGATTGCTTATATCTTTGTAGCAATTCCCAACTAAAACAAAATATTCTTTTGGAATTGCACACTTCTCCTTTAGGAGGACACCCAGGATTTTGAAAAACTTACCACAGAGTGAAGAAATAATTTTTTTGGGATGGCCTTAAATCTTATATTCAAAAGTTTGTGGTGAAATGTTTGATTTGCCAACAGAATAAAGTTGAGACAATTAAGACCCCGGGTATTCTACAACCTTTATCTATTCCAAGACAATGTTGGGAGGATATTTCAATGGATTTTATCACAAGTTTACCTAAGTCCGAAGGAAAGAGTGTCATCATGGTGGTAGTTGATAGACTTACCAAGTATGCACACTTTTGTGCATTATCTCATCCATTTAAAGCAAGTACAGTTGCTACTACATTTATGGACAGAATTCAAAAGCTACATGGAAGCCCAAGGGTTATTGTGAGCGACAGAGATCCCATTTTTACTGGAAATTTTTGGACGGAGTTATTTTCTTGTCTGGGTACTCAATTAGCTCATAGATCATCTTATCATCCTCAATCTGATGGTCAAACTGAGATAGTAAATAAATGTTTGGAAGGATATCTTCGTTGTTTTGTATCTGATAAACAAACACAATGGGTCAAGTGGTTACCTCTTGCTGAATGGTGGTATAACACTTCCTTCCATACTGCAGCAAAAATGACCCATTTATGGCACTTTATGGATATCATCCACCATCCATCACATCATCTTTAAGGGAAAATTCGAAGGTTCAAGCAGTGGAAGATCACATCGAGCATCAGCAAGAAGTTCTCCAACTCTTAAAGGATAACCTAAATTTGGCACAAAATAGAATGAAACAACAGGCAGATCAACATCGCAGCGAGAGAAGTTTTGATGTAGGAGATTGGGTATTTTTACGACTACAACCATATAAACAAATTTCCCTCAAGCAAGCTAAGAAGGATAATAAATTATCGCCAAAGTACTATGGTCCTTACAAGGTGTTGCAAAATATTGGTACTATGGCATACAAATTGGAGCTTCCCGCTTCTTCACGAGTGCATCCAATTTTCCATGTTTCATGCTTAAAGAAGGTTATAGGTGAAAATCTTCCAGTTCAAACAATATTGCCAGAACTTGATGAGGAAGGAAAAATCATATTGAAACCGGAAGCGGTCACGGAAACAAGAACTCGACAACTACGGAATCGATCAATTTCAGAGTATCTCATCAAGTGGAAGAACTTACCCACTGAAGATTCTACATGGGAGGATGAGAATTTTATACAAAAGCACCCAGAGCTACTAAAGCGTTGAGGACAACACTATTTTTGAAGGAGAGGGGCATCTTAGGTCCCTATATTACTAGTATAGTCCCTTATTGTTGTTAGTGTAACCCCCTTATTGTTATTATTGTACCCTTGTAACCCCCATTTTGTTATTATTGTGCCCTTCAATTATTATTGTTAGGTCAGCTAGGATTACATTGTGGCCCACTAGGATTACATTATGGCCCCATGGACTCCTATATATAGAAAGGAGGTTTTGTAAATTGTATCATCCAAGAATTGTTCATTTATGTAATGTATTGGAGGTTTCCCCCTCGAAGTGGCTTATTTCTAAGGCATTGATATCTCTTTTATTCTATTTTTGGAGCTGGTTTCCCAACAAAATCACTTCGAACAGAACCATTTCATCTATTAATTAGACTACCTGAACTTAATTCATAATCTTGATAAAAAAAATGTTATAACCTTTAATTCTTATTCCATTTAGAAATTATAGTGTTTAATTTTTTATTTATTTATTTATTTATAATGATTTAATTTCACTTATAAATTGAGATGGAAATTTGCATATATATTATTTACTATAATTATTGTTAAATTGTTTAATGGTTCTCTCATATATTATTTACTATAATTATTGTTAAACTATTTAATGGGTCTCTAATATACACATACGTGCATTTATTAAATCATTAATATATATGACTATATTTTATATTAATTATTTTAGTAGAGAAGACATATAGTTTGTATCCGGGGCTTACACCCTATAGCCAAGACTTCTCGGGATCGCCCATCCCAGAACTCCTTTGGCTCAAGTGCTTATATATATATATATATATATATATATATATATATATATATATATATATCAATTGAGTCGTTGGATTTGATTGGGTGTTGTGCAGCCTTAGTCAGAAAGTAACATTTTCCATGGTATAAGTTACAGGATGATACTTTAAGACTGTATATATACAACATATAGTTTTTCTCATATTGTTATAGGTTCATGGTTCCCCAAGTAAGAGCTGATGGTTTTATACCTTATATATATTTAATCTAGAAGTTTTTTCTCATGGTTTTGTACTTTATATTTATCCAATTTGTTAATTTCTGTTTTTTAAATTTTCTTTTATAAATTAATATGACCAAGATAAATCTTTGTCAGGTGAAATTATTTGATGTTAGTTTACATATGAAGCCTATATATATTTTTTCCAGGGAAAATTTTAGGGGCTAATATTCGCAAGTGGGCTAATTTTCCAAGCTTTTACCAAAAACAAGATTTGTTATTTTCCATTTTTTCTAAAAATAATTTGCCCTAATTTTATAGTATAAAATTGTTTTACCTTAAAAATCACCAAAATTTTATATAGAGACTACACAAAAATATTAGAAATATGAATATATTTACAAAAATATGTGAAACATTTTACAGATTGCATATTATGGACTAGTTTTATTCACCAAGGTTTCTAAACTTTAAAATAAATTTCCATCCTTAAAATTTTCCCTGTCTTTTTCCCTATAAACTTAAAAATGTTGACAAAATTTCTTACATCACACCTACACTTCTCCCCTACACTGGGTTGTAGAGCATCTCTCGAGGCAAAAAAAAAAAAAAAAAAGGAAAAAAGAAAATTTGGGAGGGCATATGGAAAAACATAGAATAAGAGATGAAAGAGTGAAGGAGAGGGATGAGTAAAAAGGGGGGAAGGAGAGAATAAAAATAGCATGAGGAATAAATAAAAAGTGAGGGATGAGTAAAAGGGGGGAAGGAGAGAATAAAAATAGCATGAGGAAGAAAGAAAAAGTGTTATATAATAACCAAATCACAAAAACAAAACAAAAGATAGAACAATAACTTGAAAATAAGACTCTTCGAGGGGGAAACCTCTTTTTAAATCACATAAATGAAAAATTCCTGGATTATTCAAATGACAAGAAATCCTTGGTATATATGTGAGTCTAAATATTCATAATATAATTAGAGCCTACATAGAAATAATAATGTAAGGGCACAACAATAAAAATATTAGGTTTTATGGGGCACAACAATAACAATATGTGGGTTCTATGGAGTACAACAATAAAAATATGGGGGTTACATTAGTATTATAGGGAAATAACATGACCCTCTCCTTAAAATATGTGTTGTCCTCAATTCTTGAGTTTTTCTAGATGCTTCTATATGAAATACATCTCATCCTCCCATGCAGAATCTTCAGCAGGTAAGTTCTTCCACTTAATGAGATACTTTGAAATTGATCGATTCCATAGTTGTGAAATTTGTGTTTATTTGATTGCTTCAAGTTCCAATATGATTTTTCCTTCCTCATAAATTTATGGAAATAGAGTTTGAACTCGGATCTTGTCACCTATAACCTTATTAAAGCATGAAACATTGAAAACTAGGTGTACTCGTGAAGATGGAAGAAACTCCAACTTGTTTGCAATAGTATCAATCCCTTGCAATACCTTGTAAGGGCCATAATACCTCGGCGATAATTTATTATCTTTCTTGGCTTGCTTGAGGTTCATTTGTTTGTATGGTTGTAGCCAGATGAACGCATGAAGATGGATTACACTTTTAAGTCAAATGTGGTGATGAAATTTCAAGTTTTTCCTCTTTTATCGAATTGAAGCCCTCAAAATTCATATTAGAACTACGAATTTTGATTCGAAGTAAAAATAAAAATTGTGGAGAATTATGTTATTTTCCTAATTATATTTTTTGCAAAAAAATTTAGTTTCGTATAATATGTCATTTTTCAATTAAATGAAATTATTTTCCTTGCAAATTTTCACACATCTTAAAAGGTATATGTGTGTGTTTACGTAGAATAAATTAGTCTAAAATGTGTGATTTTAAAAAATATATGTATATGAGCATGATATACACAGAGAGAGCTAAGTTTTTCATATTAAAAAATTATTTTTTTTATGCAAAACTATATTTTCTTTTATTTTTTGAAGTTGGCCAAGTAATATTTCAATTGCATTTTGTGGACACGTGTTATCGTAAGGTATTTTTCAACTATTTAAATAATTTGAAAAAAAAAGAGTACTCTTTTGAACAAGAATCGTAAACGAAGACATTAGTATTTTTTGAATTTTTTTCATTGTGTATATTTTATGATACTTATTTTTTATTCAACCTCTTTAAAATTGTTCAAAAAAATTTCAAGAATTATGTTTAAAAGAAATTAAATGAAAAATATCATATTAATTCGAAAATGTAAAACTCATATGCCTTTTGGTAGAGGATTCCTTCATGAATCCAACATGATCAACCTCGCCACCTAAGGAAAAATTTCTCCCTAAGTGTGCTAAAATTGTCGATTTTAGGACTTCAGAGGCTCGATCGAGTTCTTAAAGTGCTTGATTGATTGTTTAAATTTAAAATTCAAATATCTCGATCAAGGTTTTTATAAACCCTCGATTAAGTCATTTACATGGTTAACAAGGGCTCGATCGAGCGCTATGGCTCAATCGAGCCTTTATAAAAAAAATGAATCCCATAACCTAGATTTTAGAATGAATAAAGATCTAAAATTTATTTTTTTACCGCATTTTAAAATTCCAAACTTTTTTTTATCATGTCATGTAGAAACCTTATTAAATTTAATACAAATATTATAAATTTATTATTATTAAATTAAATTATGAGCTCTGTTATTAATATAAAAAATTTAATATTAATATATTTTAATTTTAATATTAAATTTATTAATTTTGCATTAATATAATATTATTAAATTTCATATAATATAAAATTTGTTATATATTATAATATATACTAGCACAACCGCATTAATAAATGTGGTTTATATACGTCTTATGCATCAACAAAAGAGTCATGAACAAAAAATGAGTCATATAATTTGACTCAATATGTTAATTTTATTTAACCTAATTTTTTATAAATATAACATAATAAAATATATAATATTTTTAAAATCCTGAAGTAGTCATAACCTAAATCTACCTAAATAAATAAAACCTAAACAATTTGAATTGGAAGACATGAAGCAATTTATGTATCTCTGATGGAGGTAGCTTGAACATTAATACTTTGGAAAATTTTACATAATGTTTCCATGGAAAATTGTCATTTTCCCTCTAGGTGAGTGTACAACACACATTTAAATTCTTGCATTTTAAGTATGTATTTTATATATATATATATATATATATATATATATATATATATATATATATATATATATATATATATATATATATAGATATATATATATATATATATATATTATCAAAGTATTTTTAAAATTTTGAAGTAAAGAGGAGATAGAGTGGGAGAGAAGGGTGAGAGAGAGAGAGGGGGACACAAAGATGGAGAGAGGGAGAGGAGGCGAGAGTCTCTGAGAAGGAGAGGGTGCTCGAGAGATGGTGTTGGAGGAAAATATAGGGAAGGAAGAAGTTCAAGACATATAGAGAGAGAGAAACATGGAGAGAGAGGGAGGGAGTGACAAGGGAGAGATGGAGAGAGAGTGTGTATGTTTGAAGGTGGTATAGAAAGAAAAAGAAGGATATATGGAGAGAAGGGAGGGATATAGTCAATAGATTTTTAGCATGAAGCTTAAGAGAGAGAGAGAGAGAGAGAGAGAGAAAGTGAGTGACGACGGGAAGTGAGAGAGGGAGGTAAGAGAGAAAGGAAGAAAGAGAAGACTTGATAGGGAGGGGGAAAGTGAGATGGATTTGGATAGGGAGAGAGAGGGAGGTAAGAATAAAGACATATAGAGAGATAGAGGTGGAGAGAGAGAGAGAGAGAGAGAGATAGATATGGATAAAAAATGTGTGTTTGTAAGGTGATATAGAGATATGAAGAAGGAGATAAAGAGGGGGATAGAGATATATATGGAAGGGGGGGAGAGGGAAGAAGGAAGATATAGATGGGTGAGGGATGGAGAGATATATAGACATGAAGAGAGAGAGCATGTGTGTCTGGGGGGGTGAAATAAAGAGACAAATACGGAGAGATGGAGGGAGATATCGATATAGATACAGGGGGGAGAGAAAGGGAAGAAAATTGCTTACACTAGATGCATTGATTTCAGTGTAGAGATGTTGATTTCTAATCCTATTTGGTTTCTTGCATTAGATGCGTTGATTTGTGTGTAGATGTAGATTTATAATTATATTTCATCACTTATATTAGATGCATTAATTTCATTAAATGTGTTAATTTCTAATCTTATTCGATTGAGCTTGCATTGGATGAATTGATTTAAATGTAGATGTTGATTCCTAATCTTATTTGATTACTAGCACTAGATGCATTCTTTCATTGTAGATGTTCATCTCTAATCCTATTTGGTTTCTTGCAACATTATATGCATTGATTTAAGTGTAGATGTTTATTTCTAATCCTATTTGATTGTTTGCATTAGATGCATTGAATTTAGTGTAGATGTTGGTTTCTCATCATATTTGATTGGTTGCATTAGTTGCATTAATTTCAGTGAAGATGTTGATTTCTAATTTGATGTAACTAGATATATGGTGTACATTAATTTCAAAGTAATTAGTTTAATATTGTGAATTGATTTCAATGTAAGAAAAAAAATTATTAACAACGTGCATTATGACTAAGATTCTGTAGATAACCTCAAACAAAATAAAATCAAATAAAACTTGTATTTGTAACTTTTAAATCTCCACATCTTTTAAAATTGAATATAACTTATTTCAATCACATTTGAGTTTTTAAAATTTGAATAAAAATTATTTCAATCATAAGGAATTAATTGAAATAATTGGATAACTACTTGTAATCTAGGAAAGTTGATAACATTTTATAAAATTATAAAAATGTTGTCATATATGGTTTTTTGACTTATATATTAAATTTCAATATGATTGAATTATATCATGTTATGACTAAGATCTTGTAGATAATCTCAAAAGAAATAGTGTTGAATAAAATCTATTTGTTGTTTACATGAGATCTTTTAAAATTGAATAAAATGTATTTCAATCCTATTCTTGTTTTTTAATTGAACCTTGAGATAATAAATTGATTGAAATACTTAAAAATGTTGTCCATGCAATAGTATATGGGTGGGTCACAAACATTTTCATATATATATATATGGATGACCTTATAATTCAAATAATTTATTTTTAAAATTGGATTGTAATGACATACATGTTGATTGCACTAAAAGACACTTTCTCCATGCCAATATGAAGCATCATTGTAATACTTTCCATGTTCAATATTAAATTGATACATGATATATTTTAGCTCATTTTTAGTATCAAAGTGAATTGCATCATAACTTGTACAAAATAAACAATGTGCAAATAAATGATTTTGAACCACATTTTTAATTAAATATACATGAATCTAGTAACCTCAATCAAGTCCAAATGCAATTCTGATAGGATGGGGGTATGATGAATCTGGGTTTGGTGCTCCCCTGGCTATGGATCAATGATTGGGGCTTGCATCGATGGACCCGCATCATAAGTGCCTCTAAACCCAACATCCCACTTATGTTTCCACATAATAGTGGCATCAACGACACTACATATGGGCCTGTGTACACAATAGAAAGAACAAATTATAATTATTCTACAAATTAATTAGAAAAAAAATGTTGAAATCTTAGGAATATTTTTTTTTAACTCAATTTTTGTTACCTGTGGTTGAACATAGTGACTCTATTCCACATTAGTGTTATGAGGTGGAAGTGGAGGTCGAGGAGAATCCATGGAAACATGCTCTAGTCAAGGATGGCATGGCTGATCAACTACCCCCTCAAATGACCTCATAAGCTCTTCCATGTAGTTGGGATGTGTCTACATGTTATCATGAACTTATTAATATAAATGAAATCTAATATGAACTAGAAATTAATATAAATATGTATACATAATTTGACAATAAGATTCAAAAAATTTGTGTATATATGTACTTGGTCTATGTCATGCGGGTTGTGCACCCTCAAGTCTCATGAATAACATTATGATACACAAATGCATATGTCAAAAGTTTCTTAATGAGTAAACTCATGGGAAATGCATCATCATATAAGGGAACTAGAAAGTCACGAGGCAAGGTGGTGTTCTCCTAATCTCTCCATTCAATGCAACACGCACACTAGAAAATGGCATCTACATGTTGTCTACAATAGTCTCACCACCAAGATAAAACAATTCCTCCAGCTATGTCGGTAATACCAAGCTCTGAGAAATTAGTGGCAAGAATCTCGAAGGTAGTGATACATGCCTAGGGTCCTTACGATCCCCCTCACACTCATAGGTATGTCCCAAACTGGGTCCATAATAACGAGATTCGGTATCAGTGTAATCTGGCTTCATATGTAACATGAAATTTGGATATAAATGCTTAGAAAAATAAATGGTGACCTGTTCATGGTGGGAAAATTCACCCCAAGCTCCAATTAATCTATCATATAGAAAATGGGTTGCATCAACATTCCTAGAATATTTAAATGGAATCATACCTCTATATCTATCAGGGTGATCCAAAGGGATGTTGAACAACACCCCATGAACATCAATGTTCTTGGTTGCCTCTTTCACCACCTCCCAAGTGTTTGGGCCTATAACATCATGCCTCTTAATCCTCTGTATGGATTGTAGTAGGTGACTTTGTGGGCTTGACCTCCAGTAGGTATTGATTAACCTATTGACGCTATCCAACATCAAAGATAAAATACAACGATTCATTGAATTGGAAGGGATGTTACCTATCTCTTATGTAATCCACGTATGACGAGTCATAACATCCTCCAATGTGATATGAGATGTAGCATCGTCCCAAGGAGGGATCGATGATCGATGCTACACTATGATCCTTATCTTCGTCTTGCTGAGGGACTGCAAATAATAAACATAATTTAACATATATAATTAACCAATTAGAAGCATAATAACATATACATTAAATTCAAACACATAAATTGAAGACAATTTATAGACCTAAAGACATAAATTTTAAAAAGGATTTTAAAATGCAAGAGGTGTACTTGAAATATGTGAAGAAGGTCCACTGGAGGTAGCATGATATTCAATAGAGACAGAAACACTGCCTCTGACACTCTAACTGGTATCAAAGGCAGGATCTATGAGTGGAACATATACTTTGGGTGGGTTCTGTGACCTATCACGAGCTCGACCACGTATAAGAGAACCCCTTGCGCTGCAATGGCCTACAATTGGGGAACGTATATATTATGCCTTAGCATATTACATATAATACATACAAACTAATCCAATAAAAAAATGTTGACTATACATATAATACAAAACTATTAGATATAATACATATAACTAATCCGAGAAAAAAATGTTGACTTAGAAATAATGCCAACAAAAAAAACATTTCTAAACTCAAGCAGAATAATCTAGCCTAAATTCCTCAGTTATAGAGTCCATTTTTTATAATTTATCAACCAAAGTATTGAGTTCCATGTAAAAAATAATTGAAATAAATGATCCAATCTACCTTCACACTTTTTCCCTTTTCTAAATAATGAATTTTATTCATAGTGTATAAATATGTAAATATATATGTAAAATTTTGAAATAAACCTATTTACAAAAGTAATAAAATTGCATGCCAACCAAATACTCCAATAGGATTTAATTTCTTAATGTTTGACTTTGACACATGACATGTACTAGGTGCAAGAACATGAAGACAATGTTTCTTGTACAACACACTACATAATGAAATAATATGGTACAAATTAGAAAAGAGTCTGAATACTTTTATTAAGTGGACCAAATGCAATTTTTATGATGTATTTAATGTATCTATCAATGATGCATTAGTGAAACATATATATATATATATATATATATAACTTTATATGTTATGTTAAATAATTATAGAACTATGCTATGGTTATGATGTCACATGCTATACATATATATATATATATATATATATAAATTAAATTTTTTGTTATATATACTAACTTGATTTAAGTATTGAGGGGTTTCTGCGGTGCATTATATTAGATATCATTTTTTGGGATTCAACTGCATTAAGAAAGTCATTCAACTATGACCATTTCCACGAGAGGTAGTCGTAACTGACTAATTTTTCATAATTTTTTAACAGTCCACTTAACACTCATTACATCGGGTGATGTTCACAAGGATGAAGAAGTGGGATTGAAACTAGTGAAATGAATCACATAGCGTCAATCATCACTTCCGGGTCTTTCACCTGGTAACCAGGACTTCCCAGGTTGTCACGCATCACAGAACTCCTCTGACTCAAGCGTGCTTAACAGTGGAATTTTCCCCACAATCAAGCCCACTTAACTTGCTACCCCATTTGCAAAACCTTAGCAAGTATTATGCCTCATGAATGGTGAGGCACAATACCTGCTAATATTAATTCATGAGGCACAATACTTGCTAAGGTTTTGTAAATGGGGTAGCAAGCTAAGTGGGCTTGATTGTGGGTAAAACTCCATAGTTAAGCGCGCTTGAGCCAGAGGAGTTCTGGATGGGTGACCACCCGAGAAGTCCTGGTTACCGGGTGAAAGCCCTGAAAGTGATGATTGATGCTACGTGATTCATTTCACTAGTTTCAATCCCACTTCTTCACCCCTGTGAGCATCACCCGATGTAATGAGTGTTAAGTGGACTATTCAAAATCACAAGAAATTAGTCAGTTAAAAATACCTCTGATGGATAAGGTCATAGTTGAATGACTTTCTTAACGTAGTTGAATCCCAAAAAATGATATCTAATATAATGCACTACATAAACCCCTCAATACTTAAATACAAGAGAGTAAAGGGAGCTCTACCTGAATTGTTCATGAGGCACACACTTGCTAAGGTTCTGCAAATAGGGTAGCAAGCTAAGTGGGCTTGATTGTGGGGAAAAATCCACAGTTAAGCGCGTTTGAGCGAGAGGAGTTCTGGGATGGGTGACCACCCAGGAATTTTTGGTTACCGGGTGAAAGCCCCAGAAGTGGTGATTGACGCTGTGTGATTCATTTCACTAGTTTCAATCTCATTTCTTCACCCCTGTGAGCATCACCCGATGCAATGAGTGTTAAGTTGACTATTCAAAAATCATAACAAATTAGTCAGTTATGACTACCTCTAATGGAAATGGTCATATTTGAATGACTTTCTTAACGCAGTTGAATCCAAAAAAATGAGATCTAATACTAACTTGATGTTATATATATATATATATATATATATATATATATATATTTCATTTTTTAAACTAGAATTGTATTATAATTATTATGAAAAAGTTATTTAAAATATTAATTATTTTAAATTTAAAATAATAAAATAAAATAAAATTTCTTATTTTATAAATAGAGGTTCACCATGAGCAGCCATATTCATCATGTCAATATCGAGCTCCTAGGTTATAGTTATGTTGTTTTCTGTTTTGGAATTTCTTAGGGTATATTTTCTATCAAATTTGTTAGAAATTTAAAATACATTTTAAATTTTTTTTAAAAAAATGAAATTTATTTCACAAAATTCCTAAAGAAAAATTTTAAAACTAAAATAATTAGAAAAAAACATTTTTACCATTCAAAATGAGAAAATATGCATTTAATAAACAAAACATTGAAAATAAGAAAAAAGAATTAAAACATAAATTATAGTTTTTTTAGTGGTTTCGAAGTGTTTTCTCGGTTCTTTTGAAGGGTTTTTTTAATTGTTTTTGTGGTTTTCTATGTTGGTTTTGTGGTTTTCTAAGTTGTTTTGAAGGTTTTTTAAATTTTTTATTGTGGTTCTCTAGGTTTATTTTGTGATTTCCTAAGTTCCTTTGAAGGATTTGTTTTGTGATTTTCAACGTTTTTGTATGGTTTTTTGTTTAAATTAATTTGTTTAATTTTGTAAAAAAAAAAATTCATAAAAGATAGAATATCTAACTTCGTTTAAGCCTCTAGGATATTGGTGGGGTCATTGGCAAGATTAGTTTGAATGCTCCATGCTTTAATTTCTCGATCAAGCTCCAATACTCTCGGTCAAGCTATCTAAACACTCTCGGTAGAGCTCCTAAATGTCCAGTGGTCAGTGAAAATGGCATGCACAGACCGTGGGTGGGCTGTAATGCTCGGTCGAGCATTATAGCTCAATCGAGCCATAAATTTTGATCAAGTTTTTTTTAACCCTCGATCGAGCTACTTTTTTAGCAACTAAGGAGCTCGATCGAGCACTTCAATAAGGCTCAATCAAGTGCTTAAATCGCTCGATTGAGCCATCATTTTTCCACCTAAACACACACTATCTTGCCAAAAATTGTAACCCATCTCCATGCTTTCACTGAGCCATAAAAATACCCAATCACCCACATCAAAACTTCTTTCACTATGATGTTGATCTTCCTATTGTTTCATTTGATTTTGTGCTAGTGTCAGGTTATCCTTTAAGAGTTGGAGAACTTGTTGTTGATGATCAATGTGATATTTCACTACTTGAACCTTAGAATTATATCCTAAAGACGATGTGATGGATGGTGGATGATATGTATAAAGTAACATAAATGAGATAATTTTTGTTGCAGTATGGAAGGAAGTGTTATACCACCATTCTGCAAAAGGTGACCACTTGACCCTTTGTGTTTTTGTATCAGATACAAAGAAATGAATATATCATTCCACACATGTGTTCACTATCTCAATTTTCCCATCAGATTGAGGATGATAAGATGATCTATAATCTAATTGAGTACCAATGAAAGAAAATAAATATGTCCAAAAATTTCCAATGAAACTGGGATCTCTGTCATGTACAATAATCTGTGGGTTTCCATGTAGTGTTTTAATTGTTTCCACATATGCAGTAGTGATTGTACCAGCTTTGGAAGGATGAGATATTGCACAAAAGTGTGCATACTTTGTAATTCTATAAACTACCGCCATGATGACACTATTTCCTTCATACATGGGTACAACTTTGATAAAACCCATTAAGAGGTACACTTAACAATGACTTGCAATGGATAATGGTTTTAAAATACCAAAGGTCTTAATTGTCTCAACTTTTTTTTTTTTGAAAACCAAACATTCTACCAAACACGTTTGAATATCAAATTTAGGTTCATCCCAAAAAAAATCGGTCTTAACCCTATGATAAGCTCTTAGAAATATTGAGTTACATCCTATAGGAGAGGCGTGTAATTCTAAAAGAGCCTTTTGTTTGAGTTGGGAGTTTTTACATAGATATAAGTGATATTTGTAACATAATGAATCATTTTTCCACATAAATATATCATATGCACTAGGATATTTCTGCAACTTTTGAATGAGTGTCCTGACCTCTTCGTCATTATTACATTCACCCCTTGCTTCATTTATCCAATTAGGTTAGATAATAGAAATCACACAAATAAATGCTTCCACATCCTCATCCCTTCTTTAGAGTGCATCTACAACAACATTTTTCTTCCCTTTTCTGTAGACGATTTCAAAGTCATAACCCAACATATTTGTGACCCATTTTTGTCGCTCTTCTAACGATAATATGTGTTCCAAGAAGTATTTAAGTCTATCATGATTCATTTTTACCTTGAAGTGTCTTCCCATTAGGTAAGGAATCCATTTCTTCAGAGCATGTAGTATTTCCAACATTTCCTTCTCATAAACAGGTTTGTCTAAATACTTTCCCTTGATTTGAAAACTTTAAAAATAAATGGGTCGTCCTTCTTGCATTAAAACAACATCAATTCCATCCCTTGGGGCATCACAATCTACAATAAAAGTTTTTGGGAATTCTAGTGTAGCTAAAACTCGAGCTCGAAACATTGTTTCTTGAAGATGTTTAAAGGCCTTAGTTGCTTCAGGAATCCAAAAAAATGAATCTTTATTTAGTAATGTTGTTAGTGGTGTTATTATTTTCCCATAATTCTTAACAAAATTGCAATAATACCCTATTAACCCGAGAAATCCATGAATATTCCTTAAGGTTTTGAGGATTTTCCATTCCTTTGTGGCTTTAATTTTGTTAGGTTCTACCTTAACAACCTCAAGGTATACAATATGACCCAAATATTCCACTTCATGTACACCAAAGAAATATTTGGAGGGTTTTTCATACAATTATTTATCCTTAAATAGTTTGAGCACCATGTCAACATGTTGAAGATGATCTTTAGAAGACTTTTTGTAGATTAGCATATCATCAAAAAGTACTAACAATAAATTTCTAAGGAAGGGCTTAAAAATGGAATTCGTCAAACCTTGAAATTTGGAAGGTGCATTAGTAAGAGAAAAAGGCATGACAAAAATTCATAATGACCTTCATGAGTTCAGAATGTTGTTTTCAGAATTTCTTATGTCTTATTTATAATTTGATGATATCCTCAACAAAGATCTAGATTGGTGAAGTAAATTAATCCATGTAGTTCATCTAACAATTCATCAGTGACAAGAATGAAAAATGAAAATTTTATATTTAATAGTGAGCTTATTTAGCTCTCTATAATCCAGAAACATACGCCATGATTCATCCTTCTTGTGCACCACTAATGACTGGAGAAGAGAAGGAATTTTGGCTAGGTTGAAGTATACTCGCATCTAGCATTCTGCAACCATATTTTCAAGCTCACTCTTATGGGCATAGGAATATCTGTAAGGTTTTATGTTTGGAGGAAAACTTATGGGAATAAATTTAATAGCATGACCTTGATTTTGAATAAGTGGGATAGCTCTGGGAATCTCAAATACCTTGGAACGGTTTTCAAGGATTCTTTGGAAACCTAGAGAAAAATATGAATTAGATTTTTGAACATGTCGTAAGCAGAATTGCACAATTACCCCTCATTGTTCCTTAAAAAATTGTCATTTTATTAGAGCCAATTATCTTCCCATGTTTCCATATTGTTAGTACCCTATAAATTATAGGATCTCAAGGTGATTGGATACTTCACATTTCTTGCATGATTTCATTATTGAAAGGCTTGTCAAAATTCAAATAAAATAAAAATAAAAAGAATATATATGGAAAAGAAAGAAAAGAGGGTATAAAAAATAGAAAAAAGAGAAAAAGGAAAAGGAAAAAATAAATAAAAACCAAAAAAATAAATAAAACTGAAAGTGCTGCAAGTTCAAATGCCACTTCTCATTAGATAGGTTTGTCCAATCATACATTTTAATCATGATTGTATAGTTTTCAATTTATGTTGATAGGTTAGAAAATAAAGATTTTCCAAACCGTCTAATCTTGGATTATCAGTAGATAGGTAGAAAATGAACTTGACTCAACAGTTTAAACTGAGTCAATGGCTGAAATAAGGTTAGGTGTTAGGTTAGAAATTCAAAAGAAAATGATTTACAGGTTTTCTAGTCCAAGTACCCCATTAAAAAGAAGAAAAAATGTTAGATGATTAGTTTGGGTAAGTAGATATGTTGAAAAGGAAGAATGGAAGGAAAATGTCAAGAGTATTCCACCTAGCACGACATAAAAATTGCACTTTCTCATGGTGGAAGAAAAAGATCAAAGGGAGAAAAGATTTTTTACTTATAAAGATTGGAGAATGAAATTTATCCCTAAGTGGGAGATTGTGATTTATATTAAATCATTATGATTACTCTCTAAACTCTCGATGAGTTTATTACCCCTTTACCGCAACCCCATTAAACTTCATATTTCCCTTTTTTCCTAAAGTCTACTCTACCCCTCGACGTCCATATTTCCCCACCCCACCATCCCCTCACACATTACATCTCATGTCCTACCAGTGCTAAATGACCTCCACCTTATCTTCCATCTCCGCACTTCACCCCACATCTGACGATCATCATTTCTTTTCGACCCCCCCTCGGTTGCCGAACTTTAACAAAGAGGGGGGGGGGAGTCCAAAATGGGTGGTACGCATTGCCACTGATCCCACAACGTGGAAAGCTTATGCTCTATCACACCCCCTCGCTCATTTACCACTCACCGCTCCTGCCCCCCCTCCGAAAAGTGGTTTTCACCACTGTCAAAACCGTCACATTTTTCAATTTCAACTGACCGTTAGCACCACGTCTGCTCCCACCTTTTCCCTCCATCCAATCCCATCACCTCCTACCAACACAGCCGTTGTGCCATTAATGGTAAGTCTGTTATCCAATGGACCCACGCCTAATCAACCGCCACCAGATCGTAGTGATAAAGCTCAAATGAAACATAATTGCATATTTTACTCCGCTTGTTATCGTTAAATTTTTGTAGGTATTAGATTCACAGATATTTATAGAGAAATTACAAATTTTTGCCGAAGAGCCATTTTTTATCAAAGAAGAGTTGTCAACACTCTGTGAACCAGATTACAGTTCTCCTTTTGATTTTCCAATCACAGTCACAATCCCCTTCTATCATATCCCTTCCTCAATGTTGATCCATAGCAATTTCCCTTTCTTTGTTCCCCCTTCTGTCATCCCATTCTTCATTGCGGATTGAGAACTGATTTACAGAAGACATAAGATGCCTTCAAAGTCAACAGCAACCTTTCAATCCCATTGTCCATCCTCAGGTAGACTTAGATCACATACCCCTAGATGATAGAGATTACAATATACATGAGACAGAGTCAGACTTCAACTTGTTCAATGTCTACTACTGGCTTGAGGACAAATTCCTTCACGAAGTAGATGACATAGGCATTTGGGAGACCAAATTTCCTTATTTCATATTTCCCATAGCCCATAGTTGTCAAGAGTTTATCAGAAAATGTCAATCATGTTATGACATTAACCAGAGAGTCATAGTGAACCCTACAGGAGAAATAATATTTCCCATCAATGCCCAATCCATTCAAGAAATGATGCAGGCTCCCATTGTTGAGAATACCATTCTGTTTTCATATGAAGCCCTGAGAGAATTATACCAGAAGCTAGACTTTTCTAGCAGGGCCAAAACCTTAGAATTATTCTTGGCCACCAATGCCCCAATGCCTGCAAAAAATCCCCCATACCCTACCTCCATCTTTCCCGATAGGACCAAACACATTATCACCGTTTTATCTTACTTATTGAGGTATCATAATGATTAGTGGGTAGATGAAGACATGATTGGTTTCTTGCATGTTCTTTCCTCAGATGTTCAGCCCAAAATCATGTTCAACTATGCACAATTTCTTGTAGATGCAATTCATGAACAGTTTATAAATTTTTAAACAGAAGAAGTTTTCAAATACACCTCTTTGTTGGTGTACATGTTTGTTTATTTCCAATCCAACAAGTTTAAGTTTGATATGATGAAGCTGAATGATGATTCTCAGCCCCAATCAGTGATTTTCTGAACCACTTTATTGATGAAGGAGTAGAAGAATTACTCCTACAATAGCTTTGTATACTTTTTTATTCATCTAGAAATTAGTGCACTCAGAAGTACTACAGAGCCAAGGATTATTGAGGAAATAAATAAAGTGATGCAGTTGACAGAACATATCAGAACAACAGATTGGTACCTCTACCAAAACTACACAGAGATCAGGTTTTATGGCAGTGAATTGGCCCCCTATAAAGTGCCCAAGTACCTCTCTATGAGAATATTTTCACTTGAATATATCATACAAATGATAAATGCAAATGAGGTGCATTTTGTATCTGCCAAGAAGAAGTCACAATTCAGGATAAAATCACAAATTGGTCCATTTATTTGCAATAGCAGAGCAGTAGGGGATGAGGCAAATAAAATGTTGAATGAAATGAAGTTCACACATAGCTTCACTTGGTCCTATGATTCAATGGGAATCATCTCCAAGAAGAGGGTGGAAAATAAGTCCACACCCTACATTCGTACCCACAGATTGGAGATAGAGCAGTATATGAATAAATAAGAATGGGCAACTAACACAATCTAGGAGGCAGAAGAGCAGGTCATCTCTACTTCAGGAATTCAAACACCAACTCCACAAGAAAGAAAATTTGCAGGAGCACAAGATGATAAAGTAAAGGAACCAAAAAAGGAAGTATGAAGCAAGAGGACCAGGGAAGATCAAACAAACATGGATATTGATCCCTCCACTAAAGAATTCAAAATGAAGTACATGAAGAGGGCCAAAATCCACATGGAAATTTACCAGGGCAGTGAGAAAGATCAGCAAACATTTATCACAATCAGAGATTCACCGAGCTCATCTCCAGGAGCTGACCAAACAATTTTCTCAACATCCTCTAGCATTGTGCCTTTCCAACAGCAGAATGTGTAGACTCCAACATCTACATCCACTGCAGGGAAAAAGGGGGAATATATCTATGATACATTCAAGGAGATCAAAAGAAGGAATGAGGTTCTTAAGACCAACACATATAATCAATTTTGGAAACAAACAAGTAGCTCCTAGAGTAGACTTCTATTATCTTTTGACTCTAAAAAGGGGATAATGAAGATGGCCTTCTTAGAAGCACAAATCCCTCAACCCAAAACTTCAGCATACTACAAGAAGACCTACTTTGAGTTTGATTTAAAGGACATTCATCTAATAGACCAAATGGAAATGTACAAACAAACAGGAGAAATGATCTCCTCCACCCTAGCTAGTACAGCCATGAGTCTCTCAAAGTTTCAGGTGACATTATCCAACACACAATCACAGTTGAAGGTGGAAAATATCTCCTCCATGGCCAAATAATTAAGGATTAAATCTCTAGAGGATTTAGTGATGCAACTCGAGTACAATCTATCAAACATAGCAATGGCAGAAGCACTTTTTAGGAAGAAGAATGTAGACATAGTGGCTTTGAGGAAGCAGCTCGAGATGCCAGTGACATAAGATTCTATGACCAAGGAGATAGAAGCAAATGAAACACAGAAGGTAGAAATGCTGCAATTGATCATCGAACAAGCGAAACAGATTAAGAAAATGGAGAGTGAGATGGAGAAAATGATAAAATAAAGACAGAAAGAAATAAGAGATGTAGTGAAGGAAGTAGCAAAATAATAATCTAAGGCCATGATTCCACTATAGGCAGTCCCTCTTACAGTGATTCCAGAATCTACATCAACAACAGGTACACCAGGTGAAGGCATTGAGTAGTTAGCTAAACCTATGGAGAAAATGTCCTTACAGAAATCAGAAATTGAAAAGCTACAAGATCAAGTCAGTGACCTACAAGATCATATTAAAAGGAAAGATTCAACACATGCAACAGAGTTGCAGATCAGCATAAGGGTAAATGAATGTTTTCATAAATCCCTTCAGGAGTCCTAAATTGGAAGCATGGTAGGAAGAGTTAAAAAAAATTATTTGGTTGGAGATAATTGAATCTATGAATGGTGTATGGCCATCAATTCAAATAATTCTTTAACAGAGGGATTTAATCGAATCAGTGAAAGTTACCATCAAAAAAGAAAACGATGAACTTGGAGATAAACCCCAAACTGCTCACAATATCATCAGATTCCTAAATTCTAAAAGAAGTCATGAATTGTTACAATTGCAAGTCGCAGACAGAATAGCCACCATACTTGAGGTAAAAATGGTGTTGAACAAGAAGAGTCTAGTTACACAACTAGAAGAAAGATGTCATCAACTGGAGATTGGAGTAAGTAGATTTTTCAATAGGATGGAGCCACTGAACAAAAAGGGATTTCCTTCCTTATTTGTTATAAATGATAAACTGATGCGTAGGACAGATTATGTAAGAAGGCTAACGAATATTTCAAAGGATACATCCAAGCATACAAATATGAATAATAATATGACAGGGAAAGCATTTTATGAAGTTATCAACAATGATGTCTTCATACAGCATGAGATTAGGCACATTTTTCAGTTGAGGCCAACATTTGTGAAATACACCAAAACTGATGAAGTCTACAGAAATTTGAATAGAACTAAGATTCTGACTCAAAAGGAATGGGAAAATTTATGTGGACTCCATGGAGAATGACAACTCAGCGTGAAGAAAAAACAGACAGCTCAGTGAATTACCTACTTCAGCAAATCCAGTGTATCAGAACACCTCGGCAGTATCAAATTTTCTAGCACAACAAACTGCTACAACACTGAATAACGGCTTTATAATGACTTTAGACATCTGTTAAAAATTAGTTACACCAAATGATGGTTTCATACTGACTTTAGACATTAGTTAAAAATTTGTTACAACGCGTCCATGCATGAGACGCACAGGTCAAATTTCAGTTACTTTGTAATAAACGAACCGATTTCCTTTTTGATAATGGCCATCAGTTGAAAATAGTTTAAATATATCTTTTTATTCAGTATTAGGGATTGGACCCTGGTTTGTAAGCGCTTTTCATTGTAAGTATTTGTAATTTTCAAGTTGGAGCATTAATAAAGAGATTAGTCTGCAACATTCATGTGTTGTGTTATCTTGGTGATGTTTTTCCTTATTCATGTTTAATGTTTTCCCACTGTAATCTTTTCATATGCATCATTTATAATTCTAATTGTAAAACAAGAAAGTTAGATTAAGATTTACTATTTTGAGTACCTTAATTTCGATTGTATTTACAATTTTAATGTTTTCTTCTGATTTATGGTTTAATAATTCTTAGTTTCTCTCAAGTCATTACTGAAAACGTTTTCTCCATTTCATAATTCCACTGAGTTATAAACACCTATATTCACAGCTAACTTGCCTTGCATTTGTTTCGGGATTTGATGCATATACCCAGCCTATTTTGACTCCATAGCCCAATGGAAATTGTTTAAAGAAAACCCTCAAACCCAACCACGAACAATCAAACAAAAACAACTCTCACAATTAATTTAACTAGCCTAATATCATAAATCTTAAAACAAATCTAAATCTTATATAGAGAGATCCTTCTCTGAGCCTAGGAGGGCTAGATCCTAGGCTTCAAGTGGTTTTTATGTTGTTCTTTATAATTTAGTCTTGAAAATATTATAAATTATAGAGTGATAACATAGTGGTGACCATACTGGGGAACATAATTGAAAATTTTCAATTTTCATCCAAATTCAGAAAACCCCAGCTTAAAAGCACTGTATGATACAACTTTCTTTTAAAAATTGGTTTCAATTTTTAATAATTAGTTTGTGTGTGATTTTGAACAAAATTCTGGCTCCCAAAAGAATATCCGCCATATCCAAACCCTCCCCCTATTGTAGATAATCCTAAGAAGATCTTGAGGAGAACTCCTAGAACAAAAAGTCCAACCAGTAGCAGAGTTCTTCACAGATCTAGCTCCTTACCTGATAAATTTGTCACTTTGCAAGACATTAAATTGTATTTGCATTTTGAGCTAGGTCTATCAGAACCAAATCTAAGAATTGGACTGACCATACAGTTTTTGATCCATCCATATTTCATCAAAGTCCAACCTACTCCCAACTTCAATCTGACATCCAACTTCTCCAGGATTTTAATACTCTTCAAGATCTAGAGACTGATTTTACTTCCAGTGTTGATTAGGCCTACCTCCAGCAATCCATAGAGTTAACTGCCTTAACCACAGTAGCTTCTCTTAGGTCACTTAGTCCTAAAACTTCCACCATCCCTACCACTACAGTTGTTTATCCCCATACTCAAATTCCTACACAAACATCTTCTCCCACTATGATCCAGGTGGATATCGATGGCCACCCACCTATTCCATTTTGTTAGGTCCCTATATTACTAGTTTATTCCCTTACTGTTGTTAGTGTAACCCCCTTATTGTTATTATTGTACCCTTTTAACCCCCATTTTTTTATTATTGTACCCTTAAATTATTATTGTTAGGTCAGCTAGGATTACATTGTGGCCCACTAGGATTACATTATGGCCCCATGGACTCCTATATATAGAAAGGAGGTTTTGTAAATTGTATCATCCAAGAATTGTTCATTTATGTAATGTATTGGAGGTTTCCCCCTCGAAATGGCTCATTTCTAAGGCGTTGATATCTCTTTTCTTCTCTTTTTGGAGCTGGTTACACAACATTTGGTATCAGAGCTTTGGATTCTAGGGTTTCGCTGCTCCAAACAGGTCATCGTGGCATTTTCGCTATAAATTTTTTTCTACGAAGTTTCAGAAGCTGAAATGTTTAGGGTGCGAAGAAAAAATCCTGAGGAAGCTTGTATAAAAATTTCAGAGTTTGGTTCGCAATAATTTCGGAGATATGATCTGTGGAAGTCAGGTATTTGTTCAGGCTCCTAAACAGGTCATCGTGGCATTTGCGCTATAAATTTTTTTCTACGAAGGTTCAAAATCTGAAATTCATATGGTGCGAAGCTGAAATCCTGAGGAAATTCATCAAAAAATTTCAGAGCTTGGTTCGCAATATTTTTGGAGATATGATCTGTGGAAGGTAGTGCTTTTTCAAGCTCCTGAATTTCATCTCAAAGTGGTGATCGTGGGAAAAGTTCAATAACTCTCTCTCTGGGCATCGGATTGGAGTGCCATAAAAATTGGTCGCAATTACACGGACTGTAGTTTCTTGGCTATCAATTTCAAAGACAAAGGATGAAAAAGTGACACGTGGTAAGTCGTACAAGTTCGCTCTACTGAACCAGTCCATAATTAGGTCATTGTGGGAGATTGGACACAACTTTGCCTTGGAGAATCCAAATCAGGTCAGACTTGTGGCATTCGAAATATAATTTAGAGAGACACGTTGGTACCAAAAATAAAATATTGAAGTGCTGCAATCACAAAGATAATCCAATTTCAATATCGAGCTCCTCAAAAGCAAGAAAAAGGTGTGTATTTTTTTTCCGAATTGCATAAGTCTTGTTTGAAGAATCAATTTGAATTTATTCCAAGGGCATATTGTAGAATAGATATCAGTATTGGGTTCTAAAATATGCCCCATAAAAATAATTCAACACCCATTAAGCCTTCGGAAGGCTCTACTATGACTCATGAAGATGAAGAATTGCAACATGATCTATCAAAATTACAAGAGCAAGTGCAACAAATTTCACTCTCGCAAAGAGCAACAAAAAATGAAATGGAAGTTTTGAAGAAAGGCGTGGAAGCTAAGATGGATGGCGTGCAAGCTAAGATGGATGGTGTGGAAGCTAAGATGGATGGCATGGAAGCTGGCATGGAAGCTAAGATGGATGACATGAAATACAACATGGAAAACATGAAGAATGATCTAAAAATAGACATCGAAGGTTTGACAAAGTTGATACAAGAAATGTTTCCTAATGGTGAAAAGATAGTAGAAGAACCTCATGATGAGAACAAAATCAATGTTAATCTTGATTTCATAAACTCTAATGTTGGCGGGAAGAACCACCATATTCCAAAAATGGATATGAGGAAGTTTGATGGAAAGGATCCTGTAACATGGATGCTACAGATGGAGCAATATTTTGATCTCCATAACGTGCAAAACACACAAAAGGTACGCATTGCAACTTTACATTTAGAACAAAATACATTTGTATGGTATCGATGGCTTTGCTCCCGTAAAAAAATTGTCCCTTGGTCAATTTTTACGGAGGAAATGATAGCACATTATGAGGATACAAAGAGCAACACCTTCTTTAGCCAATTGATAAATCTCAAACAAAAGGGTTTAGTGGGGCAGCACATTGAGGACTTCCAAAAATTGAATATAAGGGTAACTGATATTCCAGAGGAACACAAGATTGATCTCTTCATATGCACTTTAAAGGATAACATCCAACATGAAGTTCGCGTTTTGGAACCTGATTCATTGGAGAAGGCATTCAGGTTGGCAAGAAAAGTTGAATGTAAAATTATGGCGACAAGGAAGCCTACCACTCAATTCTATAAAGAAGGAAGTGTTGCTATGCCTAGATTTCCACAGCCTACAAGGTTGACACCACAACAATTGGAAGAAAAAAGAGCAAAAGGGCTTTGCTACAGTTGTGATAGCAAATACACTAAAGGTCATAAGTGTGTTGAGAAGAAATTATTTTACATAGATTGTGAAGAGAAAGAAGAAAATGAACAAGAAGAGGATATACACTAGGAACCAGCCCTAGAAGAGGAAGAAATGAATCTGACCATATCGTGTAATGCACTGGCAGGAATTACCACTCCTCAAACTCTCAATATAGAAGGACAAATAAAGAAGAAAAAGGTAATAGTGTTGATTGATTCAGGTAGCACCCATAATTTTATTCATTGTAAGGTAGCCAAGGAATTAAATTATTTCCTATACCCAGCACCAGAATGTCAAGTGATGGTTGCAAATGGAGGAACTATAAATTGCTCTGGAAAATGCCATAATATCAAGCTAACCATGAGGGAATATGTATTGACTAGTCCAATGCTTTCCATTCCTATGGGAGGTGCTGATGTTGTACTAGGAGTACAATGGTTACAATCTTTGGGGACGGTAGCTTTTAATTTTTAAGAACTTTTCTTGAAATTTTTTTCAGAAGGAAAGGAAGTCGAATTACGGGGTATTGAAGGGAATCCAGGAAGGATAATAAGCTCTAATGTCATGACAAAGCTTCTAAAGAAAGAACAATGAGGCGTAATTTCACAATTATGCTCACTAGAAGTTCCGACATCAAAATCATCTACTTCTGCAGATCTCCAACAAGTCTTGGACAATCATTCCAAGGTGTTTGAAACTCCCAAAGGACTCCCACCTATTCGTGATCATGATCATGCTATTCATTTGATTCCAGGAAGTGTTCCTCCAAACATCAGGCCTTATAGATATCCTTACTTCCAAAGAGCGAAATTGAACGTATGATTGCAGAAATGTTAGAGGCGGGTATAATTCAACCTAGTCAAAGTTCTTTCTCTGCTCCTGTAGTATTGGTACACAAGAAGGATGGATCATGGCAAATGTGTTCGGATTATAGAGAGCTCAATAAGCTCACCATTAAAGATAAATTTCCCATTCCTGTGATTGATGAATTATTGGATGAATTACATGGAGCAATTTATTTTACCAAGTTGGATCTTCGTTCGGGATATCATCAAATTAGAATGAAGACTGAAGATATTCCAAAAATAGCATTTCGAACTCATGAGGGTCATTATGAATTTTTGGTCATGCCTTTTGGCCTTACCAATGCACCTTCTACATTTCAATGGTTGATGAATTCCATTTTCAAACCCTTCCTTAGAAAATTTGTGCTAGTATTTTTTGATGATATACTAATCTATAGCAGGTCTTGGAAGGATCATGTTGAACATGTTGACAGGGTGCTCAAACTATTGCAGGAGAAACAATTATATGCAAAAACATCCAAATTCTTCTTTGGAGTACAAGAGGTGGAATATTTGGGTCATATTGTATCTCACGAGGGTGTTAAAGTAGACCCTAACAAAATTAAAGCCATTAAGGAATGGAAAGTTCCCACAACCATAAAGCAGTTGCGAGGATTTCTCGGGTTAACAGGGTATTATCGCAAGTTTGTTAAGAATTATGGGAGAATAGCGGCACCTCTAACAACATTATTGAAGAAAGATGCATTTTCATGGACTCCTGAAGCAACTAAGGCCTTTGAACATCTTAAAGAGGCAATGTGCCTAGCACCGGTCTTAGCTACGCCAGACTTCACAATAACCTTTATTGTGGAATGTGATGCCTCAGGAAATGGAATTGGTGCAGTTTTAATGCAGGAAGGAAGACCCATTGCTTTTGAAAGTCGTCCAATCAAAGGAAAGTATTTACAGAAACATATTTATGAGAAGGAAATGTTAGCAATACTGCATGCACTAAAGAAATGGCGAACTTACCTAATGGGAAGACACTTCAAGGTAAAAACTGATCATGATAGTCTTAAACACTTTTTTGGAACAAAGACTATCTTCAGAAGAGCAGCAAAAATGGGTCACAAAGATGTTGGGTTATGACTTTGAAATAATCTACAAAAAAGGAAAGCTTAATGTTGTTACAGATGCACTCTCAAGAAAGAATGAAGAGGTGGAAGCATTGCTTTGTGCCATTTCTATTATCCAACCAGATTGGATAACTGAAGCAAGAGATGAATGGAAGAAGGACAAAGATGTATGGATACTCATTCAAAAGTTGCAGCAAGATCCTAGTACATCTGATACATTTAGTTGGAAAAATGATTCCATATGGTACAAAGATCGCTTATATCTTTGTAAGAATTCCCAACTAAAACAAAAGATTCTTCTCGAATTGCACACTTCTCCTTTAGGAGGACACTCAGGATTTTTAAAAACTTACCACAGGGTGAAGAAAGAATTTTTTTGGGATGGCCTTAAATCTGATATTCAAAAGTTTGTGGCGGAATGTTTGGTTTGCCAGCAGAATAAAGTGGAGACAATTAAGACCCGGGACTTCTACAACCTTTATCCATTCCAAGTCAGCGTTGGGAGGAGATTTCAATGGATTTTATCACAGGTTTACCTAAGTCTGAAGGAAAGAATGTCATCATGGTGGTAGTTGATAGACTTACCAAGTATGCACACATTTGTGCATTATCTCATCCATTTAAAGCAAGTACAGTTGCTACTACATTTATGGATAGAATTCAAAAGCTACATGGAAGCCCAAGGGTTATTGTGAGCGACAGAGATCCCATTTTTACTGGAAATTTTTGGACGAATTTATTTTCTTGTTTGGGTACTCAATTAGCTCATAGCTCATCTTATCATCCTCAATCTGATGGTCAAACTGAGATCGTAAATAAATGTTTGGAAGGATATCTTCGTTGTTTTGTATCTGATAAGCAAACACAATGGGTCAAGTGGTTACCTCTTGCTGAATGGTGGTATAACACTTCCTTCCATACTGCAGCAAAAATGACCCCATTTATGGCACTTTATGGATATCATCCACCATCCATCACATCATCTTTAAGGAAAATTCGAAGGTTCAAGCAGTGGAAGATCACATCGAGCATCAGCAAGAAGTTCTCCAACTCTTAAAGGATAACCTGAATTTGGCACAAAATCGAATGAAACAACAGGTAGATCAACATCGCAGCGAGAGAAATTTTGATGTAGGAGATTGGGTATTTTTACGGCTACAACCATACAAACAAATGTCCCTCAAGCAAGCTAAGAAGGATAATAAATTATCGCCAAAGTACTATGGTCCTTACAAGGTGTTGCAAAAGATTGGTACCATGGCATACAAATTGGAGCTTCTTGCTTCTTCACGAGTGCATCCAATTTTCCATGTTTCATGCTTAAAGAAGGTTATAGGTGAAAATCTTCCAGTTCAAACAATATTGCCCGAACTTGATGAGGAAGGAAAAATCATATTGTAACCTGAAGCGGTCACGGAAACAAGAACTCGACAACTACGAAATCGATCAATTTCGGAGTATCTCATCAAGTGGAAGAACTTACCCACTGAAGATTCTACATGGGAGGATGAGAATTTTATACAGAAGCACCCAGAGCTACTCAAGCGTTGAGGACAACACTTTTTTGAAGGAGAGGGGCATGTTAGGTCCCTATATTACTAGTATAGTCCCTTATTGTTGTTAGTGTAACCCCGTTATTGTTATTATTGTACCCTTGTAACCCCCATTTTGTTATTATTGTGCCCTTAAATTATTATTGTTAGGTCAGCTAGGATTACATTGTGGCCCACTAGGATTACATTATGGCCCCATGGACTCCTATATAGAAAGGAGGTTTTGTAAATTGTATCATCCAAGAATTGTTCATTTATGTAATGTATTGGAGGTTTCCCCCTCGAAGTGGCTCATTTCTAAGGCGTTGATATCTCTTTTCTTCTATTTTTGGAGCTGGTTACACAACACATTTGGACCAGCACCATCAATTCTTACAGCTTTTCACATTCAGCACAACTTGTTATTTTTAGCAAGTTTTCGGGTCCTACACTCTCGGATATGTTTCGGGGCCTTAATGATCCAGGTGGACATTGGTGGCCACCCACCTATGCCATTTGAACCCCCACCATCAGTTCGTTCAGTTTTTAAGTTGCAGCACAACTTACTATTTTTAGCAGTTTTTCAGGTCCTGAACTTCTGGAGCCGTTTTGAGGCCCTAAATGACGTTTTTTGGGAAAAACCGAGAGAAACATGGGTCCATGGATCAATGTTTCTCACATCGAAAGTCTACCCCTCAAATAGGTCTTTCTAACGAGCTATTGAGCACGTCAAACGGGGTTTGGATGCCAAAGTTACGTCCTCGGGAAGTTGAAACACCAATTTACCCAAACGGGACCCACAGTTTTCGCGCTTCATATCCTAGGGTTAGGTTTGTGGATGTTTCAGTTTTTCAATTGTTTCTCAATAATAAATAGGCCCTCGAGCCTCATTGTAACACAATTCAGAGGTTTGTAGCCACCACATTTCTTCTCAGAGATTCGCTACCAGCACCCTAGCTATTTTATTTCCATTATGTCTTTAAGCATATTTATGTTGTTTAATATTAATGAAATGAAGCATTATTTCCACTACATCTCTATGTTTATGGTTATTTATGTATTCTGTTGCGTTCCTGCATAAATCTGGATCAGTGGTATTAGAGCGGGTCTGCTCTTTCTTTGTTTTTCTTTGCATGTCCCCAACACGGTCAGGGTATAAGGAGTTAGGGCTCAATCTGGTTGGACCCTTGCAAGATCAGCCTCGTAAACCCCGACAACCTCCCATGGCGGAAGAAAAGAAAGACGAGGGAGCAGGAGATCCTATCAAAATATTGCTCAAGGAGGCCCTCGAGAAATAAAGGAACGCGATGATGGATAACTTTGCTCAGATCCTTCAACGAATACCCACCTACGGTGCACCTGCATCCAAGAACCACTCTGGAGGTGCCACTCCCTTCAAAGTACAGGTAAACTTTGGCATTCCTATATTTGAAGGCCAAATCGATTGCTTACATCATAGATAGATGGTTAAATTTGTTGGAAGGGTATTTCTCGGTCCATGATTTCTCTGACCGAGAAAATATTATTTTTGCACTCCTCAAAGTCGCTCCCTGTGTCAAAGACTAGTGGGAAACCTACTATGAGCAAGAGGACGAAGGGGAACCCTCTCTGTTCTTGGCCACACCCACTTGGAATTCATTCCACGATGGCATCAAGGAACAATATTACCCCATGGGGAGCTATGAGGACAAATACATCCAATGGACCACGCTGCAGCAACAAAGGGATCAAGATGTGCACGAACTAATGAATTTGTTCCATAACCTACGCACAAAGTTGGGTATTAAAGATTTATAGAGACATTTGGTGCTCAAGTACCACGGTTGTCTGCACAAACACATTTAGGAGGAAATGGAGTTTCTCGACATTACATCGCTTGGCATGACATATCACTATGCTGCCAATATCGAGCAAAAATTTAAGCAGAAGAAGTGAGACTTTGGATCTGCGAATCCGAAGCCAGGGAAAGGTGCCCCCGAACAACAAAACAAGGGGAAAGGCCAAAGCGGGGCAACTCGGAACAACACCACAAATCAAAATAAGGACACGGGGAAGTGGTGTGAATTTCATAACAGCCCCATTAATAGCACAAATGAGTGTCGGGCCAAACAGTCATTGGTGGTCGAACTAAAGGCACCTGAATCAGATGCATTTTCTGATCCTGAGTCAAAACCAGACAAAGGCAATGAAAAAGGGAATCGAATCATTGATTTGGATCCCAATGCCATCGTTGCCACCACCAATATCCAGAGGGAGGATCCAGAGGATCCAGAGGATCCAGAGGAGGGGGAGCACCTCTTCCATTCGCAGATGTGGGTGAAAGGTTCGCCACTGCAATTCCTTGTCGATAGCGGAAGCCAAAAGAACCTCATTTCAGCAGAGGTCGTGAAACAGCTCGGCCTACCAACCATAGCACACCCACAACCGTATACCATTGGGTGGCTTCACCCAGGGAGAGATATCCCCATCCACCAACAATGTCGCCTTCTGTACAACATCAATTCTCACGGATGAGGTATTATGTGATGTTGCTCCTCTTGATGTAGCTGATGTATTATTGGGCCAACCATAATTGTGGAGTCAACATGATGTGTATGATTCTAGGCCTCGTGTTGTTATTATTACTTTGGGAAATAACTTCTACAAGATACTGGAGGTAGTACTGCCTCCTGTCATCTCTTTGACTACTGCAAAACAACGTAGTAATATTGTTTGCCAAACCAAGAAATTTATTTTCCTTAAAAATCTCTCACAGGGAAAGAAGAATATTGTGGCCACAACCTCAAAATAGGGCTCCCTTACATGGTTGCAGCAGATGGACAGAGTCATGGAGGAATACGAGGACATTTTCTCCTCACTCACAGAGGTTCCTCTACACCATCAAGACAAGCACTCCATTGATATGATCCCCGATGCACCGCTTCCTGATGCTGCCATACCTCCTGCAACTACACATACATAATCCACACATGTACTTTCCGAGGCTAATAAAGAAACCAAAATTACTAAACGCATCCAGCATGTCCGCCCGCAGGTCCATGACATCTTCAACAAATCTAATACCCAGTTCAACAGAATTTGCCTCATCTCATGGAGGATATCAACGCAATGGAGACCATTGCTTCCTAAGGAGGAAGGAATGATCCATGTGGATATCAGTGGCCACCCACCTATTCTATTTGGACTGGCACCATCAATTCTTGCATCTTTTCACATTCAGCACAACTTACTATTTTTAGCAAGTTTTTGGGTCTTGCACTCCTGGATCCGTTTCGTGGCCTTAATTATCCAGGTGGACATTGGTGGCCACCCACCTATTCCATTTGAACCCCCGCCATCAGTTTTTTCAGTTTTTAAGTTGTAGCACAACTTACTATTTTTAGGAGTTTTTTGGGTCCTGAACTTTTGGAGTCGTTTTGAGGCCCTAAACGACATTTTTTGGGAAAAATGGGAGCAACATGGTTCCATGGATCAATGTTGCTCACATTTAAATTTTCACTCCTTGGATAGATATTTCTAACAAGCTATTGAGCGCGTCAAACGGAGATCGAATTCCAAAGTTACGTCCCCGGGAAATTGAAACATGAATTTACCCAAACGGGACCCACAATTTTGGCGCTTCATCTCCTAGGGTTAGGTTTGTCGATGTTTCAGTTTTTCCATTGTTTCTAAATAATAAATAGGCCCTCGAGCCTATTGTAACATAGTTCAAAGGTCTGTAGCCACCACATCTCTTCTCAGAGATTCGCTACCAGCACCCTAGCTATTTTATTTCCATTATGTCTGTAAGCATATTTCTATTATTTGATATTAATGAAATGAAGCATTATTTCTGCTGCATCTCTATGTTCATGGTTATTTATGCATTCTGTTGCGTTCCTGCATAAATCCATATCACACTACCTCTAATCATTCTACTACATCCATTTTTCACCCACCTCCACCAATCATGGTAGCCACATATGCCCTATTGGTGCTGCCAGCACCTTTACCTCCCATTCCCCAGGATTACCAATCTAATATTCCATAGTTTTATAGCACTGGTACTGTGACTACCCAGAAACATATAGATAAAATAAAAGATCGTTTTGACCTGCAAGAAATTGATGATGACAGTGTCAAATTGACATTTTTTTCTCAAAGTTTAGGGGGTGAATTCAGAAAATGGTTTAAAGGTTTAACTGCTAATAGTGTTCATGACCTCCCTACTTTTCACCAAAAATTTATAAACTGATGGGAAGTTAAGAAAAATCCACAACAAATTTTGTCAGAATATGAAACTATTAAGAGATCTCTAGGAGAGAGTGTGCAAGACTATTGTACTAGATTTAACAGCATATACAACACACTCCCTGCTAATATGAAACCACCCCAAAGGATATTTCTACTTAAATTTCCAAATATATTTGACCCAGACATGGCATATCATCTTAGGGAAAGAGACTCATCAACTTTAGAGGAAATGCAAAAATATGTTGTGAGTGTAGAAGCTAATTTATTAGCAAAAAGGGCTAGGATGAGGACAGAGAAGAGAGTCACAATAAGAGAAGAACATGTAGCCTCTACATCTGATGCCAAAATTGACAATTTAGTAAGGACTATGGAAAGGATCTGTAATATTCCCATTTTTTACACAAGACAATTGGAATATTAGAGTTCTTAATTTTCATAATTAATTAAGTAAATAAGAGTGTGGAGGGACCTAGAAACCCCATTAGATAAATAAAGTCCACTTCTATTGTGTTAATTTGGGTTAGTAGGTAGTGGATCAGCATTATGGAGTAGTGGAGCAGCTCCTTAATGAAGGAAGAGTGGAGATCATGCAGCATTAATGATAAGATCATGGAGATCATGGAGACTAGTGGCCACATGTGCAGCACAGCTATGAGGTGGGCCAAGGCTAGGGAAGGCTCACAACCATATAAGGTAGGTGAGGATAGCAAAGAAAATCAGTATGGAATTTTATATTGGATTTTCATTTGACATTCTTTGCACGCTTCAGCTATTTAGTTAAGTTTGTTGTGATGTTTAGAACAAGGGTGTTCCCGAGCGAGAATCCCACCCTCATCCTTGGGGGATTTCGAGTGCCCACTTAGGAGAGGTATCTTGAGCATCATTTCCACTATCCGACATTTGTCCAAGCTTCACCCATTATTACCAGTGCAGTTTCCTTCAGGATTGTGTTGTGTTGCAAGGTTGCAGTAGTGGAGGGTTGAGAAACCCAACTTATGAGCTTGTTTTTGAGTGGAGGGAGCATCCCTTCATCTGGGAGTCTAGTAAGGAAGTGCTTAGATATTCATTCCACCATCCAGCATCAAGCCAAACAACAGCATTCACCTACAACGTAGTCTCCTCCAAAAACTGTGTTATTTTGTAGTGTAGTTGTAGTGGGAGGTCAAGTACCCAAGTTCTTGACCCTATTTTCCAGTGAGGGGACCACCCCCTCATCTATTGAGTTGATTGTGTGTTGTTGCAGCTAATAGATCATTCTTTCAGCCCCATATCAGCAATTTTCTTCAGGGAGTGTGTAACTCAACCAACAAGGGTGCAGTGTGCAACCCAAAAAGGGCTAAAAACCCAAAGTTAAAATCTGGCCAAGCCATTTCTAGGTTTTTCGAGTAGAATCCATGGTTAAAATCTTGGATTATTATGAGCACTCCAGTAGCCTCTCACACATATATATTCTTCATAATAGAATTAGTTTCCAACAGTAGCAGCAGTAGCAACACACATTTCCAGTGCTTGGTTCTTTGGTGTATTTATGCCATCTTGTGGCTTGAGTCCATTCCTTTTGGAGCATTGTGTACTTTCATTTGTTGTTGATGTATAATGATATGGATAAGTTGTTTCTGCTAATTTTTTAATGTCTTGATGTTATATTCTGGCATTTCCATCATTTTACAGTTTTGTGCTTTCATTCTGGTTATTGCCTAGATTGAAATGTTATTAATGTTCTATATTCCTGTCTTTTCCATTTTGGAATATTACAGGATGATGGAGAGAATTAGTCTGAATGAAAGAGCGATACCTAGAGAAAATCAACCAGTACCCCAAAACAGAAATCATAACCCAAGAAGAAACCCTCCACAAGTTAGACAGAGAGATCAAAGAGGTCATGATCAGAATATTAGACCTCCTTTTCAAGAAAACTATGCTGATAAAGATGAAGGAATAGTGGAGGAAGTTGAGGAAAATTAGATTAATTTGATGGGGTTTAATGAAGATGATTCTATTTTTCTCACAGAAGAAGAACAAGACTTGTTTTCAATAACCCAACAGAGCTCGAATCCGAAGAATCTGATGATTACAAACTGGGTTTTGAGAATTCCATTATGGAGGTCCACAGACAATACAATTTGAGGAGCAAGAAAAATGGAAATAACTCAGAGAAAAATAAAAATAAAAAAAATTACTAAGAAAACAGTAGATATTCCTGTCAGAAATGTTCAGACAGACATTCCTAGTAAAAGAGAGCAGACTAAAGTTGCCCAAAGAAATGTGGCTGAAAGAATTGATTTTTCAAACCCACTGAAAACTCAAACACCATTCAGTATTAAGAGTGAACTTGCAAAATTGAAGATATTTATCCCTCTCACTAAATTAATAAAAAAAAAAAAATTCTACAGATCTCAGGTCCTAAAAGTGTTAAATATAAGGGAGGTTACAGATACTGTCAATTTAAATGATGACCAACTTGAACTTTTGTTTGGGCCAGAAGTTGATGGTAGACCCCAGGAAGGAGGTGTCCCTCCTTTTTATGTCAGTTTAACATTCATGACAAGATTATTCATAACGCCATGTTGGATTCGAGTGCATCACACAACCCTGTGCCAAAGGCTGTCATGGAGAAACTTTCCCTTGAAATCACTAGACCTTATAAAGATTTATACTCTTTTGACTCTAGTAAATTTAGGTGCCTAGGTCTAATTAAAGATATTTTTGTCACTCTAGCTCAGATACCTGCAAAGAGTTTAGTTATGGACATTGTTGTAGCTGACATTCCCCCTAAATATGGAATGCTTTTACCTTGCTCATGGGGAGAAAAATTACAAGGGACACTGCAACTGGATATGACATACACAACAATTCTGGTGTTTGGTCAATCAAGAAGACTATATAGGGAAACATTAATAAAGTACATGGTAAGTAGCCAAGAGAAACCTCTCAATTACCCTCTGTACTATGTTCACAGTGACCTTGATTCTTTCATTTTGTATAATGATGGAATCATTGATTCACAAGTTTCCCAGATAGAAAATGATTCCACATAAAATAATGACCGTCATATACAAACAGAACAACCAGATCCAGCAAATGAACCTATTTGGAACATGAGTTTTGATGACTCATGTGGAAAAGCTAGCTCAGGGGCAGGAATTTGGGTGTATAATGCAGGAAATAATAGTGCATAGGGTCATTCATACAAATTAAATTTTTAGTGCACAAACAGAATTGCATAATATGAAGCTTTGCTTTTGGGATTACAAATGTTGAAAATATTAGGAGAAAAAAGGATCTTTGTACATGGTGACTCTGAGTTGGTCATCAAACAATTAAAGGACTGTACGCAGCAAAACATCCTAGATTAAGAGCTTACATAAATGTTGTACTTAATTTCTTGAGAACTTTTGATGAATATGATTTAAGCAGTAATTCCCAGAAATCAGAATGTCCTAGCAAATGGCCTAGATTTTTCAGCAAGTACCTGTAAACTACCTCACCCAAACAAACAACATACAAGTGAGGTCAAACATCGTCCTTCTGTGCCAAATAACATGAGGTACTCGTAGGTTTTTGGAAATGATAAACAAATCGAAAGCTTCCTACAATCTAAAGATGAATTTGAAGACAATAATACAGACATGGATTGTGAGGAAGACAGTTTTACTGATGAACAAAGTACCGAGGAAAAACAAATTTTTGTTCTAGAAACTATTGTTTTAGATGTAAATATTCCAGCTAACAAAACTATACATAATACAAAAAATCAAAAAGACCTAGAAAAAGAAGAATTTGAAATAATCCGACTCAAAGACAATAATTTTCCTAGAGGGATAGTCCCTTTAGAGGAATTATTTGACTTTAATGATGTGGCCAAGAAACCCAAAATGGAACCAACTAGAACAAATATTAAGTAATGTAATATAGGCACTGAATAGAACCCCAAAATCATCAAAATGTCTAAATCTCTGCCTATTATTACAAAAAGAAGATATATAGCCCTATTCAAAGAATTCATTGATGTGTTTGCCCGGAGCTATGAATATTTGAAGTCTTATGATACAAGCATCATTCAACATAAAATTTCAATTAAAGAAAATAAAAAACCATTCAAACAAAAATTGTGAAGAATAAATCATGTTTTTATGCCTTTAGTTGAGAAAGAAATTAAAAATATGTATGAATCAAAAATCATAGTACCACTCAGATATTCCAAATGGGTCTCCAATATTGTGCCAAGTAGAAAGAAAACAGGTGAAATTAGACTTTGTATTGACTTTAGAAATCTTAATAAAGTATCTCTTAAGGATAATTACACTTTACCAAAAATGGATCACATATTGCAAAGGGTAGTGGGTTCCAGTAGGATATCTTTGTTAGATGGTTTTTCTAGTTACAATCAAGTGTTAGTACACCTTGGTGACCAAGGTAAAACATATTTTCAACTCCTTGGGGGACTTTCATGTATGTGAAAATTCCCTTTGGATTAATGAATGTTGGAGCTACCATTCAAAGGGCCATGGACATTGCATTTGCTAATGACATTTGCCACTTTATTGTGATTTATTTAGATGACATCACTATGTTTTCTAAAACTGATGAAGAACATATAGCACACTTGAGAAAAATTTTTGAAAAATGTAGAAAATTTGGAATTTCCCTGAATCCTAAGAAAACATTATTTTGATTAGAAGAAGGAAAATTGTTAGGTCATATTATCTCTCAGGATGGAATCAGAATTGACCCTAGCAGAATTGAAGGAATATTAAAAATCAGCCATCCCAAAAATATTAAATAATACCAATCATTTATTGGTAAAATCAACTTCCTAAGGAGATTTATACCAAACTTAGCAGAACTTTCAAGGAACATTACCAATATGCTCAAGAAAGAATCAGAAAATAAAATGGACCATAGAAGAAAAACAATCTTTTGATTTAGTCAAGCTAGCATTCAAAAAATCCCCAATACTAATTAGTCTAGATTTTACTAAAGAATTCATGATTTTTTCTTTTTCTTTTGAACATACTATTGTTGTTGTTTTATTACAGAAAAATAGTGAAGGACATGAGCAGCCAATAGTTTTTTTCAGCAAGGCATTAAGAGATGCATCATTGAAATATAATATCATGGAAAAATAGTCTTTTTCTTTGGTTAAAGCATTGAAGGATTTTAGAGTCTACATTATACATTCACACATCATTGCTTATATTCCAAATGCAGTGGTGAAAGATATCTTAACACAAAACGGTCCTGATGGAAAAAGAAGAAAATGGATTGCAGTGATCTTAGAATATGATTTGGAAATCTAGCCTACTAAGTTGATTAAAGGCCAGGGATTAGCTAAATTGGTTCTATAATCTAATTTTTATGATATATATATCAAAATGGTATACTCATTAGATGATCAAGAGGAACTGGTGACTCCACCGCTTGATGAAACATTCCTGAAATCTCCATGGTATGCTGATATTTTGTATGTACTGTCAAATCTGAATGCTCCTCCTGGTTTGTCTAAAACAAAGGTTAGATTTATAAAACTTAAAGCTGTTAAATTCTGCATTTTGGACAATGTTTTGTATTAGAAAGATATTGGAGGTATTTTTCTTAAATTTTTATTGAAGGGTGATGCAGATAGAGTAATGCAGGAGTTCCATGGAGGTGACTGTGGTGGCCATCTCTATTGGAAAACCACTGCTAACAAGATCATGAGAGTTGGTTTTTATTGGCCCGCCATTTTTCTTGATGTCCATAAGATGGTTACTGCTTGTCATAAATGTCAAATCTTTGAAGGAAAGAGAAAGCTACTACCCTTACCCCTGAAACCTATTTCTGTAGAAAGCCATTTCCAGCAATGGGGATTAGACTTCATAGGATAAATTCACCCCCCGTCCTCTACCCAACCTAAATGGATCCTCACTACTATAGATTATTTCACCAAACGGATAGAGGCAACATTTCTAGAAATGCCATTGACTCTGTCATTATAAAATTCCTAGAAACCAACATCCTTTCTAGATCTGGTTGTCCTAGAAAAATCATTACAAACAATGTTGCAACCTTTAGATCCAAAAAGATGGTTTATTTCTGTCACAGGTATCATATAACATTGGGGCATTCAACTACCTATTACCCTCAACGTAATGAACCGGTTGAATATTCAAATAAAATCCTGGTGACCATCATTAAAAATCTTCTAGATGAGAATAAGAAATCATGACACAATAAGTTGATCAATTCTCTTTGGCCTGATAGGCTTACCACAAAGAAATCAATTGGCATGTCTCCATACCAATTAGTTTATGTAATGGACGTAGTGTTTCCTTCTTCCTTGGGAGTTCCAGTAATGAAGATAATCCAACATACTCAAGCTGAACCAAATGACATTCAAAGAAGGATAAATGACACCATATAGTTGCAGCAGTCCAGAGAGGAGGTTTACAACATAACACAAGTAATTCAAAATAATATCAAAAATATCTTTGACAAGAGAAAAAAGCCAATGATTTCAATTTAGGTGACAAAGTTCTGAAATGGGATTCCAGAAGATAGGATAAAGGCAAGCATGGAAATTTTGATAATCTTTGGCAAGGGCCATACATCATTGATGCTTTCAGGGTAAATAATGCTTACTTTCTCAAAGATTTAGACAGTACAAAAGTATATGGAGGTCATGTCAATGGCAAGATCTTGAAACATTTTTTATTTTAAAACTTAGGTTTAATTTTCATCATTGTAAATACCACAGTCTTACGGTTTTTAATAATTCATTGGACAAGGTTGAAGCCAGAAGTGAAGGCCCTAAGCCTATTTTCATGAGCAAATATAAAAAACAAAAAAGAAATCTGTTGAAGATGTTGCAGAAAAAAGAGCATTCAAGGCTATTGGTCTCAAGTTCTTGACACTTCTTTTCAAGAAGTGCCATCCCCAGCTGGAGCCACTGTTAGTACCCTATAAATTATAGGATCTCAAGGTGATTGTATACTTCACATTTCTTGCAAGATTTCATTATTGAAAGGTTTTTCAAATATATATATGTGTGTGTGTGTGTGTGTGTGTGTGTGTGTGGGTGGAAAAGAAAGAAAAGAGGGTATAAAAAACAGAAAAAGAGAAAAAGAAAAAGGAAAAAAGAAAGAAAAACCCTAAAAAGAAATAAAACGGTAAGTGTTGCAAGTTCAAATGCCACTACTCATTAAATAGGTTTGTCCAGTCATACAGTTTAATCATGATTGGACAGTTTTCAATTTCTGTCGATAGGTTAGAAAATAAATATTTGTCAAACTGTCTAATCTTGTCTTATCAGTAGATAGTTAGAAAATGAAATCGACTCAACAGTTTAAACTAAGTCAATGGCTAAAATAAGTTTAGGTGTTATGTTAGAAATTCAAAAGAAAAATGATTTAAGTGTTTTATAGTCCAAGTACCCCTTGAAAAAGAAGAAAAAATGTTAGATGATTAGTTTGGGTAGGTAGATATGTTGAAGAGGAAGAATGGAAGGAAAATGTGAAGAGTATTCCACCTAGCACAGCATAAAAAATGCATTTTATCATGGTGGAAGAAAAATATCAAAGGGACAAAAGATTTTTTACTTATAAGGATTGAAGAATGAAATTTATCCCTAAGTGGGAGATTGTGATTTATATTAAATCATTATGATTACTCTCTAAACTCTCGATGAGTATATCACCCATTTACCACAACCCAATTAACCTTCATATTTTACTTTTTTCCTAAAGTCTACTTTACCCCCCGACGTCCATCTTTCCAGACCCCACCATCCCGTCACACATCACATCTCATGTCTCGCATGTGCTAAATGAACTCCACCTTATCCGACATCTCTGCGCTTCATCCCACATCTAACGATCCTCATTTCTTTTCAACCCCACCTCAGCCGCCGAAATTTAACAAGGGGAGGGGGGGGTGTCCGAAATGGGTGGTATGCATTACCACTGATCGCGCTACGTCGCACACTTCTGCTCTGTCGCACCCACCCCGCTCAATTACCACTCACCACTCCTCCCCCTCGCCAAAAAGTGGTTTTCATCGTTGTCAAAGCCGTTGTGCTTATTCAATGTTCAACTAACCATTAGCACCACGTCCACTCCAGAATTTTCCCTCCATGCAATCCCATCACCTCCCGCCAACATAGTCATTGTACCATTAATGGCCAGTCCATTATCCAACAGACCTGCGCCTAATCAACAACCACCAAGTCGTAGTGATAAAGATCAAATGCAGCATAACTACAAATTTTACTCTGCTTGTTATTTTCAAATTGTTGCATTTATTAGATTCTCAGGTATTTACAGAGAAATTACAAACTGTTGCCGAAGAGCCATTGTTTATCAAAGAAGATTTGTTAGCACTTTTTGAACCGGATTACAGTTCTCCTTTCGACTGTTCAAATCCTGGTCACGATCCCCTTCTATCATATCCCTTCCCCAGTGTTGATCCATAGAAATTTCCCTTTCTTTGTTCCCCCTTCTATTATCCCATTCTTCATTGTGGATCGAGAACTAATTTATAGAAGACATAAGATGCCTCCAGAGGCATATCAACAATTTTTCAATCCCATGGTATATCCTCAAGTAGACTTAGATCACATACCCCTGGCTAATAGAGATTACAAGATCCACGAGAAAAAGTCTGACTTCGACTCATTCGATGTCTACTACTAGCTTGAGGACAAAATCCTTCAAGAAGTAGATGAAATATGCCTTTGGGAGACCAAATTGCCTTATTTCATATTTCCCAGAGCCCATAGTTGTCCAGAGTTTATCAGAAAATTTCAATCATGTTATGACATTAACAAGAGAGCCACAATGAACCCTACAGGATAAATACTATTTCCCATCAATGCCCAATCCATTCAAGAAATGATGCAGGCCTCTATTGTTGAGAATACCATTCCCTTTTCATATGAATCCTTCAGAGAATTATACCAGAATCTAGACTTTGCTAACAAGGCCAAAACCTTAGAATTGTTCTTGGCCACCATGAAGCCATGATTGGTTTCTTGCCTATTCTTTCCTCAGATGTTCAGCCCAAAATCATGTTCAACTATGCACAGTTTCTTGCAGATGCAATTCATGAACAGTTTCTAAAGTTTTAGATAGAAGAAGTTTTCAAATACACCTCTGTGTTGGTTTACATGTTTGTTTATTTCCAATCCAGCAAGTTTCAGTTTGATATGATGACGCAGAATGATGATTCTCAGCCCCAATTAGTGATTTTCCGGACCACTTTATTGATGAAGGAGTAGAATAATTACTCCTACAAGAGCTTTGTAGACTTTTTTATTCATCTAGAAATCAGTGCACTCAGCAGTACTACAAAGCCAAGTATTAGTGAGGAAATAAAGAAGGTGATGCAGTCGACAGGGCAGATCAGAACAGGAAATTGGTACCTCTACCAAAACTACACAGAGATCAGGGTTTATGGCAGTGAATTGGCCCCTTATAAAGTGCCCAAGTACCTCTCTATGAGTATATTTGCACTTAAATATATCAAAAAAATGATAAATGCAGATGAGGTGCATTTTGTCTCTGCCAAGAAGAAGTCACAATTCAGGATAAAATAAAAAATTGGTCCATTTATTTGCAACAGTAGAGCAGCAAGGGATGAGGCAGATAAAATGTTGAAGGAAATGAAGTTCACACATAGCTTCACTTGGTCTTATGATTAAATGGGGATCATATCCAAGAGGAGGGTGGAAAATAAGTCCACAGCCTACATTCATACCCACAGGTTGGAGATAGAGCAGTATATGAATAAATAAGAATGGGTAGCTAACACACTCTAGGAGGTAGAAGAGCAGGTCATCTCTACTTTAGGAATTCAAACACGAACTCCACAAGAAAGAAAAGTTGCAAGAGCACAAGATGACAAAGTAAAGGAACCAGAAAAGGAAGTAGGAAGCAAGAGGACCAGGGAAGATCAAACAAACATGGATATTGATCCCTCCACTAAATAATTCAAAATGAAATACAGGAAGAGGGCCACAATTCGCATGGACATTGACCAAGGCAGTGAGAAAAATCAATAGACAGTTATCACAATCAGAGATTCACTGAGCTCATCTCCAACAACTGGCCAAACAATTTTCTCAACGTCCTCTGCCACTATGCCTTTCCAACAGAAGAATGTGAAAACTCCCACATATACATCCACTGCAATGAAAAAGGAGGAAGATATATATGATACATTCAAGGAGATCAAAATAAGGAATGAGGTTCTTAAGACCAACACATATAATCAGTTTTGGAAACAAACAAGTAGCTCCCAAAGTAGACTTCTATCAGGCTTTGACGTTGAAAAGGAGAGAATGAAGATGGCCTTCTTAGAAGTACAAATCCCTCAACCCAAAACTACAGCAGACTATAAGAATACCTCTTTTGAGTTTGATGTAAAGAACATTCATCCAATAGAACAAATGGAAATGCACAAGTAGACAGGAGAAATGATCTCCTCCACCCTAACTAGTATAGCCATGAGTCTCTCAAAGTTGCAGGTGACATTATCCAACACACAGTCACAGTTGTAAGTGAAAAATATCTCCTCCATGGCCAAAGACTCAAGGATTAAATCTCTAGAGGATTTAGTGATGCAACTCAGGTACAATCCATCAAACATAGTAGTGGCAAAAGCACTTGTGAGGAATAAGAATGCAAACATCATGACTTTGAGGAGGTAGCTCAAGATGCCAATGACAGAAGATCCTATGGCCAAGGAGATAGAAGAAAAATGAAATACAGAAGGCAGAAATGTTGCAACTTATCATCAAACAAGTGAAACAGCTTAAGAAAATGAAGAGTGAGATGGAGAAAATGATAAAAGAAAGAGAGAAAGAAATAAGAGATGTAGTGAAAGAAGCAGCAAAAGAAGTAGCTAAGGCCATGATTCCACTACAAGCAGTCCCTCTTACAGTGATTCCAGCATCTACATCAACAACAGGTACACCAGGTGAAGGCACTGAGCAGTTAGCTAAAGCTATGGAGAGCATGTCCTTACAGACAACAGAAATTAAAAAGCTGCAAGATCAAGTCAGTGATCTATAAGATCAGATTAAAAGGAAAGATTTGGCACATGCAACAGAGTTACAGATCAGTAAAAGGTTAAATGAAGGCTTGCAGAAATCCCTTTAGGAGTCGTCAATTGGAAGCATCGTAGGAAGATTTAAACAAATTATTTGGTTGGATATAATTGAATCTATGAATGATATATGGCCATCAATTCAAACTATTTTTGTACAAAGGGATTTAATAGAATCAGTGAAAGTTGCCATCGAAAAATAAAATGATGAACTTGGAGATAAACCCCAAACTACTCACAATATCATCAGATTCCTGAATTCTAAAAGCAGTCATGAATTGGAACAATTGCAAGTCACAGACAGAACAACTGCCATAATTGAGGTAAAAAATGGTGTTGAACAAGAAGAGTCTAGTTACACAGCTAGAATAAAAATGTCATCAGCTGGAGATTAGAGTAATTATATTTTTCAATAGGATTGAGCCACTGAACAAAAAAGGATTGCCTTCCTTATTTGTTATAAATGATAAACTAATGCCTAGGACAGATTCTGTAAAAAGGCTCATAGAGATTTCAAAGGATACATCCAAGCATACAAATATGAAGAACATTATGACAGGGAAAGAAATTTATGAATTTGTCAGCAATGATGTCTTCATACAGCATGAGATTAGGCACATTTTCAGTTGATGCCAACATTTGTGAAGTACATCGAAACTGATGAAGTCTACAGAAAGTTGAATAGAACTAAGATTCTGACTCAAAAGGAATGGGAAAAATTATGTGGACTCTAGGGAGGATGAAAACTCAGCATGAAGACAAAACATGTAGCTTAGCGAATTATCTAACACTGTTACCAATGAAATAGGTAACCGCATTGTTACCTACTTTTTTTTGGTAGCATAAAAAGCACCTGATTTTGAAAAGTGGTGATGCAGAATCACCCCTTTTTTTTTGTGCACATTTTTGACACTCTAATATTTTTATTTATGAAGTATGAATATTTGTTTTAAAATGTTAGTGATTTTCATGCTAATTTGAAACGTATTGATGCAGCATCAACTTTTTTTTTTTACAGCGGTGATTTTCATGCTAATTTTGAAATGTATTGATGCAGCATCAATCTTTTTTTTTTTAGAGTGGTGATTTTCATGTTGGTAATAAAACACAAAACTTAGATAAAAAATTATATATAAAAACAATAAAAATGTAAGAAAAAACAAAATTAACTCGTAAAAATAAAAAATTTAAAAAAAAAAACAAAAATATTCGAAAATTATATCAAAAGAAATGACAAAATTTGAAAAAATAGCACATAATTTAAAGAAAAAAAACAAAAATTAGCAGAATTTTAAAATAAAATAAAAAACATCAAAAACATTTTTTCTAAGTTATTAAAAAAAACCATATAATTAAAAAAAAATTTAAATAGAAAATTTAAAAATAATTTAAATTACAAAATTAAAATTTAGATAAAAAAATAAAATACAAAAAAGAAAAATTTAAATTTAAAAATTTTTAATTAAAAAAATAATAATAATAAGAAAAGAAATACAAATTTTAAAAATTAACAAAAAAAAAAAACAAAACAAAATTTAAAAATAGAAAAAGAAAATTAAAATAAAAAAGAATTATATATATATATATATATATATATATATATATATATCATTATAAAACAAAAAAAAAATGAAAAAACCACGTGCAAATAATTAAAAAACAAATATCCATAAATTTTCTGTTTTTTTTTAAATGAAACAATTTATAAATTTTAAAAATGAAAAACTAAATAAACTAAAAGATTTAAAAAAAAATTAATTAAATTAAAATTTAGTAAATAAATTTTAAATTTTAAAAAATAACTAATCTAAAATATTAAATTTAAAAAAAAAAAAACAAAAACAAAACAAAACAAAACAAAAAAAATTAAAACAAATTAAATTTAAAATAAAAAAATTTGAATTAAAAAAATAATAGTTTTAAATTTTTTGAATTTAAAAAAAAAAAATTTCAAAAAAATCAAATTAAAATAAAATATTAAAAATTAAAATAAATAAATAAATAAAAAAGGGAAAGAAAGAAAGAAAGAAGAAGAAGAAGAATTTTTTTTTTATCGTGGTGGCACCGTCAATTGGCCTCCCGCCCAGGTGGCGGTGGAGGCCGGCCACTTGGCGGGCGGGGAGGCTGCATGCAGGCCCCCACTGCAGCTTCCCCGCCCGCCAAGCGGCCAGCCTCTGCCGCCACCTAAGCGGGAGGCTAATTCTGGGAATTGCCCTCCCGCCGCGAGAGGGCGATTCCCGGAATCGACCTCAGCCTCCTTGAGGCCGATTCGAGAATCGCCCTCCCTTGAGGTAGCGCGGAAGCCCGGCCATTGCCGTGGAAGGGGAAATTTTGTCCAACCCCAACCCACTTGTATTGATGAGCCTCACTTGACTCACAGCGAGGAAAGAGCCGAATAAGCGGCATACCACAATCAAAAAATTCTTCTTCTTCTTTTTTTTAATATGTTTTTTTTTTAATTTGATTTTTTTTTTTAAATTAATTCAAAAAATTCAATTTTTTTTTTTTTTTTAATTTAACTTTTATATTTGAAATTTAATTTTTTTTTTTTAATTTTATTCATTTTTTTGTTTTTAATTTTTTTTTCTAAATTTTGTTAATAATTTTTTTTGAATTTTGTATTTTTTTTATTTCATTATTTTTTTAAAATTAAATTTATGTTTGTAGTTTTTTCATTTAATTTTTCAAAATTTAATATATTTTTGTATTTTTTTTAATTTATTTGAATTTAATATATTTTTTTTAATTTTTTATTATTATTTTAATTACATAAATTTTTATATTTTTTTATTTCAATTAAAATTGTGTATTTAAATTAGATTTTTTTTTTTAATTAAACTTAATATTTTCAAATTAAGTTTTTTTTTATTTTATTTTTTTATTTAAATATTTTTTTCAATTTTTCATTTTTAATTGATTTTCAAAGTTTTTAACTTTTTATTTTTTAACAATGTTTTTTTTTCTTTATATTTAAAATTTATTTTTTATTTCAAAATTTATTTGTTTATTCATTTATTTATTAAAATTTAATATTTTTTTTTTTAAATTTAATTTGTTATTTTAATATTAACATTTTTTTTAAATTTAATAAAATCTAATATATATATTTTTAATTTAAGTTCATATATATATATATATATATATATATATATATATATATATATTTTATTATTTTTTATAATTTAAATTTAATTTATTTTTTAAAATTTATTTGTTTTTTTAATATATATTTTTTTAAATTTAATATTTTTATTGTATTTTATTTTTCATTTTTTATTTTTAATTAGTTTTTCATTTTTTTACTTTAAATAATGTATTTTTTTTTAAGTTTTAAATTTATTAAAATTTAATATATTTCTTTTCTTTTCTTTTCTTTTCTTTCTTTCTTTTTTTTTAAATTTAATAAACATTTTCTTTTTCTTTTTTAAATTTAATTTCTATATTTTACTTTTTATAATTTCTTTATTTTTTAATTATTTTTTAATTTAATATTTTGTTTTTGTTTTTATTTTTATTTTTTATTTCTATATATTTTGAAATTTTAATCTTTAAATTTTTTTTTATTTTTTTTATTTTCTTAAATTTTAGGTTTTTTTTAATGTTTGAATTAAAATTTTTATTTTGTTTTTATTTTTATTTTTTAATTCCTATATATTTTTAAATTTTAAGCTTTAAATTGTTTTTATTTTTTAAATTTATTTTTTTCTTAAATTTTAAGTTTTTTTTAATGTTTGAATTTTAAAAATTAAAAAATGTTATTTCTATTTTTAAAAATGTCAAAAATATGACAATTTTTTTTTTTGTTATTCCAGCATCAACTGGCTTTGTTTTGAGGGTGTATTTTCAATCATTTTTTCAAGAAACAACTTTGTTTTTAGCATAATTTTATAAAATGTTGAAATTTGACCTTCAATAAAACCAAGTGCGTTCTGGAATACACTTTTTTTGTTTTTGGGGTGTTTTTTCATGTTTTTTTGAGTCTTTTTGGGCTAGAGTTCCCGTTTTGAGGTCAGGTTACATATTTCATTGGTAACATTGTTATCTACATCAGCAGATCCAGTGTATCAGAACACCTCGGCAGTATCAAATTTTCTAGCACAGCAGACCGCTACAATATTGAATAACGACTTTATAATGACTTTATACATCTGTTAAAAAGTCGTTACAATGAATGACAGTTTTTTCGACATCTGTTAAAAAGTCGTTACAACGTGTCCATGCATGAGACGCACAGGTCAAATTTCAGTTACTTTGTAATAACCAAACCAATTTCCTTTTTGATAATGGCCATCACTTGCAAATATATATCATTTTATTCAGTATCAAGGGTTGGACCCTGGTTTGTAAGCGCTTTTCATTGTAAGTATTTGTAATTTTCAAGCTGGAGCATCAATAAAGAGATCAGTCTGCAACATTCATGTGTTGTGATATCCTCATGATGTTTTTCCTTATTCATGTTTAATGTTTTCCCACTGTAATATTTTCATGTGCATAATTCATAATTATAATTATAAAACAAGAAAGTTAGATTAAGATTTACTTTTCTGAGTACCTTAATTTTGCCTGTCTTTACAATTTTAATGTTTTCTTCTAATGTATGGTTTAAGAATTCTTAGTTTCTCTCAAGTCATTACTGAAAACGTTTTCTCCATTCCATAATTCCACTGAGTTATAAACACCCGTATTCACAGCTAGCTTGCCTTGCATTTGTTCTGGGATTTGATGCATATACCCAGCCTATTTCGACTCCATGGCCCAATGGAAACTCTTTAAAGAAAGCCCTAAAATACAACCACGAAAAATCAAACAAAAACCACTCTCACAATTAATTTAACTAGCCTAATATCAAAAAGCTTAAAACAAATCTAAAACTTATATAGAGCGATCCTACTCTGAGCCTAGGAGGGCTAGATCCTAGGCTTCAAGTGGTTCTGATGTTGTTCTTTATAATTTAGTCTTTTCAATCTTATAAATTATATCGTGATAACACCTATGATACTTCTTAATTCAATTTCCTTTCCTTCCCAGAAAAATTTCAAGAAAGTTTCATAAAAATTAAAATCTATCAATCCCAAATATTTTAACCATTGGACTCTTCATATGACATCAGAACCACCATTTGGAATGGAAAATATTGGAATATTCAATGCATATTCCCCCATGGTTAGATTCAGATTATGGCACTTCCTTGAGAAATATTTAGTTCCTCTATTTGCAACCATCACATGACACTTTGGTGTTGGATATAGAAACTAATTCAACTCATTGGCTATCTTAAAATGAACAAAATTATGGGTACTACATGAATCAATTAGCACTATTACCTTTTCCTTCTTGACATATCCTTGTATCTTGAGATTTTGAGGAGTCGTAATTCCTGCCAATGTATTATAAGATATGGTAAGATTCATTTATTTATTTTCAACCCTTTCGGTTGGTTCTTGGTGTATATCTTCTCCTTTTGATTTTTCTTGTTCCTTTTATTCTTCCTCTTCATAATCTATGTAAAATAATTTCTTCTCAGAACACTTATGACCTTTATAGTATTTTCTATCACAACTCTAAAAAATCCCTTTTGCTCATTTTTCCTCCATTTTTTGTGGTGTCAAGCTTGAAGATCATGGGAGGTTAGGAGCAAAAGCACTTCCATATTTATAGTTGTGAGTGGTGGGCTTTCTTTTGGCCATAAACTTTCTTTCAAAAATTTTTGCCACCCTAAATACATTCTCCAATGACCTAGGTTCCCAAAGGCGAACCTCATGTTGGATGTTATCCTTTAAAGTCCCTATGAATACATCGATCATATGCTCCTATGGAATATCAATTACCTAGACATTCAATCTTTGGAAGTCCTCAATGTGCTCCCTAACAGAACCCTTTTGTTTGAGATTTATCAATCGGCTAAAGAATGTATTACTCTTTGTATTCTCATTATGTGCTATCAATTCCTCAATAAAAATTTTCAAAGTGACTAGTAATTTATGAGACCAAAAACATTGATACCATACAAATTTATTGGGTTCTAAATATAAATATGCAATGTGTACGTTTTGTGTAGTGTATATCAAAAAACTACTTCATCTGCAGTATCCATGTTACCAGATATTTTCCATCAAACTTCCTCCTATTGATCTCTATAATGTGGTTAGTATTAAACACAAATTTAGAGTCTCTAAAATCATAATTTATATTCCTTTTCTCCTAATCATGATTTTCATGGATTTCCTTTTCACCACTAGGAAGCCTTTCTTGCAACAACTTTGTTAACCCTTCCAACTTCACATTCATCGCATCCATTTATTCTTTAAAAAATATCATGTATTCTTTTAAACCATCCTTAAAACCTTCCATGTTCCCCTTTATTTTTTTCTAAACCATCCATCTTAGCTTCCGATTAATTTTTGGTTACTCTTTGCGAGAGAGAAAAAAATTGCACTTAGTCACGTAATTTTGATATATCGTGTTGCATGTCTTCCTCTTCTTCATGCGTCCTAGTAGAGATTTTTTTTAGCTTACTAGGTATGCCCTTTTTTTGTTTCAAGAGATTTTGGAACCAAATAATGACATTTATGCTTCACTATGCCCTTTGAATCGTTTCAAATTGATTTTTCGAGCAAAAGTCATGCAATTTTAAAAAAAGAATCACACCTTTTTCTTTCTTTTAGGAGGTTGACATTGAAACTGTTATATCTCTATAAATTTATCTCTCAAGGTTTGAAATTTTGTTTTATGGTATCCCTCTAAGTGTTATTTCCAATTCCACAAGTCAGACTTAGATTGGATTCTTCAAGGTAAATCTATGTCAAATATCCCATGATGACCTGATTATGGGATGGTTTAGTAGAGAGAACTTGAATGGGATGCCACATGTCACTGTTTCAAATTCAGACCCTTAAAATGATGCACACAAAGCTAAATATGTGCACTTTTAGTCACTTTTTAGGAAATCCACATCCAATTCGCAAAGAGAATGTTATGACAATTTTTCTGAGAACACCAGTTTTAGACTAAATATAGAGCATGTAGAATCCCTAACTTACTTGGACCATATCTCCAAAAATATAGCAAACCAAGCTATGAATTTTGACACGATGTTTTTCAAGCTTTTAACTTCACGTGGTCAAAATTTTAGCTTTTGAAGCCTCATAGAAAAAAATTATATAAAAAATTACAAGATGGTCTATTTGAAGCAACGAAACTCTACAGTCTAGAGCTCTCATACCAAATGTTGTGTAGAAAAATTAAAAAAATATAAAAAAAATTGACTTGAAAATAAGGCTCGTATAGGGAGAAATCTTATTTTACATCACATAAATAAAAAAGACCTCTTTGATATACATACGAGTCTAAAAGGTCGAAATATAATTAGGGCCTACATAACAATAATAATGTAAGGGCTCAATGATAACAATGGTGGGTTTCTATGGGGCACAACAATAACAATATGGGGGTTACACTAGTATTATAGTGACCTAACAAAAAGGAGGAAATTAGTGACTTAGGTGGTGAATGGTAGGTTCCCAAGGATGGTTGAGTTTGTAGCCATCTTTATGGTTGAAATTATTTGGGTGTTTTTTAATTTCAACAACTTCTCAGATGATTCGGGTAAGGATTTTTAAGCCAAGATTTTAACATCCTGAAAGAAAATGAGGTTGTTGGATTTATGTGAATGTTCAACAATGGCTCATTTGGCAGTGCAATTATGATTTGTCTCATAAACATTTTCCTTGAGGTTAATTTGGAGGGATCTACCCATTTCGCCAATATAGGATTTACCACAAGATCAAGGGATCTGATAAACACATGGTTCAAGCATTGGATCATATATATATTCAATAGGTTTAAAAATGTGTTGAGGGTTTTATAGGGTTTAAATAAAGTCTAAATATTCTTTTTAGAAACAATTTTGGAGATATGATTGGTGGGTTGAGATTCATTGTTTAACTTAACATTTCTATAACTTTGTGAGCATGAGTAACCATTAGATACAAAGGACTAGGACAAGTGGTATTTCTCCTCGGAAATTAAATGGAGGCAGATATTTGGAAGGCTTTGGTGTCCAAGGATTTTATGACAATATCTTTTTGAGCAATATGATGGTGGGAATGGGAATGAAGGTATCTATCAGTATATATATATATATATATATATATAATTGGTAGGAATGGGTCCTATAAAGGTGATGGGAGTGTTACACAGATAAATCGTTCTTGTGGACAAGAAAGATCTCCCTAGTATCACAAGGATAGCTAGAAACAAACAGGACAAATGTAAACTACTTTCTCTAGATTATATGTAATTTAGAATTTTCTATGACGAAGAAAGGACCTACCTGTGATCCAATGCTAGTTGATTTCTTCTTTCCCGTCGCTCCAAGCAGACACTTCTCAAGATCTGCAAACAAAAACATGGAAGAGAATCAAAAGCACCTGCAACATAGACTAATTCACAAATCACAAATCTATCTTAATGATCAAGGAATTTAAGAATTAAGTCATTCAAGTAAATACACAAACAACTTATTGAGAAAACAGGATCCAATTGTATTATCTTTAAATAAAAGAAGGATTCTTACAACCGCGTTCGCCTTGATGTCATACAGGTCCTTTCGGGGTCCGGAACAAGCGTTTTCCTTTGGTCTGACAAGCCCTTCCACTCTTTGAACCAGCCTAACTACAAGTATGTAATCGTTCTCGTAGCTAGCAAAAAGCGTATGTTTCTTCAGCAATTCTCTTCTCTATCGTAGCTACCAAGTACAAAGCAAGTACTAAGTGTATACAAAATGGATAGAGAAGTTTTACATATATAAGCATGTACAATCTTCAATCTCAGTAAGTACCCTTGAGACTGAACCAAAGATTCAATTTATAGGAGAAGGAAAGTGGTTACAGCTCCAAAATGGAAGGGATGGAAGGCTTCGACTGGATAACGCATTCTAGAAGCTTCCAGCTGGGAGAATATTCGACCAGTTGGGATTCTAGAATTTACTTTCGCCTTCAATTTACCTTGTACAGGGGTCCACACTTTTAATGAAGAAAACGTGTGGTCAGCTCCATAGTTTTTGGAGCAAAAGGATGCAATGGCGCAGGTAAAGCTAAGGAAAAGTGCGATACCAATATTTTTATGATTTTTACAAGCTTTTCTCCAAATTCAGGACTTGGTTTAGGAACTTTAGGGTTGTATACTTCTAAGGGAGTATTATATAGGTGTTGATGAACCCATATAGACAGTAAAATGTCATGGTGACAAAATAATGTGTAACAGATTGCCCCTAAAGCGCGAAGTCTAAGATAATTCGAAGAGTGAAGTGCTTTATCATTCCAAGGATTTGCTTGTGGACGCCAGTTGGAACCTGTAAAATCATTCAACACAAACATATATATATATATATATATATATATATATATATATATATATCATTGTTGAGGTAGGAATTCTCATACTCAAGGCAAAAACTAACTAAATCAAATCTTAACTAAAATGTTCTAGTATAGAAGTGATTCTAATATTACATCAATAGTAGACACAGTATGGACGCAGCCATCTGTCATGAATATTCTACTACATAATGAATAATAAAACTCCTCGCAACCTAGATGGTGGAAACTAGATCTAGGGTCTTGATTTCCGCTACCCAAACTAGTACGATTCTATCCATGCGATTGACTGTGTCGAAGTCGAACATGGTAGAAACCACTTGATTACCAGTCAATGATGTAAATTGTTAACAAGTAACACTGTTACCGATGAAATAGGTAACCTGACCTCAAAACGGGAACTCTAGCCCAAAGAGACTCAAAAAACATTAAAAAACAACCCAAAAACAAAAAAAGTGTATTCCAGAACGCACTTGGTTTTTTTTGAAGAACAAATTTCAACATTTTATAAAATTATGCTAAAAACAAAATTGTTTCTTGAAAAAAGGATTGAAAAAACACCCTCAAAACAAAACTAGTTGATGCTGGAATAACAAAAAAAAAAAATTGTCATATTTTTGACATTTTTAAAAATAGAAATAACATTTTTTAATTTTTAAAATTCAAACATTAAAAAAAACCTAAAATTTAAGAAAAAAAATAAATTTAAAAAATAAAAACATTTTAAAGCTTAAAATTTAAAAATATATAGGAATAAAAAAATAAAAATAAAAATAAAAATTCAAACATTTAAAAAAAACTTTAAAAAAAAAAAATTTAAATTTAAAATTTAAAAAAAAAAATTTAAGATTAAAATTTCAAAATATAAAGAAATAAAAAAATAAAAATAAAAACAAAATAAAATTATTAAATTAAAAAGAAAAATAATAATTATATATGAAATAAATTAAATTTAAAATTTAAAAAAAATTAAATTAAATTTTTTGAATTTAAAAAAAAAATTTTAATTAAATTTTTTGAATTTAAAAAAAAAAAAATTAAATTTAAAAAATCAAATTATTAAATAATAATAATAATAATTTAAAAAAAAAAAAAAAAAAAAGAATTTTTTGATCGTGGTGGCGCCGCCAATCAGCCTCCTGCCCAGGTGACGGCGGAGGCCAGCCGCTAGGCGGGAGGCTGATTCTGAGAATCACCCTCTCGCGGCGGGAGGTCGATTCCGGGAATCTCCCTCCCACGGCGAGAGGCTGATTCTGGGAATCGCCCTCCCGCGACGCGGGAGGGCGATTCCCGAAATCGACCTCCCTCCTGCAGCGGGAGGGCGATTCCCGGAATCAGCGTCACGCGGTGAGAGGGCGATTCCAGGAATCGGCCTCTCGCCGCGGGAAGCTGATTCCGGGAATCACCCTCCCGCTCCCGAAATCAACCTCCCGCGACGAGAGGGCGATTCCCGGAATCGGAATCGGCCTCTCGCCGCGTGAGGCTGATTCCGGGAATCACCCTCCCGCTCCCGAAATCACCATCCCGCGACAAGAGGGCGATTCCCGGAATCGGCCTCCCGCCCAGGTGGCAGCAGAGGATGGCCACTGGGCAGGCAGGGAGGCTGCATGCAGCCTCCCTGCCCGCCCAGCGGCCGGCCTACACCACCACCTGGGTAGGAGGCCGATTGGCGGCACCACCACGATCAAAAAATTCTTTTTTTTTAATTCTTTTTTTTAATATTTTTTTTTTAATTTGATTTTTTTCAATTTTTTTTTTTCAATTCAAAAAATTTAAATTTTTTTTTTTTTTTAATTAAAATTTTTTATTTTAAATTTAATTTTTTTTTTTTTTTTTTTTTTTTTTTTTTTTTTTTTTTTTTTTTTTTAATTTAATATTTTAGATTAATTATTTTTTAAAATTTAAAGTTAATTCATTAAATTTATTAAATTTTAATTTAATTTAAAAAAAAAAAAAAAATTTAATCTTTTAGTTTATTTGGTTTTTCATTTTTAAAATTTATAAATTGTTTCATTTAAAAAAACAGTAAATTTATGGATATTTATTTTTTAATTATTTGCACGTGGTTTTTTTCATTTTTTTTTTGTTTTTTAATGATTTATTATTATTATTATTATTATTTTTGGTTTTTAAACTCATGTGGTGATCATTTTTTAAGGAGCTTTCCGGATTTTCCACATTGCTAGAAAACGAGTGTCGACGTTTCAAATCCCAAAAAATATTATTGTTTTTTTAATTTAAATTTTTAAATTTATTTTTCTCTTTTTTGTATTTTATTTTTTTTATCTAAATTTTAATTTTGTAATTTAATTTTTTTTTTTTTTTTTTTTTTTTAATTATATGGTTTTTTTTAATAACTTCGAAAAAAAAAAAATTTGATGTTTTTTTTTTTTTTTTTGGTTAATTTTTGTTTTTTTTCTTTAAATTATGTGTTTTTTTTTCAAATTTTTTATTTCTTTTGATATAATTTTCGAATATTTTTTTTTTTTTTTTTTTTTTTTTTTTTTTTTTTTTTTTTTTTTTTTTTTTTTTTTTTTTTTTTTTTTTTTTTTTTTTTTTTTTTTTTTTTTTTTTTTTTTAAATCTAAGTTTTGTGTTTTATTACCAACATGAAAATCACCACTCTAAAAAAAAAAGGTTGATGCTACATCAATACGTTTCAAAACTAGCATGAAAATCACCGCTCTAAAAAAAAAGTTGATGCTGCATCAATAGGTTTCAAAATTAGCATGAAAATCACTAACATTTTAAGACAAATATTCATACTTCATAAATAAAAATATTAGTGTCAAAAATGTGCTCCAAAAAAAAAAAAAAAAAAAGTGATTCTGCATCACCACTTTTCAAAATTGGGTGCTTTTTATGCTACCAAAAAAAAGTAGTTAACAGTGCGGTTACCTATTTCATCGGTAACAGTGTTGAGAGAAACCACCAATAATGAAAATGGCTCTCAAAGTACTCAGTACAATCCATGAAGTGTGAATAAATGATTTGAAGTCGAACACTTCACGGAATCATTCGATCGAAGATCAATAATGCAATCTGTCATCGAAGGCGAGAAACCTGCCATTAGGGCATGTAGATTTCAAGGTACTAAAGGATTCTAGATCAACTTCCTAGATGATATGCTGTCGTCGATAGAAAGTGATCCGTCGTAGGAAAGCCCACGACACGAAACCATTAGATCAAGTTTTGAAGAAATATTTTGCAAGGACTGACTCAGGGATGGTCAACGCGACTGGAGACAAATGTTTGCAGATGAATGGTTTATTTGAACTACCCTCTTGAACACATAATGACACTGCAGATGGTTTGGTGACAATTGACCTAAAGCTAATACTCAGAAACCGATTGAAGACTTTCAATGTGGTTTGATTAACTGATAGGGAAAGGATTTTCCTAACCCAGGTAGAAGTGTGACAAAAAGTGTCGTGTTCAAGAGTGGTATACTACTTTTAAACAAAGTTTAACAACTGGATCCATTTTCTCTCTTTTTCCCCCACCATTTCTGGCAAGTACCTCTTTATTTTTGACAAGCTTGAGGAGGATAACATTTGCTTGTTATATAAGCTCATCCTTCAGATGAGTCCAACTCAGTTTAAAATCGAACCCTAAGAAGGAGTGGTCTGTTCTTGTTTATAATTGACAGGTCCTTTACTGTTAAGTTTTAACGAGTCCAATATAGGAGAAACTCAGTGTTTTTTAGTTTTAGGGAGTCAAAAGAAAAACTTAAGAAAACTCCATGGGTGTACTTTTTTGTAAATTTAGTCTCTCAACTCCGAAAAATGATAAAATAATACAAGAAAGAACTCTATTGACTATGATTATTCAATGTATTCATTTTTTGTAAATAGTCCATTTCAGTCCGGAAAAGGGGTAAACTTATATTGAAGGGACGACTGTTCATTTCCTTTAACGAGTTCGAATATTCAAGTACTCGGCGATCTTTTCATGTTTAAAGAGTCTGAAAAGGGCTTAAAAGAGAACTCAATATTTCACTTTTTCGTAACGTGTTCGAAAAAGGGATAAAAATGTACTCATGTGGCTTTCGCTTTTTTGTAAGTTTTAACGAGTTCAAAAAAGGAATAAAAATGTACTCATGGTTTTCGCTTTTTCATAAGTTTTAACAAGTTCGAAAAATGGATAAAAATGTACTCATATGGCCGACTTTCAATTTAATTTACGAGCAGGAAAAGATAGAAATAACTCGGCATTTTCATGTGTTTTACGAGAATGAAAGATAGAAAAATAATCTCGAGATTTTCATGAGTTTAACAAGTCTTGAAAATAATAACCGAAATCGACTCAAGATAGGTTTCATTTTTACAAAAACTTGAAACAGAGAAAAACTATGCTTCAGATAGGTTTGTTTAATTTTTACACAAGCTTGAAACAGAGAAAATTGTGCTTGAGAGTGGTTTCATTTTTACACAAGCTTGAAACGTAGGAAAACTATGCTTGAGGATTGTTTCATTTTTACACAAGCTTGAAACATAGGAAACTGTGCTTGAGGATGGTTTGAATGCCCCCTAAGCGTAACTTGCTAGAGCACATGCCCCCCAAGCTTCATTTCATTCAACTAAGTAGACTACTAGTTACTAATATCTGGATGGAATGAAGGTGCATTTACAAGATCAGATGAAAGACTCGACTTTGACTAGGAGAGGATTTGTTTCATTTTTCAATGAGCTTGACACAGGAAAAGAACTATGCTCATCAAGGACTGGTAACATTTTTTAATGAGGTTGACACAGTAACAGGAACATTCCTCAAAAGGGCCTATTTCATTTTTTAACAAGGTTGACACAGTAAAAGGAACTATCCTCATAGACATGTTTCATTTTTTAACAAGGTTGACACAGTAAAAGGAACTCTCCTCATTATCCACTGATTCATTTTTTAACGATGTTGACCCAGTAAAAGAAACTTTTCTCTTTAACCACTGATACATTTTTCAACGAGGTTGACACAGTAAAAGGAACTTTCCTCTTACATGATTCATTTTTTAACGAGGTTGACACGGTAACAGGAACCATCCTCATATCTACTCCCTACAATCTACCTACATAACCTACCGATTCATTTTTTAATGAGGTTGACACAGGAAAAGAACTGTCCTCATGGGTCTGTTTCATTTTTTAACAAGGTTGACACAATAAAAGAACTTTCCTCGTCTAAAACATGTTTCATTTTTTAACTAGTTTGACACAGTAACAAGAACGATCCTCAACTACATGTTTCATTTTTTAACAAGGTTGACACAGTAAAAGGAACTATCCTCATGATAAACTAATTCATTTTTTAATGAGGTTGACACAGTAAAAGGAACTTTCCTCTTTAACCACTGATTCATTTTTTAACGAGGTTGACACAGTAAAAGGAAATTTCCTCAAGGACATGTTTCATTTTTTAACGAGGTTGACACAGTAACAGGAACTCTCCTCTGGGCACCTGTTTCATTTTTTAACGAGGTTGACACAGGAAAAAAAAACCATCCTCAAAGACTTTTATCATGGCTTCCAACTGGAAGAAACACAAGTCAAGGGATGCACCTCGATCATGGCTTCCAAGAGGTCTTCATCAGATGGAAGAACAGTTCTCTGGAAGGGATACATATCAAAGGACTCATGAGGGATAAGAACATCGCGTTTAAATAATCCCATAGAGTTTTCCATGTCAATTACCAGTTCTAAGTCAAAGGAAGTCGAGCAAACAATGAAAGGCTCGCTTGCATCAGTAATTGAAAATATGGGACTGGTTGCCACATAATTAACCCATGGTGGGGTCACCAATTTGTTACATGGATAAATCGTTCTTGTGGACAAGAAAGATCTCCCTAGTATCACAAGGATAGCTAGAAACAAATAGGACAAATGTAAACTACTTTCTCTAGATTATATGTAATTTATGATTTTCTATGATGAAGAAAGGATCGACCTGTGATCCAATGCTAGTTGATTTCTTCTTTCCCGTCGCTCCAAGCAGTCACTTCTCAAGATCTGCAAACAAAAACATGAAAGAGAATCAAAAGCACCTGCAACATATACTAATTCACAAATCACAAATCTATCTTAATGATCAAGGAATTTAAGAAATAAGTCATTCAAGTAAATACACAAACAACTTATTGATAAAACAGGATCCAATTTTATTATCTTTAAATAAAAGAAGGATTCTTACAACCGGGTTCACCTTGATGTCATACAGGTCCTTTCGAGGTCCGGAACAAGCGTTTTCCTTTGGTCTGACAAGCCCTTCCACTCTTTGAACTAGCCTAACTACGAGTATGTAATCGTTCTCGCAGCAAGCAAAAAGCGTATGTTTCTTAAGCAATTCTCTTATCTATTGTAGCTACCAAGTACAAATCAAGTACTAAGTGTATACAAAATGGATAGAAAATTTTTACATATATCAGCATGTACAATCTTCAATCTCAATAAGTACCCTTGAGACTGAACCAAAGCTTCAATTTATAGGAGAAGGAAAATGGTTACAGCTCCAAAATGGAAGGGATAGAGTCCCTTATCAAGGGATTAAGTTCCAAAATCCAAGGAATAGGCTCATTTTATGAAGGAATGAATGTTCATGATAATGGAGGAAGTAAGGCTTCGATTGGATAATGCATTCTAGAAGCCTCAAGCTAGGAGAATATTCGACCAGCTGGGCTTCTAGAATTTACTTTCACCTTCAATTTACCTTTTACAGGGGTCTATACTTTTAATGAAGAAAACATGTGGTTGGCTCTGCAGTTTTTGGAGCAAAAGGATGCAGTGCCGCAGGTAAAGCTAAGGAAAAGTGCGGTACCAATATTTTTATGATTTTTACAAGCTTTTCTCCAAATTCAGGACTTGGTTTAGGAACTTTAGGGTTTTAGACTTCTAAGGGAGCATTATATAGGTGTTGATGAACTCATATAGACAGTAAAATGTCATGGTGACAAAATAATGTGTAGCGGGGAGATAAGCATGTCAAGGGAGGAAATGGAATTGTCACTCTATACTTCCATTGTAAATTGGATGTGTGGAGAAATGTTGTTGAGATGGTTGAGGAAGGAATTGAGGGTGGGACAACCATGAGACCACATGAAAAAATTGTTGTCGACATAATTGCACCAACACTTGGGATTATAGGGAGAATTTTCAAAAGCGAATTATTCAGATTGATCCATGAAGTTGTTATCTATGGCAAGGGATAATGAGGAATCCATTATTTTTCCTTCAATTTTTTTATAGTAGGTACATTTAAAGGTAAAAAGGATATAGGATAGGAAAATGTTAATGAGATTATGAGGTTTCAGTGTCTACGAGATTAACGTTAAGGTCCTCATGGATAAGGATCCTAGTAAATAGGAAAACTACATCAAAAGTCACTATAATGTTATTGGGATCAAGGAATAGATTTTAGGATAAAATCAGTGGATTCTTTGATAAAGGAGGGGGTTTTTCCTACTAAGGGTTGGAATTTGGAGGCTAAGAATTGAGAAATGGCATCAGTAGGGGGCACAAATGTTGTTAACTATTGGATGAACGACGATATATTTTTTTATGTATTTTTGGTTTCCCTTAGATCCTACGGGATTGGGGAGAATTAAAACGTTTTTGGTGTCAAAATATAAACAGAAGGATTTAATAACATTGGTGATTAAATTAAGAATGGTGTTGATGGGGATATTAGGGAGAGGCCTATAAGATGAGGAAGATAGGAAGTCAAGGAGTTTTGAATCATAATATCAAGTGATCATGAAAGCCATAGTGTTTATTTTATTAGATTTTAGAATGAAGATATTTGAGTTATCATTAAGGCGAAAAATGAATAAAAGTTTGTATTTAGGAAGGTTATGCTTGGGGGGTCTCGAAAGTTGTATAATTCTACGAAAATGTTGCTGAATTTATTTTGCCTCACATGGGGGAAGATGTCAAGTAATGGATTCAATGGAACATAAAATATATTAGTTTAGAATGTGATGGATGAGAAGGGAAAAGTTGAAATCTCTCTCAAAGAGATAGATGGTTGGGGGATCGAAGATTAAAAAACATAGATTAATAATAGGGGATGGAAGGGAAGTGCTTTGGCGAAGGGAAAAAATGGGTAAGACCAATTGACTCAAAGAGTTTTGGAAATTATTATCACTATTATTATTATTATTATTATTATTATTATTACCATGTTTTACAAATAATTTTATTATTATTATTAATATCAAGATTATTATTATTATGCTAATTTTTGTAATTAAGATTATTAATATTTTTCGGGTTATCATAATTTTTATTATCAATGAATAAACAATCGGTTGTGTTATTGGGGGGAATATTAAAGTAAACCCTATAAAACCTTCAAGCACCTCTTCAAACCTATTAAAGATAGATATGGTGCAATGCTTGACCCATGTGTTTATCAAATCCCTTACTGTTGTTGTAAATCCTATATTGGCCAAATGGTTATATCCCTTCAAACCTTCCACAAGGACATATTGCTAACACTAATCATAATTGCACATCAAAATGAGACATTGCAGAAAATTTCCATAAATCCAACCAACTCATTTTCTTTTGGGATGCTAAAATCTTGGCTTCAAAACCCTTCTATTCCACTTGAATCATTCAAGAAGCCATTGAAATTGAAAAACACCCAATAATTTAATTGTGAAGATGAATATGAGCTCAAAAATTCTTTGGAACCTATTATTCACCCTCAGTCACTCATTTCCTCCCTTTTGTTTCTTCCTCTTACTCTTTTTATTCTCTCCTTTAGCTTCTCCCTTTCCCCTCCCCACCACAACCCCTACCCCCTTCTTTGTTACTCATCCTCGCTTTTTAACTCATCCTCCTTCACCCTTTTATCTCTTAATCTATGTTTTTCCCCTATTCCCTCTCTTTCAGTTTTGTTTTTCTTCTCCTCTCACCCCAACCCCTTCTCTACTCAATTAATCCCTAATTTTTAATTTGTGTCATCCTTTTTCCATATTTTGGTCAATTTAGTCTCATTTAGTTTAATTTATTCCCGCTTTCTTCCACCAATAAATCTTCATCTTTATTTTTATAATTAATTTATTAATTTATTATTATTATTTCTTAAATTCCGCCTCAACAGCTCTCTATCCAATTGTATCATCATTCATAGATCTTTCTTATTTCCTTTGTTTCGCTTCTTTGTCCCTTCTCTCACTCATTTTTTTCTCTTTTTCTTCCATTTTTTCATCCTCGGATCATTCATCTCTTTTAATTTAATTTATTCTAGTTCCTTCCAATGGTAAAAAAAACAAAAATAAAAATTATAAATAAATAAAAAATTCTTTAATTCATTAATTAATTTATTCATTTTCTTTTGAATTATCCATCAATAACTCTTTATTCTTATCTATTTATTCTCATTCCCAATACTCTTTCTATATATTTTTAGCTTCTTTGTCCTTGATGACGAGTGGAGTGTCCACCTAAAATGTCAGACACTACTTTCTCTCACATCCAATTTAAGTCCAGAAACAATATCCAACCCTAGATATCTTTTATCCATCATCTTCATCGTCTTCACCATTCTTAGCATATTCTTAAGCTTTTCATCCCTACTACGACCATTAACCACAAATTCTCTTCTCATTACCTTACCATCGATCAAATATACAATTCCCTTCACTCCATGGGCTTCTATAGTGTTTCTTAACATTTTCAGTTAGTTGTAACATGGGAATAATTAGATCCCACTTGCTATCCTCACAACCCTCTCCATTTCTTTCACTTATTTTCCCCTTTAGCTATGACGTTTGCATTTCCTCGTGATTTGCTTCATTTATATAATCATATAATTCAATTTTATTGTTGAAACTCCAAACACTTTCAACATATCATAATGCTTTTCCTCAACATTGCCAATATCTTATAATGTGTCTTTAACATCATGTCTTTTATCCTCTTTAAAAGGTTTTTTTATTCATGTGACATTAAGTTTCAAATTGACTTCATTTTTATTTTTCTATTAATTATGTGGATAGGCATGTCTATTTTGGAGTAAGACTTTTGGAATTTTAATTTAATTGTCAATAATTTGTTGGTGGGTGGTCAAGATCTAACCTCCACCAAATATTCTAGAATATTCTAAGTAGTAATAGTTCAAAGATTGTCTAAAAAGTAGTTATGTCATTTCTTCATTTTTAATTAAATAAATTAGTTAGAAAAAAATGTTGTATAAACAAGTGCCATATGAAATGAGTTGTAGTATTTTGGCATGTGGTATTGATAAACCATGATATTGTATTAATGAATATTTATAAGTGAAGAATATCCACATTAAAATGGTGTGAATAACCATGATTAAAGATATTGTTACATGATTTTTACTTAAATATTTTTAATTTATATATTAATTATTTAATTAATTAATAATAATAATTATAATCATTTAAAATAAAACTATAATTTACTTTATTTTTATAATTTTTTAAAATCTTAACAATGTTGTAATGTTGTAGTCAATATTCAACCATTTCTGCAATCATCATCCTTAACTAATTCTCCCTAATGATAATAAAAAAATCCTAAAACTGATAACAAAATTAACCTAGGTAGGACCCTTCCTCAAAGAAAACCCTCTACGAAGAGTTCAAGGTCAATACACATCTTGGTTGCCCCAATAAAAAAAAATAGGTTGGCTTTACACCATTTGGATTATACAAATGTGTTTGTGCAGCAACTCAAGAGTTCAAGGTCTACTTTTCAATCATATAATGTTGTGGGATATATATATATATATATATATATATTTCCCACGACATTATTTTATCAATTTCTCAATTATTTTATCAATTTCTCCACTATCGCCGAGTAAACGAAAAAGAAAAGAGATTCCCCCTGGCTCATAAAAAGAACATAGCTTGGCCTGTGTATCCGGAACCTAGATTCATGTGGGTTGTTTTCGTTTCTTTGGTTTCAAAACCTTGCACATTTACAAGTGCAAGGCCTTTGAGGATACCCTTGAGCACACAACACCTGGAATTATCAAAGCTAAGATACATTTATGTGGGTAGTGTTTGGCCTTATCCCTGGTTTTAATGTAAAATTTTGAAACTCTATGAGTCTTAAAAGGCCTGAATTTCTCATGTTGCATACCCGGTTATGTCTTTCTCAATATGACATATTTTCTTTTCTCTATTAACTACGCTGAGAGGATGATTAATTAGTTTCCTTTTGTTAAATTGTGATTAATAATAAAATGGTTTTAATTATGTAAATTCTAATTATCAAAACCCAAGTTACTAGTTATCTAATCTAATCCTTTCCGCCGGTGGGAGCCTTCGACAGTCTAGACGACATGGTCTTGGGAAAAAAATCATAGACGTTTCCATACGCAAGGTTGTCGATTTGTTTTCTTCGTTTAACAAAAAGAAATTGTGCCAAAACCTTTGTTATATTATTGAAATGGATTCATGTTATATGTGATTGTGCTTTCACCTCTCTCGAATGCATATATACATACATATGCGTGTTTCGAACCTATTCGTCATCGAATTAAAAAAAAAAAATCATTTTTCCAAAAATTGTCCTGTAATGGTTCTTTACCAGATAAATACGAAGCCCCACAATATTTCAATTCATATAACATTGTTTTGTTTGGACAGTAAGAAAACTGTAAAAACTAAAAACCCTACATAAGAAAAAGAAAACCAACTCTATCTCTATCTCCACAAATTTCCAGAGAAAATATTCATGACAAACTCATTTAGCCTCTTAACTTTCTTTACGTGTCTATCTCTCTAGTATTTATTAAAAAGTTTATTAGTTTCTTTTGCAAATAGATGAAGTCTTTCGACCTGCTAATGCAATTCCCTTTCCCTCATAATGTATTCCCCTTATGTTAGTTCTCTGACTAAAATAGTTTATTAATTTATTAGTGATGAACTCCATATCATTTGCTACCAATAAGTAACCTTCATGAATGCATTTTCAGCATAAGTTTCTGTAACAAAAATAGAAGTAGAGGGAAAAGAAACAAGGATAAAAATACAGTAATGAAGAGAGACAAGAGACCCAGAATGTAAGTCCATTGGGGAATAAGAATTGAGATCATTGCTATTAAAAAAAAAATTGCTCTTAATCAATTTAATAGGCCAGTCTCTCCAACCAGTACAACCCCCTACTTTTAACAGACCCAATATTGGCATCCTTATACCTTCTCATATTTTTGAACATGACGGGATTCCCACAAATCATGGTTGGTAGGAAGTTGGACAAGCTCAACCCATTTTTTCTACTCTAGGGTGGCGTGCAGTGTCGCTTCCTCCAGCGCCTCCTCCTCCTCTTGAAGTTAACCTTTCTTACCTCCCACAGACAAGAGCATCCCGCGTTATCCATAGTTTCTAGATCATCCTTTCATTGGAGCAGAGCATCCCCATCCCTCTACTGTTGAAAAAAAAAACATATTGTTATATATGCACCCCTTATTGCACAATTCTCCAAGCAAGATGAAAAAATTCCAAAACCTGTTGATAATGAATAGCAGCAGAAGGCACAACTCACCTTATAAGATTCTTCTAATGGTTCCTCTCACTTGGTAACATATTTCAGAAGGTTCTTATTTGAGGTTTTTGGTTGCACTGGTGGATGATGCTACTATTTTAACTTTCCTTGGACACTTAACATTGTATATATATATGGATATTTATGTTGCTTTATTTTATTTATAGTATAGGTTTCCTCTTAAAAGAGAAAACAATATATTTCCATGCACATGGTTTTCTGTTTATCCTGCACATATGTTGAGGCATATCTTTTAATGTATTATAGAATAAGGTTTTCTTGGGAGATACAACGGTTTATTTCTTTTTTAGGATTATGATATGCTTTTATCTTGGTATCATATGCAAAGGGAAATTTGATGATATGGCATTTTATGTTTGAATGGTTGCATATGTGATTATAACCCATATATATAACCATGTTTGGATATATAGCTGTAGTCTAACTAGACTGTTTTTTTGCTCTAAAAATTATAAAAGTTCTGGTAAATCCTGCAGTGATTTTTGTAAATTCAGGTTACAGCTATCAAACTTCAATATTTTGGTTGCTCTAGAGGTTTTTGATGGTGTTAAACCCATTTCCACCATCAAAAATATGATTCAAACACTGCTACTACAAGATTTCTTAATATTTTTTTGCTCGGATTACAGCCAATTTTGACCATCCGAGCAATTCCTCTGCCTCCCTAGACAACTCCACATTGCTTTGTTACAAAAAAAAGTATATAATTAGGAAGTTTCTCATTTATGATTTATAAAACAGAAATTATGAAACCTAATTAATGGAAAGAGAGGTGAGGTATCACCCACTAGGTCAAACATAAAGTTTTATAAATTAAGTTATTTTGTTACGCTTTCAAAACATCTCTTCCTTCCTGCTTTCTAATCAAACTCAAATTATAAAATTGAACATAATGAAATATTTTAAATAAAAAAAACTTCTAAAACTACTTTCAAATCATTTAAAATGGATTGGATCTATAAAGGAAAGAACTCTGATGAGAGGTATGCCATACATATTTTAAAGTTGTCACTCTACTTATTGATTTTATTTTTCTTAAACTAGAAGTTGATCTTGATGGTGAAAGAAGTCTCATTTCAATAAGGTGAGACAAATTAGGGTAAATCCATTAATAACTCATGGAATTGTTCAAGTATCTTGGATTTTGTGATTTCTTCATTGTTGTTTGAAGGTCTGGTCTTTTGTTAACCAATGCTAACAACTATCATTTTGTAAAGAACAAGCTTCCCATAACTACATTTGATTGAAGGATTTAACTAGTTGTCATCCATATTTGCTTTCCACACTATTGTATATGATTTGATTTTTTGGTCTACTTTCAAGAAGTTGGTTATATATATTACATTATTAATAAATTCATCCCTTTATTTGCATCATCATTATTGTGCATATCTTAGTATTTTATTTTGTATTTTATATCAACGATCTCTCTTTATTTCCCTAAATTGTTGTAGCTTATGTTCTAAATAATTCAGAGTCATTAACCTTGAAACTATGACTAGCTTGTAGTTATGCTAAATGAAAATTTTATTTCTTATTTTATCATTTTCAATGCATGAGTTGTTCTTATTGTAAATACTTTATTTTCATTATGTATATTCAGTTTGTACATTCCTTCCTTTTCTTGTTGATGTAAATTTTTCACCCTTATGATGTAAATATTCCTCACATCTAAAATACAAGCCATAAAATTTCGAGAATCCTATCTCATTATCTCATTTTGTTAACAAGATCTGAGGAGTTGAGTTGTTAAAGTTTAATTAACTTAATCACAACATCCACATATTTCGGTGACCATATTGGGGAATGATTCATTCCTTTAATTATTTTGAAATATCATTGATTCATGACAATCTACCAATCAACAACCTCAAATTATCCCCCAGTTGAATGATAAAATGAACATTGCTAGTTCCTTTCTCAATTTTATCCTAAATAACAAATCCAATATATAACAATTGAATCACGATTGGCATGTTATCACTCGTGAAATTGATGTAGCTAATAAACAAGAGGCCTTAATTACTTATCAACATGAACGTGAATTCCAACACATACATGACCCTCATCAATCATTTTTGCATTAATAAAGCATCAATCTCCCAGGCATCTTAGAGGTGATAGTCCTTAATACCCTTCCATTAACAAAATCCAATTTCATAGGGTTTCTTTAGAATTTGAAGCACATCATCTCTTTCTACAGAGGCACACAAGTTAATCTAAAACTACCTCAATAGCTAAATGAATCTATCTATAACATTGGGTCAACCCTCAACTAGGAATGAGGGGTCCATAGCTTCCCCTCAAATAAAAATACCTTGGATCGTGCTTTCAACCATTCACCTGTAAGTAATTTTGTTTACGCTCAAAATACATTCTTCCCCTTCTTCTTATTCAACTAAGTTAATCAGGTTCAATATTTTAACTCAAATGGCCAACATTAAATTTGATTTTCCATTACTTGATTTAGACACAATCCTTGAGCAACAATAGAAAATAAAAGGAATCCTTGATGGGAAAGTTCATGCTCCCATTAATAACTTGGAGATATAACCTGAAGAACCTTCTCAATAAAAATATTTGACCACTAGGAATCCTTCGAGTCCCTTTAGAACCTCTCTACTCTATGTATCCATGAAAATCCATGATAATATTGCACATTCGTTTCTGGAAGATGGGGGGCCTGGGCCAAATTATATTCCTAAGATCATCAGAAAAGAACTTGGTCGGTAGTGTATTGATGATACTCCACAGAAGATATGTTGGCATTTGTGTTGTGATGAGTTGTTTAGTTGGAATTGATGTCAACCTAGTAGCATAGTGTTGGAGGATGCATTGGTGTTGGTTGGCATTGATGTAAACCTAGTTGTATGTGTTTGTGCAAAACTTAGCTTGATGGTTTCAGTTGCTAATGCATGTTGTTGGCTTATGGATGTATGATTTGGTAGGATGTGTATCTCCTACACCTAGTTGATAGTATTGGAGACTTTCAAGTCATGACTATGGTAATAAGTGTGTGTATGGATGGTTTTTAACTTATATGATCAATTTCAAGATCTTCCATTGATGGTTGTAGATTTTGGAGTTGTTGTGGTGAATTTTTATGGCTTCAGATTCATTGGAGTTGATGGATGGCATACAAGTCAACCTATTTTGACTTGTGTTGATGATGGATATGATACAATAGATTAAGGGAGTGTTTGATAGGCTAAAATGGCTTCTTGAGGGTTATCTTATGTTGATCAATCTCTGGAATAAGTTTGGTCAAGTTCTGAGTTGGGGAAGCATGGTTCTTAGTCTCCTCTACCATAGTCGCATGGAAGGAAGGTCAAGGGAGTGGTTTTAGTCTATAGTCGCATGGGGACCAGCCTATAGGAGTGACTATAGCTCCAGTCACATGCAAAGTGGTGTTAAGGGAAGGACTATGCTTGTAGATGAAGATTCTCCAAATTTCTCGCACTCCTCTGATGATTTAATTTTTTTATTTTATTTCTTCTTCGAGGATTTTCATGGAACTTTTAATTGACTAAATCAACATGTCCTAATTTGTTTTGAAGTGTGAACACATTAATCAAGTGAGTAGTAGAGAATATGGAAAAATTATTTAAATAGAGCAAGACCTCTACCATTTGTGACGTTACTTGCCGCACATATTGCAGAGTTGAAGCATGTAGGTCGAGTTCCTATTGTAGAAGAATTTCAGAGGCTAATGATTGGTTTCAAATCATGTTTCTATTTCAGATTTTGACAGCTTGATGGTGGAGGAGATGAGGAGATCATTTCTCCTTGATCATGTTTGATTTATTTGTTGATGCAACGGTTGAGATTTGTTTTACATAGTTGTAGTAGTGGTTCATATTTATGTTTCTTATTTTATATTAGTTGCAGCTAATGTATTTTGTCTATGTGTGTTGAGTTTGGTGTGTGGATATGAGGGAAAAGTATGATTTGAGATTGATTTAGTGATTGATTTTTTGTGCTATGATGGTATTTTTGTTGTGATGTTCATGTTGAGCATCTCTAATGTTCCAGTTTGAAAATGTATGAAAGGTGAACTGCAATAAGAATTGGGGTTGGATCTCCAACAAAACAAGGATTGAGAACAAATTTATTCATAATTCCAATGGATGTTGGGCAAGGCTAGTATATAAAATAGGTGTTTATAGAGTTGTGAATCCAATAAGGGTTGGGCAAGGCTTGTAAATTAGATGGTGTTTATAGAGTCATGAGTCCAATGGTGGTTGAGGAAGGCTTGTTGATCATATAGGATTTTGTAGATTTGTGAGATGGAGAACATAGTTCCTTTTAGATATTTTCCATATTGTACTCTATATGTAATGATTTGCTTGATAGATAATAATATATATTGAACAACGCAACAGTGACAAGGGTGGTTTCTTCCCCAACGGGGAGGTTTTCCACCAAAGGTCTTGTGTCCCTATGTGATGTGATTATTATGTTTCATTGTGCATGCTTATTTCTTATGATTATGGATCTCATGTATTTATTTAGTTGAAGATGCATGATTTATATCTAATGCACACTTGTTAAGAAACAAATGGATTAATTTATTGGAGAAATAATGTTAAAAGGTGTGATTGTTATCACTACTGATTCTCATTCCCCCCCCCCCCCCCTCCCCCCCAGTAGTGATCATGGTTCTAACAATTGGTATCAGAGCATGGTTCCTTCTAGTGCATATTCACCACTGGAAGGTAGATCATGGAAAACCAAGAAGGATTTGCAATAGATGGATTTCCTTTTATACATGGATCATATTACATGCTTTGGAAGGTAAAATTTGAAGCATATCTTTTAACTTTAGATGTGGATATTTTTCTCTCAATTGAATATGGTATACAAGATGAGATTAATGAAGAAACCAAGAACATCATTTTGAAGGGATTGTAAAATCATGATGTAGAAAAAGTGAGACATTGCAAGACCGCAAAATAAATCATGGACAAGATGCGCAGTTTGTATGGAATTAAATATTTTGAAATTAGTGAGAAATCCCATTGCATTCTTGAAGAGAAAGAGAATGGTAAAAAGGATTCCACATTCAAAGAAGTAGAAGATCCGAGTTTATCTCAAGAAGATAGTGAGAGTAACCATGAGAGAAATAACATGTAAATTATTGATCTGAAAATTCAACATGAGAAAACCATCAAGAAGAATGATAATTTTTCAAATCAGTTGTAAGAATGGTAAGCCTATTGTGTAAGTCTAGATAATGAATTATCCTATTTGAGATGTGAGCCTGAAACGGAAAATAATCAGTTATCTCAATAGCAAAAGTTGGAGAAGAGAACCAAAATGTTGAATGAAATCCTCATTAGTTAAAGATCTCCACTTATTAAAATTGGCTTGGGCTTTGAAGAAGAATCATGCACTGTGAAAGAAAAATAAAAAGTGGATGGCATCCAACTATCAAAGAATCATAATTCCACCACTTCTAAAGTCAAGCAATGGATAAAGAAGAAACATCATCAAAAGAAGCCAGAGAAGAATAGAGATTTACAGCAGAAGCAAAGAAAATAAGATCACTATCACAACATGCAACAATTCAAGAAGGGAAGCAAGCAGCCAAGAAGTCATGGTCTAGCAAAGAAAAACACAATGTATCCAAATTTATTTTACGGGTATTATTTTTCTTGCAATCATTTTGGTCATCTCACTAAATAATGTACATATTTTTCAAGAAAACAAAATGTTTTGGATAATTCTTGTTGCAATTGAGAAAAGTATGGCCATGAAGTTCAAATCTTGCAGATATGACAAGATCAAGGCAACAAAAAGAGAAAGCTCACCATTGAAGACAAAGAAGGTATGGAGGAGAAAAGATGAGCTGCAAATAACTAGCTCTCCAAAGCATTAAGGGAATTTTGAGGTCTAAAATGGGCCTCCTAACAAAAATGTACAATAAAAATTCACTTTATGAGAACCAATCACATTTTAGGGGATGACTTCATCCCTAATGGTTGAGGTGGCATTGCTTGAGTTAAAGGTACTTACTTGTCACATTCTCAATGGTGGATAAAAACTCATGGTTAACTATGGTAGTGCTCTAAGTACTTTTAAATTCAAAGTAAAGTACTCATAATAAATGTCATTTCACACTTTTTGAATAAAAATATATTAATGTCATTTCATATTTCTTGAAAGAAACAATGCATATACCTGCACATTTATTATATTATATTATTTTTATATAGTATATTAATTACATGTTATTATACTATTTAAATAATATAAATTTTAATTAATAGCATATAATATAATTAAGAATTTATAAATTTATATCTATATTTTATTTTAAGTTATTTAAGTACAAAGGACAAATGCATTAGTTGTTCAATGATAATGACTTTTTCTTGAAAAGCTCATTCTTATTTATAGTCACATCAATACAATTTTTTTATTAATTTTATTTTGGTACAACTTTTGAATTGGATTTAACTATGGTTACATGGATTGTGGTGCAAAAAGTGAATTGCAAATTCATAAATATTATTTTATTGGTTTGTAGCTATTATTTTATTATTTCCTTAGGAGGCCCATTTTAGACCTCAAAATTCCCCTAATGGGTCGTCAAGGAAGATTGTTTTGGTTTAAAGAAGGATATTGTACTCAAGGAGAGCAGATATTTATCTTGTGCACAATACGAGATGTCTTCAAAAGAAGCCAAACTTGATAGGTTCATGTGATTTAAAAGAGGAAATTTCAGCCTCATGGATTTGTTCATTTCAGGTCCATAAGATTGTTTTGAGGCATAGAAGGAGAGTGCATGAGTCTGGGGGGGTTCTATAAGGTTGATGCATTATCTATCATTTTATCCTTTTTTGGCTCATAATTGTTGATAGTTGCAACCATGTTTTGAGAATATTATTTTTTCTATATTATGCACACTAACATAATTTCATGTAGAAAGCAACACTTATTGATGGAAATTTATGACAAATGCTTAGGGGGAGTATGATATGGCTCTATTATTTGCATGTATAACACTTGTGGCATGCAATATATTATGTCTTCCATGGGAATTTTGGTGATAGTTTGTGAGAATGATTTTACTCTCACTCGTGTACTTCATTAGAGAGTCATTTTTCACATGAAGCAGGGCCATTGATACATGCATGTGTCTTTGGATGTTGCTAGTTTGTTTTGTGAGTTGTTTTGTCAAAAATTGTTACATCATTCACATGATTCATATATCTTACATTGCGTTATCATCGGGCCATGCATTCTATTTGCATATCATATTGTCATGAGGATCTCACCTTGAAGACTATCGCATATCTTTGTTGATGATTACAATGATTGTGCTTGTTGGTCCACATACGATATCATGAGAGTGTGGATGAAGTTTGTATTGAAGATATATATATATATGGTCTTCTTATCTCTAAAGGTTGTGCTACAAAAGGATGGTTGCATGGTTTTGGTTGTTGATCTTATGTTTGAGGATTACTTTCATATGTTGTTGCTACATTATTGCCTTCAGATCAGATTATTACTCGTCATGTATGTGTGTTGTTGGTGTCAAATAAAGTAAGGTTGTCTTGATGGCATATATATGTTGTGTCATATGATAGTTTCTTGATGACTAGAGGCATGTTGTTGCTTGATATTCAACTGGAGGTTATAGTGTTGATTGATTCATAGGGATGGCCAATAGTGTTTTGCTACTTATTGCTACATGTTGTTGGATTTTTACTGCTATAGTTCATTCATGGAGGCTTGTATTAATGGGGATGCTAGCTATTGGTGTTGCAAAATGCTAGTTCATGACATGTTCTGGAAAATATTTGGAGAGACTTGTGCACACTCTTTTTGGCATCTAATTATTCACTTTTGATCATGGATCAAACCCTTGTATTTTCATTGCTCATATTCATTGTATTGATTGAGTGACCAATGAAATGGATTGTATGTATCATCGTGATTCTAAATTTTCTTGAGAGAGAGTTATATGAGAGATTCTTCATTTGAGGAGTCATATTTCAGCTTTAATGAAGCGTTGTATAGTCACAATCTATCATTATTGTAGCAATGTAGTAGGATTATGAATCCAGTCACTTTCATTGCAATATTTATGAGTCATAGTCCTTGGTTCTTTTGGAATAGCCTCCTACTTGTCACATGGAGGATATTATGTGTTGTTTCTCACATTTTATTGTTGATGGTGTTCATCATATGCCTTGCTTCTATTATTTCCAGTTATGATATGTTGTTGCATGGGAGGATGTTGTTGCCATTGTCTACACTATGTTATGGATGTAATGTAGTATTTCTTTATGATGGTGATCAATTCTTTTGTTGGTGGTGGTGGTGATGTTGATGGAGAGATGATGCTCATGTTGTCATTTTCTTGGTTGAGAGTGAGGATGATGTAGTTGGTGCTACTGAATTGAGTGATGTTGTTTCCATTGTTGCTTATGATATGTTCCCACTCATATTAGATTGATGTTGTTGATGGTTATTTTATGTTGTTGTTGCTGGTTGAGAGTGGTGATCATGGAGTTGTTGATTATTATTTTTTGTTGCTTACGATATGTTACTACTACTGAGAGGCGGTATATTGTTGCATTTTGTCCTTGAGATTAATGTTGTTTATTCAGAAGAGAGAAAGGGAGAGAGAGAGACTATTACTATTGTATGGTGTCATGTTGCCATGAGGAGTGTTGTATGTTGTTGCATTCTGATTTGATCTTGGGGATGCATATGATGGTTTGCTACTACCCACACTATGTGGATGATTATGGTTTTTGTTGCTTATTGAGATGCAGCTAGTGTCCAAGGGGAGTATTACTTATTCAACTATGATTTCTTGGTTGTGGCCAGCCCTTTTCCATTGATGTCAATGGGGAGTGAATAAGTTTTCTTTGGTTGACCTAGTTAGGGTTGACATCAATGCCAAAGGAGGAGATTGTTGGCATTGGTGTTGTGATGAGTTGTTTGGTTGGCATTGATGTCAACCTAGTAGCATGGTGTTGGAGGATGCATTGGTGTTGGTTGGCATTGATGTAAACCTAGTTGTATGTGTTTATGCATACCTTAGCTTGATGGTTTCAGTTGTTAGTGCAATTTGTTGTCTTATGCATGGATGCTTTGGCAGTATGTGGATCTCCTACACCTAGTTTAGAGTATTGGAGTCTATCAAGTTGTGACTATGGTACTTGGTGTGTGTATGAATGGTTTTCATCTTGTATGATCGGTTACAAGATCTATCATTAATGGTTGCAAATGTTAGAGTAGTTATGGTGAAGCTTGATGGCTTCAGAGTTAGTGTAGTTGATGGATGGCATACAAGTCAACCTAGTTTGACTTGTGATGATGATGGAGATGCTAAAGTGGATTAATGGAGTGTTGAAGAGGCTACAGTGGCTTCCTGAGGGCTACCTTATGTTAATCAAGTTCTCGAAGAAGTTTGGTCAAGTTCTAAGCTAGGGAAGCATTGTTCTTAGTCTCCTCTACCATAGTCGCATGGAAGGAAGGTCAAGGGAGCGAATTTAGTCCATAATCACATGGAGAGAATCCTATGGGAGCGACTATATCTCCATTCGCATGCAAAGTTGTCTTAAGGGAGCGACTATTCATGTAGATGAAATTTCTCCATATTTATCGTGCTCCTCGGATGATTTAATTGGTTTTATGTTGTTTCTTCTTTAGGAATTTTCATGGAAGTTTCTAATTGACTAAATAAACATGTCCTAATTTGTTTTGAAGTGTGAACACATTAATCAAGTGAGTAGTGGAGAAGATGGGATTTTTTTTTTAAATAGAGGATCACCTCTACCATTTGTGAGGTTACTTACTACACATATTACAAAGCTTAAGCTTGTAGGTCGAGTTCATATTGTAGAATAGTTTTAGAGGCTAATGCTTGGTTTCAAAGCATGTTTCTATTACAGATTTTGAGATCTTGATGGAGGAGGATATGAGGATATCATTGCTCCTTGATCATGGCTGATTTATTTTTGGATGCAAGGAGTGAGAGTTGATTTACATAGTTGTAAAAGTGGTACATATGTATGTTTCTTATTTATATTAGTTCGAGCTAATGTATTAACTCTATGTGCATTGAGTTTGGTGTGTGGATGTGAGATAAAAGTATGATTTGAGATTGATTCAGTGATTGATGTTTTGTGTTATGATGATATTGTTGTTGTGATGTTCATGTTGAGAAGCTCTAGTGTTCTAGTTTGAAAATGTATGAAAGGTGAACCACATAGAGAATTGGGGTTGGAGCTCCGAAAATACAAGGATTGAGAACAAATTTCTTCATAAGTACAATGGATGTTGGGCAAGGCTTGTAAATAAAATAGGTGTTCTTAGAGTCATGAATCCAATAAGGGTTGGGAAATGCTTGTAAACCATATGGTGTTTGTAGAGTCGTGAGTCCAATGGTGGTTAGGCAAGGCTTATTGATCAGATAGGAGTCTAGAGAGTCGTGATATCGAGATCATAGTTCCTTTCAGATATTTTCTATATTGTACTCTCTATGTAATGATTTTCTTGACAGATAATAATATATATTGAGTAGTGCAGCAGCAGTAAGGGTGGTTTTTTCCCTGACGGGGGGTTTTCCACCAGAGATCATGTGTCCCTATGTGATGTGATGATTTGTTTCATTGTGCATGTTTGTTTCTTATGATTATGGCTCTCATGTGCTAATCTAGTTGAAGTTGCATGTTTTAGATGTAATGCATACTTGTTAAGAAATGAATGGATTAATATATTGGAGAAATAATGGTAAAATCATGTGATTTTTATCACTACTGATTCACCCCCACCCTCCTCAGTAGTGATCCTAGTTTCAACAAGATAGTGGGTTTCAATAACTCACTAGAAGAATCTATTGGCATACTTAAATATGTTACCTTGGTTTTTTGTGCTCAGCCCAAAATTAGAACTACATGTAACATAGAGGTAATGGACATTCCCATTTCAAACTATTCCATCATATTGGGAAGATATTGGTAGGTTTGTATGGTTAGATACTTATCATTCAATGGAACACACATGACCATCCCCAAAAATGTTAATAACATTATTGTTTATAAGGATAGTTGGATCACTCCTTTGATTGAAGGTTTACCTCAACCTCATTAATTACATTAAAGAGGAAATGGGTATTTACTCTTATTGTAGCTGCAACAAACCCCATTTTGGCATGGTGTTTCTTTTACAATAAATGGGGAAATTTCTTCTTCTGATCAAATTTCTTCTCATTTTGCTTTCGTTTTGTCTTATTTTGTGCTTGCATTAAGTGACGTTTTTCGCTTTATGACCTTGTTTTCACATGATGACACTTACGTCAATTTATGTTATCATTCCTCTCCTCGAAGCAATGCTTGCAGTGTTGGTCTCGCTTTTCCATATCACCTCATATTTTGACATTTGATTTCACTAGTTGGCATTCCCTCTAAAAAACTTGGCACACTAGCTCACATTTCACATTTGGTTACATTGGTTGTCCTTTTTCTTCTAACTTTGCTCCAGAGAACTTAGCACATCAGCTCACATTTCATGTTTTTTTACATTGATTGTCCTTTTTCTTCCAACTTCACTTGATACCTACCTGCATCAAAGAAAATTATCATTTACATACGGATTGTAAATAAATATTATAAATTATTATTTTTATAAATAAATTTCATTAATACAATTAACTAATATACTAATTTCTTTTGTATTAAAATATTTATTGTTAATTGTAAATACTATTAACATAATATATAAAAGTGTCAAATGATTTATTTGTATATAACATAAATAATAATAATAATAATAATAAAGAACCAAAAAAAAAAAAAAATATATATATATATATATATATATATATATATATATATAATTTCAAAACCTTAAATAAAAAATAAAACGTGTACAAACTTTCTTGTTATGAGTTATATATATATAATTTCAAAACATTAACTAAAAAATAAAACGTGTACAAACTTTCTTGTGATGAGTTATGTAAGTAATAAATATTACATTGCAAATGGTTTTTTGTATTACATGGTTAATGTGTTTTGTAACACAAATATTAAACTTTGTGTGTTCAATAAGTTTAGAAGGTCCATTGCAATAAGGAACACATTTGTATATTATGACATACATCATTGCATGCATTTGTGGGTGACATGTTCTATTTACGTTATTTAATGAATTTTTTTTTGGCAGGTAGAAACGGACAACGCCAAATTTTAGTTCAATTTGAAAATCAATTATGACGCATCACGGCTACGCATATCAAGAAAGGCACCTCAGAACCACGTGGAAAACTAAGCGTACCAGCACCGAATCCGAGATTCTTGCATATGGTTTGCATATGGTTTTGATGGTTGTTGGTTTTCTTTGCTCGGTTGCACTTTAATTGAAGGAAGAAGGGGCTATTATTGTTAAATAAATCATTATTTTAGAATTAGTTTCTATAGAATTAGTTAGTAATGAGTAAAACTGTGTCTGCTATATATATATTTCTGTAATAAAATAAGATATGTGTTCTGAGTAATTTGGTGTTATGTTGTCTTCTTGATTTTGTTTTGGTATCAGAGTTAGTTGCTCTGCAATTTTAGTTAGGATTCCATTGCTTGAGAGTTAAAGAGAGCAGTTGTTGTTTGAAGCTGCCTATACTTTTGCCATCCATTCTAGCCGAAGGATCTGCTTGAAGTTTTGTCCTTTGTTCCAGCCAAAGGAGCCTTGAGCGAGGAATTTGTTTGTTGAGCCCTGAATGGTGTTCAGCGGTCATAGGTGCATTTTTTAAATCCCTTGTAAACAAATTGATTCATAGCTTTAATAGTTTGTGTAATCCATCTCATGTTCCTTTTAGAGGAATTCTAAGAGACATTAGAAGAAGGTTTCTCTGTTACAAACAAGATTGGGTTCAAGGACTCATATAGCTGGAATCATGTCATATTACAAGTTTTTTTTTTTTTTCGTTTTAGCTTTTACAAATGTTTGTATATGTGATGATCTTGTTGGATCATAAGCCTACAGGGTTTTTAGTTGATTGGTTTGGCTTTTTAGCCTATTGCAAGGCTATCTCTTTAAGGGATTTATTCACAGTGTATATTAATGAGACCGTTGAAAGGAAAGGAAATATATCTTCGATGTTGGTGTGAATCTTCAATTATGGCATTTATAAAATTAAGGTGTTGATATTAAAAAGAGATAAAACAATATAGTTTTTTATTGCCCTCATCGAAAGTTCATTTTTCCTATTTATTTGGAAGTTTTTTAAAAAATAGCTGTTTTCAGATTTTTTATTGCTTCAAACATGGCTTCGACAAGTTAGTTTGTAATCCCTACGCCTCTATTTGGTGGGAAGAATTATAATTTTTTGAGTCTTAAAATGCAAGCATGCTTACAAGGTTTAGGTTGTTGTGAAACTGTAGAATTGGGGTTCACAGAACCTGATGCAAATTTAATTGTTGCAATGAGTGTTGCTGAAAGAAAACAATTTGATGATCTTAAACAGAAAGAAGGTAGAGAAAAGTCTTGCGTTTTAAATTCCTTATATGACTCTATTTTTCCTAAAATCACTGCTGCTAAGACTGCTAAATCAATATGAGATATATTTAAAGTTTCTTATCAAGGTAATGAGAAAGTAAATATGGTGAAATTACAAACTCTCATAACACAATTTGAAACACTTAAAATGACTGAATCAGAAATAGTCGATCAGTTCATGACTAAAGTTATGGTTGTTGTTAATCAGCTTCAAATGAATGGTGAAGAACTAGAAGATCAAAGAATTGTTGAGAAGGTTCTTAGATGTTTTCCTGAAAAATTTGACATGATAGTTACTGTTTTTTAGTCGATAGAATTAACAAAATTGTTTGTGGAAGAATTAACTGGGTCTTTGTTGGCTCATGAAGCAAGAATTAATTTTGATGTCAGTACTTTAGAGCATGATTTTTAATCTAAAGCTTCTATGGATAGAGGTATAGGAAAAGGTTTTCACGGCAAGAGAGGAAAAGGAAGAGGACAATCTCAGCCTGATGATAGATCACAGGTAACTCAAACACATTCAGAGCAGTCTCAAACTGATCATGGTTGTAGGTGGATACATAAATAAAAAAATCCAATGTCACTATTGCAAAAAATATTGTCATTATATGTCGGAATATTGAAAATTACAATACGTTTTAGGTAAAAACAAAACCAATGTCACAAACACTGAATGTGAAACATCATATGCTTTATTTCTGTCATGCCAAGTGACTATGTAAGTACCTAATAAAGATGTTTGGTTGGTAGACAACGGATTTAGTAATCATATGATTGGTCATAGTGATTCATTTTCACATCTTGATACATATTTTAGTTCCTCTATTTGTTTGGGTGATGATCGTTGGGTTAAATCTTCAAGAAAGGGTGTTATACTTGTCTTAACCAAACAAAATGTTATGAACAATATCTATGATGTTTATTATGTACCCAATTTCAAACACAATTTGTTAAGTGTTGGACAGTTAGATGCACATGGTTATGATGTTATCTTTCACAACAATACTTGCACGATTTATGATCAACATAAGTATCTTGTTGCAAATATTCCTACAACAAAGAACAGGTTGTATCAATTACAAATGAAAAGTGAGAAGTTGTATGCACATAATGTTTCAATGCCAAATGACACCGACTTGTGCCATTTGTGATATGGTCATTTACCTATTAAAAAGACAAACTATGGTGAAAGGTTTACCTGGTTTGTCTGACAATATATTTTGATGTACAAGTTGTATAAAGGGTAAACATAAGCGAGATAGTTCTGCATCAGCCTCTTATACGGCCAAAGAACAACTAGAGTTAGTGCATACAAATTTGTGCGATCCAATGCAAGCAAAATCAGTTGTTGGCAGTCTATTTTCTTACATTTATTGATAACTATAGCAGGAAAATTTTGGTGTATTTCATCAAATACAAATTTGAAACATTTTCCAAGTTTAAGGAGTTCAAAGCCGAGGTTGAAAAGCAGAGGCAAGTTTATTAAATTTTCGAGGTCTAATAAAGGAGGTGAGTATGAATCTAATGAATTCATTGATTTTTGTAAACAACATGTGGTATTCAAAAATAGACGACAACCAGTTATACTCCGTAGCAGAATGGAGTAGCGGAAAGAAACAATAAAACAATTATGAGTATGGCTTGAAGTTTGCTCGAAACATGAAATTTGTCTAAATATTTATGGGTTAAGGCAGTTGCATGTTCGGTATATATTTTGAATCGATCACCAACTTCCAGTGTTCAAAGTCTTGAACCTGAAGATGCATTTCGAGTATTTGGTTGTATTTCTTTCGCTCATGTTCTAGAGAAATTAAGAAATAAGCTTGATGATAGAAGCAAAAATTATAGTTTTATAGAGTATAGTGACCAATCTAAAGCATACAGATTGTTTAATCCTATAACTAAGAGTTTGTCGTAAGTCAAGATGTGAAATTTATGGAAGACAAATCTTGGAATTAAATGGAGAACAATACTTGTCATAATCCAAATATTCTCTTAGATGACCATTAAGCATCTACAACGAGCACTCCAAGGTTACAAGTTCAAGACAAAACCAATAGTAGTTCATCAAGCAGTAGCAGTTCATCATCTTTAAATGGGTCTGATTCTGATAATTCAAAAATGAGAAGCTTGCGTGATATTTATGTACAAGGCAATGTTGATGATATTGTAAATCTTTCATTTCTTTCATCTCAACCTACTTGTTTTGAAGAGGCTATAAAAGACAAAGAATGGGTAGATGCAATGAATAATGAAATTGATGCTATTGAAATAAATCAAACTTGGGATTTGGTTTATCTACCTGGTGATAAAAATTCTATAGGTGTCAAATGGGTTTTTAAAACTAAGTTAAATGAGAGAGGTGGAATTGATAAGCACAAAGAAAGATTAATTGCCAAAGGTTTTTCATAATAACCTGGCATATATTATGGTGAAACATTTGCACGTGCAACAAGAATTGATATTGTTATATTTGTATTATCTATTGCAGCACAAAACAAGTGGCCAATTTACCAAATGGATGTAAAGTCTGTTTTTTTAAATGGTGTTTTGAATGAAGAAGTGTATGTTGATCAGCCACCTAGTTTCGAAATCAAAAATAAAAAACATAAGGTGTACAGGTTGAAGAAAGCATTGTATGGCTTGAAGCAAGCTCTAAGAGCTTGGTACAGACGAATAGACCATTATTTGCTAAATAATGGTTTCAGAAGGAGTGACCATGAACCCACTTTGTATATCAAGAATGATCATCAAGGTAATATGCTCATATTGTGTCTTTATGTTGATGACATAATTTATACAGGTAACATGCAGTGAGATGAATTTAAAGCTGCTATGAAAAATGAATTTGAAATGACAGATCTTGGATTAATGAGATACTTCTTAGGTATCGAAGTGAAACAAACACATGATCGTATTTTTATGAGTCAACAGAAGTATGCTACTGACATTTTGTTAAAGTTTAAGATGGAAAGGTTTAAACCAGTGGATACTCCTATTGAAGTTGTTACAAAGTTAAGTAAAGATGATGTGGACATTTTTGTTAATTCGACTTTGTATAAGAAACTTGTTGGTAGTATTATGTATCTAACTGCTACTAGACCTGATATAGCATTTGCATCTAGTTATATTTCCAAGTTTATGGAATCTCCTAAAGACTGCCATTGGAAAGCTGAAAAAAGAGTGTTAAGATACATCATAGGTGTTGGTGCTGAAAGAAGTGAATTTTTATTGACAACTCTAGTGCTTTCTCATTTAATTATCAACTCGGAGTAAGCCTTTTTATTCCAAGAGTGTTGGCACAATATATGTGAGTCAGTTCGTCTAACAGATGTTCCTTGTCACTTATGAGGAAGAATTTTCTAACTTCCTGAGCTTTCTTATCCTACGAGGGGTGGCTTGGATAGGTTTTTAACCTAAGATTGAGCAACAAGATTTTGCATTTATCTAATGGAATTAAACAGCAATTTAACTAAACCGAATAGAAATCTAGAGAAATCAAGCAGAAATTGAATTGAATTCGAAAATAAACTGAACAACGATGGAATTGAATGGAACAACAGTCTAACAAAGCTAAACAGTAATGGAATCAAATTGAATCAGCAGTATAGCTAACTAAGAAGTAATGGAACATCAGTATAACTAGCTGAGCAGTAATGGAACAACAGGATAACTAAGCTGAACAGTGATGGAACAGCAGTATGACTGAAGTAAATTAAATAAATTGTATAGCAATTAATTAAGTAATTTTGCAATGGAATTCTCTTTATGACTTAATTAATCAGCATTGATCGATGGTTGAACGCTTCGTTATGCTAGAAGAAGAATGTGATTCATAAAGACGGATAATATTGAAATCATCTTATTCTATGATATGTAATTCAAATGCAATGGTATTAAAATAATTGGAACTATCTATTGATAATAAAATATTGCCGTAAGTCAGAAAATACGATTGCGATTGTCGTACTTCAAGAACGCAATTTCTAACAATCCTGAAGAAACAGAACTATATTTGTATTAAATGGAAATATACTTTACAACTACATCAGATTCTTAAGCATTGGTTCTGCAACTACACAGAGTATGAAAACTTGCGTGGAACTTCCAGAGGTTGGGCCCAGACCACTAGAAGCCCTAGCACAATAAAAACTTCAAAAGATTATTGTTCAAAGCTCTATATTACATCTAGTGATGTTACAAAAACATAATTAGACAGATTTTTTCTGATGTGTCTATTACAAAATGAATTTCTTGTCCTGTCTCCGACTCCCCTTCTTATCCATCCTTCACCCTTTAAAGGCGATTTCAAAAATGCGAAAGTATTTTCCAAATGACAACCCGCTGCGCGTGGCTGTCGTTTGAGTTCTTGGGCTCAAATTCGTCTTTCTGCCTTCTGCGGCCGCTGGGAGTTACCAGGATTTCATATGTTTACGTCCGTTGGTTGGCTTCTGTTTCCTATTGGTCCATTCATTCTGCCTTCCTGCATGCGGAGATAAGAGAAGTCAATTTTCTATTACAAAAACATCATTTTCATCAATAGTCTAATTGTTCTCGTTTTCATAATCTTTTATTCTCTTTATTGTTAATATGAAGAGGGATTCTCTCGAAATTATAACATAATTTGAAGTACTTACAGGGTGAGAATCATACCTTAATTTAGGCCCAACATACTCCCCTGCTTACCTAGTTGCATGCCCTCATGCAAACAGATGATTGAGATGTAGTTGCGTTAAGGAGCAGGCAGGGTAGGCCTTTTCATTGTATGCTCTGAAGCCTTGTTTTCGTTTCATGAGTGCAAAGGTAGCGCTTGTGGCTCCTTCTGGTAATTCATAATTGTGATTATAATCCTCGGGAGGATGCCAGAGGAGAGGGTTTCTGTATCTACATCCGAACCAGGTAGGCCCCATGTTGTAGACCAGGCTATTGTATGAAAGGAATCTGGAGGCAGCAGCCTTGAAATTCCTGTAACTGAATGGCTCCCTATTCTTCACATTGTTCATGGAGGCCATCCATCTTTGCTTGGCTGCTGCTAAGGCCATTTCACGAATGTCCCCAAAGTATTCTCATGCATTTTCTATGATATGTTTATGGATGGGTCCCAGCCTAGTCCTCACACCTTGCCTTCTCATGAATTTTTTGTGTTGGATGATCAGTTGCAGGGGTTTCGTAGGTTCCCCCTGACCCATAAATCTAGACTATGCTCTCTTTTTTGGAAGATGTCGTAGGCTTTGGCCCACCTGATCTAGTTTTTAGCAAATGAAAGGAAGGCTTGCAACTACACATCCCCTATGAAGGGGCTAGGGTTGTTGTATGTGTCTTCTTCTAAGAAGAATTTATGCATGTAAAGCTCACACAAGAGGCGTTGGACCTGCTCATCCTGATCGTTACAACATTGGACAAATTCTTCTATGGTCCTGAAAGTAGTGGGTTTTCCTGCCCTGACAGCTTTAACTTTCAAGATTAAATACCGTTCTGTTAGGAACAAGGCATAGTTGGTTGTCGGAGCTCTGCATGATAGCGCATCATTATATAGAGAGAAAATTGTAGAGATTTTCTTATTAGCTTGCTCCACCTGCTCTTGTACCACTTTAACCTTTTCCTGCTCTCCTCTAAGCTGAGCGAATGTCTCATCTTCTGTGGCGAAGAGGTCAGTGAACTTTTTTAGTAGTGCCTGATATTCTTGTAATGGCACCACCTCCTTTCTGCGCTATGTTAGTTCATGCCGCACTTGCACTAGTTCATTTCGTAATTTCTGGTTGGCAGCTTTCTCTACTAGATGGGCATAGGCAGGGGCTTCCTCTATTTGGGTCCCCTTTTCCTCTATAACCTACTGCTCAGTTTGGGTGGAGGCTTCGATGGTGTTTGCCAGTTCTATCTGCACTTCAACCTCGGTGGTGTCTGCTAGGCTGGTATGTGTTTCAGTTTCAGTAGTAGTTATCAAATTGGTTTGTATTCCAGTTTCCACGATGTCGGCTAAGTCAATTTGCATTTCGCTTTCGACAGTATTTACTGGTTTTGTTTGAGTTCCTGTAATATAGGTTTATATCTTTGGCTTCCGAGCCCTTCTTTCTTTTTTCAGTTGTTTTCTCAGATATTTTACCAATTTCTTCAATTTCTTGCAGGTCCTTCTTAGTTTCTCACTTCTCCTTTCATCTAAATCTTCACCTGTCCTTATTTCAATAGGTGGTAGGGGAGCGGAATCATTAGGGAAATTTTGAGGTCTAAAATGGGCCTCCTAAGGAAATAATAAAATAATAGCTAAACAAATAAAATAATATTTATGAATTTGCAATTCATTTTTTTCACCACAATCCATGTAACCATAGTTAAATTAAATTCAAAAGTTGTACCAAAATAAAATTAATAAAAAAACGGTATTGATGTGACTATAATAAGAATGAGCTTTTAAAAAAAAAGTCATTATCATTGAACAACTAATGCATTTGTCCTTTGTACTTAAATAACTTAGAAATATATATATATATATATATATATATTCTTAATTATATTATATGTTATTAATTAAAATTTATATTATTTAAATTGTATAATAACATGTAATTAATATACTATATAAAAATAATATAATATAATATAATAAATGTATATAGATATGCATTGTTTCTTTCAAGAAATACGAAATGACAATAATATATTTTTATTCACAAAGTGTGAAATGACATTTATTATGAGTATTTTATTTTTACTTTAAAAGTACTTAGAGCACTACCATGATTAACCATGAGTTTTTATCCACCATTGAGAATGTGACAAGTAAGTACCTTTAACTCAAGCAATGCCACCTCAACCATTAGGGATGATGTCATCCCCTAAAATGTGATTGGTTCTCATAAAGTGAATTTTGATTGTACATTTTCCTTAGGAGGCCCATTTTAGACCTCAAAATTCCCCTAATGTCCTATTTTCAAGGATAGCGTCTAAAATGGTGTTTCCGATTACATCTTCAAAATTTACCTCAATGTGAGGGCCCTGACTAGGAGGAGCGATGCTACCTCCTGGTGACAAAGGGGTTATCTGTGTGTGTGTTCTCTGCTCCATGAGGACAGTGTCACCTGAATAATCCTGTGATTCCAATCTCTCCTCTGCCTATCCATCACTATACACTTCATAATTATCAATAGGAGACAGAGCCTCATCATCTCGCAGTTCCTCTTGGTCAGGTAGGACGTTAGTGTGACCAGAGCTGTTGGGGGTGGCGCATTTATCAGAAAGTTCTTCTTGCTCCCCTGCTTCCAATGGGTTTCTCAATTCATAGTTTGTCCTTATTTGTCCTAGGACTCGGGCCATTTCCTCCTCGAATTCTTGCAAGGATGCATGGGATGGTTCTGCTTCCTCCATGAGGTTCGAGGTTCCTTGGAGTGTCTTGGACCGTTTTTGCCTACTTGGCTTTGACGTTGAGGTTCCGGTCCTTTTTCTTCTTGGTGGATTTACCCTAGGGGGCTCAATTTCATTTCCGTCGGGGTTTACTTCTGGTTCCTGTGCCTCAGGGTTAACAAAATTATCCCATGCTATCTGCTGTCTATCTAGCTCATGAATAATGATTAGTTTTATTAACCCCTGGTGACTAACCACTGCTTTGGGATTCTTGGCTTTCCTCAATCGAATAACAGTATCATGCAATACAAAATTCAAAAAGGCAGGCAGATTAATTGAAATTTTTTGTTTAAGTGCAGCTAAAAGTTTGAGCTATCGAGGTTTTACCACATCCCGACGTCCTTCGCATGTAATAAACTTCTGGATGAATGCCGCCAACTCCTGCCATGGCTGGTGTAAAGAGACAGGGTTAATCCCTCTATTTTTTTCATTCCAACGGTTCATCCGGGTCCTGGTATGCTGCTACCGCTTCTCTCAGGAGGAGATGCTTCTCTACCCATCTTTCTCCTTGCACTAGTATTCCAGAAACTTCCACGATAATTCCCTCTATAACTGGTATAGTTCAGCCTTTAACTCTGGTTTTCCCTTCCTGCAGATTTTGCAGAAATTCGATTGCAATTCTCATGTTGAATCCTTGTAGTCTGCGTACATATGTCAACTATCCAACTCGCTGGAGGATGGCACTCGCTACCTCTGAAATTGGAAAGTTTGCAGGCTCGCTTCGAAGGGTATTTCCTCCCATAACTAATATGCTCTTTTCCTCTTATTATTTTTCTTCTTGGCTCTGTTGTTTCGACTGGATGTTGTCTGCAAGCGGAAAAGAGATTGCGGCTCTGCGTAGATAATCTTCATGCCTTAATTGTAGTGTTCCTCTGGTATTATTGATGCGTCTAATGAGATTTGTGCAGGGATTTCACATGCTTTCCGAATTAAGGCCAATTACACCCCCTCCCTCGAAGAAAGGCCGCCCACGCCCTCAAGTACATGAGAGATTTGGTCGCTTATGAATGTAGACAGGGGAATGTCAGAATTTGGTAATGATAATCTACGTGTGAAGGAATAAGCGATTGAGGAATTACTAACATATGCAGTAAAAAGGTCAGATTTATAAGTTTTCATAATTGTATCTTGTGCGGAAGTGATCGGAAAGCGAGAGGAAATAGCATAGCCATTATTGTGATATGATGTCTTTGCACAACTGAAAAGTTATGACAAAAGCAAGACTAATTCAAGTAATGATTGGTGTTGTCATTCCGAAGTTCAAAATATGTAAACATTTCTTTGTTAGTTATTCTTATAGTAGGTCATGATTGTTACTAATTTGAGTAATAACATGTGGTTGAAAAATAGAAGACAAGGTGTATATAAAAGCAATTGGCTATTGAAGGAGTATACTTTCATACCACAAGCAGAGCCACTGCTGCCAGCAAGCATTCATAGCCTCGATAGGGTTGCTATTTTAACCCGAAAAATGAGCCAAGATCCTTATGTAAGAATAGTTGTTTTACCAATTTTATGGAGAGATCACCATGCTGTTATGGTGGCCAGATAACCATGGTGCCACTCACTAGAGTTGTAGCAAAGTGATCAGCATGGCTCGTGATGAGACCTCCTATCCTTCAAGTCATTAAGAAGGTCATTACCCTGGTGTGGTGACCATAATGGGCATGTCACTTGCTACACCCTTATGAACATGGTAGGCTGGCTCGTGATGAGACCCCCTATCCTCTCTTAAGATTTGCATGTAAATTTAGTACTTCCTTTTGAATTATAACATCTTGATCTATAAGGAGGTCACTGTGCTGGTGTGGTAGCCAGATAGTCACAATGCCTTTCACTAGAATTGTAACAAAGTGATCAGGTCCGCTCGTGATGAGACCTCCTGTCCTTCTAGTAGATGAGAAGGTCATTACCCTGGTGTGGTAACCATAATGGGCATGTCACTTGTTAAATCCTTATGATCATGGTAGGTTGTCTCGTAATGAAACCCCCTATCCTCTTAAATATTTTCATGAACACATAGTGATTGTTGAAGGAGGCTCATTGACTCCTTAAAAGTGAGGGATAGTGAAAGAAGCGAAAAAAAACAATACCATTAATACCCTTTGTCCCATTTCTTCATGTTGTAGGGACATATTACTCGAATAGTGAAAAAGGATATATTATCATAAGGTCATGTATTGTTTGATATCATATTTGAACTATGGGTGACTTAGCTTTTCATTTCATGTGTGCATAATGTTAGCTTCCTGTTTTAGAATTATAGTGCAAAAGGGTCATCATATTTGTAATTTTATCATTTTCCATCTCTCTTCCAACTGCCATTCCCTACTCAAGGTTACTCAATTACAAAAAGAATGGCTATTTAAGTTCTTCGGACAGCAACTGTTCAGAAATTGAGCAACAATTATTCAAAGATTGCTCGGCATTAAAAAACGCTCAAAAACGGCTGTTCAATTTGAATAAACAGCAGCCTTTCAAAGATGGAACAACATTTGTTCCCGAATTGAACAACAAAAATAAAAACATAGCAGTGAACAGCTGTTCAGTTCCACCGAACAACAGTTGTTCAAGAATTGAACAGCAGACTTAAAAACATGAAACGGATGTTTAATTGTGGTTGAATTGACAGTCGTTCAAAGACTGAACAACAATTGTCCACGAATTGAAAAACACAACTAAAAATGTCGAAAATGGTTGCTCAATTCGACTGAGTAGTAGCCGTTCGGAGATTGAACAACAAAATTAAAAACACAGCAAAAAGTTGTTCAATTTGGTTGAATTGTGGCCGTTCAAAGATTGAATAGCAGTTATTCTCGAATTGAACAGCAAAAATAATAAATAAATAAAAACACTGAAAATGGTTGTTCAATTCGACTGAGTAGTAGTCGTTCAGAGATTGAACAACAGCTATCCAAAAATTGAACAGCAAAATAAAAAACTCAGCAAAAAGCTGTTCAATTTGGTTGAACCACGTCCATTCAAAAATTGAACAACAGCTATTCTCGAATTGAACCGCAAAATTAAAAACACCAACGAACAGTTGTTCAGTTAGACTGAACAACAGTCATTCAAATATTGAATAGCAGTTTTTCACAAATTGAACAGCAAAGTAAAAAAACGTAAAAATGACTGTTCAATTTTGGTTGAATCAGCGGCCATTCAAAGACTGAACAACAGTTGTTCCCGAATTGAACAACAAAAAATAAAAACACCGCAGATGGTTGTTCAATTGAGTGGTAGTCGTTTAGAGATTGAACAGGAGTTTTTTGTGAATTGAACAGCAAAAAGAAAGACACAGACAATGGTTGTTCAATTCGACTGAACAATAGTTATTCAAATATTGAACAGTAACTATCCGCGAATCAAACAACAAAAATGAAAAAAACATAGGAAATGGACGGATGTTCAATTGAACAGCAGCCGTTCAAAGATGGAACAGTAGCTGTTTTCAAATTGAACAACAATAAAAACACAATCTTACAAGGAAAATGAATTGCAAATAGGAAGAATGTTCAACAAGACAAAACAATTATATATATTATTTACAAGTGATGTTGTCAAACCTCTCATGACTTGAGTTTGTGGGGTTATCACCCTCTTACGCCACAACTTGGATGGTGAGATCGTTTCGTGCCTGTTGACAGAAAGATTCTTTCGTGAGAGGTTTGCGATAGAGGCGTACTCTGTGCCTGTTAACTCAAAATGTTGAACCAGACCCATCTATGGTGGTCAAGGTGAGGGTACCATTGCTATGTACTTCTTGAATTTCATATGGACTGAGCCACCTTGTTTGAAGTTTTCCTGGAAAGTCTTGGAATCTGGAGTCATAGAGGAGTTCCCAATCTCCTTTTTGAAATACGTTCCTCTTTATTAGGTTGTCGTGCCACTTGGGTCACTGTTGTTGAATGATCATTGTGTGTTGCAGGGCAAGCAGTCGAATTTCGTCCAGTTCATTTATTTGTTGGAGTCTTTTAGCTTGAGCTTCTGTTAATTCCAATCCCACTTCCTGCGTTGTTCTCAGAGTTTTAATTTCGAACTCAATAGGGAAGATAGGTTCTCTCCCAAATACTAGCTGATATGGTGAATATCCAGTGGTATTTCGCCAGGTTGTTCGATAAGCCCATAAGGCTTCTGGTAGTCTAGTGGCCCAGTCCCGGTGGTGTGCTGCTACTGTCTTGGTAAGGATTGCCTCCAGAAATTTGTTAGTGCTTTTGACTTGCCCATTGACCTGCAGGGGGTAAGGAGACATAACTCTGTGAACGATATGGTGATTTATTAAGGTAGATGTGGTATTATTGCCTGTGAATTGTGCCCCCCCATCGGTTATCACTTCCCTTGGCAAGTCGTATCGTACGAATAGTTCAAAGAGAAACTTAATTACTGATTCTTCCGTGGCTCTTGACAAGGCCACTGCTTCTACCCATTTGGTGATATAATCCGTGGCAACTAATATGTGGGCTTTCTGGTTTGTTGGTGGGTTGAATGGCCCAACGAAGTCCAACGCCCATCGTTCAAATGGTTCCACCACCAATTGTGTTTGTAGTGGCATTTCATCAGCTTGGCCTGGGCAGCCTATTCTTTGGAAGCTATCGTAGGCCTGGACATACTTCTTTGCGCCTTTGAAAATCGTAGGCCAATAATAGCCTAATTGCAACACTTTATGCCCTATCCATCGTTCTGCGAAGTGGCCACCACAGGGTTCATCGTGACAGGCTTGTAAGATGTCATAGATTTTTTCTTCCCTTATGCATCTGCGTATGTGCATATCGGCTCCTGTATGGAATAGGTATCCTCCAATCCAAGAGAATCTTGTTTTGCACTCTACAATCAATTTTTGTTATCTCGCCGTTAAATTTCTAGGTAGCTTCCCCACTGCGAGATAATTTTTCACATCTGCATACCATGGTGTTTTGATCGCTACAGCAAATAGGTGTTCGTCAGGGAATTGATCGTCAACTGTTAGCGTGTCGTCTGTCTTGGGGACTCTAGATAGGAAGTCTGCAACCACATTTTCCTTCCCTGGACGGTCTTTGATCCTTATATTGAATTCCTGCAACAACAATAGCCAACGAGTTATTCTCCCATTCGTGATTGGTTTATTAGCTAAATATCTAATAGCAGATTGGTCAGTATATAGGAACACTTGATATCCAGTTATATAGTGCCTGAATTTATTGATAGCATAAATGACAGCCAGGAATTCTTTTTCGGTCACTGTATAATTTAATTCGGCAAGAGTAAGGTTTTTGCTGATATAATAAATAGCATAAGGCTTTTGATCTTCTTCTTGGCCAAGGATTGCTCCTATTGTTGTATCTGATGCATCGGAAGATATGTGAAAGGGCAGTTTCCAGTTAGGACCTCGCAGGATTGGTGTTGTTGAGACTAGCCTCTTTAAGTCTGTAAAAGCGGTGTCACATTTTTCAATCCAAAGGAATTCAACATTTCCAGTCAATGCATACAGAGGTGCAGATATCTGCGAGAAACTTTTATAAATCTGCGATAATATCCTGCATATCCCATAAAACTGCGTACCTATGTTTGTGTACAAGGTGTGGCCAACAGAATGATTACTTCTATTTTAGCCCGATCCACCTGTATTCCAGCTACAGAAATGTAGTGACCTAAGATTACCCCCTCAGTCATCGTCATGTGGCATTTTTCGTTGTTTAGACATAGTCTACTAGCAATACATCGTTCTAACACTTTTTCTAGAGCTTGATCAAAGTCTTCCCCATAGGGTGTAAAATCATCCATATAGTTTTCAAGTCCTTCATTTATTAAGTCAGAAGAAATGCTGATTATGGCTCTCTGAAATGTTGTTGGGGCATTACATAATCCAAACAGTAAAACTCTGTAAGAAAAAGTGCCCCATGGGCAGGTAAAGGTTGTCTTATCTTGGTCTTCGGGAGCTATTTGGATTTGATTGTATCCGCTGAATCCGTCAAGAAAAGAGGAATCGTTTTCCAGCCAATGTGTCAAGGACTTGGTCAATGAAGGGAAGGGGGAAATGGTATTTCTGTGTTGCCTTATTTAATTCTCTGTAATCTACGCAGATTCTCCACTTTCCATTCTTTTTAGGGACGACCACCAAAGGGGAGACCCATTTGCTGTCTGAAATAGAATAAATGAAATTTACATCTAACAGTTTTTGCAGCTCCTCTTTTGCAATCTATTTTAAATGTGGGTTTAATCTTCATTGGGGTTGTCTAACGGGGTTCGTTTCCCTATCAATATAGACGTGGTGCGTGCACAGTTGTGGGTCCAAGCCCTTCATGTCTTGGTAATCCCACGCAAATGCACCTTGGTGCTTCTGTAGGACTTTTATGAGTTTCTGCTTTTGGTTGTCATCCAAGCTGCCATTAATATTTAGAACCTTTCCTAGCTCGATCTCAATAGGTATGTTGTTACGAACAACAGTTGTGGAGATATGTTGAGTCTCGAAATCCGTCACAGGATCCTCTTGATCTTCATGTTCGAGGACTGTTTTCATCATTTGGCATTTTAGATTTTCAGGCTTGGGTGACTGATTCATAAAGTTATTAATCACATCATCTTCAGTTTGATCCTTGAATTCGAGAGCTTCTACTAGTGTTAGAGGTGGACGGATGTTTTGCTCCCAATATGTATCTGGGTGTTTGTGAATTTTTACCGTGGGCAGGCTTGGTTTGGCAGGCGGATAAATAATGATATTTTTTATAGAGTCTCCTCTAGTGATAGTCATGCTACCTGCTCGACAGCCTATGTAAACATCTTTTGTGGCCAGCCAAGGCCGCCCAAGAATCAATGGGTGCCCTTCCATACTCTTTTTTGGATTAATGACTAAAAAATCAGCTGGGTATTACCATGAGTCCATAGAGACCATGATGTCTTGCACTATACCTTCTGGTCTAATAACAGATCTGTCAGCTAGTTCCAGAAGTGTGGCCATAGGTTCTAAAGCTGATATGCCCAGTTTTTCGCAAGCTCCTGTAGTTAGGATGTTAATGGCTGCCCCCAGGTCAACCAATGTGTTTGGAAATGAGTGTCCAGAAATTTACACGGTTACAATGAGTTTTCTTGGGTCTTTATATTTTACAAGTGATTCCTTACCTCACAACAAGTCAAATAGCGTTCCTACCACATGAATGGTGGGTGCCTCCATTGTTTTCTTAATTTTTTTTTTTCCACATAATTCTTTGATTGTCTTTGCATAGATGGGAATGTCTTGAATGGCCTGGAGAAGAAGAATTTTGATACAAAGGTTTCTTAATTCCCCCAAGATGTCAAAATCTGGAGTGATTATAGGCCTGGGTAGGTTTAATCTCTTAGGAAATGGAGGCAGAGTCACCCTAAGTTCTTCAGGTATTTGTTGATCGATTGTTTCCTTATCTTTACCTATTTATGTTATATTCATTAGGCTAGGCTCTATGGAGGTTTCAACTTGGGACTGAGGTGGAGTTGTGGCCTCTATAGGTAATATGGTACGTCCTGATCTTAACTTCAATTCGTTGCACTGTTTCTGTTCGGCATTGGGTTTTGGATTTTCTATGATCTGAATTAGTTGAACTGGTATGTTATTGGGATTAGGATTGGGTTGGGCTGGAAATTGAGGACGTATGGAAAACTGCTGGTTATGCAGAATTGGGTAGGGAGCTGGAAATTGTTGGGTTCCTGCTCCTATCGGTAGATTGGCCATTCCCACAGGTCGCTGCCAATTCCAATTGGTGTTTTGAGTAGGAGGGTTTGGCCATTGGTTTTGATACGGGACATTCTGCCAATAAGGGGGAGAGCAAGGGAAGTTCTGCCAATTACTCCCTGGTGAAGGTTGCATAGGCCAAGGTGGCATAGGAAACTCTTGGTTTGGCCAAGTTGGGAAGGGGTTTTGAGTCTGCCAAGTTGTTGCAGGGTTTTGCTGGCTGAACTGCGGAAATGAAAAGTATTGAGGCATGTCTTGTGGTATGTCGGGTCGTGCTTGCCATTGCCGACGCTGATTCATTAAATAGACTGGCTCTATTTCTTCTTCTGCTTCTTTTTAGATGGCTTTAAGCCTAGGAAGTGAAGGACACTAGTCCGTGGTATGATCCTTAGTGCAGATAGCACAAGTCTGAACCATCTCTAAGGGACATTCCCTCTGGTTGTGCTTCTTCCAACATCTTGGGCAAAAGATGGCCAGGTTTTGTTTTGCTATAAATTGTTTCTACTTGGCTTGTAAAACATCAAGTTGCGTTGTCAAAGTACCCAGGATGTCAGTTTTGAAATTTTCTAACAAATTTCCAAATTCTGCTTTGGTTACATTGCCATTAGACCGCTTAAGATCCTTCCTCATAGAATCACGCCCAACAGGTCTATTGCGTGAGCTACCCCGAGAGCATCTAATACATAAGGAAATAATCTCGTCGTATTCTTCCTGATAAATATCTCCCTTCCCCATTATGTTAATCATCTCAACCCATTCTTCCTTTATCCCTTTAAGCATCGTGGCTTTTAAAATGTCCTTAGATAGCGTGGTATATGGGGATATTTGTAAATTGTATTGAAATCTTTCTACGTATTCCTCTAATGTTTCATTGTCTTTTGCAGACATGTTAAAGATTTCATCTTTTAGGTCTCGAGTTCGACAATAGTCTCGGTATTTGGTAAGAAAAATATTCTTCATTTGGTCCTAGTTGTTTATAGTTCCCCCTCGTAATCCCATGAACCAGCGGAGTGCAGTTCCTTTTAAGGTAGAGGGAAATAGTTTTAGTTTCTGGGGATCGATGGTGTAGTCATATCCTCTGCATAAGACATCAAATTCAAATAGGAATGCATCAGGATCTTCTATGGTTAACCCATGAAAGGTGTGGATGTTGTGCAAGGGAATGGCTTTCATAGGGGCATTGGCAGCATGATCAACAATAGGGTATTCTAATGTCGATGTCTGCCTCTAATTCTGATTTTGATTATTTTCCATCTAATCAAAGAGGTGCCAGAAATCTTCGATAACTTCTTGATCTGGAGGAGAGCTTATAATAGGCTTGGGAGGCGAATGCGGTGGGGGTTTTACAACACTTCCCTGATCTGGGATCCTAAGTAATTCTGTTTCGATCACTTCTTTAGGGGACTTTGGTTCTGATATTTCTATGCGAATTCCTCCACTAGTTTCTCCCCCTCCTTCTTGTAGGTTGCAAGAGCCTCCCTCTTTTGAAGGGTTAGTGCCTATATGAATGGCGGTCTGCAGGCTTTGCTCAGACCCCTCTGTCTTGCAATGACTCTCGGTGTAGGCTACAGATGGTGAGGCTGCTCCCTGAGGGAGTTCATTAGGACTTTGAATGGAAACAATTTTGGGTCCTATAGATGCATGAGATTCAACTTTCCTAATGATTTCTTCTATATATGTTGTTCTTCCAAGGATCACCGGTCCTTTGGATTGTGAGGATGGTTGCGAATGATTTCGGATTGTTTCTATCTTTTTCTTCCTAGACATAAAACAAGAGCACCTATCCTACGGTTCTTTGTACGACTTGCTGGTGAGTGGGCTAGAGGGCAAGCATGTTGCTTGCCGGTACGCAAGTTCTTACCTCTCGTTTTCAATACCCAATCCTTCAAAGAAATGGAGAAAGATGAATAAAGGAGGTGACTCTTAACACTCTCCCTGGCAACAATGCCAAAATCTTGGTCCTGAAAGAGGTGACTTTTTATTGACAACTCTAGTGCTTTCTCATTTAATTATCAACCTGGGGTAAGTCTTTTTATTCCAAGAGTGTTAGCACAATATATGCGAGTCAGTTCGTCTAACAAATGTTTCTTGTCACTTATGAGGAAGAATTTTCTAACTTCTTGAGCTTGCTTATCCTACGAGGGGTGGCTTGGATAGGTTTTTAACCTAAGATTGAGCAATAGGATTTTGCATTTAACTAATGGAATTAAACAGCAATTTAACTGAACCGAACAACAATCTAGAGAAATCAAACAGAAATTGAATTGAATTCGACAATAAACTGAACAGTGATGGAATTGAATGGAACAACAGTCTAACTAAGCTAAACAGTAATGGAATCAAATTGAATCAGCAGTTTAGCTAACTAAGCAGTAATGGAACAGCAGTATAACTAGTTGAGTAGTAATGGAACAGCAGGATAACTAAGCTGAACAGTAATGGAACAGCACTATGACTGACGCGAATTAAATAAATCGTATAGCAATTAATTAAGTAATTTTGCAATGGAATTCTCTTTATGACTTAATTAATCAGCATTGATCGATGGTTGAACGTTTCATTATACTAGAAGAAGAATGTGATTCATAAAGACAGATAATATTGAAATCAGCTTATTCTACGATCTGTAATTCAAATGCAATGGTATTAAAAGAATTGGAACTATCTACTGATAATAAAATATTGCTGTAAGTCGGAAAATACGATTGCGATTGTCCTACTTCAAGAACGCAATTTCTAACAATCTTGAAGAAAGATAATTGTATTTGTATTGAATGGAAATATACTTTACAACTGCATTAGATTCTTAAGCATTTGTTCTGCAACTACACAGAGTATGAAAACTTGCGTGGAACTTCCAGATGTTGGGCCCAAACCACCAGAAGCCCTAGCGCAGTAAAAACTTCAAAGGATTATTGTTCAAAGCTCTATATTACATCCAGTGATGTTACAAAAGCACAATTAGACACATTGTTTCTGATGTGTCTATTACAGAATGAATTTCATGTCCTGTCTCTGACTCCCCTTCTCATTCATCCTTCACCCTTTTAAAGACGATTTCAAAAATGTGAAAGTATTTTCCAAACGACAGCGCACTACACGTGGCTGTCGTTTGAGTTCTTGGGTTCGAATTCGTATGTCTACCTTCTGTCGGCCACTAGGAGTTACCAGGATTTCATATGTTTGCGTCTGTTGGTTAGCTTACATTTCCTATTAGTCTAGCCATTTTTCCTTCCTGCATGCGGAGATAAGAGAAGTCAATTTTCTATTACAAAAACATCATTTTCATCATTAGTCTAATTTTTCTCGTTTTCATAATCTTTTATTCTCTTTATTGTTAATATGAAGAAGGATTCCCCCAAAATTGTAACATAATTTGAAGTACTTACAGGGTGAGAATCATACCTCAAGTAGTGTGGCTAAAGAGACTTCTCCCTGACTTCGGATATACAGAAAATAAACCTATTTCAATCGTTTATGACAACACTTCCGATATTTCCTTGTCAAATAACAATGTCTTTCATCAAAAGAGAAAAAATATTAACACTTGTTTTCACTTCATTCGTGAACTCGTCAAAAATGGTGATATTGTTCTCAAATTTTGTGATGCCAATGAATAGTTAGCAGACATCTTCACCAAACCGCTAGAAAAAGCTAATTTTGAATTTCAATGTCAAAAGTTAGACATAAACAATGTAACCCTCAAAATTAAGAAAAATTATTAAAGAATTAATCATTAGTTTAGATAGTTAATAATGAGTTAAACTCTTTATGTTGTAATTGTCCATCTAAGTATATATAGATTTCTTAGTAATAAAACAAAGTATATGCTCTCATTAATTTGGTGTTTCAGTGGTACACTGTCTTCTTAACTTTGTCAGTGATTTGTTGCAAATTGAAATCTCCAACAGACCCAACTCAACTACCTACCACTTAAAAGAGGATCCCCGAAACTCTTGGCAGGGTTTGACAAACAAGCATCCTCGTTGGGCATGGGCATTCAGTTCCATAATGAATAAACTCAAACCAAAGTAATTTATAGTTCGAATACGCCATACCAGTGGGGTAGCGTGTGCAGGCAACGTTAAAAAGAGGTTGTGTAAGGTTGGAGAAGAGAGTATAGCGTTGGACTCCACAATGTATAAACTCAAACCAGAATAATTTAGGAAGTGTCTTTAGTTTGACGAATTGGAAGCTTATGGGATAGCTCCAAGATAGCTCTCACCGGCGACTCCCGCTGCTTTCCAGCAACTCGCGAATGGTGGACCCCTGCCTCCGCCACCTCGCTCCCTCCGCGCTGCTCCTCCTCGCCGAGCATGATGCGTCCATCTCATACCATCAGCCCCATCCATGCGTCATCAATTTTGAATTTGTAATTGGGCACGATTTGATATCATTCTACTATTCAAAGTAGATGGACCATCCCCAATTGTTCTGACTCTGTTCATGGATACCACACGCATGTGAAAAGCTTCGTGCAGTTGGTGTTCAGGAATTATGAAAATGGCCAAGGTAGGAGAGGCGTCCTTAGCCTCAGTAGATGGCGCGTATAGATTGCCTGAGGATACAAGAGAAGAGATATTGGCCTTGCTGCCACTTGATTGCCTCTGCCAATTCGTCGAATATGGCACCAATGTTCACATGAGTTCACAGTACGTTGTGCACGCACTTGACTATGAATATAACCGTCACAAATTCTAATTGCATCTTAAAATTTTTAAGAGACTTATGATTTGAAAAGAATCAAACGAGAGCCACCAAATATTGGAGTAAGAATTGGCTCTTGAATCAGAGGAGTTTCCTCAACAACCTCCCAACTCCTCTCTGCAACCAGAAAATCCCTCTCAATATAACTGTGGCAAACTCTAATTGCATGTTAAAAAAATTTGGAGTAAGAATTGGAGCATGAACCAGAGGGGTTTCGTCAGCAACCTCTGAACTCCTCTCTGCAACCAGAAAAACCCTCTCAATATAATTTTGGCAAATTCTAATGGCATGTTAACATTTTTTGGAGTAAGAATTGGAGCATGAACCAGAGGGGTTTCCTCACCAACTTCTCAACTCCTCTTTGCAACTAGAATAACGCACTCAATATAACTGTGATAAATTCTAATTGCATGTTAAAAATGTTAACAAACTTATGACAAAACAAGAATCAAACAAAAATGAAAAAAAAATACCCAAACATTGGAGTAAGAATTGGAGCATGAACAATATGGGTTTCCTTGGCTACCTCTCTTTACCCCTCTCTGCAACCAGAAAATCCCTGTCAATATAACCTCGACAAATTCTAATTGCATGCTAAAAAAATTAACAGACTTATGATTTCAAAAAAATCAAACAAGATTGAAAAAAAATATGGCTGGCCACAACCTGCGATTATAAGGTGCATGATTATAGCGGAAGATGGGACAATGGGATTTACAACGACGGCATTAAACCTTTGCACAACTAACAAGTCCCTAAAATAGAACAGAGTGTCCGTACCAATAATCTGTATTACTCACACTGCAACCTCCAAAACTCCCTGAAGCGCCACCTTCATCATGAATCCTCTGCATCATTAAAGACAAATCAGTAAAATTATTGTGACCTGCTTCGGCCTCGTACTGTGAACTCGTGTGAACATTGGTGCCATATTCGACGAATTGGCAGAGGCAATCAAGTGGCAGTAAGGCCAATATCTCTTCTCTTGTATCCTCAGGCAAGCTATACGCGCCATCTGTTGAGGCTAAGGACGCCTTTGCTACCTTGGCCATTTTCACAATCCCTGAACACCAACTGCATGAAGCTTTTCACCTGCGTGTGGTATCCATGAACAGAGTCAGAACAATTGGGGATGGTCCATCTACTTTAAATAGCAGAACGATATCAAATCTCGCCCAATTACAAATTCAAAATTGATGATGCATGGATTGGGTTGATGGTATGAGATGGACGCATCATGCTCGGCCAGGAGGAGCGGCGCAGAGGGAGCGAGGTGGCAGAGGTAGGAATCCACCATTCGCGAGTTTCCAGAAACCAGCAGGAGTCGCTCGTGAGGGCTGTATCAGAGCTGTCCCATCAGCGTCCAATTCGTCGAACTAAAGACACTTCCAATAATTTATAGTTCGAATATGCCATGCTAGTGGGGTAGCGTGTGCAAGCAGCGTTAAAAGGAGGTTTGAGTATAGCGTTGAACTGGAGGGTGGAAGATTCGAAATTGGTGTCTTTCTGGCTACCAGATTAACCCTTACTGTAATCTGTTCGCACCTATGACAATTTTCTGAGTCTGCTCGTTTAGAATCTATGCTTTGAGCACTCATGTGTTATCATTTTGCAAATTAACCGTGGTCGCTATCGGCCTCTGAATTTGGTATGGTATTCTCGAGCGAGCAAACTGGTAGAAATGTGCCAAAACGTTACTTCTTTCGTTGTATAAAGGCTTGTTACGCCTGTTTAAACATTTGAATTATGCGTTAATAATTAATGGATTAATATTTCATGCTACGCCTATTTTGATATAAGAACCTTTTTAAGTTTGTATGTGTTTTTATTTGTATTGTGACATATATTTGATTTTTTATATATTTTTTAATCAATACATTATTTATATATATATAGTCATATTTTTATATTATGGTATCTCATATCATATCATAAAATCTTTTAATGATTATAACATCATACAAAATAAAGAAGGAAAGGAGAAAGACTCTTTTACTATTTATCTAAATATAAAGTAAAACAGTGTGAAAGGAAATTCTTATTTTTATTTGCATTTTTATTTTGAAAGAAATTTGTATGGACCTTGTAAATTTGTGATGTTATGGTAATAGGTTAACTTATTTTTTATGAATTTGCAAGGTTAGAGTAGAGTTAGAAATGAGTTCATTGTAAAGATCAATAATTGTTTATTTATCTTTATATTTTTTTCTCACTTTGTCTTATATAAAGTTGAGGAGATTATTATTTCCTCTTTGTGTAAATTTTATAATGAATTCATTATATAGTTCATTTTACATATGTGAATAAGGTTACTTTGGTAGTTTTCTATCAGGGTTGATTTATTTGCATTTGTGCTAAAGACATTTGTAGATTTTCAAATTACTTTGGGATTTGCCAGTGAACCTTCACCCTTAGGTCAAACACAGTTCTTCCCCTTCCAACTAAAACACTTTTAGCTCTAGCTTAAGGACAAGGTTATCTTGTGCTTAATCAGGATAAGTTTCATTTTATGATCCGCTGCATAATTACATTCACATTTCAAGACTCCTTGTGAAAGAGCAAACATCATAGCGGCTTGAATGAGCCTAAATTTATGTCACATTTAAGAGATCATATTTTCTAAAGCTATATCATACGGATGATTCTGTAATCTTTATTTTGTTCATCATAAAATGTCATCACTCTTAAATGAACTAAATATCATTTTTGTGCATATTGTATATATTTGTTTAGTTAACTTATATTAGGTTAACATAGGCTAGTTCTAGGACACGGGTAACTGAAAACCCAATCAAACCAGTCATGATTGCCATCACAGTGGAAAAGAGTTTAATTGGGACTTCGACTGGGAAATTTTTTCACAGGTTGAGATAGGACATTTCCAGGCATCAACAACTCCCTCTTCACATAGGAAGAAAATCCCCTACTAAGTGAACCTCAGCCGGATGATCAACTTTGGTATTTACATTTTGATGGCGCCTCATCTAGCGAAGGAAATGGTGTTGGTATTATTTTATACTCTAATCAAGGAAAATGTACCAATATGCCTTTATACTCGAATTTATAACAATCTCTTGCATTGGGCTGTAAATATTTAACTTCTTTCAGTGATTCCAAGCTCATTATCAATTTGATTAGAAAAACTTACTCTCCCACTAACAATTTAATCAAACATTAAACTCAATTGGTTTGGGAGAAAATCTCTCCATTGATCGCTTTTAATATTACTCATGTTCATAGAGAGCTTAATGCTTTAGCTTACCATTTGGCCATTTATGCTTAAAGTCATTCTCATCAAATCTTAGGTGACAGGCATGATTTTATGTTTTAATCTTTATACAAGCCTAATATCCCAAATAATGAAGAATACTAGAAAGTCTTTCGAGATTATGAAAGCATTTGTGCCTTTATCTAAAATAAATGAATAGATGATAAACAAAGCATATCACTGAAAGAAAATAAATATGCATCTAGACTATCTCCACTCGAAACTCCTTTTCTCCCAATGATGTTCCCTCATCGAAGAATAACCATAGGTATGGTTTTAAGAGGAAAATTGGCGAACCAATATAGTTTAACATCGGTATCCTTAAGGATTCCAAGACTTTAAAAATTGGAGCCCTAATAATCACAAAAAGGAAAGGTTCATTCGCCTTTTCAAAGAATTATCTGACATGTTTTCCTGGTCATATAAGGATCTTTGTGGTTTTGATCCTGGTGTCGTACAAAACACTACTCCAATTAAACATAATTCCAAGCATGTAAGGCAGAGAGAAAGACTATTTGATCTTACATTTTAAGGTACCGTCCAAAAAGAATTAGAGAATTTGCTTAATGCTCATATCATTTTTCTTGTTAAATATTCAGAATGGGTAGCGAATCTGGTCTCAGTAAAAAATAAAAATGGGGACATGCGTTTATGTGTTTATTAATAATCCCTGGATAAATAAAGTGTAACAGACAGTTTCCCCCTAGCTAACATGGATAAGATTCTGCAACAACTTGCAAGAGCTCGGATGATGTCGCTTTTGAATGGATTCCTTGGTTACAACCAAATACGCTTAAAGAAAGCCAATCAATTCAAAACCACTTTTACCACAAATTGGGGCACCTTCGCCTATGAAAGCATGCCTTTCAACTTGATCAATGCAGGTGCTACCTTTCATAGGGCCATACAATTGTCCTTTGATGACCTCATTGGGAATATCATTCAAATATATGGGATAACCTAAAAAGGATGAAAATTTTCCAAAGCAAAGGGATGGTTTATGATTAAGTTCCAGAGAAAAGAGATGGTTCAGTGGGTTCTGGAGAGGAATTGGGGCTTTGATCGAGCCCCAACTTTATTTAAAAGATGGAATCCTCTTTTCAACGCTCAACGGGAGAAGGTGGTGGATCTCCCAATATGGGTAAAGCTTTCGAGGCTCCCACTCCCGCTATGGTCAAAAAATGTTTTTAAGGAAATCGGGAATGAACTCAGGCAGTTTCTGGAGGCAGACATGTCCTTTAAGCAAACAGGGGAGAAAGGCGCAACTAGAATACTGGTTCGGCTAAATCCCAGAGAAGGGTTGGGAGAGGCTATTCAGTTGCACTATAGGGATTGGTCTTTCATTCAAGCACTGGACTACGAGAAATTATCGTTTAGATACCACAGGTGTCACTAGTATGGACACTTGGCCAAAGCTTGCCCCTTGGGCATTAGGAGGAGGAAAAAACTTAAAAAGGGGAGAGATAAGGCAGCACAGGAAGGAAAGAATGTCAAGGAAAAGATCAGCAAGGAGATAGGTTTTGATCGTGGGCACCATGTATCTCAGTAAGAGGAGGAGGGGAAGAATATGGACACCAAAATGGAAGAGGTGGAGGTTCCAGATTCAGGAAGGGGAGAGACCAATCCTCAAGAGGTATCCACAAAGATAGACATGGACACCACCGTTGCGCCGATGGAGGGTATTGTTCTTGTCACCTCCTCCCCTCTTACTTTGACTGTTTCGACATTGTCTACTTTGTTTAAGGGGCCTGGTCCTTCCAGGTCGGAATCCAATCCTTTTCCCTCTGTTAATTCAAATCATGTAGTAACTGCTTTGGATAGAATTATCACCTCCATTCCAGATATATTCATTTATTCTCGTCCCCGGCCTCATTTTGGATCGGATGATCATCCTCCACTTGAAGGTGGGTGTAAATCTTATAACCTTAAACCGAGAGACAAATAGGTAAACCTGCTGGAAGTTGTTTGGGGATTAGGGAACCTTATGGACTCTTCATTGGGGCCCAAGCAGAGGGAGAGGAAATCAAACTTTTCTAAAGCTCGGTTCAAAGCAAAATTTGATATTGTTGATGGAAAATAGATATCTCTAATAGGGGTACTTAGAGCAGTGCACACCCGGGCAAGGTGCACAAATGATTTTTTTGTCCCTTAACTATAGAGGTTTAGCTATTAAACCTAAAAAAATATCCCTAAAAGCCCTAATCTCAAATTATGGGTTGGGAATAATATTGCTCCAAGAAACTCTGGGGTCATGGGATGATGATAACTCAGCCCTTCAAAAAAATTTCCTAGGGTGGTGTTTTCAGTGCCTAGATTCCAAAGGAAGGTCATGTGGTTTGGCCATAGGCTTCAATGAAAGAAAATTCATATTGGTCAGCTCTTGGGGCAGGGAAAAAGCTCTGGCAAGGAGGCCTACTCCATAGACCTCTGCTCAAATTTAATGATCTTGAACATATATGGACCTTGTCATGATAGGGTGTAGTTTTGGAATAGCCTTTAGGTCATCCCTTTCATTAACAATCCCAATCTCAATATTGGGGGAGATCTTAATATCTCCATCGGGTAGGCAGAATTATAGGGGTCGGCTGCTCGATCTGACCCCTTGTTAGTTTTTTTCTCTTCTAAAATCAAAGATGGGCATCTAATAGATATTAACCTAGTCAAGTTGAGGCCAACATGGAGGAATAAGAGAACTGGGGAAGCTCGAGTGGCCAAGAGACTAGACAAATTTCTACTTAAAGAGGAACTGGTGGACAAAATTCTTTCCCTTAGGCAATGGGTTGGGGAGGGAGGGGAATTGGATCAGCACCCAATTCTTCTAGAGATGAAAGGCAGTTTTGACAAACCGATATCGCCTTTAAAATTCAATCGCGGATGGCTCAAGGAGGAATCCTATAACTCCCTCTTCAAGGAAATATGGAGACCTCAGGGAGCAGAGGAGGTTCCGAGAAAAGCGGCACATCTATGGGATAACCTAAAAAGGATGAAAAAAACTACCATAAAATGGAAAAAAAAAGGAGGAAAGAGGCTCAAGAGGAGAGGTTAAAATGGTTAGTTGAAGAGCTTACGAGAACAGAAAGCGCAAAAGAAGATGGTTATGAAACGGAGGAAAAAAAAGGAACTAATCAAATCCCTAGAGGGGGAGAGAAGGAAAATTATTTTGGAAAGGGAGGAACAATGGAGACTAAACAACAAAGCCACATGGATGTCAGCAGGAGATGAGAATACAAAGTTTTCACATAACTACGCAAAAGGGAGGAAAAACCCAAACACCATCTGGGGGATGAGAAGGCAGGATGATAGGATAGAAAAGTCTTTTCATGGATTAACAGCAATGGGGAAGAATCATTTCAGCAAAGTGTTTAAAGCCCCTACGGAAGTTACCATTGCTGAGGGGGTGAAGGTAGCCCAACATTTTCCCAGATATGTCGAGGAAGAGGAAAACGAGATGTTGACATGCTTGGTGTTTAAGGAGGAGGTGGAAGGAGTACTCAAGGCAATGTAAAAGGACAAAAGTCCTGGGCCGAATGGGTGGACAATTGAATTCTATCAAATTGTATTTGAAGCATTGGGGGAGAAGCTCACAGCAGTGGTGGAAGAATCTAGGTCAAACAGAGCTATCCTTGAACCGATGAATTCTACTTTTATAGCCCTTATTTCGAAATCGGATGAGCCAGGCACTTTTGATGATTTCAGACCCATCTCCTTATGCAATAGCTTATATAAAATCATATCGAAAATCATAGCTGTCAGGCTAAAGCCAATTCTATCCAAGAACATCTCAAAATAAAATTTTGGTTTTTTGGAGGGGAGGCTAATACATGAAGCAATTGGGGTGGCATAGGAATCTCTACACATCATCAAAAGAACAGGGGGAAAGGTATGATAATCAAAATTGGTTTATCTAAATCATATGATAAAATAAGCTGGAACTATATTATATTACTCATGACGCACCTGGGATTTGACATCTCTTTCTTTAATTACGTAATGGGGTGTATATCAGATACCATTTTTTTTGTTCTAATAAATGGGGTTGCTTATCCTTTCTTCAAAAGCCAAAGAGGACTAAGACAGGGGTGTCTTCTATCACCCCTGCTATTTCTCTTGGCAACAAAAGGTCTAAGACAATGTTTGGCAGCAGCTAAAAGGAGAGGGGACGTCAAGGGAATTGAAGTGGCAATTAACTTGCATATAACTCACCTCCTCTTTATAGATGATATTGTCCTTTTTAGTGATGGAAGCAAAAGGGATATCAGAAACATAAAATATTCCCTTGATTTGTTCATCATATCCATGGGGATGAGTATTAGTGTTAATAAATCGTTCATTATTGTTGAAGGCCTCTCGGGAGAGGAGGCTAGGATGGCTGCGGAGGACCTTCCGTATGAGATCAAGAGGATGGGAGACAACTTTAATTACCTTGGCTTCTTACTCAAACCAGATTCTTATAAATCACTAGATTGGATGCGGCTGGTGGAAAAAATAAAAAATGGATTGAATCATTAGAGCTTTAGATGGCTATCCAGAGCTGGCAGATTGGTGCTTATAAAATCTGTCTTAATGGCCATCCCGGTCTATTGGGCAATGATTTCGTGGGTGCCAAAAATAATTCTGGAGAGGGTGTGGAAAATTTGCAGTAAATTTTTATGGAAAAGGTTTTAGGAGGAAGAAGTACTGCCTTGGGTGGCTTGGGAAAGAATTGCAAGATTGAAAGAATGGGGGGGATGGGGAATGAAATATCTCCCCTCCTTTGTAACCTCTCTAGCTGCCAAAATGGGTTGGAGAATTCTCTTCAATGGCTCACTATGGACCATGGTTATGAGAAGGAAATACATAGACCCGATGCAGTTGACAAAATGGTTAAGGACACCTGGAAAAAAGCTATTCAAAGCATCTATGGTATGCAAAACCATATTGGGATCATTGCATGTTATTGAGGAAGGACTGGTATGGAGAATTGGGAATGATGAACAGGTTAGGATCAGGCTTGACCCATTGGTTGGCTACAATGAAGGATTCTCTCTCCCAGAAGAGTTAAGAATCCACATAGGATCCAAAGGCTTTCATTTTCTAAATCAAATTGAAAAGGAGGGATCTTCCTCGCATTGGCAGCAAGGGTGGATGATAGGGGAAGATATGCAGATTGACCCACATTGGTATGAGGACTGGCAGAAGTACACAAGTGAGATGATAAGAACAAATGTGCGCATTTGGGAGAGAGTGGATGAACTGCGTTGGGTACATGCCCCCTCGGGAAAATATTCACCAAAGTTCGGATACTCTTATATCATGGCAAAAAAGGGATGGGAGGCACCAGAATGGAGGTAAAAACCACTCTGGAAGTTGAAATTACCAGCTAAAAGAAGGTAGTTCTATTGGTGCATATTAAAAATCAAAGTCCCAACCTAGGACAACATTCAAAAAAGGAAGAACGAAGGTTCGAGCTGGTGTCGTCTATGTAAATCAGACACTGAATCAATCCCCCATCTTTTTCTTCATTGCATGTTCATTAACTTTGTTTGGGCTGAGGCTCTAGCCCTATTACGCAAGGCCCAAAGGTGGGAAGGGGGATCGATTCAGGAAGCATGGCAGGATTGGTGGCAGGGGAGTCTGGAGGAAAACTAAAAGGCTCTACCCTTGCTAATATCTTGGGGAATTTGGCTAGCAAGGAACATGACTATTTTCAAAGATCAGGGGACTCCGACACAAGCTATAGCTCTGCAGAGTGTGGAAATCTATGCTCAAATGTCGGCTCCAATATCAAAATCTAGTCCTAGGGTGATTTCTCTGGAGGTGATTAAAGGAGATATACCGTGGGCATATTTAGATGGAGCATCCAGCTCGGAAAATATCTATGGTGTCAGAATTGTGATTCAATTAAACCCGAACAAAAGGAAGGAAGCTTCGGTGGACTTGGGAATGGAACCAACAACTATGTTGAACTCAAAGCCCTACACTTATGCTATGCTGGCTGATCCAAATGGGTTGTCTCTTAGTTCAGATTTTTGGATATTCATTGAACATAATCAAATGGTTCAACAAGGATTTCATATGCCAAAACTATCTTTTAAGTCCTATTCTTGAAGAACTTTAGACGTTGAAAGGTCACTTTGTTTACATTTTCTAGGGAGGGTGTACATCAAACGTTGGGCAACTAGAAAATCAGGGAAATAGGTCCGGAGGGCTCGGAGGAGCGAGATCGTGCCCCTTTTCCTTGACTGGGGTTCTACCATTATTGGTTTCAGGCCTTTACTTTACAATTTTTTCTATGGTTATGTAACAAAACAATTTGTTTTTAGTTTTATGATACTTCTCGGATATAATATATTTCATACAAACATATACATTTCTACCTTATTATGACAAATATTGACATGCTTTGGTTGCCTTCTATGCTCCTGTTTTAGTTGTTTTCCTCATAAGAGGAGGCTCGGGACTAGAAGTGGGGTTCTCAGTTTGTTTTCCCGTGACGACAATGTCCGAACAAGTTCACCTTACCTATGGTTTGTGATTTTGGATTTTTGGCTGAATGAAGTCTCGAAAAGATTTCAATTAGATGAAATGCTTAAATGCATGTACACCGTAAACTTTCTATTATCTAATATAAAGTTTCAAATTTTTATATAGAATATATATATATATATATATATATAATTTTCATTTTAACTAAAACATTTTTAAAAACCTCTAAAAATCATAATTAAAATATTGTCTTAACAATAAGAATATTCAAATAAAATTATTGAAAAAAAAAACAAAATAAAACAAAAACTTTAGCACTTTCATATTTATCATATATTTAAAAAAAACATATTACAAAATTTGATATAAATATTTAATTCATAATAACTAAAAAAAAATTGATAATTGAGTGTTTAAATCTGAAATAATTTTTTTTATTTGAATCATATTTTATTTAACTTATTCAATATTTATAGGTCCACATGATCTTGAATAGATGATGATATTAAGTCACCAGTTCTTACACACGACCATAATGTAGACTCCCCATTATAGAAGTTAAAAAAAAACCACAAACAAAACAAAAAAGGCTACTTATTATCTATTAAAATTTTAAATATCAATTTTAATTTAAAAATGTATACTTCAAACAACGAAGTGTTATTTGATAAAATCGTGTGTGTTCTATTTTCAAAACCCCCTTTCATGAGATTAATTAAACGTATTAATACTCAATCTAAATTTATTGTAAATAATATCAATATATTTTCAAAACCCCCTTTCATGAGATTAATTAAATGTATTAATACTCCATCTAAATTCATTGTAAATAATATCAATATCTTTATCAATAGTTAAAAAAATAAATTATTTATAAATATCTTATTTTATAAATATCAAATATGGTTCGTGTTTATTATTTATTAAAAAATTAAAATATATTAGAATTTATAATAAATTTTTATATTACTATAAAATAAAATAAGAATGTTTTATAATAATTTTTTAATATGATTTATATTAGTGTAATAAAAAATCAGGTTGACATATATTTATAGGCATATATCAACCAGATTAATAATTATTAGGTGTATGGTAGGCATTCAATATCTGCACTCATTTATTAATTTCCTTATTTCTCCTATTAATGCACTCATTTATTATGTTTTTATAACATTTTTACACTCATTTTATTAATTTCCTTCTTTCTCCTATTAATGCACTCATTTATTATGTTTTCATAACAAGGAACTCGAGTTTATAACTACGTGTTGTATGGAAAGAGTTTGTTAGGTATTTAATGAAGAATAAGAAATCTATTGAAATTCCAAAGTTATAATTTCTTTTAAAAAATCCCTTATGGATATATTGTCTCTCATAAGTTTTACTTCTATTAAAGATGTCAATAGTGCAAATTACAAGATGACATCTACAATCATAAGGTGTTTTTTCTTTGGTTTCTTATCATGTATTTTAGTTTCTTCATGTGTTCACTAACCTTTACCTAAGCTTTGCCCAGTTTGCTCAAGGAGCTAGATAAAAATAAGAAATGGAGGTTATTTAAGCTAGCTTATTAGATTAAGCAAAGAAAACTTTGGGAATATAAATTCAATTCTGTAACACACCCCCTACTATCCCTACCCTCTACTAAGGGTAGAAGGAGGTAGTTGCTCTGATGGCTCGACCTCCAAGGTTCCATTTATGGAAATGGAGTCTAATTTTTTTATCTTTCTCAAACTCTTCAAAATTTAAAATGGATAAATTTTTGTGATCATCTCATCGATACCTTTCCAATGATATAAAATTTGCATTGATCTTACTTCCATATAAAAATATATAGTCTTTTAAAGATTTGGGCTATTAACTTCTGCCAAGTCATTCTGGTTTGCCACGTGGCTATTTAATTAATGTCATGTCACCATCCTAGGATTTATGCAACACTCCTACTAGTAGTTGTCAACTTGTTCATGCCCTTTATATGCTCACAAGACCCCCCCTTATCCATGACCCACTACATATCTAACATAAATGTTGTGTGGGCCCCCTACTCCAGCTCACCCTAGAAACAAATCCTAGGGATTTCCTTTGGTGTCCCCCATTGGAACTGTCAGGGAAGAATCCTATGAGGTTAAGTGGAGCCCCACCTGGCTATGCCACCACGTCAATATACCAGGGGCACTCAACCAATCGCATGGGGTCTAGTCTCCACTATGGGCCCCTCCTCATATGTGTTATGTCGCCTACCCACACACATGCACACTTGGGCTCCACCTCTATCACGTTATGCCAAGGATAAAATCTCATCAGGATTGCACCCAACACCAACATAACTCGCTAGGGTAGAGGCATTGGGATGATGTCACCCATATTTATCGCCAGGGTGATGTGTCCTATCTCGGGTCACCATGACACACCAATATCAAACTCCACTTGGCCTATCGATTGTAGCCATGTTTCTCCTAGCCACAATGCCTGCCATGATGACCATGGGTCCCACCAGACCCACTTCTACATAGTAAAACATGATTTCTCGTATAGATTAATTCGAGATCCCTTTGCCCTTATATGTAGAGTGTATAGCCATTGGCCCCACCGTGCCATGTCGTTAAAAAAATAAATCGTAGTGGATTTTTACCTAGTCTTCCTTTCAAATCTCTAATAAAAATCATTTCAGGGTTCATTCATTGACAAGGAATGTATTTTAGAATCAAATATAGAGATCAATGAGTGGTTTCCCTACCAATGGGGCCCACCATGCCACATCACGTTGACGATTAATTCTTGGTGAGGTTTGAACCAATCTCCACTTGAAACTTCCAGGGTAATTTTTCTAGGGTTATGTGGACGGTGTTGGTGCTCCTGTGACATTAAAAGCTTTGATTTCCTCATCTTTTGTCCTCAGATGTTGTGCATGTTCATATAGAATGTAAGGCTAATATGTTTACTCCTCTGGGCCCTAAACTTCCAACCCCCACGTCGCATGTGTATGCTTTGGTCTTGCTATGACTCTAGGGTCGTGCGCCTTAATACCTTAAGGATCAACCCCCACGCTTCCAAATATTTACATACATGTATATAGTTAAATCTTTCCAGGATTCGTTCCTCCTGTGCACAAATACTAATGCAGGGTGAAATCCCTCCTGAGCTTAAATATATGTATATGTATATGTATATGTATGTATGTATGGCGTTATCCCATTTGAGCTTATATGGCTCTCGAATCAGCCTGGTATTTATGAGTATACCTTTATTTAGATAAAACGGAGCTCTACGGTAAATTAAGGCATAATGGCCAAAATTAGATTCAATGTAGGCATTCAAGATTTTATCATAGATTTTTCTATCTCTTTCATATTCAGACCGTTTAGGTCAAGTATCTACTTAGAAAGGTCACAGGAACAAGCCCATTTATGAGAAATTTCTCAAAACCCTAGCACCTCACTTTCACACAAGAATAATGGCATCCCTTGCTGTTAATTTAAACAACATGTCAACACTATGGCTAGTATGAAAAATTCAGTAGCAAGGAGTGTTATAAAACATTAATTTATCATACATATAGGAGTTTCTTATTCCTCATTAATTGTGAAGGGATTAACTTTACCCATTCACACATAAATCAACATTCCTCAACATGAATGCAAACATTGAAACATCATATTAGACATATACATAGAATTCACATGCAACATAATAAAATTCCAGGGATTTAGCTTACAAACTGCATGCACCAGTATTCCACATCCAATCAATATTTCTCATAATCATACAATTAAATTCCACAAGTACAAGCTTCAATTTCACATTTCTCATCTAAATACACTTGATTACACTAAATAAAATGACCATATTGAAGGTGGGACTCCGATTTTGCACCCAACGTTGGACCTACTGCAGCCAAAATAACTTGCAGTAGTACCCTCGAGTCAGATCCACGATTTAGGTGGAATTTCTTCAACAATTTTCAGCAGGAGGTCATACTCAGCTCAAGGAGGACATGTATTACTTGTAAAATCAAGTGGTTTATCAGCTCTTTAGCAAGCCCCCGGAGTGGTTTCTCAATCAATGATTGGCAAGCACTCATTCCCATTTTCCTCATATTTTTCTTGAGCTCCTCTAGGCCACAATTCAACTTCCTAGGGAATTTCATTCCCTCCACTTTGCGGGTCTTTCTCGCCATTCTCCTATGCTTTCCCAAGAGGAAAATCCAAACCTAGCATTGTTGTGCAAATTATGTTTCATAATCTCTCATGGGTGTCTCTTCATGTTCCTCTTAGACCCTTACTCTTCTTTTTCTTATTACTTGGACCATAAAATTAATTAAACGTGCCAGCTAACCCCACCTGGGTTTATCTTTCCTCTTCCCTCTTAGATCATGGATCTGTGCTCCCATTGTTCATGCCATTACATAAAAGTATACTAATTTACATTTCAAAGTATCATTATATTACAAAATCAGGGGGAAAGCATATCGAGGGTGTCACAAATTCAAGAAAACTGGCGACCTATCTATTAAGGTTGGAAGGAATTAAATATTTTTTCTTCATGGGTGTCAAGTATGATCCATTAAGACATGAAAACCCTCTCAAGTATGTCCATTTTTGTCCAGATAATTTTTATTGTACCATAACAGCTCTTGCTCACATTATGTACATGTTATACACACAAACACACTGGTTATAGGGTCTCATATATTTAATGATTATGGAGATAATATGGTTGAATGAAGAAAAAATACAGTAAATCCTTTGTAACAATTATTAAATCTAATATATGGTGAAGAAACCAACCTGATTTAGCATTGATAGTGACTACAACTCCTTTTTCCCAATGAAAAGCGCATCCAAGAACTCTGCCTTCTATTATTTGTTTCCTCACATTGTCTTCAAACCAATCGAATTCAAACCTAGCCACTTTAATACTTTATACACAACGTTTCAAGCTTAAGATTCAAAGTAACTAACTGTATTAAATCTTAAACAAATTGTTTAAGAACCCAGGAATCCATGGCATCTTGTAAAAAGTAAGATTCATGGCTTTCTTCAATTCTTCGACATCATTTAATGTTGGAGGAGTTGAAACCTTTTAGAAGAGGATCATTAGTGGATGGCGTCATGAACCAAAAAATTGGAGTGGATGTTAATGTCATTGGGTGGAACATGTGCGCAGAGGAATTGAATGATCGAAACACAAGGAAAGTGTATGTCTTGTATTTCAGCAAACAATGGAGTGTTTTCACTATTTTTTATCATATTTTGTAATTCAAGGCCTGGTATTTACATGTTTTAAAACTTAAAAATGGTTGAAACTCCTTTAATTTCATCCACCTGATTGTGTATTAGACAAAGACTATTCTCACACTATTAAATCTAAGTCTTCCATAATTTTTTTATTTTATAAAAAATCAAAATTTGTGCACCCCAATTCCAATATAGATTATGCCTATTGATAACAGAATTATATATATTATTTTTATGGTTATTGGTTTGTGACTAGGGAACCAATAACATAGTAGGATTTCTTTTGGCCATATGCACAAAACATATAATGTTGCATACTCAAATAAACTCAAAACTTTAATTAAATGGAAGAAAAAATAAAATTCCTATCATCTCCTTGAATTGCAATCTTGTTACTCTTACTATATAAAGAAAAAATTAAAAGAAAGAACATTTAATTAAATAGAGGATCCACATGAATGGTATTAGGTATTCCCGTGTCATCTACATAGCTTGGAATTGTGAATTCCAAGTCAACTACCTTCCTTCTTTACCAATATGGAGACATTTGAATCTAGTAACAATACATTTTCCTAATAACAACCTTCCTTTACACATATTCAGCTTCATGACAACATAGCCACATATATAAACCAAAGATCAAGGTTCATTGTCATATATTTCTGTGTATACACTTTACTTAGTACTTGTTTTCAAGCATGTGCACCATCAATCCACTATTTTCACTGAGAATTTTAACTACCATAAATACTAGAAGAATCCAATTTAATATTAATTATAAAGAAATATGAAAATTTACATAAATTTTTTTTTTCAATTTGGAAAATTACAAAATTTTATATTAATATTTTTGAATTTATTATATAAATATTTTTGTTTATTTATATTTTATTTAAAAATCTATAAAAAAAATTAAAACAAGATTATAATCTATTAAAAAAATAAATATTATCATTTTATTTAAATGAGTATACTAATCATCCCCAACTTTGATAATTGAAAATAATTGGTTGTGACTTACATCTTCATCTTTGTTAGTATTTGTTTGTTTATCTATGAATGTTTTTTCCTGTCGTTGATTATTAAAAATATTAAAAATTATTATACTTTAGAAAAATGTTAAAGCATCTCGAATTTGGAGAATAATTTGAATCCTATATGACTGTCTTCGCCAGTTTCCCATTTTAATTCCTTTCAGTGAAACATTAATTTTTAACTTGATTCTGTTTATATATTTTTTTGCTTAAAAGTAAATTTAAAACAGAGCTATGATTTAATAATTAAGGCTCGTTTCAGTCAAAGATTAATTTTTAACTCGACACTGTTTGACTCTGATTATATTTTTATTGCTTATTGATAAATTTAAGACAGCTATGGCACATTAACTTTTAACTTACTCCGTCTGACTCTGTTTATATCTTCATTGCTTGCTATAAATTTAAAACAGAGCTATGATTTAATAATAAACGCGGTAGGGGAGACATGTTAAAACAATCCAAATGGCATTTTTATGGACTCGGAAAATGGCATTTTTATGGAGAGTGTTTACATTTTTTTATTGTTTACTTGTTTATAATTTTAAAACAGAGCTATGACTTACTCAAGAGGAAACATGAAATAATCCAAATGGCATTGTTGATTAAATTGTTTGTTGCCAGCAAAATTTATGGATTAACATCTCAAGACTCATATCTCTCCTTTCTAGATGTTGTTATGGTTTATTAAAATTGAACAAATTAGGAATTGAATCCAGGGCAAACGGTTTATCAGTGAACTATATCACTGATAGATATTTTCACAACTAGCTAGCTGCTCTACAACTGAGCTATATGCCCTTCTTGATGAGGGAATCCCAGTGTGTACAGATATTCTAACATGATTTTCTTAAGAACAGTTATAAATAAAATCTAAAGAAACAAATTTCATCTTATTACATTTTTTCTCAGACAAGTCACAAGAATGATCTTCGTTACAGAAACTAACTTCTATCTTATTACACATTTTTATTGTCAGGCTAATTTCATCTTATAACATTTTTCCCCAGACAAGATTGGTCCATCACTACAGTTAAAAGGTTGCAGAAGAAAATTTTGTCTACCCTTTCAGAGGCTGACATTATGCTCTTCTTGATGAGGGAATCCTAAGTGTGGACAGATATTCTAAAATGGTTTTGTTAAATGCAGTTACATAAACCAACTTCATCTTATTTCACAGTTTCCTTGTCTAGCCAATTTCATCTTATTACATTTTCCCTGACAAGATAATTTCATCTTATAACATTTTTCCCCAGACAAGATTGGTCCATCACTACAGTTAAAAGGTTGCAGAAGAAAATTTTGTCTAACTTTTCAGAGGCTGACATTATGCTCTTCTTGCTGAGGGAATCCTAAGTGTGGACAGATATTCTAACATGGTTTTGTTAAAAGCAGTTACATAAACAAACTTCATCGTATTTCACAGTTTCCTTGTCTAGCCAATTTCATCTTATTACATTTTCCCTGACAAGATTGGTCCATCACTACAGTTAAAAGGTTGCAGAAGAAATTTTTCTCAGCCTTTACAGAGGCTGACATTATGCTCTTCTTAAGGAGGGAATCAGAGTGTGGATAGATATTCTAACATGGTTTTGTTAAAAGCAGTTATAAAGCTTTTATAAATAAATAAAATCTAAAGAAACAAATTTCATCTTATTACATTTTTCTCAGGTTACAGAAGAAATTCTTGTCATCCTTTTCAGAGGCTGACATTATGCTTTTCTTGATAAGGGAATCCAAGTGTGGACAGATATTCTAACATGGTTTTCTTAAAATCAGTTATAAGGCTTTTATAAATAAATAAAACCTAAAGAAACAAAATTCATCTTATTACATTTTTCCCGCACAAGATTGGTCCATCACTACAGTTAAACGGTTGCAGAAGAAAGCCTTTTCAGAGGCTGACATTGTGCTCTTCTTAAATAAATTTAATAAAATCTAAAGAAACAAATTTCTCTTATTAGAAGAATCTTTTTTCAGAGGCTGACATTGTGCTCTTCTTAAATAAATCTAAAGAAACAAATTTCTCTTATTAACAAGAATAATCTATTATTACATAAACCAACTTCATTTTATTACACAATTTTTCTTGTCTAGCCAATTTCATCTTATAACATTTTTCCCCAGACAAGATTGGTCCTTCACTACCGTTAAAAGGTTGCAGAAGAAATTTCTGACAGCCTTCTCAGACGCTGACATGAATAGATTAAGCCCGTTTTTTAAAATCTATGTGCTAGTACAAGCTGACACTGCAGCTGGAGCTCTGCCAGCCCCCAGTTTATTATACACTCACAAAAACAATGAATAATCAGGACGCCGAATGAGATCAAATGGGTTGGATTTGGCAACTGTTACTGATAGAGAATGAAGGTGGATCAAAGTATTTGCCAGTCAGAATTTGTTTAGTCAAAAGCCTATTGGCCTGGTCTGTTAGGTGGATTCCATCCCAGATGATATAAGAGGCGGGATCTGAACAGGAACCCACCGTCACAGACTTGCCATTAACAGTGCCCGTGAGTCCACATTGTGCAGACCAGGTGAAATTGTATTTTCCTCCAATTCCACAGCAAGCTTGAGTGGTGGCCTTGAATCCTACAAACACAGAAACCCATTTGAGAGGATTAATATGTAGAAATTTAAATGTTCAAAGATTAGAGGAAATCTTACAATTTCTATCCTATATCTAATATTAATAAGCTCTGGGAAAAAAACTAATATGAATCAAGATAACTCTATTAATATTGGATTTCAGTTTTTTATATATATTATTTTAGTCAAAATTGTCTAAAATTACATAAAGTTGTTGGAAACTAATATGCTGTTAGGTGGTTTTAGGTTTCATGTTAGGTGGTTTTAGGCTTAATGTTTAAGACAATTCATGGTTTTTTTAGTATTTATGTGGAATCTAGCCTATTTTAAAGTGGAAAGACTCTAAGCAAATTGATCTGTTACTAGTGAGATCCTAACATAGTGTCTTTAAAGACTACCACTTCTCTATCTTTAGTAAGCCTAAAAATTTCAAATATAAACTCTGTAGAATCACAATGCTCCAATTTTTTAAAGTGTTAAACCCATTAATACATTTAAAACCACATTTTAAATCCCCAAATATATTAAAAAAACAAAAAAAAACAAAACAAAAACAACACCGAGTATATTATCAGAGTAGCAGTGAATTTATACGATTAGATTCAGAAAGGAGGTCTTGGGTCAGTGTAGATACCATAGGTAGAAGGGTTGGCAAAGAAATCGTAGATTATGTCATATTGATTGACATAGACAATGTTGGCTCCCGGTAGCTGCTTGCGCACAAGAGCGAGCTCTTCTTGAAGTTGTGTGTTGTAGAATTTCACAGCGTCATTGTATGATATCGAGCATCCGTATTTATCAAAATCGTTGGGTGCGTGACTGAAGTAACTGAGCCAGAAGGGTCCGCACCCTTGAGGTCCAATGTTCTTCACAAGAACTGTCTGCGCCCCCGTACTGTACAACTCCTGGTCATACATATCCATAAAATATTCCAACCAGATTTAATCACCCATTTATTCATCATGAATCACCTTAATCATTCCATCCCAAAAAGGAATTAAGAGTTGATTGATGTTACCTGGACAGCCGATGCAACAGACTTGGCAAGCTTGGGAAGAATGGTCTGCTTGACCTGGACAGGGGAAAGTTTAAGGCTTCTGTATGCATTGTCGAAGTCATTGCCCCCAATTTCTATGGTGTAAATGCCCTTTTTGAAGGCATCTGCGGTTGGAAGATAGTTCAAATTCCCTGCAAATACAATTATAAATGGCATTCCACATTTCTCATTATGACATTCCACATTTTGTCATTGTAAAAAAAAAATACAGAACCATCGCAAGAAATCTTCTACAACTATGTTATTAAATCAAAACCAATTCCTTTCTTGACATATAACCTCAAAACACCTAAAACCCCCCTGATCAGAACCATTTTGCCATCAAAACTTGCCCAAAAAAATGTACATCATTTACTTTACAAAACCCTCAATGTACACCATCCTCTTTTATACCTCTTAGCACAGTTATTAGGGATTTCCTAAAAAATGTACATCATTTGCTTAAAAAACCCTCAATCTACACCATCCTCTTTTATACCTCTTAGCACAGTTATAAAGGATTTCCTCTGTTACAAGTTAAAACAACAATTACAGTATAGAATAGAAGTAAGAAGTTGCATATAATACCGTGTGAGCTGATGGTGTCGAGAACCTGTTGCTTGAATACCTTGAACTCATTAAGCTGAACAGTAAGAGATATGGGAGCATTAAAATCTGTCGAGGTCGGTCGAACAGCAGCACCGGAAGCGGCAAAGTTTGCTCCATGTTCGTACCTTGACCCCACTGACTGTAAAAATGGGCTTAAAAAGGGCAATCCCAACGCCTGTGCTGTAAAATTTACAGAGCATCAAGCACACAAATTACTTACTCTCTTCATTAAATTAACTCATAACATATGCTATTCATTTTAATCTAATAAATGATGCAAATCCACTCAATCAACTTGTTGGGTATTAAATCCCCTGAATCCTGAGGTATTAAAACCTTTTCAATCAGCTTCTACAGTCATTAAGTCCCTTGAAACTCAGCGTGATAAGTGTTAAAACACTTAAATTCACGTGAAGTAAGGGCAGTCCCAGTGGTCAAGACTCCTATGTTAAATCCCTCTCTGCCCATCTTTGATTTCCAGAACTAACATATTAAGCCTGTTGGGATGAGGCTATAGGAATAGGAGGTTATATACTTCTGGTGGCATAGTGACAGCCATATACTCTAGGTGATAATGGCAGCCATATACTCTTGGTGGTATAATGGCAGCCATATACTCTAGGTGATAATGGCAGCCATATACTCCAGGTGATAATGGCAGCTGCAGCTGTTAAGCCTGTTGTGATGAGGCTAGCCATATACTTTTGGTGGTATAGTGGCAGCCATATACTCTAGGTGATAGTGGCAGCTGCAGCTGTCAAGCCTATTTTTTGTAATGAGGCTAGAGTAATAAGCAGCCATATACTTTGAGTGGTATAGTGGCAGCCATATACTCTAGGTGGTATAGTGCACTCTAGGTGGTATAGTGGCAGCTGCAGCCATATACTCCTGGTATAGTGGCAACTGGAGGGTTTGGTCCCAGATCAGTCCAACTAGTCACTACAGATCCACCATGGTTAGAAAAACCCACTTAAAATCACACAATCTTAAATCAGTTAGTCTATGCAACTCTAGGTGCTAGGTGCCTCTAGGTTTTCAGACCTCTGAGGATTACCTGTAATCATGCATATGGGGATTTCTGCCTCTCTAAAATATTAGGGCCTAAATGCTACACTGATGAGAGACCATGGAAATAAGGCATTGTTTCCCTCTCGGGTTTGAAGAAGAAGACGCTACACTGATCACGAATTGGGGAAAAACCTGTTAGGATTACTTACCGAAGAAATCCACTGCAAGTCTTCCGTCGCTGTACCGATATGAAGGCGAGCCAAAGTATGTTATGCCATAGGGAGCATTATCCGGAAGCATTTGATAAGGGAATGCAAAGTGCCATCCACCCGTGTCGGAGCTGGAGTCCCCAAAATTAAATATTGCAGGGAAATCACATTTGCCATAAGCGATTACAGGCAGCAGGGCTGCCAGCACGAGGGCCTGTAAAAGCAATCGAGAACCCATCCTAGGACTGAAACGTGAAAAATCTGGCTAACCGACAATGGATTCTCGAGAACTCTGCAATGGATATAAGGCTGATAAAGCTTCAGAGCTATATATAACAGAGATTGCCCATTATATGCTGGACTGTTGCACAGCATCTAAGCCAACTGTTTGAATACATACATGGCCATGTACATAGCAAGGGAGAGGGCCGAGAGGGAACATGGTGGGGTAACCGTTAGGGAGTATTTTAATCCGAAATTACGGGTCTGGATCATGTAAGCCAACGGTTGGGACATTTTTCAAACAATGCGAGGAAGCTGCCACCAACTAAAAATCAGAATACCTACTATTATCTCTGACAGAAAATGGCATATGCACATGCTGGCCGTCAGACACCCTCCATTCATGATCATCATGTGTATTAATTTTACCCACTTGCTGTAGCATTGACTTTTCGTGTCAGCAACTCTGGACTCCCTCTAAAATACCATTTCATGTTTCTATTTTTACGTTTCAATGTCCACGTTCAGGGAAATGAATATGGGAGAAAATAAATCAATCAATGAATGCCAATACCCACTAATGATGGGTAATGATGGGTGCATATTTATGGTAGATTATCAATCACAACATCCCCTCATCACGGTGAGGGTATTTAGTAGCAAGTTCTTTGGGTGACCCTACTGGTCCAGGGATGGAATTTGATGGTATTTAGTAGCAAGTTCTTTGGGTGACCTTACTGGTTTAGGGATGGAATTTGATGGTATATAGCAGTAAGATTTTTGGGTGATTTTACTGGTCTTAGGGATAGTTTTAAGATGGAATTTGATTGTCAAATTATTATGGATGGTTTTAAGATGGAATTTGATTGTCAAATTATTAATTACAAATCTTTGTAATTTGTTAAGTTAAACCATTTTTATATTTATTATTATTTTATGTTAAAATAATAATAAATATATATATTAAAATTATAGAAATTGTCAAAATTAAAAGGTGTTTTAGATTTTAAATTTGGAATTATTTTTAGTGTTGAGTGTCTAAATCAGGTAGTGAAATTTGAGGTAAAATTTTGATTTGTGTTATTTAAACTGATTTTTTCACTCTATATAGATTCAACACCATAAAAAACCCTCTAATCTCTAAAACACTTTGATCATGTACAAAATATTATCAAACTTATAATTTAAATGAATTCCTACTAAATTTTAAAAAATTTTAATCAGCAAATTCCAAAATCGGGTGAAAATCATACCAAAAACAACTCGTTTAAATTCTGCCCTGCTGGTCGCTGCATTTTAAAAAGCAGAGAGCACATCTCGGAGAGCATCAAGGTTAAGACGGTGATGCTGGATACTGTCACCCCGTCCAGATGGAAAGTGGGCCTTCCAATGCATGTGGACAGAGCTTTATTGGTTGTATCGGTGGTTAGCAAGGATCATGCATGGGTGAGGGTGCTTGTTTCCCATGATAGTTCCAGTGCAATCGCCATCAAAACCAGGGTTGCTTGTTGCGTACGTTATAGGTGTTGGAGATCATTATTTAAAATTTTGTTGTGAGATATATGTTTCAATTTTTAATTGTTTTTAGTGTGATTTTTTGGATGTTTTCACTGGATTTTTTTGTTTAATTTTTCAAAAATCTGACAGAAATTTATTGATTGAAAACACAAGTTTGATGGATAACCTTGCATAATCGAAGTGCTCTAGAGGTTTTTGAGGGTGCTGAATTCATATATACAATAAAAAAACCAGTTTAAATAACACAAATCAAGATTTCACCTCAAATTTTTCAATCATTTCTGCACCAAAAACTCCAAAAAACTTACTAAAAACAACTCCTTTCAATTTTAATTTTTAGGAAGTTTAATTATGAATAATACAATATGAATTATTTTGTAAATTAAAATGCAAAACTATGAAGTATTATATATTTTATTAGAATTGCCTTTTAACATATTATTAAATTTCATATTTCTGTTTTGAAAATAAATTATATTTGTGAACTGGGAATGTTCACAATAAAAATGTTTAATGTAAGTAATCTGGAAATTCTAACATAATTATTTTTTTCACAAAAGCTTCCAATCCAAAAATATTATATAATTTATTAGATTCAAACTTCAAATTTCTGAATTGAAAAAAACACCTGATTTATCATACTATCCAATAAAAAAACCAACCTAATTATTAATTTCTCTAATACCAAACATATATACATCATAAAAAAAACCAACCTAATTATTAATTCCTCTAATACCAAACATATATACATCATATATACATCAGTGTTAGAAACCAGCGGTTTGCATGCAAAAGCATTGGAAATTATATATCATATATACACCAGTGCTAGAAACCAGCGGGTACATTGGAATTCACATGCAATAGGATCATGGGCTCACGACAAAGGACAGCTTGACTAGCCTTTAATGGGAAAACGAAATTTTTTACTTTCAACCACTCCCTTTCCATACGAGGACCTCAGTCTTCTTCATGTATAAAGCTCCAAAAAGGACAAGCCGCCCATGTGGTGATAGGTAAATTAGATAGAAGTTTGGCCGCTGCCAACGAAAACTCGATTATCTGCTTATGCTCCAAAGGAGATCCATGGATTAAAGAAAAAACACAACTTTTCACTTTCAACCACTCACTCCCTTTCTCTATCAGAACCTCACCGCCCAAGAAAGGATAAGCCTATGTGATCGTTGTTAAGAAAGAGAATAAGGAACAATTTGGCAAATTAGAGGGCATAGTTTAAAAAACAAAAACATCAATGTTGGACACATTCTTTCTGTATTCCATCAATCTATATAAAAGCCCAAAAAACAAGTTGCAAAATATTTGTATTCACGCTTCAAAGCTCTAAAAGCTCTAGAAAAAACGGTGCAAAATATTTTTATGTGCGCTTGAAATTGTAAGGCTATTATAGGGTTCTTTTTATGTGAATTTTAGGATGTCATTGTTGGCTTAGTTTTTTTCACATGTGAAAGTTTCATGCCAGTGTTGGCTTAGTTTTTTTATATAAGTATGTGGGCTTAGCTTTTTTCATATAAACATGTCAAAGTTTCAAAAAGATTTACTCTCATGATGGGTTTGATTATCAAATGTTGTTATATTATTAAAGTGGTGCATTTTATAGTTTAATATGGAAAATAACTTAATATTTATTTTTCTCATCTTTAACATTAATGTCATAAATATGTTCGACATATTTTCTGTTATTTTTTAATCAACTCACAATATCAATAATGAACTCCTTACTAATTAAGCATGGATTAATATGTGTATACACACAAACGCACACTAATATATTCGATTATTTTTTAACCATTTACATTGCTAGATACATTTACTTCATAACAAGACAATCACTAATTGAGTTGCCCCGTGAGCTTTTTGTCATAACAAAATTGAAATACCTAATTTGACTTAAACCAATTTTGAATTTCCAAATATTTTTTTTTTATCATGATCTATAATAAGTGTCACCAGGTATTGATGGTATCTTTAGTTATTTGGTGAGTTACAAAGTATTTTTATTTTAAATGGAATTATTATTTTCTTATATTGGATATCTTAACTACGTTTTCTTCAACTTAGCCTCAGTATACCATATACATTACTTTCAAATTTATGCCCTTGCCATTAATGATGTTTGCTTGTCATTTAATTTCTTTAACCTTTTTTTAATTATCTCTCTTACATCTAATCCTTCTCCTCCAATGTATTTTCTTTATCACTTTTATTATAACTTCGTCACAACCTACACTACTCTCATTTTCTATTTACTTATCCCAATTATAATTCAAGTTTTAAGTTTTATGGGATGTTGCATTTAATTTTATTTTTAATTAATCATTTTTCCATGTATCATTATGGTTAGGATTGTTCTTTATGAATAGTTGATGTGATAAGGATTGAAAATCTACATATAAGCAATTTCCTTGGTTCCTTATAATCTTTTAACTATTCTAATCATTAAAAACAATTTTCATTATCTTTTTAGAAATACGAAATAAGAGTTTTATAATTTAAGAAGACAAGACTTTTCTTATGTTTTTGGGGAAATTTTTTGACAAAGAATGAATTTTCTCTAGCAATACCGATCCATCTACTTGTAACTCATAAACCACTAACATCTACGATATCCTTGGTTAATATTTCATGCAAGCCTCCCCTCAACATACTCTTTTGTATATTCTTTTCTATAAGCACCATAAACATAATCATTCAAAATTAAAGTATCAAATACAATGTACTTTCTCATATGTCCCTCATAAATGATTAGGTGTCTGTTTCAAATTTCCTTCCTATATAAACTTAAAGTGCAATCATAATATGAAGAGTTTCATAAACTTCTGCAAGAAAAAGTTTACTAACATAATCTAAAAATAAGAATAGCAATGACACTTTGACACAGTATACAAATGATATACCCCAAAAACCTTTAACTAGGAAAACCAACCTAACTAAGTACCACTACTCTATCTCTAACTCATGTAATAACTTCACCATCCACAATATCTAAAACCTAGATATGTTAACCTAGATGAAATTACAACCAAAATTCCATGAGGGCTTCACCTTATTAACAAATATCTTATTACATCCATTCATAAAAGGGTTTTTTAATTCTAAAAAAATAATGTCAATATATTATAGGTATTTTTACTTTTTTTTAGTAAGGGGTCAAGAGATTAAAGGTATTAGGAAGTATAAAAAAAATATCTAGCAAAAATAAGGAATATCTAGTAAATAGTTGATTTTTCTTATTGGAAAGATGTTTTGGGAGTAGAACATGACATAAATGTTTCAAAAACATCTATAAATATATAGTGAAACTCTACATATTATTTAATATAAAACCTCTTCATAATTTCTTAATTACAATTAATTTATAATTGGTCAACAAACTATTAAATCAACACAAAATAGATCCAAAATTCCTTTTTGGATTTCCGCCCCAAAACCATTACCCCACTATACCCTTGATGATAAGATATCCAACCCCAACCCCACTCAACCATCACCACTACTACCAATAAAACCTCCTTTACTATAAAATAAAATAAAATTTACCTACAAAGGTACAACACATATCCATATTATATATATATATATAATTCCACTATTTACTTCACAATGGGTATGCCATAATACTCAACATGCCTTACCAAATACCCAAACTCTATAGCCATCTACCAATCCAGTACAATTTCATTTATAGAATTTCACTATTTATCTCTGAACTTCATGATGGGTATGACCATAATACTCAACATGCCTTACCTAAACTCTGTAGCCATCTATCAATCCAGTTTAGTTTGGTAGATAAAAAACATAAAATATGGCAGTTGGTGGAGTTCGATGTAGGATGGGAAGACCATTCAAATCAATGAAATGGAAGAGAACCAAAAAGGTCCAAAAGCAAAACATTTGTCACAACTAATTTGAAATGATGAAACACGTAACCAAGTGGGTGGTGATTTCTCCTTATAAAATTTGTCATAATGTATTTTGTATTCCTCTCCAATCATGTGTCATAATGTATTTTGTATTCCTCTCCAATCATGTGCCTATTTCCATAGCCAATTCATGTACCTTACATATTATACTCACGTCATATTAGATTCTCTGGCTTCAATAGACCCCTCTTACGTACACACCATCTAATATTCCTCAATATTTTAGGTAGCTAATACCTTTATATTTCATTAAAGCATCGTTTAGAAGTGTGTAGTATCATCTAGGAAATAGAGATCAAAGTAAGTTTAAGACTTTCAACATTTTCTAATCTGTCATTGTCCTAGGATATGTTTTTCTTCAATTGCGTATCGTGTCAATTAAGTTTTTGGCCCGGGCTTCTCTTTATTCGATGAGCAACGGATGTTGATGTTGTACATTTAATAAGGTTGATATGATTATGTTTGTGTTTTGGGGATCATTTTTAATTGATTGGAAATTTGAATTATTAGAGGGTTTTGTTATAAATTTAATGATTCATTTGATTTGTTTTTATTAATGATTCTTTATATTTATAATAAATATAGAGAAGAACAATTTTAAAGATAAAGCAATAAGTTTTAAGAAAAATTAATAGATTATTAATCATATTTTTATATATTTTATTATTTTTAAAAAAATAATAAGTTTCAAGAAAAAATAAAAGATTATTAATTATATTTATATATATTTATTATTTTTAGAAAAAAAAAAGTAATGTTTATTATTATTTTATGGTTATGTAGAAGTTTCATTTTAATTTATATTTTAAAAATCCTCATTATTATAAGTTTTTATGAATTAATTGTGGGTTAATTTAATTGTTTGATAATTTTTTCAATTTTATTTTTAATATTATAAATATAAAGAAGAACAATTTTAAAGATAAAGTAATAAGTGTTAAGAAAAATTAATAGATTATTAATCATATTTATATATATTTTATTATGTTTTAAGAAAAAAGAAAAGATTATTAATTATATTTCTATATATTTATTATTTTTAGAAAAAAAAAGTAATGTTTATTATTATTTTATGGTTAGGTAGAAGTTTTATTTTAATATATATTTTAAAAATCCTCATTATTTTTTTATAAGTTTTTATGAATTAATTGTGGGTTAATTTAATTGTTTGATATTTTTTTCAATTTTATTTTTAATATTATAGGTGTTAAGGAGGGATTTTTGTTTTCATTGTCTTATTAAAAAATTTCTCAGTTTTCATAAGAGAATACAAGTTGATAACAATGGAATTTTACAAACAACGGAATTTTACACCACCTTAATTTCATTATTTTTTAAGTTGAAGTGAGTATATTTTCTTTCCTCCTCAATGTCTTTAGTGGTAGTGTAACCCCTTGGCTTATGTGTTTATCTTTGTTAATTAGTTGTTAATATTAGTAAAACTATCATTTAGGTTTATAACAATCTCAAGGTTGCATTTCCCTTTAAATGGGGAATTGGTTGAGACCATTTATTTCGTTCTTTTACTTGAATGTTGAGATAGATTTTTTGGTTCTCTTTGAAAAAAACTACTTCCAACTTCACTTTCAAGACATCTCATCTAAGTTAGAGCTCTTTGACTTCTTTGTAAATCCCACTATATTGCATGGATTGGGTATCCCAGGGACCTATGTGGGTGAGGTAGATTGGGCACATATTGAGAGAGTTGAGGTCATCCAATGATGAATGCACATAGCATGATTCATTATGTAAACTAAATTTAGTGCTCACCATTCTAGTTGGAGACTCTCTTCAAGCTTAACTTTTACTTAAACTTGATATCTTGGAGATTCATCTTTTGGATGGGTGAGACCACTCATTCAATTATTTATTCTTATAAAAAGATTGTTTGGCATCCTTTTTAGTGCACATTAAAGAGGAAATTGTGTAAACATATAGAGTTACACACATTATTACAATTTATTGATATTTTTATTAATTTTCTTCCATCCTACAAATATTATTTCAATGTTCTTTCCAATTTCTTCTTCTAAAGTCTAAATTCAACCATGTAGCCAATACAATTAGTTTATTAATTGCAACATGTATTTATCTTTATAACTACTCAATCCTAAATTTCCCTTCCATGATAATGCATTTCTAAGAATTTTAGACAATAACATTTTTCGACCAAAAAAGCATATAACAACAATGGCCACATGGCCTAATATTTCCATTGGGTTAAATGAGAGTGTGATCCCACTAATTTAGAGTTGAGATTAACCATGTTATCCCTCATTGGAATAGATTTGTAAATTATATGTATTTTGAACCCAAACCACATATTGAGTAAAACATGAATACTACATTTTAGTTATCAATTATGATATCAACTTGTGAGCACTTAGCTTAATTACAATGCATCTAGTTTCTAATTACAGTGGAAATAACTTTTCAATTCCAAACTTCAAACAACTTATCTTAAAAATTACATAATCTTTTATAAAATAATTAAAATATTTAATTATGTTAAAAAAACTTTATTTTTTAATTTTATCAATTTTAAAACAGTTATTTATTCTAAATTCTTATCTTTATAATTTAATTCTTTTGATTTCAAAATAAAATTAGTATTTTAAACTTATATAATAGAATATTAGAATTTCATATATATATATAGATAGCCCGTTCGGTGGCTACTATAGTCTCAACAAATATACTCCTTAATCACCTTTAATTATTCAAAGATCATTAATTATTCAAAAATAAATTCCTCGTCAGTAACTTAACCCCATTACTTACCTTTAATTATTCAAAGACCAATAATTATTCAAAGATAAATTCCTCGCCAGTAACTTAATCTCCTTACTGACCTTTAATTATTCAAAGACCATTAATTATTCAAAGATAAATTCGCCGAGGATGCATCAAAATATTTAAAAATAAATTATAATTTATTAACTTCTTTTGCCATCATTCTTAATGTCTTTGTTGGATTTATTTAGATCTTTATGGAAAGGAGATCGAAGGTAATGTTAATGTCGAGATTAAATAAATTTTATATTCATCCAGGATAAACACATATGATGTGACTTAAAGAGAGATTCCACTTTCAGTTTTGGATTATACACTGAGCAAAGGCACAAAATTAACTAATACAAAAAGTTAGGTGGTTTTTGGCGGAATATACACAAGGGAGACATACACTTGTCCACCACGTTAGTTGGTATAACGCTTTTATTTTTGTAGTCCACAACGTTAGTTGGTTGGGATATCGACTTCACACACGATTATTTTATTTTAAATTTTAAAATATATTAGAAGTATATTATAATCTATAGTTTGTAAAAGGATTGTGTAAAACATGGTATTACTTGAGACATATTGACGTCAATTAATTTGCTAATATTCCAGTGCAATGGTAAAAAAAATCACTTTGTTATGAATAGTGTGCATAATAAATGGAAACTGAAGCAAAGAGGAGAAGTTGATAATACAGTGTGAAGTAATTTGAAAATATTAATTTTTTTTTTAAAAGACATAGTTTTATTAGTTTTATATAAAGTCATGTAAAAATTGAAAAGACATAGTTTTACTAGTTTTATATAAAAGCCATGTTGAGGTCAAATTCTATCATGAAATATCTTTGTATGGGATAGATAATAAGTTTTATTAAAATGTTAATTTTTTTTCAACATATAGAATGGTTAAGATATATGATGTTTTTAAATTAATATTTTAAATTAATTTGGATTTATCTTAATCTTAGATTTATTAAGCATCAAGAAAGATCAAATATTTTAAAGTGTGAACTTTTTTTAATGTACAAAATTTGTAAAAGAGTTTTTCAAAATATTAGAGCCTTCTCGACCTTTGATATGATGTTTCAATCATGGACGATCACAAAAAAATTGCATATGATCATATCATTATGTACATGTCTAAGATTAATTTGATAATTTGCAATTTACTCAATTTCCTCACTTGGTTGAAAGTATAAAGAGTTTTATCAATGATGATCAATGTCAATCTATCTTCTTTAATTTTTAGTATATTAGTATAATCACACAATTTGCACATGATCAAAATTATGTATATGTATTTTAAATTTACTCAATTTACTTAATTTGTTGAAACATAAATAATGTTATTAAAAGCATTTTAAAAATTATAGATGAATAGTTACAATAGAAACCAAGTAATAATGTTGAATCAATTGCAAGTACATTGAAATCAATACGTCAATACATATAAATTGAAATCAATGCATTTATTCCAATTGATGTTATTCAGGGGTGGTAAAAATGTCTTAATTTTATCATAAATACTTTAATAATTTGTATATCTAATGGTTTAAAGTGTCATTGCCCAAAGACATTGGAAAGTGATATCTCACCACAACTTTAATTATAAAATACATCTACATCAATTTTATGAAAATATAAAATGCATTCAATTATATGAATTCAAAATTAATGCTTTGGTCAACTTTGTGTGCATGAAAGAGATAAATTAGATAATAAACTCTTAATTAATGCTCTTTATTTATCTACTATTAAATCGAATTTATATTTTAAAAATTTATTGATATTCTAATTAAACAATATTTGATAAATAATCATTAAATTTTCATGTGAAATCCATAATTATAGTAATCAATGAAATATGTTGCATTTTAAAAAGAAAAAAAAAAACTAAAAACTCATAATTTGTATCATAAAAATAAAAATAAAATTTATTTACGATCATGAAAAATATGTGAAAAATACATTAGTAATTAATAATTAATTATGACATTTTAATTATTATAAAGGGTAATCCAACAACTCATCATTTGTAATAATATTTTTCGCTTCCTTTTTGTTTATTTTTTTCCTTACCACACACTTAAAAGATGGTTCTATTGAAATTCAACTACCCTCAAACATTGTTTCTCTTGACGTGGGGTAACTCTATATTGATATGGTCATATATATGGGATCGTTACTAATTTTAAATTTAGATTCTAGTTTGTGGTATTTATGGTATAATTTATTAAGCTCATTCTAAATTAAAATTTGTGGAAATTAAATAAGCGTAGTCTAAAGAGCTCGCGTTTTGACCCAAATTCCAGCTACGATTTTCAGAAAATCCGGCAAAGATTTGCCCAGAAACTTGTTTATAGTTGTTAAACATTAGTATTTTGAGTGCCTCAGGGGTTTTTGATAGTGCTGAATCCATTTCCACTATCAAAAATGGATTCCAAGCACTGCAACTACCTGATTTTTGCAAATTTAGTTGACCGGATTCCGGCGGATTTCTGCCGTCCGGGCCAAAACGCGGGCTCGGTAGACAACTCCAATTAAATAGTTTGAACAGTTTCATAGAAATAAAAATGATAACATACTGTTTTTGTTTTGTTCCCGATAAAGTAAGTGTACCCAACTAATTATTCACAAACCATTAGCAAAAATAACAGAATTACCTAATATGAATTATCAACATAATTATTATTATGGAATGTGAATACCTAATATGAATGCAAAATGTGAATAGCGTGGGAAGCAAGATAGGTATATTCCATAAAAGTTTATTTGAAAGTGTTTGTTGTTAGGTTAATATGATTATTTTCTGAATTACTCTATGTTGTCCCACTTAGCAATTTCCTCGGCGAGTTTTAATTGTTTGTTGTTAGGTTAATATGATTATTTCCTGAGTTACTCTATGTTGTCCCCCTTAGCAATTTCCTTGGGGAGTTTTAATTGTTTGATTTGATTTATTAAATTTCAATTTTTTTTGTGAGTGACTTTGTGTATAATGTGTACATGTATGAAATGGAGAAGATTTATTATTTTCATTATTACTTTTTACTTCTTTAATTTTTTATTAATTATTAATTTTGATATAATGTTTCACTGTGAAATCTCTTATACTAGGTTATAGGCACCTCTCAACTTAATGACAGAGTAAAAAACCATATCTTGCATTTTTCAAAGATGTGTTGAGATTTTTTGTATATTAATTTGGAGAAAATCTCATAGATAATGTCAACAATGGGTTTGTTCCAAAACTGATGGCATCAAATCAGCAAGAGGAGATATTTTATCCTATTATGTTGTGATAGAATTTATGATTCAGTTTCTTCTCTACATCTATAAATTGTAAGCCTGTAGAGGCAAATGAATATGAGATGTGAGGTGTGTGGAAGAGGAAGTGTAGATGTGCAAATCTGCTGTTATAATCTCCTGTTGATGAATAAGATTTCTGGTACCTTTGTTTGGTGGATGTAGCCCAGATTGGTTGGGTGAACCACGTTAATACGTTGTCTCTATTTTATGCTGTGTATGATTTAATTTTGTTTCTGCTGTGATTGACTCTAACAATTGGTATCGGAGCTAGTTGTTAAAAGAAAAGGTCGTGTTGGAGATTGTGAGAACGCCTTGGAAAGCTGGTGCAAACTGTGCGTTTGTGTGATTTCTCTGACCACCGCATTGAAGAAGAACAGATCGACGTCTCCAGATCTGCTGCGTGAGACCGTGCGTTGGAATGTAAGACAGTTTACAAGGAGAACAACCCCACGGCACTGATCGTCGAAGAGGTATTTAATGTTGAGTCTGCTGGTATTTTATAACGCAGAGCCGTTGTGTTAGCGTTAATAAAAAGCCGCGAGCTGTGTTCATGGCTATGTAGAGCCATGAACTGTGAAAGTCGAGCTCGTGAACTGTGAAAGCTGAGTTCGTCGCTGTGAACTGTGAAAGTTGAGCCGTGGCTGTGTAAGCCGTGGGATTGCGTTAATACAGAGTACGGGTCTGTGCGTTGAAGACAGTGAGACAGTGAGCTGAAGACCGTTGAGCCATGAGCTGAAGACCTACCGTTGAGCTGTGAGTTGAAGACAGGTATCGGGCTATTGAAGAACTGCATGCGTGCGATTGTGAGGCCATATTTTATCACTGTGAGCTATGATATGGCTGTGTCCCAGAGCTGCCGTCCGAGAGCGTTGTAGGTGCAGATCCACTGCGCGATTGTTGTGCGATTGCTATGAAGATCCACTGCAGAGTATATATAAATTGCTGAGGTGAAGATATCCATATCGTGTGTAGGGGTCGAATTTCTCAGAGGGAGGTCAAGTTCCTTCAAGTGTTGTTTTATGTGCTGGTAGTTGGAGAAACTTCGGTGCAGAATTTTAATGCGTTGATACAACGATTTATTAGATACAATCGACAAAGAGTGAGTTACTTGAATAGGGAAGAGTTGCTGCTATATATTTTATGGAAAATTGAAGGTATCCTAACATTTTTTATTTGTTGAAAAGCCGCTACATGTATTGTTAAACGATAGTGTTGTGTGAAGATTTCCTTGTGCTGCGTGAGAAGTTAAATTAAACTATGTCAAAAACCCAAAGTGCTCGGTTTGAGATCGAGAAGTTTAATGGAAGGAATAACTTCGAGATCTGGAAAGTGAAGATGCACGATCTACTCGTACAACAAGGTGTGGCGAAGACACTTTTGGGAAAATCCAAAAAACCTTACACCATGACAGATGACGAATGGAGTGACATCGATAATAGACCACTTAGTGACATATGGTTGTGTTTGGCGAATGATGTGTTATTTAACATCTTGTCAGAGAAAAATGCTGTTGGTTTATGGACAAAGTTAGAAAAATTGTACATGACTAAATCCTTAGCCAACATGATTCTTCTGAAAAGACAGTTTTACATCTTGCGCATGAATGAAGGTACATCAATAACTGATCATTTAAATACCTTTAATACTCTCTTGGTGCAGTTAGATAGCATAGAAGTAAAATTTGATTCAGAAGATAAAGCTGTAACTTTATTATGCTCGCTGCCTGAGTCATGGGATCATTTTGTTACTTCTATAAGTCTTAGTTCATCAGAAACCCTTGAATTTGATGATGTTGTTGGAGCTATGCTGTCTAAAGAAACCAGAAAAAGGTAAAATTTAGAAACCTCTACATCAAAAGAAATGATGGTTAGAGGTCGATCTAAAGAAAAACGCTTCAGTCAGAAAAAAAAAACTCTCCGTCAAAATCGAAAGGGAAGAAGTGTTAGCTAAAATGTTGGTTTTGCGGCAAATCGGTACATTTGAAGAAGGACTGTTGGAAGAGACATCAAACATCCAAAGGAGATTATTCAACAGAAAATAAAGAGGCAAACACGACAGATACAGGTTCAGGCTCGGTATCCGGTTCAATTATAAGTGATGAAGTTCTATTAGTTAATTTGTTAAATCATGATCAACATTGGCTATTAGATTCTGGTGCGTCCAATCACATGTGCATTCATAAAGAGTGGTTTAAGTCTTATAAATCAATCAATGATGGATTTGTTTACATGGGTAATGATTTCTCATGTAACGTTGTGGGAATTGGAAGCATCCAGATTAAAATGTTTGATGGGACAAATAAAATCTTAACTGATGTAAGACATGTGCCTAAACTTATAAAAAATCTTATTTCTCTAGGAGTGTTAGACACAAATGGATATAAAAATTTTATTCAAGGTGGAGTAATGAAAATTTACAAAGGAATCCTATTATTAATGAAAGCAAAGAAGGTTGGAAATCTTTTTCAGTTAGAAGGAAGAACAGAGTCAGATCATGCTTCTATTGTATTTGAAAATGACAGTGATTCTATTCAACTATGGCATCAACGGTTGGGCCATATGAGCGAAAGAGGATTAAAATTTTTATCTGATCGTATGTTACTTCCTAGTTTAAAATATTCTAAGTTAGATTTCTGCAAACATTGTATATATGGGAAACAAAGCAAGCATAAATTTAAAACTGGAAAACATACTAGTAAGGGAATCCTTGATTATATCCATTCTGATGTTTGAGGTCCATCTCCTACAACCTCATATGGAGGATCATCATATTTTGTATCTTTTATAGATGATTTCTCTAGGAAAGTATGGGTCTACATGTTAAAAAGAAAGTCTGATGTATTCACAGTTTTCAAGCAGTTTAGAGCATTAGTTGAAAATATCACTGGAAGAACCATTAAATGTTTAAGAACTGAAAATGGTGGTGAGTTTACTTCAAAGGAATTTGATATCTATTGCAAGGAAGTTGGGATCGAAAGACATAGAACTACTGCTTATACTCCTCAGCAAAATGGAGTTGTTGAACGCATGAATAGGACTCTCTTAGAAAGAGCAAGAAGTATGCTTAGTAACGCCAATTTGCAGAAGGAATTATGGATAGAAGCAGTATCTACAACTTTCTATTTGATAAATCGATCACCATCAACTACAATAGGATGCAAAATTCCTCAAGAGGTATGGAAAGGTCATCCTTGTGATTATTCTAAATTGAAAGTTTTTGGTTGTGATGCATATGCTCTAATTTCGAAACATCAACGTTCTAAATTAGATCCTAAATAAAAAAGATATATCTTTGTTGGATATGGTGATGGGATTAAGGGATACAGGTTGTGGGATCCTACTACTCACAAGATCATCATTAACAGAGATGTTAAATTTAAATAATCTTCACTTGATAATCCAGATGTAGATAATAAATTGAAACAGGAAAATGTACCTAAGTTTCAACATATTCAGTTTGAAACCAGTTCAAATAATGATGATAATAAAGATGAACAAGTTTCAGATGAATATCATGAAGAAGTTCCTACAGATAATAACAATCAGCAAATTGTGGAAGAACCAGAAACATCTTTAAGGAGGTCCACGAGAATTAGACATCCTCCTAAAAGGTATGATGATTATGTTACTTTAGTTGCTTTAACCGTTAATGAGGATGAAACTTTATGCTATCAGGAAGCTGTAGAAGGTTCTAATAGTAATAAGTGGAAAGAATCTATGAAGGATGAGATGAAGGCATTAGACAAGAATGCCACATGGGATTTGGTGGAACTTCCTAAAGACAGAAAAACTGTGGGATGTAAATGGGTTTACAAATTGAAAAGGGGTGTTGATGATAAAGAAGACAGGTACAAAGCGAGGCTGGTCGCAAAAGGTTATTCTCAGAAAGCAGGAATTGACTGTCATGAGATATTTTCACTAGTTGTTAAAATTGTTTCAATTTGGATTGTCTTAGCATTAGTTGCTTTACTTGATTTAGAATTACAACTACTAGATGTTAAGACTACATTTTTAGATGGAGATCTAGATGAAGAGATTTATATGGAACAACCTGAAGGGTTTGTTCAAAATCGCAACAAGAAATTTGTCTGTAGGCTCAAGAAATCATTGTATAGTCTGAAGTAGTCGCCTCGACAATGGTACAAGAAATTTGATTCTTTCATGATGAGCCAAAATTATATAAGAAGTGAATATGATCGTTGTGTTTATTTTAAGAAATTAAGTAATGGCATATTCATTATCTTAGTGTTGTATGTTGACGATATGCCTTTAGCAAGAAAAAGCATACTGAGATCAACAGGTTAAAGGCTCAGATGGATAGGACGTTTGATATGAAAGATCTAGGAGCAGCAAGACAGATTTTGGGCATGGAGATTTTCAGAGACAGGAGAAATGGTAAGCTGTGGTTATCACAAGAGAAGTATATCGAGAAAATACTCTTAAGGTTTGGTATGAACAATGTGAAACCAATTTCAGTCCCTTTAGCTTCCCATTTTAAGCTTTCTTCAAGTTAATGTCCTAATACAAATGAAGAAAAGGAATATATGTCTCGAATACCTTATGCTAATGCAGTAGGAACTTTGATGTATGCGATGGTCTGTACACGATCAGATATTTCACATGCAGTTGGAGTTGTCAGTAGGTATATGGAAAATCCAGGGAAAGAACACTGGGCAGCAGTGAAATGGGTGTTTTGGTATCTGAGAGGCACAAGTGATTATTGTATCAATTATGACAGAAGTAGTGAATTTGTTTGCGGATATGTTGATTCTAATTTTGCAGGTGATTTGGATAAGAGAAGGTCAACTTCAGGATATGTCTTTACTCTTGCAGGTGGAGCTATTAGCTGGATGTCAAAGCTATAAAACATTGTTGCTTTATCCACTATAGAAGCAGAATACATAGCTGCTTCACATGCTTGCAAAGAAGCGGTTTGGTTGAAAGGTTTGTTTGGTGATTTTGGTAGGTTGAAGGACAACATTAAGTTATTTTGTGATAGTCAAAGTGCAATTCACTTGGCTAAAAATCCAGCCTATCATAGTAAATCAAAGCATATACCTATAAAGTACCATTTTGTAAGACATGTTATCACTGAATGGGGAGTCTCTCTTGAAAAAGTGCATACAAAGGAAAACTGTGCAGACATGTTCACGAAACCAGTTTTATTAGAGAAGCTACAATGGTGTCTAGCTTCTCTTGGCTTGCAAAGAAAATAAAAATAACAAAGGAACGAGGTATCAGGCTAATTGTTGTCAAGGTGGAGATTGTTGAGATTTTTTGTATATTAATTTGGAGAAAATCTCATAGATAATGCCAACAATGGTTTGTTCCAAAATTGATGGCATCAAATCAGCAAGAGGAGATATTTTATCCTATTATGTTGTGATAGAATTTATGATTCAGTTTCTTCTCTACATCTATAAATTGTAAGCATGTAGAGGCAAATGAATATGAGATGTGAGGTGTGTGGAAGAGGAAGTGCAGATGTGAAAATCTGTTGTTGTAATCTCTTGTTAATGAATAAGATTGTCGGTACCTTTGTTTGGTGGATGTAGCCCAGATTGGTTGGGTGAACCACGTTAATTCATTGTCTCTATTTTATGTTGTGTGTGATTTAATTTTGTTTTCCACTGTGATTGACTCTAACAAGGTGTTCATAAATTTATCAATAATCTAATAGCTAATTATGTATTGCTAATTTGGTTGTGTTAATATATAACTATATGGGTGGACAAGATCAATATGTTAAGCACCTCATAATTAATTCAATCGAACTACAAACAAAATAAACTTGTATATATATGTTTTAGACTAGGTTCATAGTTGGAGCCCAAAATTGTTGCTGAGATGAAAAAAGAGCTTACAATGTATTATTAAGGAAATGTAGTAGTTACTATTGATACCATTAGGATATGAAGATATTCCTACTAAAATATCCCTAATGGTGGTACCCATCTTCTTTATGATCAACAATTGCTAACACACCAAGAGAAATATCTCATCGATGCCAATAAGATAAGTGTTCTTCAAAACATGCTTATTTGTATTAATTTTGGGATATTTTCATTTAGCCCCATGTCAATGCTACAATTCATACTTCATTGTATTGCACATCCCCCCCGCCCCCCCACAAAAAAAAAAAAAAAACCCAAAGGTATACAAATGAATACTAAACAATGTTGCAAACCCAAAGGTATACAAATGAATACTAAACAATGTTTCCCTTTCCTCACATTCTAAGAACAACTTAGAAATATATACAAAGTATTGTATAGTTTCAAACCAAGTATTATGGAGTAAGAAAAATCAACACCTCCTCAGTATTATTGGTCAATATTTCTTGCACATCAACCTTCCATTAAATACAACAATCACATACTTGCTTAGTTATCTAGTTAGAGTGGATAAATTCAAAGATACATGTAGGAGAACATTTGGTATGATGCTTGTTGATTCAAGCCTATATTCCCTTCAAAGGACATGTGTCCTTCCTTTTACTAAATACTTTTTATACAAGCTTCTTCAAATGGAAACACTTTGTGCTTACACTTTGATTAGCCAAATATTTTGACCTAAAAAATAGGATATGCTTGAACCATGAACATGGGAAGAACCAACAATTAATTTCAAGAAATATGACACATAGAATAAAGTAAATTCAAATTTTCCATTATTATAGAAAATTAACATGAACCTACAACATAAACATGACATTATGTGTTCACATAGAGGAGTTTCAACTAAACAAATTTGGACCTCATGACCTATAGTTCTAGGTAACAAAAAAATAAGAAAATGTAGAGAGGAGATTGCTCTAAATGTAATGGTTAATCTAAATAAAATAGATGGTTTTTAGGCGTTGGATTGTTTCAACAACTTGCATGTCTCTACAAAGTTTCTTGCAAGCCTTGATAATTTTCATCATTAAAATCACCACACAATATTATTTCCCTTTTTATTCTAGTCTACAGATCTATAATTAGATCATATATAGGGAATTAACATAAAATGTGCACATGCCCAAAATATTTCATAGTGAATATGGTAGATGAAGCTTGCATTATAAAAAACTGAAAATTTTATGCTTGAATGAATCTTAGATTACGGTAAACCAAAGCTTTTATGCTTGAATGAAGCCTATATTACAAAAAAAATATAGCTTTTATGCTTGATAAGACTTTTTGGACATGTTTGTATGTGCATGTGGTTTTTGGTTATTGGAATCCCAACAATTGTAGAATTTGGAAGGCCAAATATACCTGACCATTTTTCTTCCTTTATTACAACTGTGTAGTAAGTATTTTTTATATTCCATATTGTGTCCTTTATACCTTTTCAGAAATTTATTTTAGAAAGGGTGTGTTATAGGTTCTATGACCTCACAATGTTGAATAAATGTCTTTTAATTTCCATGAAGTGGGTCTTGTGACTTTGTCCCCTCTGAAATATTGGGATTGTGATCTTATAACAAGATAATGAGGGACTATATTGTGATCACATGTATACTTTTTTCAGTGAATAATATCAATTTGATTAGTTGAATTGCACTATTGTGGATGAATTAAATATGAAAGGAAGATAAAATATAACATGTTCAGGTGTTCTAAGAATTCTTACAGTGGTATAAGAATTTGGCATGCCTTGGGATATCCTAGAAGGAGATGGATTGGGAATTCTAGTTGAGGATTAGAAGGATTGTTCCCAAAATTTATATGTATTTCTATCAAATAATATAGGCAAAATGCATTTCATAATTTATGCTTAAATACTAGTAGGGCCTTTTCTTTCTAACATGAAATGCATAGGCACAACTTTCATATAATCTGTAGATTATAATTTGATGTTCCTGTTATGGATGTCTGAACTCTGGAGGCTTCTTTGAGTATTATATTTCTTCCCAATCCATATTTTTTGAACCACACACAATTTCCAATGTTTGTAAGCCTAAAAAATGAAATGTACATCTCCTAAAAGAACTGTCAACCAATTTGGTCAAAACCATCTTCCTTCCTCTGAACCAAACATTGGGGGCCTTTTCATGTTGTAAGGTTTCATGTTCAAGATATGAGGTTTGCAGTGTTGGAAGGTGAGAAAGACGTATCTGAATATTTTGATGGATTTTGTTGCAAAATCCTAATCTAGGAGCTAGAATCAACATACATCTAGTATCTGAATTTGGAGATGGACTGATAACAAGTGGTGTAGTAAAGGGCCATGCAAATCATGTATGCATTTTAGGACATGATGGTGGTATTGGGGCATCTCGTTGGAAAAAATAAAAAATGTTGGGTTGTCATGGGAACTTAGGCAAGAAAATTCTCATCAAACATTGGTGGCTAATGAATTGTGTGGTCGTACAATTCTACAAACATATAGTCAACTAAAAACATAAAGAGATGTTATCATAGCTTCTCTCCTTGGTGCATAAGAGTTTTATTTTAGTACATCACCCCTTATTAGTTTGTGTTGCATCATGATGCACAAATTTCATAAAAACACATGTCTAGTTGGTATTGCTACTCAGGCTCCTATTTTAAGAGAAAATTTTGTAGGAGAACCAGATCATGTCATTAATTTCTTCTCCGTGCTTACCAAAGAGGTTTGTGAACTTATGTTTGAGATGGGTTTCAAAATTGTAAAGGAGATGGTTAATGATGCAGATATGTTAGATATGGATAAATAGGTTATAGAAAGTAATGAGAATATTGAGACTATCAATATTTCTTTGCTACTTTGACCTGCAGTGGATATTCACTGAGAAGTTGCTCAATATTGTGTTTAGGCCCAAAATTATGGCCTGGATATGGCCTTGGATGAAGATATTATCACAATTTCAAAGGAAACTATAAATAAATGTATACCTGCTTAGATGGAGATGCCCATAAGGAATGTCAATAGAGCTTTTGTTACAATTCCTAGCCATGAAGTTACAAAATTATGCAATATGACAGGTTTTCCCAAAATAACAGGAAATGTAGGTCAGAGCCTTGGGGCATTCCTTTGTTCAGGCGTTACCCTAGAGTTGGAAGGAGAAATAAGTGATTATACTTGTAAGGGTTTATCAGGAGGAAATATCATGGTTTACCCTCCTAGAAGAAGCCATTTTGACTTAATAAATAATTGTCATTGGGAATCTTGCTCTATATGGGGAAACAAGTGGAGAAGTGTACTTCAATGATATGGGAGGAATTCAGGTGTGAAAGTAGTTGTTGAAGGAGCAGGAGATCATGGATGTGAATACATGGCCGATGGAACTGCAGTCATCTTAGGAGAAACTGGGAGGAATTTTGCATTTGGAATGTGTGGAGGTATTGCCTATGCTCTTAATGTTGAAGTAAAATTTGATTCAATATGCAATATCGAGTTGGTAGACCATGAAAATTTTGAAGAGGAAGATAACGTCATGACATTGAATATGATGATACAACAACACTAGCGTAACTCTAATAGTTAGCTGGCAAGAGAATTCCTTGCTGATTTTTAAGTTTTCCTCCCAAAGTTTGTGAAGTATTCCCATGATACTATAAAAGAGTATTGCAAGAAATGAAGGCTAGGAATATTGTGAAGGAAGAAGAGGAGGTTGACGAGATGAATAAATATTCCTTCAAGGAATTGAAGATGATGGAAAAAATTGCTTCAAATCAGCATAAAAAAATGGCAGGGCTTACAAGGCACATTTTCATGTAGTTCAACTCATTTTTTGTTTTTTGTTTTTGTTTTTTAATTTCAATTTTATAGCATGTATATTGTCATAAAATATTAACCCCACCGTATAAAATCCTTGAATCTTTCAAATGACTTGAAAATGTCATCAAATATCAAGTTGTATAAATGTATAGTGTGATGGCTTGGTGATGGGGCTAACATTTCTATCTAGTTTCCAACAAAGTGAACAAAAAGTGGCGACACAGAGACCTACACAAATAGATAATGTAGTTAAGCACCATGGTTTTTTAATGTATGAGAGTAAGATTATTTCATATAGAGATGTTGCAACATGGATGAATGATTGGAAAGAAGTGGTTGAGGAAAAAAATCCAGGTCCACTATTGAAGACAGAATCAGTTAGGTGTATGAATTGTGGAACCCGCTTTTGTCATCAAATTAAAGTCCAAAATTCATTTATTTGCCCCTAATTATTGGTTAAAATAGCAAGTGAAACATAATGTAGTTATTAAATTCAAACTTCATATGTTATAAATTATATTCACTTTCTGAGCGTTTTCCTTTTCATATATTGCAAAGATTCTTAATTACATTCCTTGTTCATGTGTATTTTTTGTTTTTCTAGGTTGTACACTTGTTTTTATTTTGAACGTGTGAAAATTTTTACTCCATGCATGATAACAATGGATGTTTCTGGAACAAAATACCCGAGTGGAATGAATTAGTACACTAAGGGCATTGGCGATAAGAATTGGACCGATTGCTGGAAACAAATGATTTTCTAGGATTCAATAAACATGTATGCCCTTCCCCTTGTGAAGGTTTGTGCGTATTAGGAATAATTGAAAATCCAATATCTATTAAAAGTATTCAATGTGCCATTATTGGTGGGTGGATTACATTCCACCTTATTTGTACATGCCTCTAGGAACTTTGTCAATGTGCATTTAATATCAAGAGAATGGAGAAGTGATATATGTTTTCCTTTTTTATGGTTGCATGTGAGGAAGTGAGTATCTATCATATTTATATAAATAATGTATGTTTAATATGTGTTCCATTTGAGATTATCCAACATAATTGAACCAAGGGGAAGTAATTTTAGTTTGAGTGGTTGGTTATATCATTACTAAATCTGAGCCTTAGAGGAATGACCTGATATCTGAAATGGTTGATATTGCTATGTTCCACTTGCAATTATCTGTACAAATATTCTGTTCTAGTGGACTTGGTTTGAGTTGGTGAGCTTATTTTGAAGGTTGTTAAAGGCCTAACCAACAATCTAGTTGTGAAAAATACCTTTTATAGTGTAGTGTACTAAAGGGGAAAAACATAAAATTCAGTCTAGCAACATAGTTTACATTGATACATTTATGCACTGAAGACAACCACTGTTCCTACACCAGAACATGTGTTTTTGCTCTAGGGAGCGCTCATCGGCTGGATCCTGAAAGATTTGCTGAATTCCAAAGGAGGTTTTATTTGCCAGTTCTTGGTATCAATACATGCCTTTTGATCAGCCATGACTAGTTATGCCCCCGTTTTGGCGCTGCCAGGGGGAGGCGGTCAGTCTCATGGCGCTCTTGACCTTGCCTTTGTAGCATCCATTGTTATTTGTTGTCATCATTAACCATATCTCCTCAACCGTTATTTACATCCTGATAAGGGTTTGTATTGGTCGTTGGCTTATTCTACTTGGGAATTTTAACTTGTTCTTTGGAGATTATACACCTGCTGCTTTCCTGGGTGCCATGGGATCGATACTCCTATTGTTTGCCCCCACTGGACCCGAAAATATCCTCGGTGCCCAGCCTCATATTATCTTTGTACCCCTCCATTTCCTTCTGCCCACCTGAGCACTTTTCTTGTCGTATTACATCTCCTGGTTAATTCGATCGGCAGATTATTTTCTTCATAGTTTCCGTTGGAGAGGCTCTCTATTCTGCCACGAGTTATTCAGGCGGGATCATCTTCTGACTGTTGTGGGTATCAACTGGTGGGTGTAATGCTGTCATGAGTATATATGAGGAGGAGCTGGATTATTCCCCCAACCCACTGGAAGGAGTCGAGCTTTGGGGAAAATGCTCGAACGATGATGTGGCTGCCATGGTGGAAGTTGAGTCATCATTGCCTCTGCACTGGCTTGTGCAACCTATGCTGGTCTCCTCTGAGGTTAGTTCAGAACCTATTTTGAATTGGTTGAATTCTCCGACATTATCTATTTCGTCACCAATTGTATTGCGCCTTTTGGAACTGCAAGCACAAGAGATGCCTGATCTTCCGACGTGCTCCATTGCGGTGCCTGGTCCTAGTAATTCTTGCGTAGAAGATTTGGCATTTACGGACCTGTGTATTGGAAGGGAGGAGATTAACCTCCATCCGATTTCCACACTATCTGATTTCACACCGATAGTGGCTTTTAAATGTTTCGAGGGCATCCCACTTGATGCACCTCCCTTAGATGATCCCATTTCTTTGGACTCGGATGACCCTATGGTGACGGGTGGTGCCTCACAAGACCATACTTAGCGTTGCGGAAATAAAATGTCCCGCTGCACAAAGAACCGGAATAGTCGCAACACCAACTTTGTTCCAGATAGGGGCATGATAGACATTGAGCATACCGCAATGACGGTTTTAGTGGGAAAGGTTCGGGGTAGGAATTACACAAATACTAGGCTCAAGATTTGGACAGAGAAGATATGGGGTAGTTCCATGGAACACCTTCCTTGTGTCTTGACTATGAAAAGGGGCTGGTTTGCCCTCATCTTCTCGTAGCCAACTTTGGTGGAGTGGGTCCTCTCCAAGTACTGGCACATTGAGACGCATCCGGTTCTGTTGAAATACTAAACTCCTTTATTTGATCTAGATAAGGAGAAATTCGGGGTTGGACTAATTTGGGTTCGTCTGCCAGGCCTACCACTGCAATTCTGGAACGAAGGCTCCCTCTAGAGCACTGGGGAGGATCTCGGCCATTACTTAGATCATGACTGTTCCTATATGGAGATGGGAAACATATCTGTGGCACACATATTGGTCTTTCTGGATACGAGGGAAGGTCTCTACGATTGCTATAAAATTTTCTTCAATGATATGGTCAGACACCAGATGCTGGATTATGAAGGGGTTCCCTTTAGATGCCGTCGATGTCATGTGGTTGGTCATCTCTACAAAGAATGATCTCTCATGGGCAGGGTGGCTCCTCTCACCAAAATTGTTGTACACATGGCTACTCAAAATGTTCTTATAAGCATTGTTTCATCTCCGGTGGTGGATCCTCTGGGCTCCCGCACACAGCCTACTAAGGTGCTGTGGACTTGGCCGGTCACACAAGCTCATACGCATAGCGATGCGGTCTTCACCTCTCTGGAGGATTCTATTCCTATTCCGGGTACATCTCTTGTTCCTCCTATTGTTTGTACTATTTTTTCTTCTCCACCCAATTTATCATCGTGTAATGTTATTCATCCCAATTCTTGCAATTTGGATTCCCTCTATTTCCCTGTTCCATCCGCCCCCCCATCGATCCCTCCTCCCATACCTCTCACTTCTGTTACGACCTCCTCCTCTAGTCATCGCAATGACTCCAACAGTCTCTCCTCCAGCCACCATTACTTCCTTTGCTCTTCTGTCCCCTCGACTGACCATCCCCACTCATCTTTGGTATGGATCCGGGCACCTCTTCTATCAGACCTCGGGGTCAGCCTGTTGCTATCACCAAGGCCAGTAGGATGTCTAGCTTGGAGGTGGTTGCGAGGACACAGTCCTCTATCATGCAGGTTCTTAGAGAAATAAAACCCCTAGATGTGGTTCCCCTATGATTTTTCTATCCTTTAATTGCAGGGGCTTAGCCATCACGGATAAAAAATTGGCTCTTAGGAGACTTCTTCAATCTACTCGTGTTGATGTGCTTTTTTTACAAGAAACACTGGGGGATGGCTTATCTATCACTAATATTTTATATGCTTTTCTTTCGGATTGGTCATTTGTGACCATTGACGCTGGTTTCTGATTTGGGGTATGTGCCTTGGGTATCAACAAAAAAACCATTTGTGTTATGAACTAGTGGGGTAGGTTTGTGTTGTAGCCACAACAGCACCACCCAAAATTTTGGGTATATTCAAAATTTCGGGTTCCCCTCTGCTCACTCAGCCATTAGGGTTTCGACCTGGACTTTAGTCAGTGACACCCCCATGACCTATTCCTGCCAAACCCCGTCACCCCACCCTCTTGCCTAGATGTCTCATCAATACGCTAGGGCTTGGGGGTATGCTGCTTCAATTAATACTGAAAGTCCCCCCCCGTTGGATTCAGAGATAGGTTTCCCCCAAATCATCCTAATAGAAGCCACAGGTGTGCTTGACCTACTTCCAGCCCCTCACAAACCTTCTCATCACCATGAAAAGATAGTTTTGCTACAATCACGCCATGTGTGGGGTTATCACCATGCATGTACTTGAATGGAAGCTTGTTTGTGTATTAGGTATGCAACATATGTCCATTTATAAGCACTTTCATCATGGATCATTTAGGCATTCTATTTGGGTACGCCACCAAGCTCATGGTCCCATGTAAATTATTTTCAAATATAGGGACACCATTCTCTAAAGGTAATTGTGGACTGATTAATATTAAAATGTTTCATGCAAGGCAATCCCACAGATGATATACTCAACAATGTCACCACCACACCGAGGGAAAGAAACTAAAACTAAAACAACAAGGGCACAATTGTAGAACATGACACTTTCATCTCCTATCCATGTGGGGGTGAGAACAAAGGCTACATCCGAGGCCTTTTCCAGACGTATGACGAGAATAAGAGTAATTCACGCTAAAATATAAATGTGGGAGATATGTGACACCTATAAGCAAGGAACAAATGGTGTGAAAATCGGGAAAAATTTAGATCATGATTAAGCCACGCCTTTTTCATTTTTATGTTCCCATTCCTAAGGAGCTTCTTGGAGAAGGAAAAATGCTCGCTAGGTGTGGAAATTGTATTTCAAACCAAAGGGGCGAATTAGTAGGGGAAGAATAATTAGTAAATCTTGATGCTTTAGACTCCACGAAAACATTTTGCTATGCTACTTGATCTAGGCATATCCCCAATGGTGATATCACCGAGTAGACTAGAGAAGATATGGCAACAATGGAATCTGTTGTTTTGGATAGGAGGAGGAGAAAGCCATGGAATTGACAAAATAAGGGAATGAACCATACGTTCCACGCATTGTTTGTCGAAGTGCACTTCTCTTGTAACATATTTTTATTAGCATAGTCACGAGAAGGTTGCATGATGTGGGTATCTGCTCAGCCATCGCCATAGTGTCCTTCCCAACCCATCCTCTTTGATTCAAAAGAAATCACCCACCAAATTCAAGAAATAAATAAATCTTACGTGTCATTTCATCCCATAGCAGAAGGTATCTCCACTTTTATTCATGGTTTTTTCTTCCTTTGTGGTCACGCTGTCCCACCCAATTATCGAGGCTTCCATAATTTCTGTATTGCATGGGATGGATGCAAAACTGTCGCGGCGTCGCCTCTCAGATCAGACATGTCATGAATACCTGCATCACAAGATGCACAGTTCAGCCACACGATCATGGTGTGGGATCGATTTCTTAAAGCTGCTTCCATGAAACTAAAATGCGCGAAGTGTAACTTGTGTTAATGATCAGAGAGCATTAGATCTATGCACTTCCACATGGTCGAGAGGCTCGTCCTCCACTGAATATTTCTTTTGCAATCAAATCTGCCGGGGTCTCATAGGAGGAATGCACAATGTCACATTATATGTAATGCATACGAGGAATTGCACGAACTATTGTGTTATATGGGATTTTCATGAGTTGACTCTCAGCGCAATGCTGTGATCAGCCTGAAATGGAGGTTGCAGGTTGAATGCGTGGCAAAAACATAGTTAGATCTGGAAATGCAACCTATGGCAAAGTGCGACCACTCGCTAGGTCACAAAACAACTGCAAATGTTCCCTGTGCGACTTATGGAAAAGCGCGACAAGTCGCTGGGTTGCAGAATTGATGGAGCAAGTGAGATATGCGACTGGCATGGCTTTGCGACCGTGTGACCTTTGTGAGGTTACATTTCACATTAAATCATTGAATGCACTATCCCTCAAGTCGCTGGGTCGCACAGGCTTAGTAGCAGGCCAACAATGCGACTTCCATCACACTACGACTTTTCAACTGCCAGGAAGTCCCACTCTCCCTCTAAGTTAGGCGGTCGCATCACAACACCTCAGCCAACATTCCAGTTTGTCTGGTATGCGACTGAGCGACTGTTAAAGTTACATTTCCACTGAGGTCGCAAGATCTTGCCTCAGGAAAAAAATTGGAGTTGCGACCTTGTTTAAATAACAAGCTTACGACCTATGAACGCTATGCTCCCCATTCATGAACTAAGGGAGCCTTCCGAGGTTGTTTGGGAAAGGGAGCACGACGATTGGCATCATCGTGTCGCGAAGACATTAGACATGTCAATGCACAGGCTCGCGAACAATTTCAAGAACTAGAAACTCTTTCTCAAGATATTACTTCTTATATTTGACAAAATATTCATTTCCCTTGATGCTTAATTATTTTTCTCGCGTATGTGTAGGATTAAGGCTCGATTAATATCTACATGTATGTGCAGGATTCAAGTTGCGAAAACCAGATGCTAGCACTTTCGCACGCACTCTGTATTATGAATTTTTATCATACATTAACCACATTCCAAAAGGTCTCCTCCTTATTTATATCTCGGTGAAAACCTTATGAAAATGGGAGGAGTATCATTGGCGCATATTGTGGTTGTTGTTGTGGAGAACTTAAGGAGGGCGTAGTCCCAGATAACACTCTAGCTCCAGTGGGTTTTGAACCAATAGGAGGTATGAGTGAATATCAGCAAGGCGAATCTCTGCCCCAACCTGCAAGGTAGATGACTCTGATAACGGAGGTGCCTAGGCTGAAATAAAGACATTGCTATTGATCCTCTCGATGGGCTTAGATACAAACATTTAGATCCCGGGAAAACTTGGTGGAGACCACGTTGTGGCACAACACTTGACCATATAGGGGTCTAAGTTTATTATTTGCTAAATCACTCTTTCAACTAATTAAATGTGTCTCAGCATCAATATTTTAAAAGACGTATGACCCAAGTTACTTGTTTATAGGCAACAATCTCCAACTTGCACATCAAAAGCTGATGCCTTCTCTGGCAAGCAAGGTGGACCCTTAGAAATCTCGAAGGACCTCACTATAGGATCAATGGCACATTTATCACCAGTCCATTGCACAAGGCTAGTACCTAGGAAAGGCATCATGTTCTGCAAGTGTTGAGCTCTCCAAAAGGAGAAAAATAGAAGGAATGGCCCTAGGTCGCAACCTCCTAGGTTGCAACTAACCTCAGGTCGTAGGTCGCAGATGACCACAAGTCGTAGGTTGCAGATGACAGATAACCCCAGGTTGCAGGTCGCAGATGAGCCCAGGTCGCAGGTCACAGATGACCACAGGTCGCAGGTCACAAATGATCTCCAGTCACAGGTCACAAATAACCCCAAGTTGCATGTCGCAGAAGGCCCAAGTCACAAGCCAGCCCAACAGTCGGGGAGGTCAAGAGTCAAGGGAAACCCAAGAGTTACTTCAGCCTATATGTGTGGCTTTGGGAAATCAAGGAAGGGAATTTTAACTCTGCAATTGAAGCCAGGACGAGACAATGAATTGGTGCTTGAGAGATAAAGGCACTCAGCTCTTGGTATGAAGTAGAGAGAGAGGTAGCGAAGCTAGGGTTTTGGGTATTATGCATTGAGATGAATAGCCCATGTTCCGCTATTGGGTTTTGACGGGTTGTAAATATGTATTTGACGTTGCAGCAACATTAATAATATATTCTCTTTTCCGGCATTGATTCATGTGCTTGCTTGTGGTGATAGTACTAGCTATCTAATATTTCACTATGTTGTACGTGTGCTTTAATGCATGCAATTGGTTATGAACTAATTCATAGTGGTTTCATGTACGTTTTCTCTTGAATCAATGTTTATTTGTTCCTTGCCATGTCAGTGATCTATTGTGAACTACTTTGCAATTAACTTCTGGCGTGTTTCTGTTCATGTATGTATGACTAGTTTTTTTCGGCTCACCAATCCCACTCACGAAGTACCCTCTTTTATTTTGCTGCTTAGACTTGCTTGTATCCTTGTTTGTGGTTTGTCAATCTTGGGCTGATTTTGCTTCACTGATTGATATTTTCACCTTTGCCTCTGCTTCATCATCTTCTCATCCAACAACCAAGAGTGGAAACGCTTATGGCAGCAGTGAGGCCCACATAACAAATGGGGCTCCTATCCCAAACAGTGTGAGGTCTAATTGGGACCTTTCAATGGGGATACCCCCTTGTTATCGACAATACAATTTTTCTCGTCAACAAATTGGTGATAGAAGGAGGGCCATATGACAAGCTGAGCCCTTAGAGCCTACAGTTAGTCTCATATCTATAAATGGCTCATCCCCAAATCTTTCTCCCGAGATGTTTTTGGATTTATTTGGTTCTCAATGCTCAATCCCCGATGAACCTATGTATCACTTGTCTGAATTAAAATCCGATGGTGAGAATGAAATTTCCATAACCGAGCACCTTTCAGATTTCTTTGAGTTTTGTGAGTGTTACGAAATTGATGATGAGGAGCTGGCTTTTGTGCTTTTCTCCCTCACTCTCGAAGGTCGCGTTAAGCAATGGTGCCGCACATTGTCGAAAACTTTCATCCATTCGTTCGAGCAGCTCGCTGGTGAATTACAACAAGCTCTTCACAGGTACGGCTTTCAAAATGTATTAATAAGGTTAAATGAGATCATAATGGAACCTCAAGAATCTCTAGAGAATTTTTCTATCATATTTGTTCATTTTTGTTTTTTGTTCCCTAAAAGGGATGTCGATTGGGCATATTTAATTGCACTGTTTCGACAGGTGGTTTTCATTTCCTTAGAACACTTTCAATCGACAAAAAAGCCTAATCCCAATGTTTTTTATGATGATCCTAAAGTTACCAGTTGTTCGAACTCTGTCCGTAATGTTTCCTTGTCTATCTCCCTGAGTCTAGAACAAATTCAGGCCTCCAAGAAGAATATTACTATTCCTCCTCCTGAATTTTTGTGTAATGGAGTTTTGGGCACAATAGTTCTGAGTGATGATAGCCGTGTACAAGAAAATAAAACCTGTTGTACCACCCCTGAATCTTTCATGCACCCTGTCAAATCAGAGCTTGAAAACCATATTGGCCTAACATCTCTCCCTGTTAATGAAACCTATCTCGATTCCACTGAACGTTTACCTGGGTATAGTTCTAAATCTCATTCAAATACTGGTAATAAATTGGGTCTTATCTCGGATATAGTTGTTTTTCCTTCAAAATATTTGGACCGTGATGGGCATTGCAGGATCATTGGCCTCTATGGATGACACTGATGTGCGAGATGAAGGTCCTTGTACGGTTGATACCCCTGTGTCTGAACCATTTCATCCATTATTCCCTGATTCATTTTGTGAGTCTGCCACACCAGTAATTTCTTCAAGTCATTCAAAGTTGTCTTATACTAGTGTTGACGAAAATCACGAACACGCAAGTGGTGTTTCACGATCACATTACAAAATTTATGACTCTCTTATGTCCGATCTTTTTCATCCGAAATATTTAAATAGCCAAAAGAGTGACTACCTGTCTCGGAAACCTCAAGATGTTTCTTTTATTGATTCATCCCAACTTTTAACTCCCGGGGAGCCTAACATGCCAGGTACCCAACCTGATCAAATTGATGGCTCCAATGATCGCTACTTATCTGAAAAAATATTCACTCACACCTCTGAGAATTGTCATTCGTATCTATCTGTCGATCGTATGAAGCCACTGAAATTTGATGATCCGCTTCGTGATGATTTAGGGACCCATCAATAAATTGAATTAATTCAACTTCTGCTGGTAGTTATCTCAAGTTCTTATGATCCTAATGAGACCCCTGAAACAAGTCAAACTAGGGTTTCTCGAAGTAGGGTTTTTGAAATGACGGTTCCCACGTATCACACTCCTCTCAGCATAACCACACCGGATTTCAACTCATCTGGGCAAGCCTTCCATTCGAGTGATGTTTATCTGAGCAGGTATTTCTATCCCCTAAAAAATGGTATGCAACAACCGATATACCCTAATTTATTCACTAGAAGGAAAACACCGGTCATTGTCTCTAATATTTTTGGTTGTTGCCAAATTAATACTAGTTGCATTCAGGCACAAGCGTGTGATGTCTTGCAAACCTCTCTATTGCCTAAAAATTTCCCGGTCAATTCATCCCATCCTGGGAAATCTAAAGAATCTGATACATTGGATTGTCAATCTGTCAGTTCGCAAACATTTGGCCAAATTGTTAATAAGCCCACTAACGGTTGTCCAATCACCACAAATAATGATCACATCCATTCGCCAGTTGATCTCACAAAACCATCGAATTTTGGAAGCCCCCCACTCGAAGGTCTAGAGTTTGTCTAGGACGGTGAGGCATTTCAGCCTCCATTGAAGGTTGCTTCGGATCCTCACATCCTCGACGAAACCCAGGGACAACTTTGAACTAGGGTTTCAAAATTAGGGTTTATGTACTTGGATTCGCGATCACCTCAAATTCGCCTGGCGGTCGCTTATTTTTTCCATTCCATCAAATTGATCATCCTTAGCATCATGATGAGATTCCCGACTGGTTTGACGGATCCCATCCGATGAATATACCTGCAAATAGGAAATTTATTACCCCACTTCCGTCGGACCTAGGGTTGTGTGTGGATGGATGTGTGTCATTTATAAATGATTTTAGGTTTCAGGTACATATTTTTGTGTATCAGGATGAAAGTGCAATTCATCTCGAACAATCCATTCTGGCACATCCTCTGGTAAGTAGCCATGACCTTCTTATTGTTGCATATGCTTTTCAGGTAAGTCTTGTTGTTGGTGAACACTTTTGTATGTTGGCTCTGATTGCGAAATTTTTTGTTCTTGCAAGATGGGAACTAATGTGGTGGCTACACTGGAAAGCTAATTTCACATAACCCGACTGCCTCTTTGGTTAAACTAGGGTTTCAGGTTTAGGCTAGCTAGGGTATGTTAATAAAAGTTTGCTGGTTCAAGTTGTTAATTAGGTTTACTTGCAAAAGTTTTTCTTTATGGTTTAAAATTATGTTCGCTGTCTTTTCTTACGGTCAGTAGCTTTATGCATTATAATTTTCCATTTATTTTTCACTCGTTTCTCATTCAGTTTGCTTATTATTGCATACTATTTAGATAATCACTACATGTGCTTTGCCTTGTTTTTTCACCTGCATCTAGTTAATCTTTCTCACACATGGCATTGCATTGTGTCCTAAGCCTCATTTGTTGCATCGTGTTGTACACTAGCCTCACATCGTATGCACTGATTGTTGATATGGCTCTAAAATTTTTTGTATATTGCATACCGCTGCATGAGCCCTCATTGAACTTGGAGCCTTCAAATCCTTGGTGCCCCGACTAGCCCTCTTACTCCTCCTTGCATGCGTTTAAAACAAGATGGATGGATTTCACCACTTTGCATGCACCAAAACCCTAATGGTCTCTCTTGCCCCCCTTGTCATAATTGTTGAAACCCTAACCCTATTTTTGTGTGAGGTGATGGTGATTGCCTCAAGAAGCAGCTTCTCTCAGAACAGGTCATCAAAGTCACATTCACTGCATTATTCCTACGAGTCTAATTCATTAGCCAGGAAGATACGAGCAGGTTTATTGTGGGGAAATCTAACGGGTGTGAATGACCTATATCTGCAACCTGAGCCTTGTGCTCAGCATGGTCTTGAATATCTTAATGATTTGTTTTGCACATTTTGACTGTGGATGGGAGATGGGATGTGAAGGCTTGGCATGAGGGAAAACCAAAATCATAATATCTTTTAGTTTCTGTCAAACAAGAAACAACCTCTCTTGCCCGTAAAATAAGTCGGGATCCCTCATCCGCCCATGCAAAATAAGTGCTACGAGCACATGAAAATAAGTTGTACAAGCACATGAAAAAAACAAGGGTAAAGGATTGAGAAAGGATTCTTGCGCAGAGAGGTAATGCAATGACTCCGCCAGGGTACTAACTCGGCTCGTTGGTAGCGGAGCAAAGTTTGTGATTTCTTGAAGTGACTCCGTCGGGGTACTGTCCAGGCCTACTGGCAGTGGAGAAATACCAAAGAATTATTCTAAAATTTTTTGAATATAATAAGCCTGCTGCCTTGCTCTCTACATCATCTTCGAACTACTGGCATCCGTGAACTTCTGCTTGGGCGTTTTATGGTTAACAAGACCAAGCTGAGGCACAAGGATTGGGAATATCTATAAAGGTCAAAGTAATACAAAGGTTACCCACAGTACCTGTTCAATATTCCCTTGCATCACTATCCAAATGCAGATTATTGTGGGGACGTTGATAGAGATGCTGGATTATACCAGTGGTTCACCAATTGTTGTAGCGACTACAACACCACCCAAAATTTTAGGTATATTCAAAATTTCGAGTACCCCTCTGCTCCCTCAGCCATTAGTGTTTTGATCTGGCCTTTAGTCAGTGACACCCCCGTGACCTATTCCCGCCAAACCCTGTCACCACACCCTCTTACATAGATGTATCATCAATACTCTAGGGCTTGGGGGTTTGATGCTTCAAGTAATACTGAAAGTTCCCCCCCATTGGATTCAGAGATAGGTTTCCCCCAAATTGTCCTGATCACGGCCGCAGGTGTGCTTGACCTACTTCCAGCCCCTCGCAAACCTTCTCATCACCATGACAAGATAATTTTGCTACAATAATGCCATGTGTGGGGGTATCATCATGAATGTACTTGAATGGAAGCTTGTATGTGTATTAAGTATGCAACATATGTCCATTTATAAGCACTTTCACCATGGATCATTTAGGCATTCTATTTGGGTATGCCACCAAGCTCATGGTCCCATGTAAATTATTTTCAAATATAGGGACATAATTCTCTAAAGGTAATTGTGGACTGATTGACATTAAAATGTTTCATGCAGGGTGATCCCACAGATTGTATACCCAAGAATGTCACCACCACATCGAGGGAAAGAAACTGAAACTAAAACAACAAGGGCATAGTTGCAGAACATGACACTTTCATCTCCTGTCCATGTGGGGGTGAGAACAAAGGCTACATTTGAAGCCTTGTCCTTGCAAATGACGAGAGTAAGAGTAATTCGTGCTAAAATATAAATGTGGGAGATATGTGACACCTATAAGCGAGGAAAAAAAGGTGTGAAAATTGGTAAAACTTCAAATCATGGTTAAGCCATGTCTTTTTCATTTGTATGGCCCCATTCCTAAGGAGCTACTTGGAGAAGGAAAAATGCTCGCTAGGTGTGGAAATCATTATTCAAACCAAAGGGGTGAATTAGTAGCGAAAGAATAATTAGTAAAGCCCGATGCTTTAGACTACACGAAAATTTTTTGCTATGCTGCTTGATCTGGGCATATCCCCAATGGTGATATCATCGAGTAGACTAGAGAAGGTATGGAAACAATGGACTCTGTTGTTTTGGATAGGAGGAGGATAAAACCATGGAACTGACAGTAAAAGGGAATGACCCATCTGTTCCACGCGTTGTTTGTCTAAGTGTGCTTCTCTTGTAACATATTGTTATTAGCATAGTCACGAGAAGGTTACATGATGTGGGTATCTCCTTAGCCATCGCCATCGTGACTGTCCCAACCCATCCTCTTTGATTCAAAAGAAATCACCCACCAAATTCAAGAAATAAATAAATCTTACATGTCATTTCATCCCATAGCAGAAGGTATCTCCAATTTTATTCATGGGTTTTTCTCCCTTTGTGGTCATGCTGTCCCACCCAATTTTGGAGGCTTCCATAATTTCTGTAGTGCATGAGAGGGATGCAAAAATTTCACGGCGTCGCCTCTCATATCAGACATGTCATGAATACCTGCATCACAAGATGCATAGTTCAGCCACACGATCATGGCGTGGGATCGATTTCTTAAAGCTGCCTCCATGAAATTGAAATGTGCGAAGTGTACCATGTGTTAACGATTGGAGAGAATCAGATCTATGCACTTCCACATGGTCGAGAGGCTTGTCCTCTGCTTAAGATCGCTTCTGCGATCAAATCTGCCGGGGTCTTATAGGAGGAACGAACAATGTCAAATTATATGTAATGCATATGAGGAATTACGTGAACTATTGTGTTATATGGGATTTTCATGAGTTGACTCTCAATGCAATTTTGTGATCAGCCCGAACCAGAGGTTGGAGGGTGAACGCGCGACAAAAACACAGTTGGATCTGAAAGTGTGACCTATGGAAAAGTGTGACTAGTCATTGGGTCGCAAAACAACTGCAAATGTGCCCTGTGCGACTTATGGAAAAGCATGACTAGTCGCTGGGTTGCAAAATTGATGGAGAAAGTGAGATATGTGACTAGTATGGCTTGCGACTGTGCGACCTTTGTGAGGTTGCATTTCACGTTAAATCACTAAATGCACTATCCCTCAAGTCACTGGGTCGCACATGCTTAGTAGTAGGCCAACAATGCAACTTCCATCACACTACGACTTTGCGATTGCCAGGAAGTCACACTCTCCCTCTAAGTCAGGCAGTTGCATCACAACACCTTAGCCAACATCCCAGTTTGTCTGGTATGCGACTGAGCGAATGTTAATGAGTCACAGTGCCACTGAGGTCGCAAGATCTCGCCTTAAGAAAACAACTGGAGTTGCGACCTCATTTAAATAACAAGCTTACGACCTATGAACACTATGCTTCCCATTCATGAACTAAGGGAGCCTTCCGATGGCATTTGGGAGAGGGAGAATGACGATTGGCATCACTGTGGTGCCAAGAAATTATACATGTGAACGCGTAGCCTTGCAAACAATTTCAGGAACTAGAAAATCTTGCTCAAGATATTAATTCTTATATTTGAAAAAATATTCATTTCCCTCGATGCTTAATTATTGTTCTCACCTATGTGTAGGATTAAGGCTCGTTAATATCTACGTGTATGTGTGGGATTCAAGTTGCGAAAACCAGATCCTGGCACTTTTGCATGCACTCCGAATTATGACTTTATCATACATTAACCCCATTCCAAAAGGTCTCCTCCTTATCGATATCTCTGTGCAAACCTTATGAAAATGGGAGGAGTATCATTGGTGCATATTGTCGTTACCGTTGTGGAGAACTTAAGGAGGGTGTAGTCCCAGTTAACACTCCAGCTCCAGTGGGTTTTGAACCAATAGGAGGTATGAGTCAATATCGGAAAGGCGAATCTCTGCCCCAACCTGAAAGGTAGATGGCTCTAATAATAGAGGTGCCTAGGCCAAAATAAAGACATCACTATTGATCCTCTTGACGGGCTTAGCTGTGAACATTTAGATCCCGGGAAAACTCGGTGGAGACCACATTGTGGCACGAAACTTGACCATATAGGGGTCTAAGTTTATTGTTTTCTAAATCACTCTTTCAACTAATTAAATGTGTTTTAGCATCAATATTTTAAAATTCGTATGAATCAGGTTACTTTGTTTACAGGCAACAGTCTTCGACTTGCACATCAAAAGCCAAGGTTTTCTCCGGCAAGCAAGGTGGACCCTCACAAAGCTCGAAGGACCTTAATACAGGCTCAATGGCACATTTATCACCAGTCCATTCACACAAGGCTGGTACCTAGGAAAGGCATCGTGTTCTGTAAGGGATGAGCTCTCCAAACGAAGAAAAATAGAAGGAATGGCCCTAGGTCGCAACCTCCTAGGTAGCAACTAACCTCAGGTCGCAAGTTGTAGATGACCACAGGTCACAGGCAGATGACAGATGACCCCATTTCACAGGTCGCAGATGACCCCAGGTTGTAGGTCGCAAATGACCTCGGGTTGCAGGTCGCAGATAACCCCAGGTCGCAGTTCGCAAAAGGCCCAAGTTGCAAGCCAACCCAACAGTCGGGGAGGTCACGAGTGAAGGGAAACCCAAGAGTCACTTTAGCCTATATGTGCGGCTTTGGGAAATCAAGGAAGGGAATTTTAGCTCTGCAATTAAAGCGAGTACAAGATAGTGAATTGGTGCTTGAGAGCTAAAGGCACTTAGCTCTTGGTATCAAGTAGAGAGAGAGGTAGCGAGGCTAGGGTTTTGGGTATTATGCATTGAGATGAATAGCCCATATTCCACTATTAGGTTTTTATGAGTTGTAAATATGTATTTGATGTTGCAACAACATTAATAATATATTCTCTTTTCTGACACTAATTCATGTGCTTGCTTGTGGTGATATTACTAGCTATCTAATATTTCACTATGTTGTACGTGTGATTTCATGCATGCAATTGGTTATGAACTAATTCACAGTGTTTGCATGTACATTTTCTCTTGAATCAGTGTTTATTTTTTCCTTGCCATGTTAGTGATCTATTGTGAACTACTTGCAATTAACTTCTGGTGTGTTTCCTTTCATGTATGTCTGACTAGTTTTTTTCGGCTCACCGATCCCACTCACGACATACCCTCTTTTATTTTGTTGCTTAGACTTGCTTGTATCTTTGTTTGTTGTTCATCAATCTTGGGCTGATTTTCCTTCACTGATTGGTCATTTCACCTTTGCCTCCACTTCATCATCTTCTCATCTAACAACCAAGAGTGGAAACACTTGTGGCAACAGCCAGGCCCACATACCGGATGGGGCTCCTATCCCAAATGGTGTGAGGTCTAATTGGGACCTTTCACCGGGGAGACCCCCTTGTTGTTGGTAGCACAATTTTTCCCATCAACAGGTTGGCACCATTGGCACAGATGTTATCACTAGAGATTTTGATCTTGCTATTTCCTTGATTAATGTTTATGGCCCTTGTCTACACAGAGAGTAATTTTAGGATTCCTTTTTTTAGTTTCTCCTTATTGCATCAGAATAACATCATATTGGGTGGTGATCTGAACTTCTCTATCAAAATATTGGAATCTTGGCAGCCGCGGGCCATTCCGAACCCCCTATCAGATTACTTCGCCAATAAATTAGAGTTGGCTAACTTATTAGACATTGAGTTGCTTAAGAAGACGCCTAAATGGAGGAATAGGCGTATTGGGGATGTGACTCTTTCCTGGAGACTAGATCGTTTCCTCATTAAGTTGCCTTTGCTAATTCGATTTGCCAGAACTAGACAATGGGTGGGATCGGGTGGCGCCTCAGACCACTCACCGATTTATTTTGAGTTTCTTGCTGGCAATTAGAAGCCCCACGCTCCTTTCAAATTCAATGTGGGTTGGTTTCATGAGCTAAATTCCACTCGTTGGTCACTAAGGAGTGGCAGCATTGTGCACAAATCCCTGATCGGGATCCTACTAGAGTCTTCAACGACAATCTTAAACGTATCAAATCCAATACCATCAGCTGGGTAAGGGGAAAAAGGATATTGGAGGATGAGGATCTCAAGCGGACAGAAATGGAGATAGCTCATCTTACTGGCTCAAATTATTTGGGTTTCAGATTAGCGGATACAAAAGAACAGCTTATTTCTCTGGAATCCACTAGAGCCACTATAATTAGGAAAATGGAGGAGGAATGGTGTTTAAAGAGCAGAGCTATTTGGTTAAAAGTCGGGGATGAAAACACCAAGTTTTTTCAACATAGTGCTAAAGGAAGGCGGATTATCAACACTATTTTGGAAATTAATGATCAAACAGAGCATGTGGCCAAATCTCATGCGCAACTCGTAGACCTGGGTATTCAACATTTCTCCAATCAATACAGAGCTCCACACAATGTAAACTTGTCAGACATTATGCACATTACTCGCACATTTCACAGATTTGTTGAGGAGGAACAAATGGAGGACCTTAATGCACCGGTTACATTGGGGGAGATTGGAGTGTTAAAATGGTTCAAGAAGGATAAAATTCCTGGACCGGATGGTTGGACCATCAAATTCTACCTATCATTCTTTGAACTTATTGGAAAGGACCTTCTTCAAGTTATTGAGGACAAAAGAACCACTAGTAGAATTTATGATAGTTTCAACTCCACTTTCATTGCATTGATTCCCAAAGTGGATTTACCCACTACCTTCAATGACTTCAAACCTATCTCCCTCTGCAACTACATCTATAAGATAATTTCCAAGTTCATTTCCAACTGCATCAAGCCTATCCTCTCACTTCACATTGCCAAGGAACAATTTGCATTCCTTAACCATAGACAGATCCATGAAGCTATTAGAACTTCATAGGAGGCCCTACATTCCATCAAAACTAAAAGGCTCAAGGGCACCATTCTCAAAATTGATCTGGCCAAAGCATTTGACCATGTAAATTGGAAATATTTGCACCTCATTCTCATCCAGACCAGGTTGCCTCATTATTTCATTAATTGGATTATGGGTTGCATTGCGAATTCTACATTCAGTATTCTTATCAATGGTGCTACATCTGATTTTTTTCATGCTGGAAGGGGTCTCAGGCAAGGATGCCCTCTCTCACCTCTCCTCTTCCTCCTTGTTATGGAATGCCTTTCCTCTCTTGTGAAGCAGGCTAAATCTGATGGATCCATTCATGGCATTCAATTAAATGAATTTATTCAACTGACTCATTTATTATTTGTTGATGGTGTTATTATATTTCTGGATGGCACTTGTTAGGAAAAATATCAATTTTTCAACATCTTGAACATTCTTTGCAAAGCCACGGGAATGGAACCCAACAACAGTAAGTCCACCATCATTATGAGTCACTGATTGGCTATTGAAACAGGCATGCCTTGCGGTTCTTTCCATTCGAGAGTAGGCACATTGAGGATGGCATAAAATATCTTAGTTTTCACCTTAAGCCAAATGAATATCATATCAATGACTGGAACTGGATGATCGCTAAATTTGAGCACATGATTAATATTTGGCATCATAGGTGGCTTTCACAGGTGGTAGTCTGGTTTTAAATAAATCCGTCCTAGAAGCCATCCTAGTTTATTGGATGTTGCTTGCTTGGCTACTGAAGGGTGTGACCAACAAAATTCTGTAGATCTGCAGGCAATTCCTCTAGAGGGGTTCGGGACAAGATTGCATCTTTGCATGGGTTGCTTGGGATCATATCACCAAGCCAAAGGATTGGGGTCGCTGGGGTCTAAAAGATCTCTCATTATTTGCTACTTCTCTAGCAACCAATTTGGGCTAGCATCTCATTGCTAGTCACAGCCTTTGGAAAGAAGTGACTTATTCAAAACACATTTTTCCTCGCTCTTTGTTGGACTAGATCAGGGGAAACATTCGCCATGTTCTGGGGTCTTCGATTATCTAGAAAGATATTACTAAATCCATCCATCTGGTCAAGCAAGTTTTGGCTTGTAACATCGGATTTGGTACAAAGGTCAAATTGGGTGAGGATTCATGGTTGGGATGTGGTCAAAACTACAAATTGACTCAGGAAATCAAGCTTCATTTGGCTCATGCTGGCTACCTATTTCTATCTCAGGTTGCAGACCCCTTTCGAACTACTTGGGCTGCCCAAGCCTGGCTATTGGCTCAGGATCTACACTTACCTGTTGTTGGTTATCCCATTTGGAATAGGTACATCAGAGCACTTCAGGCCATGAACAATCGGCTCATTGATCATGATGATGAACTTTTATGGGGTCTCTCCCCCAGAGGAAAATATATTCTGAAATCTGCCTACATCACCCTCTGTGCACTGTTGGAACCCCCTATTAAAAAATGGTGGTGGCATTCTATTTGGAAACTATAGGATCCCCACAAAGCCCATTTTATCATGTGGTGTATTCTCAACAACTGCATTCCTACCAATGAAAATATCAACAGACGCACTTTCCATGGCCGATCCAGATGTTGCTTCTGCCTCATACATGCCGAAGATGTCCAGCATCTTTTCCTTGTCTGCTCTGTTATCTGTTGATTTTGGATCTCAGTTTCATCTATTATGGGTTGCTCTCTCACTTGGCATGGGACATCTATATCTGCTGCTTGGACCGATCGGTGGCAAGCTGCACCTTGCGCTGAGGATTGGAACATACCCCTTCTTATAGTTTGGGGTAGCTGGATCTATAGAAATTGAGTGATTTTCAATGAATTTCCTGTCGACTAGAACCACACCTACAGTAATATCATATCCATTTATCGACTCATCCCTGACGCAGTTCTTTCCACCCACTGGAGGGAAATTGTTCTTGAAGCTATTGATCACTCATTCCCTTGGGCTTATTTTGATAGAGCATCAAATAATCATGGGTTCGGGGGGGAGGGGGGGGGTGCTGTTTTACATTTATCAAATTCTCATTATTTTCATCTTAAGATGGGTTTGGGACTTGGGACTAACAAATTTTCCGAACTCCTCAGTGTTCGGCTTCTCCTACTTTTTTCCTGTGAACGTGGATGAAATAGAATTCAAATTTTTTGGGATTCTAAAATTATCATTAATTGGTTAAATTTACAATCTCATTTTCATTCACACACTCTTGCTGCTTTATTGAGGGAGGTTCACATGCTGAAATCATTATTTGACATTATCTTTGTCACTCATATTTACAGGCAGAGGAACCAAGTGGCAGACAAACTATCCAAAGAAGCATCAGAGTTAGGTTGGGGCAGGTGGCTTATTGTGGAGCATGATGGTGCTAAGGTGTTCCAATTTTATCATCGCCCTTTCATTGATGATCTACAAGATGTGGTCGCAGTCTCCCCTGACTGCATTTTGGCTTCCTATTATTTTTGGTGATATATTATTTCCTTCATATGGTGACAGAACTCTATATTTTATAGACTAGCATTATTGTATCGACAACTACCATTTTCATTGTATATATCATTATCAGTTTAGGTGATACTCTGTATTAGCTGATTATCTAACATCTACTTGACTCTTCGGAGATTGGACTTGGTCCAGGTTATACTACTGGATATATTGTAAAATGTAACATGTAATTTTTCTTATTTATTAATGAAAAACTACGACTTTTTTCCTGGGAAAAAAACATAGTTTACATTGAATTAAAATACCCATTTAATAGAAAGAGATGTATTAATAGTTAGTATTAATAAATTTTCAAAAGATAATTTTCCTTGTACATTTTCTATTGTTTTATCCATTTATTATGTTGCTTCTAGTATAAGAGTTCTTTATTTCTCGAAGAGTGTAATATGGATCAGATATTGCTTTCTAGCTTGTGCAACATTTTATCATTAGTATACATTTTATCCAAAAATGTGATTTCATTTCAATTTTTTTTTTCCTGCATCGAACCTAATCACAAAATATCTTTCAATTGTATAATATTTTATCCACAACTTACAAAACCTTTAGTTAAGGCTTTTAAGTTTTTAGCAAAATGGAGATCATGGGTTATTTCAAGATTTGGAAGTTACATAGAGTAGATATCTAAAAGAATATTATGTTATCATTTGGAAAATGCCTTGATCCAAATGGAAGTGCAATAGTGGAACTATCACCACGACAACACAAACTCTGATAAGTTCAAATTCAATAAACAATCACTAATTCATAGTGTGACAATTGAATAATTATCTTGGATAGAGATGAATTCATACATTTAAAAATGGCGTGATAAAAAATGGGCAACAATTTCAACTCCAAATTTTCATTAATTAAATAGAAATGTACAACAAGATATGAAAAAAATGAAGATGATCTCCACAACCAACCTTTTTACAATCATATGGCCAAGTATAGATAATCTAACTTGCATAATTGTAGAAACTTTGGGAGAGGAAGAGATAAACAAAATAAGTTGATCTGTACTGATTGTTGGTCTTTTGTGCAACAAAATTTGTTGAGCTCTACACCCACTCCAGGGAGCCTACTATGATTTGGAATGGGTGGATGTACCAAAGGCTAATAAAACCATGTATTAACATGACTGAACTTTGAGACTGTGTGATCACTTTGTTGTAATTCCAAAACCACTCGAGTAAGAATATTACTGTGTTTATGTCACAATCCTAATTTTCCACTTTGATCCACAACAAAGTTTCCCATTGCAATTCACATTTGGTGTTGATGATGATTTTTTATTTTTCACCTTTGATATAATGATTGAATTTACATGCCCATACTTTATGAATTTTGTGTTTAACTTGTCTCACAATCTTGGTGGATTTTTCATTCATTCTAGGATCAAACAACCTCACTTAGGAGTTTTTGATCTCAAGCACTCTTCTGCAAGTTGGGGAGTGTTAGCAATGACAATAAAAAAATTGTGTGGAATTTTTGAGCTTGTGAGGATTGATGAAATTGCTGGGGTGGATTTTTTGTTGTATTACATATGTAGTGTAGGTATACAATTGAGGGGACATTGCCATATTATCACCTTGGGAGTTTGGAAAATGGTGGGAAAATGTTGCTTCCTTGGAATTATTTGTTGGATATGTTATGAATTTTATGCACAAGGATATTGGTCAAGTCAAAGATGATAACCCAAGTCTCTAGGTTCCAGTGACGTTATCCTTGATGGTGTAATCTTTGTAATTAATTAACCATTGAGTAAATTAATGTTTTACATAGTGAAACTTGATCATTGTACTTCATATATATACACATCTATTTAAGAAAGTAAGGAAGCATAATAAAAGGTGTAAGTGTGGAAAATAAAATAAAAATAGAAAGAAGTGAGCCAAGTGCTAATATGTCTGCACTTATTATAAGATAAACTTGTTATGTACCTGAAAAGAATCACAAGTACATCTGTACTTTGTTGATAGGTTCCATGACCTTAAAATACATTGGTTTCAATGCAAAGAAAAATCATTAAGGTTGGATGTGTTTATTGTAGTGCACAACACATGATAAGAAATTCTTGGAAAGTAGAAGCATTTTGGAATAGTTTCAATGCACATATCAATTTTTCCTCCTCTTGAAGATGGTGTTAGAGCCTATTTTATTATGATATGGGAGATTTGCAGGTTTGTATTATTGTGTATGTACTTTGATTCTAGAAGAAATTGAGGGTTTATTCCTGTTGTTGACATTGTTAATCAAGGGGGGAGGGGAGATGACATTGTCTTCAAGCATTCTCTTTTTTAGCATCAAGTTGGTGTTAATTTTTGGGGTTACTGAAAAAATGTGTTTTTTCTCTTGTTAGGAGAACACTATATCTTCTAGCTCCATGATGATGCTTCATGGGCATATGAATGGCCCAATTTGGGTGAATGCTTGATATTAGAGTGTTTCCTTTGTGTTATTCCCTATGGGGTTGATGTTCTTGTGTGATGTTAGGGTTCTCTTGTGAAGAGGTAACTACCTAAGAGGAGCATTGGGCACTTAGCCCTTGGAGCTTGGGACAAAAATCCACTTCTCAACAACAACAACAACAAAAACGTAACATAATTAACTTCTCAACAACCCCAATATGTTGGGTAATACAAAAGAAAATATACCAAGCATATTCCAACGAGTTTCATCCCTTCAGGAACACTTTTCCAAGCATAAACTAGATTTGAATTTATTTTACTTACTACAAATTTACAACGGTAAATATGTCATATTGTCTTCAAAATGATTTTCAAAAAAATTCACAATTGTGGTCCTTAATATGTCAAATTAGCATGAAAAGTGTAAAAAATAGTGCAACCAAGAAAACAATGAAAGGTTGAAAAATAAAATCTACAACTACACGAGTATTGGACAGATGGAAACTTCATATGCATGTATAAGGATGAAGTACATGTATATTCCAAAACTTATTATCACAAAGTAATCACAATATTTCAAGGTCTCCAAAACCCTTGCTAGGAAAATCATGAAAACCTCGTCCACCACCAAAGTTCTCCAACAAACAAGCATCAACACCAATAAGTCTTCATTGGATTCAACAACAAGCTTGTTTCTCAAATTATCTCCACACTAACTAGAATTTTTGTTTTCCTTAGCGTTAGAAAACCTCATCCATGTCACACTAGACAATTACGTGGCAAGACAACTCTAGTGTAAGTCTCCAAATCCATATGTCTATCTTTGGGTTTGAATCCTCAAACCCCAAATTTTCCACACTTGAATCATCAATAGAATCAAGATATTCATGGATCATCAAGAATACATGAACTGCATGATCTTTCACTAGCCTTACATCCCATAAAATCAAAGCTCCAAAACCATGCAAGGTGTTAGCTCCACTCTCCAAGTATTCTATTGTAGGGTAGAAACCCTAATTATACAACAGGACACACAATAACCATTATCATATTCAACATCATGTTCTTCTCTTGAGTATGCATATATATCATAAAGCCTACTCATCACAAGATAACCCTAGCATCACACAAGAAAAATATCTCCAAGAATGTCCAAGTCATCTCTCTTCTTATCTTCTCATATGGTCTCTTTGAGTGTATGGAGGTAGTTGACATGAGAAGTTTAGAAAAAATATTTAAACAATGGATAACTTATCTATTTGAATGGAAAATCCAAGGATTCAAGATGTGCATGAACATAACTCCTGGTCCTACAACCATTGTGTAGGTTTGGTTGCTTTTCCTTTTTTTTTGATTTGTTCTTTTCTAGTATACTATTTGATTTGTTTTTTTAGTAACTTTATTGGAAAAAGAAATACAGGGCATGAGGAGGCACACATTGAAATATTGTTGTCTTTGGGTTCTTAGATGGAAAAATCAGTTGATGGATTTGTACATAGTGTTGCTTCTTTCTTTGCTATGGGACATAAAGAGAAGGAAAATTTGTGAAGAGCACACCTTCATAGTATGAAATTAGCATGCCAAAACTCAAATATTTTGATACAGGTAAATATTGTGGTCTATCTCTAATGGTTCAAAATTTTCAAGTTATAAATGATCCTATAGCTTTAATTATATATTTTTAAATGAAAGATACTCATCTTAAAACTTATTTTGAAGATGGTATTATCTGAATTAATTTCTTTGTATTTTTTAACCAGATGATACCTTTGGTGGAGCCATTGATACAACTTTCTAAAAGTGGCACTTATAAGCTTGCACAAAGACTAGAGGGAATAAATGCTCTGCTTCTTGTAGCAAATATTTTGACCGTGGATATGAAATCTAGTTAGTGACATATTTCTCGTACACAACCTTTCCTTTATATCCATAAAATGGAGAGACAAATAGTAACCCATGTTCACAAGATCGATGGATGTAAATTAACTATACAAAAGATTAAAAATAATAGAAGTATGTCAATATCTGGATTTTGTTTTTATCTCAATGCAAACATTTTATTTTGATCTAAGGCGATCTATCTAGTTTGTCACTACCATGCAAAGTCACAAGTAGACTCTAATGTCTAAAGGGTTACAATCATTGTTGAATTTTACTTAGCAATGGGTGCCTATGATTCGAAGTGATCTTAACATACCCTTTTTTAAGAGTCTACTATGTCATATCTCCATTACCTTCCTACGTATAAATTATGTTTATCCATTATGGACTCATATATTGTGCATCTTATCATTATGTGTGTATCTTATATTAGATGTAAAAGATATGAGGCATTCTCCATTATCCAACCCTGTATTGATTGTTCCTATTTTCACTTTTGATGCAAACAAGCATTGATCCCATGTGATCATCAACTTTATTCTCCATAATAGTGTTTTCATAGGATGTATGATGCATTCATGCATGCTTATGTATGTTTTCTTGCATATGAGAGAGAGACAGAAAGAGAGATGTGAACATTGGCATTTGTTGATTTCAGGAGCTGCACTACTACCGGGCTTCCATATCTATGTTGGGAGTGGAGGAGATAGGTAGCTCCCAAAGTGGTATTCTGAGAAATGTGTGCATCAAAATCGTTTTCTATTATTTTTGTGTCATATCAGTTTCAAGGTTATGCATACCTTTTGGCAATGGAAAAGATTGGATGGTTTAGTAGTTCAAGGTCCTCCTCTAATCAATTTTATTTGAAAACAAATTTAATGCATTTATACATTTGAAGTCATAATTGTAGTTGGTATGATTAATATAATATATTGATGAATTTTTATATTATAGGTATAGAGCCGATTCTGAGCATTGAGGTGGTGAAAGTTGAAATTGCCACCAAATTGAAAAACTTTCAAATATGCCACTTTGATCATTGCAACAAGTTCCACTTTAAACTCTATTTTTATTTATATATTTTTTTCAATATATTAATAAAAATAAATTGTTATGCAAATTTTAAAATAATATTTTTATTAAAATTTTCTATGTAGAACTAATTTCTTTTCAAGTTACTTATATTTTTATTTAATTAATGAAATTTCTTACTTCGTATTTTATTCTTCTAAGATATTATATTAATTGTTTTTATATTTTTATTGAACTTATTATAAAAAGAGCCAAGTGGTGTAAATGTGAAAAAGAAAGTAGTGACATTGCCACCGTGTGGCTCTTGTTTATTATATGTTGTTTTTTTCTTTCCATTTGTTTTCACAAGTTATCGATAGTTTGAGCTTTTTAGCATGTAACTTAGTTGGTATGATTGCGCCTAAGATTTTCCTGAAGGTTGAATTCTAAGTTCCTAAGGTGCTATTTTTTATGGTGATGTTTTATTTTCTTTGTTTATACAGGTCATCTAGCCACACAATTCCTACTATTTCCCAATTGAAGAAAACTTGTTTGAGTTTCTTGATTTTCTGGGGAAAAATGACATTGACATTGTCAATGTTGAGGTATATGTCATATAAATATTTTATAGTCTACTTTAGTTTATATTATAGTGTTCATCATCTTTCATGTCTTATACTCTGTATTATATCTTTTTTCATTTTTAGAAGAGGAACTCAGTATTGATGTTAAGAAACAAAAAATGAAGAAAGAGGAGAACAATAACATTGGAGCAAAAAATGTAGAAAGAGAGAGAGAAGAGAACTGGTCTAGTGATACCCTTAATGCTAATATATTGCATGAGACACACATGTACAAACTGATTGTAAAGTATTTTAAAGTTGGTGAATTCACCCGCAATGCACTGGAAACACAATGATAATGTTTTGAAGTGATGAAACAATATTTAGTTGGAAACTGATATTATAATACTTGAAATTTCATGTCATATAACTTATGTGGTTGAAATTATTTATAATTATACTTGCTATTTTTTATTATTGTAATTAACATATGTAACTTTTTATTTTTTTATTAGATGAATGTGCACATTAATGTATGACATTTTTTCTAGGATAAACATTCAACACTCTAAAAGTTCTTAGGCAAGGTTTTTTTGAGAAAACAACAACATTTCAAGCGAGATGAATCCTTGCAAATCCCTCACGCCATTGTGGCGGCCGACCTCCACCTTTTGTATTGTCCAATCTTGAACACATATGTAGGGCCCATAGCAGACTCACTAGGAGAGACCCAAGGTCTCTCCCCAGGTCAAACCTCGGGTGCCCCTCCTAGCTCCAGTATTTAGCAGAAAGATTCTGGTCAGGAAATCCCTGCACCTACATATGCGATTAATGATGAGGCTTCGAAATCACCAGGTCCACTAGCCAAGGAGGCCATAACAAAGTCTAAGTGTATTCCCATATGTGTAGAATGACCCAGACTCGTGATTCTGGTGTGGAGAATAAATTCCAAAATCCAGTTCATGCGCGACCACATGCTAATCTGAAAATTTATTGGAATTTGTCCCACAAAGCGAGCCCTCAGAGGATGTATCACAAACATTTGAAAGCCCAAGGTCCATATGGATCTTCAGCTAGGACCAATTTTTTTTTTACTGGAAACCTCACTTGTATTGAGGATACGAACTATGTAGTGGAGGGGGGGGTTGCTTCTTCAACTCATTCAACCTTTATCTAAAGAACTGGGTTGAATGCTTCAAACCCAATAAGGAAGATTTATCCTAGGCCCCAGTCTGGGTTAGGCTTTACTCTCTACTTCAGGACTACTGGGATGACCTCACTCTTCATGAAATAGGAGGACTTATGGGCGAATTTTTCAAGATCACCGACCAAACAAGGGTTAACAAATACACATCATACACTTGCATATGCTTCTACACACATATTTCCAAAACCCTACCTAACTCAATCACCCTTCAACATGATAAATTTGAATGGATTCAAACTCTAGACTACGAGCATGTTCCTTTTCATTGCAGAAAATATCACCAGCATGGACACCTATTCCGGGAATGCCCTCTTAAGAAAAAGAGAAACACCTCTAAGGTAGAGGATTCACCAGATGTGGAGGGATTCAAAAAGGTTCACAACAGAAGACACCCAAATCTGAAAAATGTGGTAAGTAATCTACTTACTCCCCCCTCTATAAGCAACCATTTTGACATTTTGGATAAGAAACCCGTAGACATCAATATGGAGCAAGAAAACACCCAAGGGAAGCACTCTAAAATGTAGGAGCCCCAAGTATCTGATAAGAATGCCTCTTCACAATCTGCACCTCCCCATGAAAAAGGCAAGACTAACAAGTCCATGAAACACAAATGGAAATACACCCCCAAAAAAGGGACGATGGCACAGAAGAAGCCCCCATGGAAGAAGACCTAATATATTTTGACATCGAAGATATGAAAATCCTGGGAATGGAGGATGCATACAATCGCAAAGTCTTCAACTCCATCACTCCAAGCCAAATCCAGACACTCACCTCGGTCTTGGACAAAGCAGCCCTAGGTATTCAAGGAGGAATCCTCCAAGAAGGGAAAAAAGGGCAGAAAGACAGTAGAAATAGAGGGAGAAAAACATATCTTCAAAGAGTGATCAAAGTGGGTCACAAATTAGTCGAGTTAGGTAAATATACCCACCTAACCCAGTTATTTCCCCCTTCCAAGCGTTCTTAATGAAGGTTATCTCCTGGAATACAAGGGGAATTAACAACCCTTCCAAGCATCGTATGATATGGAAAAAAAATAGTCGCAGATCACACTAGTATTTTCATGAATCAAGAAACCAAAAGTAATAGTGATTCCATGGAAAATATAATGACTAAACTTTGGAAAGGTAGCCAAACAGTCTTGGTTGATGTCAGTGGAGCGCCAGGAGGCCTTACGATCTCCTGGAACCCCTGGGATATTGGCCTTTGCGATTTTCTGGTCACCTGAAATTCCATAACTTCTTCCTTACATATTGAAGGAACCTCTATCAAAGGCTTCATCACCCATGTCTATAGTCCTCAACTCTTGCATCAAAAGGCGAAGATGCTCTAGTACTTGACCTGGCTTAAACATCATATCCCCAATCAGCTATGGATTCTTGGAGGAGACTTCAATATGATTAAGAATTAAGGGGAAAATAAAGGAGGAAGAAACCGAATGGACCTAGACATCACAATATTCAAAGACTTCATCAAAGAAAATAATATGGTAGAAATCAACACCTCGAATGGGCTCCATACTTGGAATAAAAAAGGGGAGGAAGCAATCAAATAGCCTGTTGTTTGGACTGCTTCCTTGTTACTGCTAATCTTGTCACCAGGGGAGGTGAGTTCATAGCCAAGATCATGCCCTCTAAGGGCTCTGACCATTGGATGATCTGTCTCCACTGGGATTGTTCTGGCTCAGTCTTTAGAAAACCTTTCAGGTTCGATAAGTTTTGGATGAATCACCATAATTTCATGGAATTTTTGCAAGCTTGGTGGCCCAGTATTGTAACGTATGGAAGGTCCAAAATGCATTGCTTCCAGCAGAAAATCAAAGCACTCAAAGCAACACTCAAATTGTAGAAAAAAACCACCTTTGGGAACATATTTCAAGATCAATAGATTCTCGAACAACAAATGAAATTTTTCCAACAAACTATCATCTCAGAAGGTCATTAAGAAGCTACCCTTCTTCAGGAGAAACAACTGACCACCAAGTTGGAAGCCAGAGGACACGAGGAAGAAATTTATTAGCACAAAAAATCGTGCATCAAATGGATAAAGGATGGAGAAAGGAATACAAACTTCTTCCTCAGGTCCACTATTCAACACAAAATGCACAATTGAATCTCCTCGCTCCACACTGCCCATGGAACGCATGTTGAGAAGCATGAAGAGATCACTCAGGAACTTGTGAATCACTTTAAAGACTGCATCCTCACAAAATCCCATCCTGACTATTCTAAGGAAATTAATAAAATAACTCAAAACATCCCCTCTCTCATCACCCATGAGCAGAATGAGCTTCTTATGAGACAAATCCCGATGCAGGAACTAGACATAGTGGTCTCCCAACTCCAGGACGGCAAAGGTCCAAGTCCAAATGGTTTTACTGCAAAATTTTTCCACCACTGCTGGGACATGATCAAGGATGAGATTTTGGATAACGTCGAGGAATATAGAAGCTCTCAATGGGTTCTCCCGACCCTCAATGCCACCTTCCTCACTCTCATTCCAAAGGAAGAAAATTCTTCCTCTCCAAGTAAGTATAGACCCATCTCTCTCTGTAATGTAATATATAAAATCATCTCCAAAATTGTTGTGAACCACTTCAAAAATCTCCTCCCCTTTCTTATCTCTCTTGAGAAAAACAAGGCATATGGAAGGACGTCAAATTCTATATGGCATCATTATGGCCCATGAAATCATTCACTCCCTTAAAGTTACCAAATGCCTGGGAATTATCCTCAAGAATGACCTCTGCAAAGCCTTTAACAAATTAAGTTGGGAGTATATTTGGGAAGTTCTCATGGATTTTGGGTTTTCAGCTCTCTGGGTCCAATGGATCTCCTCAACTTTCTTTTCCATTTTGGTCAATGGCACCCCTAATGATACCTTTTCCCTTTTGAGAGGCATTCGGCAAGGAGATCCCCTCTCTCCCTTCATCTTCATTCTAATGGAAGAAGGTATTTTTCAGACTGTTAAAGTGTTTGTCAGGGAAGGTAATTTTCAAGGCTTAACCCTCCATAATTCAGGTCCTCACACTCAGTAGCAATTCGTTGATGACAATCTGCTCATGGGACACCCTTCATTCTAGGAAGCTCAAAATCTCAATCGCATTCTCACCATCTTCTCTGAAGCCTCCGACACCACCATTAATCTGGAAAAGTCTAAAATTTTCTTTTTCAACACCTCGATAATCACCCGACGCAATATTTCCAGAATCCTTGGTTTCTCAATTGCCTCCCTCCCATATAAATACATGGGAGATCCTCTTACTAGCACTGTCCTCAAGAACTCCTCTTGGCATGAACTCTTGGACAAAATTCAACGCTGGTTCAACTCCTAGACCTTTATATCTCTTAATCTAACTGGAAGACTCATCCCTATCAAATCTATCCTTCAAGCCATGTCTCTCTATTTGTTCTCTATTTTAGTGGCTCTGAAATGGGTCCTCAAGGAAATCCATAACATGCAAAGAAATTTTCTCTAGGAGGAGACAAGAATAAGTAGAAATGGGCATTGGTTAACTGGGAAACAATTTGTACTCATAAGCTTTTGGGAGGCCTTGGGCTACCAGATCTGACCTCCAGGAATGAAGTTTTGGGATCCAAGATCTGGTGGACATGGATCACCAAACCCTCGAATCCTTAGGCGGCCCTCTGGGCTAGAAAGTACACTCCGGAGTGGCCTCAGCAAGACCTCATTAGATTCAATTTAGACTATAATGGCTCTCTTATTTGGAAAGCGACAATATGCAAAGACATCTCATCCAACTCCACAACTTCTGGGTAATCCGTAATGGCAGAAGTGTTAGGTTCTAGGAAGACTCTTGGCAACAATTACCTATATTATCCAACATTTTTTATCTTCCCCATTGGAAAGGGAATCTTTAGAATTCCAACATCAACATCGTCAAAACCTTTTGGGCCCCCTTTCCATCTCAGACAATGTGAATGTGGCGGCACTCCAACACTTGGAAGGACACGTGGATAAAGGAAATTCTAGAAAACCTATGGCTTGAACTCTAAAAAATAAAAATCAAATTCAAGGAGGGAGAATATATTCTCCACTACGGATATCAACCAAAAGGAAGCTTCAATCTCAAAGAAGCCCACCATTTTACCCTCAACGATTCACAACAAGACAAGGACCAAATTTTGGATAAAATCTAGAAATCCAACCTCTAGACAAAAGAAGAAATGTTCCTCTGGCTTCTCAGAAAATGAAGAATTCTCACCTAGGAAAACCTCCTAGTCAGAGGCTTTCACGACCCCTATTTCTACCATCTTTTTAGGGACAACCCGAAAATAGTGGTTCACCTCATAGATCAATGCGAACTCTCAGAACAGTTATGTGATAGGGTGGACATCATCAATAGGGGCACTAATAGGGTCCATGGATACATTGTTGAAACCATGAGATCATGGGAGGATGATCCCTTTCAAAGCCCCCTTCTCAATAGGATTTGGTAGCTCATCCCAGGTTTTTTGGTCTGGGAGATTTGGAAGGAACGTAATAGATGCATCTTCAAATATGAAAACTCATATAAGGAGATTATCTTTACTATCACTCTTAATCACATCAGCGAGACCCTCTCTATGCACACCTGGACCCAAGCGGACCTTCCTACTTCCACTCAGGAACACATCATTTTGTAAAGTTGGAATCTGCCTGCTAGGATATCCCCGGATTTGCCTATTGGACAGGTCAAAATCCCACCAAATTCAGACACCTGGAGTCCCCCTCCTAGAGGTTTCTTTAAACTAAACTTTTATGGGGCATCCGAAGGGAATCCAGGGGTGGTTGGATTTGGAGGGCTCTTCCGTAATGATCATGGGAAAATCCTCAGCATATTTTATGGGCCATTGGTTTGAGAGAGAAATAAAGTTGTTGAACTAGAAGGCCTCATTCAAGGGCTCCATATTGCTTATCAGGAAAATATAGTTCCTCTTATAGTGGAAGGCTACTCTCATGTCATCATCCAAATGGCCACTAAAACTCAAAATGGGTCAAAGGCCTCCAAGCTCTCTCCCAACTGAAGTCTCGATTCTATCCTTAAAATTATGGAGCATCTCATTAGTAGGAAAGGAGCCATCACATTCCACCATATCAAAATAAAATCCAATCAAGTTGCTGAAAAACTGGCCAATGAAGGTGTTGAAGGGAAAAATCTTGTCTTCATCCAAGACTTTGATAGCTGGCCTCACTTTAATTTAAAAGAGCACTGCATGATCAATGCCATGCAAGATCTTAAAATCTCGGATGCAGGTGCACACTCCTATGCTGACGACCCCCTAATTAATGAGGAGCGTCATGCAATTTACAGGTATGAGGATGGGCGCATGGGCGTCGTTGAGTCAACAAGGTTTTAAGTTCACATGGACATGGGATGATTTCCCTGTGCTTCAGTTTTAAGTCTCAACTCTGCCTCCAGCTCAAGATGATTAATGCCATGGCTTTTGATTGGGGGAGGTCTCCTCCGCATGCCCCAACCATTACTGTGCTTTTTCCTCATTCAACCAACTGTAGCTACATCACCAAGCTCAACCTCATGCAGTTCATTTTCTTCAATAATGTTGGTTCTCCGAAGGATGCTCCGCTTTGCCTCCATCATGTTCGTGCTGCATCTAGGATCATCATTTGAGTCTTTAGCATGCCAAGGGCACGCCACTCTTGTTGCCGCAACCATAAGGGGCGTGGGACTCATGGCGGATCTAACATAATTAGTGAGGATTAAAGTGATCCTCTCCGCCTTCAGGATAGATTTGAGAATGGCATTCCCAACCACACCAGGGAAATGGTTGACAGGGTAGAAGAGGAGCATTGTCAGAAATCTGACACCGGTAGTGATTCGGTGGCAACACGTTATTGGCATATGAAAAACCTCTTTGCCTGGTCCCTCTGGCAAAGATAGCTTTCCATGGACCACCTCAACAACCTCATTCTTGCTGGAAAATCTGCCTTTCTCTCGACCTCACAAATCTAGGATTCTCTTGCCCATGATAGGGAAATTTCCTTCCTGATTGGTGGGTGGGGTGAGGCCGAAATTCTGTAGGGAATGCCACATGCAATTTGGGACCCTCTTCCACTAGTCAATCACAAAATAATTTGGGAGGATGGCGGGGATGTTGCCAAACCCAACAGAGAGATTGGTGCAAAGCCACCATCACTTGACACCCAACTCTGTCTTATTTCAAACTCCAAGGGTACCTTGGTAAGTAGTTGGACCTCACCTCAAGTGGCTCCAACTCTGCTCCTTCTATGGGGTATCAAGCCTACTCCTATTTTTGAGATGACCATGCTACTTCTTCCAGCCTTCTCGAAAAGCACAGGTCTCCTTCTCCTCTAGATTCTCAGCATGAGGGCACTCTGCCGCCAACAGGAATCCCTCTGTAGTAGGGAATTCAACAGGAGATTAAACTGAAGACTAAGACCATTAGAATTAGAGCTCGCCATACTCTGCCTTCCTCTCTGTATGGTTGTTGGATTGAGGAAGCGATTTCATCTGACAATACCTCCTAGCAGTTTTTCATGACTGTATATTTTTCAGTTTTGATCTTAGCTCTTTGTCTTTATGAACAATCTCTTTTGATTTATTAGTTTCTCAATAGAAAACCTAAGACATCAGGGTGGCTAGGCTGGTTTCCCATTGTTGGGCAACCCACCACACCTCCTTTTGATACTCTCAGTTTTTTGTGGAGGTGGAGGCATCTCCTGCTACCACCTTATGCATGACTAGAAGATGGTTGTAACATATTTTGTACTAATAATCGATAAGTAGATTGCCACTTTACAAAAAAAAAAAAGTATGACATTTTTTTTAATTTAGTTGCAAAATCATACTAATTAATTTATGTTGATTAATAATAAACATATAATATCAATATAAAAAAATTAAATTAGTAGCTTATTTGATTAATGATGAACACAAATAAAAGGAATATACAACTATATTAATAATTTATAATGATTATTAATGAAATTAAATGAAATGGATATAAATTACTAAAGCAATCATTTATATAATGAATATGAAACTACCAAAAAATCTAAATGACTATTATAAATGATAAATTTGTGATTACAAATGATGACTAAATTTTGCATATATACGACTATTAGTAGCTAATTTACAATATCTTATAACACGACTGAAATTTAGTCATATTTCTTTGGTCAATAATTTGTTTCAAACAATACCTAAAATTTGCATATATGTGACTATTAGTAGCTAATTTACAATATTTTATAACACAACCAACATTTCGATCATATTTCTTTGGTCATTAATTATTTTTCTTCGGTGATCATGAAGTAGTACATTTTGTTGTGTATTTGGTCATTAATTGTGATAATTAATGACTAAATCAATGACTAAACTAATGACCAAATTTATTACTAAATATACTGTTGGACGATAAAATTGAGACAACCAATTAATCATTAAGCTAAATAGAACTAAAATTTTTCCACGTTATAAGATACTATAAATTAAACACTATTGGTTATCGAATGAAAAGTGGTTGTTTGTATGCAATTTTCAATCATTTTTTTAGTAATTAATTAGCCATTTTGTACTAGTGAGATGTACAAAAATAACTATAATATGCTAATTAATCTAATTAAAAATTTTCCTTGGAAAATGTTTTTGGGTCTTAAAGGTGTTGGCTTGAGGGGTCCTGACCTAGGTTCGGAGTTAGCGCGTAACCAACAAAACTCTCTTACTACTGGCCCTTTCAGCAATGACCTGCTTGCGTAGGCCAAATTCTCACTCGAAGCAGTATGGGGGGGTGCTGGAACTAGGTTTCCACACCCTGAGAGATAATTAAATGAAGTGGGCACCTTCAGATCTTCTTTAACACACAGACTGACTTGTGCACCAGAAACCCTAACCAGAAACCCTAGGTTGATTAACACAGATTAATCCAATGTGCGCACCCAGAAAGAAGTTCCGCAATCCCTTTAACAGTTCCAGTAATGTGATATTAAACCCTTACAAAACTAGATCTATGCAATTAGCATTTATATCAGCAGTAAAACTTGTATGCAGTGGATCTAATCACAAGTATGATAACTCATAAAAATGAACATAAATAATATGCGGAAACAAATCACAGGAATAGATAACATATGCATTTAGTTCTCATAGTTATCCAAAACAGTTATTTATTCATCAACAGTTTGCAAACACCCATACAATCCTTCAGATCCACCTGCACACATAGCCAGCGGGGTTCGCACACAACTGGACTAAGGTCTCTGCGCACACAGCTAGCAGGAGCCTTTCAAACAGAGACACTTACACAGATTTTCTTCAAATCTCAAAACATATCAAAATACTATCAAAAAATGTGTTTATCCGACTTGATCTAGACTTCTATTTATATCTTAGCATGCGCTCATCCTAAGGTCCGCAAACCGTGGTTTGAGACTCCTAGATTTACCATTTTTCCCATTACAAATCATGAAGGGACTTTGACCCACCCAAATCCCCTTGACTGTGCATTTCTTAGCACGCACGACTAAAATCTACAACAAATACTATTATTTATTCAAAAATGTGGCCCTAAGGGTTCCTGCTCCAATAGTTCCCCAACACAATCTTCTGACTCGTCTCGAGTCACAGAGGTACTGGAGTCTCATCTTCAATCCTCGATGTCGATAGGGTGCAAGGACAATCATGCTCTGATCGACTGCACTCTACGTTGTATCTACCAATTTCTAAGAGGTCAACCCCTCTGCTACAAGATTGATACTTTGGTAAGTCTGGTTTAGGTTCTTAACAACAACATCTAGATCCTTTGACAACTTCATTGCTTCATCTTACCATGGCTTCATGTGGGTGGTCACGATGTGCATCTTCCTCTGTTGGTATTCAACCTCATCATGCAATACTTGGCTTGTCTGCAGTCATGCCATTCTCTTAGCAGGAAAAAATGTTGGCAGTGCCTCCTGAAGCTCATCAAACACCTACTCTTTGGCACACATTTCCTATGAGATCTTCCTGACAAGGGGAACTATCTGGACGGATTTCCATAGGCCCATAGCTGTCTCCAGAAGCTCTTTACCCTTGTCGATGATTGCTACAATAATAGCTGATGCTTCTTTGACTAGAGCAGCGCGATGCACTCGAACTTATGGAGGAGTTTATGGCTGAAGATTTGCTTGAAACTCCGTGATCTGCTGCTTGAAATCCTCTTTGACTGCCTGTACTTCAGAATGGGAGGCCTTCAAGGTAGCCACTAAACTTTTAATCTTGGCCTCGGGTGAAATGGAGGTAGGGATAGCAACCTCTGACATGGCACCACACAGACGATCAATCAGGTTCTCTAGCTTCGCGTGTTGTGCCATAGCTTCTTGCTACACTGTCTGAGCCTGGAAAGACTCTTGCATTTTTTCTGCAACCTTCAGCTCTACCTTAGTGATTTGCTGGTGCACGCGCCTCTCTGCACTGGAGCTCATCTGTAATTATTGTCTGAATAACATGTAGATTTCCACTAGGGAGCATTGATAAGTTAATGCCAACTTCTGAGCAGGTTTTCACCTGTGCGCACAATTTAGGTTGTTCCATCATGACTGTTGCTCTAGGGAAAAGGTAGATCCTACTATATGATGTGCTGAAGATCATACTTGTGATCTCACTCGCTTGAATCGACCTCACCCGAGCCACGCTCACTTGAATGTTATTGGTATTGAGCTGTAATACCTGCAATCGAGTTTGCAGAGCCTCGACTGCAACCTTGTACTACTCCACTAGCATATTCCACCTATCCTCGGAGGCAGATGCAACTACATCGAAAATCTTGTCTAACTCATCCTCTGCGAGAGTGACTTCTTCCATGCCTCCTGCCTTTGAACCTTTTCGCTTCTTACGCGGACCCTTGGGGATCTACGTGCCACGCTTAGTAGCTCTAGGGGATTCGAATTTTGTACCATCTATGAAATTTGTGCCTCCGAGATCCACCTCAGCTTCCTCTTCAGGTTCCTTTTCCGCCTCTTTATCTGCTTCTTTCTCGGCTTCATTTTCTTCTTCTTTGTCCTTGGTTTCCTCTTTGCCAGACATGGATGCTGTGATAGGTGTAGCAAAGCCTAGCTTGGTCTTGCATGATTCAAGCCAAGTAACAATGACCTGGTCTGTCTCAGTCTCTGTTACCATGTATAGAAGGTTGTACCATACTGGGTCCTTGAGCGACCAGATCTACACATTGTGCATTGACACTTGGAAGTCTACAATGGTTTTGTATTTTTCGTATGTAGCCAGGGACAACCGTGGGTGCGAGTGGATTGTTGCGGCCAAATCTCCCTTAAATAAGGCCCAGAAGATCTTATTCTCCATCATGTGCTTCAAGTCTACAAAGGCCCATAGATTAGCATAGCACACACCTTCCAAAACACTAGGTTCTATCTCTAGGAGGACTACGCTCCCTTGCGTCTCGCATGCAACCAAAGCAATGAACAGTAGCAGCCATGAAGAATTGAACTTCTTTCCTTCCTCCCGCGCCTCGCACATGTTTTCTAGTAGCTTAGTACAAAGGAATTGCGACTAGTTTTAGTTGACGCCTTACTCACATTTCCCTGCCAGTGTGATGATGTGCCCAGGGACCACCTTAGGCCTACATTTGTGTATCATTTTGCAGCCTAGCACCAAAGTTCAAAGGTGCACTGCTAGGTCATTGATTTGCTGCACCAGTAAGCTCCTAGAATCCCTTCGCACATTGTAATCATTTTTGACCTTGACCGCTACCTTCAATTCATGGCTTTTCCCATAACTAGCCATAAGATTGGGCCCCTTCTTTGACAGGTTGGTGATCTGATGGATCAGCGCGACGTTTATAGGAAAGCGATTCTTGATCCAAAGCACCCATTATGTCATAATGCTAGTAGCTGGCAGACACAAACATATGTGAAGGGGTATCGACCGAAGTGAGTAATCCTCAACAGATTGAGAATTCTCACATTACTCAACCCGCGAGCCCAAGGCATGGGCTCCACCTTCATAAATCTAGCATACAACACCCTCTCCAAATAGTTTTCTTGTGCCAACTCGGGGAATTTATTTTAATTTTCCAGGTCATAATCATCAAATTTAACTGCGGGGATCTTACTGAATATATCCCCCTCCAAAGTGACCGCTTCTAGAATCAAGGGCATTTGCAAATAATCCCAAACCGTGTCCAAATATTTTGGCGCCTTCACAGAGGGCCTGCGGGGTCTTACATACTTTGGGATCCATGAGATGGGCTCAATGAAGAGCGCGACCTCCTCAGTTGCACACATGGGTCTCCTTGTTGGGTCCCCCACAGGCAACCTATCTTTCGTCACCTGGTGTGGGGATGTGATCTGTCTAGGTGACGTTCGTGACTTTGAGGATGAACCCTTGGTCATCTTGCCCTTTCCTTTAGTCGGCATGGACACACGTTCATGCACTTATGGAAAACATTCATGGACATCGTTGGAGCCAGCCTCGGTAGATGCTGTGAGCAACACAGAGTGCTCCTTAGACGACGTGCTCTCAGGGTTAGTGGCCATCATTCTAGGTTTGAAAATGAACTCGGGGTTACTGACATCAAATGCGGGGGTCTCACGGCCAGACATATAGTTCTCAGAGAAAATTTCAAGGCACTATTCACTCAAACAACAAAGGGACATAATGTGATCCATGCCCCTACTTTTATAGGCACTTTGATTGGAACTTCATTAATGGCACCTTATCCCCATAAAAACAATCAAAAATAATTAATGGCAGCTTATCCCCATAAAAATGGTTGGAACTTCATTAATGGCACCTTATCCCCATAAAAGTGGTCAAAAATACTATAAGATATCCTCATTAAATGCAGAAAACCTGCTCCATCCAATGGTAAAATCGACTTTTTAACCAGAGTGATTGTTCCAACAACTAGGTTTTCCTACCGCACACTACCTTTGCACTCATGTCACACTTGCCTATGTATGTCCTCTACGCCGTGCATAGATAAGTGGATTCCCATTCTCTGGCCATATAGTCATTTGGTAGGCACAGTGTTATCCCTATACAGCTTAAGTCGACTTCCGTTGATGTACCCGGGAAGGATCTCGCCGCGCAACATGGCCAAGCGCATTGCACCTCCATTAGTGATCTCTTTCACAATATACAACCCCAACCAATGCTTTTTGAAATTCCCTGGGTGGCGCGCAAACTAACTGTCATACAACAAAACCAAATCTTCTTCTTTGAATGCCTTCTGTCGAATGTGCCTATCATGCCAAGCCTTTTCGCACGCCTTTTGTACTCGCTGATGAAAGTTAGCAATAAGCTAATCCTCCTCTAATGCAACCAATTGTGAGAGACGTTCCTACATGATGTTTGGTTTAGCCATATTAGTGAATGCTGTGATGTGTAAGCTTGGGACAATATATTCTATCAACATGATTGCTTCTTGTCCATAAAATATCCCGAAAGGTGCTTTATTAGTAAAATTCTTGCATGTAGTCCTCTAAACCCATAAAATAAATAGGATGTGCACATCCCAATCGTTCCGGTTTGCATTGCGGATCTTGGTGAGTGAATTCTCCAAGACTTTGTTGAAGGCTTCCATTGCACCATTTTCCTGAGGGTGAAATGGAGTACTCTTCTGATGATGTATTCGAAATTCTTCTGTCAGAGCTTCAATGGTCTCATTAACAAAGTGCATACCCCGATCACTCATCAATATCTTTGGGCACCCAAATCTAGTCAAGATATTTTCAAAAATGAACTGTGTAGAAATGTCTATTGTACAATCTTTTACTGGCTTAGCTTCTTCCCATTTGGCTACATAATATGTGGCAGTGATGATGTAGTGCGCACCAATATTCCTCCCAGGACGGTTAATAGGCCCAAAAAAGTCTATGGCCCATTTATCAAAAGCCTACAGGGCCATCTGTGGCTGCAATGTAATTTCATCTCTGCGTGATGGCTTCCCTGTTCTTTGGCATGCATCACAAGATCGAAAATATGTGTGTGCATCGATGTGCAGTGTGGGCCACCATAACCCAACACACAACACCTTCTACACAGTATATTTCCCTGCATAGTGGCCTCCTTCCACTCCCCCATGTGCTTCGATCAAGATTTCTTGTCTTTCATGTTCCAAAACATACCTTGTTAACACTTCATCCGCTCCCAACTTGTACAGTTGACTAGAAATAAATGTAAAGCCAGATGCGTGCGAAACCAACTCCTTCTTTTGTTGCACCGAGTATTCAGTAGGCACACTACTAGTAGTCAGAAAGTGAATTATATCTGCAAAGTTTTCACCAACCACATTAATAGGAAAGAGCTGCACATTAGGCAGTCCCTCATCCAGACTAGTTGGTTCCTCCTCGCTCGCAATGCGAGATAAGTGATCAGGTCCAACATTTAATCTACCATGCTTAACGATGATTTAAATATTATATTCCTAAAATAACAATAACCATATACAAATATTGCCCCTAACACAGGCTTATTGACCAGGTACTTCAAAGCAGAGTGGTCAACGAACATCTTGAAGTGCCCTGCTAGTAGGTAATGCCTATATTTCTATAGAGCGTAGACCATAGAAAATCATTCCCTCTCTGTGGTCGAGTAGGTGTGCTCTGCACTGAAGAGCTTCCTACTGGAAAAGGCAACGGGGTGATCAATATCTCCTTCTCTTGGCTATGCTAAAACAACTCCAAGTGCAATTCCAGATGCATCAACATGCACATAGAAGAACTTGGACCAGTCTAAGAATATTATAATAGGTGCAGTAACCATATTTTCCTTCAACAGCTCAAATCTCTTTTGACATTCCTCATCCTAGAAAAAGGACACATCCTTCTTTAGCAATTTCTCCATGGGTGTAGTGACCAGAGCATAGCCATGAATGAATTTCTGTAATACCCAGTGTTTCCTAGAATAGAGCACAATTGTTTCTCATTGGTAGGGACATCTAAGTTGATAATAGCTGCAATCTTGGCTAGGTCTACCATCAATCCTTGCTGACAAAAAATATGTCCCAACAAGATTCCAAAAGGAACACAAAATATACACTTCTTCAAGTTAAGAGAGATATGATGCTTCCTGCAAGTGTTAAGAATCATGCGTAGTTTGGACACATGCTTCTTTACGAGCCCAAACACAGTCCAATCATCAAAGCACACCTCCAAAATTTTTTGCATGAAATCCTTGAATACAACTACTACTACGCGATAGAATATAGCAGGTGCATTTTTCAGTCCAAAAGGCATGATTGTGTATTGGAAAGATCCCCATCTTGTTGCAAAAGTGGTCTTGCTTCGGTCTTATGGTGTAATCCTGATCCGATGATACCCTGAAAACCCATTAGTGAAAGAGTAGGCCTCTTTTCCTCCCACATTGTCCAAGATATCATCTGAAAATGGAGTAGGGAAGGGGTCATGTACACATGCAACATTTAGTTTTCACAGATCCACACAAATCCTTATTTCTCCCTTAGTCTTCTTTTCTTGAACAACCATTGGGCTCATCCAATCGGATTGCTCCACAGGCTCAATGATTCCTACAACAACCATATTCTCCAATTCTTCCTTCATTTTCTGATTATATTTTGGTTTTAATAGTATGGTCACTATTTGAAAAGGCACGCATCTGGTTTTAGAGTGATCTTCATAACTCCCAAATCTCCTAAAATTCCTTTGAGCTCAGAAAACTTTGTGGGAAATAGGTCCTGATATTCTGTCAATAGCTCTGCAACCTTTCCTACTGTGTCATCATCCCAATAATCTCCTATTTTGGCCAACTTGGGTTGTTCCTCCATCCCAATGTTGACTTCCTTTAGTTTCATAGGCTTAGTTACATCCACCATGCCTGAGCCCTGCAATTGCACACTCCCTCTCTGATTCTGGAATATTAATATTTCTTGGATCTTCCTCGCTATCTTCCACTGAAATTTTTTTGCAATTGAAAATATCCTACATCTGTGCTTCCCATGCTGGTGCAACGCATTCTATCTGAGATTGGGAATCATCAAAGACAATTGCTTCTATATCTTGGAGGGCTTCATCCAATCGCTCTGATCCACCAGCCATGCTGAAGTTTCACAGTAAAATTTCTCTCATTGTAACCTAATCAAGGGTCTATCAATAGAACTCCGTCTCCAAATACCATGTAGTAGGGATTGGTCCCAACATATGGAAAAACATGTGAACCTATTTGGCCCTAGGCTTCTTATCCTAAACTTCCATCCACGTAGCTAGGTGTTTGCGCAGATCACCTCGGCCACCAAAAAGCTCAGTCAGTGGGGTAGTGGGCTGCTCAAAGCACAACCACATCATTCTTCTTCATTCTTCCCAATCCTCAAAGTTCCCTTTATGTGTATCCCACCAATGTGCTGGAGTTGTGAGAATAGCAAGATTGAGTGCCCAGAACCTTTGTTCTTTTAGGACAAAATTTTCCAACTTTTCCAAAAATAATACAACACTACCAAAACCATCAAAATAGGGAAATTCTCTTACTTATGAGGAGATGCATCACAATTTTTTTGTGATTTTGAGGCAGCGTAGCACAAAAACATCATGGAGATGATTCTGCCAGTTCTCCATTTATCCATTCGAATCTGAGAAGCATTAGCTATCCTTTTCCCAATTCAGCATCCCATCAGCAGCAGGGTTGATCCAATCCTCATATAGTGTATTAAGCTTGTAGATATGGTCGACATCCTCTCCTTCACGCACTGGTTCCGTATATCTCTCCCCTTCCGTTGGATCCAAGGGTACTATAACCTGAGTACCATTGTTTTCAAAGATCATGCTCATGCAATTCAAGTTGATGATGCCTCCCATATCAATGGCCCAATATAGTCCTAGAAGCGGAGGGTAGGGGTTTGCATCATCCACAATTTGTATTACTTCAAAGTCTACGCATACCTTCACCCCAACAATGTCTACTAGAACCTGTGGGAGTCTTCCTAGTGGAATGATATTCTGTTGATTAGCCATGTGCAGCTAAATGGTGGACCATTCTAGCTTTGGTTCATCCATATTTTGCAAGTCTGCTTAGGTAGAACATTTGTATCAGATCCAAAGTCCAAAATGACCTAATCCATCTCATACTCTCGAATTTGCACGGTCATGAGCATCTCCCGACTAGTTATCTTCTTATTCTTGTAGATCTTGTTTACAACCTTGCTCTCAGTTCAAGGAAACTCCTTATCTGCACAACTATCTATTAGAGCCTAAAGGTTGTCTACTACTTTATGGTTACACAATATCTTAATGCAGGCTTGCAAGAAAGGTTTGAATTCCTCATAAATCTTTGCTTCTGTTATTGACTTGGATGTGGATGTACCTGCAACAACAAAATCCTTTCTAGCTTCTACAAAAGTCTCCTTTTCCTTCTGTAGGTTGAGTCCTTCCTTTTTTTCAGAAGCCTTCTTGATCAATGGCTCTGCATCAACCTTCTTTCCCTCGTCTTCTCTGATGAAAACACCACTGCGCATAATTATGTTTACACTTGGATCATCGTCTCACAGCTCAGCTCTAACCATATGTATATTCTGTGAAAGTGTCCGTTGTTGCTTCTCCTGCATTCTAGTAATCAAAAAAAGACAATCTTCAATAACATGATGAAATTTTCTACAATACCTGCAAGAATATCACGCAGGGTTTGGATAGTCATGTGCATAGTGTCCAGCGTCTCCACAGTTATTGCAAATAAGTTGTCCTCTTCCATGACCTGCACCTCCACCTCTCCCTCCTCTCCTTCCTCTAGATGGAGATCCACCACACCCTGAGGGGGATGCTTGTGAAGATGGGTTGGCCTACACTCTATAAAGGTTGGAATTATCTATCATAAAAATAAAGGTATGATAGTGATGCTCATCATGGCCAACCAAAGAGCAGGACGTACACCATTGCTACTTCAGTTCTAGTACATAACTTCCTAATCGAGGGAAATGGTTTGTGTCATGCCTTCCAGCTACTTGATAATCAACACACCAAAGCATAAGATTACCACTCGGTCCTGGAGCATCCCTTGGTCACAATGGATTTGGTCCTCCCGCTTGCATGTAATATTGAAGCAAGGTACACTGATATTTTGTGTGACCAGAACCCTTACAACGTATACACCATACATCTATGCTGACTTCTTTTCCTCTTTCTTTGCGCAGGTTATGAATATCCAAGTGCATTGCTTCTAACTGACTTTGGATTTGCAGAGTTCCAAATTGGTCATTAGTTCTTGGTGCGACTTCCAACTTCATAGAAACTTCAAGAACCTCTGCTTGAGAATCAAATTTCTGTTGATTCATAGGTCCACGTATATGTGGTAGGAGAATGGAAATAAACCATTCTTTATGTTGCTTATCATCATAGATAAATACTTCATCACTGATGGTGCACTTCAATCACTGATATGATTCCCAGACAGATTCTTTTGGTTATTGTCGGATATCTTTTAGCTATGTTACACATAGTGAGTAGGTCTTTGGTTTTCTGAACTGCTGCTTTAAGGCCTTATTGATTTCATTGACAGGAGGATTAGCATTTTGAGCCAGATATCCCATAAACCACTCTTTTGCACGTCCTTCAAATTCCATGGCTAGTTGTGCCCTTTTGACAACATCAATATTGACATTCTGTGCAGTCTATCCTGCATCTGCAACAAACCAAAACCTATTCATGTCTTCATCGCCCACACCCTTGAAGGTGGGTAGTTTCATATGCACATCCATATTGCCTCTTGGTGGTGGTGGAAGTGGGGTAGGAGATGACTTACCCCTATGCGAGTTCGACTGCGGAGTAGTTGGAGGGTTACCATCAGCGCACGTATCCTCACCACTCTCTGTATCAATATTAGGTGGGTTTCTCAAAGGGTTGTATACAGATTCGTCTCCTCTCTTGTTAACCTGAAAGTAATTCCATTTGCGCATAGTGCTTTCAACTTTGTTTAGGGTCATTCACTCGGTGTGACTGCAAAAAACACCCTTTTCACACAATAACATCTTAATCAGCAAAGGCAGAGAGCATATGAACTTACCCCTCAGTCCTTTGAAGAAACTCCTTTCAACTTCAGAATATGGCACAAATTGATCTACTGCAAACTCTGTTACAAACCCACCCAGAATGCTATCAACCCAATGGTATACAGTGCGGGTGATGGAGTTATTAGTCTGTTCTAACTGTTGGATCAACTCAGATGTCCACTAAGTCATCTTATCATCCTTCCAGCAGGTCTGAAACTCATCTAACCTTAACAACCACTCCTGCCATTCATGTGAAAAGGTCACAAAGAAGATTTCGTGAACCTCTGTGAAAATATACTTATTTTCGTACTCTTCAACATACAACTTCTTACTTATGTTATCCTTTATGGAGAATTTGTCTATCTTTTGTTCAAACTAGTCATCTAATTTAGTCTTCGATGGCTACCACATAACCTAATCTCTCTCAAAATTATCCTGGTCCCAGAAACGAAACCATTTGTTGGCTTGAGGGGTCTTGACCCAGGTTCAAAGTTAGCGCGTAACCAACAAAACCCTCTTACTACTGGCCCTTTCAGCAATGACCTGCTTGTGCAGGCCAAAGTCTCACCCAAAGCAGTATGGGGGGTGCTGGAACTAGGTTTCCACACCCCAAGAGAGAATTAAATGAAGTGGGAACCTTCATATCTGCTTTAACACGCAGACTGACATGCGCATCAAAAACCCTAACCAGAAATCCTAGGTTGATTAACACAAATTAATCTAGTGCACACACCTAGATAGAAGATGTGCAATCCCTTTAACAGTTCCAATAATGCGATATTCAACCCTTATATAATTATCTATGAAATTAGTATTTATATCGACAGTAAAACATGTATGCAATCGATCCAATCACAAGTATTATAACTCATAAACATGAACATAAATCATATGCGGAAACAGATCACAGAAACAGATAACAGATGCATTTAGTACTCAGAGTTATCCAAAACAGTTCTTTATACATCAACAATTCGCAAACACCCTTATAATCCTTCAGATCCACCCATGCACACAACTAATAGGGTCCGCACACAACCAGACTAAGGTCTCTATGCACACAGCCAACAGGAGCCTTTTAGACACACACACTTACACATATTTTCTTCAAAGTGAAAAACATATCAAAATCTTATCAAAAATTGTCTTATTTGACTCGATCTAGACTTCTATTTATATCTTAGCCTGCGCTCATCCTAAGATCCGTAAACCGTGGTTTGAGACTCCTAGATTTACCCTTTAGCCCATTACAACTCATGAAGGGACTTTAACCCACCCCAAAGCCCCTTCACTGTGCATTGCTTAGCGTGCACGACTCAAAAATAAAACAAATACTTTATTTATTCAAAAATGTCGTCCTAAGGGACCCTAATCCAACAAGAGGTAATTATTCTCTTGTGTTTCTTACCCTCATAAACACTAGTAGAGACTAGAACACTTATATGAGCTACAAAAAATAACACCATCACATTCCTTGGAAGTCACATATGGAACACAAGGCATTAAGCAAGTATGATGCAATGTAGAATTATGATTGCTATCCTTCATATGTTTTGTTTCCATTTTGATGTTTGTTTGAATAAAATATTACATGTTATTTGTCGAGTTGAAGATAGTCCCATCTATGTCACATGCATACATCATGCGAACCTTGATTTAACTATATTACGATACATATTCTTTACCACTAGTATAAAATGATGAAATTAGTGACTAGGTGACTTCAAAATTTAGTTACCGTAGTTTTTCCACGTGAAATACTACCGAAAATGAGAAAACTTAAGTGACCCAACTAAAAATGAGTAACATAAATGACCAATTTAATCTTGGGTTAAAATATAGGACTAGTTGGTACGTAATACAACTAAAAGTGACTAACGCAAATGAATAATTTATTCTATGAAAAAAATACAGCTACGTAACAAGTAATACAATAATACAAATGAGTTGTTTATGCTAGTCAATTTAATAGTGTCACTTCATCAATATAAACTTACAAGTGAGATAGGGGATTTAAAGTCTGTTAGAGATTCATTAAAATGTTATACTTCCTTAAACACTTCCTTTATTTTATTATTTTGATTTTTATTTTGACCGAGTCAAAATGTTTACAGGAAATTACATTAAATTACAACATCTCTGCCATAATGGAATTGTTAGTGCTCTAAACACAACTAGTGTAGTAGTAAAAATCAACCAAAACATAAACTAGAAATTTCATAAATTTACAATGTAATCAAAATGTAAAGTGTGTAAATTTAAAATTGTTGATCAGCGGTTGTCATTGATGTCAACCCAAGAAGCACCAGGGGCTACCCAGTATTGCATGGGAATTTTGACCTGCCAAATTACTATATTTTGGGTCAATAATTCTTTTGATGGTTTCTACTTGTCGAGATGTTTCCGTTGATATAGGCACACCACGTAATTATTCATGGTTTGAGAGATATTCATGTTTGAAGTTTGTAACCCCAGTTAGTGGGCTAAAACCCCATGGGGTTGTGGCATGGGTCATTGAATAGTCAATAATTAATCTTAGATATCATTTTTTGGGATTCAACTGCGTTAAGAAAATCATTCACTATGACCATTTTTCATGAGAGGTAATCGTAACTGAGTAATTTCTCATGATTTTTTAATAGTCCACTTAGCACTCATTGTATCGAGTGATGCTCACAAGGGTGAAGAAGTGGGATTGAAACTAGTGAAATGAATCACATAGTGTCAATAATAACTTCCAGGGCTTTCACCCGGTAACCAGGACTTCCCAGGTGGTCACCCATCCTAGAAATCCTCTAGATCAAGTGTGCTTAACTGTGGATATTTCCCCACAATCAAGCCCACTTAGCTTGCTACCACATTTGAAAAACATTAGCAAGTATTGTGCCTCATGAACCATTCAAGTAGACATCCCTTTACTCTTTTGTATTTAAGTATTGAGGGGTTTCCACAATGCAATATATTAGATTTCATTGTTTTGGATTCAACTGCGTTAAGAAATTCATTCAACTATGACCATTTTTCATGAGAGGTAGTCGTAACTAACTAATTTCTCATGATTTTTGAATAGTCCACTTAGCACTCATTGCATCGGGTTATGCTGAAACTAGTGAAATGAATCACATAGCGTCAATCATCACTTTTGAGGCTTTCACCCGATAACCAGGACTTCTCGGGTGCTCACCCATCCCAGAACTCCTCTGGATCAAGCACGCTTAACTATGGGTTTTTCCCCACAATCAAGCCCACTTAGCTTGCTACCCCATTTGCAAAACCTTAGCAAGTATTGTGCCTCATGAACCATTCAAGTAGAGATCCCTTTACTCTTTTTTATTTAAGTATTGAGGGGTTTCTGCAGTGCATTATATTAGATATCATTTTTTGGGATTCAACTTTGTTAAGAAATTCATTCAACTATGACCATTTTTCATGAGAGGTCGTTGTAACTGAACAATTTCTCATGATTTTTTAATAGTCCACTTAGCACTCATTGCATCGAGTGATGCTCACAAGGGTGAAGAAGTGGGATTGAAACTAGTGAAATGAATCACATAGTGTCAATAATTAATCATTTTTAAGCTCCTAAAATCCCTCCCACGTTCACTTGTTGAAGCCCATCTCAAACCTAAGCATTTATATAAATTGTGATCCTCATATCCTCCTTATGTAGGGATTTTTCTACTTAAAACAGGTCATCGTGGAATTTGCGCTCTAACTTTTTTTCTATGAAAGTTCATATGATGAAATTTTTATGAGGTGAAGAAAAAATCCTGAGGAAGCTCTTGTAAAAATTTCAAATCAGGTTGCGCAGTATTTTCGGAGATATGAGATGTGGAAGTCAGTTTTTTGTAGGCTCCTGAACTTCATCTCAAAGAAGTGACCTTGGGAAAATCATCGTAACTCTCTCTCTGATTATCAGATTGGAATTCTGTAAAAAGTAGAAAATAGTGCACAGAATGTAGTTTTCACTGCATCAATTTTAGAATCGAATGAAGAAACAATGACACATGGAATGCCATACAAGTTGGCTCTACTGAAACAGTCCATAATTAGGTCATTGTGAGATATTGGGCATAACTATCTCTTGACTAATCCAAATTGGATCAGACTTGTGGCATTGGAAAGAAGACTCGAGAGTACTACTACAGAAATAAAAATCACATATTGGGGAGCTAAAATAATAGAGATACACCAGATTCAATTCGATATCCTAGAAGGCAAGAAAAATCTAGATCATGTGTTGTCAAGGGTTGCAAAGGACCAAAATTTCTAGGGAAGCAAAGCAAAGCAAGGTGCAGCAGAGGGTAGCATGAAAAGAGCAACAATGAAGGTGTAGAACAACATCAAGAAGTTCAACACATGAAGTCTTCAAGTGGGCAGCACTGCATACAATCATTGTAAAGGTATCATTGTACTAAGTCATTGTAAATGCATCATTGTAAAAATTGTACAAGTGTCTATCTGCCCAGAGTTAAAGAGGCGATGTCGGGAGGTCTAGGATCATCATTAGGTGGTTGTGTCATAGTTGGGGTTATGGTCTTCTGTGTCTTCTTCTTCTACATCATTCTATATCATTGTAAAGTGGACCATTTTCCCTGGTACGCGAGTCCATTATTGTTTTATTCTTCTATAGGGTGGTAGGCTGGTGGTAGGCTGGTGCATGAAGTCACCAACAGGTTCAAGCCTATGAAAAATTTAGGGTGGTAAGGTGGCGCTAGGGTGAGTTGTATCTCATTGGGTGTTGGGGCATCCCTTCCATTAGGGGAATTTTGAGGTCTAAAATGGGCCTCCTAAGGAAATTATAAAATAAGATTTGATTACATCATCAAATTTTAGAGGAAAAAAAAAACTACTTTTTCAACTCATATTTTCAATATATCTCCCAAATTTTTTACTCAAATTTCAAGCGGGAGTACTCGTTTGATGCAAAATTTAATTTATCATCCAAGGAGTACCCATGTTGCATACTTTCGATGGGTCTTGCTACACGAAAAATGAGAAATACATGAAAAACGTGATTGCAATCATGTTTTTTTCTATGTATTTCTCATTTTTCGTATAGTAGGGTCCATCGAAATTATGAAACATGAGTAATCCTTGGACGAGGAATTAAATTTTTCATCCAACTAGTACTTTCGCTTGAAATTTGAGTTAAAACTGTGGCATATAAGTTGAAAAATTAGTTTTATAATTTTATTATTTTTTAATCTTTTTACCTTTTTACTTAAAAAATGGTGAATAATCCCCCATGGTTGACATCAGCATCTTGATTCCTATTGGCTCTTATAAAGTTTATTTTTGTTGTACATTTTTCTTAGGAGGCCCATTTTAGACCTCAAAATTCCACTAATGAGTTGACTACTGAAGAATCTCGGGCGTTGGAGTGTCCATCCAGTGGGAGCTGGAGAAGAATTCTTTTCTAGATTCTGGGAAGTTGGAGGTTTATTTTCAATTGGATTTGAATATTAAAGAATTATTAGAAAAAAATTGAGGTGATTTTTGTCCCAGAGAGGGTTTCCACCTTAAAAAATGTGTGCATTTGTGTTCCTTTTGTTTACTACTATCATTGTACAAACACTGATAATGATTGAAGATTAACTAATGCTCTATTTCAAAGGAATACTAATTCACCCCCCACCCCTCTCTTAGTGTTTCCAATAATTGGTATTAGAGCTTGGTTCCTTCAATAGCAGTTTAACAGCTGGAAGGAGGTCATGGAGCATACCAAGAATGGTGTACCTCTGTTCAATGAAAATAATTATGCACTTTGGAAAGGAATAATGGATGTCTATATCTTGGCGCAAGGTTATGAAGTCTGGGACACTGCTCAAAATGGATTTACATCAACCGCGGATGAACAAGGTAAGAAGAATTTGGTAAATGATGCAAAATCAAAGAATATTATTATCAGTGGACTTATTGAATCCGCTTATCATAAGGTGTTGGGTTATAAAAACGCTAAAAATGTATGGGACAAGCTTGAGAATATATATGCAGGTGACTCAAATGTCAAAGAAGTAAAGCTTCAAATCTATAGAGGAAAATTTTAGCAACTCAGAATGAAAGAAGGTGGCAACATTGTTGCATACTTCCAATACGTTGATGAAATAACCAATATTTTGGAAGGATTGGGAGAGCCAATTGATGAGAAGACTATTATACGAAATATTCTTAGAACATTACCAGGGAGATTCAACCCAAAGGTATCAGTCTTAGAATACAGTGAAAATCTGGACAAACTCAGCAAAGAGGAATTACATGGAGTTCTCATAGCATATTAAATGAGACTTGATGAAGAAGAGGGTACTTCTCATCTAAAAACTACGTTCGTTGCATCTAAGAAAAACAATAGGGATAAACAAGCTTCAATTCAAAATACATGCACCTGCAAGTGTGAAGAAAAGGGAGATGATGAAGAAGGTCTTTCAGATGAAGAATATACTTACTTTACAAGAAGACTAAAAATTGGTGAGGGAAAATTCAAAGGTAAACTTCCATTGATATGTTTTGGTTGTGGTGAGGTTGGGTATTTCCTAGCAAAATGTCCAAACATAAGTGATGGAAACTCAAAAGGAAAGAAAGGCTTTAAGAGATTCAACAAACAAGAAAAAAAGAAAGGATCCAAAAGGAACTTTCTCTCTAAAGAAGATAGCTCATCATCCGATGAAGACAGTGACAACAAAGAAGAAGCCAATGAGAGAGTATTGTTTATGGCCAAGCACAATAAACAGGATGTATTAAACAACGAATAAGAAGGGTTGACCATAGAAGAATTTTCTAAGGAGGCAATCATGCTTATACAATAGCTCAAGGCTGAGAAGGTCTGTTCCAATACTCTTGAAGAATAAGTTCAAGGTCTGAAAATTGAAGTTGAAGAAAGAAAATGTATTGAAGAATAACTTCAAAATAAGTTGGAAGAAAGCAACCAAGAAAGGGTAGCATTAGAAGCCGAGGTAGTCTTGCTGTGTAAGGAAGTGAAGAAGGGAAAAACTATCCAAAACTTTGCCAACAGCTCAAGGGCATTGGAAGAACTCATCAACAATCAACGATATTACAATGACATAACTGGCCTCAGTTACAAAGAAGAAGAAACAAGACCTTCTACAACAAAATACAATGAACCTATGAGATGTGACATGCATGTAGGAAGACGATTCCTCGATAAAGGTTTCTATCCAGGTACCAACATATTTTTCATGGCTATTGTTATTCATGTGGAAAATTTGGTCATAAAGCTGTATAATGTCGCACGTACCCTAGGAAGCAATACAATTCCAGGAGATCCTTCAAATATGAACCTCCCAGGGCTCAACGAAACATCAATAGATTTGAACATTTAAGAAATAATATGGAATGTTACAAATGTTAGAACTTTGGACACATAGCCAGAGACTGCAGACTTGAAAATCCTCGAGAAGAATCTTCAAAGCCACAGAACGAATGAAAATGGAAGAAGAAGAAGGCTGATAATTGTGCTCTCGCTCTTAGGGCTGAAAACAACAAAGATGTGTGGTATGTTGATAGCGGTTGCTCAACGCATATGACTAGATATAGAAGGAAATTTGTATCTCTGAAAGAGAATAAGGATGGAACCATATCCTTTAAAAATGATGGATCTTCAAATGTTATAGGATTAGGTACCGTCACTCTTAGAAGCAAAGATGTTATTGCCAAGAATGGTGGTTGAAAACACGAATCACAATCTGCTCAGTGTTGGAAAAATGTGTGATCAAGGACACATAATGCTATTCAACTCCACAAAATGTGAAATCAGGAAAGGCAGGTATGGTAAAATTGTGGCTACAACAATTCGAGCTCCAAACGACATATATGTTATGGATGAAGTAAATAAAGCATGTCTAATAGCTAAAGAAGATGAAAGCTGGTTATGGCACAAATGAATGGGTCACATAAACTTTGACGATCTTGTCAAGATAAGCAAAAAATAAGTAGTACGAGAAATGCCAAAAATCTCAAAACCTTCCAATACACTATGTGAGGCCTTTCGACATGGAAAGAAGACAAAAGTCCAATTTAAAACAAAATAACACTTTGTATCACATCCATTGGAATTGATACATACTGATATATGTGGTCCTGTGAGAACAAAAGGCTTAGATGGAGAATTATATTTCATGTTAATGTTAGATGACTATACCAAGATGACAATTGTTAGTTTCCTAAAGAAAAAATCTGAAGCATTTTAGTGCTTTAAGATCTACAAGGAGTTGGTCAAAAATGAAACTAATTTGAAAATAAAGTGTCTAAGATCAGATAATGGCGAAGAAATCACATCCAAATTATTTCAGCAATACTATGAAGAAAATGAAATAAAAAGACAATTTTCAACAGCATGAACACCTTAGCAAAATGGAGTTGCTGAAAGAAAGAACAAAACCGTACAGGAAATGGGTAGAACAATGTTGAAGGACTCAAAATTGGATGAAAAATTCTGGGTTCAAGCAATTGATACAACAGTCTTCATTATCAACCGAATTCTTCTCAGAAATAATTGCAGCAAGACCCCATATGAATTATGGAAAGGAACACCAGCTAATGTAAAATATTTCAGAATCTTTGGAAGCAAATGTTATATCAAAAGAGAAGATCAAAATTTGGGTAAGTTTGAATCACGTGTTGATGACGGTACATTTTTTGGTTACTTGCGCAAAAGAAAGGCCTATAAATGCTATAATCTAAGATGAAAACAGATAGTGGAGAGCATAAATGTTACATTTGACGAAGGTGGTGTTCTAACGAATAATGATGAGGATATAGAATCTTTGAAACTTGAGACAGAGGCTAAAAAAGAGATAGAGAAAATTCTAGAACATGAAGCAACTATCAACCAGGAAGAAGTAAATAATGATCATCAATATATACCAGAACAACAACAAGAAGCTCCTCCAAAGAGAACAAAATAATGGATTCAAAAGAACCATCCATCAAATCAAATCATTGGTGACATAAATCATTAGGGGAATTTTTAGGTCTAAAATGGGCCTCCTAAGGAAATTATAAAATAATAGTAGAAATAATAAAATAAGATTTGATGACATCATCAAATTTTAGAGGGAAAAATGAAAAAAATACTTTTTTCAACTTATCTCCCAAATTTTTTACTCAAATTTTGAGCGGGAGTACTCGTTTGATGCAAAATTTAATTCTTCATCCAAGGAGTACCCATGTTTCATACTTTCTATGAGTCCTACTACACGAAAAATGAGAAATACATGAAAAACGTGATTGTAATCACTTTTTTTTTTTTATGTATTTCTCATTTTTCGTGTAGCAGGGTCCATTGAAAGTATGCAACATGGGTACTATTTGGATGAGGAATTAAATTTTTCATCCAACGAGTACTCTCACTCGAAATTTTAGTAAACAATTTGGAAGATAAGTTGAAAATACGAGTTGAAAAAGTAGTTTTATTATTTTATTATTTTTTAATCTTTTTACCCTTTTACTTAAAAAAGGGTGAATCATCCCCCATGGTTGACATCATCATCTTGAATCCTATTGGTTCTTATAAAGTTTAGTTTTGTTATACATTTTTCTTAGAAGGCCCATTTTAGACCTTAAAATTCCCCTAATGGAAGATCAACAACTTCGTTCATCACAACAAGCTCACATTTATTTTCTAGCAACCTTTGAGCCTTGTAGTTTTGAGGAAGCCAACCAGAATGAACATTGGGTAGCATCTATGAATGAATAATTGTATCAATTCGAGAAGAATAACACCTGGGAATTAGTTCCATGACCAAAATATAAAAATTTCATTATGGCTAAATGGGTGTTCAGGAACAAATTGAATGAAGATGGACAGGTTACTAGAAAAGCAAGATTGGCTTGCAAAGGCTATGCACAAGTGGAAGGAATTGATTTCAATGAAACATTTGCACCAGTTGCCAGAATGGAATCCATCTGAATGTTTCTCACCTATGCATGTTCAAGAAAAATCAAAGTCTATCAAAAGGATGTTAAGTCAACATTTTTGAATGGCGAATTAGAAGAAGAAATTTACATTGAACAACCTAAAGGTTTTCTACTATCAGAAAAAGAAGACTATGTTTGCATGTCAAAGAAGGCTCTATATGGTCTCAAGAAGGCTCCCAGAGCATGGTATGCTTGTCTTGATGGATATCTATGTCAACAAGGGTTCAAGAAAGGTACTGTTGATAATAATATTTATGTACAAACATATAAAGATAATTTAACAATCATTAAGGTATATGTGGATGATATAATATTTGGTAGCAATGATGATCAACTAAGTAAGAAATTTTCTACAAATATGGAAAGTGAGTTCGAGATGTCTTTAATTGGTGAGTTGACATACTTCTTAAGGCTTCAAATATCTCAGCAAGAGAAAGGAATATTTATATGTCAAGCCAAGTACATCAAGGAAATGCTCAAGAAATTCAAAATGGAAGATTGCAAACCCGTCCTTACTCCGATGGTAATAGGTTTCAAATTGAGCATAGATGACTCATCTAAGGATGTGGATCAGAGGTTGTACAAATATATGATTGGTAGTCTTCTATATGTAACATCTTCCTGGCCAGATGTTATGCAAGAAGTTAGACAAGTAGCAAGATTCCAAGCAGCACCAAAAGAATCACATTTTATTGTTGTCAAAAGAATTCTTCGATATCTAAATGGCACAAAATAATATGGCTTGTGGTATCCCAAGGGTAACATCTCATTATTCAAGCCTTTACAGATGAAGATTGGGTAGGAAGTGTTGATGATCGTAAGAGTACTAGTGGAGCAGCATTCTATCTAGGTGGTTGTCTCGTATCATGGTTGAGAAAAAAGCAAACCTCAATCTCATTATCTACAATGGAAGCAGAATACATTGTAGCGACAACATGTTGTACTCAAATCCTTTGGATGAAACAAACTTTGCAAGATCTTCAAGTATAATTTTTTTAGATTCAACAAGATGATGAAGCTTAGTGAAAATCAGTCACCTTCACTAAGTGGGCCCGCAGGCTATTTTTAGGTGTAAGTCTATTTTTAGACATGGTGATCATATTTCAAAATTTCCAAGATGCTATTTGTGGATGGTTGGTCAAGTTGGAAAAATAGATGAAATTTTGTTCTTAGAATATTGGGCAAAGTCTATTTATAGATCGTCGATCTAAAAATAGATGCATGTTGATTATTATTAGCCCTGGATAATAATTAGACTCTAAATATCAACTTATTCTCTTGGAGCACTTTATTTCAGTATACATATTTGGAAAAGTTATGGCAAAGTTGGAAGAGTAGCTCATGGAGTTGTTATTCATTTTAACTCAGTTATTGGAGTTAAACTCAGTTGAGCTAGTTGTATCTAGTCTAATTGAATGATACACTAGTAAGAGTGGAGTGAATTAATTAGTTAATTAATTCACAAATAATAACTCACTAATCAACTGAAAAAATACAGCAGTTAACTACAGTTCATGTCAGTTCTAGTGGAGACCCAGTGGAGAGGTAGGTGAAAGGGTGAGATGGACTATATGTTGTGACTATAGTGATGCATTGATTGCATCACACACACATTGGAGTTGCCAATGAGGATTTCACAGTCAGGGCAAGGCAAATTCGAATTAATTCAGGGGTCTTCTTCAACAAGGATTACACAATGGAGGAAAGGCTATCAGGGGGCATAAATTAGTGCGTGGGTTTGCATATTTCTTCAGATAGTGTGTGACGATTGTATTGTAATGAGAGCTTGATGTACTAAGCTTTGTATGAGAATGTTACATGATCTCCATGATACATAATATATGATAGTTGGGGTTTTTAGATTCATGCTTTCCCATTAAACAACTGTGTTATGTGAAATTGTTTTTATTACTTCATGTGTTTGCAATTGAGTTTTTAAATTTCCGCAAAATATTACAGTGGAAGGATTCTGTATTTAGCAATAAGATAAATATTGTTAGATCAGGAGAATCTGGATATATACATGCATATGTTATATAATTTATACATGGTATCGGAGTAGTGTTAATTCTTGAAGATTGCAATTGTGAAGAATTTTCGAGTTTGTGCTAGTGGACAATTCGAATTTGCTACAAGAATTTCTTGGTGCGACAGTTGAGTATACATTGAAATGCCTTTCAATGGGTTGCGATTGGAGTATGCCCTTGAGGGTAGCTCGAATTACATAGTCTGGAAGGATAGGATGGAGGCGGTGCTTGAATATAATGGATTGAAGGAGTTCATCGATAGCGATGTTCCGAACCCTACTTCTAGCGATGTTGCAGTACTTGACGCATGGAAAAAGAAGGCAGAAAAGACAAGAAGGATTCTGTTGGAAGGTGTCAAAGACCATATTGTGTCAAGAATTCATGAGAAAGCCACTCCATTTTCAATGTGGAAGGCTTTGACAGATATTTTCCAAAGCAGCAGTGACCAGAGGAAGTTGGTGCTGAAAGATAAGCTCAGAAAAATAAAAATGGAGAAGGGTGATAGTATTCCAAAATATCTCACGAAGTTTTTCCACTGTAGGGATGAACTAGGAAGTGCAGGGATTACTTTTGATGATGATGACTTGGTGAGATTGGCTCTCCTTGGGCTTCCGAAGAGTTGGCATAGCTACAAAGACTCTATTAATGGACGAGAGAAACTGTCGGGTTGGGAACGACTTTGGTGGAGACTTGTGCAGGAGGAGATAAAGTGAAGTACCAAGGATGGCTCTTCATTGAAGAATGAAGATGAAGAGAATTGTGCTTTGGCTACCAAAGCAAGGAAAGTGAAAGGGAAGAAATTCCACTCCAAATCCGAGGCTAAAGGCAAGAAGCAAGATTTGTCCAAGGTGAAGTGTTTTCACTGTCATGAACATGGGCATTTCGCCACTAACTGCCCACAGAAGAAGAAGAAAAAGAAGGCTACTAGAGCTACAACAGGTGAGGCCTTAGCCTTGCAATTTGAACTTGATTTCTCTTTGATCGCATACTTGGTTACAAGGGCAATGGGATTGGCGTGGTATCTTTATAGTGGTGCATCTTTCAATATGACGGGAGACAAGAAGTTGTTTAGTGACTTGGAGGAGAAGGACCTCCAAATGCATATAGAGATGGGCGACAATGGTCGATACAGTGCGACCGGAATTGGTACCATTACCTTTGAGAGGGATTCAAGTAAACCATTTCTGTTGAAAGATGTTCCAGGTCTGAAGAAGAACTTGGTATCGGTCGCGATGTTGGAAGATAGAGGTTATGATGTTGTTTTCAGTGAGGGAAAATCTTTCCTGCGACATAAAACAATAGGTCAAACCAAGAGGATGTGGATTCAAGTTAAGAATCTCTACAAGTTGGAGGTAGATGGATGCGCTGCAATTATGGGCAAAGAAGAAGAAGTGGTGAGCTGGGATGAGGGCAAATTATGGCACAAGAGATTGGGCCATATTCACAATGGCGCTTTGAAGATTTTGCAGTAGATTTATATTGGACTTCCCAAGGGTACTCTTGTGTAGTCAGATCAGTGCAAGGGATGTACTATGGGTAAGTTTGTGAATACCACCTTTCATGAGAAGGAGAACCGTGCTTCGGTGATCCTGGAGAGAATTCACACAGACGTGTATGAACCTTTCTCAATTGCTTCAACAACAAAACACAGGTATTATGATATTTTTTTTATGACTATTCTCATAGATGCTGGATCTTCTTCATGCAGAAGAAGAGCAAAAAATTCTCAAAGTTCTGTGAGTTTAAAGTATTGGTGGAGAAGGAGTCGAGGAAGCAAGTTAAGGCTCTGTGGAGCAATAATGGTGGTGAATATATCTTGGGAAAATTCAAAAAATTCTGTAGCAAAGAAGGAATTCGAAGAGAACTCATAGCGCCTCATAACCCACAGCAAAATGGGGGTGCGGAGAGGAAGAACAGAATGATCTTGGGTGTTGCACGAGCTATGCTGCATGACCAAGGCCTACCAATGCACTTATGGGAGAAAGAATGCAACACTACGGTTTCAGGAAAAACCGTTGTCCTCATAGAGTACTTGACATGAGTACACTTGAAGAAGCTCTTACTGGTAAGAAGCCTGATATTTATTTGAAGATTTTTGGCTCATCTGTTTACATTCATGTGACAAAGGATGCCAAGAAGAAGCTAGAGCCGACTGCAGAAGTTGGGATATTTGTGGGGTACACAGAAACACCCCATAATTATCGTGTGTATTTTCCAAATATTCGGATGACTGTGGTGCGACGGGATATAAAATTCAATGAGGTGAAAGCCATGAAGTTTTCGCTTGAGAGGGAGCTACACTTGCATGCAGAGGAGGAGCTACTTGTTCTGAAAGATGAGCCTCTAGATGTGGATCAGCCACATGAGGAGATTCATGGACTGGAGGAGTCCACTCATGCAGAACCAAACATCAGAACATGCAGGAAGTGTACCATAGAAGCTAAGAGACTGAATCTTGATGTGGCACAGAATGTAAGAGTCCCTACAGCACAACGCAGACAAAGACAATCACCTGACAGATTTACTGGATACATGGCTCTTATGAGAAAGTGTATCATGACACAACCATATTCTTTTGAAGAAGCAGTGTAGGATCCCACATGGGTAGATGCCATGGTGGAGGAGTATGACTCCATTGTCAGAAACAATGCTTGGGAGATTGTTCCAAGTCTGGTGGGTAAATCAGTTGTAGGATCAAGATGGATCTACAAGGTAAAGCAAGCTGCTGATGGGAGTGTTGAGAAGTATAAGGCAAGATTTGTTGCTTGGGGCTTCTCACAAATTGAGGGGATTGATTATGAAGAAACCTTTGCACCTGTCACACGGTATTCTTCCACAAGGACCATCCTTGCTCTCTCAGCGCAGATGGGTTGGCACATTCATCAGATAGATGTGAAGACTGCATTCCTTAATGGGATTATTGAGGAAGAAGTGTACATTGAGCAACGTGAAGGATTCAAAATCTTCAGCAGCGAGCCGCATGTGTGCATGCTCAAAAGAGCGTTGCATGGGCTGAAACAAGCACCTCGTGCTTGGTACACTCGGATCGACAACTATTTCATTGGACTTGGTTTCACCAAGAGTGAAGTGGATGCAAACCTGTACCAAATTGTGGTGGAGGGTAAGCTTTTAATAATTTTTCTTTATGTTGATGATTTAATACTAACGGTTGATGAGAAGTTGATACACTCATGCAAGGCAGATCTTGCAAAGGAGTTCGAGATGAAGGATTTGGGCCTCCTTCATTATTTCCTTGGATTGGAAATATGGCAGCGAGAAGGGGAACTGTTTGTGTCTCAAGGCAAGTATGCCCGGGAGATACTGGAGAAGTTCACAGGCAAGGCTGCAAGCCTATCGACACTCCTCTTCCAAGAAATTGGAGGAAAGAGGATGCTACATCGACAAAACTAGTGGATGCCACTGTTTATCGACAGTTGGTAGGTTCGCTCATGTATTTAGTTAATGCAAGACTGGACATATGCTATGTAGTGAACCAAATTTCACAAGCGATGGTTAAGCCTACCAAGCTCTTTTGGAATGCAGGCAAGCATGTCCTGAGGTATCTCAGGGGCACATTTGAGTATTGATTATGGTACAGGCAGATGGATGAGGTGAAGTTGCATGGCTTCACGGATGCAGATTGGGCAAGCAGCCCAATGGACAGAAATAAAACATCAGGAGGGGTTTTCAGTATCAGATCTACAAACAGTTTCTTGGTACAACAGGAAACAAATATCTGTGGCACTTAGTTCAGCAGAAGAATAATACATGGTAGCAAGTCAAGCTGCATGTGAGGCTATCTGGATGAGGAATATCCTAGTCAGTTTGTTTGGTTCACATTTAAATCGGTTCACATTTAGATCCTATAGTGATACATTGTGATAATCAGAGTTGCATTAAACTCTCGTTTAATCCTGTGTTTCATGATAGATATAAACATATTGATATCCGTATCATCATATCAGAGATTGTGTGCAGCAAAAGATCATGTTGCTTCAGTACATTCCTATGGAAGATCAGGATGTAGATATTCTGATGAAGGCGCTCACCAGGAGCAACTTCAAATACCATAGAGGCAGGATCGAGGTGAAGGATAATCCATATCTTGTTGAGAGGGAGTGTTTAGATTCAACAAGATGATGAAGCTTAGCGAAAATCAGTCACCTTCACTAAGTGGGCCCGCAGGCTATTTTTAGGTGTAAGTCTATTTTTAGACATGGTGATCATATTTCAAAAGTTGTAGGATGCTATTTGTGGATGGTTGGTCAAGTTGGAAAAACAGATGAAATTATATTTTTAGAATATTGAGCAAAGTCTATTTATAGACCGTCGATCTAAAAATAGATGCATGTTAATTATTATTAGCCCTTAATAATCAGAATCTAAATATCAACTTATTCTGTTGGAGCACTTTATTTCAATATATAGATTTGGAAAATTAGTGGTCTGAAGGAATTACGCAATTCCTAGGGTTTACTGGTGGTTCATGCATGGAGGACTCAGTTATAATTGAAGTGGCAAAGTTATGACAGAGTTGGAAGAGTAGTTCATGGAGTTGTTATTCATTTAAACTCAGTTATTGGAGTTAAACTCAGTTGAGATAGTTGTATCTAGTCTAACTGAATGATACACTAGTAAGAGTGGAGTGAATTAATTAGTTAATTAATTCACAAATAATAACTCACTAATCAACTGAAAAAATTCAACAGTTAACTACAGTGCATGTCAGTTCCAGTGGAGACCCAGTGGAGAGGTAGGTGAAAGGGTGAGATGGACTATCTGTTGTGACTATAGTGATGCATTGATTGCATCACACACACATTGGAGTTGACAATGAGGATTGCGCAGTCAAGGCAAGGCAAATTTGAATTCATTAAGGGGTCTTCTTCAACAGGGATTGCACAGTGGAGGCAAGGCTATCAGGGGGCATAAATCAGTGCATGGATTTGCAGATTTCTTCAGATAGTGTGTGACGATTGTATTGTACTGAGAGCTTGATGTACTAATATTTGTATGAGATTGTTACATGATATCCATGATACATAATATATGATAGTTGGGGTTTTTAGCTTCAGGCTTTCCCGTTAAACAACTGTGTTTTGTGCGATTGTTTTTATTGCTTCATGTGTTTCCAATTGAGTTTTTAAATTTCTGCAAAAGAATAAAAATGAAAGGATTCTATATTTAGCAAGAAGATAAATATTGTTAGATTAGGAGAATCTGGATATATACATGCATATTTTATATAATTTCTATGCAATTCAGTGAGCCTATTCCCATATTCTGTGACAACACCAGTGCCATCAACATCTCCAAGAATCTTGTCATGCATTCAAAAACAAAACACATTCCAATCAAACATCATTTTTTTAGAGAGCAAGTCATTGAAAAGAATATCAAACTTGAGTATGTTGGTTCAAAAGAACAAATCGCTAATATCTTCACTAAAACTTTACCTCGTGAAGCATTTGAATATCTTTTCCAGAAGTTTGGGATTCTCCCAATTTCTCATTAGATTTTCCCTATTCAGAATATAAAGGGGGAGTGGAAGCACTGGACTTGTTGCAGGATTCATGTGTTGGACTACAGTTCAATAAGTGTTTCTACCTTTTGTCTGAAATTTTATATTAGTTTTTAATACCATCATATCCATTTCTGAATAATTTACATAAAAGATTGAAACATAATTTGCTTAATTGTACTCTGTTTTCAAATGTGAATGTTCTTAATGTTTTCTTCTAAATTAGCTATAAGCATGAATTCTTAAATGCTCCTGCTTTGCTAGTTTAAACATTGTTGATTACTATAATAAAGAATCCTTCATTGCTCTTTGTTTGTAGTCAATTCACTTCTTTCCTTTGAACATGGTGAAAGATTCTTAGTTGCCTTTCATCCCTTCAGGATCATCCCATCCACTTTAAATTTTAAGGATTGTTCTCTGTCTAGCTATCTTGCCCTGTAATACCATCTTGTGTTTAGAATAGAAATCCAGTAAAGCCATCCTTTGACTCCATAGCCCAATGGACTGAAAGCTCTCAACCTTGCCCTTAGTTTTTGGATTCCACCATTTTCCCAAAACAAACTCTTGAATTTATAACTAGCCTAAAACCTTTTAAGAACAAAGATAAATTATAAAGAGAGAGCCCTCTCTGGATGCAGATTGGCTAGATTCTGCATCTAAAAGGTTGGTTTGTGGTTACCTCGGGTATACTTTCCTCTTACACAACTTCTAGGAAAACCTGAGTGATAACATAGTGGCGACCATACTGGGGATCTGAATCATTTTTATTTGTTATTATTATTCAATTATAAGCTATAGACAGAGTCTGAAGATCAGCCAGGTAGCCTTTGAAATTGCTTTTTCTCTGCAATTGCAAAAGTAAATAAAAGCTGCTTCAGTCTATCTCTGATTTAGCTTATACATTGAACCTTAGTTTCAAATGTTTAATCAGACTCTCTAGTTTAATAAATCTTTGAGAAAATTTTAATTAAAAATCTTAAATTTCTTGAAGAGTTTGTAGAAGTTGTTTTGAAAATTCACAAAAATTTAGTTTCTGAAGAACTAACTTTCTCTTCAGAATTGTTTTACAGGTTTAGATCTGATCTATGATGGTGGACAGGGATCAGACACAGAAAGGTTAAAATCATCCACCTGGCGACTCCAAATCCATTTCACAATCAAGACTCCACTGGAGGAATGAACCTGGAAGAACAATATGGAAAGATCAGGCTTTCAACTTGGATTGTTATCCAAGACATTATGTTCTTTCTAAATTGATAGAGTTTTCAAATGAATATTGTATTTTAGAGAAGATCTTAAAGTAGTTTTTAATTTATCTCTTTTGAAAATTGTAAATATAAAATCTCCATGCACATTTGAGCATCATTCTTCTGACTCTTTTGATATCATTTTCCAATCAAGACACTGTAGATCAGAGATCCAGAGCTTCAAGTTTCAGAGAAATTCCACAACCAAATAATCCATAGTCCAAAGCATTAATAATGATACTGGATGACAGGGTTTGTGAAAAATCTTTCATTTGATGAAATTTTAAATGAATTCAGGGATGAGTTATCAAAAATTCAGTTTGATGAGGATTTTCTAAGAGCTTTCTTTCTTCTTTTTAAATCAAGAAAATGTTCTCCTCGAGTTAAAAAAATGGCTTCTTGATATAATTTGTGAAAATTATGAAAATGAAATAAAACTTTTGCATTCTCAAATTCAGTCATACAATTTCCGAAATCCTAAAGAATTCTTTGAAAATCTTCCTTCTCCAAAGCAAGAGGAAATTGTACTATCTTTTGACCTGCATATTGAGGATGATTATTCTTTCAAACTCAAGACTGAAGAAATAAGTTTATGGTCTAATATTCATAATTCAATTGAAAATTAGTCATTGAAGGCCTAGAAGTAAATAACATACATCATGCTTTTATTGATCCTATATCAGATTATATGGAGAATCTTTTGAGCCAAAATTTGCAAACATGTTTTCTCTATAAGGATCAAATACATCAAAAGTGGCCTTTACACATCATATCATTTATTATAAAGGCACATGATCATAACCTACTTCCAATTTTGATCACAAGCAATCAAGTTATCCATTTATTTTTACAGCTACTTGATTGGCTTCATTGGCATTTTTGTATTACCTGATTCAATAAGATTTTTAGTAGATTAAAGTAGGTAAATGAGTGCCAATAAGCTCAGAATTTTGAGCAATTTTTTTTAGTGTTTCAATTTTCAGCTAGTTTTTCATTAAGTTGGTTTGAAATTTTTTGTGTGCTGTTTTAGATCAGATTTCAGGTTGCAGAAAAAGGACTATATTCAATTCAAGATTTTCAACTACAGCAAATGCATGTTTGGGATTGGAATAAGGCATAAGATTTCCAACTGGGAAACAAAGTTTTAAGTTTTGAATGGATGGTGAATTGCTGAAGTTGAAGCCCGAAGTGAAGGCCCTAAGCTTCAGAAGTTGCACTATCATATGTACAATAAAGCTACCAGAAGAAGGAGATTACATAGTTCAGTTTGAAGACTTGTTGAGGCATCTGACCTGCTGTTCTTGACTTTCCACAAGGAAAAGCCATCCCCAAGTGGAGCCAGTGTTAGTCTCGTATACCAATAGGTGTCATTTTTCATGATTGTCTTGATTGAACTATGGAATATGTTCAAACCTTTTTCTTGAGCAAAGGTGTTCCATATTCTTGAAAAACCAAAAAATCAAAAAAAGTTAAAAAATGTAAAGAGGGTATACCCTAAAAGAAAAATCAAAAGGTAAGAAAAAATAAAATGGTCAAAAAGAAAAAGAAATGAACCCCAAACAAAAATAGACCAAGGAAAGTGTGCAAATCCAAATGCCACTACTATTTCATTTTTGTAATAAATCAATTGTGTGCAGCTTGTCAAACCTTTGTCACAATTCATGAATAAGTCAAACTGTTTAAACTTGGCTTACTCATATTTCAATTTCATGTTATAGATTAGAGAATAAATATCTAGCCAAACAGTTTAATCTTGGCAGATAAGTAGCTAGGTAGAGTGAATAAAAGGTGCTCAACAATTTAATCTGAGCCCTTGGATGTAATAAGGGTAGAAATAGAAGATTTATCATGTAAAAAAGAAAAGATTGAAAAGGGTTTGCAAGTCTAAATGCACCCTAATAAAGAAGAGAAAATGGTAGTGTTAAGTAGATAGGGTAGGTAGATGGTGCTGCAAAATGTTATCTGATGAATGATGTTGCTACATGTTTTTAATCATTTACTTTCATCACAAGTACTAAAGAAGGAAATACACTGAAAAATCACAGCAAGCAAAGTCAAATTCATTAACCTCCCTCATCATTTTTCCCTCAAGAGTTTTACTAATTTCCCCCAAAAGTACTAAGGTAATTTGAGATCAAAGGGGCTCAAGGCATTTCCTCGACTTCTGGAGGGACCGGACCCTCGGCCTACTGATCAAAAAGACCTAAGCACTTGAAATAATTCATCATTGTTATCTTCCATCTTTAACTTTTTCCTAAGTAAAATCCTATTTTACTTAGGAAACTGATACAACATTCCATAAAAATTCCTCAAAATAACTTGTTATTCTAAGTATAAGTGTTGAAGATAAAATGTTGCAATTTACTTCACAAGTTATCACTTTCTTAGATGTACTAAGATGTTTTGATTTTCCTTGTCCTTTGCCATATTAACATTTAATTCTACTATATTAACTCCCTAGTGAAATACCCTTTCCTAAGTATATAACTCCCTTTTTTTATATATACCCCAAAAAACCCCTTTATTATAATGTTTTACCAAAGTATTATGTCCCCGCACATTGAAAATAAAACCCCGTCTTATAAACCCTTTGGTGAAATATATCTTTATAACATTAATCCCGCCCTTATGATGAAATAATTGTATTAATTAATTCATCATATAATAAAATATATATAAAAAAAAACGTTAGACATACAATATGTGTGTTTAATACCAAAAACACCAATAAAACTTTGCGAAAGATTTGTGCCACCGTGGTCTGTCCACGTGGCATTCCGCTTAAGCAAACCCCGCCGCAACCCTGTTCATTATGCATATAGGATTAATTATGTCATCTGGACTAATTAATAACTATTTCCGCCAGTTAAAAAGCCCCCGGAGCGATTAAAAACATTTAAAAGTGTTTTAAAGTACGACGGGGCCCACGCGAAACCTTCGCCCATCTTCCCATCGCGCTAGCCGTTGGATCAGTCTCCCGCAGATCAACGGCCAGCGTTGATCCCGCTGCCCATCCCGTGTGAGTTCTTTAACCAGCGGGGGATGGGTGGTTTTGACTAGTCAGACCATCCACGTGGCGAGAAACCTGTGGAATCGCTCCCCCCGCGATCAATACCACCCTCGACCAAAAGCGGTGCGGGGACTTCCCGCTTACCACTTACCGCCCGACTTTGCACACGTCATCTCGTACTACCATGACGTCACACTTCGAAAAAAACAAAAAAACCTTTTAACTAGTAAATAAGCCATTTTTTCGTGTTTTCTAGTCATTTTCATTATTCTGAGAAGAACGTTGCTCCCGCTATGATTTTCAAAATTTCCGCTGTAATTGACCATTTCGCCCCAAAATTCCGCTGCGCCCATGTTGAAGAACGTCCCCGCCATTGCTCATTACCTGTTAAAGAACCAGTTTCCGTCTTAAAACAGGTATTTATCATTTTACGCCCGACTGCAAGTCAAACTCGTTTTTGTTTTTCTTTGAAAAGGGTTAAAAATCATCGCTCAAGTCCTCCCCGAAGATTTTAAACGTGGAATTTGCTTCAAAAACCCGCAAATTGTTTCATTTTCCTCCATTTCCCGTAAAATCCCGTCCGTCCGTAAGTAAAACGAAACCTCCATTTTTGAATCCACAAGAACCAAAATGGGAGGCCCCAGCTTCTTGATATTTCACCTATCAATGCTCCTTACCATGAATTGCATCATTTACCTCTAATGGGGAGGAAGATTTCCAAATTAAAGACCTCGCATTTGATGAAAGTCCTCATTGAGCTATTGTCGTCACAGACGACACTCAAAGGGGCAAGATCTTGCTGTGGTTGTGGGAATCCACTTCGGTATTCATCCCCTCACTTTATTTTAAATTATCCACTGCTATCATGCCAATTATGATCCAAATCAGAAAGCAGTTTTATCCCCAAGTCAAAGCATATCAAAATCAAAGAGTATCAGTGGATAAAGTGTATCAGGTAAAAGTCAGAGTGAAAAGTCAAAACGAAGTTACAGAGCAGTCAAAGGTAAACAGTAAAAATGAAGTTACAGAGGCAGTAAAATGGTAAAAATAAATGAAATTACTTTCACCAAAATTGAAGTTTGTCTAAAGTGAAAGTAAAACAGTCAAAAGAGCAAGAAAGTAAAAAGATGAAAAAACATAACAAGAAGGAACATTTTTGCAGAAATTACATGTTTTAGTCATTATTTTGCAGAAACTATTGTGACCAATACAAGATGAATTTTTCAAAACTGAAGGAGGTTTATGTTCTTAAGAGTACCATCTACAAAAACCTCTCTCACTTTCCTAACAGCTATTATGGTTTTGGAAATATTAAACAATGTTGGAAAGCACTTTTTGCAGAAAATTACAGTCAAGTCATCATTTTGAAGAGAATATTGTGGCCAATCCGAAATACATCTTACAAAACTGAAGGAGGTTTTTGTTCCTAAGAGACCCATATACAAAAACCTATCTCAGTTTTTGCACAGTGGTTTTATAATGAGAGATACATGCGCATCTTTACAGGCCATTTTTCAGACTCTGTAAAACTATGTTTTACGCATATTTTTTACAGAGAATATTATGCACAGCTGGAGAGGAATTTTGGGAAACTGAAAGAGGTTTATCTCACCAACATATTAATCCACAATAACCTCTTTCACTTTTTACATATCTATTACGGATTGAGAAATACAAAGATATCATTGGACCCTAAGTTTGCAGAATTGTTGGAGCAGATTGCACAAAGAAAGGAAGCAGTTAGTGACTTGGATGCCTCATCATCAACTAAGATTTGGATCAAATTCGAATTCTCCTCTTTGTCATCACCTATCCATCAAAAATAGTGTCAAATATTTTGAGTGTCATTTACTTTAGTTCTATTTATGTAAATAGTTGGAGAGATTTGTGAACCAATTTTGATATTTGTTTCAAGATATTTTAGTTTAGAATTTGTATAAATACTCCACTCTTGGAAGCATTTGGGGTGGATTCTATTAGATTCTATTACTCTGCTGTAACATTGAGAGTTTCGGAATAAAAGCTTTTTGGAGAAATTTACTTGTGGCTTGCTGGATGACGATTTGAAAGCACTGGACTTGTTGCAGGATTCATGTGTTGGACTACAGTTCAATAAGTGTTTCTACCTTTTGTCTGAAATTTTATATTAGTTTTTAATACCATCATATCCATTTCTGAATAATTTACATAAAAGATTGAAACAGAATTTGCTTAATTGTACTCTGTTTTCAAATGTGAATGTTCTTAATGTTTTCTTCTAAATTAGCTATAAGCATGAATTCTTAAATGCTCCTGCTTTGCTAATTTAAACATTGTTTGATTACTATAACACAGAATTCTTCATTGCTCTTTGTTTGTAGTCATTTCACTTCTTTCTTTTGAACATGGTGAAAGATTCTTAGCTGCCTTTCATCCCTTCAAGATCATCCCATCCACTTTAAATTTTAAGGATTGTTCTCTGTCTAGCTATCTTGCCCTGTAATACCATCTTGTGTTTAGAATAGAAATCCAGTAAAGCCATCCTTCGACTCCATAGCCCAATGGACTGAAAGCTCTCAACCTTGCCCTTAGTTTGTGGATTCCACCATTTTCCCAAAACAAACTTTGAATCTATAACTAGCCTAAAACCTTCCAAGAACAAAGATAAATCATAACGAGAGAGCCCTCTCTGGATGCAGATTGGCTAGATTCTGCATCTAAAAGGTTGGTTTGTGGTTACCTCGGGTATACTTTCCTCTTACGCAACTTCTAGGAAAACCTGAGTGATAACATAGTGGCAACCATACTGGGGACCTGAATCATTTTTATTTGTTATTATTATTCAATTATAAGCTATAGACAGAGTCTGAAGATCAGCCAGGAAGCCTTTGAAATTGCTTTTGCTCTGCAAATGCAAAAGTAAATAAAAGCTGCTTCAGTCTATCTCTGATTTAGCTTATACATTGAACCTTAGTTTCAAACATTCAATCAGACTCTCTAGTTTAATAAATCTTTGAGAAAATTTTAATTAAAAATCTTAAATTTCTTGAAGAGTTTGTAGAAGTTGTTTTGAAAATTCACAAAATTTAGTTTCCTGAAGAACTAACTTTCTCTTCAGAATTGTTTTACAGGTTTAGATCTGATCTATGATGGTGGACAGGGATCAGACACACAAAGGTTAAAATCATCCACCTGGCGACTCCAAAATCAATTTCACTACTAAGACTCCACTGGAGGAATGAACCTGGAAAAACAATATGGAAAGATCAGGCTTTCAACTTGGATTGTTATCCAAGACATTATGTTCTTTCTAAATTGATAGAGTTTTCCAATGTATATTGTATTTTAGAGAAGAACTTAGAGTAGTTTTTAATTTATCTCTTTTGAAAATTGTAAATATAAAATCTCCATGCACATTTGAGCATCATTCTTCTAACTCTTTTGATATCATTTTCCAATCAAGACACCGTAGATCAGAGATCCAGAGCTTCAAGTTTCAGAGAAATTCCACAACCAAATAATCCATAGTCCAAAGCATTAATAATGATACTGGATGACAGGGTTTGTGGAAAATCTTTCATTTGATGAAATTTTAAATGAATTCAGGGATGAGTTATCAAAAATTCAGATTGATGAGGATTTTCTAAGAGCTTTCTTTCTTCTTTTTAAATCAAGAAAATGTTCTCCTCGAGTTAAAAAATGGCTTCTTGATATAATTTGTGAAAATTATGAAAATGAAATAAAACTTTTGCATTCTCAAATTCAGTCATACAATTTCCGAAATCCTAAAGAATTCTTTGAAAATCTTCCTTCTCCAAAGCAAGAGGAAATTGTACTATCTTTTGACTTGCATATTGAAGATGATTATTCTTTCAAACACAAGACTGAAGAAATAAGTTCATGGTCTAATATTCATAATTCAATTGAACAATTAGTCATTGAAGACCTAGAAGTAAATAACATATATCATGCTTTTATTGATCCTATATCAGATTATATGGAGAATCTTTTGAGCCTAAATTTGCAAACATGTTTTCTCTATAAGGATCAAATACATCAAAAGTGGCCTTTACACATCATATCATTTATTATAAAGGCACATGATCATAACCTACTTCCAATTTTGATCACAAGCAATCAAGTTATCCATTTATTTTTACAGCTACTTGATTGGCTTCATTGGCATTTTTGTATTACCTGATTCAATAAGATTTTTAGTAGATTAAAGTAGGTAAATGAGTGCCAATAAGCTCAGAATTTTGAGCAAATTTTTTTAGTGTTTCAATTTTCAGCTAGTTTTTCATTAAGTTGGTTTGAAATTTTTTGTGTGCTGTTTTAGATCAGATTTCAGGTTGCAGAAAAGGACTATATTCAATTCAATATTTTCAACCACAGCAAATGCATGTTTGGGATTGGAACAAGGCAGAAGATTTCCAACTGGGAAACAAAGTTTTAAGTTTTGAATGGATGGTGAATTGCTGAAGTTGAAGCCCGAAGTGAAGGCCCTAAGCTTCAGAAGTTGCACTATCATATGTACAATAAAGCTACCAGAAGAAGGAGATTACATAGTTCAGTTTGAAGACATGTTGAGGCATCTGACCTGCTGTTCTTGAGTTCTTGACTTTCCACAAGGAAAAGCCATCCCCAAGTGGAGCCAGTGTTAGCCTCCTATACCAATAGGTTTCATCTTTCATGATTGTCTTGATTGAATTATGGAATATGTTCAAACCTTCTTACTTGAGCAAAGGTGTTCCATATTCTTAAAAAAACCAAAAAATCAAAAAAGTTAAAAATGTAAAGAGGGTATACCCTAAAAGAAAGATCAAAGGGTAAAAATAATAAAATGGTCAAAAAAGAGAAAGAAATGAACCCCAAAGCAAAAAATAGACCAAGGAAAGTGTGCAAATCCAAATGCCACTACTTTTTACTCTGTTGTAATAAATCAATTGTGTGCAGCTTGTGAAATTTTTGCCACAATTCATGAATAAGTCAAACTGTTTAAACTTGGCTTAGTCATATTTCAATTTCATGTTACAGATTAGAGAATAAATATCTAGCCAAACAGTTTGATCTTGGCAGATAAGTAGCTAGGTAGAGTGAATAAAAGGTGCTCAACAGTTTAATCTGAGCCCTTGGATGTAATAAGGGTAGAAATAGATAGATTTATCATGTAAAAAGAAAAGATTGATCAGGGTTTGAAGCCCAAATGCACCAATAAAGAAGAGAAATGAAAGCATAGATAGGGTAGGTAGATGGTGCTGCAAAGTGTTATCTGATGAATGGTGCTGCTACATGTTGGTTAATCATTTACTTTCATCACAAGTACTAAAGCAGGAAATACACTGGAAAATCACAGCAAGCAAAGTCAAATTTATTAACCTCCCTCATCATTTTTCCCCCTCAAGAGTTTTACTAATTTCCTCAAAAGTACTAAGGTAATTTGAGATCAAAGGGGCTCAAGGCATTTCCTTGACTTCTGGAGGGACCGGACCCTCGGCCTAATGATCAAAAAGACCTAAGCACTTGAAATAATTCATCATTGTTATCTTCCATCTTTAACTTTTTCCTAAGTAAAATCCTATTTTACTTAGGAAACTGATGCAAAATTCCATAAAATTTCCTCAAAATAACTTGTTATTCTAAGTTTAAGTGTTGAAGATAAAATGTTGCAATTTACTTCATAAGTTATCACTTTCTTAGATGTACAAAGATGTTTTGATTTTCCTTGTCCTTTACCATATTAACATTTAATTCTACTATATTAAATCCCTAGTGAAATCCCTTTTCCTAAGTATATAACTCCCTTTTCTATAAATATCCCCAAAACCCTTTATTATAATGTTTTACCAAAGTATTATATCCCCGCACATTGAAAATAAAACCCGTCTTATAAACCCTTTGGTGAAATATATCTTTATAACATTAATCCCGCCCTTATGATGAAATAATTGTATTAGTTAATTCATCATATAATAAAATATATATAAAAAGCATTAGACATACAATATGTGTGTTTAATACCAAAAACACCAATAAAACTTCGTGAAAGATTTGTGCCACCGTGGTTCTTCCACGTGGAATTCCGCTTAAGAAAACCCCGCCGCAACCCTGTTCATTATGCATATAGGATTAATTATGTCATCTGGACTAATTAATAACTATTTCCGCCAGTTAAAAAGCCCCCGGAGCGATTAAAAACATTTAAAAGTGTTTTAAAGTACGACGGGGCCCACGCGAAACCTCCGCCCATCTTCCCATCGCGCTAGCCATTGGATCAGTCTCCCGCAGATCAACGGCCAGCGTTGATCCCGCTGCCCATCCCGTGTGAGTTCTTTAACCAGCGGGGGATGGGTGGTTTTGACTAGTCAGACCATCCACGTGGCGAGAAACTTGTGGAATCGCTGCCCCCCGCGATCAATACCGCCCTCGACCAAAAGCGGTGCGGGCACTTCCCGCTTACCACTTACCGCCTGACGCTGCACACGTCATCCCGTACTACCATGACGTCACATCTCGAAAAAAAACAAAATACCTTTTAACTTGTGAATAAGCCATTTTTTCGTGTTTTTTAGTTATTTTCATTATTCTGAGAAGAACGTTGCTCCCGCTACGATTTTCGAAATTTCTGCTGTGATTAACCATTTCGCCCCAAAATTCTGCTACACCCGTGTTGAAGAACGTCCCCGCCATTGCTCATTACCTGGTAAAGAACGAGTTCCCGTCTAAAAACAGGTATTTATCATTTTACGCCCCGACTGCAAGTCAAACTCAGTTTCCTTTGTTTTTTTCTTTGAAAAAGTGGTTAAAAATCATCGCTGAAGTCCTCCCTGAAGATTTTAAACCTGTGAATTTGCTTCCAAAACCTGCAAATTGTTTCATTTTCCTCCATTTCAGAAATCCCGTCCGGTCTGTAAGTAAAACGAAAACCTCCATTTTGAATCCACAAGAACCAAAATGGAGTTCCCCACAGCTCTAAATATCACTCCCTTGAATGCTCCTCACCGTGAATTAGACTATTTACCCCTGGTAGATGAAGATTTCCAAATTAAAGACCTGGGTTTCAATGAAAGTCCCCGATTGAGCTTCTGTCGCTGCAGAGACGAATACTCAAAGGGGCAAGATCTTATAGGGTTGTGGGAATCCAATTTCCCGAGATATCTCATCCCCTCAGTCCTTATTTTCCCATAAATTATCCACTGCTATCATGCCAATTATGATCCAAATCAGAAAGCAGTTTTATCCCCAAGTCAAAGCGTATCAAAATCAAAGAGTATCAGTGGATAAAGTGTATCAGGTAAAAGTCAGAGTGAAAAGTCAAAACAAAGTTACAGAGCAGTCAAAGGTTAACAGTAAAAATGAAGTTACAGAGCAGTCAAAGGTAAACAGTAAAAATGAAGTTACAGAGGCAGTAAAATGGTAAAAATAAATGAAAGTACTTTCACCAAAATTGAAGTTGGTCTAAAGTGAAAGTAAAACAGTCAAAAGAGCAAGAAAGTAAAAAGATGAAAAAACATAACAAGAAGGAACATTTTTGCAGAAATTACATGTTTTAGTCATTATTTTGCAGAAAATATTGTGACCAATACAAGATGAATTTTGAAAAACTGAAGGAGTTTTATGTTCTTAAGAGTACCATCTACAAAAACCTCTCTCACTTTCCTAACAGCTATTATGGTTTTGGAAATATTAAACAATGTTGAAAAGCACTTTTTGCAGAAAATTACAGTCAAGTCATCATTTTGCAGAGAATATTGTGGCTAATTAGAAATACATTTCACAAAAATGAAGGAGGTTTTTGTTCCTAAGAGACCCATCTACAAAAACCTATCTCAGTTTTTGCACAGTGGTTTTATAATGAGAGATACATGCGCATCTTTACAGGCCATTTTTCAGACTCTGTAAAACTCTGTTTTACACATATTGTTTACAGAGAATATTATGCACAGCTGGAGAGGAATTTTAGGAAAGTGAAAGAGGTTTATCTCACCAACATATTTATCCACAATAACCTCTTTCACTTTTTACATATCTATTACGGATTGAGAAATACGAAGATATTATTGGACCCCAAGTTTGCAGAATTGTTGGAGCAGATTGCACAAAGAAAGGAAGCAGTTAGTGACTTGGATGCCTCATCATCAACTAAGATTTGGATCAAATTCGAATTCTCCTCTTTGTCATCACCTATCCATCAAAAATAGTGCCAAATAGTTTGAGTGTTCTTTACTTTAGTTCTATTTATGTAAATAGTTGGAGAGATTTGTGAACCAATTTTGATATTTGTTTCAAGATATTTTAGTTTAGAATTTGTATAAATACTCCACTCTTGGAAGCATTTGGGTGGATTCTATTACTCTGCTGTAACATTGAGGTTTTCGGAATAAAAAGCTTTTGGACAAATTTACTTGTGGCTTACTGGATGACGTTTTGAAGCACTGGACTTGTTGCAGGATTCATGTGTTGGACTACAGTTCAATAAGTGTTTCTACCTTTTGTCTGAAATTTTATATTAGTTTTTAATACCATCATATCCATTTCTGAATAATTTACATAAAAGATTGAAACATAATTTGCTTAATTGTACTCTGTTTTCAAATGTGAATGTTCTTAATGTTTTCTTCTAAATTAGCTATAAGCATGAATTCTTAAATGCTCCTGCTTTGCTAGTTTAAACATTGTTGATTACTATAATAAAGAATCCTTCATTGCTCTTTGTTTGTAGTCATTTCACTTCTTTCTTCTGAACATGGTGAAAGATTCTTAGTTTCCTTTCATCCCTTCAGGATCATCCCATCCACTTTAAATTTTAAGGATTGTTCTCTGTCTAACTATCTTGCCCTGTAATACCATCTTGTGTTTAGAATAGAAATCTAGTAAAGCCATCCTTTGACTCCATAGCCCAATGGACTGAAAGCTCTCAACCTTGCCCTTAGTTTTTGGATTCCACCATTTTCCCAAAACAAACTTTGAATCTATAACTAGCCTAAAACCTTTCAGGAACAAAGATAAATCATAAAGAGAGAGCCCTCTCTGGATGCAGATTGGCTAGATTCTGCATCTAAAAGGTTGGTTTGTGGTTACCTCGGGTATACTTTCCTCTTACACAACTTCTAGGAAAACCTGAGTGATAACATTATTCATGTGGAAAATTTGGTCATAAAGCTATACAATGTTGCACATACCCTAGGAAACAATACAATTCCAGGAGATCCTTCAAATATGAACCTCCCAGGGCTCAACGAAACATTAATAGATTTGAACATTTAAGAAATAATATGGAATGTTACAAATGTTAGAACTTTGGACACATAGCCAGAGACCGCAGACTTGAAAATCCTCCAAAAGAATCTTTGAAGCCACAGAACGAACAAACATGGAAGAAGAAGAAGACTGATAATTGTTCTCTCGCTATCAAGGCTCAAAACAACAAATATGTGTGGTATGCTGATAGCGGTTTCTCAATGCATATGGCTGGAGATAGAAGGAAATTTTTATCTCTAAAAGAGAAGAAGGATGGAACCATATCCTTTGGAAATGATGGATCTTCAAATGTTATAGGATTAGGTATCGTCACTCTCAGAAGAAACGATGTTATAGCCAAGAATGTTCTATTGGTTGAAAACATGAATCACAATCTGCTCAGTGTTGGACAAATGTGTGATCAAGGACACACAATGCTATTCAACTCCACAAAATGTGAAATCAGGAAAGGCAGGTATGGTAAAATTGTGGCTACAGCAAGTTGAGCTCCAAACAACATATATATTCTGGATGAAGAAACTAAAGCACGTCTACTAGCTAAAGAAGATGAAATCTGTTTATGGAACAAATGAATGGGTCACATAAACTTTGAAAATATTGTTAGGATAATTCAAAGTGTTCTAGGAAGTTGGAGCTTTATTTTCAATTGGAGTTGAATATTAAAGAATTATTAGAAAAGAATTCAGGTGGTTTTTGTCCCAGAGAGGGTTTCCACCTTAAAAACTGTGTGCATTTTTCTTCCTTTTGGTTACTGCTATCATTGTACAAACACTGATAATAATTGAAGATTAACTAATGCTCTAATTGAAAGGAATACTGATTCACCCCCCCTCTCTGTATTTCCAACAAAATTTTTCCTCATATACTTGTGTAATTTTATATGCTTTTAGAATTTACTCTATCTTTGAAATATAAATTAACAATTAAAATCCTAATTATGTATTAGAAATTAATCTAAATTATATTGAAAATTTTAAAATTTATTGAAGTGAAAATTTTAAAAAAATTTAAATTAATAAAACTATATAAAAATATTTTTAAAATGATGTACCTAAAATAAAAATATAAGAATCTTTTGAAAATGATGTACCTATAGAATATCTAAATTTATGGTAGTATTTTTTTATTTGAATTTTTTAGATGCACAATAAAAATATACACAATAATTTATACAAATCTATTCAACCATTACATCTAATTGTAGCATTGACCATAAAATTACAATTTTATGAGGAGGGATGAAAAATTAACAATAACGATAAAAACACATTTTTTATGACGAATGGAAAATTATAAACTAGTGAGGGAGATGATAATTTTCCCTCTGCTCGTGGGGCCAAGTCGTTCACAACCACACCGTTTCTAATTTTCCCTTTATCTTGTACCCATTTTTCAATTGTGTTCCCTTCCCTCTCATTTTTTGAAGGCTCGCGTTCCCTTTTCTCTCGTTTTTTGAAGTTTCAACCTAAAAGAGTTATGAATTAATGGAAGGGCACATAGACCTGGGCCTTTAGTATATCTCACAATAGAAGATGAATGGGAGGTTATGAACGAAGATGGATTTGTAAAGAAGAGACAAAAGAAGAAGCACAATGCCCCTCCCCTCCTCCACAACTACCAACGAGGAATAGTTTCTCAGGCAGCGTTGCCTACTTAAAAATGGCAGCTTTGCTAAACCTCAGAGCCAAATATGCACAAGAAATCACAAAGTGGGAATCACTTTCCCAAATTTCCCATAGCATATCCACATCTTCAATCACCTCCATTAAATACCCAATGCCATCTTCATTATATATGCCTTGGAAGCAAATGCAAAATTCTCGTAAATGCATCCTCAGAGAGATTCTAAAGCACGTACTACAAATTTTGTGTTCACTTCTATGCTAAATGTCGAACTTATTTGTTTCCACAAATTGTCTTTATCTTCCACATTTCCTCCTGCAGGATGAAGCCTTGGAGTAATAAAGGGTGTAATAAGTATTTGTGATGGTGTAGAGTTGGTTTTTGAGGCCGATAACTAGACTGCAAACAACCTCTTCTTTATTTTCTTGTTTGGGAGAGTGTAACACCCTCTTCCCACATCTACCCAAGTAACTGGCCAACAGGGGTAAACATGTGACGAGAGGATACTAATATGAGATTCAACCTCATAGATGACCTTAAGGAAGTGGAACTGATGGAAAAACGAAAAAAAACACCTTACACTACAACATTGACATTCCGAGGAGGTAACCCAACCTCCCAGGGCCCTATTCCTTGAGGGGGGCTGATTTTTAGCCCCTTTTAGGCTGAGTCGTGAGATTTTAATGGAAAGGGATCAACTTTAGACCCTAGAAATATGGGCTAGCTTTGTCAAGGTAGAGGATCAGGCCCAAACAACAAATTTTCCGCCTGTAGCTCTGGGATTTGTGCCACATTTTCAGTCCCTGGGCCCAGGTCACTGCCTAGAACTTCCTGTAACTTTAGGAGAGGGTAAAAAAAATTAAGAAAAACATAGGGGAGTAATCACATCAATCAGAAATCATACAACCCCACCCATCCTTGACAGGAATTATGTCAAACATGTCACAAACATAGCATCTACATGTATAAACAACATATTTAAACAAAGGGATCTCTTTATTATATGGGAATGGCTAAGAAGCATTGCTCCCCTACATCATAGGCTATCATACAATCAATTTTACCATAGATACATGGGATATTCATTTATAGGAAAAAACATGAAAAGAGCCATACATCATCACTGATCGAATACATGCTTATAACCAACATATTAGCAATAGAAATACCATGAATACAATAGGAATAAAAATCATATATAAAGTAGTATATTTACATACCAAATAATAGAGAAATGAGGTCTTCATTACTAAATGTATAAACCAGCTGGAGATGGGGCTTCCACGTTCCACCTAACCATAGATTGGATGAGCCAACTCACTTCATCCAATCACCCCCATTCCATATTTGAAGCATGAATGTGGGACTTAATCAAACACATCAATAATAATCAATATAGGGCTTCCATAGGTGAAACCACCTCAACCCTCAACTAGTGATTCCACCTCACGGTCGGACATCACAACCATCATGGATAGGTCTCTATCGAAGCTGCTCCAAGGCTCCAGAGTGTTTGTTCCAACAAGGGCTTCAAGGACTAGTAACTCAACCCAAACTTTTACAGGACTTCCAGAGCATTTGTCCAACAGGGGTTTCTAGAACTAGTAACTCAACCCACCTAGGGCTTCAAGAGCGTTTGTCCAACCAAGGATTCCAGTAACTAATAACTAAACCCAACAGTTAAAGGACTCAACCAACCAGAAAACAATCAACGGAAATAAACCTATAATACCATGGTTGTCCATGAAATGACAAGGCTAGGAAATCCACATCCATACACCATGCATGCCAAAACCAATGAGGAAAAAATACATACAACTCGGTACCTACAATCAAATCCCATTCTAGCTTCTGATCCCAATGTCCACCTATGCTTTCTTGCTCTTAATTTTCCTTGTTCCTCTAAATCACTAAGTATCCACACTCTCCAAGAGTGCTCCAAGAAAACTCTGAGTATCCAGAGTATGAGAGAGAGAGAGAATAATGAGAGAGCTCCAAAAATTCACTAACAAAAGGTACCAACTGATCCTCAAAATCCTTTTTATAGGATAGGCCTCTATTTTCTTCATTTTCTATTATTTTCCTTCAATTTCCTCCTCACATGTAATTTGTGACCTTTTACCTCCGTTTTCAACTATGGTGATTATTTTAACTTTATTACATGAGTTTTGTTAGCAGGGTTGTTACAGAACCCTCCCCCTGGGGGACATCTTCCTTGGTGTTCAATCACACATATACTTCAACAAAACCACTAACAAGCAAACATACTTCCCATGGAGCTTTATAACATAGCTCATTGTAGTATTTACAATGATCACCATGCTGAAACATAAACCAACATGAAATCACAACAATATGAAAAATATCATGAAATGACACCATACCACTTATTGGAGGGTTATAACATATATCATGGCAGTATTTACATCCATATACATATCTACATACATCCAACCATCACATCAATATATACCAAAACATCGCCAAAACATATGCTAAACAACACCAACATCACACCAAAACTGCTTTTCCTAAATCTGCAAAGAAGGAAGGATACATATCACACATCTAATCTGCCATCAACCATGTAGCTTCATCAGGACCAAAGTGCTTCCATTGCACTTTAACTTGATCTATTGCTCGATTCCGGAGCATGAGCGTCTTTTTCTGCAAAATGCACTACGGTTCTGGCTGGAACTCTCCTTCTGCTTCCACCTGCAATAAAAATAAGTCAATAACATGATCAACATATTTAAAATATTTCTTAAGCAATGATATATGAAAAACATCCTGGATTTTCACTGTGGAAGGCAGTGCAATTCGATAGGCCACCAGACTGATCCTCTCAATGATCCTAAAGATTCCAAAAAACCTTGGTGGCATCTTGGCACACGATCCAATCCACAAGGAGCTCTTCTTGGGCTTGATACGCAAGTACACATGATTCCCAACTTGAAACTACTTGAAAAACCCATTCCTACCTAAATAACTCTTCTTACTATCATGTGTTGCTTTCAAGTTCTGCTTGATCACCTGCATTTCTTGTTCCATGTCTACCAACATCTATGGTCAAATCAGTACCCTGTTAACCGGACCACTCCAACTGATAGGAGTGTTGCAACTCTGCCCATACAGTGCCTCAAATGGACTCATCCTCAACTACTCTTGATACCCGTTGTTGTAGGAAAACTCTACCTGTGGAAGATACTCTGCCCACTTCTGATATTGACGCATCACATACATCCTCAACATATCCTCTAATATCATGTTGACCCTCTTATTCTTCCCATATGTCTGTGGATGATACGCTGTGCTAAAGGCCAAATCAGTTCCCAAACCTAAAAATAAATCCTTCCAAAACTTGGAAGTGAACTTTTCATCCCTGTCGGAAAAAATCTTCTTCGGAACACCATGTAATCTGACTATGTCTCTAATCAACACCTGTGCTACATCACTAGCTGAGTATGTAGTATTCGCCTTTATAAAATGAAAAACCTTTGTTAACCTGTCTGCAAAAACCATAATAGAATCACGTTGTCTAGTTGTCCTAGGAAAACCTGTGATGAAGTCCATGGAAATTACCTCCCATTTCCACTCTGGAAACACAATCAGTTGTAGCAATCCACCTGGATACTTGCAATCTACCTTAAAAATCTGAAAATCCAAAAATATGGGAACAAACTTTGCTACATTCATATTTAGATTTAGCCAATAACAGAATCTATTTACTGCATTCAACTTCTTCTAGTAGCTTGGGTGACCTGAATATGGTTTCTCATGAAAATCCCTCAAGATCACCTTCTTGAGCTCACTGTTGTCTAGTACACTGTGTTGGTTCACGAAAAGGGTATAATTTCCTTACTTATTTCTTTGTTAATTATTATTTTTTTAGCCAATATTATCCTTAATTTGTAATAATTCAAGATAAAAGAGTGATAAGATCAACCTGAGAATGATAGAATTAATATTTTTTTTTTCTAATATCGAAAAGGTTGTAATTCGGGTAAACTGTTATGCAGATCGACTTAAAGGAATGAATCTTGTACCTTAAGATATATGGGCAGATGTTGATTAATCCAACGATGTATTAATAGCATTTACAACTTGACGTCTGGGACGTAGGTGGAAAATGAAGGCAACAGGAAGCCAAACGATACTATATGGAGATTTTATTGTTGAAGGAGCAATCCCGAGAATCTTTCGATTCTCAGAATATATTTTCATTCATTTTCAATATGTAATATATATAAGACAGTAAAAGAGGAAACATAGGAGTTTCTTTATTTTCAATGTTCCAATTTATCATTTTACTGTATGTCACAGATCACAATATGAGTTAAAAAAATTTGGGTTATGCTGTAAAAAATTTTGAGTAATGAAGTTGAATGAGATTTCATCTTAGTATTTCGGATGGAGATGGTTTAGGAAATACTTCTGGGGACCATGGGCCTAGTCACTGGAGGTTTTTCTATCTATTATGTATTATGGATAGTTAAATTACCTTTATGTAATTTGCATTAGCTGTGTTATATTTTATTTACTTTTGCATTTGCCATGAGTAATCGATTGAATCCTGTATCTTAAATGCTATTGTGTTTTCTAAAGGTTGTTGATTAAATGATATTACTTAGATGCAAGTGTGAATGTATGAATTTTCCAGTTACTGATTTGCTATCATTTTTGTGATTCGTGGTTTTTCCCTCTCGAATTGGATTTATTGAGGATTATATTGCGATAGATTCTGGGCTAGAATATTTCTTTTATCAGAACTGTAATTACAAGAGTTGTTGTGTGTTGTTATCTTTTCTGCAACGGTAATGATTTAAATAGAAGACATTACGTACTTTGTCAAAACCTAAGAATTTATGATTTCCTATACTTTTTTGATATCAGATGAATCCCAGGTTGATCAAATAAATGATATAGGTTTAAGATTGCTTTTCAAAGAGTCATCTTAGCGCCCAACCGTTTTGGCACCATTGCCGGGGAGGCTTTCAAATTAAAAGTTGTGTCTCTGAAAGCCTAGGTATTGAAGACGGAAGGTAAGAAACTATGCATGCATTAAGTAAAAAGCTTATGCCTAGCGCTCACTTTCAGTTGATACGATTAGGCTATATAAGCATGTAGTCAATTTTAATTCTTTTCTGATTTTCAGTAGGACATTTATTCAAATTTTCTTTTCCAATTTAAAATAATAATGCAAGTATGTATTCAAATTTCTTTCTTTTTGTGGTAAAAATTTAGCATAAGTGTATATGACTAAGAAAAATAACCAAGTAGCAATAGAATGAAATCCAACTCCAAAATCCACAATAACCCAGGGACCGATGAGCCTTGGGAGAACGACCTTTACTGGTGAAATTATTTGAAAAGTTGAATCTCAAGCATCGGTAGGATCCCAAACAACATCTGGGAAGGGCTCTACAACAATCCCTCAAGCGACAGAATCACCAACTGCAACTCACGCTGAGATTCATAGAAAAACTAAAGGATTCAAGCAAAGCTTTCAAAGCACGTTTGTTCAACATTCTAGTCCTTCACAAGAGGGAAATTATTGTAATTTAAGAGAAGCAGAAGGAGAAAATAATGGAGCGGATCATCAATCCTCGAGATCTAGATCTCCTATGATCTTGTTAGAAGGAAAGACACCGTAAATACCAGAATTAGGCAGTGTAGTGAAACCACCTAGGGAGTTGAGAAATACCCATAACTTCCCTACTCGAATAATACCTCATGAACAAGAACTTCCTAAGAATTGTTGGCATATCTTCGATCAGATGGAAACTTGGGCACAACAAAACAAGACCTCGACATTAGAATATCCTATTGTCGATCCAGAGGTTAATGCCCCGATGAAGGCCATCCCCTTACAAAATATTCCAAATTTCCATGGGATGACTTCAGAGGACCCAAATGCCTTCTTATTTGAATTTGATGTCTTGTGCAGAGGCTATGATTACACCACCGGTCCACAAAGATTGAATTTTTTTCCTTCTACGTTGAAAGGGGCAACATTATGATGATTTATGGGCTTAGGAGGGGGCACTATTGATTCCTAGGATGCAATGAAGAATGCCTTTCTTACAAAATATCAAGATTTTTGTCTATCTAGGGATTTAAAATATGAAATATTTAAAATGACTGCGAAAGACAATGAAACTTTAGAGGAGTAAATTGAGAGATTTTAGTACCACCTACAAAGATCCCCATACACTACTTTACCAAAATAAGTATTAAAAGTTGTGTTGATAAAAGGCATGAAAGATGAGTGGATAGAAACGTTAAATATAATGGGTCAAGGTGATATTTATTAGGAAGAATATGATAAAATTGTTAAATTGTGTATCAAGTGTTCAAATGGAAGAACATGAGCCAGATCTGGAGTATGTGATCCCCTCACCAGGATAAGTAAAACCACTGGAGGTGGTGTAACATGCACTAAGATTGGTAATATTTTAGAAGATTTTAAAACTGATATTTTGGGCACACTAACTACAAAATTAGATGTTTTAAAGGCTAAGGAAAAACAAGATGAGGAAGAACAAGCGTTGGCCATATTTTTCCCATGATGCCGAAAGAAGCAAATGGAGAGGGAATGCCTGATGGATATGGTTCAAACCTGCACTTTTTTCTCTAAAGAACACTCGACGGATTAAAAGTTGAGCTCAAGGAAGACGAGGAGGAAACAAAACCTATATACTTAATGGCTCAACGTCGACAATGTCAATCACAGCCTCCAGGTATGATGCAAGACTCTTCCTCATTTGACTCTGCGCAATACATGCAACAACATAATTTTTGAAATGCCTGGAAGGCATAATCGCCCTTTAACTCTGCATGGCAATCCCAGTCATATCCGACTTCACCATGGATGAACCCCTCATGGCCAAATCCTCAATATCCTACCCCATTATGGAAAAATCCATTCTCTAACTCCTACCCCTCACAATGGTCAAACGCACCTGAACAAAACTCGATGTGGCCTCCAAACTGGTAGCGTCTTACGGAATTGGTAAGTCCACCCCTGGGGTCGATCCCTCAATCTCAACCCACACTGCTAGATCCATTTCAGTTACTTCCTAATCCTCAACCTCTGAGGCGCCCTCAACTTCCAGCTCAACCAAATCCTAACCCCAACAATAGCCCTGTCCAATATGTGAAAATCATCGAAAATCCAGTCTATGAATTAAATTCATTGGGATGTAATGAGCTCTGACTGAGGTCCGAGCGCCTTGTTTCTCGAATAGGAATTTAGAACAATCAAGAAAGTAGTAAATAAAAACAAACTATAAAAAATCGCTCGACTGTAGTGATCATGGAAATGGAACTAGCGGAAACCACAGTCGATCAACCAAATTCTAAGAAAATTATAGCTACCCCCCTCCATTTCCTGAAATCCTCATGATCACTAAACCAATAGTTTAGCATGAGTTTGATATTGCAAGGGAGTTTAAAAACTTATGTATAAATATTCCACTCTTGCAGGCTATACGAGATATCCCGATCTATGCGAAACTTATCAAAGAATTAGGCGGGAAAAATATTGGCAGAAAACCAAAAGATTCACCCACAGTTCATGTTGTAGGAACACTATCTGACTTCATCCTAGGAAAATAGGTCCCTGTTAAGTATGACGATCTAGGAAGTCTGGTCGTAACTATCTAAATACGTGGCTGCACTTTCCCAAACACACTAGAAGATTTAGGAGTAGCCATTAATCTACTGACTTACAAGACTTGTAATATCTTAGGTATCACAACATTGAAACCAACATCAACCTTGCTAGAATTAGCTGATATGTCAATGGTTAAACTTGAAGGAACCTTGGAAGGTATCACGGTCTTTGTAGATTCTTGGGAATATATTTTAGAATTCCTGGTCATCAATCCAAGAAGTACATTACATGGACATTCGTTGATACTAGGAAGGCCATGGTTAGCAACATAAGATGCATATATAGGATGTCGAGATGGAAATATGTCAATTCCAAGAGGAAGCGTCGGTAAAAATATTATTTTTTATCCTCCAGCTAAGCCTAGTCCACATATTGTAAACCTTCAATTACGCCCTCCTAAATACCAAGAAGAAAATTTGCATTCACCTCTTTCCCTAGATGAAGCTCTTGGACTCAAAAATCAAATAGAAGATGATGTAATTAGTAGCTTTGTCAATAAACCAGCTGTTATTGGAAACCTGACATGCCAAATGCTAAAATATTTGCTCGACAATGTTGCACAAGGATACTCGTTAAAAAATTTAAATGATAATCATATTCCAACAATTGTTGTCCATAACAACATTCCAATTGAAATAGAAATAGGAAAAACTCTTAATATTAATGCTGGTTTGGAAAAACATTAGCAGTTGCGATTAATTAAGGTCCTCCGCAAATACAAGCAGGGTTTTTCCTAGGAATATTCTGACATGAAAGGTATTGACCCACAATTGTGCACCCATCACATTTATATTGCGAAATACACCCACCCTATTCGACATCCTGAGAGGAGGTTGAATCCACTCCTTAGAGACATTGTGAAATAAGAATTGCAGAAATTGTTGGATGTCAACTTCATATACCAAATTTCAGATAGTAGTGGGTCTCCACATTGGTAGTCATCCCCAAGAAGAATGGGAAGTGGAGAATCTGTGTGGACTATAGAGAGCTTAATAAGGCTACTTAAAAAGACTATTTCCCCCTTCCCTTCATAGACCAAGTCCTTGATACTATATCTGGAAAGAAATTCTTTTCTTTCCTAGATGGATTCAGTGGTTACAATCATATTCAGATTGCCCTGAAGGACCAAGATTAAACCGTGTTTATCTGCCCATTGGGGACATTCGCATACAGGGTTCTACCGTTTGGATTATGCAATGTTCCCGCAACATTCCAAAGATAAATATTGAGCATTTTTTCTGACCTGATTAATGAAGGACTTGAATTGTATATGGATATTTTACACCATTCAGGGATGATTTTGATCAAGCTTTGGAAAATTTAGAAAAATTCCTCAAACGTTGTATCACTACCAGACTCAGTTTAAGTAATGGAAAATTCCATATGATGATGAATGAAGGTGTAGTTTTAGGGCATTACATCTTTGTTGTAGGTATCTAGGTGGATCCAAACAAGATTGAGGTAATCCTTAAACTACCTACGCCCCACACACAAATAGAGGTACAAAGTTTTCTTGGTTATGCAGGGTATTATCGTAGGTTCATAGAACATTTTTAAAAAATAGTTGCACCCTTATATACTTTAACAGGAAATATTGAATTTTAATGGTCTGATAATTGTGATGTTTCATTTGTAGGCCTCAAAGAGTTACTCTCGACAATGCCAGTATTAAGAGGACCAAACTAGGAACTACCCTTTCACATCTCCTCAGATGCATTGGACACAATGATAGGCACTGTTATGGGGCAAGAAGAGGATAAGAAACCTTATGTTATTTAATATATCAGAAAAACCTTACACATGATGAGTTAAATTATACAGTAACAAAAAAATATTTTTTTGCTGTTATCCATGTTATTAATAAATTTCGACATTATATAGCAGGCTATCTGGTTTTTCTATATACTGACCACTCTACCATTATGTACTTAGCTAATAAACCTATTACTAATGGTTGAGTGACTCAATGGTTATTTTTGTTACACGAATTTAATATTACTATCATGGATCGACTAGGGAATGAAAACTTCATGGAAAATTTCCTATCTCGAGTACCTAAAATAGATGACCATTAGTCGGTGGATGACAAATTTCCAGATGAGCATTTGTTTGCAGTAACAATAAAAACACCATGGTACGCTGATGTGTAAAACTATTTGGCGGTAGGAAAGCTACCAACTCATTTATAACTGCGAGAAAGGAATTTTATTATACAAATCAGGACACACTTTCCTGGATCGTTGGTTACCTTTTCCATATTGGTTCCGACTTTCAAATTCGAAGGTGCATTAGAGAAGATGAAGTTTTTGACATTCTCATGGCTTTCCATGGCAGACCCTACAGAGGACACTTTGCAGATCACCGAACTGAACAGAAATTTCTTCAATTGGGCTACTATTAGCCCACAATATTTAAAGATGTGAAAAAATATGTTCATGCCTGTGATAGTTGTCAAAGAATGGGTCGTCCTAGCCAGGATGACGAAATTCCCTTACAACCGCAAGTAGTGTCTAAACCATACGAAAGATGGGCATTGGAATTTTTCAGTCCCTTTAACCCACCATCAAACCATAAACTATACATATTGTTTTGCACAGATTATGTGACCAAATGGGTTGAAGCGGTAGCCTTTCCAAGAGCTACAGAGGAGGCAGTAATTAATTTCTTGTTCAAAATTTTTGTACGATATCGTTTACCAAAAGAGATAATAACAAATGGGGGGCCACAGTTTACAGGCCATAATATTGCAACCACCCTTCGAAATTATCATATCAAACATAGAACTAATTCCCCATATCACCTCAGGTAAACGGACAGGTGGAAATCACTAATAAGGTCCTGGAAGCAATTATAACTAAGAATGTATCTGAAAATTGTCAGAATTGGTCAACCAAACTCCCTGAAGCACTTTTGGATTATCAGACAACATGGCAGAACACTACTGGTCACTCCCCATATCATCTGGTCTTTGGAAAAGAACCTATTTTTCCAATATAGTTTGAAATAAAGACTCTCAATACTGCGAGAGAACTTAGACTAGATGTTACAGAAGCCCAAATCCAACGACTGCAACAAATTAATGAGTTGGACGAAGCACGTCTATCTTATGTGGAACACACTACTATTATATAACAACAAAGAGCTAAATGGCAGGATCAACTGATTAAAAATAAATCATTTGAAATTGGCGATTGGGCGTTGCTATATGATTCCAGGTTCCACGATTTCCTAGGGCAATTGCAGACATGGTGGCTTGGGCCATACAAAATCAAAGAAGTCCACAAGAATGGTACAGTAACCTTGAACACCATTGATGGATCCGGTACCTATTTTTTGGTAAATGGACATTGGTTACGCCTACCACCAACTGCTCACAAAGGAGTCTTTTTATCAAAAGGTAAGTAATGATCTTGTTTCTCATATCTTAGCTAACTCGGGAAACAACCCAAAAACTTCATTTTCATAAATCTTATTTTCTTTATTAAACTCTATATATAATGTACATATTTTTCCTTTAAAAGATTTAATTAAATGTCTTGATTCTCTCTTCTCCCCCCCCCCCCCTCTCTGCTTATTTTGTTTTTTACTTTTCTTTTGATAATAAAAGGAAGCGGTAGAGAAGCCATGGGAATGATTGTTGTTCCCTTGGGCATGATTGTTATTCCCTTAGGCACAATTGTTGTTCCGTTCTATGAAATTGTTGTTCCCTTCCACATGATTGATGTTCTGTTTCACTCTCACAATTTCTGTCCCCTTGGGCACAATTGTTGTTCCCTTCGGCACGATTGTTGTTCACTTTCGCTCTCACGATTGATGTTCCCTTGGGCACGATTGTTGTCCCCTTGGTCACAATTGTTGCCCCCTTGGTCACAATTGTTGCTCCCTTCGGCACAATTGTTGTTCCCTTTGGCACGATTGTTTTTCCCTTTCTCTTTCACAGTCTTTTTTCCCTTCGACATGATTGTTGTTCCCTTAGGAACGATTGTTGGTTCCTTTGTGGTAAGGAATTTTTCATAAAATTAATGCCAATTCCATTAAAAAGGGAGCTTAAAAAGTATTGATATTTACTTTATCATGATATTAAAAAAGTATGCCTTATCTGTCACCCGATGAGGAACATTATTTTATCCTTTGGCACATCCAAATTTAAAAATTTTCTTACATTCGGATCTTTCTGAAAGAATTTTAAATTGTTCATGATCTATCACCACCATAGAAATTTTTATCTCTTGTGTACATCTTTAAATGGTGATTTTATTTTAAGAATAAAAAAGGGTTAGTGCATACTTTTACTAGGCATCCTTTTCTTTCCTGACACCATCCTTAAACTCTTAAGGATTTTATGAATAAAAACAATTAATATTTCAAAAGATGATGACACTTAAAAATAGATTTCTTCATTAGGATAGGGGGTCTCATCACGAGCCAGCCTACTAAAATCATAAGATAATAGCATAACTGATACTACGATCATGGCTACCAAACCATGGTTATGGCCTTTTTGAAAATAGTGTTAAAAAGGATAAGAGGTCTCATCACAAGCTGAATTATTCACTTTGTTATAATCCAGTGAGTAGCATTGTTGCTATTTGGTCACCATGCTAGAACAATGACCTTTTGAGGAAATCAGTTTAAAAGTATAAAATCAATATATCATATATAGGATACTGGATCATCTACAGGTTTAAAAGACAATCTTGTCGAGGCTATGGACGCCTGCCGGCAGCAGTGGCTATGTCTATGGTATTGGAATAAAATACTGAATTGCCTTATCACAAGTATGTTGATATATCTCTTTATTTTATTAAGAAATCACCAATTCTCAACATTTACACTTTCAAAACAAAAAATTTCTAGAGGTGGCATACATACTATAACAAGAGCACATCCTTAAACTTTCGGACCTCTGAAATATGCAGATTATCTATAAAAGGAATACCGCTGGGTATCTATTTTTTTGTTCCTCAACGATTATTTATCTTAAAAAGGCAATATATTTTTCACACATGATTTATTATTATTATTATCATACGTCAGCAATCCACATCTATATAAAAATGAATTATCCCTTTGTTTGGATGTGCCTGATTTGACTACTTCCTTGCGCATTTCTGACTACTTCTCCATAATCATTTAATTCCCATCATGTTACCGGTCGTGGTCGACCCTTTTTATGGGGGAGGTAAGGAACAACACGTGAATGATTGGGCTGAGAACAATTAACGAAAATAGAAATTTCCGTTGCACAAAACCATATTAAACAATTTTATTTTGCTTCAGTCCTTATTCTATTTTGAAACAACTATGTGTTAGTGATTACAACAAATCCTTTCAAAACTAGCATTGTGTATAGCTTGTTGCATAAATTCTCTTAAAAAAATAGCAGTAATGGGAGGTAAATCCATCTGCAATGAGCCTGCTACATTATGAATAGCTAAACAAGCTCGACAAATCCTGGAAAGGGTGGGCTGTCTTGGATATTTCACCCAGTTGCAAGGATTCGATAATGTCATGATGCTATATTTTTTACAAAATTTAAGAAATGAAAGCACATTTGTTAAAGGAAAATAGATACCAGTGAATGAAACAGTCCTAGTGAAGGTCACAAGTCTCTCCACGGAAGGGGAAAAATGGATGAACAAGCATGTTGGACTCATGAGTGTAATGGAGTTATTCGTTAACCCTAGAGATGAATTGCAAAGGGAAAGGCTTCCACCCTGCTTCATTCAAAGAACCATGGTAAGAGCTTGCAGAAATAATCCAACGATACATCACATGTGACGACTGCCATGATGTGGTAAGACCATGACACCTCAAGCTACTAGCAGCTTTAAGACATAACATAGTGTTGAATATGTCGTTCTTTTTAAATTTTCTTTGGCATGAGGTTGCTGGTAGGGTAAGGAAAGCTAGGGATCCAACCATTGTAAATAGCCACCATTTTTTAATTAAACTAATATTCAGTAGGGAAATGGAATTATCACACACAAGTTGGGAAAAAAATTTGGGACAGAATAACCTACCATCTGTACAAGGAATTCTTGAAGACGAAAACAACTAGCTTGACACAGGAAACAATTAGTTAAGAGAAGAAAATGTTAATGAAACCCTAGCTTTGCAAAATTTGTCTAGAGCCAAAAATAGGTTAGACTCCATTTTTGTTTCATGGACATCTAAGTGTTGAAGGTATGAAAGGCTAGCTAGGGCAAAAAAATTGGAAAAATTTGAAGGGTATGCACCAAAAAACGAACCTTCAATGGAACAACAACATGACTCACCATGAATTAGATAAGAAGAGATCACCCAAGTTTTGGAAAACATGGAGACCTTCTCTTCTTCCGAGGAAAAAGAAAATCGTTGTGAAAATGCGGCTGCACCATATATTATTCCTTCAGCCTCTACCCCCAATTCTCATAATATAGAGATCCTGCCATCCTCACCCAACATGCATGATCAAGACCACCTGGAAGAATCAACAGAAATGATAGATGAACCAAAATTTTCTAGAGAAGGGATCATCCCTGATGACCAAAATTCTGAAGGAAACTATGTTGCCACTATCATCAGGTATCCATTGGATGGATATAATGTTTAGTATCAGCCCCCAGAAGGTGTTGAGAGTGAGGATTTTAGGGTTCTTAGAAGTAAAAATGGATTCCATATTTATGGCGAACAGTGTTACCAAGCCTACTCTCTGACTTTGTTACATGAGAATCATCTTTTTGCATGAGGACACACAAATACGTAAGCTATGGGGTAATGTTGGGTCACGAAAAAGGTATAATTTCCTTCCTTATTTATTTGTTAACTATTATATTTTTAGCCAAGCTTATCCTTAATTTGTAATAATTCGAGAGAAAAGAGTGATAAAAGCAAGCTGAGAATGATATAGTTAATATAGGTTTTTTTGATATCAAAAAGGTTGTAATTTGGGTAAATTGTTATGCAGATCAACCTAAAGGAACAACTATTGTTGCTTAAGATATCTAAGTGGATGATGATTAAGTCAACAATGTATTAATAACAGTTACAGCTCGATGTCGAGGATGTAGTTGGAAAATGAAGGCAACAGGAAACTGAACAATACTATATGGAGACTTTATTGTTGAAGGAGAAATCCTGAGAATATTTTGATTCTCAGGATAGCTTTACATTTTTTTTCAATATGTAATATATAAGAAAATAAAGGAGTTCGATTATTGTCAATGTTCAAATTTATCATTTACTGTATGTCACAGATCACAATCTGAGTTAAACCTTTTTGGGTTATGTTGTAAAAAATTTCAAGTAATGAAGTTGAATGAGATTTCATATTAGTCTTTCGGATTCATCTTAGTACTTCTGGGGACTGTGGGCCCAATCACTAGAGATTTTGGTGTCTATTATGTTTATGCATAGTTAAATTACCTTTATGTAATTTGCATTAGTTGTGTTATATTTTATTTACTTTTTCATTTTCTGTGAGTAATCGATTGAATCCTGTATCTTAAATTCTATTGAGGGTTTTCTGAAGGTTGTTGATTAAATAATATTACTTAGATGCAAGTGTGAATGTATGAATTTTCTAGTTACTTATTTTCTAGAATTTGTGTGATTCATGGTTTTTCCCTCACGCATTGGATTTAATGAGGATTAGATTGAGATATATTCTGCTCTAGAATATTTCTTTTATCAGAATTGGAATTACAAGAGTTGTTGTGTGTTGTTATCTTTTCTACAATGATAATGATTTAAATAAAATATATTACGTACTTTGTCATAGCCTAAGACTTTATGATTTCATATAATTTTCTGATAGCCTTGAAATAGCAAACAAATCCCAAGTTGATCAAATAAATGAGATAGGTTTAAGATTGTTGTTCAAAGAGTCATCTTAGCGACCAACACATTTTTATGAAACCAGCTCACAAAATAGAAGAAAAGAGAGATCAATGACTTAGAAATCAGCCTCTTCGAGGGGAAAGCCTCCTTTACATTACATAATGAACAATTCTTGGATGATACAAATGAAAAAACCTCCTTTCTATAGATAGGAATCCAATGGGTCACAATATAATCCTAGACGACATAACAATAACAATGTAAGGGCATAACAATAACAATAGTGGGCTTCTATGGGGAACAATAATAACAATATAGGGACTACATGGGAAAAATAATAATAATAAGGGGGCTATAATACCAATAATAATAAGGGGATACACTAGTATTATAGGGACCTAACATGCCCCTCTCCTTCAAACAAGTGTTGTCCTCAACACTTGATTATTTCTGGATGCTTTTGTATAAAATTATCATCCTCCCATGTGGAATATTTAGCGGGTAAGTTCTTCCACTTGCTGAGATACTATAAAATTGATCAATTTCATAGTTTTCAAGTTCTTGTTTTCATTATTTCTTCATAACTTATTTCGCTGTGATGTTGATCTTCCTCTTGTTTCATTTGATTATGCACCAAAGTTAGGTTATCCTTTAAGAGATGGAAAACTTGTTGTTGATGCTCGATGTGATATTCCACTGCTTTATCATCCATATTAGCTTTCATTTTATCCTTCAAACCATCTAACTTAGCCTCTGTGTTTTATTTTAAACCATCTATGTCATCTTTGGTTGCTCTTTTTGAGATCGAACTTTGTTGCACTTGGTACCATAATTTTGATATATCATACTATAATTATTCCTCTTCATGCATCATAGCAGATATTTCTGAGGGCTTAATAGCTGTGGAATTATTTTTGGGAGGCATTATATTACTCAATACTGATATCTATGCTTCAATATTCCCTTGGAATCACTTCAAACTGATTTTTCAAACAAAATTTATGCAAACTTGTTTAAAAACTACACACATTTTTCTTGCTTTTTAGGAGGTCTATATTGAACCTAATTTATCTCTGTTATTTTAGATCTTTAAGATATGAATTTATATCCTGTATTACCACTCTAAGTCCTCTTTCCAATGCCACAGGTCAGACCTAATTTGGATTCTTTAAGACAAAGTTATGCCCAATCTCCCACAATGACCTAATTATGGATTGATTCAGTAGAGCGAACGTGTACGGCGTGCCAGGTGTCACTGTTTCTTCCTTAGGTTCTAAAATAGATATAAAGGAAACTATAGTCCATGTTATTTTGACCAATTTTTACAGAAATCCAATCTGATTCTCAGAGAGAGATTTATGATGATTTTCTAAAGTTCACCTCTTTGATATGAAATTCAGGAGCCTGCAAAAACCATTACTTCCACATATCATATCTCCAAAAAATTTGTAAACAACGACCTGAAATTTTTACACGAAGATCCTCAGGCTTTCTTCACAAATATGGGCTTTTTTAGCTTATGAACCTTCATAGAAAAAAATGTATAGCGAAAATTCCATGATGACCTGTTTGAACCAGTGAAACCCTAGAATCCAAAGCTTTGATACCAAATGTTATGAAAACAACTCACAAAATAGAAGAAAAGAGAGATCAATGAATTACAAATTAGCCTCTTTGATGGGGAAAACTCCTTTTCATTACATAAATAAACAATTCTTGGATGATAAAAATGAAAAAACCTCCTTTCTATATATAGGAGCCCAATTCCTCATAATATAATCCTAGCCGACATAATAATAACAATATGGGGATTACATGGGTAAAAAAATAACAATAAGGAGGTTATACTACCAGTAACGATAAGGGGATACACTGGTATTATAGGGACCTAACATACATATATCTTGTCTCGAAATCTAACCAATCGATCTGATGTGAGTCGTTAGTCCAAATCCTGCACACCTGCACCTATACCGGTACCTGTACTGCCATCTATACTTGTACCTATACTACCACCTATAGTTGTACATGCACCAACACCTGTACATGTACCAAGGACTATACTTGTAACCACACATGTACCTGCACCTGTGCCAACACCTGTACCTGTACCAAGGCCTGCACCTATAACAACACTTGTACTTATACCTTTGCTAACACCTATACCCACACTCTGCTGCAAAATGTGCACAATCTCAATATACATGTGATCCATCTGACCTGCCTACAAGATATTGTCCTATAAGTCTGTACCATAAGAGCTCATAGTTGGTATGTGATTTACCTATACCTTCTTGCTAAGAGAATCTGTGACCCTATTCTACTTTCCCTTGATGTACCTGATCTCGAAGTCAAACTCACTAATCATAGAAAACCATCTAGCCTACCTAACATTCATATTCAGATGATCAAACAAGTACCTCAACCTAATGTGATCACTCATAAGTACAAAAAACCTACCAAGCAGATAGTGCTTCCCATCTTTAGTGCGTGAATGATCGTTGCTAGCTCAAGATCATCTGTCGGGTATTTTTTCTCATGTTAATGTAGCATTCACGACTCATAGCATACCACCTGTCCATCCTACATAAGGAATCCACCAATCCCTCTCTTGAAATAATTTTTACACACTACAAACTCCTTGTCTAGATCTGTAATATTTAGCATTGAAGCATGTTTTAATAACTTCTGAAGCTGCTAAAATATGGCCTCACACTCCTTTGTCAATTCAAAATTCTTACCTTTCATCTGCAATGATGTAATATGATAAGAAATATGTTATAAGTTCGTGATGAACCTCCTGTAGTAACCTACCAATCCCATGAATGATCTCAACTCATCTACATTCTTAGGATCTACCCACTTAACGATGGCCCTTATTTTTTCCGGATCTACTGCAATGCCCTCCTTGGAGACAATGTGTCCCAATTAGTGTACCTCAGTCTGGAAGAAGCTGCATTTTCTAAGCTTAGCATATAGCTGATGCTCTCTCAACAACCTCAATACTACTTCCAAATGTTCAACACGCTCTTCCTCATTTTTATAATACACCAATATATCAACAATGAAAACAATCACAAACTTGTGCAAGTAAGGACACGACACACTATTCATCAAACACATAAATGTAGCTGGGGCATTAGTCAAACCGAATGGAACTACATCAAACTCATAATGCACGTACCTGGGCCTAAATGCGGTCTTGTAGATATCATGCTCCTTGATGCATACATGATGATATCTAGATCTCAAGTCAATCTTAGAGAACAATGTTGCTCCCTTCAATTGATCGAACAAATCATCAATCCTTCGTAGTGGGTATCTACTCTTGATGGTCACTTTTTTCAGTTGCTTGTAGTTAATGCATAGTCTAAGAGTGTCATCTTTCTTTTTTACAAAAAATACCAGTGCACCCTATGGCGATACACTTTCCTAATGTACCCTTTGTCCAACATATCCTTAAACTGCAATTTTAACTCTACCAACTCTCGTATACTCATCCCTGTAAGGTTATTTTGATGCTAGAGCTGCCCATGGCACCAAATCAATAGAAAATTATACTTACCTGTGCAATGGAAAATCTAAAATCTCTGATGGAAAAAAATCCTGAAACTGCTGCAAATTTGGATACCTTCTCAACAAATCTACATCCTCATCTTCCTTACCTTTTTCACTAGATATATGAACTGAAAATAGTACACACCCTTTCCTGTGACCGTGCTTGGCCTGCATAGCTGTCACTATCCTAATTGATGTGGATTTCTTCTTTCCCTGCAAGACCCTTGGTTCCCCATTATCATCTAAGCATTTAATATCTTTTTCATAGAAATCTACCTCAGTCCTATGAAGATATAAACAATCCATACCCAATAGCATATTACAGGAACAAAATGGAAATATGTTCAAGTGTGCTTCTATAGGCATACCATCTAAATCGAATGCGCAATCTCTTATCCAATGGTGAACTCTTCTCTTCGTCCTTGTGGCCAACTGCACTAACCAAGATTTTACATGCGTTTCCTTAATCAAACCACACTTATCCACTAAGTCATGAATAATATAACTATAGTTAGATCCAAGTTCAATCAAAATAGAAACAACTTCAGCACAAAGCTTACCTCCCATCTCAATTAGAGAATCCTGGTGATCTACCTGTTTGTTGTATATGATTGCATAAATCCAAGGAATATTATGCCCAACATCTCCCACTGTTTGTGCCTCCTACGCACTGTATATCTATGGCCTGCCACCCTGATTTTGTGGAAAATATCTCCTACGATGATATTTTCCACAAGTCCAACACTGTATCGGCTTCCTACCCTCATTCTTATTATGCTCCCCAGATCTAAATCCCTGTCCTCTACAAAATGTATTGAACTTCTTCGGTGGGGAAACATTATCCGTATTACCTGCATCTTTAGGCCTTGCTCGCTTCTTGTCCCATTTTCCTTTATTCTTATAATTACCTCTCCAATCTAGTTTTTTTTCTGATTTGCGCTTCAATTGTTCATAATAATTCTTGAGTTGATGGATGGCCTCCTCTAATGATCTAGGCTCATTGAACTCAATCCTATCTTAGAATGCAATCTACAACCCACTAATAAATCTCTGAATCTTGGATTTATCCTCCTTGAGATAAGGCACATATCTCAGTAACTCCAAGAACCTGCTAGTAAACTCCTCATCTGTCATAGAACCCATATTCAGCTCATAAAAATCCTTTTCCCTATCACCATAATATCTATATGATATCTCTTTCAGAATAGTCTTTCGAACTCACTCCAAGTCAAATCATCCTTAGAAATATCTCTGACATTCTTCACATCTTCCCACCAAATGTCTATTCTACCTCTAAGGTTGAATGTAGCTATCCTAGCTTTCATATTTTCTGAGTAATCATGCAATCTAAAAAAATATTCATACCAAGCAACCATGCCTCTACATCCTATGGTTTCTTCATCTCTCCATCAAATGTAGGTGGTTTTTCCTTTTTAAACTCTTCCAGAAAATAGCCCCTATCACTCATCCTATAAAGATGTTATTGATGATGATCATGATGCCTATCTGAACCACAACTATATTTATACATGTGCTCATCACTGCTCCTATCCGGAGTGTCCAACAACCTGCCATCATTCACTGTATCAAATCTCTTTGACATGTGCCTACCAGGAGACCTACTACCACATGCCCCATTATTTTTTTTCTCCTGTCCAAAGCTGATCCTATGTGGCCCTTACTTTTGCAACTCTGGAAAAATTTGAAGCATGGCTGCATTAAGCTCTGCTTGCTTTTCCCATGCCTGTATAAGTCTATCATTGTCTTCCTTGCAAATTCTTATTTCTTCCTTTAGACTTATCAATGTATCTTTCAAATCAGGTGAATGTCCAATACCATGCTGCTCATATGACTCATATGGAGAATCTACATAGTCTACCATTGTTCTATTCATCTTTGAATTCTTCCTACAATTATGTGCAACATGTCATATAAACCAATTCATAAAAAATCAACATACCTTAGTGTAATTTTGGGAGGATACTTACTGCAAGATCACCAATCAGTGTGATACATGTACAGATATAATCATAATCGACATATAAACTCATAACACATGGTATACTAGCACATAATTATGATTCTAGTTGGGGTCCAGTCATCCATGCATAACCATACCAAGTACACACTAATGCAAGCTTGACCACACACAATCATAAGCACGAACCATACATGGACATAAGCAACATGCAACCCAACATGAACGACCTATGCATGTTTAGAACATAAAATCACTCAAGAAAGCATACATGAACACTCACAAAATGACCGATATGTGACCTTGCACAAAAAAGAAATGTACATACAATATCTAACCATATGTAAAAAAGTGTGAACAGAAAATAAATAACAAGAACAACATACAATCAGTCATGCACACATGACTGCATGTTGACAACGACACCACAACCACATCCATGGAAACACCACTGCCACCATGGACAACACAACACAGGCGCAAAAAAAACATACAACATAGGTTTGAAAAATATATAAGCAATCAACAGAAAAACATGACCAACACATTTCCCATCCAGTCCAAGGGTTGAACCATGACTTGATACCACTCTGTAACACCCTCTTCCCACATCTGCCCAAGTATCTAGAAAACCAGGGTAAACATGTGATGAGAGTATACTAATATGAGATTCAACCTCCTAGATGACCTTAAGGAAGTGGAATCAATGGAAACACCAAAAACACACCTTACATTGAAACATAGACATCCCTAGGAGGTAACCCAACCTCTCAGGGTCCTGTTCCCATTAGGGGGGACTGATTTTTAGCCCCTTTGAGGTTGAGCGGTGAGCTTGTCAGGGAAAGGGAGTGGATATAGACCCTAGAGCCATTGTTTAGCCTTGTCAAAGTAGCGGCCCAGGCCCAAGCAAGGAATTTTCCACCTGTAGCTCTAGGATTTGTGCCACATTTTCAACGCCTGAGCCCAGGTCATTACCCAGAACTTTCTGTAGCTTTAGGAGAGGGTAAATAACATTAATGCAAAGATATGGGAGCAATCACATCAATCAAAACTCATCTGATCCCAGCCAACCATGACAGGCATTCCGTCAAACATGTTAGAAACTGATGCAAGGGCATTAGGCTCAAGAAAATTCCTTGTTTTTTATTAGACTTAGGGGTTTTGTGTTTTCAAGGGAGTTGGTTTCCTATGTAATTATTTTAGTGATTTTAATGAAAATTAATTAAATATTGTGAGGAGTTTTGTAAATGTTCTCGAATGTTGGAGAACATGAGAGAATTAGGCTAGTTGAGAGTGTATAGGGATTGAGAGATTTAGGAATTAATTATAAATCCTAAATTAGAATTTGTTTCATTATTTGTGGATGAAAGAGGATCCTTAGGGATAAGTAGTGATTTTAGGATATTGTTGAGAAGATGGAGGAACTGAAACCAAAAATAGTTTCAGAAACCTTTGTATAAAATGTAAGCCTCAAAGGCATAAAAGGTAGAAAATAGATAGAGAGTGATTCAGGGGTTTGAGAGAGATAGGGTTTGAAGCCTACCGGTTGTAGAGGAAGAAGGCCACTGATTGAATATCAGGCCAGAGAGGAAGAAAGCCTGTGTAATTATTCAAGTTTTATAAATACAGAGAACTCAATCTTTTGAGTTCGTTTTTCATACCTGAATTTATATAGTTTACAGATGAAATTGGGTTACAGGATTGTATGAATGTGTGTATGTAATAGAGCATGCATTTGGGTGATTTGAGTGTGCAGGTTATTTTAGAAGAATCTGATATAAAAATCGAATCTTATGAGATTGAATTCATACAAAATTTGATGGATTCCTTTTAGGAAATCACGTGACAGTGTTTTGATGACAATGGCTCGAAATCATCATAGAGAATTGGCCTGTATGCATTTAGCAATTGATATTGACATCGTATGAAGAATTTCAAAGAGTTATTACACACTCTATTGTGTAAACATAATGAAGGAGATCCAGGGGTTTGAAGTCACAATTGAGGGTTTATTGTATTTATAAAGATGAATTTGAACCACAGGAAATGAACAATAGAGATTAAGCTATGCGTCGGAGAGGATTTGAAGATTTGATGGAACCCTGGCCCTACTCAAAATCATGATTTGAATAAGGGAGGAAATTATAAAGTAATGGCGCAGTGGAAAGAAATCAATGGGTTGTTGAACAAGTATACGGAGGTGCCATATTGAAAAGTTAGAAACGAAACTGTGAGTCAACAGAAGACAGAACCGTGAAGAGGATTCAGAAAACCATAAATTGTTTTCGTGTGACTCAAGGATGGTAAGTGGTAAAATTCTAATTGAACGTGATAGTCCTAAATGAGCGACATGTAGCATGGGCGGAATTCCAAAACCGCCGATTTCGCGTTGCTTTGGTGAATTAAAGTGCAGGGGTAAATGTTATGTGATATCCGTTGGATGCTCTAATCAAATGATCGGATGGTATTCGCATCTGAAGTTACGCGAGGGTTAATAGAGCTGTGGACCTGACAGTGTTAAAAGGAAGCGTTGAGTTGGAGTGCGATATCAAGCGCTGTCCGACGGATTTGGAGAATTCAATTGGACGATGGAGATTGGATTTTGGAAACGAAAGGTGAGTTGGAAATACTGTGGGGCTCGAACATAATGTATGTTGGTGCTTTGGTTTTTTAACCAAAGTCGAAGTTTTATATGAAATGAAATGTTATTTTGGCATTCAGATTTGATGAATGGTGGAAAGGTGGGGCTGGATGTTGTTATTATGATGATACTTTGGGTTTAATGCAAGGTAGAACTTTTGAATAATTGAAATGTTTGCGTGAATTCGAATATATGGTGGATTGGTAAAGCGTTGGGAACATATATTAATGTATGTGTTGGCCCCGAAGATTTGTTTTGGGTTTTAATCCAAAGTTCTAATATTGATTCAAAATTCATGAGATGGGTTTTATAATATGGTTTTAACCATAATTTTTGTAAAAGGAGAAGCTTCCGCACTAGTGTTACCAAGTTTGGAAATTGTGTTGGTTCAAAAATGAACCATGCATTTTTATATGCATCTTAAGGAGAGAATGTGGGTTTTGCAGCCTTCGGCTACATCAAGTGGTATCAGAGCTGGAAGAGCTCTTTTGAAAGTTAAAGATTTTTTTTAATTAAATCAGAATGCGTGTGATGGGAAAAGAAAGGGGAAATTAGATATTAAATCTGATAAAGTAGCAAATACATAGAATTTAAGTGAACAGGGATTTGTAGAAATGAATGAAGAGAAAAAGGTCATGCAGAGATATTGAAGGTGAGATAATTTTAATCTAATTTGAAAATTGTGATTGCAAAATTATGGTTGCAGACAAGATGAAGACAAATATTTTGATGATGATGGCTATGAACCTAATATTACAGCTAAAGGTTGGATAGGGAGAATAGCTGAAGTGTTCTCAAGAGAAGGTGAGTTGAGGATATAAGCCTAGAGAGAGAAAAAGAGAGTTATCAAGGGGTTCCAGAGATAGACGACCAGTGCTTACCAAAAGACCGAGTCCAGAGAGGGGATTGGTGAGGTAAGTTGTAACAAGGAAGACTTGTTATTGCAGAGGCTTAGTGCAACTCATACTGAGTGAGAATCTCATGAAGAAGATGATCATGGAGGATCAGAGAAGAGGTTCTAAATAATGCCATAGAGATAAGATGAAGGATAGAGAAAGAGATATTGCAGTGATGAAAGTACAATTGGAGGTACTAAAGGAATGGCTACAAGAAGATGAAAACTAGAGGGGAGGATGGATGTTTTCACTGAAGGGAAAGAAGGTAATTTGGCAACCATTACAAATGAAGAGGAGGAAGAAGGAGATTTCCTTATGGAAGGGAGAACTAAATTTTTTTGAGTCAAAGATGGAATTTGAGGATTCCACATGCAAATCTGTTCAAAGAGAAGTGCTTGAAGAAGCAAATGAGACTGAAAAGTCTTGTGTTTTTAAAACTAATGATTTTTGTATGATTACAGGTACATCACAGGATGATGGACAAACTTTAGATTTTGTTAAGGAGAAGGAGTTTAATCTGAATTATGTTCAGAAGGATGCTGAGATAGTAAGATCTTAGAAACAAAAGGAGATAGAGGGATCTCATGAGAATATTCAGCAAAGTATTGAAGCAGAGGAATAAAGACCATCTAATGATTGGTCAACAATAAGTGAAGGTATGGAAAGTTGTGTCAAGTTTCCAAGTTCTACTCCAATTGAAATTGTTGAATTATATAGAAAATTAGATATTTAGAGAAGAGAATTGGAAAAGCAGAGGATCTATACACAGGATAAGTTGCTAAATTTGAAATATAGAGAAATTGTCATGAATGACAGTCAGAAAACAGAGGATAAGGATGTAAGAGTTCAAAGAAGTGAAGCTGCAGAGAAATAAGTTCATTTTTGTGAGCTAGTGCAGGAATACATTCATGAAGCAGATGATAAGAAGGAGAGACTAGCTGACAATCTCATGGAGAATTTAGATCAGCATACTGATGTGCTGACAAAGGATTTAGATGAAAACTCAAAGAAACATATTGAAATGTTGCTAGAGGAGGAAAAGACATTGAAACCTTGTATTTTTAATACTAATAATTCATGGGTTAATTATGCATGCAAAGAAGGACAACAAATGGAAAATATCAAAGAATTTAATGAAAGACAAACTATGTTGGCTGAAAACATAGTAAAGGATCATCATTCTACCATGGTGATTGGAAAAATGGAGATAACCCTGGAAGCTAAGAAGAAAGAAAATGGAGATTTTATGAGTCTTGAAAGAGACTTAGAACTACAAAAAGAAGATTTGGTGACTAGATCATCAAATGAGACCATTGGGTCTTGTAATTATGAAATTAATAATTTGACTGTGTTTATAGGTGTTGCAGAAGACAATCCATATCTTGGATTTTTCTGGAATGAAGATGAATTGTTGCAGAAGAAGGAACTCATAAATTCAAGGAAGGTGAGATAGTAATGTCTCATATGAAAGAACTTGTTACTGTTGATGGCAGGAAGGAGTTTGATTTTCTGATTGGCCAAGAGAAGACTGTAGGACAAACTCTTAGAACTGTCACAGTGATGAAGAGTCAGAATTCTATTCTGATAAAGGATGAAGATATAAATTTTGAAGAATTTGAATTGATTGCCAGAATCAATCAAGGAGGTGATGGACAATTACTGAATATTGTCAAAGAAGAAGAAGGTTATGCTGAAACTAAATTACAACATATTGGTGATGTGTTTGAGATGAAACAATTTCAAAGGGAATGGTTGAAATGTTTGCTAGAAACAATTATACCAGGGAAAGGAATTGCGGACACTTAAGTGAAGATGCCTAGAGTTGTGAAAGAAGCAGGAACATATACTAGTTTGAAAAATTTGATTATGCTTACTAGTATACAAAGAAGACTGAATGAGTATGTTACTGCAGTTAAAGAATCAAATGATAATTTATTTTTTGAAAGTAAATTTGCAGGTAGTGAACATAAGAAGAATGTTGTAGAGGGAGATATCTTAAGAGATATTCAGGAAGTTTTGGAGGTAGCAACAATAGCAATGGAAATATGTGCAACAACATCCATAACTACATCAATAGCTAAAGCAACAATAGCAATGGTATTTGGAGAAATATTTGCAGTAGAAATTGGAAGCAGCAACAAAAGGCAGAGTAATTTCCAGACAGAAGATAAACTAGACATAGAGATTGAAAGCATAAAAAGATTGATGATGAAGGTGTCTCAGAAAAATATAGCAGCAAGAAAGAAAAGAAATGACAACAAGGAGAATACCAGAACAAAATGTGAAAGCATAGCTAGTGGCAAGATGCAGAATAAGATATGGAAGCCTAGGGAAGTGCAACAAAAGAATAATGCAGCTTATGGACAACAACAAAACAGAGTATGGGATCTAGGAGGCAAAGATTAAAAGCACATGATCATGAGATCATGATTATTTTTGACCTTGGGAGTCTGATGCAGGGGCATTAGCTCAAGAAAATTCCTTGTATTTTATTAGACTTAGGGGTTTTTTGTTTTCAAGGGAGTTGGTTTCCTATGTAATGATTTGAGTGATTTTAATGAAAATTAATTAAATATTGTGAGGAATTTTGTAAATGTTCTCGAATGTTGGAGAACATGAGAGAATTAGGCTAGTTGAGAGTGTATAGGGATTGAGAGATTTAGGAATTAATTATAAATCCTAAATTAGAATTTGTTTCATTATTTTGTGGATGAAAGAGGATCCTTAGGGATAAGTAGTGATTTTAGGATTTTTTTGAGAAGATGGAGGAATTTAAACCAAAAATAGTTTCAGAACCTTTTGTACAAAATGTAAGCCTCAAAGGCATAAAAGGAAGAAAATAGATAGAGAGTGATTCAGGGGTTTGAGAGAGATAGGTTTTGAAGCCTATGGGCTGTAGAGGAAGAAGGCCACTTATTGAATATCAGGCCAGAGAGGAAGAAAGGCTATGCAATTATTTGAGTTTTATATATACAGAGAACTCAATCTTCTGAGTTCGTGTTTCATTACTGAATTTATATAGTTTGCAGATGAAATTGGGTTACAGGATTTTATGAATGTGTGTATGTAATAGAGCATGCATTTCGATGATTTGAGTGTGCAGGTTATTTTAGAAGAATCTGATATAGAAATCGAATCTTATGAAATTGAATTCATACAAAATTCTATGGATTCCTTTTAGGAGATCATGTGACAGTGTTTTGATGACAATTGCTCGGAATCATCATAGAGAATTGGCCTGGATGCATTTAGCAATTTAAATTGACATCGTATGAAGCATTTCAAAGATTTATTACACACTCTGTTGTGTAAACACAGCGAAGGAGATCCAGGGGTTTGAAGTCACAATTGAGGGTTTATTGTATTTATAAAGATGGATTTGAACCACAGGAAATGAACAATAGAGATTAAGCTATGCACCAGAGAGGATTTGAAGATTTGATGGAACCCTAGCCCTACTCAAAATCATGATATGAACAAGGGCAGAAATTATAAATTAATGGCGCAGTGGAAAGAAATCAATGGGTTGTTGAACAAGTATACGGAGGTGTCGTATTGAAAAGTTAGAAACAGAACTATGAGTCAACAGAAGATGGAACCGTGAAGAGGATTCGGAAAACCATAAATGGTTTTCGTGTGACTCAAGGATGGTAAGTGGTAAAATTCTAATTGAACGCGATAGTCCTAAACGAGCGACACGTAGCATGGGCGGAATTCCAAAACCGTCGATTTCATGTTTCTTTGGCGAATTAAAGTGCAAGGGTAAATGTTATGTGATATCTGTTGGGTGCTCTGATCAAATGATCGGATGGTATTCGCATCTGAAGTTACATGAGGGTTAACGGAGGTGTGGACCCGACAGTGTTAAAAGGAAGCATTGAATTGGAGTGTGATATCAAGCGTTGCCCATCAGATCTGGAGAATTCAATTGGACGATGGAGATTGGATTATGGAAACGAAAGATGAGTTGGAAATACTGTGGGGCCCGAACATAATGTATGTTGGTGCTTTGGTTTTTAGCCAAAGTCGAAGTTTTATATGAAATGAAATGTTATTTTGGCATTCGGATTTGATGAATGGTGGAAAGGTGGGGCCAGATATTGTTATTATGATGATACTTTGGGTTTAATGCAAAGTAGAACTTTTGAATAATTGAAATGTTCGCGTGAGTTCAAATATATGGTGGATTGGTAAAGCGTTGGGCACATATATTAATGTATGTGTTGGCCCCGAAGATTTGTTTTGGGTTTTAATCCAAAGTTCTAATATTGATTCAAAATTCATGAGATGGGTTTTATAATATGGTTTTAACCATAAGTTTGTAAAAGGAGAAGCTTCTGCACTAGTGTTACCAAGTTTGGAAATTGTGTTGGTTTAAAAATGAACCATGCATTTTTATATGCATCTTAAGGAGAGAATGTGGGTTTTGCAGCCTTCGGCTACATCAGAAACATAGCATCGATAGGTATAAATAACATGTTTAAAAAAAAGAGACTCTTTCTTATCTGAGAATGGCTAAGAATCATTATTCCCCTACATCATAGGCTATCATGCAATTAATTTTACCATAGATACATGAGATATTAATTTACAGGAAAAAACATAAATAGAGACATACATCATCACTGATCGAATAAATGCTTATAACCAGCATATTAACAATAGAAATACCATGGATACAATAACAATAAAAACAATACATAGAATAATATATTTTCATATTGAATACTAGAGAAATGAACTCTTCATTACTGAATGTATAAACCAACTAGAGATGGGACTTCCATGTTCCACCTGACCATAGATTGGCTGAGCCAAGTCTCACTTCAGCCAATCACCCTCGTGCCATATTCCAAGCATGAATGTGGGACTTAATAAAGCACACCAATGACAATCAATCCAGGGCTTCTAGAGGCTAAGCCCCCTCAACCATCAAATATGGATTCCACCTCACGGTCAGACATTGCAATTATCATGGATTGGTCTCTATTTAAGCTACTCCAGGGCTCTAGAGTGTTTTTTCTAATCAAGGCTTCAAGGACTAGTAACTCAACCCAAAATCTTACAAGGCTTCCTGAGCATTTTTCCAACGAGGGCTTCTAGGAATAGTAACTCAAACCACCTAGGGCTTCCAGAGCGTTGGTCCAAACAACACTTCCAGGACTAGTAAGTCAACCCATAGTTGTATGTCAGGCTTCCAGAGCATTTTTCCAACCAAGGCTTCCAAGAAATAATAAGTCAAACCAACAGTTAAAGGACTCATGAGAACCAACCAAAAAAAAAACAATGGAAATAAACCCACAATACCATGTAAAGGCTAGGGAATCCACATGCATACACCATTCATGTAAAAGCCAATGAGGAAACATGCATGCAACTTGGTACCGACAATAAGATAATGTTGTAGTTGTTGATCTCGATGTCCACTTGTGCTTTCCTGCTCTTCATTTTCCTTCTTTCTCCGAATCACCCAGTATCCACACTCTCCGAGAGTGCTCCAAGAAAACTCTAGGTATCCAAGAGTATGAGAGAGAGAGAGAATAATGAGAGAGCTCCAAAAATGCACTAACAAAAGGTACCAACTAATCCTTAGAAGCCTTTTTTTATAATAGGCCTCTATTTTATTCATTTTCCATTATTTTCCTTCAATTTCCTCCTCACATGCAACTTGTGACCTTTTACCTCCCTTTTCTCCTAATTTCCATTATTTTCATAAATAAATGTGCTCAAAAATACTTTTCCTCTTCAATGCCTTAGCCATAGTATTTTCCAATTTCCTTAGCCATAATAAACCAGCCTAATATGTTTTTCCCAATATTCAGCTTGGAATACATGTCTCATCAACCATGGTTATTATTTTAACTTCATTACATGGATTGTTTCATGAGGGCTGTTATAGAGAGAGCCACCACACTTATTCATAACATATGCCCATCTGGATCCTGATTAATTAACTTCTCTTTTCCATATGTTGGGTTGGGTAAAAATTAAGCTCGCTTGAAATTAGGTGCGATTTGGGTTTTAATGTATTTTTTTCTTTTCTACTGGGAAGTTACTTGATTATTTATTCCAATTACTTCTTTGTATTTATGAATTAATATATCAACGAGATCCCAATTTACATTTAGTAGATAAAGATAGACATACAAGAAAAAATATATTCTATTAATAAAACATATCATCAACTGGCGACCCACATCAGGTTTTCAGAGATAGTGGAATCTTTCATCAATGCTACATGTCTAAGCTACCAATAAATCGAAAAAAATAAAATATCATGTTTGGTTTATAGTAACAAGAAAAAACATACATTATATTAGAACATAATTATAAGAAAATCCCAAAAGACTGAAAATACTAGCTAAGATACTATAATTTTATTAATGTACACAAATGTCCAAGTTCATTGGGACTCTATAAAGGACTATCCAATAGTGACACAAAGAAGGAGTGTATAAGTATCTCCTATAATCTAAGGATAGGAAAGAGGGAGTCTTCCCTAGGTGAAAAGCTAGAGGTTGTATTTTGTTGATTCCCTTAAATAAGAGAGTCTTACAGATCTTCGTAAAATAAAATAATTTTCCCAAAGGATGAAACACCATATCTATGATAGGGTTAACTTCCTTGGGATGGAAACATTTCTCATTTCAGCTTTAATTATAGAGATACCTAGTTTTCCTTGCACCATCAAATATCCCTTGTTCCTATTTACACTTCTTATAGTGTTAGGGTGTAATCGATTTATTGTTCTCCTAGGATTAGAGTGTTGTTGTCTCAATGATACCTTCATCAAAAATATGTAGTTATACTATTATTCTCTATAGACATTAATCATATATGGTTGATCCCTATCCGAACTTGTCTGACAGTACATTCTCGAGACATTATTTCCAAGTTTTATGACACAAAATCCTAATTCTTGTGTCATGTCAATTGTGTCACTCATATGATGTTGAATTGCAATGCTCTCGAACGAATCCACCATCTGATTAAATTATTTCCTAACATGAAAAAATTCAACATTCTAAAATGATTTCTTCTTCTTGCAACACCATTCCACATAACTTGTGATTTTCCCAAGACTTGCTTGTAGCTCGTCCATTCATGAAGTTATTTAGGAGCTTTGAATTTCCTTCTGTGATAGGTTTGGAAAAATTCATTTTCTTAACACACTTTATTATTTTGATCAACCCTTGTCTCTCAACCTTATAGTTTGATGCCTGAATAAATTTCCTAACAATTTAATGAGTTATCTTTGATAGATCTACCCATGCTAGATATTCCTGGATTTCCTTTAAAATCCTCATCGCAATTAATGTTTACGAATACCGAGGAAAATGATCTATAGGTCTTCTCTACTCATTAAAATTATCCTTTTTATTGTTTTCTTCTAAATAGAGATTTATTTCCTAAGGAAAAGTTTCACATCAAATGGGATTATGGTTAGGCAGTTTTTGGCATTATCTTTAGATGTCTCTACTATCACTTTCCTGACCTGAAACCAAATCTGTTAGAGGCTTAGTGTTTAATACTCAAAGATTCCACCATTTATAGCTTTTCAGATAAATCAAATTACAAATCTCGGGATGATTTCCCAAGGCCAAACTATTTTCAAAATAGGATATTTAGAGGGAGGTTTTCCTCATTTTTTTTTAGAGATACTCCATCAAGTTAGCCCTTGAAATACTTTTTTTGCACCTGTCTCAATAAAGTTCCAAACTTGATTTGATATTTCACATTTCAGAATTATATGTTGGCCCAATTTCTTCATTCATCTTCTGAGCTTATTATGCCACCAATTTTTATATTTATAACCAAAAATGAGTTGGGCTACCTTAAAAGTTAGTGCAAATGTTGGGAATGCAAGTTTTTTTGAAGTTTGGTTTACTAGAGATCTTCTTATTCAAGATCTATTTGTAATCATCTCTAATGATATAACTCTCTATCCCATCCTTATTTCATCTAAGTGAATCACTATCTTCTATTATCATAATTATTTTTGTTATAGATTCAATAAAATAATGGTGATGTTATTATAAGTTATAATAGGGTGGAAATATTAAAATTTACATGTTTTCCAATGAAGGTTCCTAATAAAAATTTGATATTATTATCTAAATTTCAATGCTGTAGGGGTAGATACCATCCACCAAATGGGCCTGCTGAAACTGAAATGCCTCTCTATCTTCATATATCTATAGAATGTCATGTAAGTGTAGTGTACTCATTATAATCCCTACAAAAATTATATTAACACTACAACACTAGAAACAAATATAAATGTAGAGTATTTTTGTCTTCAAAATTCATATGTCAATTGGAGCTCATGTAAGTGCCATGAATCTCCCATTGTTGTCCTAAACAATTAAGGGAAAAATGTTGTTGTGCCTAAGATCATGTTATTATAGCTAAACATGATATTGAGCTTCTGAAGTAGTAAAACAAGATTACATCCATTGAAATAAAAATATAAAATATTTGTTGATAGAGGAAACTTGGAAAGTGAAAAACCTGATCCAACCCTATAAGTGTTCATAATTGAACATTAGTTTTAATAGTGGCATACAAAATCATCCCCCCTCCATACAAGGAACTTGCAAAGATTAACTTTCAAAAGTATGTAACTAATAATATATGTCTAATGATTCAGTTGGGGTACACCTATTCCAAAATGTATCAATTCTAAAATATAGATCTTTTATGCCTTCAATTTTACCTTGATCTCCCAAGTATAGCAGAGTCCCTATTCAAGGCATTGTTATCCATGTCGATTCTTTGGTTTATACTTATTAATAACTTCTGCAAGAAAGGCGAATCTTTATAACTTTTAAGGTTTAAGTTGTGTGCTACATAAGATGATCTTTTGCTTTCTAAAAAGTACGAGATTTCTGTTGACGATGTTATTATCATTTAATTTTTATGTCTTTGATGGAATGGGCTTGTTGGAGGACTCTAAGACTAGATCATGAAGTTCTCTAGTATTATCTAAAATGGTTGTTACCTCGAGAAACTTCAATAAAAAGTGGCATGAGGTTGTACTCTTCTCTGGTGGAAACAAAGATACAATTGACTCCAAAAGTAGTCGATGGTTTGTATCAATATCTGCATATTTATCATTAGAATTGTTCCTTTCATCTCATTTTTCTGGTCTAGCCTTGGATTTTCCATGCACATACCCTACAAGAAATGAGAATTTTACACTTGAAAATGCTTCTCCAATCATATACAAAAAAAAACCTTCCAGTTGATTTAATGGACACCATAACTCTCTAATAAAAATCTATTTTTAGCTCATCAATATATTCCACCCTCCAGTATTTCGGAACATAGTAGTATCTCCAGCTCTGAAGTTCATAAAATGAAGGGATTGAAATTGTGTTAATACATCTGTTGAAAATTTCAAGATGTTTAGATGAAGGAAAGAGAGCCTTGGTTGTTTGCAAAGTAATGATTGAATCATTACAATCATGAATGAGACATGAGTTGAATAAGATCTCAATATTTTCTATAAGGTTTCCCTTTTCCATTACCTCTATGTAGAAGGTGTTTGGTTCTACCCCAAATTTCATAAGCTTCATTGTTGCTTGTACTTAACTTGATTGCAAAGATTTTTGATATGCCATTAAGAATGCATGGTTGAAGCAACCCGAAGATGGTAATTGGAATCATTGCATTAGGAAGGTCTACTAAACCATTATTCTTTGATTCTTTAAGTCTATTGAGTTCTATGAGTGCCACAAATATCATGGCAAGAATATAAATGAATGTTGGCAAATCCTATCCTTTGGAGCATCGTAATGTTGTTCTTGAGACTTATAAACATTTTGGCTAGTGGAACAAATATCCCATTGTACAGAGGAACAATCACAATAATACTCCAGGCTATGAAACACTGCAAGGATGTGGGAGGGATCTCAAAATGTCCAATAATCTCACTATCCATTGTGTTGCCCTGTTTTATGAAGAAATTAGAACTTTCTGCAAAGACAATCCCATACATTAAACATGTTACCCAAATAGGAATCAATTGTGAAAAGAGATTGAAATTTTTGGCACTCAATATTGTTATGAAACCAACTCCAAAAATAGAAGAAAAGAGATATCAATGCCTTAGAAATCAACCACTTCAAGGGGGAAACCTCCTTTACATTACATAAATGAACAATTCTTGGATGATTCAAATGAAAAAACCTCATTTCTATATATAGGAGTCCATGGGGTCACAATATAATCCTAGCCAACCTAACAATAATAATCTAAGGGAAAAAAATAGCAATAGTGGGGTTTTATGGGGCACAATAATAACAATATGGGGACTACAGGGGTACAACAATAATAATAAGGGGGCTACACTACAACAATAAGGGACTACACTAGTAAAATAGGGACCTAGCATGACCCTCTCCTTTGAAAAAGTGCTGTCCTCAACGCTTGAGTAGCTGGGTAAGTTCTTCCACTTGATGAGATACTCTGGAATTGATCGATTTCATAGCTATCGAGTTCTTGTTTTTGTGACTGCTTCAGGTTCCAATGTAATTTTTCATTCCTCATCAAGTTCTGGTAATATTGCTTGAACTCAAAGTTTGTCACCTATAACCTTATTTAAGCACGAAGCATGGAAAACTCGGTGCACTCGAGAAGAAGTAGGAGGTTCCAATTTGTATTCCATAGTACCAATATTTTGCAACACCTTGTAAGGACCATATTAATTTGGAAATACTTTATTATCCTCATTATCTTGTTTGAGTGACATTTGTTTGTATGGTTGTCGCCATAAAAATACCATGTCTCCTACTTCAAAACTTCTCTCACTGCGATGTTGATATGCCTCTTGTTCCATTCGATTTTGTGCCAAATTTAGGTTATCCTTTAAGAGTTGAAGAACTTGTTGTTGATGCTCGATGTGATCTTCCATTGCTTGAACTTTTTTAATTTTCTCTTAAAGATGATGTGATGGACAGTGAATGATATTCATAAAGTGCCATAAATGGGGTCATTTTTGCTATAGTATGGAAGGAAGTGTTACACCACTATTCAACCAAAGGTCACTACTTGACCCATTATGTTTGTTTATCAGATACAAAACAAGGAAGATATCCTTCCAAACATTTGTTCACTATCTCAGTTTTCCCATCAGATTGAGGATGATAAGATGAGCTATGGGCTAGTTGAGTACCCAAACAAGAAAATATTTCCATGCAAAATTTCCAGTGAAAAATGGGATCTTTGTCGCTTAAAATAATCTTTGGGTTTCCATGTACCTTTTGAATTGTTTCCATAAATGTAGTATCAATTGTACTTGCTTTAAATGGATGATATAATGCACAAAAGTGTGCATACTTGGTAATTCTGTCAACTACTACCATGATGACACTCTTTCCTTTGGACTTAGGTAAACCTGTGACAAAATCCATTGAAATCTCCTCCCAATGTTGACTTGGAATGGGTAAAGGTTGTAGCAAACCCGGGGTCTTAATTGTCTCAACTTTATTTTGTTGGAAAACCAAACATTCTGCCAAAATTTTTTGAATATCATATTTAAGGCCATGCCAAAAAAATTCTTTCTTCACCCCGTGGTAAGTTTTTAAAAATCTCGAGTATCCTCTAATGGGAGAGGTGTGCAATTCCAAAATAATATTTTGTTTTAGTTGGGAATTCTTACAAAGATATAAGATATATGTGTACCATAAGGAATCATTTTCCAACTAAATGTTTCAGAGGTACTAGGATCTTGCTGCAAATTTTGAATGAGTGTCCACAGTTCTTCGTCATTCTTTCATTCCTCCCTTGCTTCGGTTATCCAATCTGATTGGATAATAGAAATGGCACAAAGAAATTCTTCCACATCCTCATCCTTTCTTGAGAGTGCATATGCAACAACATTTATCTTCCCTTTTTTGTAGATAATTTCAAAGTCATAACCCAAAATTTTTGTGACCCATTTTTTCTGCTCTTCTGAAGATAGTATTTATTCCAAAAATTATTTAAGACTATCATGATCAATTTTTACCTAGAAATGTATTCCCATTAGGCAAGGTCTCCATTTGTTTAGTGCATGTAGTATTGCTAAGATTTCCTTCTCATAAATAACTTTCTGTAAATATTTTCCTTTTATTGGACGACTTTCAAAAGAAATGGGTCTTCCTTCTTGCATTAAAACAACACCAATTCCGTTTCCTAAGGTATCTGTCATAGCTAAGACCGGTGCTAGGCATATTGCCTCTTTAAGATGTTCAAAGGCCTTAGTTGCTTCAGGAGTCCATGAAAATGCATCTTTCTTCAATAATGTTGTTAGAGGTGCTGCTATTCTCCCATAATTATTAAAAAACTTGCGATAATACCCTGTTAACCCGAGAAATCCTCGCAACTTCTTTATGGTTGTGGGGAATTTCCATTCCTTAATCGCTTTAATTTTGTTAGGGTCTACCTTATCACCCTCCTGAGATACAATATGACCCAGATATTCCACGGCTTGTACTCCAAAGAAACATTTGGATGTTTTTTCATATATTTGTTTCTCCTCCAATCGTTTGAGCACCCCGTCAACATGTTTAACATGATCCTTCCAAGACCTACTGTAGGTTAGTACATCATCAAAAAATAATAACACAAATTTTCTAAGGAAAGGTTTAAAAATGGAATTCATCAACCCTTGAAATGTAGAAGGTGCATTGGTAAGGCCAAAAGGCATGACCGAAAATTCATAATGACCCTCACGAGTTCGAAATGTTGTTTTCGGAATATCTTCAGTCTTCATTCTACTTTTATGATATCCTGAACGAAGATCCAACTTGGTAAAATAAATTGCTTCATGTAATTGACCCAATAATTTATCAATCACAAGAATGGGAATTTTTTCTTTAATAGTGAGATTATTGAGCTCCCTATAATCCGGACACATGTGCCATGATCCATCCTTCTTTTGCACCAATATTACTAGAGCAAAGAAAGAACTTTAACTAGGTTGAATTATACCAACCTCTAACATTTCTGCAATCATACATTCAATTCCGCTCTTTTGGACATAAGGATATCTGTAAGGCCTGATTTTTGGAGGAACACTTCATGGAATCAAATGAATAGCATGATCATGATCACCAATAGGTAGGATTCCTTTGGGAGTTTCAAACACCTTGGAATGATTGTCCAAGAATTTTTTGAGATCTAAAGAAATAGATGATTTTGATGTTGGAACTTCTAGTGAGAATAATTGTGCTATTACGCCTTGTTGTTCTTTATTCAGAAGATTTTTCATGACATTAGAGCTTATTATCTTTCCCAGCTTCCCTGCGATACCCCGTAATTCAACTTCCTTTCCTTTTAAAAAAAATTTCAAGAAAATTTCTTGAAAATTAAAATCTACCGTCCCAAATATTGTATCCATTGTACGCTTAGTACAACATCAACACCTCCCATTGGAATGGAAAGAATTGGACTATTCAATACATATTCCCCCATGTTTAGCTTGATATTATGGCATTTTATAGAACCATTTATAGTCCCTCCATTTTTAACCATCACTTGACACTCTGGTGCTGGGTATAGGAAGCAATTCAATTCCTTGGCTGCCTTACAATGAATAAATTATGGGTACTACCTAAATCAATCAACACTATTAACTTTTTCTTCTTGATATGTCCCTCTACCTTGAGAGTTTGAGGAGTGTTAATTCCTGCCAATGCATTAGAGGATATGGTCAAACTCATTTCTTGTTTCTCTAGGGTTGGTTCTTGGTGTGTATCCTCTTCCTTTGAAGTTTCTTGTTCATTTTTTTCCTCCTCTTCACAATCTATGTAAAATCATTTCTTCTCAGCACACTTATGACCTTTAGTGTATTTTTTATCACAACTATAGAAAATTCCTTTTGCTCCATTTTCTTCCATTTGTTGTGGTGTCAACCTTGTAGGTTGTGAAAGTCTGGGAGTAGAAAAAATTCCATATTTATAGATGTTAGTGGTAGGCTTCCTTGTCGCCATAAATTTACTTTAAATTTTTCTTGCCAACCTGAATGCCTTCTCCAATGAATTAGGTTCCCAAAGGCGAACCTCATGTTGGATGTTATCCTTATAAGCCCTATGAAGACATCAATCCTGTGTTCCTCAGGAATATCAGTTACCCTTATATTCAATTTTTGGAAGTCCTCAATGTGCTCTACCATTGAACCCTTTTTGATATTTATTAATTGGATAAAGAAGGTTTCTCTTTGTATCGTCATAATGTGTTATCATTTCCTCCATAAAAATTGACGACATGACAATTTTTTTACGAGAGAAAAGCCATCGATACCTTACAAATGTATTTTGTTCTAACTGTAAAGTTGCAATGCATACCTTTTGTGTGTTTTTCACATTATGGAGATCAAAATATTTCTCCATCTGTAGTATCCATGCTACGGTATCCTTGCCATTAAACTTCCTCATATCCATATTTAGAATATGGTGGGTCTTCAATCCAACATTAGAGTTTATGAAATAACTACTAACATTTATTTTTTTCTCATCATTATTTTACTGTACTACCTTTTCGCCATTAGGAATCATTTCTTGTATCAAATTTGTCAAACCTTCCTTCAAACCTTCCCTGTTTTCTTTTATATCATTCTTCATGTCTTCCACGTTATCTTCCTTGACATCCATCATAGCTTCCATGCCATCCATCTTAGCTTCCATGCCTTTCTTTAAAACATCCATATTAGCTTCCACGCCTTTCTTCAAACCATCCATCTTGGCTTCCACTCATTTCTTCAAAACTTCTATTTCATTTTTTGTTGCTCTTTGTGAGAAAAATTTGGTGCACTTGCTCTTGTAATTTTGATATATCATGTTGCACTTCTTCCTCTTCATGAGTCATAACAGAGCCTTCTGAGGGATTAATGTGTGTTGAATTCTTTTTAGGGGGAGTTTTAAAACCCAATACTGATATCTATGCTTCAATATGCCCTTGGAAGCACTTCAAACTGATTTTTCAAACAAGGCTTATGCAATTTGGAAAAAAAAAAGTACACACATTTTTGTTGCTTTTAAGGAGCTCGATATTGAAATTGATGTACCTCTGTACTTTCATATCCCCAATATTTAGGATTCGGTCCTATAATAGCCCTTTGAGTATTCTTTCCAATCCCACAGGTATAACCTGATTTGGATTCTTCAAGGCAATGTTATTACCAATCTCCCACAATGGCCTAATTATGGAGTGGTTCAATAGAGAGAACTTGTACGGCGTGCCACATGTCACTGTTTCCTCCTTAGGATCTGAAATTGATACACAAAAAATTAAAGTCAGTTTAATTTCGGCCACTTTTTACGGAATTACAATTTGTTACTCAGAGAGAGAGAGTTGTGATGACTTTCCCAAGGTCACCTCTTTGCGATGAAATTTGGGAGCCTGCAAAAATCCTAAATTCCACAGATCATATCTCCGAAAATATTGTGAACCAAGATCTGAAATTTTTACACAAACTTCCTCAGGATTTCTTTGCAAATGGGTTTTTTTTTAGCATATGAACCTTCGTAGAAATTTTTTTATAGCGATAATGCCACGATGACATGTTTGAAGCAGCAAAACCCTAGAATCCAAAGCTCTAATACCAAATGTTATGAAACCAGCTCCAAAAATAGAAGAAAAGAGAGATCAACGCCTTAGAGATCAGCCACTTTGAGGGGGAAAACTCCTTTACATTACATAAATGAACAATTCTTGGATGATTAAAATGACAAAACCTCCTTTCTATATATAGGAGTCCATGGGGTCACAATATAATCCTAGCTGACCTAACCATAATAATATAAGGGCCAACAATATCAATAGTGGGGTTTTATGGGGCACAATAATAACAATATGGGGACTACAAGGGTAAAAAAATAACAATAAGGGGGCTACACTACAACAATAAGGGACTACACTAGTAATATAGGGATCACTCTAGTAATATAGGGACCTAACAAATATAGTGTCATGAGATGAATTTTCTGGGAAATTTTTATGAAATCCCTCTGACATTCTTTTGTTATTGAAATAGAAATAAATGAATTAAATAAACTGACCCTCACTCAAAATTCTCGATCCAATATCATATAGAATTCCAAATCATAGCAACATTTTTCTTTGTGGTGACCCTCTTAATCATTTTCTAAACCTAAATGTTATTCAGAATGACATCATTCTGCTGTCTGAGCCAATGTCAAATGCACTGGAATGGTAAGAAAACCTCTGTGTAGATATGATACCCAATATTGCAAGAATTTTGTGTTTAAGAGAAAATTTCACTTGAACTTCATAATTATCTCTGGGTTCTAGTGACATGGTTAAGATTACATGATCCAATAGATAGCCACCATACATGAAAAAATATTTCACTTCGCAACAATCTCCTGCATTAGATAAAATATATGAATTCCTTTACAGACCTTGTCAAAGCTCTCTATGTTGGAAGTGTGATGCCATACTTGTTGGCCTCAAAGACGACAATTTCCAGGGCCTGAAAAAATTGTTCGTCATATATACCAGGTGAAGTCTGCAATACCTTGTATTAGCCATCGTTAAAGTCCCAAGCCCTAGCAACATTTAATTTATGAGTTGTAGACTGCAACTTGTTCAAAAGTGGAGGTAACCCTATTTCTCTCTGTTGGATCTATTTCCATAACCAACCATAGCCTTGTTACAACTTGGAATTTACCTTGCCTATAGCTATCATGAATTCCATCAAAGGAATATCACCTAATCACTTTATTTACCATGAGCTTGTTTAGTTGAGTTGTCTTAGAAATGTTATTATTATTAATGCATTCACCTTTTTGAGGATTTAAAGTTTTATTGAGATGGTGCCAAAAATTATTTGTATGATAGAGGTCGTCCTTTGAAACCATACAATAATCTGTTGGAAATACTGAGAGGGGAGGGGTGAATCAGTATTCCTTTCAATTAGAGCATTAGTTAATCTTAAATTATTATTAGTGTTTGTACAATGATAGCAGCAAACAATAGGAACACAAATGCACACATTTTTTAAGGTGGAAACCCACTCCGAGACAAAAACCACCTAATGATTTTCTAATAATTCTTTAATATTCAACTCCAATTGAAAATAAAGCTCCAACTTCCAAGAATCTAGAAAAGCATTCTTCTCTAGCTCCCATTGGATGGATGCTCCAACACCCGAGATTCTTCAGTATTCAATTGAACGGATGGCCCAACACCCAATGAGCTACAACTCACCCTAGCACCACCCTACCACCCTATAGAATAATAAAAGAAGAATGGACTCCCATACCAAGGAGAATAGTCCACTTTACAATGATATAGAATGATGTAGAAGAACAAGATATACTAGACCATAACCCCAAATTTGACACAACCACCTAATGATGATCCTAGACCTCCCAACGCTGCCTCTTCAACCCTTGGCAGATAGACACTAGTACAATTTTTACAATAATGTATTTACAATGACTTAGTACAATGATACCTTTACAATGATTGTATGCAGTGCTGCCCACTTGAAGACTTCATATGATGAACGTCTTGCTGCTATTATGCACCTTGGTTGCTGCTCTTGTCATTATACCTTCTGTTGCACCTTCCTTTGCTTTGCTGCCATAGAAAGTCTAGTCCTTTGCAACCCTTGACAACACATGATCTAGCTTTTTCTTGCCTTCTAGGAGCTCGATATTGATTCTAGTGTATCTATGTTATTTCAAATCCTCAATACCTAATTTTTAGAGCTGTAGTATTCCTCTGAGTTTTCTTTCCAATTCCACAGGTCTGACCCAATTTGGATTCTTCAAGAGAGAGTTATACCCAATCTCTCACAATTCCCTAATTATGGATTGTTTCAGTAGAGCGAACTTGTATGGCATGCCACGTGTCACTGTTTCTTCATTCAGCTCTAAAATTGATAGCGAAAAAACTAAATTCTGTGCACTATCTGTCTCTTTTTACGGAATTCCAATCCAATGCTCAGAGAGAGATTTATGACAATTTTACCAAGGTCACTTCTTTGAGATTAATTTCAGGAGCCTGCAAAAAACCTGACTTCCACAGATCGTACCTCAAAAAATATTGCGCACCTTGATCTGAAATTTTTACAAAAGCTTCCTCATAATTTTAGCTTCACCTCATAAAAATTTCAGCTTTTGAACCTTCGTAGAAAAAAATTTAGAGCAAAGATTCCACAATGACCTGTTTCAAATAGCGAAATCCCTTGCATAAGGAGGAAATGAGGATCATAATTTATATAAATGCTTAGGTTGAGAGGGGCTTCAACAAGTGAAAGTGGGAGGGATTTTAGGAGCTTAAAAAATATTAATTATGGCTTTTCAATGACCCATGCCCCAACCCCATGGGGTTGTAGCCCACTAACTGGGGGTACAAACTTCAAACATGAATATCTCTCAAACCGTGAAGAATTACATGGCGTGCCATATATCAATGGAAACATCTTGACAAGTAGAAACCATCAAAATAATTATTGACCCAGAATATATTAATTTGGTAGGTCAAAATTCCCATGCAATATTGGGTTAGCCCCTGGTTTTGCTTGGGTTGACATCAATGACAACCGCTGATCAACAATCTCCCCCTTTGGCATTGATGGCAACACAAGTACTCCCCCTGAAATCATGACACCTCTTCCTACAACATTCTCTCCCCCTTTTACATCAATGGAAAAGGGTAACTCCCCCTGAAACACAACCATCCTGTGGACCTATACACACTTCCACTCCCGCTGACACATAACCGTCCTGTAGACCTGTAATCTAAAGAGAACTTGGGAGAATCCCAAGCTTTTGACGAAGATATTCAAATGCTTCACGAGGTAAAGGTTTAGTGAAGATATCATCAATTTTTTCTTTTGTACAAACATACTCAAGTTTGATATTCTTTTCAGTGACTTGTTCTCTAACAAAATGATATTTGATCGCAATGTGTTTTGTTTTTGAATGCATGACATGATTCTTGGAGATGTTGATGGCACTAGTGTTGTCACAGAATATGGGAATAGGCTCACTGAATTGTACTTGAATATCTTGCAAAGTTTGTTTCGTCCAAAGGACTTGAGTACAACATGATGCTGCTGTAATGTATTCTGCTTTCGCTGTAGATAACGAGATTGAAGTTTGATTTTTTCTCAACCATGATACGAGACAACCACCTAGATATAATGTTGTTCCACTAGTACTCTTACGATCATCAACGCTTCCTGCCCAATCTGCATCTTTAAAGGCTTGAATAATGAGATTGTTACCCTTGGGATACCACAAGCCATATTCTTCTATGCCATTTAGATATCGAAGAATTCTTTTGACGGCAATAATATTGGATTCTTTTGGTGCTGCTTGGAATCTTACTACTTGTCCAACTTCTTGCATAACATTTGGCCGAGAGGCTATTACATATAGAAGAATACCAATCATAGATCTGTACAACCTCTTATCCACATCCTTAGATGAGTCGTCTATGCTCAATTTGCAACCTGTTACCATCGAAGTAAGGACGGGTTTGCAATCTTCCATTTTGAATTTCTTGAGCATTTCCTTGATGTACTTGGCTTTACATATAAATATTCCTTTCTCTTGCTGAGATATTTGAAGCCATAAGAAGTATGTCATCTCACCAAGTAAAGACATCTCAAACTCACATTGCATCTTTGTAGAAAAGTTCTTACTTAGTCGATCATCATTGCTACCAAATATTATATCATCCACATATACCTCAACGATTGTTAAATTATCTTTATCTATTTGTAGATATAGATTGCTATGAAAAGTACCTTTCTTGAACCCTTGTTGACATAGATATCCATCAAGATGAGCATACCATGCTTTGGGAGCCTGCTTGAGACCATATAGAGCCTTCTTTAACTTGCAGACATAGTCTTCTTTTTGTGATAGTAGAAAACCTTCAGGTTGTTCGATGTAAACTTCTTCTTCTAATTCTCCATTCAGAAATGCTGACTTAACATCCATTTGGTAGACTTTGATTTTTCTTGAACATGTATAGGCGAGAAACATTCGGATGGCTTCCATTCTGGCAACTGGTGCAAATGTTTCGTCGAAATCAATTCCTTCCACTTGTGCATAGCCTTTGCAAACCAATCTTGCTTTGTTTCTGGTAACCTGCCCATCTTCATTCAATTTGTTCCTAAACACCCATTTAGTCCCAATGACATTTTTATCTTTTGGTCGTGGAACTAATTCCCAGGTGTTATTCTTCTCAATTTGATCCAATTCTTCATTCATAGCTGCTACCCAATGTTCATTCTAGCTGGCTTCCTCAAAAATACTAGGCTCAAAGTTTGCTAGAAAAGCAACGTGAGCTTGTTGTGATGAACAAAGCTGTCGCCCTTCATTTATGTCACCAATGATTTGATTTGATGGATGGTTCTTTTGAATCCACTCTTTTGTTCTCCTTGGAGGAGCTTGTTGTTGTTGTTCTGGTATATCTTGATGATCATTGTTTACTTCTTCCTCATTGATAGTTGCTTCTTGTTCTACAATTTTATCTGTGTCTTTTTCAGCCTCTGTCTCAAGTTTCAAAGATTCTAGATCCTCATCATTACTCGCTAGAACACCATCTTTGTCAAATGTAACATTTATGCTCTCCACTATCTATTTTCGTCTTAGATTATAGCATTTATAGGCCTTTCTTTTGCGTGAGTAACCAACAAAGATACCTTCATCAACATGTGATTCAAACTTACCCAAATTTTGATCTTCTCTTTTGATATAACATTTGCTTCCGAAGATTCTGAAATATTTTACATTAGTTGTTTTTCCTTTCCATAATTCATATGGAGTCTTGTTGCAATTATTTCTGAGAAGACTTCGGTTGATAATGAAGACTGTCGTATCAATTGCTTGAACCCAGAATTTTTCATCCAATTTTGAGTCCTTCAACATTGTTCTACCCATTTCCTATACGGTTCTGTTCTTTCTTTCAACAACTCCATTTTTCTGAGGTGTTTGTGCTGTTGAAAATTTCCTTTTTATTCCATTTTCTTCACAGTATTGCTGAAATAATTTGAAAGTGAATTCTCCACCATTATCTATTATTAAACACTTTATTTTCAAATCAGTTTCATTTTCAACCAACTCCTTGTAGATCTTAAAGCACTCAAATGCTTCAGATTTTTTCTTTAGGAAACTGACGGCTGTCATCCTAGTATAGTCATCTATCATTAACATGAAATATAACTCTCAGTCTAAGCCTTTTGTTCTCATAGGACCACATAGATAAGTATGTATCAATTCCAATGGATGTGATGCAAAGTGTTATTTTGTTTTAAATTTGAATTTTGTCTGCTTGCCATGCCAACATGCCTCACATAGTGTGTTGGAAGGTTTTGAGATTTTCATAATTTCTCTTATTGCTTCCTTTTTTCTTATCCTGACAAGATTGTCAAAGTTTATGTGACCCATTCGTTTGTGCCATAACCAGTTTTCATTTTCTTTAGCTAGTAGACATGCTTTAGTTGCTTCATCCAGAACATATATGTCGTTTGGAGCTCGACTTGCTGTAGCCACAATTTTACCATACCTGCCTTTCCTAATTTCACATTTTGTGGAGTTGAATAGCATTATGTGTCCTTGATCACACATTTGTCCAACACAGAGCAGATTATGATTCATGTTTTCGACCAATAGAACATTCTTGGCTATAACATCTTTGCTTCCGAGAGTGACGGTACCTAATCCTATAACATTTGAAGATCCATCATTTCCAAAGGATGTGGTTCCATCCTTCTTCTCTTTTAGAGATACAAATTTCCTTCTATCTCCAGTAATATGCATTGAGCAACCACTGTCAACATACCACACATCTTTATTTTTTTGAGCCTTGAGAGCGAGAGCACAATTATCAGTCTTCTTCTTCTTCCATGTTCGTTTATTCTGTGGCTTCGAAGATTCTTCTGGAGTATTTTCAAGTCTGCAGTCTTTGGCTATGTGTCCAAGGTTCTGACATTTGTAACATTTCATATTATTTCTTAAATGTTAAAATCTATTATTGTTTCGTTGAGCCTTGGGAGGTTCATATTTGAATAATCTCTTGGAATTGTATTGGTTCCTAAGGCACATGCGACATTCTACAGCTTTATGACCAAATTTTCCACATGAATAACAATAGCCATGAAAAATATGTTGGTACCTGGATGAAAATATTCATCGAGGAATCGTCTTCCAAGGATGTGCTTGCGAATCTTGTCCAATAAAATCTACATGTATGTCAGATCTCATAGGTTCATTGTATTTTGTTGTAGAAGGTCCTACTTCTTCTTCTTTGTAACCGAGGCCAGTTCTGTCATTGTAAGATCATTGATTGTTGATGAGTTCTTCCAATGCCCTTGAGCTGTTGGCATAGTTTTGGACAGTTTTTCACTTCCTCACTTCCTTACGCAGCGAGACTACTTCGGCTTCTAATGCTTCCCTTTCTTGGTTTCTTCCTTCCAACTTCTTTTGAAGTGACTCTTCAATACATTTGTGTTCTTCAACCTCAATTTTGAGACCTTGAACTTGTTCTTCAAGAGTATTGGAACGGATCTTCTCAGCGTTGAGCTCTTTTATAAGCTTGATTGCCTCCTCATAAAATTCTTCTATGGTCAACCCTTCTTCTTCATTGTTTGATACTTCTGTTTATTGTGCTTGGCCATAAACAATACTTTCTTAACAGTGACTTCTTTACCTATCACTTTCCACATTGGATGATGAGCTATCTTCTTTAGGGAGAAAGTTCCTTTTGGATCCTTTCTTTTTTCCTTGCTTGTTGAATTTCTTAAAGCCTTTCTTTCCTTTTGAGTTACCATCACTTTTGTTCGGACATTTTTCTATGAAATTCCCAACCTCACCACAACCGAAACATATCAATGGAAGTTTATCGTTGAATTTTTCCTTACCAGGTTTTAGTTTTCTCGTAAAGTAAGCATATTATTCATATGAAAGACATTCTTCATCATCTCCCTTTTCTTCACAGTTGCAGGTTCATGTATTTTCAATTGAAGGTTGTTTATTCTTATTGGTTTTCTTAGATGCAATGAACGCAGTTTCTAGATGCGAATTACCCTCTTCTTCATCAAGTCTCGTTTCATATGCTATGAGAACTCCATGTAATTCCTCTTTGCTAAGTTTGTCTAGATTTTCACTATATTCTAAGACCGATACCTTTGGGTTTAATCTCCCTGGTAACGTTCTAAGAATCTTCTGTATAATAGTCTTCTCGTCAACTGGATCTCCCAATCCTTCCAAAGTATCGGTTATTTCATCAAAATATTGAAAGTATGAAACAATGTTGCAATCTTCTTTCATTCTAAGTTGCTCAAATTTTTCTCTATAGATTTGAAGCTTTGCTTCTTTGACATTTGAGTGACACACGTATATATTCTCAAGCTTGTCCCATACATTTTGGGGGATTTTACAACCCAATACCTTATGATAGAAGATTTAATAATTCCGGCCTGATAATAATATTCTTTGCTTTTGCATCATTTACCAAATTCTTCTTACCTTGTTCATTCGTGGTTGATGTAAATCCATTTTGAATAGTGTCCCATACTTCGTAACCTTGCGCCAAGAGATAGACCTCCATTCTTTCTTTCCAGAGTGCATAATTATTTTCATTAAATAGAGGTAAACCATTCTTGGTATGCTCTATGACCTCCTTCCAGATATTAAACTGGAATTGAAGGAACCGAGTTCTGATACCAATTTTTGGAAATACTGAGAGGGGGGGCCGGGGGGTGAATCAATGTTCCTTTCAATTAGAGCATTAGTTAATCTTCAATTATTATCAGTGTTTGTACAATGATATTAGAAAACAAGAGGAACACAAATGCACATATTTTTTAAGGTGGAAACCCACTCCGGGACAAAAACCACCTAATGCTTTTCTAATAATTCTTTAATATTCAACTCCAATTGAAAATAAAGCTCCAACTTCCTAGAATCTAGAAAAGCATTATTCTCCAGCTCCCACTGGATGGACGCTCTAATGCCTGAGATTCTTCAGTAGTCAACTGAAATGATGTCCCAACACCCAATGAGGTACAACTCACCCTAGAACCACCCTACCACCCTATAGAAGAATAAAAGAAGAATGGACTCCCGTACCAGGGAAAATGGTCCACTTTATAATGATATAGAATGATGTAGAAGAAGAAGATATACTAGACCATAACCCCAACTTTGACACAATGAGCTAATGATGATCCTAGACCTCCCAACACTACCTCTTCAACCCTTGGCAGATAGACACTAGTACAATTTTAACAATAATGTATTTACAATGACTTAGTACAATCATACCTTTACAATGATTGTAGGCAGTGCTGCCCACTTGCAGACTTCATATGATGAACTTCTTGCTATTGTTATGCACCTTGGTTTCTACTCTTTTCATGCTACCTTCTGCTGCACCTTGCTTTGCTTTTCTGCCATAGAAATTATGGTCCTTTGCAACCCTTGACAACACATGATCTAGCTTTTTCTTGCCTTCTAGGAGCTCGATATTGAATCTGGTGTATCTCTGTTATTTCAGATCCTCAATATCTGATTTTTGGTCCTGTAGTATTCCTCTAAGTTGTATTTCCAATGCCACAGGTCTGACCCAATTTGGATTCTTCAAGAGAGAGTTATACCCAATCTCTCACAATTCCCTAATTATGGACTATTTCAGCATAACGAACTTGTACGGCATGCCATGTGTCAATGTTTCTTCATTTGGCTCTGAAATTGATAGAGAAAAAACTAAAGTCTGTGAATTATTTGTCACTTTTTATGGAATTCCAATCCGATACTCAGAGAGAGAGTTCTGACGATTTTACCAAGGTCACTTCTTTGAGATTAATTTCAGGAGCCTGCAAAAACCCCGACTTCCAAAGATCATATCTCCAAAAATATTGTGCACCTTGATTTGAAATTGTTATAGCAACTTCCTCAGGATTTCGGCTTCGTCTCATAAACATTTCAGCTTCTGAACCTTCGTAGAAAAAACGTTAGAGCGAAAATTCCACAATGACCTGTTTCAGATAGCGAAATCCCTTGCATAAGGAGGAAATGAGGATCATAATTTATATAAATGCTTAGGTTGAGAGGGGCTTCAACAAGTGAACATGGGAGGGATTTTAGGAGCTTAAAAAATGTTAATTATGACTTTTAAATGACCCATGCCCCAACCCCATGGGGTTTTAGCCCACTAACTGGGGGTACAAACTTCAAACATGAATATCTCTCAAACCGTGAATAATTACATGGCGTGCCATATATCAATTGAAACATCTCGACAAGTAGAAACCATCAAAAGCATTATTGACCTAGAATATATTAATTTGGCAGGTCAAAATTCCCATGCAATATTGGGTTAGCCCCTAGTGCTGCTTGGGTTGACATCAATGACAACCGCTGATCAACATAATCAATATTATAGACTTTTGTTTCTTGTAGTTGTGAAACACTGAAAATATCCCCCCCAACTATTTTAGAAATCATATTTTTCTCTATTGTCTCGAGACTATGGTTCCAACCATCAGTATCTACCTTTAGTTTTAACTTTCTATCTAAAAATTCATTTTGAAATACTCTTCATTATTTCCAAAATTTGACCCAACAACAGAATTTAAAATATTTTGTGACAGAAGCATTTCTCCAATAATAAACTGTCCAAAGTTTGCAGAGCCTTGTATTTCACTAGGAATGAAAAGATGCTCACACTGTGAGCTCTAGTATCATTGAGAAATAAAATCCATTAGATTTCCATAGTGTCTATGGTTTTTTGCTGGGTCCTTGCATATCCATCCTATACCATCAAAATTTTAAATCATTTAACTTAAACACATGTAAGCCATTGGTAGAGATCCTTGCAGGACAATTACACCCTAAATCATAACTATGGTACCAAGTGCAATTTCATTACACACCGCCCAGATTCTTTAAGAAATTTATGCTTCTAGTGTCAATATCAATCTACTTTTAATTCCATTAAAAGAAAAGAGAAAATATCTATAAATCATACTAGAAAACCATCTTGATTGTTCTAAAACTTCAAGGCACAACATTCAAGCTTCTTCCCTTTAATGATAATTTGATCAAATATGTAGTATATGGTTCAAACCAAACACAAGTAGGTAGGCCCAATACTACATATTAATGATGGAAAACGTTGGAAAGAGTTGTGACATGTCAAATGAATGAGAACGCCCAAATATATTTGAAGAAGAGAAAAAGCAAGCAGAGTTTGAGCCAATATAGAAGCTATTTTTTTTTTAATTGGGTCAATTTGAGTTACAAAACATACTGTAGCATTTCCCTCATTGTTAGATGGCTCTCTAGTCCACACATGGATGTAAAGTAGCTGCAATATAACAAGGCTTGTTATGGTTTTTCGTGTTGTGAAAAAGGTTTATTTTTAGTAGTTTTGTTACTAGGTTTGTACAGTGAGAAATATATTGAGTAATTGTTTCTAACTAGCATCCATTGTTTGCAACCCTATGCACTGATTTCGTGGTTACTATAAACTACATTTGCATAATTTTGGAAAAACTTGAAATATCAAATTAATTGATCCAACAAAACTCTTGTTTCCAAATAAATTTAAGAGCTATGATTACCATCTCAATTATATTTACACCATTGAACATGATTGATGAACATGCACATAATATTTCAATGCCTTCATTAAAGGAAGTGTCTAGCATGGTGTTTGAAGACATTATGTGAAAACCTTTTATCTTATTAGAGGAAGGAATTTTTGAAATATTGTAATGCTAGCTCATGCACAAACTACGAGGGATTATTTCTATAGAAGGGAAAATACTAATGCACGTTGTAAAATTTTTGGTATCATGCAACATGCCTTTATCCTACAACATTTTGGTTTCTCTAATAAGATTTCTACACTAGTATTATAATATTTTATTCTTATGAGTGAAAATATTCGTTGTGCATGTCCTTTGTGGTGATGTTTTTAAGCATGCTAGCATAGATGTTTAAATTTATCTCTTAGGATAGATGAGGCATTATTTCCCCATTATATTGCCATTTTTGTTAACACTTGATTTTTCAAGAAGGAGATGCTATAAGAAAAGTGTATGTAAATAAGTGTGTTCAATTAAGCCACCACGAATCCAAGGGATGATATTTTTAAGTGATTGAAAGGACAAGGGCTACAATAAAATATATTAACTCAAGAGTCACAATTACCATTGAGGCAGTTGACTCAGTATCAAAGAGTATACAAATCTTGAGGGTTGAGGAACTACAACCATAATTTATGGATTTAATGCAAGGGTAAGGATGGTTTTTTTTACCTATTAAATTGCATCCTATTTTTTTATGGTTTTGTTCTTGGTCTATTAATGATAACACAATAGATAAAGTAATGGTTAGTGGTGTAAGTTTCCATGGGAATGAGTTTGTACAATTGGCATGTATCATTTGCAAGGAGTGTCCATGATTGTGTATTTAGAATTTTTTTCTTAAATACCTTGTTATTTTCAAGTCATCATAAAATGTACTCTATTAGGTTACCATGCCACCATTTTTTCGTAATATTCCAAATTTTTCCTTCAATAAATTGGAATATTAATTTTGTCTATTTTCACTTAGGAGATGAATAATTGGGTAAGGAGGCCCAATGGGAATAAAAACATAGATAAAATCTTTCTAGTATGAAAAGGGATCAGCCATGGAACTAGATTTCACACCCTCATGTGTGAAAGGAGACTATTGCAAAGAGGCTTGGTTAAGTTTGACCAAGTCAAACAACGTTGGGTATGAGATGGAAAGCACTACATGGGACAGTGCAGAGATAGAGGAGGGAATATTGCTTTATAGAGGAAACCCTAATGGATGGGGCCCATGGAGAGAGAGCCTTCAGTTGCTATATATGGAGAGGAGGAGAGCCATTATTATTCATGCTTGTATTATTCATTTCATGTCTATTCAGACATTGTGCATTCTTTGTTGTTTAGCAAGAATTGCCGGGGAATTCCTGTTTAGGATTTCTTCACCTTCTTGAGAGGCCTCTTGAAGGTTGGTTCTTCATTCTTCACATCTCTTGGCTCAAGGCCAAATCATCCTCCTCTAGGATAGCGTTATTTTTGCAACATCATAACTCTGTGTTGTAGGGTGTTACAGTGGAGACTCCACAACAACTCTTCCATCTCTTATTTTTCAGAGAGAGAGTCTTTCCTTTCTTTGGGAGATCAGATTGGAAGCTTGAGAACTATTTTTTAGATCTTGGCACTTGGCCATAGTGTTCTATTCCACTCACTACGCAGTCCCTCTTAGTGACTGCATTATTTTCATGGAGTATCTGCAGTGAGGTTTTGTAGATTGATTGGAGGGTGAGATCTCAAGTGTAAGGATCAGCCTTCCACTTTGGAGATCCATTGGAGAAGGTCTACTTCAGATTTCTCATCATCTTCAGCCTTCTCTATTCAGTTCCATATTTGAGTTGTAGTTGCTGCCCAACAACTCCGACATTTTTTCCATTTTGTGTATTTCAGCTAATCCCTTGGAGGATTGTTGTATTTTTGCTTTCAAGGGTTAGATATTTTCTCCCCCACTTTATTTGAGCCATATATTGTCATATCTTTCAGTTATTATGTAATATGGGGCAATATCTCTTATAAAATGCATCCTCATAGCCTGGGTTTATGCAGAAATAGCAGTGTTCTTCTATTTTCATGTACATGTCTTGTTGAGGCTTGCATTGCGTTTCTTGAGTGGATGTTTCCTCAAGAACTTGTACTCTTTTTCTGCTATAAAATTATTTGATGGCTATTCATATCTTCACATGCTCATGGTTGTAAAATAACATTGTCTTTCCATTCCTTGTTCAAGAATTGTTGCAGTCCCTCACCAGGCGCTTTCTGAGGATATCTAGTAGTGGGAGATCTATTTAACCACTCTAGAAGGATTTATTTGGTCCCAACTCTTGGATTTCAGTCTTAAATGTATTGATCTAAGGGATCCAGGTCTTGGTATCAAATCCTGCTACCTCCATTTCTGGAAAAATGTGTTTTCCAGCCATGGATTTCTAGCTGTCCCGATTTGGGAACATTACAGTGGTATCGAAGCATAGTCTTGGCCCAACCTGTGAGTCTAAGCCCAAGAAGATCAAAATGTTGAAGAAGATAAGTTTATTCTCATCTATTTTCAGATCCAGAGGAGACCTCTCCAAGGAGGTCAAGAAGATTGAAGAAGAAGAAGAGGAAGGACCATGCACTTCCTATTCTCATTAAGAGGAGGACATTGAGCATGGAAGACACTTGGATCATCAAATTATGATTGATTACCTTGTTGAGTATAGATCTCAACCTAGAGCCTTCAAGGAGATTCTAGATTTTCCTCTTTCATCTAGTTGAAGGAAGAAAAGAGACCATGTAGCAGAAAAGAAATCAAAGGCAATAGATTTATGTTGTCTACCTTTGATGGGTCATCTAATGCAAGAAATTGGGTGAAAGAGTTGGTGGAATTTTTCTTTCTACATCCTTTAGTAGAGAAAGAAGTTGTTGAAATCTCAGCGCTGCACTTGGAGGGTGAAGCCTATGATTGGTGGAGCAGCCACTTGGGCCATGCAAGGGAGAAATTTTTTGCAAAGTTCATCCAAGGGCTGGTCAAAACCTTTGATGGTGAAAGGGAAAAATAATGGGAGACCACACCACCACTTGAGGAGCCTTGTGATAACGCAGTCACACTCATAGAGGAGCAGCCACATCCATCAACAGTTGGAGCAGCCAACACTTTGGAGGAGGGAACTATTGTAGCCCTACAAGAAGTTCCAAATACACATCAAAGTATGAAAGGATTTCCACATTCTATTGTTACAGAAAATTATTTTGATCAATGTGGAGATTTAATTTTGCATGACCGAGTGTCAAATCCCATTGCTACCATAGAGCAACTTGGTTGCACTGCGCTGTGCAACATGAAAACTTTCAAGGAAGAAATAAACCATCATCTTCATGAGCCTTTGTTGGATTTCATATCACATTGGAGGTTGGGGTTTGAAGCCTTGAAAGATGATAGTAGACACCTTACAGTGAGAAACCCTTTCTCCCTTCAAGATGAAACTTTCTGAATGAGTTCCTCTTAGCTCAAAGAGGAACTCCTGCCTTCAGATCCAAGACCTCATTGGTTTTGGAAGACTATTGATGAGAGGGGGGTCTCAAAGAGAGATCTCATTAGAGGTGCACTTCCACACACCATGGAGTGCAAAGATTTTCTTCCTTTCTCACAAGAACAGATAGAAGATGGAGGACATCTTAGGATGGATAACATCTCTCATGTTTGTGTTGAACATTCCTTGAGCCATACACATCATGATGGGAGGTTTTTTCCTACCACCTATTTGGGTCTTGATAGGGTCTCATTGATCCTTGAGAATATTTCATTTCAAGATCCCATGAAGTGCAAAGATGGAGATTTGGTTTGGGAGAATGGTAGCCCTCATGGGAGGAGTACCAAGATGGAGAGAAGAAGGAAGCATCCACAAAGGGTTGAGTGGATGTGGTTGATGAGCAAGGAGCTAGGAGGCTACTTGAAAATTTATGATACTAGGTAGTAGGAGGCTTGGCTGTGCTGGTTACTCTTGAAAGAGTTTGGCCATTACTTGGCATACACTCTTCCTAAGAGTAGGAGGATGGGTACTTGCATCATTGAGCAGCATAGAGTATGGATTCATGGTTTTGATGTGATGCTCATATCATTCATTGTGTCTTCATCACATGAGTTGTATGATGGAAGTATGGGGAGGCAGCAAAATTTTTTTTTGCTTTGCTTATTCTTTGGAGAGCAAGAGTAGAATTGCTCTCGCATTTTGCATGATGTTGCAGGAAGAGGAGATGTAATTATCTCCTTGGATTTTTATGATAGAGAGGTACTTCCACCTTTGGAGGGACTTCTTATGTATTGTAGCATTATGGGATATATCTTTGACAGGGAGCATGTCAAAGAATGGAGCTATGAGTTGGCCAAAGATCATTTGCAGAAGCTAACAACGCTGTCATTTGAGAGCTTGGGGTTATTGATGGAGTTTCCCCATGATCACTTCACACTTGATGCACTTGGAGAACCAAGAGGAGGTGAGATTGATGGAGTAATGGATGGAGACATCTATTACATTGGTATGACCTCACTTGCTATGATCTTCTTGACTTGGATTTCCAAGTATAAGGAGGGTGATTTTTATGCAACATATGGTTCAATTCTCTTCCTGGGAATGTACCATACTACTATGGAGGGATCATTCATATCCACATGCATCATTTTGCTCTCAAAATATGGTAAGAATATTGTCTTTACATCCATGGATTATCTAAAACAACATTTTGATGCTCTTGTCATTCATATTCAGTGCATTGCTCCACAAAAGGGCAAGTTTTTCATTGAGCTTCATTGACAAAATTGGGCCAATTTGTATGATGGAGACAACCATCTTTTATATGGTCTTGGGCAAGTGTTTTCTTTGATGTATGATTAGTTGATATACTCAGCCATTTGCTATTTATTAGTAGCTATCATGACATACATAACTACTTATGTAACACGAAACAACTTGCCATGTGATTTTCTGAAGCAGTAGTTTGGAAAAATGCGCTGTCACTATTGGGAAAACTATTGGTACATTCTTGCCACACATGAAACCTTAAGAATTTCCCTCATTTTATTGCTGATCATGACTTACTTTGCTGATATGGATCATATTTTTATAAGAAGCATGATTATGAGAGAGGCACATGAGTTGGATGTGTCCTTGAGTGGGAAGAATTCTCACATTTTCTGCACTACATGTTCTAATGGGAACATGGGAGGAGATATGGCCACCACTACTACATATGTATTCTCTTTTGAGGTGGACCATGAACTTGATAGCCATCCATTGTACACCGATGGGCAAGTGTTTGATCTTGTATTGTGGTTATATTCAGCCATTTACTATTCCTTAGTAGATGTGATATATTTTGTATGTCACTTGCCATGCAGCTTTCTCAGATTACAGTGGATGAAACTGCACTGTATCCTTGTGAGATATTGTTTGTATCATGCATCATCATGTAAAACTTGCAGAAAACTTCTCCTTGGGATACTCTATGATAATCTTGTCCCATTCATCATGGATGGATTGTTTTGGGCTAGCTTGTTCTTCATTGTTGGAGGAGAACTCTTTAGAGGACTATTCTTCACTTTTCCATTTGAGGGAAATACTTTTGCAGCCCAAGATTAGCACACAATCAACACTTATCATAAGTAGAGAGGAGGATAGCATGGGGTAGGCTATGATGCTTACCATGTTCATATTTTTAACCCACCTTCATTTTCGGAGCTTGAGGTGGAAGGAGAATTTCAGGAGTTTCCTTACTGGGAGGTGGCTCATTTTGTTTGGATGATTGCTTGGGGATGGAGGATCCACATGGGGAAGATGTTCCTCATCACATTTCAGACTCCATGCCTTGGGTGGAGACTTTCCAGTTGTATCCCTTCAGTGGCTTGGGGACAAGCAACATTTGGGAGGGGAGGACTATAATATTCCAAATTTTTCCTTCAATAAATTGGAATATTAATTTTGTCTATTTTCACTTAGGAGATGAATAATTGGGTAAGGAGGCCCAATGGGAATAAAAACATAGATAAAATCCCTCTATTATGAAAAGGGATCAGCCATGGAACTAGATTTCACACCCTCATGTGTGAAAGGAGACTTTTGAAAAGAGGCTTGGTTAAGTTTGACCAAGTCAAACAACGTTGGGTATGAGGTGGAAAGCACTACATGGGACAACGTAGAGATAGAGGAGGGAATATTCCTTTATGGAGGAAACCCTAATGGATGGGGCCCATGGAGAGGGAACCTTCACTTGCTATATATGGAGAGGAGGAGAGCCATTGTTATTCATGCTTGTATTATTCATTTCATGTCTATTCAGACATTGTGCATTCTTTGCTGTTTAGTAAGAATTGCTGGGGAATTCCTGTCTAGGATTTCTTCACCTTCTTGAGAGGCCTCTTGAAGGTTGGTTCTTCTTTCTTCACATCTCTTGGCTCAAGGCCAAAGCATCCTCCTCCAGGATAGCATTTTTTCTACAACAACATAACTCTGTGTTGTAGGGTTTTGCAGTGGAGACTCCACAACACCTCTTCCATCTCTTGTTTTTCAGAGAGAGAGTTTTTCCTTTCTTTGGGAGATCATATTGGAAGATTGAGAGCTGATTTGTAGATCTTGGCACTTGGCCATAGTGTTCTATTCCACTCACTGCGTAGTCCCTCTTAGTGACTGCGTTATTTTCATGGAGTATCTGCAGTGAGGGTTTGCAGATTGATTGGAGAGTGAGATCTCAAGTGTAAGGATCAGCCTTCCACTTTGGAGATCCATTGGAGAAGTTATACTTCATATTTCTCATCATCTTCAGCCTTCTCTATTCAATTCCATATTTGAGTTGCAGCTTCTGCCCAACAACTCCGACATTTTTTCCATTTTGTGTATTTCAACCAATCCCTTGGAGGATTGTTGTATTGTTGCTTTAAAGGGTTAGAGCTTTTCTCCCCCACTTTATTTGAGCCATATATTGTCATATCTTTCAGTTATTATGTAATATGGGGTAGTATCTCTTATAAATTGCGTCCTCGTAGCCTGGGTTTATGCAGAAATAGTAGTGTTCTTCTCTTTTCATGTACATGTCTTGTTGAGGATTGCATTGCCTTTCTTGAGTGGATGCTTCCTCAAGAACTTGTACTCTTTTTCTTATATAAAATTATTTGATGGCTATTCAGATCTTCACATGCTCATGGTTGTAAAATAACGTTGTCTTTCCATTCCTTGTTCAAGACTTGTTGACGTCCCTCACCAGGCACTTTCTAAGGATATCTAGTAGTGGGAGATCTGTTTAACCACTCTAGAAGGATTTCTTTGGTCTCAAATCTTGGATTTCAATCTTATATGTATTTATATAAGGGATCTAGGTCTTGGTATCAAATCCTGCTGCCTCCATTTCTTGAAAAATGCATTTTCCAGCCATGGATTGCTAGCTGTCCCGATTTGGGAACATTACATTTTCCAATGAGGTTTTTCGAACTAGGGTCTACAAATAATTCAAAAACCATTAGAGGATATAGTATTGGTTTGAGGAACATATTACGGTTTATTCTAGAATAATCCATGGCCATTGGATTCCAAGTAGTAGATAGGGAAAATATTGACAGATCAATTCGGTCATTTGATCTCAGAAATCTCTATTTAGATCGAGACTTGTAGAAATGGCATGTTGCACATGATCTCCTTTTCAACAACAATAAGCTTAGGTGTAAAGGTTGCAACATTTTAAAATTCATATATATATCTGAAGCTTGATCTCTTGCTTGGTTCCCACATATATTTTCTCTACTATACGTAGGTTCTTATGTTATACTTGCGTTGTTTTCTTCTTCTTTTTGTATTATTTTTGGCACTTTCTAGGAGTTTCACTAGCACTCCCACATTGTATTGATACTGGTTGTATTCTTCATTCCCATTGACCTATTTTTATAGTCATTTGTTGGAGATTAGTAATAGTATATATTATCTTATATAATAATTTCTAAATCTCATGATCACCTTATATGTATATTCGAATTTAATTATTTTGGAATAGAGTCTACTATTTACCTCCTTTAACTATAGTTGGCCATTTATTATGCATTTTTTTAGTCCCATAATTTTTACTTTAGGTGTAACTCTTAGTCCCATTAACCTACTTTGTGTTCATTTTTTGTACGCTTAAAATTATTCTATCCTATGCCTAGATTCTTCTCTCTCTAATAGCAAGGACTTATTTCATCCATAGTTCTCTATTCAGTTTTAGCTCTGCACTTATGGTTTGGTGTCATGGTTTTGGCATTTGCTCAAACTATAATGTTTATGAACCAAAATTGAATGCATTGACATCAAAGAATTACCTATGTCATGGGAAATTAACATAGTTCTGGAAAGTAGTAGCAACTATATAAATGACAAAAAAATATATTACGTGGAGGACAAAAGTTCAAGCATATCCAAAAATATATTTTCCATTGTCTCAACTTGTAAAATTATTTTTTGAAAAATTGTAAAAGAGAGTGTATATGGTTTGGAAGAATTATTTAGGTAAAAAATATTCAATCACCACATTCGATGCGAATATGACTTTTTCTGGTGGTATGTGGAATTTTATGTATCTTATAAGAACAAGTTAAGAGTGAGAAAATTAGTGGGCATTAAAATTGTATTTTGTGAAAAGTTATGAGTTCTTGACTTTGAACTCAACTACTTTCTAAGAAGCAGATTGTAGGGAAACAAAGGATTGGAAAAATAGATATAAGAATGTAGAAGAAGCATAGAAGGACCAAAACATAATTGATAAGACATTGGAGAAGGTAACATTTCACAAACATTTAATTTCAAGCTTACAAGTTATACTCCAGTTTGGAAAAGCATTTCTGGGAATTATTTTTGCAAACAAAACCCTTGATTATTTATAATTGTGATCTATATTTTCAACCTAAACTACTGCAATCCACTTTAATGAGAAAATATGGCTTGATCCCCTTTTCCTATAGAGCATAGTTTTTAGAATTATATTTCTAGTAGACCATCAATACCACCCACATCTCCACTTTTCTAATACCAACTTTGACTTCATTTGGTTATAGGAACTCCATTTTTGTGTTGATTAACAAAACACATATCTATAGGGTTTCTCAAACCATATCCTCATCTTTCTCACTTACTCTGTAATTATCACTTTACTATCTTGTCAAGTCAGCCTCAATACTTCAAAAAATTCTATGTCTCAAGAATTCATTCACAAAATATTTGATCAATTGTCCATACCACTCAAAAGTACAAAGGATAGTCAGTGTTCCTATTTATTTCTGAATGTACCTTTTGTTTAGGATCAATTGGTGTTTTTTGATTGATGCCTGCTTTTTTTAGAAACCATGCTAGCCCTTCTTCTTTGTCTACTAACTAAGAGTTTTGGAAACTCAATTAAGGCTATATTGTATTTAATATTATCTACTTCAGCTGCTAGAGATGGAACTCTGAATCTAACTTCCATATTATGACCTAATATATGTTACAACTTAGAAGGGCCTTTGTAATACTTTTCCAATATTTTCCAGGTCAACATACAATCTAGATGTGAGAATCCTTACTGAGAAATACCCATCCTTTTTGCTACATAAACATAAAGAAACCTGCTTTATGTACATAACTTCCTAAAATTACTCGAGGTGCAATATTATTATTATTATTATTTATATTATTTATATATATTATATTCATAACAAGTAGTAACCCAAGATAGTTGTTCTAATGTCAATAGGGTAGTGAAGTTACCCCTTTTATGAATAAAAAAGCCCATAGAATAATCTCACACAATGATTCTGCAAGGAATTAATCACATGATTTATGAATACTAGCCCAATAGTTCATATGGCTCATGAAACACTTTATTTGCCTAATCCACCAAGAATAGTCTCAAATTACTCGATGATCATTGGAGTTAAAACAACCTATTTCCATTCTCATTTCATTTAATAAATAATACAATTTCATTGTTGAAAGAAGTAGAATTCAGAAGTTTTGAAGCTCTCTAGTACAACAAAGGGGATGGTGTTGCTCAAATCTAGTTGGTTGGTCCTCTCCTTTTCCTTTAAAATGGTTCAAATTCATGTTCTTTCAAAATTCCTTGCAATTAAAAGCCTACCAATTGATTGAGACAATTCCTTCATTCTTTCCTTGAAAGGAGAGATAAATTGGTCTCAATCCAACTATGAATTTATTTTTTCCTATGAAGATCCATACTAAGAGGAACTTGTGTGAGAATCATCTACAAAGTTTCCTAACTTCCTTCAATTTATTTACATTTAGATACATAATCAATTGTAAAGCCTAATTCCCCATTAACCCCTATAAAAATTCACAACTTTTAGTGTTAAATCTCGTTACAATGTGAGACTAGCCATTGTTTATAATTATTTAAGACTATGAGAGGTTAAGTGATTAGAAATAGAAAGCACACATTCTTATAATGTATCCGATTCTTGTAATATCAAGCACCTGTGATCCTTGATTTACTGATTTCATAGAGTTTTCTTGGTTGTTGGATCATTGTTTTTAGCTATCTACAACAAACATTACTGAAGATGGAGGCCAACACATTTGGAAACAATGAAATACTAATGATCACTTTTAATATTCGAATTTGGTTAAATTCATAATCAAACCATTCCTATTTCATTATAATTCCACCCTTTAAAATCATATTTTTATTGACTAAAAGGAAGGATTTCCCCATAGCTTGACAGATGGAAAGCCTCATAGCCTACCCTTAATGATCCATTCATGTTGGTAACTATGGATTGAAATCCCTCCTCTAGGTTTCAAATAATACAAATGGAGTCAACTTATTGGAGGTGTATTCTATTTCATTATATGTTCTATGATGGACCAATTATTCTTCCTTGCTACCCCATTTAGTCGAGGGTTGTCAACTCCTCCATTCCTGCATCTTTTTGAAAGGAATCAAACTTTTTGGAGGTGTATTCTCCTCCATTATTTGGTCATAGCATCTTAATATCCTTATCTATCTAGTTCTCCACAAGATATTTAAACTCCTAGAACATATTAACGACTTTTATCCCTGGTATTCATTAAATACATTTAGGTTTTTCTAGGGGATTCATTAAAAAAATTATTTTGTTAATGAAATCGATGGCATAGTTTTGCACACATATGAATGATTAAAATTAAGAATTTCTCTCAATCTATGCTAATTAGTAGGGAGAGAAGTTTTAATTTTCTTTATGAGTGCACAACCCTTGCACATTCGTGTATTTTATATCTTGATGTCTAGCATTCCCTACACCATTTCCTTAAAGAGAAGTATTGCTCCATGTTGCAGGTAACAATATCCTATGAAAAAGCTTGTATTGTTGGTCACTGTAATGTATTAGGGATCCATGTTTAATAAGGTTAGCAAGAAACTTGTAAATAAAACATTCTCGCAGACCTCTGGACAAAAGTTGACCATGATTTGGGCTGCAATCTCTGACAATAATTTGTTTATCATCAACTCAACCACACATGTAAGATTTATCATGCTTGAAATTGAAAGAATCTCCCTCATTTAATGATGAACATATGTGGAGGTGAAATGGATAGAATATGAAACTTAACAGATCAAGAAATGAAATTAGGTGCATTCAAGCTAACCAAACCACTAGAATACAACTAAAAACTATCCAACCAAGAGATTCCAAGAGCTAAAGACGAGTCACAGTGAAACAAAATTTGTATGTTAATCAAGATATTAAATTTAATTGTAATAACAACACATGATAGGTTGTAATAGTCGTAGTAGTATCAATTGATAGAATGTGGATCTATAGGGTGGGGGATTATGAAAATCCCATTGTTGTAGTCTACTCAAAAGACTTTCCATGCCTCTCCTAATATTTAAACTCTATATATGTGGAAGTCACCACCAAGGGGAATATGACTGGCTATGGAAGAAATTAATAAAAACAAGCCAATATTTGTCATACTCAACAAGCGTGCCAATTATGGTTTGTTATTCTATTTGGATGGATTTTTTGCTATTTATACCAAATTCGAACAATAAAACTGCTAACTTACTGTCTAGAGAAAAGAAATGTGTATATTTAACCATCCAAAATTTCTTTGTGGCCTGTTGTAGCTACTAGTCATAAAAGATAACACTAAACATGCCAAGAATGCTCTCTTCTAGGTCTAATATTGGTTAAAGGATAATAGTTTTTTCCCTAGGTATATTGAGTAAACCAACATACTGTTGTTGTTTTTTTTGTTACAAGTTTCTAGAAACCTTCTCGTAGTTGTTCTTAAATTATTTCCATTATTTTCCAATGATAGAAGTTCCTTAAAAACCATTCACCCCCATGATTTAGTCTTACCATGAAGCTATTTTTCTCCCAATTATAACGAAAACTTGCTAGAAATAGCAACACCCAATGTTGGCTTTCCATAGTAATTCAATGCACATATGGAACAGTTGTTATTCCAACTAAAATCTTTTAAAACAATACTTTATTGGTTGCAATGATCAAATGTTTATTGAAAATACATTATAATCACTTCACTATCACTAAAACTTGTAATGAGCATTCTTGAGAAGTTAAATAATGATGTTGTATTAGGGTTGAGTTTGGTAAATGTAACATAACCATTTTCTGTAGAGCTTCTAAAACATCTCTTATGATTATTTTGATAGAAGCAAATTGAATTAGGATTTAATTCAAGGATGGGATAAAGAAGAAGAATGAAAGTTGGCATAGCCTTTTCTCTTTTATAAACATGGTAACAATAAGTTCATAGGGATTTTTTTTCTTAAATAAAGTTAGGAAAAATAATTATGGTTTTGGACTTGCTAATGTTATTAAATCAATTTAGTATTTTTTCTATACCATTTAGGGTGTTTGAAAAGTAAAAATTTTCTAGAATAAGACATAAACATGGCTATTTGTATTGGGTTTTTGGAAATAAATTTGAAATTTAACCAACCAACCCATAATGTGCCTCATCTTATCCCCACTCCTCATCCTCTTGTGCATTAGGTTGGCATTCATTCCATTTTTCATTATTATTTTCTGTCTTTATTTCTTCAAAATGATGAACTTTGGTAGAAAAAGGAGCATGGGAGCATATTATTTTTTGAGGGTGATATCCCTTATTGTCTCCAGCAGAGAAGAGCACATGGGAAAATCTTCCCCAAGAGTGCCCACATTCTAGAATGTAGGAGCACATGGAGCACATCCCTTACCCTTAGGAATGTATCCATATGTAACACACAATGTTTTTTTTTTTTTAATTCAGGTGGTTGTGCATCCATTACCATATCTTATTTTGTCTAATCCTCACACACAACCAAAAAAAGAGTTCTTTTTTTGTTTATTTCCCTTGCAAATCATCAAGCATTGTCATAATTAGTGCTTTGTAATAATGGTGTATGACGTTGTACTGCATGGAAAATTTTAGGGGATAATATTCGTAGGTGGGCTAATATTCCATGATTTTTACAAAAAAACGATTTGCCAATTTCCATTTTTCTAAAAATGAATTCACCCAAATTTTATAGTATACAATTATTTTACCTTAAAATTCGCAAATATTACATATTGTCTAATATAAAATAACTAGAAATATAAACATTTTTAGAAAATTATCTTCAAACGCTTTAAAATTTGGATATTAGGGACCAGTAAGATTTGCCAAGGTTTCTAAACTTGAAGATAAGCTTCCATCCTTAAAATTTTCCCTACGTTGTAGTATTGTTGAGTTTATTTTACACATTAGATTTGCTTCTGCTTCTCAAACACAAGAAAAGTAGCTTGTGTTTGATGAAAGATGCTATGAGCCCCCATTATAGCTATCTTGTTTCTTGATTATAACATGAAATTAATTAGTAAGATGCCACTCCGTTATCATCAAAACTATTCCACTTCAACATTTGTTTGCATGCCTCCACATGCCCAAAAATCTATTTGCGAGATTCAGAAAGAAATAAATCTGAAAATTCTGTGAATCATTGTTACAAATTCAATCTTATACATGCTGAAAAGCATCATAGGAAAATGGGTTTGTATTTCTAACTTCAAAATCCTCCAAATTCTCCTATATCATTGCTCAAATTTAGGTCATAGAATAGAGCAACAATTTACTCTATTGCACTTCTTGCATCTTACTTTTTTTAGGAGCTGTATTTTGTGCTCTTACTATATTTTGACATTTTTGTGCTCAATAGTCTCATTGACCTATTTGATGAGCCTCAGTATTGCAACAAGAATGTTGCAACTACCGAGGCTACCAACTTTAATTATCAACCAAGGGTTCGTACAAACAGGTATCAACACTATACGTGCAGCATACAATGTGTCCTTATTTTGTTGATCTGATGTAATGGATGGAATGCCATGAAATAAAAGCCTAAAATAATTGCAGAAATGGAAGTGTTGCTAAATGAAAATAAATTAATCCCAAGAAAGAATAACAATTTGTAATTGAAATCCTAAGAGCATGAATTCAAATAAAAATACCTAATCTAATTTGCGAAAATGAATGTCCTAAGTGATGTTTATTATTCCTCAATCATGTATTTAGGTCCTAGGGTTTAAGATTCAATCTTAAGAGACAAAAACCAACCTTTGGGAGAAAATATGGCCGAGTTTACACATGCTACAAGAGTGCTACATGCGACTCTATTTTTGCTACAGGCAAGTCTGTTTTGAAAATAACTCACAAAATGACTAAGTAAATCAAATGAAAATGGGTTGGAAAAAATGTGTTATTAAGTATGATGTCTTAGATCTCGATTCCAAGTGGAATCACTCCAAAATAACCCTGTTCACATGTACTAAAAAAATAACAGAAAATTACTACTCTAAATATGGAAATTCAAGAGCTAGTGAGCCAACTAATCTACTAAATGCCTAACCTAATCGACTGCAAATGAAATGGGGTGAATTTTTCTATCAAATTAAAAATTATTATGACCTAATAAAAGTGGAATCGAGTTAAATGGATCTCATTAACCCCTTCTAAAAAATAACATAAATTTACGACTATTTCGTTACAAGGCATTTCGAGAAATCTTATATTCGTGAACTAGTAACCAAATCCAAGTAGCGTCATGATTAATATGACCTTCCAAAGTTATTCTAAAGATGAATTATGATTTTGAACCTGTAAAAAACCTGCAAAAGAACTCACTTAAATCGTCTAACTCAATCCTACATCAAGAAAAGAAACAATACTAAATATAGAAATATAGAAAACATAAATAAGGGATGCATGTGAATAAGAAGTGAAAAGAACATAAATAAATTGTGCAAAAGGGCTCTGAGGCTCATAGGATGGCCAAGCCCAAGGAGGACTCAGATTCCTATGGAACCAATCTTCATTATTGAATCATTCCAAGTACATCCCGACAAGAAAAGAAAGTGGAGCTGCCAGAAAAAACGTTTTATCCACAATAAGACTAAACAATACATGCACCTAGAGGCCAATTTGAATTGGTACATATACAAAATGATGAGGAAGAATTATCCTTGAAAGGAGTAAGCCCCCCCTCCAAAATCCCTCAAATAGTGGATTCGGTTCCCAACACTAGGAGGTTGCAGTACATGATAGGGAACAAATTCCAAAATTTTCTTAATAATCGGAGTTCCAGAATCTCTCCAGAATTTCTCAAGTATTTCATGATATTTTTTTCATTTATTCTCCAATCTTGATCCTCCAGTATTAGGGAGAAAGTCCCTAAATTATCTCCTTCTCAAAATCTTCATAATCTGCGCAATATTCTCACAATATTCTAAAAAAATAAATAATATTAGGCACAAATATGCAATTATCTTTAAACCTTCCTAAGAACATATTAAAGCATAAAAAAAAATTATTAAGTGTAAAAGGAGAGATCTAATGTATCTTTTATGTGCCTAAGAAAGGTTATATGGGCCTTAATTTATGTCTAATTTAGAGGCCCATCATACCCACCTACTGAAACTGTTGCTCATCCTTTGAGCAACCTATTCATCCTCCTTGCCTTGTGATTATTCATGTATGCTAGCTTATTTCATTCTCTGTTTATTGGTCCATGTGTTTCTCCTCCTGTTGATCTTCTTGATACTCTTCTATTTTCATTTCTTCTTGCAGGTTCTGCATGGAGGTCCTCAAGCGCCTTTGCTGGTGTCTTCATCCTCCTAGAGTTTGTTGGTGGTCCTTTGAATCCATCTTCATCAACTTTGCTTCAACTTTTGGCCTTGTTGTGCCACACACAGATTTGCTACATGAAACTTTCTAATTCCTGTAGTAGTCTTCTTCTTGCTTCGTCTTGCTTTAGCTTGCTTATAAATTGAGGGAGATGGTTTGCGAAGGCTATGAATGGAGTCATGGGATGAGTGGAGGTTTGGATAGGTGAGTGGAGATACCTCATGCCAAGTTTTAGATGATCTAGCGGCTAATGGTGCAACGTAGGGTTTAGAGAGTGAATCCTTGTGCATGGAGTGAAATAATGGGTTGGGAATGGTAAGTATAGGAAAAACATAAATTATCTTTCTCTCCTTAAAGTTCAGAAACCATTGAGAGAGATTTTTCCTTCATGAATGAGTTTCCTGTAGCATTTACAGGTGTTTCGTATAGTGTTATAGGAATCTTGTAGCTGTTGGATTTTCATGTAGCAATTACAGTTAGGATAAAAAAATGAATTTTTTTCCTCTCTGAGGGGTGTCATGAATGAATGAGTGTATGCTGGAGTGGTTCATGGAGTGTGTAAGCGGAGTAGATAGAGAAGAGAGGAGGAAAGCCACCTTTGATCAACAAAATTTATCCTTTGTCTTTCCTGTAGCAAATATGTTTTTGCCTGTAGCAGCCCTATTTCGCCTGTAGCAATTGTATTTCGCATGCCAAGAGGTGGTGGGTCCAAATTTTATTGATTTTTTCTTTTTTTTCAATTTTTCCTTTCTTTTTACAATTTTTTCTCTTCTTTTTTTGTTTTTCAATTTTTTTTCATTGCATGCAAAATAAACTCTGAGTTCTTTTTCTGTTAACTGAGTTCACCCTCATTTACCCCTTGGAACTCCTTGTCTTACATCACAACCAATTTCTTACTACCCAATTTCTCTAGTCCTCTTCACTTTTCTCTTGTTCCTCTCCCACATGTGCGTGTGTCTTGGTGGAAAACTGAAGCTGACTGCTAGATAAGGTTGAGGTTGCTTTTCTATTGATTTTGGCTTTAAAGATACTTTCCTTCTGACACTTTTAATGTTTTCTTTAGCTAGAATATATTTGAAGAAATATTTAGATGATTGCATACCTGAGCCTTACCCTTGTATTTTTTTTGCAGGTGATATTGAAGCTGTTGATTGATTGTTGAATCTATCTTTGGTGGGTCTGAAGTTGCTATTGAAGCTGCATGTGATAATATGTTGAGGTCCTATTGATGATAGCCTTGAATCTAGAGGTCTTATAGGGTTTTTTTTTTTTGGTGCTACTACTTCACATCCTTGACTTAAATGTTTCCGACGTGAGTGGTGTAGTTGACGATTTTGTTTCTGTACAAGTCTTCTTAATGCTGAGTTTTGATGTGACTGTACAGGCTACTCAAGACAACTCTCTTGTAGCAAACTTGGTTTAGGCATAGCTCTCAAATGGTAGATAGGATTGACCTGATTTTTTTTAGCATATTACTATCATCCTTATGCACCTCCCCATAAAAAACGTGGTCATTGGATGCACGAATAATGAGAAAAAATTAAAATAGGTAGGTGACGTAGGTCGATTTCTCAGAAAATTTGCACAAGAAATTACTGAAATTGTTTGAGCATGTTACCATCATATATATGCATCTCACCCTGAAACAACTTGACAAATGGATGCACAATTTTTGAGATATAATAAAAACAATTTTATGCTAAAAACTATTTTAGGAAAACCCCCTTGTAGCAGACTTGTTTTAGGCATAGCTCTCGAACAATGTATCATCAAATTTACATGAATTTTTTTTAGCATATTAATATCATCCTTATGCACCTACCCATAAGAGAAATCTCGGCCATTGGATGCACGAATCCCTAGAAAACTTAAAAATGGTTGTAGGTGATGGAGGTAAATTTATCATAAATCATGCATCAAAATGTGCTGAAATTGCTTGATCATGTTACCATCATCCATATGCATCTCCCCATAAAACAGGTTAGAAAATGGATACACAATTTTTGAAATATAATAAAAACAATTTTTCTGCTAAAAACTAGGAGTTTCCTGTAGCAAAACAGGGTTTCCTATATTATTTTAGGGCATCGATGAAAATGAATGAAAAAAAACTTGGAAATGATGGGTGGATGTTGGAAATTGATGAGGGTGATGGATTGGCATGACCTAGGTCGTTTTGGAGCATCTGAGCAAAGGAGGATGATGTCCAAGTTTGACTTCCTTTGACTAGGGTTTTGACCAATTTTTTTCTTTTTGTGCCAATTTTTTTTTGCTGCTTGAAAAGGTTGGACAAAACCTAAATTCATTATAGAGAGATACATGGAGAAAATACATTTGTTTTCTTTTCATTTTTTCACTTTTTTTCCTTTTCTTTCGTTAGGCTTACTAGTTGCCTCAATGAGATTTTCAATTATTAGGTTTTCCTAGGTGCCTCATAGGAGGTTTTCACCAAGGATCTTTTATTTTTCTCTTATTTTATCTTTTTTCCAACCATTGAATGCCTCATGGAGGTTTTCAATCAGTGAGCCAATCTCAGGCACCTCAAAAGAGGTTTTCACCTGAGATGTTATTCTTTTTCCTTTTTTTCTCTTTTTTAATTTTTTAAAAAAATTTCTATCCTACTCTACTTGAAAAAACAAAACCTCTTTCAAGTATAGGAATACTTCCATTGGATCCATGTGCACATCAATATGACAGATAAAATCATGTCTACACTTGAAATACATGCTTTGACATGTACCTGAATATGAGAGATGAATTTCTTTGACTAAGATTGTATCAAGTACTATTGAAGAAGAGTGCGTTGCTGCAACTTAATGACTATATGGAACCATATTTCAAAATAGCTTTGATGCCCTTGGTTTTCTTGCTCATTGGGATCATTCATCATGTCTTCTTCTTTCATGGAATTCAAATCTTCCTCTTTTTTATGACTATTCTCTTGAACACGTGGAGGGAACTTTCGCAATATATGATTCTGATGTTTTATTTTCATCAAGTGAAGCCCCTGATTCTTTGATCTTATTATTTGAATCTTGTTTTTATGAATGTTGTCCTTCAATGACATCAAGAGAATCTCTTTTTTGCATTACCTTTCTTGAACTAAGATTCATGCCATTTAGATCAAGAGGATATCTTTGGTAGTATTGTGCCTCAACATTGTAAGTGGGCTGCGATACTGCATTGTGTGGGTTTGGAAATGGTGATATATGTAGTTGAGTGGGAGTGGATATATGAGATGGATGTGGTTGTGGTGGAGTTCGATGGTAGGGATAGCATGGAGTTGGGTATGGCTAAGAAAGGTTAGATGGGCCTTCATTTATGTCTAATTTAGAGGCCCGCCACTATTTTTGACAATTGTGGTCATTTGTTGGAAATAAATAAAATTATCTTACTTTATTTTATCTCACTTGGATCATGTTATTTGTTTGGATGAGTTTTACTCAAAAAATAGAACTAAGAAGATATACTTGTGAAGATATTGGGCTTAATAATAAAATTTCCAAGGACTAATATTGTCTTAACAAGATCAATTTTGGGCAAAGATAGGGGAAAGTTAGAAGCCATAATTAGGAAATATCAAAATGGAAACTAAAGGTACATTATTGCTTAGCATGGTTGCATCTTCATGTGACAATTAATTCATTGCATGATTTGATCACAATCTCAAAGGTGTAAAATCCTAAAAATTCCTATATGGCAGAAATCAATTTTCAACCTTTATTAAGAGGAGTACAGTTCGTACAGAGACCAAATACCAACAAACATAGAACCATAACCCAACCGAAATTTTTCCATTTCAAACAACCCTTAAATGAATCTCCTTTATCTACCATTTCCAAGGTGTTTGGTTGGCTTGTATGCATATAATAATTCACATTGATTGTTGTGCACATTAGTATCCACTTTATTTTGAATTTAGGTGATCAATCTAAAGTCCACCACCCTACCTTTAAATAATTTTCCGAGGTATGGTGAATGGAATTCCTTGAACTGCCATTCCCAAGGTGTTTGGTTGGCTTGTTTGCATTAAGTACTTCATATTCATTGTTGTGCACATTAATATCCACTTTATTTTGAATTTAGGGGATGAGTCTAAATTCCATCACCTCACCTTTTAATAATGTTCCAGGGCTAAATTTCAGAAGTTAACATGGCCCAATGATCTGCCTCCTCATTCATTTATCACTTGAAAGAATCAGATTCATTTGAAAAGAGAGAGAATATTGTGTGATTTTGGAAAGGAGATTATTTCATATATACTTTTCTTGATTGGATTGGTCAATTTTTTCTTTTATGAAAATATTATTCAAAATATTTCAAAGACCCAGTGTGTATTAGGTGTTTTCTATTAGAAGTCTTGGAGCTTTTCGTCGGAATCTAGCAAAAAAATTGTTGGTCAAATCTTGATTTGTGTTGTTTAAACTGGGTCTTCAACTACACATATGGATTCAACACCCTGAAAAACCCCTCAAGAGATTGTGGAGATTTCACAACTCAAAGTTGTGATTCCAACAAATCCTTGCCAAATTTTGGGCAAATGAGACTAGAAAACAGGCCTCAGAAAACCTCCAAAATGTCTAATAGATAGACTATGGCTGCATAATAGTCTATATAATTATTTCCTCTGAGATCATGAAGATCTGCCACACATGTTGTACCTAGTCTATTTAGCTTTCAAACACATCCATAATTTGTTTTGTTTTTGGTCTTTTCATTTATGTTTGTGTGGTGGCATTTCTGTGATTCTTTAACAATAATTATATGTTGTAAAAGTTGGAAGCAATTGTCTTACAAGACAAATGTGATTTAATCACAAATTAATGCTTTGGGTTATCGTTGTTATCTTTATATATCCATTTCCTCTTGTATTTTTGATGTAATGGGATGTTTGTGTGGTAATTTCATAAGTGAAATAGGTTTTATAAAAGCAATTATTTTAGATAACAAAAGATGTTAATGTAACATATAACAAAATATTCTAATGAAAAAAGTAATGTCCAGATATGGAATATTTTTTCCATCTAAATGATTCACACAACTAGGACTCCAAAGTCGTACATGTTTTTTTCTTGACAAATCTTTTGCAAATATTTATGAGTAAGATCCACTGTATTTATAGATATATTTGCAAAAATAATTTATGTAACATGCAGTTAGACTTCTTGACAAATCTCCAATTTTTTTTAACAAAAATATAAAACATTTTAATATTATTTTTTTCAAGTATTTATGAGTATTTGTGCCATGCAGTTAGCATGCTTGACAAATCTCCAAATTTTTCTACAAAAATACAAAATCTTTCAGTTGAATGTTACTATACTTCGGTGTGGGCAGATTACAGGAAATGGGATTGGAAAAATGATGGGGAGATAATGCAATAATGTCTTGGATATGATTCATTTGTTGTTGGAGATCCTTTAGGCACCTGATCCATCGACTTTGGAAATGTTTTTAGGAAGGATTCCTATATTTTTTAATTTTGTGATTTTTTCACCTAATGGTTATTTTGGGCAAGCAATTTTAGGAATGCCAAACATTGGTAGATAGGTAAAAATAACTTTTATAATTGCACTGTCCATTCCATGATATCCTTTATTTATTGTTTGATTGTATTTTGAACTTTTACTTTTATTTTTTTGTCTTTTAACTATAAAATTTAAAATACTTGGTATCATATCCATTTAAACAACGTCCAAAAATTGAAGATAGTATTAGTATTATAGGTGTTTTGTGTTAAAATATTTTCATATTCAAAGTTTATAGATATAAAAGATAAAAAAAAATATAAATTCCTTCTTTTGATTGTTATTTGACTCTGGTGTTGGTAGGTTACAGGAAATGTGATTGGAAATGGGATGGGGAGGCAATGCAGAGCACGAATTGGATATGATTCATTTTCTATTGGAGATCCTTTAGGCAACCCGAGCCATCAAATTTTGAAATGTTTCTAGTAGGGATTCCTATGGTTTTTAATTTTGTGATTCTTTCACCTCATTGGTTATTTTTGGCAAGAAAATGTTTTAGGAATTCCAGACAAGATATTGGTAGACAGGTAAATATTTTTTTCATAATTACAATGTCCATTCCATGATATCCTCTTTATTGTTTGATTGTATTTTGAACATTTATTTTGATTTTGTTTTTTCTTTTAACTATGAAATTGAAAATACTTGGTATCATGTCCATTTAAACAATAACCAAAGCTTGAAGATGAAATTAGTATTACACAATATTGATTGAAATCCTTTAAGCTGTTTTGTATTAAAAGATTTTAATGACTATTAGAAAAGTTTACTTTCATGTTGTTATTTAGGCACATGTTGTTTATATACTTGACCAAGTTCATGCATTAGAGAATGAAATGTTGTTGCAAATAAAATGACAAGGATTAGACATCACACCTCATATTATTTGTTTTCACAAGTTATATACAACTTGAGATTTTTAGCATGTAACATAGTTGGCAGATTGTACTTTAATCTTTCACTCAAGGTTGAATACTAAGTTACTAAGGTGTTCTTTTCTATGGAGATGTTTTATTTGCTTTGTTTATACAGGTCATCTGGCCACATTCTGGCCACTTTTTCCCAAGTCAAGAAAACTTGTTCGAGTTCCTTTCTTTTATGGGGAAAATTGGATTTGAAATTGTTAATGTTGAGGAATATGCCGTATAAATATTTTATAGTCTACTTTAGTTTATATTCTATTGTTCATCATCTTTCATGTCTTACACTTTGCATTGTATATTCTTTTGTTTCTAGAAAAGTAACCCATAACTCAATATTGATGGTAAGAAGCAAGAATTGATGAAAGAGGAGAACAATAACACTATAGCAACAAATTAAAAAAGAGAGAGATAATAGAACTGATCTAGTGATACCCTTAGAGTCAGTATCTCACATACAACACACACGTGGACACTGATGGTCAAGTCTTCCGATTTGGTGAATTCACCTGCAATGGCTTGGAAACACAATGATAATGTTTTGAAGTGATGAAACAATATTTCATTTGTAAATTTTAGTCCAACCAATATTAAGTTGGAAACTCATATTGTAATATTTGACATTTTATATAATATAATTTATGTGGTTGAAATTATTTATAGTTTCATTTGATTTTGTTTAGTATTGTAATTAATATATGCAACTTTGTGTTTTTATATTAGATGAACATGCACATTGTGTGATTTTTTTTTTTTTAATTTAGTCACAAAATCATACTAATTAATTTATGTTGATTAATAATTAACAAATAAAATTAATCTAAAACTATTAAATTAATAGTTTATATTGATTAATGATGAGCACAAATAAAATGAATATATGACTAAATTAGTTGCTTATCATTATTATTGATGAAATTAATATAAACTACTAGATTATTCGTTTATATAATGAATATGAAACTACCAAAAAAATATAAATGAATACTACAAATGATAAATTTGTGATTACAAATGATGACTAAATTTTGCGTATATACAAATATTAGTAGCTAATTTACAATATTTTATAACACGACCAAAATTTAGTCATATTTCTTTGGTCATTAATTGGTTTCAAACAATGACTAAAGTTGCATATGCTAATTTACAGTATGTTTTAACACAACCAACATTTTGGTCATATTTCTTTGATCATTAATTGGTTTTCTCGGACGATTATATGGTAACATATTTTGTTGTATATTTGGTAATTAATTATGTAAATTAATGACTAAATATACTACTAGACGATGAAATTGAGACAACCAATTAATTACTAAGCTAAAAACGAGTAAAAGTTGGTTGTGTTATAAGATACTGTAAATTAGCTACTTTTGGTCACTGACTGAAAAATGGTTGTTTATATGCAATTTTTAGCCATTATTTTAGTAACTAATTAGCCATTTTGTACTAGTATACCATACATCCTGTAACACATGGATACCAACATCTGATTAGCTTTATTGAGTGATTTAGTTTAACAACCCCTGGTTGATTTTTCTTGTAAATAAAATGAAACCAAGGTCATGGGACACGTATTCCAAGATGAATGGTGGGTAAATTGTAAGGGACATCACTTGTGGTTTATTAATGACTATGGAAATTGGAAAAGGCATTAGAAATGAAAACGAGACAATAAATGACTTTTAATTAAGGAAATAAAGGAAAATATGAGAAGAGGAAGATGAAGAGACATAAATATGCATGCTAGAGAAATTAGAGAGAAAATGAAGGAAAATTAAGAAAAAAGGAAAAAGGAAAGAAATACACTAGACATCAATGATAAAAAGGCATCAGAGAAACAATACATGACTTTTTTCAGTTCACATCTTTTGACAGTTTTTAGCTCAACTCTTGTTTATTCTAGCTCCCTTACACTCTTGTGTACTTAAAAAATTCTTGGAACATCCTAGCATTCACTTGAAATTGGAGGGTAACAAGCAAAGAAATTGTGGGCAGCAGAAAAGAAGGTTGGATCACCAGCTACATCTATAGTTCATTGCAGGTAACGGGTTGCATGTGTGATTTCCTTACTGAGGATTGTATGCATGGTACATGCATGCAATTATTTGGTTATTTTGATGTCATTGACATGCGATTTTTCTAGATGGACAATGATTTAGCCTTGCCTTACCATTTCCTAGATCGCCATGAAGTAGTAGTTTCTCTATTTGATTGAGCTTTGGATGAACGATAGACTTGGATCCTGGTTGAGGTGGTCTCGAGAAACTTCCAAAGGGTGAAGGGTGGATATGGAAATTCTCCTAGAACTCTTGATAGATGGATGGAGACGGGAAAATTCCTATGGAGATGGTGAATGAAGTTGGAGGAAACTTATTTTGATGTTAGGGATTTCAAGACCGATTTAGGTGAAATTATTATGGTTAATGGTTGAGGTGGTTTGGCCTTTGAAATCCTTTGTTGGTTCTATTTTGGTTTATCCCATACGATCATGCATTCATGCTTGGAATGTGGCATGAGGGTGATTTGATGAAAAAGAGATTTGGTTGATCCCAATCTATGGTTGGGTGGTATGTGGAAGTCCATGAATTGGTTGGATTTTGCATATGATTAATATGAGCTATTTTATTAATCTTATTAGTGAGCACATGTACTCGTTATTAGTCAATATTATGGTTGTTTTTCATGTATTCTATTATGGTTATATGTTGGTTATAGGCATGGATGAATGGTGTGCTCTTGTTATGGATATTGTCCACGATTTGAGAAGTTATTGAATGGTTAATGTATGCAAGGGCTAACAAGTGTTGTGGAAAATAGCTTGAGAGAGCATTGATCCTTCTTAATGATTTTCTGATGAAGTTAAGAAGATCGCGATTAGATATGCATTCATGAACTGTCACTACTATGTTGACCATATGTTTGATGAAATTTATATCATGTATTAGGCATGTATTGGACACAATCTATCTCTAGAATTGATTTTTTAGACTTGCAATTATCCTGGATTTGGTTCTGAAAAGTTCTAGGTTGTTCTGGGTAGTGGCATGTTGGCCAAACCTGAAAAAGTGGCATTGATATCATAATCACACCCTCTGAACTGGAGCCTTGGGGTGTAAAGCCTGAGAAGTGAAAGTTCCAGGTCAGGAATTGATCACCAGTGGTTATTGTCAGAAACTTGGGTGATATGAAGTCCCTGAGGAGAGGCAGTATGTATCCAATTAGTAGACCCCACTTCCATAAATGAAACTTGGAGATTGGGTCATCTAACACCCAACTGATTTTTAACCTGCAGAGGTTGTAAAATAAGGTAAATGTGGGATGGGATGGTTACACTTAGTCATGTAGGAACCACCAACCTTTTCCTGAATTTTCTTTGTTCCTTCCACCAAGAATTCAAGATATCCTTTGTTGGTTTATTGAATCAAGTGAACCATAATATATTGAGTATTGCACGATGCTTGGGAAATTTATAGTATTCAAATATGTCAGATTCCATGTAATTTTCCACTAGTTCACCCTAATCACTTATGACTATTGTGTCATTTTCATCCACATGTTGAAGAACCCAATCAATTTTTTTTGGACATGGGAAGATATTTAGATGTGTTGCAATCTTTTGAAGCCATGCTTTATTAATATCAATGTATACTTAGCAATATTATCCATCCTGTGGCACATTGTCTTCTTTTCTGAAAAATGATTGATATATCTTAGCCCATGTCATCTTCACTGTCTTATCTATGTAGCAGGTGTTATTTGTGTATATGGGTACCTTTTTTATAGGGATATCTACCAGTCCCTTGATACTACTCTCTGGGAATCTCCTTCCTAGGATTATTTCTAGTATTTGGATCCATGTCACCTGTAGACAATGAAATGGTTAAAAAATCAAGGTTAATAGTACCTAACATTTCAAAAGTATTCATGTCAACAATAAATTTTAGGAAAATAATGAGATTAAATACTAATTATGACTGCACCACAAGCTATGAGGTTAGAGTGTGATTGGCTTTAGCCGTAAATTGGGAAGGTAGGTTGCAGTGGTCTTAATCGCGAGAAGTATATGGATTAAGACCACAAGTTGTAGAGTTACTTCCTAGATAGGTTTCTAATGTGCCTTTCAGTGGAAATTTGTAATGAAGAGGCATCATGGTTTTCCAAATCGATCCCAGAATCGGAAAGGAGAGGGACAAAACTACCTCCTATGATGACAACATGTGGTGTGTGGTACGCGGTGAGCACTAATCGTGAACACAGAAAGCGAGGGGGAATCAACATGAATGTTAAAATGGGTTACAACAGTTCAGTGAAGCGATATGAGACAAGGGGAGGTTCTAAGAGTTAACAGAGAGTGATGTCAATGCGAAAATGGATGGTTGGAAAATGTTTGGTTGAATGGGTCTATATAGAGGTGGAACAAGAAGGGAAACCACTAGGAAGGTGAATAGTCATGGGTAACCAAGCAACACAAAAGATCATTAGAGAAATTTTGAGGTAAAAGATGGGCCTCAAAACAAAAATGTACAATAAAAAACAAATTTATAAGAACCAATAGGATTTAATATGATGATGTCAACCATGGGGGATGATTCAACTTTTTTGGAGTTAAAAAAAAACTACTTTTTCAACTTATCTCTGGCCTCAAAACAAAAATGTACAAAAAAAATAAATTTATAAGAACCAATAGGATTTAATATGATGATGTCAACCATGGGGGGTGATTCACCCTTTTTGGAGTTAAGAAAAAAACCTACTTTTTCAACTTATCTTCGACCTCAAAACAAAAATGTACAAAAAAAAAATTTATAAGAACCAATAGGATTTAATATGATGATGTCAACCATGGGGGATGATTCAACGTTTTGGAGTTAAAAAATAAAATAAAAAAACTAATTTTTCAACTTATCTCCCTACATTTTTACTCAAATTTTGAGTGGGAGCACTCATTGGATGCATAATTTAATTCCTCGTCCAAGGAGTACCCATGTTGCATATTTTTAATAGAGCTTGCTAGAAAAAAAAATGAGAAATACATGAAACTAAGTTTTCAATCACGTTTATTTATTTATTTCTCATTTTATCATGTAGAATGGTTCATCGAAAGTATGCAACATGAGTACTACTTCGATGATGAAATAAATTGTGTATCCAATGAGTGCTCCCACTTAAAATTTGAGTAAAACCATAGGGATATAAGTTGAAAATATGAGTTTAAAAAATAGTTTTTTCTTTTTTCCCTCTAAAATTTGATGATTTAATCTAATCTTATTTTAGTATTTCTATTATTATTTTATAATATACCTTAGGAGGCTCATTTTAGGCCTCAAAATTTCTTTAATGAAGACACAATTGGAAATTGCCTAGAAAAGTTGCAGTACTAACCTATATCCAAAGGCCAATCACGATTGTTGATTGCACGAACAAGTTGTAGTATGTGGAGGCTCCTTGCACTCAGTGATTGCATTTATAGAGTGGAAATGCAGTGTAAAATGAATTGGAGGGTGAACCCTTATATCTAAGTTTCAACCACACATGCAATGATAGACACAATAAATGTGTGACAATAGAAGAAAACATGGTGTGAAGTAAGGCGATGTGGTGGGTCCTAGTTACCTCATAATTAGTCTTTAGCCACATAAATGTAACTTAGTTTCACATTGTTGCAAGTTTGTTTGTGGTGAGTCTTCACTTCAATTGTAGATGCATTCTTAGGAGGTAGATAGGTTGGCATTGTTATTAGCGGTAGCTATTTGCTAGAGAAATTTTGTAACCTTTAACCTTACATTATGAATCAACAATTTATGTGGCCATAGGATTTTGTGGTAGTGCTCTTTGAGTAGAATTTAGTATATTAGGAAGACTTAGGAGAATCATAAGGATAGATAGGCCTAGGATAACCATTACCAAGCACTTTCTAAGAACTTCAAAATGAGAGGGTTGTAAATTTAAAGAGTCAAAAATTTGGGGGGCTATGTAGATGCTACAACATATTGATAGAGAGTAACCATTAGGGAGTATTTTAATATGATATTACGGGTTTGGATCAAGTAAGCCAATGATTAGGACATATTTCAAACAACACAAGGAAGCTCCCACCACCTAAAAATCAAAATACCTACTATTATCTCTGATAGAAAATGGCATATGCATAAGCTCGTCATCAGAAGACCTTAATTCATGATTATCATGGTGCATTAATTTACCCCACTTGCTATCACATTGAATCTTTGTGTCACCAACTCTAGAACTCCCTCTAAAATATAGTTTCCTTGTTTCTCCTTTTACGTTTCAACATCCACATTTAGGGAAATGAATATGGTATAAAATAAATGAATCAATGAATGCCAAGACCCACTAATTATGGGTGCATATTTATGGTAAATTATCAATCACAACATCCCCTCATCACAATCATGGTATTTAGTAGTAATTTCTTGGGTGACCCTAGTGGCATGGAATTTGATGGTCAAATTGTTTGTCATAGAGTGATTTTTCTGTCAAATACAATGAAAAAATTCTTAGTTCGTTAACATTTTTTTTTTAAATAATTAAAGACTAATATTAAAATTGTAGAAACCATCAAGTTTGACTTGAAATTCCTACTATGTTGGTCACTATATCTTAAAAAGTAGAGAGAGCATCTTGCAAAGCATCAAGGTTATTAATCATTGTGATGTTGGATTTTATCACCTCGTCTAGATGGAAAGTGGGCCTTCCAATGCATGTGGACAAAGATTTATCGATTGTATTAGTGACAAGTGAGGGTCATGCATGGATGAGGGTGATGTGCTTGTTTCCCACGAGAGTTCTAGTGCAGTCGCCACCAAAAACAAGGTTGCTTCTTGTGCACGTTACAACATTATATAAAGAAAATTGTTTTTGAGTTTTGTTATATATTTTTAGTTTTAACTTTCAAGTAATTTAATTATTAATTTTTAATATCAAATATTATATAAATTATAAAATTTAAACTATAAATATTATATATTAACCATACAAAACAATAAATATTATACAATTTATGAGATTCAAATATCAAATTTCTGAATTGATAAAAACACTTAAAATGATTAAATTATTAATTCCTCTAACATAGATCACAGATTAATTCCTCTAACACACATCATATATAAATCAATGCTAGAAACCAGCGGTTTGCATGCGAAAGCATTGGAAATCACATGCAATATGATCACGGGCCACTGCAAAGGACAACTTGACTAGATTTAATGGGAAAACGAAAGCTTGATTAGCTCTTTATGCTCTAAAGGAGATTCACGGATTAAAGAAAAAACATAACTTTTCACTTTCAACAACTTCCTTTCTCTATGAGAGAATAAGCCCATGTGGTCGCTGTTAAGAAAGAGAATAAGGAGCAATTTGGCAAATGAGAGGGAATAGTTTTAAGAAACATCAAAGTTGGACACATTCTTTCTTTATTCCATCCACAATGTAAAAGCTCAAAAAAATATTGGGAATTTTTTTTTTTTTCACGTTGAAATTGTAAGGATCCTTTCTATGTGCATTTTAGGATGTCAGTTTTGGCTTTAGTTTTTTCACATAAACATGTGAAAGTTTCGAAAAGTTTTATTTCGTGATCATGGCATTGGGTTTGGTTTTTTATATGGATTTGTTATGTTTTTTAATTATTAATTTTATGTTTATTTTTAATAAATGTTGTTATATTGATAATATGGTACATTTTATAATTTAATATGGAAAAAAAAAATAATGTTTATCTTAACATTAATATCAATACATATTATAAATATTTTTTATATTTTTTTCTGTTATTTTTTAATCAATTCATAATATCAATAATGAAGTCCTTGTTATTTAAGCATGAATTGATATGTGTATACACACAAACACACATTAAAATAGATTTATTATACTTGATTTTTTTAAATCATCAAACACACATTAATATAGATTCATTTTATTTGATTTTTTAAGTATCAAAATTCTTGCATCTCATTTTTTTAATCTCTTTTTGTGTTTAATAAACATGTTAAAAAGTATCTACATTTACAGATATATTTAGTTTTGTGTTTAAAAAAATTCTTCCTCCATAATGCTTATATTGCATATTGTTGTTTCCACCCACATCCTTGCCTTTTATAATAATAAAAATTGAAATAAATAATTTGAGCTTCAAAAATTTGACTTAAACCAATTTTGAATTTACAAATAATTTGTTGATTATGAAATATGATACTTGTCACCACATAAGGATGGTATTTTTAGTTCTTTGGTGAATTAAAAAGTATCTTACTTTAAATGGATTTATTATTTTTATATGTAATATCTTAACTATGTTTTATTTAAATTAACTTCGATATACAATATCCATGGCTTTCAAATTTATGCCCCCATCATTAGCGATGTTTGATTTTCATTTACCTTCTCTAACCCTTATGTAACTATCTCTTCTATATCTATCCTTCTCCTCCACGGTATTATCTCTATCACTTTTATTAACTTCGCTACAACCTACACTATTCTCCTTTTCTATTTGCTTCTTTCCATTATAGCTCAAGTTTTATGGAATGTTGCACTTAATTTTATTCCATTAATCATTTTTCCATATATAATTAATGTGAGGATTACTCATTATGAATCGTTCATATGATAAGGATTGAAAATCTATATGTAAGCAACTTCCTTGGCTCCATACAATTCTTTAACTAATCCAATCATCAAAAGAAATTATCATCATCTTTCTAGAGATAAGAAATAAAAGTTTTTTAAGTTAAGAAGACAATTTTTCCTAAAAAAAAAATTGGAAATTTTTTCACAAAAATTGTCTTCCCTCTAGCAATATTGACCCATCTACTTGTAACTCAAACACCATTGTAACTCATATACCATCAACACTTATGTTATTGTTGGCTAGTATTTCATACAAGCCTCCCCTCAATATACTTTTTTTTTGTCTATTCTTTGTTATAAGCACCATATAAAAAATCATTAAAAAGTTATACATACTTTCTCATATCCCCTTCATAAATAATTATGTGTCCCTCTCACTCAATTTCAAAATTTCCTTCTTATATTGACTTAAAGTACAATTATATAATATGAAGACTTTCATAAACTTAGGAAAAACAATACTAACATAATTTAAACAAAAGAATAACATTGACACTTTTACACAATATACACATAATTTACTCCAAAAACCCTTAATTAGGAAAACCAACCTAAATGAAAAGCAAAACACACACTCTCTCTCATTTTAATGACTTCACCATCCACAATAGAATATTTCAAATACTATACAATATCCGAAACCTAAATGTGTTAACCTAGATGAAATTACAACCATAATTTCATTAGGGATTAACCCTGTTAACAAATATCTTATCACATCCATTCATAAAGGGGGTTTTTAATTGTGAAAAAATAGTCAATATATTATAGGTAATTTAAAGATTTTTTTGGTGGGGTTAAGAGGGTTTAAAGGTATTAGGAAGTGTAAAAAGAGTATTTAGTAAAAATAGTGAATATATAGTAAAAAAGAGATTTCCTTATTGGAAAGATATATTGGAAGTGGGGTACAACATAATGGTTTCGAGAGCATCTATGAATATATAATGAAACTCTAGGTATTATTGATTATCATATGAACATTAAGTAAAGATTCTATACATAATTTCTTATCTAAAATTAGTTTACAATGGATCAGAAAATTGTTGGTTGAAAAACACAAAATGAACCCAAAATATACCCAAATTTTCTTTTGAAAACTCTAATCCAAATTCATTACCCCACTACCCCTCTAGATGAAGGATAATCCAACCCCACTCAACCATCATCACCACCACCACAAATAAAACTTTTTTTAACATAAAATGAAATTAAATCTACACATCAAAAAAATAAACACATATATTAGTGATTTCCAATTATTTATAAACCAAATATCATATAAATAATATATTAAAAATTAAATATATAAATAAAAACTGGACCACACATGTATATATTTATATTCACTGGTTCATGATTCATACAAATACAAATACACCACAATAATGTAAAATTCCTCCACAATTACATACACAGAATTTCACTATTTATCTTTAAACTTCATGATAGCTATGACCATCATATTCAACATGGCTTACCCAAACTCTGTAGCCATCTATCAGTCCAGTTCACTTTGGTAGATACAAACTCAAACATAAATTATGGCAATGGGTGGAGTTCGATGTAAGATTCAAATCAATAAAATGGAAGAGAACCTGAATGGTTCAAAAGCAAAACATGTGTCATGTCTAATTTGAAATGATGAAACACGTAACCAAAGTAGGTGGTGAGTTGTCCTTCTTAAATTTGTCATAATGCATTTTGTCCCATCCTGTCCATCATTTCCCTATTTCCATTCATGTACCTTATATATTATACTTCACGCCATATTAGATTCTGTTGCTTCCGTGGACCCCTCTTTCACACATATAAGATTCTTCAATATTTTAAGTAGCTAATTTATATACCTTATATAAGCTTTATTCGAGGAGCAACGCATCAGTCATTTCATTAACAAATTGTGGATGTTGTATATTTAATTAAAGTTAATATGAGTATGTATGTATTTTGGGATATTTTTAATTGATTGCAAGTTTGAGTTATGAGAGGGTCTAGATTTTACTTGCTTTTGGATTTTTCTACTGAATTTAAAATTAAGTTTAAGAATTCTTTTGCATTATGATACATTTTGTAGTAATTAAATATAAAGAAGAATAATTTTAAAGATAAAGATCACATGTTTGTAGAAAAACCAATAAATTATATATATATTTTGTTGTTAGGTAAAAGTTTTATTTTTAATTAAAAAATTATTTTTTAGTAATAAAATATTCAATTTTATTTTTAATATTATAGAAGTTAACGAAGCATTTTTTCTTTACTGTGTTTTTTTAATATTTTTTTTAGATTTTATAAGAAACCATACATATATATATTGTAAGTTTTTGGTAGGATCGTATCTTTACATTTTCCTCAACATGTCCAGATACGTCACCCTTATCCGCGAAGGGAGTTGAACCTGTGATCAATGCCATAACCGTCTGTCTTATCATCATTTAACCAAGACCTTGATAACATGGAAACTGCATAATCTTAATTTGATTACCTTTTATTTTAAGTTGATGTGGGTATCAATAAAACTTTAAATCATCTTAATTTCATTATTTTTTTATAAGTTGTTATGGGCCTATTGTCTTTCCTCCTCAAAGTCTTTCGTGGTAGTTTAACCTTTTGGCTTATTTTTTTTTATCTTTGTTAATTGGTTGTTAAAATTAGTAAAACTACTAATATGGTTTTTAACATTATCGAGGTTGTATTTCTTCTTCAATGAGGAATTGGTTGAGACCATATTTTTGGTTCTCTTCCTTGAATTGGTTTAGATAGCTTCTTTAGTTCTCTTTGAGACAAACTACTTCTAACTTCATTTTCAAGACATCCATCTAAGTTATAACTCTTTGACTTCTTTGTAAATCCCACTATATTGCATGGATTGGATATCAAAGGGACTTATGTGGGTGGGGTAGATTGGGCACATATTGAGAGAGTTTAGGCCGTCCAATGATGAATGCACACTTCCATGATTTATTATGCAAACTAAATTTAGTGATCACCATTCTAGTTGGAGAAACTCTTCAAGCTTAGCTTTTAATTACTTAATCTTGATATCTTGGAGATTCATCTTCTGGATGGGAGAGGTAGCTTGTATTCAAATATTTACTCGTATAAAAATATTGTTTACCATCCTTTCTAGTCTACATTAAAGAGGAAACTATGCAAACATATAAATTTATATACATCATTGCAATTTACACATATTTTCATTAATTGTCTTCAACCCTATAGATACCCTTTAAATGCTCTTTCCAGTTTCTTCTTATAAAGTTTAAACTCAATCATATAGTTAATGCAATTAGTACCTATCTCTATAAACACTTAATACTCATTTTCCCTTTATATGAATACAACATGTACCTATCTCTATAAACACTCAATCTTCATTTTCCCTTTATATGAATACATTTCTAAGAATCTTAGACAATAACATTTTTCCACCCACCAATTTAAATTTGTGATTAACCATCTTATCTCTCATGAGATAACTTTGCAAATTATGTACATGTTTAATGGAAACCACACATTACCTGAAACATGGACACTACATTTTAGTTATCAATTATGATATCAATTTGTGAGCACTTAAACTATTTCATTGGCCACTTCACCACTAAGATATATGTTGGTAATTACAATATACTTAGTTTCTAGTTGCAGTGAACATAATTTTTACCGAACTACAAATATTCTGTCTTGAAAGCTATATAATATTCTTCTAAAAATTAAATTATTTGATTTGATTTTAATAATTTTCAAAATAATTATTTATACTAAATTCTTTCTCAAAATAATATTTATAATTTTAAACTTACGATTTTCATAATTTATTTATTTTCTATTTACATTAAAACTTTTATATATATTTTTCAATTATTTTTATAAAAAATAAAATAAAATAAAACATGAAAATAAACCAAAACCTAAACCATTTCTACTTTCCTCTTACCCCTGCCCGTTTGGTGACTACTCTAGTCCAACAAATATATTTCTCCGTTCCAATAAATTAACCCCCTTACTAACCTTTCATTATTAAAATATCTTTATTTATTTACTTATTCAAAGATTGATTGAGGATTTCAAAATGTTTAAAAATAAATTATAAAATTAATAACTTCTCTTGCAATCATTCTTATTATCTTTCTTGGAAGATATTTATAAAAAGGAGATTGAGGATAACGTAAATGTCGAGATTAAATAAATTTTATATTCACCCATACTAAATGCCTTTCTGATGCGACTTAGAGAGAGAGATTCCACTTTCAGTTTTTAATTATATATTGAGCGTAAGGCACGAAATTAACTAATGCAAAAGTTTGGGTGGTTTTTGGAATATAAGCTAGTTGGTATAACGCTTTGGTTTTTGGATCCACCATGTTGGCTGGATGTCGCCTTTACAAAAGAGTTTTTTCATTTTTATTAATAAGAGGTGTAGAGTAGTTAAGTTTTAGTTTTTAGTTAAGATTAAAAACCGATATATTTTGTTAATAAAATATATTACATATTACAAGTTTGTTATAATGTCGCCTTTATAAAAGAGTTTTTTTATTTTTATTAATAAGAGGTGTAGAGTAGTTAAGTTTTAGTTTTTAGTTAAGATTTAAAACCTATATATTTTGTTAATAAAATATATTACATATTACAAGTTTGTTATAATGTCGCCTTTATAAAAGAGTGTTTTTATTTTTATTAATAAGAGGTGTAGAGTAGTTAAGATTAAGAACCTATATATTTTGTTAATAAAATATATTACATATTACAAGTTTGTTATAATGTCGCCTTTATAAAAGTGTTTTTTATTTTTATTAATAAGAGGTGTAGAGTAGTTAAGTTTTAGTTTTTAGTTAAGATTAAAAACCTATATATTTGGTTAATAAAATATATTACATATTACAAGTTTGGTAAAAAGATTATGTAAAATATTGTATTAGTCCGGACATATTGATGTCAATTAATTGGCCAATATTCTAAAGTAATGGTTGAAAAAAACACTTAGTTACCAATAGTGTGCATAATAAATAGAGACTAAAGCAAAAAGTGAGAGAAGGAAGTTGAGGATGCATGGTCAAGTATTTTGAAAATATTAATAATAAATAAAAAAAAGATATAGCTTTACTAGTTTATATAAAGAATAATTTAAAAGCCATGTTGAGGTAAAATTTATAAAGAATAGTTTAAAAGTCATGTTGTGGTAAAATTTTATCATTAAATTTATGTAGATGATAGATCATAAGTTTAATTAAAATGCTGAATATGTATTTAGTAGTTTTATATATATTAATTTATTTATTATTATTTTTTTTTTTTAATTTTAGGTTTTTTTAATATTGATATATTGAAAATATATAATTATGAATAGCTAAGGTAAATGATGTATTTTTAAGTTGAGAGTTCAAATTAATTTAGATTCATCTTAATTTTGGATCTATTAAGCATGAGAAGATCGGATATTTCAAAGTGTGAATTTTTTTTACTATACAAAATTTGTGGAAGAGTTTGCACCTCAAAATATTTGAACCCTCTCAATGTTTGATAGATTTAAAATTAAGATGGATCTACGTTAGCTTCACTCATGGACGATCACACAAAATTTGTATATGATCATCATTATGTATATGTCTAATATTAATGTGATAATTTTCAATTTACTCATTTTCCTCACTTGGTTGATAGTGTAGAGAGTATTATCAATGAATATCAATGTCGATCTATATTTTTTAGTTTTTAGTTTTTTAGTATAGTTGCACAATTTGTACATGATCAAAATAATGTATATGTATAAGTCTGAGATGGATTTATCTATTCATTTTAAATGTACTCAGTTTCCTTAGTTTCTTAAAACATAGAGAATATTATTTAGAAGTATCTCAAGAGATACAAAGGAATAGGTTGAATAAAAACAAAGTAACAATGTTGAATCAAATGCATGTACATTGAAGTCAATGCATTGATGCATGTATTCTAAAATCAATGCATTGATTTTAATTGATTTGATTGGTGCAAGCAAAGATGCCTTGATTTTATTATAAATAATTCAATAATTTGCATATCTAATTGCTTAAAGTGTCATTACCCAAACACATTTGAAAGTTGATGTATATCACACCTCAACTTTGACTGTAAAATGCACCAAGATCATTTTCATGAAAATGTAGAATGCATTCAATTATATGAATTCAAAATTAATGTTTAGCTTAACCCTTGGTGGGTGTGTGTAAAATTGGATAACGAACTCCTAATTAATATTTTATATTGACCTATTACTAAATTATATGTCTATATCAATATTGATAATCTAATTAAACAATTTTTAATAAATTAACATTAAATTGTCATGTGAAATTCATAATTAGGGTAATCAATGGAATAGATTGCATTTACAAAATAAAAAAAATAAGAACTCATAATTAATATCATAGAAACATAAATATAATTTATTCATGGTCATGAAAAATATATGAAAATACATTAGTAATTAATTATAAGTTTTTTGTTGTTGTAATAGATAATAATTATGAGAAATTGATATTAATTATAAGAAGTATATAATTACTATTAGTTACAATAACTAACAACTCATAATTTCTAGTAATGTATTTTTCACTTCCTTGCCAATTTTTTTGGTTACTATGTAATTAAAAGGTGGGTCTATTGAAATTCAACTACCTTGAACATCATTTTTTCTTGACATGGGGTAGATCGATATTGATATGGTCATTTATATATGATTTATACTTATGTTAAGTTGATATTATGATCTATGGTGTTTGTTACATGAACTTATTAGGCTCATTTTAAGTTAAAATTTGTATAAATTAAAGTTTTTTAGCACTTCCAAAGAAATGATAACATATCTATTTTTTATTAATGATAATCGATTTTTTTTGTTTTTTCCCTGATAAAGTAAGTGTAGCCGACTAATTATTCACAAACCATATGCAAAAATAATAGAATTACATAATATGAATTATTAACATAAGCATTATTATGGAATGTGAAATACCTAATATGAATGAAAAATGTGAATAGGGTGGGTAACAGGATATGTGTTGGGTTCAATATATGGTAGACTAATGGACCAACATTTAATTGTTGATTCGAATTCGAGATGCAACATTGGAAATGCCAAAGATAGACTTCAACAACCTACAAAATAAAACCCTAATTTGTCTAGAAATTTCTCACACCTTGAGTTCTTGCACCTGTTCTAATCATGCACTCCAATAGAATTCCTAATAAGAAAAACCATAACTATTGCACACACCACTCTTTTAGTCTTGCTAATAATTGAAAGAAAACTTGAACTAAAAATTAAACCCTAATTATTGGCAATCAAAAGGAAAACCCTAATTATTAGCAAGCTAAGAGTAAACCCTAATTAATAATTGAAAGGAAGATAAATTTTAGCTACAAAACAAACCATAATTATTGGGAATAAAACCCTAATAACTAAAGAAAAAAATCTAACTACTAATTGGTTAGAAACGTGAGTATTTAGCTATTAATTAAATATGAAATTCAAAAGGAAATATTCCCCCACACTGACAGAAAATTAAGACAATTAAATCCCCAACAATCCATTTTTAATGCAAGACAAACATTCCTATATTCAACATAGAACTCAAAGAGGTCAATCCTATGATAATGCTATGTTCAAATGTTGTTAAAATCCTCTCTATGCGAATTCAAAAAGTCAATTCCAAATCTGTCTATGGCACACTTCTTGCAACACAAATGCACTACCTCTTTAAATAAATTCAAACATAGTAATAGAAACAATTTCACTCTTCTCTAACATTAGTATTTTTCCTAGTGTTCATATTCAACTCACAAATTTCTATAAACCAATGATATCACTAACCCAATTGAAAATCAATTCTGGAAATGACTCATAATGACACACAAGGGATGAATATTATAGGAAGGATTTTTAGTACTCAAAATTATCAATCATCGCTACATTAACTCAAATAAGTTACATAGCTATAATGAAAGTCTTTTTCCATGAACCAACTCCTTTTTGTCTTCAACAAAATTAATTCATTGAATTAAAATATTATAGCTAGGAATATCATAAGGCAATAATCATAACATCAATGCTCTATTCTAATTTACAATTGTCACAAATTACAATGTAAAAAATAATGATCGGCTAACAAAGTCTAATCCACTCCAAACTAAAGAAGCTTGATATAAATTTGTTTGTCATCCATAAAATTTTGGGTTTGAAATAGATCTAGTCAGTTTAAGGGTAGAAGTAAGAAGTTGCAAGTTTGACAATGAAAGGATTGTCAAAGAACATGAGATACAAGTAGAAGTTAATGCGGTCATATTGTAGAGCCTCTCAAAACTATAGTGGAAAAAACAACATGAGTTGGAAGCTAGTCATAGAGGAAAGCATAGTTCCACAAAATAAGAAGAAAAAACTAAAGGAGCATGTGGGAGTAGATCTAAGAAAAGGAAAAGGTTGTAAAGTGAGGACACCGTAAGAGGGGGTACTCAAATGGATATCTTAGAACATACAACATAACATCAGAGGAAATGAACCAGTGATATTCATAGACACCACCACCACCACCACCATCATCATCATCATCATGACAAGGGAAAAGGATAAGAGTATGTACCAGAATAATTTATTAAATACAAAACTCCCACATTTGATGGTGAGGCAAAGAAATTAGAAGATGTTGAAGCATGTCCGCTCAGGATGAAAAAGTTCTTCAGGGTTCATGACTACTCTCAGAATATGAAAGCAAAGGTGGCTACCTTAAACCTAAAAGGAAAAACTAACATCTGGTGGGAAGACTTAAAGAATTTAAAAGGCATAATAGAAGATTAATTGTCTTGGGGTGAGTTCGAGGGACATTTAAGGAGAAAATGTCTATCTAAAAGGTATTGTGACAACAAATCCAAGGAGTTCTATGAGAATAGAATGGGACAGATGTTCGATGAATATTATATTACTAAATTTCTGGAGCTACTATGGCATGTTCCTTACCTGAGGAGGAAAAGGAAAAGGTTCATAGATTCATCAGTGGAATACCACATTCCTTCAAAGAAATAATCAAATATGATGAGCCACAAACATTGGAAGATGTAATCTAAAAATTTAAGCATTGTTATGAACAGTAAAAATGGATACCAGAATCCAAGAGAAATTGGAAGGTGAGAGGTGATTTGAGATACAAAGGAAAAGTGAATAAGAAGGAGTGGAGGATGCAAGCTATGAAAAAAAGGGAAGGTTCTACTCTAGAAAATCATAATCGACCCCAACAGAAATTTAATTCTGAGAACAGAGGTTGAATTACCTAGCCCACGAGAGAAGAGATCAATAAATTTGTTAGAGGACCACATAAATGTTGGACTTGTAGGGGAACTAACTTAAGGAATGATTTCCCAAAGCATAAATATGATGGGTTAAATTTTTACGACATTCGGGAGGCCGAAACAGTTTAGCAAGTGGCCCGGAGCATACCAAGGATCTATTCAGCGTTGGACATCAGACAGGTCGACTATCAGGCATCCACAATTGAGATGGAAGGTTAGATTTGTGATTGAAATATATCTATTTTAATTGATATAGTATCTAACTATATCTATGTTAACCCATAAATCATGGAGTAATTCCAATTGGCCAAGAAATCACATGAGGAGTCATGGCAAGTCCAACTGGCCATAGGAGTAAATAGAAGAGTGGAGCAATGAGTGATAACATGCCCATCAGAGCTCAATGGTGTGTCAATTATTGCCAAGTTTAACATGCTTCCATGGGTAGCATACAACACACTACTAGGAACAGACTGGTTTAAATGCATCGCACCAAGGTAGATTACTTTGAGAAATCCATAGAATTCTTATATGAGTCTCAGAAGAGAAGAATATTGCAAGGGAAATTAAAACCCATGTCCGTGAGGTTAATTACGGTCATGCAAGACAAAAGACGTCACATGAAGGGTTTTCTCTTATTTACTATTCAAATTAACAACACCATAAAATCTAACAACAACGTTGAAGGTGATTTCCATGAAATTCTAATGAAGCATCCCATTTTAAACCAATTCCAATACATATTTCCTGAAGAAATACCAGGATTTCCTCCTCATAGAGAAGTGGACTTTTCCATTGATTTAATTCTAGAGGCAACCTCAACATCCAAGGTTCCATATAGAATGAGCACTTTGTAGCTAATTAAGCTAAAACTACAACTGAAATAATTGTTGGACAAAGACTATATAAGGCCAAGTGTGTCTCCATTTGGAGCACTGGTCTTATTTGTGAAAAATAAAGATGGCACACTTTGGTTATGCATCGATTATAGACAGTTGAATAAAGTAACCATTAAGAATAGATACCCTCTACCAAAGATTGATGATTTATTTGATCAACTAAGGGGAGCAACAATTTTCTCCAAGATTGATTTAAGATCTAGATACCATCAAGTTTGCATTAAAAATGAAGACATCCATAAGACAACATTTCGAAATAGGTATGGGAATTATGAGTTTATGGTGGTGCCCTTTGGGCTTACAAAGTTCACTTTATGTTCTTAATGAACAATGTGTTGAACCCTTACCTATATAAATTTGTAGTGGTTTTTGTGGACGACATATTGGTCTATTTAAAGACCAAGGAGGACCATGACGAACATTTAGCTGTAGTGCTACAATTTTTAAGAGAACACAAACTTTATGAAAACATTAGTACATGTGACTTCTTCCAGTCATAAATCCATTATTTGGGACACATTGTCTCAAAAGAGGGAGTGGTTTTTTACCCAGAGTAGATCAAGGCCATCATGGAGTTTCCAATACCGAAGAACGTAACTAAGATTAGGTCCTTTATGGGAATCGAAAACTACTGCAAAAGGTTAGTCAAAACTTCTCTAAGATTGGTTAACTAATAATTGTGTTGCAAAATAATGGGAAGATGTTTTAATGGAAAGTTGAATGTGTTGCAAGTTTCAATCAACTAAAGAAACTGGTCACTAATGCACCAATGCTAATAATAATAGACCCAGGCAAAGATTTTGTAGTTTGCATTGATTCCTACAAAGAGGGACTTAGTGGAGTCTTAATGCAGGAAGGCCAAGTAGTTTTTTATGAATCTTGGAAGTTAAAAGAGAATGAGAAAAACGATGTAACCCATGATTTAGAGTTGGTTGCCATCGTCCATGCATTCAAAATGTGAAGGCACTACCTCCTGATAGAAGATTCAATCTAATGATTGATCGTGGAGGGCTAGAGTATTTGTTTGATCAGTGTTATGAAACCAACTCACAAAATAGAAGAAAATATATAACAACAACTTAGAAATCGGCCTCTTCGAGGGGGAAACCTCCTTTTTATTACATAAATGAATAATTTTTGGATTATACAAATGACAAAACCTCATTTCTATATATAGGAGTCCAAGGGGTCACAATATAATCCTAGCCGACATAAAAATAACAATGTAAGGGCAAAAAAATAACAATAGTGGGCTTCTATGGGGCACAATAATAACAATATGTGGACTACATGGCACAAAAATAATAATAAGGGGGCTACAATAACAATAACAACAAGTGGATACACTAGTATTATAAGGACCTAGCATGTACCTATCCTCCAAAAAATTGTTGTCCTCAACACTTGATTAGTTATGGATTCTTCTGTATAAAATTACCATCCTCCCATGTCGAATCTTTAGTGGGCCAGTTCTTCCACTTGATGAGATAATATGAAATTGATCGCTTCTGTAGCTGTCGAGTTCTTGTTTCTGTGACTACTTCAACTTCAAATATGATTTTTCCTTCTTCGTCAAGTTTTGGAAATATTGTTTGAATTGGGAGCTTGTCACCTATAACCTTGTTTAAGCATGAAACATGGAAAACTGGGTGCACTCAGGAATATGCATGAAGCTCCAATTTGTATACCGTAGTACCAATATTTTGCAACGCTTTGTAAGGACCATAATACATTGGTGATAATTTTTTATTGTTCTTAGCTTGCTTGAGGGACATTTGTTTGTATGGTTGTAGCCATAGAAATACCCAGTCGCCTACATCAAACCTTCTTTCGCAGCGATATTGATCTTCTTATTGTTTCATTCGATTTTGCGACAAGGTGAGGTTATCCTTTGAGAGTTGGAGAACTTGTTTTTGATGCTCGATGTGATCTTCCACTCCTTGAACCTTAGAATTTTCTCTTAAAAATGATAAGATGGAGGGTGGATGATCTCCATAAAGTGCCATAAATGGAGTCATTTTTTCTACTGGAAGGAAGTGTTATACCACCATTCAGCCAGAGGTAACCACTTGACCTATTGTGTCTATTTATTAGATACACAGAAACGAAGATATCCTTCCAAACACTTGTTCACTATCTTAGGTTTCCCATCATATTGAGGATGATATGATGAGCTATAAAGTAATTGAGTTAAATTCCGTCCAAATTTCTTGTAAAAATGGGATATTTGTCGCTTACAATAATCTTTGGGTTTCCATGTAGCTTTTGAATTGTTTTCATAAATGCAGTAGCAATTGTATTGTCTTTAAATGGATGAGATAATGCACAAAAGTGTGCATACTTGGTAAGTCTATCAACTACCATCATGATGAAATTTTTTCCTTCAGACTTGGTTAAACCTGTGATAAAATCCATTGAAACCTCCTGCCAAAATTGACTTGGAATGGATAAAGTTTGTAACAGACCTGGGGTCTTAATTTTCTCAACTTTATTTTGTTGGCAAACCAAACATTCTTCCACAAACTTTTGAATATCAGATTTAAGCCCATCAAAAAAAAAAGTCCTTCTTGACCATGTGGTAAGTTTTTAAAAATTCTGAGTGCCCTCCTAAGGGAGAGGTGTGCAGTTCCAAAAGAATATTTTTTTTGAGTTGGGAATTCTTACAAATATATAAGCAATATTTGTACCATAATGAATCATTTTTCCTGCTAAATTTTCAAATGTATTGGGATATTGCTGCAACTTTTGAATGAATTTCCACACCTCTTCATGGTTCTTCCATTAATCTCTTTCTTTAGTTATCCACTTAAGTTGATAGAAATGGCACAAAGTAATGATTCCACATCTTCATCCTTTCTTGAGAGTGCATCTGCAACAACATTTTGCTTCCATTTTTTGTAGATGATTTCAAGGTCATAACCCAACATCTTTGTGACCCATTTTTGCTTCTCTTCTGAAGATAATATTTGTTTCAAAAATTATTTAAGACTATCAAGATATGTTTTTACCCTGAGGTTTGTTCCCATTAGTTAAGGCCGCCATTTCTTTAGTGCATGTAGTATTGTAGTATTGCCAACATTTCCTTCTCATAAATAGGTTTCAGTAAATACTTTCCTTTGATTGGACAACTTTCAAAAGCAATGGGTCTCCCTTCTTGCATTAAAACCGCACCAATTCCATTTCCCAAGGCATCACATTCCATAGTAAAGGTTTTTGTGAAGTCTGGCATAGGTAAGACCAGTGATTGAAACATTTCCTCTTTAAGATGTTCAAAGGCCTTAGTTGCTTCTAAAGTGTATGAAAATGCATATTTCTTCAGTAATGGTGTTAAAGCTATTGATATTCTCCCATAATTCTTAACACACTTGCAATAATACCCTGTTAACCCCAGAAATCCTCAAAGATACTTTATGGTTGTAGGGATTTTCCATTCCTTAATTCGTTTAATTTTTTTAGGGTCTAACTTAACACCCTTGTGAGATACAATATGACCCAAATATTCCACCTCCTATACTCCAAAGAAACATTTAGAGGGTTTTGCATATAACTGTTTCTCCTCCAATAGTTTGAGCACCATGTCAACATGTTGAACATGATCCTTCCAACACTTGCTGTAGATTATTATATCGTCAAAAAATACTAACACAAATTTTCTAAGGAAGGTTTTGAAAATGGAATTCATCAAACCTTGAAATGTTGACGTACATTAGTAAGGCCAAAAGGCATGACCAAAAATTCATAATAACCCTCATGAGTTCCGAATGTTGTTTTTAGAATGTCTTCAATATTCATTCTAATTTTATGATATCCAGCTTAGTGAAGTAAATTTCTCCATGTAATTCATCCAATAATTCATCAATGACGGGAATGGGAAATTTATCTTTATTATTGAGCTTGTTTAGGTCCCTATAATCTAGACACATACGCCATGATCCATCCTTATTGTGCACCAATACTACTAGAGTAGAGAAATAACTTTGACTAGGTTGAATTATACCAGCCTCTAGCATTTCTGCAACCATACATTCAATCTCACTCTTTTGAGCATAACGATATATATAAGGCTTAATGTTTGGAGGAAAACTTCATGGAATCATATTTATAGCATGATAATGATAACGAATAGGTGGAAGTCCTTTTGGAGTCTCAAATACCTTGGAATGATTGTCCAAGATTTTTGGAGATCTGGAGAAATAGATGATTTTGATGTTTGAACTTGTAGTGAGCATAATTTTGCAATTATGCCTTGTTGTTCTTTCTTCAGAATATTTGTCATGAAATTAGAGCTTATCATCTTTCTTGGCTTCCCTGTGATACCCTGTAATTCAACTTCATTTCATTCTGAAAATTTTTTCAAGAAAAGTTCTTGAAAATTAAAAGTTACCGTCCCCAAAGATTGTAACCATTGTACTCCTAGTACAACATTAGCACCACCCATTTGGATGGAGAGAATTGGAATATTCAATACATATTCCCCCATGGTTATTTTGATATTATGGCACTTTCCAGAGAAATTTATAGTTTCTCCATTTGCATCCATCACTTGACACTCCAATGATGGGTATATGAGGCAATTCAATTCCTTGGCTACCTTACAATGAATAAAAGTATGGGTACTACCGGAATCAATCAACACTATTACATTTTTCTTCTTGATATGTCCTTCCATATTGAGAGTTTGAGGAGTGGTAATCCCTACCAATGCATTACAGGATATGGTCGGATTCATTTATTCTTCCTCTAGGTTTGGTTCCTGGTTTATATCCTCTTCTTTTGAATTTTCTTGTTCCTTTTCTTCCTCCTCTTCACAATATATGTAAAATAATTTCTTCTTAGCACACTTATGACCTTTAGTGTATTATGTATCATAACTATAGCAAAACCCTTTTACTCCTTTTTCTTCCATTTTTTGTGGTGTCAACCTTGTAGGTTGTGGAAGTCTAGGAGTAGCAACAGTTCCATATTTATAGTTTTGAGTGGTAGGCTTCCTTGTCGCCATAATTTTGCTTTCAATTTTTCTTGCCAACCTAAATGCCTTCTCCAATGAATTAGGTTCCCAAAGGTGAACCCCATGTTGGATTATCCTTTAAAGTCCCTATGAAGATCATTCTTGAGTTCCTCAAGAATATCAATTACCCTTATATTCAATTTTTGGAATTTCTCAATGTGCTCCACCATTGAACCGTTTTGTTTGAGATTTATCAATTGGCTAAAGAAGATGTTTCTCTTTGTATCCTCATAATGTGTTATCATTTCCTCCGTAAAAATTGACCAAGTGAAAAAAAATTTATGATAGAAAATCCATCGATACCATACAAATGTATTGGGTTCTAAATATAAAGTTGCAATACATACCTTTTGTGTGCTTTGCACATTATGGAGATCAAATTATTGCTCCATATGTAGTATCCATGTTATGGGATCCTTGCCATCAAACTTCCTCATATCTACATTTGGAATATGGTGGGTCTTAAATCCAATGTTAGAGTTCATGAAATCATGATTAGTGTTTATTTTGTTCTCATCATGAGTTTCCTCTACTATCCTTTCGCCATTAGGAAGCTTTTCTTGTAGCAACTTTGTCAAAACTTACTTCAAACCTTCCATGTCTTTCTTAAAATATTCCATGTTTCCTTTTAAACCATCCATGTCACCTTTTAAACCATTCATGGCACCTTTTAAACCATCCATGTCACCATTTGGTTATTCTTTGGCTGCTCTTTGTGAGAGCGAAATTCGTTGCACTTGGTCCCATAATTTTGATATATCATGCTACACTCATTCCTCTTCATGTGTCATAGTAGAGTTTTCTAAGGATTTGATAGGCGTGGAATTATTTTTGGGAGGCATTTTAGAATCCAATACTTATATCTATGCTTCAATATTCCCTTGGAATCACTTCAAACTTCTTTTTCAAACAAAAGTTATGCAGTTTTAAAAAATAAATACACACATTTTTCTTGCTTTTTAGGAGGTTGATATTGAAGCTGATTTATCTCTGATATTTTGGATCTTCAAGATCTAAAATTTGGTCTTATAGTAGCCCTATGATTCTTCTTTCCAATGCAATAGGTCATACCTAATTTGGATTATTCAAGGAACATTTATGGTCGATCTCCCACAATGACCTAATTATGGGATGGTTCAGTATAGCGAACTTGTGCGGTGTGCCATGTGTCACTATTTCGACCTTTAGCTCTGAAGTCGATATAAAAGAAAATATAGTTTGTGAAATTTTGGCCACTTTTTATAGAATTCCAATCCGATGCCTGAAACGAAATATATGATGATTTTCCCTCAGCCACTTGTTTAAGATGAAATTTTGGAGCCTACACAAACCCTAACTTCCACAGATCATATCTCCAAAAATATTGCGAACCAAGGTCTAAAATTTTTTACACGAATTTCATTAAGGTTTCAGCTCCATGTGGTAAACATTTCAGCTTTTGAAGCCTCGTAAAAAAAAAATTATAGTGAAAATTACACGATGACATGTTTGCGGCAATGAAACCCTAGAATCCAAAGCTCTCATACCAAATGTTATGAAACCAGCTCACAAAATAGAAGAAAATATAGATCAATGACTTAGAAATCAACCTCTTTGAGGGGTAAACCTCATTTACATTGCATAAATTAATCTTGGATCATACAAATGAAAAAACCTCCTTTTTATATATAGGAGTCTAAGGGGTCACAATATAATCCTAGCTGACATAACAATAACAATGTAAGTGCACACCAATAACAATAATGGGCTTCTATGGCGCACAATAATAAAAATATCGGGACTACATGGGCACAACAATAACAATAAGGGGGCTACACTAAAAATAACAATAAGGGGATACACTATTATTATAGGGACCTAGAAATTAGCCTACACTAAATTCCAAGCAAGCTAGATGGTTGCCCATGATTAGTGAGTTTGATTTTGAGATTAATTACATTAAGGGAAAGGAGAATCGAGTGGCTAATGCAATCATCAGAAGGGTGCATATGTGGCATATATCAACCATAAGTTCTTATGGGGCTGATCTCAAGGAAAGGAGTGAAGCGGTTAGGAAATAAGATGAAAAATATCATAAATTAAAAGAAAATATATAGGAATAGCCCAACGGTAAAAAGGACAAGGAATATTGCATCATAAAGGATGGGTTGATTTGATTCAAAAAACAATTTATGTGTCAAATGAAGATAACCTAAAGAAGATTATATTAAAATAATTCCATGCAAAACCATATTTTGGCCACTCGGGTTACCAAAAGACCCTAACATCCATCAAGAAATTCTACTATTGACCTTATTTGAAAAGAGAGGTGGGTGATTTTATTTCCATGTGCATAGAATGCCAACAAATGAAATCAAATGCAATCATCCATCTAGTTTACTGCAACCTATTCCTATTCCATAATGGAAATGGGAGGTAATTTCCATGGACTTTATTACAGGGTTTCATAGGACTTGCAAACAACATGATGCAACCATGGTCATGGTTGAAAAGTTGAGAAAGGTGGCTCACTTTTTAGTTGTTAAGTCTACAAACTCACCCAATGATTAAGTCTACAAACTCACCCAATGAGGTGGCTCAAGTATTCATAAAGGAAATCATAATATTGCATGGAGTTCCCAATAATATCTTCTTGGAAGAGATGCCAAGTTCACTTCAAGGTTTTGGAAGGAACTATTTGCAAGCTTGGGGATATAATTGGTATTCAGTTCTGCTTATCATCCATAGACTGATGGAAAAACAGAGAGGACAAATAGGATTCTCAAGGACATGTTGAGGATGTATGTGATGCACCAACCAAAGAAATGGGGAGAATACCTTCCACTTGTATATTTCACATACAATAATGGTACCAATAATATTTTAAGATGAGCCCATTTGAAGCATTCTATGGGAGGAGTTGAAACACTCCTATTAGCTAGAGGAATCCAATGAATAGGGTCCTAATTGGGCCTAATATGTTAAAATAAATGGAGAAATAAATGGAAACTAATAGAAGTAATTTACAAGTGGCACACGACAGAAAGAAGTGCTATGAAGACCGGCATAGGACACATAAAGAGTTCAAATTTGGAGAGCATGTATACCTGTGAGGTATACCCAAGAAAATATCCTTGAAATTCGGGACCTGTGCCAAGTTGGAACCATAATTTTGTAGGCCATTCGAAGTTCTTAAAAGAATAGGGCCAGTAGCCTATAGGTTGGCCTTGCTTCCATAATTAAAATTTCACGATGTTTTCCATTTTTTATTTCCTTAAAATATGTGTCATATTTGAATCATGTGATTGATTGTTATGTGTTATAGGTAGAACTAGAGGGCTAATTCCAGTTGGAACCTCTATGCATCTTGGAACAGAGGCATCTCACGCTCCTAAATAAAGTAATAGAACAAATCAAGGTGCAGTGGAGGAAATTTGGGCCTGAGGAAGCTACATGGGAAATGATTGATAAAATTAAGGAAGAATGCCCTTTTTTGTTTACCGAATGAAGCAAATGTAAATAAAGTTGTAATTAAATTGTAGAGAGTTGCGTCTATAATTTTCCAGATAAAATTTGTTTTGGCTTAAGGCTTGTTTTGTTTTTTGTTTGGTTATATAACACTAAGGATGGTGTTCCTCCAAGGGGGAGGGGTTTGTGACAACCCTAGAAAATTCCCTCTTGTTGTAATTATTATTTCTATGTTTGTCAAATTAAAAATACCTGAGAAATTGGGACACATATTCCATAGTTTGAAGAAGGAGAATTGGTTGAGGAAATGGGTTGATATAAGTGCTAGAATATTTTTATTTAAATGAACAAATTTAAAAAAAAATCAGTCAGAAAAGGAGTGGCTAGGAAACATATGTAACCCTCTAAAAATATTTTTAAGAGAGAGAATGGGAATTAAATGGAAGTTTGATTGTGTCAGTAGACTGACATGGGAAAAAAATAGGTTATGCCCATGTAACGAGAAATTGAGGTGATAGCCTTTAGTAGGAGAAATTAATGAAAAAGAGAAGTGGAGGAGGAAAGTGCCTCTGCACACGACAAAAGAGGCCATCACCTCTATGAACCAGAAAGGGGAAAAACATTGGAATTGGTAGGACGAGGAGGTAGTTATTTAAGAGATCAATGATGGGAGTAGTGGATGTTGTTCAGTGTTGTACTACTTAGTTCAGTTATGTTTTTTATTTGTTCTTCCTAGAATTGGAAAAAAGTTCATTCTGATAGAAAAATTTCCCTCAGTAGCAACACAAATTTTGAACCCACTGTGTGTGTTACAGGTCAATTTGGGTATCATCCCCCAAGACTAGTATGAAAAGGGTATATCATCCCCTAATTTAATACTAATAGGGTCTATCATCCCATAATTCAATACTAACAGGGTCTATCATCCCCTAATTCAATTTCTACATGCCCTAAGAGAAGTAATTCCATTGATGGCTTTAATTCATGAGATTTACAATTTTTGAAGTATAGATTATATGACACATTGACTCATCAACGCTCCTCTGAATGGGCCTAAGTGCATTTCAAAGAACTTATCTCCATGTAAGGGTGATTTGCAAAGCACTTCTTGACATTTAAGGGTGTGTTGGTCTCTTGAGAGCGAAATCATCATTGTTTCGGGAATCTCCACATGTATAGTGCCTTCTATAAGAGCTCATAGGTGTCATACTTCAAATACATGTGTTGAATCCATCACCACTAAACTTGGAAAAATGTCTCACCTATTATTGGAAATCCATTAAATTCCATTTATCGAGAAACTACTTACAATTTACCTATAAATCGAGCACTCATCTAAGTGCTAGGGAGGAAGAATTTGTGTAGTGTTATGTTATTGGATTCTCAATTGATGAGAGCTGGAAGTACTGTTATGATGTTGAGATGATGCTTGGTGTGATGATGATGGAATGAAGTTGGAGCAGGTTGACGATGAATCGATCTATTGGTTGTAATATTCTCCTCCTACTTTCTTAATAAATATATATGTTCATTTTCTCATGTGTATGATTATATATTGTGAATTGTATTCTCATGTGTATGTATTTTAGATCTAATCGGTTCGATTTGGTTAAGATAGATAGATATTGTGCACTTGTATTTTGTTTTCTGTTCTCTGTCTTTGATTGCAGGTATCAATCTAACGACTTTTTTTGGATTGAGAGCGATGACAACAACGAAAGAAGGAGAAAGAGAGTGAAAGGATCACAAGTAGGTTTCAATTCCTTTCTGTCTATCTATTTTTCTTAGAGAAAAGAATATTTGTCTTTCTTCTATTGTTCTGATTGAAGGAACACCACACTGAGGGAGCTCTAGTTTATCTGTAGATTAGAATTTCAAATAACAAATTGGCGACTCCACTGGGAAAAAAACCATCATTCCTGATGTTTATGTCTTTTTTCACCATATTCAATATACTTTACTTCATCTTATCAATCATTTGAATGAACATTTTGCCTTAGAAGTGTGTTTAAGCTGCTTTTTTTTCAAACTTAGCTATGCCCAACGCACTGTAGTTCAGGGTATAGCTCTCTACAAAGCACTGTATCCCTTTCAGGGGTGCTCTTCAAAGCACCGTATCCCTTTCAGGGGTGCTCTGCAATGCATTGTCTACCCTTACAGGGTGCATTGCCCCCTCAACCATCCAAATTCCATCAAAATTTCTCTTTGCATTCAGTTTCGGCCAATTGTCTATTGTTTATCAGATGTCTGATTTCTCTTAGAGACCATTAAACATTACTTGTTCTTCCTCCTTTCGATAGTTGTTTGTTCAATGTTTCATTAGATATTTTCTTTATCATTCAAAAATTAAATCCAAAGTTGTAAATTTTTCATTAGATCAATTCTATGTTTTCAAAAAGGAATTTTTCGTTCCATTCTTCATTTCCTAAAGGAAAATTTCCGTCTCATTCTTCATTTTCCTAAGAGAAATTGTTGTTTCATTCCTCGTTTCTCCAAAGAAAACATTTGTTTGATTTATTTGTGCATTTAGTTTCTTTTTAATCATTCATAATTGAAGGAAACTAAAAAGAAAAACATGCATGTTCATTTAGAGATTGTGTCTGTTGCATAGGAACAGATTAATGAAATCTACATTTAGTTTGTGCTCTTTTTTTATATGCTCAAAAATCGGATTGCTCTTTCCCCTTAATAGCTAGGATTTTAATTGAAAAGTTTTGCTTCTCATTTAGTTTTCATTTTAGGAATTTCTCGTTACATCACACGGTGAACCTCAAAGATAAAATTTTAAACAAGATTAACATAAAATTGACCTTAATCAACCTAAGAAAGCATTGTAACATTAACGATAACACTTAAAAATTCTAGGCTAGAGACGTGTTGCGACGTCATTAAACATAACAACTATTGCTAACTTGTCAATGATACATTTTGAGTGTGAAATCCCACTCCATGTACGTAAGTATATCATAGCTTGTCCATGTATCTCCGGGTATATAGGGCGTTGTTCTAGTAAGAAAAGTATAAAGGGGTGCTCTCACTGTGTGGTTTCACATTAGATAGCTCTAGTACGGACTTGGGCCTCCACGTACCTTTGGGTATATTTGAGAGGAAAACTTTAGGTTGCTTACCATCCATAGGTAACTGAGTCGATTACCTTGTAACTTGTGATACACCGAACACAACATTCGAGGAGATTTACTGCCCATACTTCTTGGTTATCCAGGAGGTATTTTGCAGTTCAAAATTACTTGGTAAACATTTTTCCTAGTATCACCATTTTATTTGTTTATTTATTTTTGTAATAAAATCAATCAGTCATCGTGGAATAAGGACATCTCTTTCCCCGTCGTTCGCATAGAATAACCCGTAAAGCACCTTTACCATCGGAAGCCATTTTTTGTCGGCGAAGGCGACCTCATTCTACCAAAACCAATACCATCAGTATCGTTGGTGCATCATCTTCATCACATCTACCAGAGTTGTCTCGAGTCGTTTCTACACATCCTTGTTTATCAAAATTCATTGAAATGAAGTCCTCACAGCTACCTGTGGACACTACACATCCAATCAGTGAGACCATACATCCAGAACCTGACGTTATTCAACTAGAATTTGATCCAGATCCCATCGTTCTTTTACCAGAACATCAAATTCGGAAGTCGAACAACTAGAAGTTGTTCCTGTATTGGTCATTCCTCAGTCATCCATAGCCATTGAGTCTTCCCTTTTATCACATAGTCAACCACCTGAAATATATCTTGGGCCTGAAAGTGAAATTATTCCACCTGGTTTGATTTTGGTTGAGGAAGAACCTCAAAAAGAAACACTTCCTTCAAATCCAATTCATTTTGGGTCGGGGCTTTATCTTTACGAATCTATTCCTCAATTGACTTACACTGCTTCAGTTGATCCTGTTTCAATCCAAGTTGCCATAGATCCTATAGGGTATACACTGGGTCATTTGACCATGGTTGAGTCAACATATCCGACTATACCATCTGTTACAGTTGTGACAAAATCTACTGTTTCTACTCCATCGATGTTTACCATGTCACCCGAGTCACATATTTATGGTGGTCTGTCTGTCCCACCGGGTTACCAATCATTATCTGGAACCTTCTCTGGTGCATACTCAAATCCATGGACATCACCCATGTCATCTTCTGGTAGTTTTTTTGGTACATATTTAATGAGTACTGAACAACTTGATCCTTTATACACATCTTCAGTGCAACATCAAGCTGGTCCATCTGGGTACATCCCATCTAGTTCATTATCGACCAGACTCCCACCATTTGGAGAAGAATATATTCCCTCTTATTATACTCCTCATGCTGGGGGACAACCTATGGTCAACCATTTTGACAGTAATTCGTCGTTTTATGGTCACCCAAATTTTTGAATGAATGTTTGTCAATGGCAGCCTATCTTGCCATCTCAACCACAAACGGTTGTGCATTCATGCCAACCAATTCAGCCTGTTGCGCCTACATCTATCCCACATGTTAATACTTCATTACCCCTTTTACAGGCTCAGTTGGCTATACCTCAACCATCTCAGGCGGGTCCTTCAACCCATTATCCTCAAGTTTTGGGCCTCCAAACTCCATCTCTTTCGACTAGTTTACAACAACCACCTTTATCTGGAATATTACAACCACACGCTAGATTAATATTTTATGGGATGTCACAGGCTCATATCAGTATTACCTATTCACAACTAGGTCCAAGCTATTCTGGTTTGGGCTATAATCTTGGTGGGCAGTCACCTTGGCAGCCACAGCCTCAAATGCCACAACAATTCCAACAACAAAAAACTTACCCAGGTCTTGGTCAACAGATCCCTCAAGCGTTTGGTCATCAAAACAACCCCTATCTGGGTTACCAGCAACAAATTCCTTATGCTGGTGCTCAAAGGCATGTTGCCCAAGCAATTCCATCATATCCTAGTTATGCTCAACCTGACTTGAATCAACAGTTTCCCTTTGCCGTAACTTTAGAATTAACCAATTTAAACTGACTTACCAATTATCCCATCATCTATTCTCCTTGGTGGCTGGTGATACAACATAAATTACCCTCTTACATTCTGTTGTAGCTGCTACAACACCACCCAAAATTTTGGGTATATTCAAAATGTTGGGCCCCCCTCTGCTCGCTCAACCATTAGGGTTTTGACCCAACCTTCAGTCAGTGATATCCCCATGACCTATTCCTGCCAAAACCTGTCACCACACCCTCTTTCCTTGATGTCTTATCAATGCACTAGGGCTTGGGGGTTTGCTGCTTCAAAGAACATTGAGAGTCCCTCCATTGGATTCAAAGATAGGTTTCCCCTAGATTGTCATGATAACGACCTCAGACGTGCTTGATCTATTTCCAACCCTTCACAAACCTTCTCACCATCATGACAAGATACTTGTGCTGCAATGACGTCATGTAAGGAGGTATCTTGTACAACAATCGAGATCATGCACATGCTTGAGTGGAATTTTGTTTGTGCGTTAAGTGCATGACATAGTTCCATTAGAATCCCTTCCACCATGGATCATTTGGGCATTCTATTTGGGTATTTCACCAGGCTTGTGGTCCCATGTTAATTATTTTCAAATTTAGGGAAAACATTCTCTAAAGTAACCATGGTCTAATTTATATTAGGTCGAGTCCATGGAGAAGATGATCAACAATATCACCATCACACGGGAGGAGTAAATTGAAACTAAAACTACACAGGCTCGATTTCAGAACATGACACATTCATCCCCTATCCATAAGCAAGGAACAAAAGGCATGCTAATTGGGGAACTTAAGATCATGGTTAAGCCACATATTTTCCATTTGTATTGCCTCATTCCTGAGGGGCTGCTTGTAGATGGTTTGGGTATCAAGTGCACCTAGTTGAACAACAACACCCACATCCTCAAGGGCTTGAATGAGGATCCAATCCGATCATAGGGAGGATCTGGAAATCCTTTTTTTATTGTGGAGAATCTCTTAATGAGGAGAATATGTCATTATGACTTAGTTTCTTGCTTCACTCCATACACGAGAATCAAGGTGCCCTAACTCTGCGATTGGTGATGTGATCGACAACTGAGAGAAGGGAGTTGAAATCTCCTCTCACTCACCATGTTTCCACAATGCATGGTCGAGTACAGACCGCCCTTGAGAAGGGAATGATTTTCAAATGAATTGTGGATAGTGCACATATAAATTAAGAGTATAAATTCCGAAGATGAAGTAGAACTAACTGCCAACTTACAAAAGGTTTTGGAGACAAACTTGTCTATAGTTTCGAGTTAGGTAAATACAACAACAGTTGTGCATGAATAGAATATAAAAAGGGAAGTCGGTAGAGATTAAGTTGGGTTTCCTATGAAACGCACAGCTAAGTGGAGGACGCACAATTCAGCGACACGAGCATGTTGTAGAATTGTGTTCTTAAAGCTACCTATAAGAAATTGAATTGCTCGAAGTGCACCCTGAGTTTTAACTTAAAATAACGATCAGAGAGTGTCAAATCCATGTTCTTCCAGACGGTCTAGAGGCCTGTCATCTTCTAAGATAGATTCTGCAATTAAGTCCACCGGGGTTTCGTAGAAAGAATGCAGAACATTACATTATATGTAATGAAATGCGAGGAATTATGTTATGAGAAGGGAATGCAAAAAATTGCATTATATGGTATTGTCATGAGTTTGATGCTCAATGAAAATGGTATGATCAAACTAAATCGGAGGTTGGAGGGCAAGCACGCTGCGAAAACACAGCAAAATCTGGAGAGTGACCCAACACAACTCAGGCTTTTTGATTGCGGCTTAGCAATCTGTGTAGTTGCACGACCTTGACTTTATGGTGAAGGCCAGTGAGACTCAACATTCATGTGGCCCTACGACTTCTCCATTGTGCGAAACACCCAAAAAACATGAGTGATGGGGGTTGTAGTTGCATAGCTTCGGTTGGTCGTGTCCCCTAGCTCGTCATTCGATGGAAATGCAGAAGTCTCAACTAGACAACTCTTGAGGGAGTGCGACCTCTATCCTATTGTGACTAGTCGTTGAGTCACAAAGAAACTATAGATGTTCCCATTGCGACCTATGGCAAGCGCGACCAGTCGCTGGGTCGCAGAGCTTGTGGAGCAATCAAAAATTGCGACTTGCATGGAATTGCGACTGTGCGACCTTTGGGAGGTTGAATTTTCCATTAAATCACTGAATCACACAATAACACTTAGAAAAAATGGTGAGAGTAAGCGACCTCCATAATAATGCGACTGTCCGACCTATTCACCATCAGAGCTCTTGACCAGCGTCATGTGGTAGTATCATCATATCTACATTAGAGTCATGGAATAGAAAACCAGTTTTGACCATTGAAAGAGGTCAATGTGGGTTCACATCCAATATCAATGTAGTTGATAGGAGTTGCACCCGAACACATAAAAATGGGGACCTACAAAATGCGCTCAAGGCTTACAGGTCATTCATGAAATTAATGAGGGAGATACTAAGAGGCTATATGGAAAGTAGATCCACTCCCCGAGGAGTAATATGGCTATCCAAGAAAACAGGCCAAGGGAACACGAGGAAAATTGTGGTCAATATAGTCCTAGGGGACATGGAAAGACATCACCCCCCTTTTATTATGTTTTCAAACAATGGAGCTGCCTTCAACAAGAGGGCCATGGATGATAGCTATATCAATGAAACTTGGAGAGTCTTCACAAATGATATGGGTTTCAACAACACCATTATATAAAAGGTGGAAAGTCTGCTCGAAGGTAGTTCCCAATATGAGTTAAACTACGCATCTAAATTTCACACTCAGCCCATAGAAATACCAGACAATACAATTATTAGGTGTAGGGAGACCCTACATGAGCCACTCTTTGACAACATAGTGGCACAACACTTGAACACACAGGGGTATAAATTTATTATTTTTCAAGTCACTCTTTTGGCTAATTAAATGTGTTTTCAGCATCAATTTTTATTATAAAGAGGTGTGACCCAGGTTATTTTTTTCCAGGCAAAAATCTCTTACTTGCACAACAAAATCTGGGGTTTTCTACGACAAGCAAGGTGGGTCCTTACAAAGATTGAAGAACCTCACTATAGGCTCAATGGGACATCTATCACCAATCCGTTCACACAAGAATAATACTAGGGAAATACATCATGTTCTGCAAGGTTGGAGCTCTCAAAAAGAGAAGGATAGAAGGAATAGCCCTAGGTCACAACCTCCCAGGTCGTGACTAACCTCAGGTCACATATGACCCCAGGTTGCAGGTCATAAATGACCCCAGGTCGCAGGTTGCAGATGACCCTAGGTCGCAGGTCGCAAATGGCCCAAGTCGTTGGCCAGCCTAATAGTCGGGGAGATCAAGAGTCAAGGGAAACTCAAGGGTCACTTCAGCCTATATGTACGACTTATGGAAATCAACAAAAGGACTTTTAGCACTTGAGTTGAAGCAAGGATGAGATAGTGAATTCGTGCTTGAGAGCTAAAGGCACTCAACTTTTGGTACCAAGTAGAGGGATTTATAGTGAGGCTATGGTTTTTCGGTATCATGCATTGAGATGAATAGTTCATGTTCCACTATTGGGTTTTGACGAGTTGCAAAATATGTATTTGAAGTTGCAACAACATTAATAATATATTCTCCTTTTCTGGAAACGATTCACATGCTTGCTTATGGTGGTAGTAATAGTTGTCTAATATTTCACTATGTTTATACGTGTGCTTTCATACATGCAATTGGTTATGGACTGATTCATAGTGGTTGCATGTATGTTTTTCTTTTGAATCAATGTTTATTTTTTTCTTGCCATGTCAGTGATCTATTGTGAACTAATTTGCAGTTAAATTTTGGCATGTTTTTTTTTTCATGCACGTATGACTGGGTTTTGGCTCGCCGATTCCTCTCATGATGCAACCCTTTTTATTTGTTGTTTAGATTTACTTATATATTTTTTTGTGGTTCATCAATCTTGGGTTGATTCTGCTTCACTGATTGGTCATTTCACCCTTGCCTCTGCTTCATCATCTTCACATCCGACAAACAAGAGTGGAAACACCTATGACGACAGCCGGGCCTACATACTAGATGGGGCTCCTATCCCAAATGGTGTGAGGTTTAATTAGGACCTTCCACCGAGGAGACCCCTTGTTGTTGGTGGTACAATTTTGCCCATCAACACATTCTTAAATTCAATGGAAATCCTAGAGAAGACCCGTTAATGCATGTTATGACTTATTATTTATAGTGCTAATCAAACTCCTTAAATGATGACTCCGTCAGACTACATCTTTTCCAGTGTATGCTTACTGGTCCAGCCACAAAGTGGTACATTTAATTACTGCGAGATTCATTTGATAACTTCACTACCTTAGCCACTACCTTCTTAATCCACTTCCAGTTACCCATACGATATGAAACTGGAATAGAACTACTGACCAATTTTAAACAGAAAACTATTACTCATAGTTCTGATCATATTCATGAGTGGCGTCGTCGTCGTAGAATGGTCAAAACATTTGTTCCTGATCAACTCCTCGCTGAGTGGTTTATTAAGTCCTTGCTTTAATCTATCACCAAGGATGTAGCTAAATATGACGTCGTTGCTGAAGAGGAATTCATTTATCATGCTCAGTACTTATATTTGATTTATTCTTAGTCTAGCACACTCTACAAGAAAATTCAAAACACGCCACGATAAAATTTTACTGTTCCTCCTCCATCTGGTAAGGACTCTCATGTCGGCCATGGTATGATCGGTTCTGAAAACACTCACACATCTACTACATCTGATCCTGCACTTTCTTCCAAAATTCATGCCATGTCATTTGACAAAGGAAAAAATGACAAGCAACTCGGAAGTAAGAAAAAGGGGAAAGCGAAGAAAAATAAAAAATAAACCCCGCAGGAATGATCGTCTGATCAAAAATCTGGAAATTCTCTGAAACCTCGCTACCCTTGCTTGATATGTAATGAGAAGCACTTTTTTCGAGACTCTCCTCACCGAGTTGAAGTCTCAAAATTTCTTAAAACCTTAGCTTCATCTACTGTGTTGACAGATCATTTTCCGAATCCAGACACAAACATGGTTGCTATTGATCCTGCTTCTAGTTCCCAAGTGCTTATGCTATCTTTCACAAAGCCAAAAACTGACGTTCTGGTGTATACACGAAACAAAAATTACGGTAGTCATGCTGCTGATCAAGCTACTACCTCGACCACAAATCCTTCCACTAAATCAATTCTACTACCTTCTATTGCAGAGTTACTAAAAAATCCACCAAAGGGAGTTGTCCACAAATTGACGTTCAATCCTCGAGCCAGAGAAACTCAAAATTATAATATCGTTGAAGATTTGGCTCAGTCACCTTCAACTATGTCGACGCTTGAGGTACCTCAAAATTGTCCCTCCCAGAAGTAGGCTTTGTTGTCGGCAATTGGTGGAATTGACCTAACAGATTCTAATCTTGTAGTCTTTAATCACACGGGCTATGTGCCACAAATACCAGCTGAATTAGCATTTTAAATCAAAGTAAATGTACTAAATCACCTTGTTCATCACACTATTATTGATGAGGGAGCATCTACTTGTATTATGTCTCTAAATTTCTAGAAGTCACTTGGCTCGCCTCGCTTATCCCAATCGCCTACGATGTTGAAAACATTTTACGATGGTACATATAAGCCTTGCAATATCATCAATAACCTGCATGTCAAACTAGGGGGACAAACTGTAACTAGTGAAGTTGAGGTCATTGACAGACCCCTTGACTACAACATTTTACTCGGAAGTCCATGGGTTTATGCTATGATTGTGATCGTTTCTACTTACTTTCGAATGATCGCCTTCCATCATAAAGGTGTTATCACAGTCATCAATCAAATCTCCTTTTTTTCCTCTAGTTCCCAGGTAACTAGAAGCATTCTGTTAGTTCATGCACCCTAGCTACCACTTAAAAACATTGGCGTAAGGCCCTTAAAGGATTCTTCCCTAATGTGCACCTTTTCATTACCGCCACCTGTGACGTCGGCGAAAATTGAAAGAATAGAGACCTGCTGCATGATATATTCCACTTCATATGACTTAAGGAAGATTACCAAATATTTTGAATTTGATACGCTGGCTGAGTTTTTGTTTCCAAGCACAATTGAGCTGGCATAGCAATCAATTTTCTTGGCTTGGGCGACACATCCTGAATCATCATCGCTGATCGTTTGGATCAATCGTTCATTAGATTTTGGTACTCCTTCTGATCCTTTTTCATCCACTTTATTGACTGATGAAAGCATTGTGGAAGCCATGATGCCAGAAGGAGAAGCATGTGATGATCATCATCATCGTTCCCATCTTCCAAATTACAACGAAGATTATCTTCTTGAACTATATCACCCTATGATCTCTGATTTCTTTTTGAATTCTATTCCAATTAATGCCATAGAATCTGAGCGAAACCTATCAAATATTGAAGAAACAATTTCTATCGATATTTCGACCAAAACCGATGTTGTAGAAAAAATTCATGTCAGTGTGTCTTGTTCTCCATCCGAACTCGACATTTATCACTCTAATTTTCATGAATTCCGAGATGTATTTGCCTAGTTTTATGAGGAAATTCCAGGCATAGATTCTAGTACTGTTGAACACAAAATTAAAATGTACCCTGATGTCAGACCGATACGTCAATGCCTTCTTCCCATTCATCCGAAGAAAGCTGCTACCATTAAATAATAATTTGGAAAACTTTTGTGTGGTGGTTTCATTTACCCTGTTCCACTTACTGATTGGGTTTCCAAAATTATTCCTATCATGAAGAAACAAGGGACAATCAGAGTGTGTATTGATTATCAGGATGTCAATCTTTATTTTCCAAAAGAGAATTATCCTACTCCCTTTATCGACCACATTATTTATGAATGTGTCGGGTGTGAAATATTTTCATTCATGGATGGATTCTCCAGTTACAATCAAATCAATATTCGCCCAAAGGACCAATATAAGACACCATTCATCTGTCCCTGGGGCACATTCACTTATCGTAAACTCCCATTTGGTTTAAAGAATGCTAGGGAAACATTTCAGAGGGAAATGGATTATGCTTTCAATGGCATTAAGCACATTGTTCAACCTTACCTAGAGGATTTACCAGCGCATTCACGAAAACTGACGGATCACCTGAAACATATGAGAGCTATATTTTTACGTTACCGACACTACAATATTTGCCTCAATCCACACAAATTTGTGTTGTGTGTTGGTTCTGGTCATTTTCTTGGATTTTTCATCTTAAAAGATGGAATTCGAATAGACCCATTGAAGGATTAGGCCATTCTTGATTTTCCTGCGTCATCAAAGTTACTTCAGTTATAGAAATTTCAAGGAAAGGATAAATTCCTAAGGAGGTTCATACCCAACTATGATAAAATTGATAAAGGATTTACTCGTCTCTTGGAAAAGGGGATTCCCTTCCATTAGGATAAGGTTGTGCAAGCTTCTTTTGATGCTCTTAAATATACCCTGATCCGAGCGTCATTAATGTATTCCCCCTAATTATCAGAGTGACTATTTTCTATATATCGTCGCGACATATACAACCATTGCTATGTTTTTGGTCCAAGAAGAAGATGGGATAGAACATCTGATATATTATTTGAGTTGTAATCTCAATGATATAGAAGTTAAGTATTCATACGTCGAAAATCTCTCCTTGGCGGCCATTCAAGTTGTCCAAATATTTTTCCATTATATCATGCTCTAGAAGACCATTGTAATTTCAGATTGCAACCCTATATTATACATTATGTAACGTAAATTTCTGAGGAGAAAATTTTTAAAATGGATCATCATTTTGCAGGAATTTGATTTGGAATTCATCAAATCCAAGTCGAAGAAGTCTTTAGTTTTGGCTGAGCTTCTCTGCGCCCTTCCCTCTGATAGTACTGAAACTACATTAGAACCATAAATTCTTGATGAGTCTTTGTTTATAATTAGGTTCTCTGACCCTTGGTATGGGGATTTTATCATTTATCTCCAAACCTTGACTTTCTAGCCCAATATCTCTCGCTCACAACAACGACATATTAGATACCAAGCCAAAGATTATCTTATCGTCGTCATTACACTTTATCGTCATGGTGTCGATACGATTTTAAGAAGGTTCCTCACTCATGAGGAGGCCAAGAAAGTTCTAAATGATTGTTATGTTGGTGCTTGTGGTGGAAATTTGTATGGTTATGCTACTGCAAAGAATATTCTCCAGACTGGTTACTTATGGCCAACCATATTCTGCGACTACATCCTCATGGTCAAAAGTTGTCCTACGTGCCAAATATTTGATTGAAAAATCCGCATGCCGCCAAGACCAATGCATCCTGTCATTGTTTTGGGAACATTTAAAAAATGGGGCATTGAATTCATGACCCGCAACCCTCGTTGAGCTGGGGGGCATGGTTATATTATTATCATTGTCGACTACTTTACCAAGTGGGCCGAAGCGATGCCTACATTCAATAACATAGGCAAAATAGTTGCATTTTATTTTTCAATCATGTTGTCTCTCGGTTTGTTTAACCACAAGCTATATTTACAGATCATGGTAAGCATTTTTGAAATAACATGACAAATGAGTTGACTGCAAAATTAGGACTGTCGCATGATAGTTCTACCCCTTAGTATCCACAATCCAATGTAAAATTTGAAGCCATTAACAATATCCTTAAGCGAATGCTTCAACGAATGATAGGGGTTCATAAACGAAATTGGCATTTAATTCTGTACTCAGATTTTTGGTCATATCGAACCTCAGAGAGAAATGAAACTGGATTTACTCCCTTTTAGTTGGTGTATGGTCTGGAAGATATCTTACTAATCCAATGTGAAATTCCTTCATTAAAACTCGCTATTGACTTGTTACATGACACCTCTAGTGAAAAATAACGTCTTTTTAACCTCATCCATCTAGATGAAACACGTCGTGAACCCGCATTGGCTAACGAAGTGCATAAGAGACGAATCAAGGCACAATATGACCAACATGTCAAGCCTCACATATTCTCAGAGGGAAACCTGGTCTTGCTTTATGATCAATAAGCTGATTTGATAGGAAAAAGAAAATTCGAGCCACTATGACATGGCCCCTACTTTGTCAAAAGAGTTATGGCTAAGGGCGCCTACGAGTTAGTTGATCATGATGGAATTCCATTGGCGTAGCCTCGAAATGGGTTGTATCTTAAACATTACTATGCTTAATTGAGCATGGAAAAAATTTGTATCATATTGTATATATGTTTTGATTTGAATTTAATGCCTTAGTTTGTTTTTCTATAGTTTTCTTGAAGTTAGTAATCCACTTTACATTTCATCGCAGATGACTGAATCTTTGGAACAATTCGTTGGATACGCCAATGTTTCTATTCATAGTACACAGAACCTATCCTCTGCAACATGGGCCATTTTCGCTCCAGGTGGTGAGTTAGTGAGTTTTCAAGTGATTTGGATCGGTCGATCCATAAACAATATCGCTGAGTATAGCGCGTTTATCGAACTTCTATTTGATGCCATTTCATCATTAGGTTAGAATCACATTTTTTCGTACTAAAACTTACTAGCGTCTATACTGTCTGAAATCCAACCTTCATCGTATGTTCCTTAGAGTTTGAATTTTGGAAAGAAACTTTGATTACATTCAATATCAACACATTTCCAGAAATTTGAACACATTAACTGATTCATTATCAAATTATGTTTTAAACATACATTTGCAAAACATGTAAAGATATATTTTCAATTTACATCACAAAATTGAATAGGATTGCACATTAAACATAGGAAAACACTGAAAAAAATAGATAGATAGTTTAGGTTTTTACAAAAAAATTTCCCAAGACACCTTGGTCATCTAACCTCAAAATGTATGCAAAAATGTCAAAAGTAAAACTAGTGATTCTCATGATAACAAGCAACTGATCTAGCTATCTTACACACTAGCCTCATCCAACAGCTAGGAGCAAAAATAGTATGGCACTGCAGTCTCATCGGTAACTCCTCGATCCGGCAATCTGGTATCCCAAGAGTCAATCCCTCGATGTGATGCTATAGCTCAGCAAGAGTCTCGGTCAAATCTAAATCTTGAAGAAATTCTCTCTCGATAGACTATAGTCCTCTCTGTTGGCTCATCTGCTGCTTGCTCTGTTCGACCCATTGGTCAAACACAAACCACATATTTGTACATCAAAACTTTAGTTTAGTCTTGGAAAACATCAAAAAATACAAAAAACATGTAGAAACCTTTAAAAAAATTAAAAAAAACATGGTCAAAACATTTTTACCCATTGCACCCCATTGAGCGCCATCTGGTAGAATCAAGTCTAGATCTCCATAGAAATATACACCTGCGTATGGATACTCCTCTATGGCGATCATCTCTTGTCTGAACCAGGCAATGAATGCAGTAGAGAATATGATGGTCGGTTCACCATAATGTTTAGCCATCAATTCAACCCATCTCTGCATCTGAGGATCTCTAGGACCAAAAATGCTCAATGTAACATGTTGCGGCTGCATCAATGGAACTCGCTCTAAAATGAAGGAAATTTGGATCGAGCCATAACTGAAACTATTCTTCCTGCCACCCTTTACTTTAGTCAGCTGTTATTTCATCTAAAAGAGTACTGCTTCAGCCCAGTTGAAAACTGTTAGTTCTAGACACTCAAGAGCATACTGCATGTATGATCGGTTTGTGACATGTAGTGTCATGGACAGGGAAAATGTTAAGGATAGAAAATTATCTTGAAGTTTAAAAAATTGGCAAATCTCACTAGTCCCTAATATGTAAACTATAAAATGTTTATTGATGTATCTATAAAAGTATTCAAATTATAATTATTTTATATATACTCTCTATATAATGTTGGAAATTTTTAACATAAAATACGTTTATATTGTAAAATTTGGGCGAATCATTTTTATAAAAAATGGAAATTGGCGAATATTGTTTTTAGAAAAAACATGGAAAATTAGCCCACCTATGAATATTAGCCCCTAAAATTTTCCATGGTCACGGAAACAAAAAGTTTTGCGATAGTAAAAAGGATGGTTCTCAAAGGCAAATCACGTACATCATGGATTTTATTTTCCCATCTTTGTTAGGTTCAATACCTGGTTGACAATACTGGCGTATGTAATCCTTCACCATCTCTCCTCCAAGAGCAGATCCTGCAAGGGAAATAGGAGAACCACGCCTCAATAATCCAGTGAGAAAGTAAATATCCTCAACCAATATGGGGAGCGCTTTGTCCCCAATGTGAAAATCCTGCAATACCGAATCCCATGAATGGACTAGGAACTCCAATAGTTCTATATTTTTCCTCATCCCTGATAATCTGAAGTATTTAAGCAACCAAAAATTCCCGAGGGCTCTTATAGTACCTGGATCATTTAGGGAAATCATGTATTTTTCTTCAGGTTCTATTTCTCACCACGTAATAGTAATTTTGATCTGATCAATACCTGAAAACCAACCATAAGCTTCATTAGGATCCATTTCATGCAAAAAAATTAGGAAATTGTGAGCACACAGCAAGAAAAAAATTTGAGAAATGCACCCAATGCACCCCAGGTCAATGGATAGGGCATTGCAAATGCACCTGGAGTTCAATTCCAGTGCTCTACAATGCACCTTTCGACATTCAAGGGTGTGTTGCCCTCAGAGCGTAGTAAATTTACCCTAAGGGGCTCAAAAACCTAGAAATTTACCATGAAATGAAACATAAATGATACTAAAAGAAAGATAAGGTTCATAGATCCAACCTCGATTGAACAACGTGAGAAATTTTCCACTGAAACTATCGCAATCAACCACTGAAGTTTGAGGGAAAAAAACTGGTTCAAAGCTCCTAATTTTCAAATGGTAAAAACTTATTTTTAATAGTCATTTTGATTATTTTATTCATATTTAATGATGTGACTATGGTTTTGATTCTTTTTTACTATGAAACAAATATTTTTAATCTATTTTATGGTTCTATGAACAATTTTTATAGCTAATACCGTGAGTTTGAAGTGCACAATTATTCGAAAGTGATTTTACCACAAAGCATACTTTTATCCTCTTTCTTGGAGCTTTGATAAATGAGAAAAAGGAACCCCCCTGGAGTCTTCTTTTATCTCTTTTCAGACTCTAATAATATGAAAATATTGTTGAGCACTTGTCTTTTCCAGGTCGTAAAAGTAAATGAAATGACATCTGCTCAGTATAAGTTTAACCCTTTTTTGGTCTGAGATAGATTATTTATGAAAATGGAACACCTTAGTCGAACAAGGCTAAGAGGTTTTCTCAAGGATAATTTTATACTTTTTTGGACCTACGCAAAAAATTTACGAAAAAAGACTTATGGAGTTTTATTTTTGTCCCCTTTTTTCAAACTCTCTAAATATGAAAAAGGACCAGGTTTTCACTATCGTTAGACTCGTTAAAACATAAAATAGTGACAGACTTGTCGATCATGGAAATATTGAGTTTCATTTTGTCCCATTTTTTCAAACTCTCTAAATATGAAAAAGGACTGGGTTTTCACTGTCGTTAGACTCGTTAAAACATAAAATAGTGACAGACTTGTCGATCATGGAAAGATTGAGTTTCATTATCGCTAGACTCGTTAAATCATTAAATAGCGATGGATTCTCCTGAAGGGTAGAATTATAGATCAATCATATGTTATCCTCCTCAATCTTGTTAAAAAATAAAGAGGTACTGGTCAGCAAAGATAGGGGAATTTTTTTGAAAAAGAACAGAACACTTTATGGTAGCAGGTCTCTCTTGAACATGACACTTTCACTTCATCACCGTGGCTCTGGGTTGGGTAATCTTCTTGACGGTCTATCATACCTATGGTCCATCATACCATCACTTTGGTTTTGGGTCAATGTTACCAACTCATTTCAATGTCGTCGATATGTTCAAGAGAAATCATCCAGTAATTCCTCATCTTCTACAATACTCATAAACCTTCATTTTCATGACCGCCATCCCTAAAAATTGCTTCATCAAGTCACATTTTGTCTCCAAAATCATTACTCCCATTTCGTAATAAGTTTGCTTCCTATCGACATTAGCTCATCATCTCGGAAGTTAACTTAGAAACATCTTTCCAGTGCCTTGGAGCTTGCTACATCATCGGCAGGTTTCTCGCTTTCGGACCTTCGACCAAAATATTTTGTTTGGCGTTCGACATCAAATCATCTAATCACGCCTTCCAAATTATGTTGCAGTACCTTGAGAGCCATCAACATCAATGGTGGTTTCTCTCACGTCTGTTAACGGCTTCCATCAATGGATGGTAATCAATCGATGTCTTCCCATGTTCGACTTCAGATCATATAATTGCATGGTTAGAATTTTACTTGAACGATCGAGTGAACAAGATAGAAGAACTTAAATCCCTGCGATTTCAAGAATTATACCACACCATCCATACAATGGATTTACATACATATGGTCATCCAAAGATGGGCCTATATGTGTAGACGAATGTCTGATTTATGTATGTGTTATGATAGTTTATGTGTTGAAAATGGGGTATGCCTCCCTCAACAATTCATGTCCAAGATGTAAGATATCATGATGTAATGTATTACAAATTAATGTAGGTCACCATCTGCTTCAGATCCTACTCATCACATCGTAAAGCATATCATCTAAATATTATCATTATTTTGACTTCATGCTTTAGGGGGCAGCTATTATAGGTCAATTTGGGCATCATCCCCCAATACCAGTATGGACAGGGTGTATCATCCCCTAATTCAATACTAACAGGGTCTATTGTTGGGTGCCATTTTTGTACTTAATTCCTACATCTGTTTCCCCCATTTTTACCTTGTGACCTCAACCCTTGGGATTATATTTTCCTTTTTCCCTTATTTTATATCTTGAACAAGTGTTTTTTTACCTTATTTCATTATCTTGTCATTTCATCGATTATTATGATGTATCATTTATTTTCTATGAATAACTGGGATAAATTTTGGAATAATTTCTCTGGTATTTTTATATCCCTCCATATGTTATTCTCAACATAAAAGATCTAGAGCATGAGGCATACAGAAGCATTTGAAAGTTGTAATGTCCCTACTTAGCCTTAGCTAAGAGGAGACATTGAATTTTGATTTATTTTATGTTTTATGAATAAATGAATAAAGGAGGACATGTAAAACTCCTAATAAATCAATGCCCATGTGAACAAACACAAATCTGGGCTATGTAAATAATCACTTGCAGGTGTGAAAGAGGATTGAGCCAAATATTGGGTCCACCTTGACCAAATCAACTGCGCTATCTAGGTTCAATGCATCACCAAGAGGGACTGCACAATTCTAGAAGGGAGCTTCTAATGTGAAAAGGACCAAGTCATCCAAGTGGTTTAGGGTTTGCAAAGGCCATCTCATGTTATAAAAATGAGGATAAGACACATGAAGAGGTTGTTGATGAATTATATTTCTGAATTATTTGTTTGCTTAGACAAATACAATTCTTTGCTATTTAGTAGAGGATTGTGATTGGAATTCCTATTTAGGGGTTTCATCTCTTCCCTTGAGGATCATTGGAGGAGTTCTTTGCTGAAGTTGGCCACTATCTGGTTTGAGACCAAGCTCTATCTTTCATGAGCAGCGCTAGCCCATTGAGGGTTTTGCAGTTGCTATCTTTTGTAGCAAGTGGCATTGTAGATCTGTTTAGATCTAATTGTTTTTGAGAGGCTTTCTCTATTGGAGAGTGTTCTTCAGCCTCCAAGGAGTTAGCTGATCCATATTTTATATCAGATCTATATTTCTTATTCCATGTACTCAGTCTGCTTCACCATATGTTCATTTTCTACTTCATACTGCGTTATTTTGTGAGAGGGCTTTGTTATTTCAGTTTTCTATCAGTTTGGAGGAAGATCTCTTGGTGTTAGGCTTGCCTTCCCTTGGTGATCCGTGGATTGGGTTGCTGATCCATGTCTCTATATATGTGATCTATCTTAGTAATAAAAGTTATCTTCAGACATTTCTGGGTTTTCTGCAGCACAGTATATTGTAATTCAGATCTACAGCTTAATATGTAGTATTTTGATGTAATTCCAATTGGATCTTGTTCTTAAAGTCTTGTAGCTTCCAGATCTGTATTAGATCTGATGATTCATCCATATATCTGTCCTAGATATGAAATTTAATTTAAAACAGCTGAACTGTCTGGAAAATAACGCTGTCTATGTATTTATGCAGTTTATTTCTAGTTGCAGCTCTTATTTCTGAAGGGATCTTGCCCTAGTTCTTCTTGTAATCAGTTGTAAAGGAAATAATATCATATGTAATTCTGATTTTCTGTTATATTAATGAAATATCATACCTTTCACTGACCTCCTCTGAGTTCCAGTTGGATCTGTGCAATTCTAGTAGCTGGGGGTTTCATTTTGTAGTAACTTCTCTCTTTGGCTGATTTCTAGCTAGTCTTGTTTCCGAGAGATCTGTTTAACATGCTTAAACTCATTTTTTTATGCTGAAATTGCATGTAAATGTCACATACAGCTTGAATGAGGGAATACCAGCCCTAATATACGTTCTTATTGCTTATATTTTCTTATACAACGTTTTCACTGAAGGTCTTGTTGAGATTCCTGAATTGGGATTATTCCAAGTTCTATAGGCAGAGTCTACAGTTGCCCAGGTAGCCTCTGGTTCTCACTCTCTTTTCAGAGGTGACATAACCAGTAAATTCCTCTGTAGTCCATTTCTAACATAGAATCTTGAGAATCCCCAAAAAGGAATATTGCAAAAGTGTGCTGTTACACTACGATGTTGTTACATCATGGTGCTATTACAGACCCGCTATTATAAAATAATGTTACAATTTTATTTCTGATTGGATATCATCAAATTCTAGATGCCAACTTGTCCTTAATTTTTGTTACGCTACAACTCTCATTTTCCATAAGAGTTGTTGAAGTCATTACATATTGTATTTTAGGATGATAGCATTTATGCAATTTTGATTGTAATCTATAATCTTCCAGTCATACTTTTTATTAAGGAAATGGTTGTAACTATATGTATCTTATTTTGATCATCATGAGAATCGTAAGATTCTCATGGCCGATCCGTTCCTTGTTTTTCTGAACATGCGACCATTACATAACTCTCGACCCTTGAGGTCAAATAGTTAGCGGAGAACAATATTACTTTTGGCTCTGTAATTTTGGTCACTTTAATACAAAGATATCACGTTGGTGATGTTACATGTGTTTTCTAGTTTAATTTCCATTTAATTTCTGTCTCTTCCAACACCCTGCTAGGGAGGAAGGGCCTTCCTCTTTAGCAGGGACTGTAGTGGTTAAGGTAGCTTTACTATATTTCTTATTTTCTTTTCGTATTGGTGGAATTTTTGTTGTTTCTATTCTAGCTGTGAGTATATTTGCTTCAATTTCAATATTATTATGCTGTTACAAAGATGTTATTAGAAATTAAAACTGGTATAATTGTTGTGTGATAGGCTAAGTAAAGTTAATTGAGGCATGATTACATTCCTGTAGATTGCTTTTATTCCTGCATGAGTGATTTCTTTCAACAATTGATTCAACAACTATTTCTCTTTATTTGATTTGCTTCTAGTTTGATGTATCAGAACAGACAATGCAAATGTCATTGAGATAAAATATGTCCCTGGATTGATAATTTATGTGTACCATATTAGTCATTTAATAGTGATTAATACAGTTTGTAATGTTCCAAATTTGGAACTTTATGCTCCATCGGGAATATCTTAAGATATTCCAATTCCTTCTTCAGTGAGATACCACAAGTCCATTTCAAAGATTGAATGTGTGGGAATTTACATGATATGTCTCATTCCAAAGAAGGGAGAGATTCTAAGGCTAGTTGGCCCCTCACAGACTCTATCTATGGATATGCAATATTCCACCTTGGGAATTTCTGCCACAGGGTCCTTGAGGACGCCGTATAAGGAAGCTTCTAAAAAAATAAGACAAACCACTACTGGGATGCCTTAGAACACACATCATAAAACTTCTATGCAGAAAATGAGATCAAAGAAATAACTCTAGATGGGTTATTTAGATCTCCCCAATCTAGGTCTCTAAAATAATGCTCAATGAGAGAGCTTACAACAATACATAGACATCTCATGAGCTCTGCAAATATGAAATACACCATAAGAGGGAGAATGCTATAGCCATCCTTATATTATGATATCAGTGGTAAAATAAAGGAAATATCATGAGGGGCAAGCCACTCAAGCTTTAGGAATCAACCTCCAATGATTAAGCAACAAAGTACATGAGTTGCTGCAACTCCACAAAATGTCGGAGAGCAGTGATTGCGCTGTCTCTATGAAGGTATGAGCTTCTGAATGTGAATGAAATGTACATGTGGCTGAAGGAATACAAGAAATATCCCAATAACAAAGAGATGGGCTGAAATACAAGATTTCTAGCCAATCTAGGAGAGATTGCTAGAAATGCCAGAGAATACAAAATGTGACAACTGAGTTGTCACTGCAACTGGTAAAAAATAAGAATGAGGCTGTGGCTGATATGAAAGATGATTTCCCTCCTCTGATAATGTCTCCAAGCAAAGGGCTGATCCCTTTATCTCAAAAACAATCCTCCTTTGAAGCTCCAGAACCCCTCTCTCACTACCTCCTCTAAAATAACGCAGTTTCCTCCATGTACTGCGCAGTGAGAGATGATAGAATGTTGGATTCATGCCAAATATCTAAAATTAATCCCAGGAACCCTCCTTTTAGCTCCTCCAATGAATATACCAATCCTCCACTGAAGAAAACAAACAAGAATGACTCCATGAGTTCCTCCTTTGCTTCCCCCAACAACACAACGTCCTCTCTGCTGCAGAGCTAACGCTGTAGATGATGGTAGTAGCTGTGGCCAATGCTGGATTGAGGAATATGCAGCTCAATCCTCATCCTTCCTTGAGGAAGAGTTAGGGATTCCTGACCGGGAACACCCTAGTGCCCGAGGGCACCATCACCCTGCTAAACAGCCCAGGGATGCAAGCCTCTGGAGACCCTATTCGAAATTATAAACTCAAACATGATCAAAATGGGCTGCCATATCCTCCATATAAAGAAAGGGAACTCTTCTCCACCATGGTCCCACCAATTAGGGTTTCCACCCTCATGTGAGTGTCTTCCCTCCAAAAATGCGCAACTTCTCTAGGAAGCCTCTCCTCCTTAGGCAGCGCTGTTGACTTTAGTCAAAGGTGACTAAACCAAGTGAGCTGGGTTCCATTTACACCCTTAGGTGTTTATTTTAGTTGCTTATTTGTCCTCCTTTCACACAAGGACTATTATTTCTTCATTAAAAGAGGGCTAAGGTGTCTCCTTACCCATTTTATTAAGCAAAAATAAAATATGCAACTATAATGTTCCATTTTAGCTCGAGGCTAAAAATTGGGAACATTACAGTCCTCCCCTCCCATTTGTTGCTTGACCTCAAGCAACTGCATAGAGAGAACAAAATTCCTCCTCCTTCTTCTCTTGTGGCCTCATCAACAAGCTCTACCACTGCTCAAAAGATGCTGTAGTAAACATGTCCTCCAATGCTCTCTCCCAAGTATGCAAGCTGAAAATGATGCTCCTCATGGAAAGATAGAAGGTGCAGTGGAATCCTTCTTGTTGTGCTATGGCCTCCTTAAGGTAGGAGTGATGATATGCATGGGAAATTTTCTCTCCCAATGATGATCCTCTCATCCATGCTATCATCCAAATGAAAAACTCAACCCCCGGTTTCTGCAATGTGTTGGGGCTGAATGGAGAGTTGTGCTTGTGCTTCTCAAGATGGTCATCTCTCCATTTGAAGTGTCCATGGGGCTGCCTCTGTCCTTGGGCTGAAATGGTATGGCCTCCAAGAATGGCCTAAGCTACCCCATTGAGAAAAATCAGCCATGAAATTCCTTCTCAAATTCTCCAAGTGGTTCCTCCCACAAGAAGAGACAAGTAGCAATGTGGAAATCATGGTTTGCCCATGGTGTCTCTTGCAAGATAAGACATGTATAATGGGGAGAATCATACTCCCAATGGGTTGTACATCCAATACTCTCCAAATAATGCTCCTCAAGAGTGTACAAACATCAGAAATAAAAGGAGAAATACACAATGAAAGCAAGTTGTCAAATGACAACCAGAGAGTGGTTCAAAGTTCCACTCTTGGAACCTGTGCAGCGCCTCCTGGCCTGCCTCATAATCAAAAGTAACAAGTGCTATACTAGCCACTTTTTTGCTACCACAAACTCCTCACAATATGGAATCATAAAAATACAAATTGGTGCCAATCTTGCACACCAAGAAGCATGTGGCTTCCCCCACAAGCCATCATAAGAATATCCAAAATCAAGGCTACAAGTAGCTGCAAGTACATTATACCAAGTGCAAGAAGGGATGACCCTCATTGAGACAATAGGCTGCTCATATGAAGTAAAGAGGTACAAAATGGGAAATTATACCTTCTCTACCATGTACTTGAGACCTTAAGCTGAAATGGCTCATCTGAATGCTCTCCCTCTCCTCCAATGAGTAAGGGGATGGTTGTGCCAACCTCTCCAAAATCATCCGGGATATGCATATGTCCATATGCTGATGAAGATCATGATGAATTCCCTCCCATGTGAACTCCTCTAGCAAGGAAAAGTATGCATCCAAGTGCATAGCTTGGAGGTCCTCATGTGCTGCATGCAATAATTTATCCTTGAGACTAGAAACTGTAGTCAAGAAGATCCTAACATAAAAATAGATGACCTTATCATCAACCATGTATCTGTCATATCCCTCTTGGTCATCAAGAATCATGCATGCACCAAGATCCTGGGAACACTCAACCAAAAGTTGATTCCTCCAACCGGGATCAATCCTCCACATAGACAACGCTGGTGTTTTGCAATATGGTGCTCCCTCACGCTGCTGCCTGCTACCTTGACATCCCCCATGCCAAATTCATCCTCCAAGTTGCTGCCATGCCATCATGTAGCTGCTCATGCTCAAATAGAAATGATGCTCTCTGAAAATGAGCCTCCCATGAGAGACTATCACCTCCAAATAACCTCCCAATCCTGGTCAATGTAAGCATGAGTGGCCTCCCTCTACTCCAATGCATGAAAGAGTCCTTCCACAAAGGAAGTATCCTCTCTCTCACCAAATCTATGGATCAGTCATCATGTATCATGAAGATGGTATACTCCATCTCTGCAGCAAACTCTATCAGCGCAGTAAAACTTATGAGAATGGGTGGTATTGAAAATGAGAGAGTGTATCCCTCCTCCTTGTGCTTATCCCAAATCTCTGCACTGTGTTGGATTCCTCTAATGTCTCCACCTCTCCAAAATCCAAGAGTGGTGAACCAAATGAAATGATGCCTCTCATCATCTCTAGATCACATGGCCTCCCAAGTGGAATGCCTCCAAAAAGTGAGACATCAAGATAGGAAGTGGACTGTATATATGAGAGGGATGAAAGGTCCCTCTCTCTCTACTACGTAGTGCTGTCCTTCTCCTATGTGAAGAAAATATCTGAAGTAGATAAGGGTGAATGCCCATCATCCCTTCATGTTGATCCTTCTGCTCGTCTCCTTCTTCCAATGGTGCAGCACTGTAGGTTCTTCTATGCACCTCCTCTCTACCAACATGTGAGTGTATCTCCTCCTTAATGAGAGGCCTTGGATCTTAGCCTTCCTTTGAGAGAAATATCTCTACACCTCACAAATGGAAAAGTGCCCTTCAAAAAATGGGGGTCTTGCCTCTAGCAATCCATCCTCCTAATTTACTCCCCCTCTAGAAAGATGGAATGATCTTTGTTTCATGGTCCCCGTCCATGCATGAAAATCATTTGGAGTTTTGTCACACTATGTTGCACATTGGTTTTCATCAATCCCCTTTGAAAAAATCTTTGTGACTTCAACATATGATCTCTCATTTGCAAGAAAACATGAAATAGAATTCTGAAACCAATCATCATGAATCATGCCTTTGAGTTGCAGCGTTGCTCCTCCAAAGGCCTCAACTCTTTCCTTCCATCCTTCTTGCGGTAGCTATGGGAAATGTACTGCACTATGGATCTGCATGTGTGGCTAAATGCTCACACCCTTCATGAGAATAGCTAGGGCTTTCTTCATCCACAAACCCTTTCAGAAAATTTCTCCAAATTTTCCCTTTCATCAGATCTTCAATGATGTTCTCAATGGTCTGGAAAAGAAGAAGGGAGACCTCCTCTTTCGTCATTCCTTTTCCCTTGTTTCCTCTGAAAATATCCTCTCCTTGGAGAGAATATCCTCTTGCTGATGGCATTAAATCTTGTGCACAGGCTAAGCCAAGATTGATGCTCTGATACCACTGTAATTTTCCAAATCTGGAACTTTCTGCTCCATCGGGAATATCTTAAGATATTCCAATTCCTTCTTCAGTGAGACACCACAATTCCATTTCAGATATTGAATGTGGGGGAATTTTAAGGATATGTCTCATTCCAAAGAAGGGAGAGATCCTAAGGCTAGCTGGCCCTTCACATACTCTGTCTATGGATATGCAATATTCCACCTCGGGAATTTCTGCCACAAGGTCCTTGAGGACGTTGTATAAGCAAGCAGCTACAAAAATAAGACAAACCACTGTTGGGATGCCTTAGAACACAGATCATACAAATCATATGCAAAAAATGAGCTCAAATAAATAACTCTAGATGGGTTATTCAGATCTCCCCAATCTAGGTCTCTAAAACAATGCTCAATGAGAGAGCTTACAACAATACATAGACATCTCATGAACTCTGCAAATCTGAAATACACCATAAGAGGGAGAATGATACAGCCATCCTTATATTATGATATCAGCAGTAAAATACAAGAAATATCATGAGGGGAAAGTCACTCAAGCTTTAGGAATCAACCTCCAATGATTAAGCAACAAAGTACATGAGTTGTTGCAACTCCACAAAATGCCGGAGAGCAGTGACTGTGTTGTCTCTATGAAGGTATTAGCTACTTAATTTGAATGAAATGTACATGTGGCTGAAGGAATACATGAAATATCCCAATAACAAAGAGATGGGCTGAAATACAATATTTCTAGCCAATCTAGGAGAGATTGCTAGAAATGTCGTAGAATGCAAAATGTGACAACTGAGTTGTCACTGCAACTGGTAAAAAATAAGAATGAGGCTATGGATGTTCTGAAATTTTATTTCTCTCCTCTGATAATGTCTCCAAGCAAAGGGCTGATCCCTTTATCTAAAAAACAATCCTCCTTTGAAGCTTCAGAACCCTCTCTCATTGCCTCCTATTAAATAACGCAGTTTCCTCCATGGACTGCACAGTGGGAGATGATAGAATGTTAGCCTCATGAAAAAGATCTAAAATTAAGCCTGAAGCCCTCCTTTCAGCTCCTCAAATGAATAGACCACTCCTCCACTGAAGAAAACAAACAAGAATGACTCCATGAGTTCCTCCTTTGCTGCCCCCAGCAACACAACATCCTCTTTGCTGCAGAGCTAACGCTGTAGATGATGGTAGTAGCTGTGGCCAATGCTGGATTAAGGAATATACAACTCAATCCTCATCCTTCCTTGAGGAAGAGGTAGGGATTCCCGACTGAGAACACCCTAGTGCCCGAGGGCACCATCACCTTGCTAAACAGCCCAGGGATGCAAGCCTCTGCAAACCCTATTCGAAATTATAAAATCAAACATGATCAAAATGGGCTGCCATCTCCTCCATATAAATAAAGGGAACTCTTCTCCACCATGGTCCCACCAATTAGGGTTTCCACCCTCATGTGAGTGTCTTCCCTCCAAAACTGCGTAGCTTCTCTAGGAAGCCTCTCCTCCTTGGGCAACGCTATTGACTTTAGTCAAAGGTGACTAAACCAAGTGAGTTGGGTTCCATTCAAACCCTTAGGTGTTTATTTCAACTGCTTATTTGTCCTCCTTTCACACAAGGAGCGTTATTTATTCATTAAAAGAGGGCTAAGGTGTCTGCTTACCCATTTTATTAAGCAAAAAATAAAATATGCAACTATAATGTTCCATTTTAGCTTGAGGCTAAAAATTGGGAACATTACATAGTGCAACATTTTAGCACTGTTTCCAAGGATGGAAGTGACAATCCAATCAAGAAGAATTGTTTGTTTTATGATAGGGTGTTCCTAGTCAATACTTTTTGGGTAGTAAGATGAGAGGTAAGAACCCGCGCATCGCTCTAACATCATTGGGCGGGCTCACCATTGCTACACTGGAGCACTTATAAGTGTAAATTTTTGGGTATTTTTCTTTAGTGTGTCTTGAGTTGTATAGTTGTTGGGTGGTAAGATGAGAGGTAAGAACCTGCGCATCGCTCTAACATACTTGGGCGGGCTCACCGCTATAGAAACTGAAGCACTTAGAAGTGTGAAGTTTTGGGTGTTTTTCTTCAGGGTGTCTTCAGCTTTACAATTGTCGGGCGGTAAGACGAGAGGTAAGAACCTTTGAATCGCTCTAACATACTTGGGCGGGCTCACCATTTTAGAAACTGAAGAACTTGTAGGAAGGACTGATACACATAGGGTCCATGTGTGCTAGTAGGACAATAGAGAAATCCATAACACCCCCCACTATAACTAACTACAAGAAAAACGGGTCGTAAAAAGGCAAAGAAGAGTGCGAACTTGGGAAGAAAGACATTCTTTGCAGATCTAATCTCAAAAGAATAAAAGGAGCAGTCTACTTCATACAGAGACAATAGGAAGATGGGAACACATAAAGTTGCTGCTATATCGAAGCCTGAGGCATCAGTACCTTCTATGTATGGACCTCATCACCCTTCAAACAACATATCCACTCCTAATATCAAGTCTCCAGATCTGAAATAGCAGTGAAAATCCATTGATCAAAATCTGAAAATTGAAGGACAAGGGGAGATCAGTGGGGAGCATCAGGGGCCTGAGGAACAACATTTAGTTTATCATAATTTGGATGAGTGTAGTGTAGTGAAACAACTGGTCCTAGAACAACCTGATCCTTTATTTATTTTTCAATCCCCTACATATTCTGAGGTCATTTCATCCCATTAGGAAGCATCAACCATGGGAGACGAGAATGTTAAGATAGATGGTACACTTACTTTTGAATTCCCGATATTGGTGACACGGGATGAAGCTCCTATGAAAAACATTCCTTTATCATCCCTACCATCCTTTCAAGGGATGGATGTTGAAGATCCTGATACCTTTATGTTTGAGCTCGATGTGTTTTGTAGGAGTTATGACTACACTTCAGATGCTGAGAAGCTGAAATTATTTCCTGCTACTCTAAAGGGAGCAGCATTAATATGGTTTATGAGATTGGGTGTTGGCACAATCCGAACCTGGAATGACACGAGGGAGGCCTTCCTCTTTAAGTATCAGGATTACTGTCGAACCAGGGATTTGAAGGAAGAGATCTTCTGAATTACACAGAAGAGGAGGAGAGCCTAGAAGACTACATGGAATGATTCCATTATAATTTACAAAGGTACAAGTTTGGTAACTTAGCCCCAGAAATCCTGAAACCTATCTTCCTAATAGGCATAAGAGATGACTGTATGGAGCATTTGAATTTTTTGGGAAAAGGAGACATATCGCAAGAACCGCTTGAAGAAATAATGAAGCTATGTATGCAGAGTTCAAGAGGATCGGTCAAGGGGAGAAGTTTAGTTCGGATACAAAAGTCCACAAGTGGAGGAGTAACTAGAGCAGAGATTGGGAATCTATTTGATGATTTTAAAACCGACCCCCTCAATACTCTCTCTGCCCGAATCACTACAATACAAGTTAAGAAAGCACAAGCAGAAGCTTAATAAGCTTTGGCAATATTCTGTCCTCGATGCAAAAAGAAACATTTAGAAAGAGAATGTGGAATAAATAGCACTAGCTTGTGCAACATCTATGAGTTGGCACATTCCACTGGTTAATGCCCAGAACTACCTAGACTGAAAGCAGTACTTTAGGAATCAAGCAAGGATGTTCATTCTTCCTACTTCATCAGATCAGAGAGACCATGGTAGCCGCGACCTACATGTATTCTTCTAGATTTTTCCTCTTTCAATCCTTGGAATAATGTTTATAATAGTCAACAATTTCCATGGCCATATCCTACTCCTTCCTCAACACAATTTCCTTCACCATGGAACTAGTTTCCTTCCCCTCCACCAATGCAATATCCTCCACCATAATCTCATCCTTGGAGTCAGAATTGGAGAGGTAATGTCCAAGGTCCAGCGCCCCATGCACTACCATTGTCGCAGCAGTTACAACTGCCTCCTCTTCAAACTTCTGCACCTCCTGTCCGACCCCAATTACTTGTGCAACCTAACCCCAATCCGAATAATAATGCAACTCAGAGCATATATGCCCTGGTTACTTTCCAGACTTATCCTATCACTCCTATTGGGCTTAGCGAGGTTCAACTTCGATCGGGAAAATTAATTAGACAAGAACATACTCGCATCATTATGGAGGAAGAATGTGAGTCACCTAGAAAGGATATAGTCAATTCTGAAACAGGTGTTACACCTGTAACAGCTGATACAACACCGATTGTTACACTTGTAGTAGCCAACTCGGGAAAGCCTATTTTTTCTACATCAGCCAACACGAACAGGGCTGGTGCATCTATGACAGCTAACTTAGCTGTTAGGGTTCAGGATCCTCCATATCCTGAACGATTAATTGAAATCAGGCCAGCCTCACAAACTGAATCTGATTTCCTCAAGGAAGTACAACATTTTTATGTGCGGATTCCACTGTTACAAGCTCTTAAGAAAGTACCTATCTATGCCAAAACAGTGAGAGATCTGTGTGTCAAAAATCCTGGAAGGAAACCGAAGGAACCTGCTGCTATCCATGTTATGGGGAAACTATCTAAACTTATGATTGATCAGCCTTTGTTGACTAAATATAATGACCCAGGGAATCCTACAGTGACTGTCCATATTGATGACCATCCCATAACTAACACTCTTATTGATTTAGGGGTAACCATTAATGTAATGAACAAATATATTTTTATCTCCCTAGGACTTCATGGACTCAAACCTACACCTATAGTGCTTGAATTAGTAGATAAGTCCCGTGTCAGGCCCGAAGGAATGATAGAATATGTGGTGATCACTGTAGCTTCTTGGAATTACCTGGCTGATTTTCTCATTTTACAAACTAAATCCAACCTGGGGAGTCATACTTTAATCTTGGGAAGACCATGGTTAGCCACTGCAGATGCATATATCAGATGTAGAGCCAGATCTATGGTCATCTCATATGGGCAGGCCACTAAGAACCTGAACCTTTAACCCCCCAGAAAAATCGCATATGGATTTGAATAGTCCTTGGTGGGACGAATTTGAATAGTCCTGTTGGGATGAATCTGACTTTTCCTTACCTCTCCTCACACTTGGAAAAGCACAATACTTTAAGGATGAAATGGAGGATGACATTATTAATGGTTATATTATCAAATCACTCTCTGTTTCCTCTATTAGAGATCTAGGGGAAGAAGATGAGGTAGATGAAATAAATATTGAATATTTAAAAACTACTCCCCATACTGACAAAAATCCTATCGAAATTGAGCCATGGAAATGTTTAAACATTAATACTAACTTGAATGCTGAATAGAACAGATTGTTGATATACCTGTTACAGAAATATAAAAAGGCATTTGGATGGGAATATACTGATATGAAAGGAATCCACCCTGGCCTTTGCACTCACCACATTTACCTTGAGGGCTACAAACCAGTGAGACAACTGTAGAGCCGAATGCATCCTGCACTTATGGAGATAGTGAAAGAGAAATTACAGAAACTCCTTAATGCTAATTTCATCTACCCCATTTCTGAAAGTTAGTGGGTATCTCTATTTTTCATTGTTCCAAAAATAATGGCAAGTGGAGAGTATGTGTAGACTATAGAGAACTTAACAAAGCCACCCAAAAGGACCATTTACCTTTACCATTCATTGAACAGGTCCTGGATACTCTCTCTAGGATTTTTTTTTTCATTCCTGGACAGGTTCAGTGGCTATAATCAAATATTGATTTCCCCAGAAGACTAAGACAAGACAACCTTTACCTTCCCATGGGGTACCTTTGCATACAGGGCCCTTCCTTTGGCCTTTGCAATGCCCCAAGAACTTTTCAAAGGGAAATATGGGGTATATTTTCAGATCTCTTGAACGACTATCTTGAAATTTTCCTGGATGACTTTACACCCTACGGAGATGCCTTTGAAACAAAACTAGTTAATTTGAAAAAGGTGTTGGAACATTGTGAACAAACTAATGTTTCTTTGAGCATGAAAAAATGACACATGATGATGACTGAGGGGATTGTGCTGGGACATTTCATTTCAGCAGGTGGAATCATGGTAGACCCTGCAAAAATTGAGTTAATTTCAAGAATCCAAACTCATAGAACTCTAAAAGAGGTACGTAGTTTTTTGGGACATGCAGGGTACTACAGGATATTTATGGAAAAAATTTCAAAGATTACATCTCCTCTGTTTTATTTGCTCATGAAAGATGCAGAATTTGTGTGGACAGGGAAGTGTGAGAAAGCCTTTTTAAAGTTAAATAACTATGTAACAGCAACACCTGTTTTGCGAGGACCAAACTAGAGGATTCCATTCCATATCACTATGGATGCATCTGACATAGCTATGGGTACTGTTTTGGGGTAGCTGGAAGAAAACAAACCTTATGCCATTTATTACATCAAAAAAAATTTCACTCCAGCTAATCTCAACTATACAATGACTGAGAAGGAATTCCTAGTAGTAGTGCATGCTATCAACAAATTTCGGCACTACATCACTGGGTATCAAGTATTTATACACGCTGACCACACTGCAATTCGATTTTTAATGAATAAACCTATTACCAATGGTAGATTTACACAATGGTTATTATTGTTACGGGAATTTGATATCACTATTATAAATAAACATGGAAAAGATAATGTGGTTGTTGATTTCCTTTCTAGGTTAACTATAGGTGATAGCTACACTCCTACTGAGGATTATTTTCCAGATGAATATCTTTTCTCTATATCTACTCACTCACCATGGCATGTAGATATAGCCAATTATATTGCCGCAGGAAAATTACCACGCCATTTATCTTCTAAAGAAAAGAGGAAGATCATACAATAGAGTGCTACTTACTCCTGGATAGAGGGCAATCTCTATCACACCGGACCATACTTTCAGATTCAGCGTTGTATTAGATAAGATGAGGTATTTGATATCTTGAAAGCTTGTCATGAGAACCCTATGGAGGGAACTTCACGAAAAATATAACGTGGTATAAAGTACTCTCAAGAGGGTACTACTGGCCAACTATATTCCAAGATGCCAAGAAGTTTGTGAATGGATGTGGTAGCTGCCAAAGGATGGGCCAACCTTTGAAATTAGATGAGATGTCATTACAGCCTCAGATACGGATAGATCCATTTGAGAAATGGGCCCTGGATTTTGTAGGGCCAATTAATCCTTCAGCACAGCAAATATCATACATATTGGTCTGCACCGACTACGTCACAAAGTGGGTCAAAGCTAAGGAAATAACTAGAGCTATAGAGCAGGTTGTTTCAGACTTCCTGTTCGAACATTTTTGTTTGCTTCAGGATACCCAGGGAGATAGTGACAGATGAAGGGCCTTAATTTACATCTCATTTGATCCAGAAACTAGTTGAGAAGCATGGAAATCATAATAGGATCACTTCACCTTATCACACACAACTAAATGGTCAAGTGGAGAGCACCAATAAAGTCATTGAGGGAACCTTAACAAATACAGTAGCTAGCCACCGAAGAAATTGGGTCGAAAAACTTCAAGAGGTGTTGTGGGCTTATAGAACAACATGGTGGAATACTACAAGATTCTCATGGTATGAATTGGTGTATGGTAAGAATCCTATATTCCCCATATATTTCAAAATAAAGACATTGCGAACAACATTGCAAGTCAATCTGGATTTAGGCACATCGCAAAGACAAAGATTGAACCATCTCAATGAGTTGGAAGAGAAATGACTGGCTGCCATTCAGCAGACAGAGGTCATTCAACGTCAAAGAAATAGATGACATGATAGGTTCATTAAGAAGAAGAAATTTTAGAAAGAATATTGGGCTCTCTTGTCTGATTCAAGATTCAAAAATTTCAAAGGCAAGCTTTGCACCATATGGCTAGGTCCTTACGAAGTAGACATAGTATTTGACAATTAGATTGTACAATTGGTTACCATTAATAGTACCAAGACACTGTTACTATTTAATGGGCACCGTTTGAGGTTATATCACCAACCTGCTTCGAAGGAACATTTTTTAACATTGTTGCGGACCCTTATATTTATGTTACAGCAGCAAGGGAATGCTCCCCTATGCAACTTGAAATTTGAAATTCAAATAAGTGTAGCAGCTGAAAACCAATCTTGTGGCGGTTGTTACACCTATTTAATATATATATATATATAATAACAAAAATAACAATAAAAATCTGATTGTGAAAACCTCTTTTCAGGGCACAGTCAAACAATTTGTAACAATTGAAAACCACTTCTGTGGCGGTTGTTACAACTAGTTTTTTTCCCTTTTCCAAAAAATCATCTTTCCTTCCCGACATATTTTTCAAGATGATGTTACTTATTTGTTTCTTTTCTATATCTATTTTTCCTAATTATCATGTTTTCTGAATAATAACACAAAGGTTGTCTTGGTTGTTACACATGTAACAGGCGACATCCATGAACAATGTTTCCTATTTCGTTGCATGCAACAATAATTACAATAGTCAAGCGTGACCTTCAGGATCATTGGAAGTAGTTACCCCATCATATTAAAATTCCTCCTCCACATTGTTTTCAGGCATTTCATTTAAAAAGGTAACATCCTCATTTAATAATTTGGTGATTAATGGCTTGTTATGATATTCCCTTGACGCCTGTGGGAAAATGTCACCATTAAAGTTGGGGGGGATAAATATCATAATCATTGGAAGAAATCCATAGTATTGAAATAGTCATTAACCCTGCATGCATCAAATTAAATAGCACGATAGCCAACTATGAACGAATCTAACCGGAAAAGGCATTTGTACTTCAAGCCCGTTATTTTCCATAATTAGACATTTATGTAGGAATGTGTGAAGTACGATTTGGTAATTCGAAAATATTGTCACCTCCCATAACCTTCCTTAGCTGAAGTCTTGTATCCTAGTCTGAAATTCTTCATCTGGGATAAGAAGAGCAGGGTGCCAAGAGAAAACAAGCAGTGCGGCGATATTACGGTTGGTTAAGCTTAAGGAGTGATTCAGAATAACAGCAAGATGGGAGGAGTAGAAGTAAGGCATGAGCCAGAATCCATGGAAGCTTTTCAAAACTATACAGAAGCTTATTAGGTATTTAGGGACGCCAGGTGGATTGAATATTTTCAGAAGTTGGAAGGCTCAGACGAGGCTATTGCAATAAAATTCTCTCATAATTTGAATAACCACTAGACCCGAGTTAGGGGCCTACAAATTGAAGTAACAAAATAAGTGATTTCCCGAGTGACCACATTTCCAGTAGAAGGATGAAGATGGTTCAACAGGAAAATTAATGACCCTTCTTTGAAGGAAGATTTTCTTGAAGGAGAGGAAAGGATGGAAAAGAAGGGAAGAGGAGTTGATAGATTATCACTCCTCTAGCCATGGGTCGATTTCAACCTATGTATAATCAAGTACATTACTTGCGAGGGAATATCGAAAATCATCTTCAATTACCACTTCCCTCTACTAAATCATCTTTGGCACCAGCAGAAGGTTAACCTCCCATTTTTCCTATTAGGAAACATTAAGCATATGGATGCGGAGGTTAAGACGAAAACACATCCTGAAGCCTGTATGACCAACCATGGACTTATTAAATTGATCGTTTTGGATGCCCTATGTCAGCAGGGAAGAAGCTAGGAAGAATTTAAACGAAAAAGTCCTAGGACAAGCCGAAGAAAACAGGGTGGGACTTCGGAAGGAAGCCATGTAGAAGTTGAAGTCCAAACCCGGCCTGTCAAGGTCAGAATTGGAAAAGAACCCACTAACAAGCCGTTTGGAGACATACGGCCAAAAAAAAGGGTGAGAGTTAGCTTTCCAACAGAACCATTTCCCACAACTAAGAAGTAGAAAGAGGCAGAAGGATCAAAAGAAGAAGGAAAAGAACCCTCCTCATCAGGTAAGGATGAAACTCATGTTTTTCTTTTAGAAATTTAAAACTTAAGAAAGGAAAATGATCAGTTGAAACAAATATTAGCTGAAGGGAAGGAAATTTTAGTATTTGTATGCACATCATGTTCTCAAGGATTAACAATAGTAGGGTATAAAGTTTGTGGGGAAAACACTGACTCAAAAGAAACAGAAACAGAAATCCGGGAGGTTGTCCCATAAGAACCTGCTAAGGATACTGCTGTTACATAAGAACCAGTAGTTAAAGTAGAGAATTTCATATTAATTGACCTAGAGGTCAATGCACAAGAACCTGTGGAGGCAACTGATGTTACAGAAGAACCAGCAGTGGGCACATAGGCTAGCCTAGGCGAAAATGAAGGGGTTGATACACAAGAACCCACTGATGAAGCTTTTGTTACACAAGAACCAACAATAGAGGTGGAGAAAAACAATTCAACATAGGTTGTTACACCCACTATTGGTGTTGATGTTGAATGCAGAGGAACGTTGGGTCCCGCCACGGGATGGAGTTCTGAGAAAATTTTGTTGATTTCCGAATTGCAGAAATGGAAACAGGAGGCAATCTCCCTTGAGGAGAGGGTGATCTCATTAAAAGAACATCAGAAGGAGATAATTTCTTAACAAGAAAAATGGATGAGAGAATAACTAAAGAAAGGTTGGGAAGTGTGTAAGCGGGAGGAAGCTGTAAAGAAGAAGAAGGAAAAACTGCTGTTGTTACAGCAGCAGGTTCAGGATCTGAATATGGATAAGAAAACACTCCATGAGCTTGCCCTCAATTTTTTGGGGTGTAGGAAACCTTCCCCATCTTACCCCATTTTCCTATGGGAATGCTATTACCTGTTTTAGTTAAAAGTCTTCATGGAGAACAAGCCCTATCTGGGTTCTTCCACCCGCACATTTTTAGATATCTTTCGTGCTTCTGATTTTGATGAACAAAGTTTGTTGTGCAAGTTATTTTTTCAAAATATAATTTGTGAGCATGCAAGTTTGCAAATGGTAGTGACTATATTCTCCTACATGGGGGATTTGTGGTTACAAACCTTTGTGTCATTTATGAGGAATCAAATTGAGTGGCATCTGTCCACAAAATCTATGGATGCCAATGAAGAAAAGACAACATTATGGATCCAGGTAGAACTAGGACGAGCCGTCGAATTAAGGTGAGAATTTAGAATGATTTTGAGCACTCTTGTGATAATGGAACCTGTTGCTGCTTACAAAAGGAGGATTATGGACTTTTTCCTTAATCAGTTTTCATTAATGAACAGTCGAGCCCTGATTGGGTGTTTGAAGCATATAGAATCCAGCAATGTTGAGTTGTTGGAAGGGGACCCGTTTGCATTTCATAACTTTGTGGTAGCTGTTACACATATGCTAGCATATTCCCAGATAATACAGACCATTGGTGCTTCCTAGTTTGGGCTAAGATTTAAATTCCCTTTTATTTGGCTACCAATAGAGGATTACCAAATTCATTATGAACTGAGCAAGTATGAAGCAGAGTCTTGGATACGGCAGTTGATGGCTACTCAAGGGTACAGGTCTCCAGATGAAGACACAACTGACGCCTATGACCTCACTAACCTACACAGGAGATATTCTCATGGGAGATGAGATTTCACATGAGGACATGCAAGTGCTTCAGCTGGGGGAGATGTTGGATGCCATTTTTGTAATTAATTCCTACATTTGTTTCCCCCATTTTTACCTTGTGACCTCAACCCTTGGGATTATATTTGCCTTTTACCCTTCTTTTCTATCTTAAACATGTGTTGTTTTACCTTATTTCATTATCTTGCCGTTTCATCGATTATTATGATGTATCATTTCTTTTTTTATGACTAACTGGGATAAATGTTAGAAGAATTTCTTTGGTGTTTTATTGTCCCTCCAGATGTTATTCTCAACATTAAATATCTAGAGCATGAGGCATACAGAAGCAGTTGAAAGTGTGCTGTTACAGTGAGTTGTTACACTACGATGTTGTTACGTCACAGTGTTGTTATAGACCCGCGATTATACACTATTGTTACAATTGTATTGATGATTGGATATCCTAACTTTTGGATGTTGACCTGTCATTAATTGTTGTTACGATACAAGTCATTAAATATTTTATTTTAGGATGAGAAATTTTAGGCAGTTTTGATTGTAATCTATAATCTTCGAGTCAGAATTTTTATTAACTAATTGGTTGTAGCTATATGTATCTTATTTTGATCAACATGAGAATTGTAAGATTCTCATGATTGGTCCGTTCCTCATTTTTTTGAACATGTAACCATTATATAACTCTCGACCCTTGAGGTCAAAGGGTTAGCGGAGAACAATATTACTTTTGGCTTTGTAATTTTGGTCACTTTAATACAAAGATATGACGTTGCTACTGTTACATGCGTTGTCTCGTTTAATTTGCATTTAGTTTCTATCTCTTCCTGCACCTTGCTAGGGAGGAAGGGCCCTCCTCTTTAGCAGGGACTGTAGTGGTTAAGGTAGTTGTACTATATTTCTTATTTTCTTTGCATATTGGTGGAAGTGTTGTTGTTGATGTTCTGGCTGTGAGTAGATCTACTTCAATTTCGATATTATTATGCTATTACATAGATGTGAATAGAAATTCCATCTGGTGTAATTGTTGTGTGGTGCGCTAGGTACAGTTAATTGAGGCATGAATATATTACTGTATTTTTTTTTTTTTATTCCTGCATGAGTGATTTATTGCAGCAATTGATTCTGCAATGATTTCTCTTTATTTGATTTGCTTCTATTTTGATGTATTAGCACAGACAATGCAACTATCATTGAGATAAAAGACGTCCCTGGATTGATAATTTATGTGTACCGTATTAGTCATTTAATCATTCGTATGATGTCTTTACATACAAATGGTCATCCAAACATGGGCCTATATATCTAAATGACTGTTTGATTTATGTACATGTTATGGTAGTTTATGTGTTGAGCATGGGTATTGGAACAAGGTTCCCCCAAAGGCTACAAATTGGGACAAGTTTGAGTATTTTTGTAGAGTTTTGGCATATTTTAGTCTAGCGCAGGGGTTTTGGGGTGGGTCAAAGCCCCAAAAGCATTGTAATGGGTCAAATGGAAGACCTAGAGTCTGCAAACCACGGTTTGTAGACCACAGGAAAGATTAGGCTAGATTGTTATAAATAGAAGGATATTTTCAATCACTAGGTAGGCATGAACCAAGAGTGGTGTGAAGTATGAACTAATAGATCTGTTTGGGTTGTTGGGGAAAGGACTACTGTTGGCTGTGTGCGCGGAGATCCTCAGTCCTGCTGTGTGCGGACCCTGTTGTTGTGTGCGCAGGTTGGGTTTTGGGTATTGTAAAAGGATCTAAAGGATTAATGAAAGTGGAAGGTTGTTGGAATATCTGAATCTGTTAATGTGAATCTATGATGTCTGCTATGTTATTCATTATTCTATGCTAAGCTACGAAATTAATTATGTTCTTTTCTTATGCTGCATTGACATCTGATCTAGATGTGTCTGTTATATTTTATGCAAGAATATCAGTGATAGTTGCGTTATTGTTCTGTGAATTAATGATCAGTTGATTACTGTAAGTATAATTGGTATTGCGAATGTGGAAACAAAGGGATCTATAGATATGGGTGCTATAATATACGATATGGTAATTGGGTAGTCGAACGCAGCTCTACTTGACTTACCTATTGTTAGCCACCTATAAAATTTTGTCAAGCAAACAGGTGGCTAAATATGTTTCTAAGCCTTCAAGAGAGACATTTATTGTGTAAATATATCATTCTTGAAGCCTCCATTGTGTCCTCTATCCTTTAAATATCTTCACTATTGTTTCTAGCTAAAAACCCTGCTGTTTTGTGAAAGAAACTGTCTTCAAAAGGCCTCCATTTTCCCCCTTTTTTACTCCCACAAAAATCCCATTTTCATCTTTGTTTCCTTCAAAGGATCCCTCAAAAAAATCCTCATTTAACATCTGAACTATCCTAAATCCCCTTTTAAACCACATATTTCCCTTTATCTGGTTTCAAAACCCCTTTTTCTGCCTACCAGAACCCCTTATTTGGCTTAAAAAACACTAATTTTAGGCCTAAAACAACCATTTTTACCTTAAGGCCTTAAGCCCCTTTCGGCTTAACCCATAGCCCCTTTTCCGCATGTGACCCACACTATGACTAAGTGCTAAGGCCTAATCACAAATCGCAATTGGATCTTTCCTGTTGGCCTTTTTCCTTTGTTCTTCAAATATTTCCGATTGCGATGATTTTTACTCTGCCGATTGCCGATTCAATCTAGACCGTTGATCTCACCCGATCCAACAGCCAGGACCACATCGTGATCCATCACAAGCCTTTCGCATTTCCCCTTCCAACTTAATCCTGACCATCGATCCTTTCCAGATCTGACGGCCAGCGCTCAATCGCATCACGCTAACCCAACATTCCCTCTTTTCTGTTTCCCCGATGTCCGATATTCCGATTTAATCTTAGCCGTTGAATCCACAAGAACCAACGAATGAGATTTAATCGCGCTCCACTTATGAGCTTGTAACCTACATCCCTTCGACTTAATCCTAACCATTGATCATCCTGCCGATCTGATGGCCAGCACTCAATCGCGCATCGCAGATTCAAAGGTCTTGTTCGCTTGCCTCCTCCGATGTCTATCATGCGATTTAATCTCCGCCGTTGAATCCACAAGAACCAACGGTCAGGATTCAATCACGCCTTGTTCACAGCCCCCCGTCATCGCATCCATCGATTAGATCTAGACCATTGAATCCACAAGAACCAACGGCCAGAATCGCATCGTGCTCCGCTCATGAATTTTCACCATCCCAACCTCTGATTGAATCTCAGCCGTTGATCGAGCTTGATCGGACGGTCCACATTGCATCTGCTCATCAAACCCTGCCCCTCTCATTTCTTCACATCGACAGATCTCGACCGTCCATTTCCAAGATCTAATGGTCAGGATTTAACCCGCCATTGACCCCACTAGCCTGTTCCACCCGTGCATCTTACCTCCATCACGTTTCTTCCGCACCGTCGGATCTGAGGTCCCAGATCCAATGGTCACCATTGTGTTTCACGTTTTTTCTACGCCCAAGGTTTAACACTTCAAAACAACACGAAATAGGTGGTTTTGGTTTTCCACGTGTCAGCGAGCGAATGATATCGCATTTTTTTGGACAAATTCTAAAATCACTTTAACGCTACGCGAAAACCACCCCGATTTTCCGCCTTACCGACCTCTGCAGCATATTTTCCCTTTTAATATTAGCCGTTGATTGATCTGATCTAATGGCCTAGATCATATCATAACCCTGACCGTTTTCCTTTCCCCTGTTCTCCCAATGTTTCCATCGAGAAATCCCCACCGTCGATTATCCTAATCGGACGGCTCTGATTAAATCTCGCCCCGTCTGCTCTCCATTCAGCCGATATTTCAAATGATTCCACCGAAATATCTCCACCGTTGATTATTCTAATCCAACGGCCCACATTATATCACATTTAATTACTTCCTCCATTCATCTAACCTCTCCAAAGACTTCATCGGACAATCTTCGCCGTAGATCATCCTGATCTAACGATCACAGTTCATCCTCACACCCAAACTTCCAAAACAACTGGTTAGCTGCTCTGCGAGTGTTTTTTCCCCATTTTTCTGCTATGCACATGTATTTCATCATTATTCCTCCATATCCACAAGCTCCGAAGCAGTCCTTCCCCACCCCACTGGTTTTTATAACATGTTTATCGTGTTTTGTTGGTTGCAAGGGTGGTGAATTTCCACTGTTTTCACAATTACAGACATGGTGAAATACTGTTGCAGAGTCGAAGATCGCTGAAGAAGAAATTAAAGATATCAAGGGATTAAAAGCATAATATTGAAGATCATAGAGCATAATCCATGGTCTGCACAAATTAAATACAATCATTGATCGCATCAGCGCAGAGGACATATCAGCAAGACATTCCTTTTACTGAAGAAAGGACCAATATCACTACTTCCCATTCTCTATTCTAAATCGAGCCCTAATATAGTTATTATTCTGGCAGAAAGTCCTAAAGAACTGAAAGTGCATTAGTTACAAAGCATGGAAGACCTGAAAGGCCAGCCTTCATCCTTTCTTGTCTCACAGTACAAAAAGAGTACCTCTAGCCGAAAATTACTTCATGGAACATACCCCTGGAGTAATTCTCAAACTGACGAAGACACCAATTCATCTGAAAAGTACCTGAAGTCAATGTAAAACATTAAGACAGAATGGGCTTCAAAAGACCTTTCTCCCTCTGTTTTAAATGAATCATTTATGTTCTATCCGCCTCTACTATCACTCTTCACCTATAAGAACTCATGAAAAATACATTGTAAACGGTTGGTCAATTATTGAAAAAACACTGATTGTAAGTAGTTTCACTGAGATAGAGTTCTGTGAGTAGTAGTTGTGAATAGGCTGGGAGATGATTTCTGAATGATATCAAGTTGTTGGAAAAGGATGTATGTGATTGGTTTCACTCTTCTAATATGACAAGCATGTTCATCGGATCCTGATATAAATCAGTGGTGATGTGTTCTTTCTTTGTTATTGTTTTCTCTCTGCTTTACATCTTGTTTCACTTTCTCATATAAGAAAACAATAAATTTAGCTTAGGACATACTGCTGCAAGTACCCTAATGCTCATTGTTTTTTCTTATCTTTATGTTTTCTGTTGATTGTGAATCTAAAGACAAATTCAATATAATTTAGCTAGTCAAAGACGTTGGCCTGTCCATGCTTACTGATGTATGAATTTAGAATTTGTTTCTTAGTTGTTCTTGTTCGGTTTAGCTGAAAGAATTGGGAAAACTGGGGATTCAAAGTTAGCCCTGTCCACTAGGTTCCTTTTCCAACAGTTAGCCTTTCTAATATCCCTTTGAGTTGAATGCAAAAAGCAGAGAAGGTTACAATTCTTTCTCTGATATTAGGTTTCACTCTATGTTAAACTTAGGTGTTTTCTATTATCTGAAAGTAGTCAGGAGGACTTTTGGATTGTTGTCTTTTAGATTTTAGCCTCATTAGGAGTTCAGATCATAGAGGTTAAGGGATGCCCTATCCCTAGGTTTACTCTGAAGTGGTCACCTTGGAAGGTTTTCCTTGTTATTCCTTTTCACTTCCTTATTGTTTCATCCCACACTATCATCTTAAGAGATCCTCTGTTTTAGATGACTAGCCCTTTGAACACCTTGGATATTTGAATTGCAAGTAAATCCTTTTATGACTCCATTGCCCAATGGAATTGTGTTTTCTTTGAATTATCTCCCCATTGCCCAAAAATCCTTCTCCTCTCATTCATTTACCTTACATTGAAACCTTCTTTCATGTTTCCCAACCAAACAAACAAACAAACAAAACCCTTGTGCCCCATAACTAGCCTAATATCTTAAATTGAACTTCAAAGATATACATTTCTTTACTTTATCGAGAGATCCCTCTCTGGATCTAGGAGGGCTAGATCCTGAGATCCCAAAGTGGTTTGATGTTGTCTTATCATTTCGTATTGCCAAATCTGCCAAATCATAGGAACCACAACACCTACCCTCTCCCAGGGTGTGGAAACCTGGTTCCAACATCCTCCCATACTGCTTCGGGTGAGACTTTGGCCTGCGCAAGCAGGTCACTGCCAAAAGGGCCAGTAGTATAGGGTTTTGTTGGCAAACCATAAAATCTGAACCTAGGTCAGGACCCCATTCGAGCCAACAAATGGTTCCGTTGCTGGGACCAGGAGAATTTTGAGAGAGGGATCATGTAATGCGAAGGTCGTATTGGAAACATGAAAGAAAAGAAATTGAAGAATGGTTTGAAGAACAAGTGCAGGAATTCACACTAAAAAAAAAACCACAGTAAGATTTTGACCAACGAAGAGTGGAAGAATAAGTATATTTTCACAGAGATCTATGAGATCTTCTTTGCAACAATTGTGATCAAGCTCCAGGAGTGGCTCGCAAGGTTGGTCGAATTTTAGAAGTGTTGGAAGGACGAGTGGGTCACACAGTGGACCCCTGAATTGATCCAACAGTTACAGAAGACTGATAACACCATCACTCGCACAGTGGACCCCTGGGTGGAAAGTGTGCTAGGGGGGTTCGTAATAGAATTTTCCATTGATCAGTTCATCTCCTACTCTGAAGCATAGCGAATATTCTTCAAGGGTTTCCAGGGTAAGTTTCTGAAGACCTTACTGCTACTAATTAAGATATTACTGTGCGAAAAGAGTATTCTGTGTAGCCACACCGAATGAATGACCTCTGATCTGGACAGAAGTACGACATGAAGTGGAAAATACTATTGGACCAAACAAGAAGGAGATAGATCTCTCTATAGTACGGTAGGAGAAGCAACTGCACAGAGTGTTCCAGCCACACCACTTTCAAACTAGCATAGGGGTAAGAATTCAACCACACCTCTGCCACCACCAAAAGACGACATGGCTGTGCACATGAAGTTGCCTACCTTTAAGGGTGTGGGAGATGAAGACATGGATTAGTTTTGGTTTGTCGCAGAATTGGTATGGACTGCACAGAATGTAGCTAGTGATGCGGTGAAGAGGGAACAACTGTCCCTTGCCTTCGAAGGAAGATCTTTGGACTGGTACATGGGATGCATAGGCCAATTTGAACACAACCATTGAAGATGTTAAGAAAACCTTGAAACAATAGTTCAAGAAGCCTAAGTCCTACTCTCAAATAGTGGTTGATCTAAAAGACTTCAAGCAAGGACCTTCTGAGTATGTGTGGGAGGTCGATCAACGCCTGAAGAAGGTGATAAGAGAAGGACGATTTCAGTATGATGACAGATTACACACGGAATGGTTCATTGCTATGCTACTGCCTCACCTGCGCATACCTATGGGTCACCAAAATTTCGAATCACAGGAAAAAGCTTTGGAGGTTGCTATGAAATTAGAAGTTTCACCCAGAGATGATACCCAGCTGGGTGTCCAACAAATCCAAGGAAAATTGGAGGCGATGAACATGGAGATCCAGAATCTGTGAAAGGAGCAAGGAGTAGAAGCTAGCCCTAAAAGATGGTGCATACGATGCAGGATGAATGGTCACACTAAGGATAACTGCCCTCTGTTAGCAGATTATATGCAGGTCGGGGGACCTAGTCCGTTGTGCCTGAGGGACATTGTAGGATCAAGTGGGCCGGCGCTATGGTATGATGATTGTCGTATTGCGGGGCTGCACGACATAAACCACTATCCATGCCTTGCTGCGTATGTCCCAGAGGTAAAGCAACAATGGTGCAAGTTCTGCAGGTGGGTAGGACACGATGAAAAAAACTGCCAGACATATGATTTAATGATCGATCGAGGGAACCTCTATAGGGTACAGTCGTATCCATCCTCGCTAAGGTCCCTCTCTAGCATAGGTGGTTCCCTAGCTAGGGGAATGGGAGGCAGAAGAGGTGGAAGGTAGGTCGGGGATGAGGGAAACTAATTTTTTATAATTGTGGAGAAGTAGGACACTTTGCCAGGGACTATCCAAACCCTACAAGACAGTCCTGCTGATATTGTAGATAGCTGGACCATGCGATTGAAGACTGTCCAATATTGATAGCAAAGATGCAGGAGAAGCAGCCGACACCTACGCAAAATGTGCAGAGGGTTAAGGCTGAACTGCGAGACAAAGATCCAAGCGTGAATGTCGTAACACGCAATGGGATAGCCATCGGGGGGCCTGGGGAGAATACTGTGATCGAACCTCTGATCCGACAAGCATTTAGCAAGCAGGAAGGTTTGGCTCTCAAAAAGGAAAAAGAAACAGTTGTTGCAGCTCGCAAATACTTTGCAGAGGCAAAGGCATCTACTTCGCAGCCGCGAGGAGACCTCAGGGCAGATGAGGAGGTCAAACCCTTTTTACAGGCATGTATGAAGCTGCTGCTCAACCCAAAGGCTGTGGAAAATCCTCAGGCATTAATAGATAGCTGCGTAGCACAACCTAGCCCCCCTCCAAAAATCAAGGACGTACACAAACTATATAGATATAATAAATGCACTAGTAGGGAGATGCGGTTAACTGCGCAGATTGGTGATTATGAGATGGATCAAGTTATTTTGGACCTAGGGTCAGATGCGAATGTATTACCTAAACAGACTTGGAAATGAATGGGGAAACCCAATTTGGAATGGTCCACTATCCAGCTACGTATGGCCAATCAGCAGAAGATCGTACCCTTGGGGAGACTATCAAATATCTTGGTGGACATCGCATGGGTCAAGGTCCGGGCCGATTTTGAAGTCATTCAGATTGTAGAAGATGCAGACCCCTACCCTACGCTTCTAGGGTTAGACTAGGCCAGAGATATGGGAGGTATCATTAACTTGAAAAATAGAAGCATGATGTTTGAGAATAATAGTACAAGGGTGATAGTACCATTAGATCCTGCGGAAGGCGAACAATACACAGAGCTGGTGCGCGACGAAGAGGAGGTGGATCACATTTATAAGTTGACTGCACAGGATGAAGATTGTATCGACCCCATGGCGGATGGAGTACTCTACTGGGAAAAGGAAAGTGAATGCTTCTACGACTCTGATGGGGAGATAGAGAGTTGGAAAAACCAGATACATGATGTCTCTACGCTGCGATATCTTTGGGTCACAAAGGACTTCCGCCGCGTTTCCTCAAAGGTAAGAGACCTACTTTATTTTGATGGTTCTGGTAATATTAAGGAATTTTTATAAGCATTCGAAGCTGAGGTTCTAAGGGAATGAAGGCTATGGGCCCTCAAGCTAGCCATGCATGGAACATGTGCGCAATGGTGGGAGACACATGAGGAGGCGTTCCAGAATTGGAAGGAATGTCGGAAGATGATGATCCTACGATTTGAGGCCCCAACAAACGTACGAATCAAGACGTTCCATGGGCCAGGAGATCCACATGAATATATGTTCACTTGGATGGAACAGTGGCGCGACAGGGCTACCAAAGAGTGGGTTCATCTGTTTATTCATGCCCTGGGACGACTTCCCACTGCATGGTACTTAGATGCGGAGCTGCATCAATGCACCCACCACTGGGAGACCTTGAAAGATGAATTTCTAGGAACATTTGGGTTAGTAGGTGGGATAGAGGCACTTGATGCAGCTCTGCAGAACATTGACACTGTAGCATGGGGTGAATCGCACCTGAAGTGCCCACATGGGAAACACAGATACCAAACATGGTCAACTACAATAGCCTAGCCCCAAAAGAAGGTAAGGATGATCCAAAAGTTGTTCCTGACTCAGAATTGGACAAGATGTGCACAGTTACCAGACCACTCAGGCTGCGAATGGGTAGCATTGAGACGCACCCCATGTTGGCTAAGTTTGGGGATGCAGATATAGGAGGCCGAGTTATCATTTATCTGAAAACCCCTACAACAAGGGAACAACTGCGTTCAATCCTCGGCCATGCAGGTTATTACAGAAAGTTTGTTCGGGGGTATGCACGGATCATGGCACTTCTGAAAGACTTGCTTACGAAGGAGGCCCAGTTCTATTACGATGACATGATTTTGGTTTTAAAGTACCTAGGGATCAAGCTTGTGTTCTGGAAGGATGCACAGGTGTTTAACCCAAGCATAGCAAGGATTCTGAGCGCACAGGAGGTGTGAAAACTAGCCGTTGCCACAATAACGTCTAGTAAAAAGCAGAAGTTACCATTGAAAGGAGTGGTCTGTTGGCATTTAATGGGGATAATTTTGGGTATTTTTTACCATTTACCTGATGGTAAGTCCCAAGTGAAGTGTACCTTACCATTGGACAACCGCAAGCACCACAAAAGGGGCAGGATAATTCAGGCAAGGGTTCCATCTCACGTGCATAACTTGTACCTCTCATCTTTGTCTCGAACGAACTTGAGCTTTAAGATTTTTTGGGTCTGCACTTTTCCTTTCACGTCTGATCAAAATCCTACTTCTGATAGTAGCCACCCAAGGTTGGGATTTATTTTCCATGCTAGGATGACGGCCACTAACCCTGCTGAACCTCCGGCACATACAGACCCAGAAATTGAGGAAGTAATGGGGATTGGGTCTGAGGATGGAGAAGTGCTCTCGACGTTGGTCATATGGAAGGGAAAAGAGAAAGCATAGGGCTCAGGGAAGCCTCCGAAAGCTGCAAAATGGGCTGCGGGGAAGCCTAGGACTTCCCCAAGGCATGCCAAGTCCCCACGAGCAACGCCTCAGACTCAAGTTGCGCAGGAGGAAGCCCCGCCCACCAAACTGATCAACTAGTTACCCCCCATCATCCGACCGCGCAAACCCTCGACATAAGGACCTCTTGACACCAGGAGAGGTCCCTCTCCTTAGCGACCCATGTGGAAGGCTCCATGACGTCAAATTCGACGATCACGACTTGGTGAATTATGAAGCCTTCCCTGAGCTAGCCCCTGTGTTGTATTTTGACATGATCTATGCAAATGATGGGGTCATAGTCATCCCTCAGTGCTGGGTAGGTGGATTGGCTAGATTCGGGCTCTTGAACATGCTGCTGATGCCCCACTTTGGCCATTGCAACATCACGGATCAGCTGGCCCGACAGTTGCTCGCCTTAATTCATGATGGCTACTTATGGATTCGGGACAGAGTCCCCATTGATGCTTCTTTGGTTCACAGAATCACGGGCCTTCCCATGAATGGGTCGCACCCTCTCGAGCACATAGGCAAGAAATACGAGGGGAAAATCGTTGAATACATGCGTTAGAAATACCATGTGGAAAGAAATGCATAGGGCTTCGTCATCAAAACTATCAGTGACCCTGCTATGCAGATGGGTACCATGTTATTAGCATGCAAGCTAATGTGAAAGTGCCAGGTTAAAATCATCCCTACTTATGTCATTCGGTTAGAAGGTCAGTGTGCAAAGTGGGTCTGCCTCAATTGGTCCCAATACTTATGCGATGAGTTCTTAACCAACGTCCGTGAATCTCAGGAGCATGGAAAAGCCTTCTGCTATTCCTGGCTACTATTCCTTATAGCCTTAGTCACCTGGGAGGCCCCTGTGGAGTCAGTCATCCCCAAGCTCACCCCAGATATGTGCGAAGGAGCTCGGTATTCCCATCTATGGGATTCCAAGGATGTGCAACGCATAGAGGATAACCAAGTCTTTTGGGTCCTTTTCCAGAGTAGCGTTGCAGCAGCCATCAATTCTCTGCCTCGACTGTCCCCAACAGTATATGAAAAATACAAAAGTATTGTAGCATTCCAGGTTACCATGCACAACATTCAGATCCGCAGCCTCAAGGATAAAACATGGACGTCACTTCCTTATATGGTAGCAGACGAGGAAATTGACAATGTGATTGTGATATGGCCTCCTTCCAGGAAGATAGGCTTAAAAACCGGCAAAAAGGGCACCGCAGATACTAGCACGACACAGGTGCTCCCACCTATTATCATCAAGGACACTGGGGGGCCGAGCGAGCGTACAAAGAAGGACTCAGGAACAGTCGCAAAAAAGGACACGCAGCCATAGCAGACGACCAAGAAGGACACCGAGAACAAAACCCAGGTCGATTCGTAGCTAGATTTGGGCACGAAGGAAATAAACATCGGAGGTACCACCTCCCCCCAGGGTACAAAGCTTACAGGCGAGCCATTCGAGGGACCCCGAAAGAAGCAACGTGCCCAGGAAAAGAAACGAGATGATACGGTTACGTTGACTGATGGAGATCTCAAGCAAATTGTAGATGCAGTCACACTAGACACAAAAGACAAATGGGTAGCCTTAGAGGAACAATAGAGGGTTGTGATCAACACCATCCAGGCTGAACTTCGCACCCTGCAGTTAAATACAAACACACTACAAACTATCATAGTTCAGGGACAGACTCCCTTGACATCTAGTACTCCAGCGCTAGTTACAGAGGAAAACCATCTCTATTCATTACCTAGCGCCACCCTTATGATCAGTCCGCCTGACCAAGGAATACAACTCCAAGCAGGTACAAGGGTGCAGTTAAATCTAGCCAAGCTACCCCATGGAGTGTTGCAATGTCTCCACACATCTGTTTTTCAGGAGATTCAACATCGGGACCAGAAAATACACCAACAACTTTGTGTGGCCGAGCAGACCATCGCACAATAGAACATGGAAGTGCTCCTCGCTGTCGTGCAACAAGAGGAGCTCGAAACCTTGATTCATCAGCTCTACACGGAGGTTAAAGAAGAGATATCGACCGCAACTACCCCGCGGGCTAAGGTTGAAGGATTGGTCACAGCGTTGAAGGCTTCCAGGATGGAAATGTAGGTCATTAAGACATAGTTGGAGCAGTAAATCACTGACTTACAGACCAAATTGCAACCCGAAACACCTCCGGAGGTACAATCCCAGTGCGTTGCACTATTGATTGCAGCTATAGACACCATTACAAGGTAGATCACTCAGGGTGCCCAGTTACTAGAGACAACCATGTAGCTATGGACCAAGATCCAACATGATCCAGTCCTCCGGAAAATAAATTAGGACTTGCGGCAGAAGGAGGAAGCTTTCAAGCAGATCAGGGCTACATTACCTACCTTGGTTCCTGCACAGATTTTGGCACAATTGAGGACCAGAAACGCCCTCCAAGATGAGATTGAAGAGATCCGACATAAGAAGCACGCCATCGGAGAACGCTTGAGGCCTTGGGCTATTGCAGCCCTCCATCTCTCACGAGATGCTGATGTTGCTGTTAAGCGACTAAATCAGACACTGGAGAGTGTCACCGCTATGATAGAAGGATGAACATCACAAAAGCTCATGGATATTGCACAGAGTGCTGTTGCTCAGAGTCCAGAAGTGATGCCCCTGCTGGTCACAACGGTCAATGAATTGCACGTGCAAGTGGAGACTCCACCACCACAGTGACTCGGGACGAGTCACAAGATTGTGTTGGGGGACTGTTGGAATAGGGTTCCCCCAAAGGCTACAAATTGGGACAGTTTTGAGTATTTTTGTGTATTTTTGGCATATTTTAGTCTAGCGCAAGGGTTTTGGGGTGGGTCAAAGCCTTGAAAGCATTGTAATAGGTCAAAGGGTAGACCTAGAGTCCGCAAACCACAGTTTGTGGACCACAGGAAAGATTAGGCTAGATCATTATAAATAGAAGGATATTTTGAGTCATTAGGTAGGCATGAACCACGAGTGTTGTGAACTATGAACTAATAGATTTGTTTGGGTTATTGGGGAAAGGACTCCTGATGGCTGTGTGCACGGAGATCCTCAGTCCTACTATGTGTGGACCCTGCTGCTGTGTGCGCGGGTTGAGTTTTGGGTATTATAAAAGGATCTAAAGGATTAACGAAAGTGGAAGGTTGTTGGAATATCTGAATCTGTTAATGTGAATATATGATGTCTGCTATGTTATGCATGATTCTATGTTAAGCTATGAAAGTAACTATGTTCTTTTCTTATGCTGCGTTGACATTTGATCTGGATTTTTCTGTTATATTTGATGCAAGAATATCAGTGATAGTTGTGTTATTGTTCTGTGAATTAATGATCTGTTGATTATTGTAAGTATAATTGGTATTGTGCACGTGGACGCGAAGGGATCTATAGATCTGGGTGCTGTAACATACGATATGGTAATTGGGAAGTCAATTGTAGCTCTTCTTGACTTACCTACCCTCTCCCAGGGTGCAGAAACCTGGTTCCATCACCCTCCCATACTGCTTTGGGTAAGACTTTTCCTGCGCAAGCAGGTCACTGCCGAAAGGGCTAGTAGTATAGGGGTTTTTTGGCAAACATTAACCTCCGAACCTGGATCAGGACCCCATTCGAGCCAACAATGGGTATGCCTCCCTCAAAACTTCATGTCCAAGATGTAATATATCATGATGTAATGTATCGCATATTGATGTAGGTCACTGTCCGCTTCAGATCCTACTCATCACATCGTAAATAATCTCATCAAAATATTATCATTATTTTGAATTCATGCTTTAGGGGGTAGCTGTTACAGGTCAATTTGGGCATCATCCCCCAAGACTAGTATGAACAGGTTCTATCATCCCCTAATTCAATACTAACAAGGTTTATCATCCCCTAACTTAGTTGCTACATGCCCTAAGATAAGTCATTCCATTGATGGATTTAATTCATGGGATTTCAAATATTTGAAGTATCGATTATATGAACCATTGACTCATCAATGCACCTTTGAATGGGCCTAAGTACATTGAAAAGCACTTATCTCCATGCAAGGTATCTTTGCAAAGCACTTCCCGACATTTAAGGGTGTGTTGGTCTCCTGAGAGCGAAATCATCATTGTTCCGGTAATCTCCACATGTCCAGTGCCTTCTAGAAGAGCTCATAGTTGTCATACTTTGAATACATGTGTTCATCCATCACCACTATACTTGGAAAAATATCTCAGCTATTATTATAAAGCCATTTAAGTCCATTTATTGAGAAACTACTTACAATTTCCCTATAAATTGAGCACTCATGTAAGTGCTAGGGAGGGATAAATATGTGTAGTGTTATGTTGTTGGACACTCAATTGATGAGAGCAGGAAGTAATGTTATGCTACTGAGATGATGCTTCGTGTGATGAGGATGGAATGAAGTTGGAGCAGGCTGACGGTGAATCGATCTATTGGTTGTAATATTCTCCTCCTACTTTCTTAATAAATATATCTGCTCATTTTCTCATATGCATGCTTATATATTGTGAATTTTATTCTCATGTGTATGTATTCTCAGTTCTAATCGGTTTGATTTGGTTATGATAGATAGATATTGTGCACTTGTATGTTGTTTGATGTTCTCTGTTTTTTATTGCAATTATCGATCTAGCGGCTTTAGTTGAATTGAGAGCGACGACATCAACAAAAGAAGGAGAAAGAGAGAGAAAGGATCACAAGTAGGTTTCTTTCCTTTCTGTCTATCTATTTGTATTAGAGAAAATAATATTTGTATTTCTTATGTTTTTATGAGTGAAGAAACACCACACTCAGGGAGCTTTAGTTTATCCTTAAATTATAATTCTGTATAACAGTGTGGCTTGCTGGTTGGGATAACAGAAATTACATATAAGTGGCTTTCCTTGAGGATGTTGAACCCACTGCATGTCACTTATTCAAGGGCTTATGAACCCACCGAGAAGCTTGAAAATCGATGAAACTATTAGCTAGGAGTTAGAGACACCCAGGTACTTGAGGGTTTGTTGAACCACCATGTGTGGCCCTGGGTTGGGAACACTAGTGCATGCTCTCTATGTGGAACTACCTGGATGGGTGATCTCCACACTCCCACAGTAGATTTTTTGTTGTTGAAACTTCCTATGAACTGAAAATAACTGTTCTCTTGTTATTGAACTCTGGTAGGTGAAGGCAGTGTAGCCTTACTACACCTTGTTGTATCCTGAACTTTTGAATTGGTGTTGTGGACACACTCTTTCTAAAGCTTTGTAATTTGGCTCAGGAGTGCAACTACAAGAAACGCTTGGTTACATCTTGTCTAAAGATGGGTGGGCAGTTAGAGTCCCACTCTTAGTTTCAAGATATCTAATAAGATAATTTAAATCTTATGTTGTTGAATAATCACACACCATTACACACACAAAAACACACAGATTTATACCCAAACACAGTCATGGCGGAAAAGGCTTCATCCTCACAGCTTCCTCACATTTTTTCTCATATTATTAAAATAATGTAATATTACAATTAAATAGATGAGGAGACCGTGTCTCAAGATAATGTGTTCTATCTTGGACACTTTGGTTGAGACAATTTCTCAACCATACACACACCAATCTAGGAGCTACATAAACTAACTCCTAACTTAGAGGAACAACCCAATCTAGAGAGTTAGGCATAAATTCCTAACTTTTAATATTTAATTAATTTATTTTGGATTTATAATTGTTTTATGAGAGAGGCCAACATATGTTTCATACTCATGTTCGCTATTACATCTCTATTTATTGCATGGAAATAATGTTATGTTAATACTGAGGAGTGTTGTTCTTGCATAAATGAGGAATGTAAATAATTATTGTTTAAAGATCTTGTGAAATGGATCATTGTTAGTGGATGTGTTGATCTTGAAATAACTTAAGCTTTCTTGAGCATGAAGATATTGAAATCTCTATAAATGGGTAATTTATTTGTATTGACCTATTGGTATATTTGGTCTGTGTGTTATGGACTAGCACATGGTGATAACGAGGAATGTGCAATTATTGTGAACAAACATTGTTGAATGTTTTATTTCAGAAATGGTCATGTCTATAATTGTCCTAAGTTTTTGGGTTGGTTTGTACAACCTATGCGTGAAGAGGTAGATAGCCTCTACAAATTAACTAATTGACTAAAAAATAAATAATGATACTAGAGGGTCTTGGTTTCTAAGTCACAGTCTCGGGTGGATGGAAACCATATATATATGTGTGTGTGTGTGTGTGTGTATGTGTGGCAGACGCTAAGGGGAGAGACCCTTGAAAATTACCAGGTCCAAGATTTAAACTTATATTTATACATATGGAAAGATCGAGGATAAGTTGTAAGGCCTAGCCTTCATATTAAATATGCTCATGTGATGGGGTTTTGATACCAAATGTCGAGGGTGAAAATTCCATACCATATATGCTTATGCAAAGGGGGTCGAAAATCAGGGCATGGAGAAGTACGAAGACAAACCCACTGTAAGTGCCATATGGTCAAGCCCCATGTCCATGTGAAAAGCTAAAGAGATCCAAGTCATCGATGGGAAGAGGTTGTGTCGTATGTCCACACCACCCTGGAGGTTGAACATATACCAGGTAATATCGACATAATTACATGTGTTGAAGAGAGTTTGACCGAGGTGAGGTGGAGTTGAGTGAATTGTTGAGACATAGTTATTAGGCCATGTTAGTGGTGGGGTCTATGAGGTTCCATGCAATCCCAGAAGAGTGTACCCCCAAAATAACTATTAATAGGTTACCCAAGTAAATCCTAGTATTTAGATATTTGAGATGAGATGGCAGGGAGAGGGGTCACACCGCATACTATGCCCATAATACATGTATACTATGAAATTGGATTTTCCAAGATATTTAATGATTATGATGTTGGAAATACTGAGAGGGGGTGTGAATCAGTATTCCTTTCAATTAGAGCATTAGTTAATCTTCAATTATTATCAGTGTTTGTACAATGATAGCAGCAAACAAGAGGAACACAAATGCACACAGTTTTTAAGGTGGAAACCCACTCTAGGACAAAAACCACCCAATGATTTTCTAATAATTCTTTAGTATTCAACTCCAATTGAAAATAAAGCTCCAACTTCCTAGAATCTAGAAAAGCATTATTCTCTAGCTCCCACTGGATGGACGCTCCAATGCCCGAGATTCTTCAGTAGCAACTGAATGGATGCCCCAACACCTAATGAGCTACAACTCACCCTAGCACCACCCTACCACCCTATAGAAGAATAAAAGAAGAATGGACTCCCGTACCAGGGAAAATGGTCCACTTTACAATGATATAGAATGATGCAGAAGAAGAAGATATATTAGACCATAACCCCAACTTTGACACAACCACCTAATCATGATCCTAGACCTCCCAACACTGCCTCTTCAACCCTTGGCAGATAGACACTAGTACAATTTGTACAATAATGTATTTACAATGACTGAGTACAATGATACCTTTACAATGATTGTATGCAGTGCTGCCCACTTGAAGACTTCATATGATCAAATTCTTGCTGGTGTTATGCACCTTGATTGCTTCTCTTGTCATGCTACCCTTTGCTGCACCTTGCTTTGCTTTTCTGCCATAGAAAGTCTGGTCCTTTACAATTCTTGACAACACATGATATAGCTTTTTCTTGCCTTCTAGGAGCTCGATGTTGAATCTAGTGTATCTCTGTTATTTCAGATCCTCAATATATGATTTTTGGTCCTGTAGTAGTCCTTTGAGTCGTCTTTCCAATTCCACAGGTCTGACCCAATTTGGATTCTTCAAGAGAGAGTTATACCCAATTTCTCACAATGCCCTAATTATGGACTGTTTCAGCAGAGCACACTTGTATGGCATGCTGTGTGTCACTGTTTCTTTATTTGGCTCTGAAATTGATAGAGATAAAACTATAGACTATGCACTATCTGCCACTTTTTATGGAATTCCAATCTGATACTCAGAGAGAGAGTTACGACTATTTTACCAAGGTCACTTCTTTGAGATGAATTTCAGGAGCCTGCAAAACCCCTTACTTCCACAGATCATATATCCAAAAATATTGCGCAACTTGATCTGAAATTTTTACTGTAGCTTCCTCAGGATTTTGGCTTCACCTCATAAAAATTTCAGCTTTTGAGCCTTCGTATAAAAAAAAAAATTAGAGCAAAAATGCCACGATGACCTATTTCAGATGGCCGAATCCCGTGCATAAGGAGGAAATGAGGATCACAATTTATATAAGTGCTTAAGTTGAGAGGGGTTTCAACAAGTGAACGTGGGAGGGATTTTAGGAGCTTAAAAAAATATTAATTATGACTTTTCAATGACCCATGCCCCAACCCCATGGGGTTTTAGCCCACTAACTGGGGGTACAAACTTCAAAAATGAATATATCTCAAACCGTGAAGAATTACATGGTGTGCCATATATCAACGGAAACATCTCGACAAGTAAAGAAACCCAATGTGGTTTCTACTACTTGTCGATATTTATCCGTTGATATATGGCATGCCATGTAATTCTTCACGGTTTTGTTTGAGACCTACCCCGGTTAGTATGGAACGTCATAATTAATATTTTAAACTCCTAAAAATCCCTCCCATGTTCACTGATTGAACTTAAGCACTTATATAAATTGTGATCTCGCTCCTCATACATGCGTATATGGGCTTGAGGTCATCGTGGCATTCCGCTCTAATTGTTTCTCTACGAAGGCTCAGGGAAACATGAGGAAATAGAAATCCGGGAAGTGAAAATTTCGGATCAAGAGAGTAACGCAAATGAACAGACGTATAGTAATGGTTTTTGCAGGCACCTGAAATTCATCTCAAAGAAGTGACCTTGGTAAAATTGTCATAACCCTCTCTCTGAGTATCGGATTGGAATTCCATAAAAATTGGCAGATAGTGTACAGTCTTTAGTTTTCACTCTATCAATTTCAGAGCCAAATGAGGAAACAGTGACACGTGGCATGTCGTACAAGTGCTCTCTGTTGAAACTCTCCATAATTAGGGCGTACAATAATATCTCTTGAAGATCCATTGGAATTGACGATTGGAAGTGACTCGGAGGAATATACGAGTTGAAAATCGGATGTTGAGGATCGAATATGAATACCTTTGAATTCGATATTGAAGTTTAGAGGCAAGACAATCTAGATCAGGTGTTATCAAGAGATTACAAAGGACGGACTCTCTGATAGAAAATTAAAGCAAAATTTCTGCAGCTGAGGAGATAGCATGACAAACAAAAAAAAGGTACTTGTGACAAATAATCATATGAAGTCTTCAAATGGGTTGCACTGCATACAATCATTGTAAAGGTATCATTGTACTTAGTCATTGTAAATACATTATTGTACAAATTGTACTAGTGTCTATCTGCCAAGGGTTGAAGAGGCAGTGTTGGGAGGTCTAGGATCATCATTAGGTGGTTATGTCAAAGTTGGGGTTATGGTCTAGTATATCTTCTTCTTCTAAATCATTCTATATCATTGTAAAGTGGACCATTTTCCCTGGTACAGGAGTCCATTCTTCTTTTATTCTTCTATAGGGTGGTAGGGTGGTGCTAGGGTGAGTTGTAGCTCATTGGATGTTGGGGCATCCATTCAGTTGACTACTGAAGAATCTCGGGCATTGGAGCGTCCATCCAGTGGGAGCTGGAGAAGAATGCTTTTCTAGATTCTAGGAAGTTGGAGCTTTATTTTCAATTGGAGTTGAATATTAAAGAATTATTAGAAAACAATTCAGGTGGTTTTTGTCCCGGAGAGGGTTTCCACCTTAAAAACTATTTTCATTTGTGATTTATGTGATTTGCTGCTATCGATATGCAAACAACATTGAGATTAACTAATGCTCTGGCTCACCCCCTCACGATTATTTCAACAATTTAGTGTAAACAGATTTCCCGCCAATCGCCGGTTCGCAGGCGGAAGGAGATCATGGAGCATACCAAGAATGGTGTACCTCTATTCAATGAAAATAATTATGCACTTTGGAAAGGAAGAATGGAGGTCTATCTCTTGGCGCAAGGTTACGAAGTATGGGACACTGTTCAAAATGGATTAACATCAATCACGGATGAACAAGGTAAGAAGAATTTGGTAAATGATGCAAAAGCAAAGAATATTATTATCAGTGGACCTATTGTATCTGCTTATCATAAGGTGTTGGGTTTAAAAACCACCAAAAATGTATGGGACAAGCTTAAGAATATATATGCAGGTGACTCAAATGTCAAAGAAGCAAAGCTTCAAATCTATAGCGAAAAATTTGAGCAACTCAGAATGAAAGAAGATTGCAACATTGCTGCATACTTCCAATATGTTGATGAAATAACCAATACTATAGAAGGATTGGGAGAGCTAGTTGACGAGAATACTATATGATATGGAATATTCTTAGAACGTTACCAGGGAGATTCAACCCAAAGGTATCGGTCTTAGAATACAGTGCAAATCTGGACAAACTCAGCAAAGAGGAATTACATGGAGTTCTCATAGCATATGAAATGAGACTTGATGAAGAAGAGGGTACTTCAAATCTAGAAACTATGTTCATTGAATCTAAGAAAACCAATAAGGACAAACAACCTTCAATTGAAATGACATGCACCTACAAGTGTGAAGAAAATGAAGATGATGGAGAAGGTCTTTCAGATGAAGAATATGCTTACTTCACGAGAAAAATAAAAATTGGTAAGGGAAAATTCAAAGGTAAAATTCTATTGATATGTTTCAGCTGTGGTGAGGTTGGGCATTTCACAGCAAAATTTCCAAACATAAGTGATGGAAACTCAAAAGGAAAGAAAGGCTTTAAGAAATTCAACAAGCAAGGATCTAAAAGGAACTTTCTCTCTAAAGAATATAGCTCATCATTCGATGAAGACAATGACAGTGAAGAAGAAGCCAATGAGAGAGTATTGTTTATGGCCAAGCACAATAAACAAGAGGTATCAAACAATGAAGAAGAAGGATTGACCATAGAAGAATTTCATAAGGAAGCAATCAAGCTTATAAAAGATCTCAAGGCGGAGAAGATTTGTTCCAATACACTTGAAGAACAAGTTCAAGGTCTCAAAATTGAAGTTGAAGAACACAAATGCATTGAAGAGTAACTTCAAAAGAAGTTGGAAGAAAACAACCAAGAACGGGAAGAATTAGAAGCCGAAGTAGTCTCACCGCGTGAGGAAGTGAAGAAAGGAAAAACTATCCAAAACTATGCCAACAGCTCAAGGGCATTGGAAGAACTCATCAACAATCAACGATCTTATAATGACAGAAATAACATCGGTTACAAAGAAGAAGAAGCAGGACCTTCTACAACAAAATACAATGAACCTATGAGATCTGACATGCATGTAGACTTCATTGGACAAGTTTCGCAAGAACAGCCTTGGAAGACAATTCCTCGACGAAAATTTCCATCCAGGTACCGACATATTTTTTATGGCTACTATTATTCATGTGGAAAATTTGGTCATAAAGCTGTAAAATGTCGCACGTACCCTAGGAAAAAATAAAATTCTAGGAGATCTGTCAAATATGAACCTCCTAGGGCTCAACGAGACATCAATAGATTTGAACATTTAAGAAATAATATTGAATGTTACAAATGTCGAAACTTTGGACACATAGCCAAAGACTACAGACTTGAAAATCCAAATGTCGAAACTTTGGACACATAGCCAAAGACTACAGACTTGAAAATCCTCCAGAAGAATCTTTGAAGCCATAGAACAAACGAACATGGAAGAAGAAGAAGACTGATAATTGTGCTCTCGCTCTCAAGGCTCAAAACAACAAAGATGTGTGGTATGTTGATAGCGGTTTCTCAACGCATATGACTGGAGATAGAAATAAATTTGTGTCTCTGAAAGAGAAGAACGATGGAACCGCGTCCTTTGGAAATGATGGGTCTTCAAATGTTATAGGATCAGGTACTGTCACTCTCGGAAGAAAATATGCTCTAGCCAAGAATGTTCTATTGGTTGAAAACATGAATCACAATCTGCTCAATGTTGGACAAATGTGTGATCAAGGACACACAATACTATTCAACTCCACAAAATGTGAAATGAAGAAAGGCATTTATGGTGAAATTTTGGCTACAACAAGTCGAGCTCCAAATGACATATATGTTTTGGATGAAGCAAATAAATCATGTCTAATAGGTAATTAGGATGATATAATATTTGGTAGCAATGATGGTCGACTAAGTAAGAAGTTTGCCACAAAGGTGCAAAGTGATTTCGAGGTGTCTTTACTTGGTGAGATGACATACTTCTTAGGGCTTCAAATATCTCAGCAAGAGAAAGGAATATTAATATGTCAAGGCAGGTACATCAAGGAAATTCTCAAGAAATTTAAAGTGGTAGATTGCAAACCCATCCTTACTCCAATGGTAACAGGTTGCAAATTGAGCATAGACGACTCATCTAAGGATGTGAATCAAAGGTTGTACAGATCTATGATTGGTAGTCTTCTATATGTAACAACCTCCCGGCCAGGATGGTTGTGTTTAAGGGGGAGTTACCCTTTGCCATTGATGTCAAAGGGGGAGAGAATGTTGTAGGAAGAGGTGTCATGATTACAAGGGGAGTACTTGTGTTGCCATCAATGCCAAAGGGGGAGATTGTTGATCAGCAGTTGTCATTGATGTCAACCCCAGTAGCACCAAGGGCTACCCCAATATTGCATTGGAATTTTGAGCTACCAAATTAATATACTATGGGTCAAGAATTCTTTTGATGGTTTCTACTTGTCGAGATGTTTCCGTTGATATATGGCATGCCACATAATTCTTCATGGTTTGAGAGATATTCATATTTGAAGTTTGTACCCCTGTTAGTGGGCTAAAACGCCATGGGGTTGTGGCATGGGTCATTGAAAAGTCATAATTAATATTTTTTAAGCTCCTAAAATCCCTCCCATGTTCACTTGTTGAAGCCCCTCTCAACCTAAGCATTTACATAAATTGTGATCCTCATATCCTCCTAAGGCAAGGGATTTCGCCATCTGAAACAAGTCATCGTGGAATTTTCACTCTAACTTTTTTTTCTACGAAGGTTCAAAATCTGAAATTTTTATGAGACAAAGCCAAAATCCTGAGGAAGCCACTGTGAAAATTTCATATCAAGGTGCACAATATGTTCGGAGATATGATATATGGAAGTCAGTGTTTTTGTAGGCTCCTAAAATTCATCTCAAAGAAGTGACCTTGGGAAAATCATCATAACTCTCTCTCTAAGTATCAGATTGGAATTCCATAAAATGTGGAAGATAGTGCACATTTTGTAGTTTTTTCTCTATCAATTTCAGAGCGGAATGAAGAAACATTGACACGTGGCATGCCATACAAGTTCGCTCTGCTGAAACAGTCCATAATTAGGGAATTGTGAGAGATTGGGTATAACTCTCTCTTGAGGAATCAAAATTGGGTCAGACCTGTGGCATTGGAAAGAAGACTCAGAGGACTACTACAGTACCCAAAATCACATATTGGGGATCTGAAATAACAGAGATACACCAAATTCAATATCAAGCTCCTAGAAGGCAAAGAAAAAGCTAAATCATGTGTTGTCAAGGGCTGCAAAGGACCAGAATTTCTAGGGAAGCAAAGCAAAGCAAGGTGCAGTAGAGGGTAGCATGACAAGAGAAGAAACCAAGGTGCATAACAGCAGCAAGAAGTTCATCACATGAAGTCTTCAAGTGGGCAGCACTGCATACAATCATTGTAAAGGTATCATTGTACTAAATCATTGTAAATACATTATTGTAACTAGTGTCTATTTGCCAAGAGTTGAAGAGGCAGTGTTGGGTGGTATTGGATCATCATTAGGTGGTTGTGTCATATTTGGGGTTATGTTCTAGTGTGTCTTATTCTTCTACATCATTCTATATCATTGTAAAGTGGACCATTTTCCCTGGTATGGGAGTCCATTCTTCTTTTATTCTTCTACAGGGTGGTAGGGTGGTGCTAGGGTGAGTTGTAGCTCATTGGGTGTTGGGGCATCCCTTCAGTTGACTACTGAAGAATCTCAGGCGTTGGAGCATCCATCCAGTGGGAGATGGAGAAGAATGCTTTTCTAGATTCTAGGAAGTTGGAGCTTTATTTTCAATTGGAGTTGAATATTAAAGAATTATTAGAAAAGCATTAGGTGGATTTTGTCCCGGAGTGGGTTTCCACATTAAAACTATGCGCATTTGTGTTCCTCTAGTTTACTTCTATCATTGTACAAACACTAGTAATAATTGAAGATTAACTAATGCTCTAATTGAAAGGAATATTGATTCACCCCCCCTCTCAGCATTTCCAACAGCAAGAATGACATGAATATATGGTGAGCAATCAAGTGTGTTATGGTCTATTTTGTGAAAATGTATGGCTTAGTCTTGTTTTGGTATAAATCTAATATAGGGATGGTTTTGATGATCCAAGACGTTTATCTTTTATTTTATTTTGTTATGGCATAGGACTGATTATAATTTGTTAAAGGAATTCTAGCATGAAGGATTGATCTTAGGGTGATCTATTTGGCATCAATCGTGAGTTATGATGTGAAAGTGGTGTGTTCTAGAATTATGTGTGTCTAAATGGTGCGTAAGTCACTCTAAACTGGTGTAGATATTAATGTGTGAAATACATTGATAATATACTATATGATATATAGTTGATATATTTTGGGAAATGTTCCTTTGTTTTAGTTTATACTGGAACATGTATGTAGGTTAGGATTAGTTCTAGTGATAAATTGAAGTGAACCTATGGTGTGTTCAAATTCTCAGTTTAATTTTGGCTTGACCAATGTAGTGTTTTATTTTTCTTGTTATGGTACAATTGCATAGACTTGGTGCAATGAAGGAGTATGGGTGTTGGTATTAATTTCCAACTTCAGGAAGAAATATTGGCTTTGGTCAGGAGTGATCAGTTATGTTAGGTTGTGACTCAATAATTTTTGGATCAAACAACATGTGAGTATAGTGCAACAAGGGTATAGTGCAAATATTTTATCTAGGCAATTAAGTTAGAAAGTTCAATGATCTATGTGTAAGAATTACTTGATTATATACATATATTTGACCATGTTTGAATGATCATGCAATCTATCTATAATGGAAAATAAATATTTTTTATCAGTTCAAAGGGAATGGGTAACAAAGGAACATTTCGAGTCAGGTGTCTTATATATAATGCATTAATATTAAGAATTTGTCTCTTGCCTAGTGAGAACAATCTAAATCTGTGTGCAAAAAAATTGATCACCAATCTCATGTAATGGAACAAGGTTCATATCTATGGTTGATGCCATTGTTTGTAATTGATGATGCTACAGGAATGTGATTGTACTAGAATCACATTTGTGATAGAACACGAGAACTAGTTTTGATGCTCAAAACTTGAAAGTTATGTTTAATAATTTTCTACTATTACATGTTGTTATGAATGTGACTTTTACTAACACTGGGCATGGTGCTTGATTTGGAAACAAGAGTTTGATAGAAGAGTTAACTCTTTGTTGATACTATGTTTTCTACTATGATGGAATAAGTGTTGATAGTTAGTGGATGGTTGTTATGCTTATAAAAGGCTTGGAGTTATTTCCTACCACCGAGAGGGAGTGTGTTTTTGTAATTTAATCCATGTAAAGAGTTGTTTGGATCTTAGAATAAAATTAGAAAACATGTTTTGAACACTACATGATTGAATTATGACTAGGATAATTATTGCCTAGCTATAATGATAGAGTTACTACCGATTGATTTTTTTATAAGCGTGCATATTGATATATGGTGTATGGAGTAAGTTTGTGTCATCAGAATATGTGACATGAGTTGGTTGATTTACATTCAAGGTTAAAGCTCCTATATATAATTAATTTATTTTTGATTCATGAGATATGACAAAGTGGTTTAAACATATTTTCTTTCCTATTAATATGTGAGTGATCAAGTCTGCTATTGAGCATTAATATATTGTTGTGGAAAATAAATTTTTATCAGTTTTGAATTTTCCTATGATAACGAATCTACTTTTCCATGCTTTCATATTTTCCATGATGGTTGATTAGGGTTAGAATTTTTATTATATGGTTTATGAGAAGTATTATGTGTTTATTATTGTTTTTGTTACTGGGGTATGGAGTTGCTACTATTGTTGACGACTGAATTATATTTATTGGCTTTTGCTGGCAAGCTAGAGATGTGCTTTAAATTAATGAGCCCTTTGGTGTACATATCCAAATGATAATGAAATTGTTTGTCTCTTGTTATGACCGAGATATATATTTCTCTCTACTATTATCTCCTACTGATTCATAGCTTTGATGCATTGCTAGGCTACTAACTTAATATTTTATTGTTGAGATCATATTACGGTTTGAGTATTATTTTTACTGTTGGAGGTATTTTTGTGAGAGGATTGTATGTTGTAGGGATGTGTACATGTCAATTACAAGAGTATGGTTATGTTGTTGATTGATATGAGCATGATACTGTTTTGCAATTAGTATTAGTATGTTTATGAATCTATTGCTTGTTGAGTGACTATTGAACTATAAATAATGATGAGGTTGTTGTTGAATATGATGAGCTGCTAATGAAAAATGAGTATGAAATTGTTGAGATGACAGGGCTATTATGAGATGCCAGAATTGGATTATTGTTTTTTCTAGGGTTTGAGTTTTGAGTCAGGATTTGTGTTGCAATCAATGTTAGTATGATGATGAATATTTATGAAACCTTTTTTTTTCTAAAGTAATTATGTATTGTGACTATACTACTACTGAGTTGGAGAATTTGTGCATTACAGATGGCAAGGTGTATCATTATCGTGTTATTGATAAACACCATTTGTTAAACTAATCTATTGTTTCTTTTGCTAGGGTTTACATGTTTTTGACAAGATTATGAGTTCAAGGGTATGTTAGCTAGTGAAGGATACTGATGATGTTGCATTATTGAATGTATAGTTGTGGTTGTTGATGAACAAGTAAGCATTGTTGAGCAAAGAGAATTTGCGAGAAGAATCTATATTGATTCGAAATTGTGCTAAAGGGAGTGGATCTAGTTTGGAAATGGATAAATTAAGGGAGGTCCATGGTGATTTGGGGTCAATGCCAACAAACTGATTTGAGCTAGTAGGTGCTTCTTGCTGGTGGCTGCCAGCGAAATAGTGAAGGGAGTGGCTGCTTCTTTCTAGTAGGTGTCATTGAAACAGTAAAAGGTATTAGGTACTTCCTATTGGTCAGTGTCAATAAACAAATGTAAATAAATATTAAAGAATAGAAGAAGAATAATGGTGGTTTTCTCCCTTTATGATTTTCCACCTTAAAAAAAATGGTGTTCTTGTGTATGATGTTTATGACTTGGTAATTTTTTCTTAATCAAACACACACACACACACACAAACACACACACACACACACACACACACACACACACACACACACACACACACACACACACACACACACACACACATATATATATATATATTGAGGAATTATTCGGGAAAATCCACAATGAATGGAAATGAGGGCAACGTAGGGGGTACTTACCCCTTAACCACCCCACTTACACAATGACCATCCGATCAAAATCCTAGTGATCCAATGATGGATAATCCAATAGGTGTACATTCTAGTGGGTTTGGAATTAAAGTAGTATGAGATAATTGGACCCTTAGAGAGATTTCCACTCTCACCAGGATTCACTCCCTGCTTTTTTTATACTCCATGTGACCATAATAGAGGTGGTAGGGTAAGTGAAATATAACCTTATATACATGTATGTATTATATCATAATAAATTGTAAAGGTTTTAAGTCCCGAAGGATTAATATATAACTTATAAGATGAACCAAATTATAAACCATATACATACATTGTAACGTGAGCACATTAAACTAAGAATCAAAGGTAGAAAGATTTAATAGTGCCTACTGTAATAATAAACCATACATCAACTAGGTGGATTATATTTTTATGTTGCTCAGTTAAATGTAATTAGAATTGTGAGGTATAATAAATATATATAACCTTGGAAAGTAAAAGTAATAAATTAAAAAAAATAATGTTTGTGGATGTTACAAGTGGTATTAGAGCCGCAGGTTAGAGTATTGTGTCATATGGCCCTTCTACATCTAAAAAAATAAAACTAACTAGTGAGAGAACCTTTCCATGAGAAATTACTAATTAAGAATTGGAAATGAACAATAATGAGAAATCAAATAAAATTTATGTGATATATATCCAAGGCAATGAATAATATTGTCATGGGCATATTGAATAGAGTTTTGTTACTTAAAGTTAAGTTATCAAATACCAATTGGATTATTGTTGGGATACCCGTACTTACAAGAACTTATATGTTGGGCACTTAGGAGAGGAAACAGTTGTTTAGACGACTTAAGTATTAACACATGTTAACTAGTGAAACATATCCCATGACTGTGGGGTATTGGATAGAGAGAAGTTTGTGAATTATAATGATAGGGAAGTGTATAGGTAGAAAAATCAAGATACATATACATGTATAAATGAAATATTAAATCCCATACTATTAAAAAAAATATAAAATATCATATGGGTATGCTAAAAGGAATGCGAAGTTGCACATAAAATCAACCTAACTTTTTTAGGGTTATCTGCATGATAATAATCTGTTTCTAGTTTCAAGCCCCTTTCTATTATATATATATATATATATATATATATATATATATATATATATATATATATATATATATATATATATATATTATGTTTCGATACATAATTATATATCTTAAATTAAACCTATAATATGGACTGTTAAAGAATATATAGGTATAAAGAAGTAAATATATTAATTGTGAGCAATTATTACTGTTATAAAGTAACTAATTGATTGGTATAAAATACCTCCTCGCACATATACTGGATGTTGACCAAGAACCTAGTTAAGATGGTGAATGAAAGGAAATACTTGGTAGGAAATATAGTTTTTAATCCTAAAATAAGAGTAATCTTACATGTGTATGTAAATCAAGTTGAAAAGGAACGAGTTTATAGAACACTATGACACACTCACAATAATAAGTACATTGTATGATTTTTTTTTTTTTTAATATGAGGATTCTAATTAAAAAAAGGGATATACATAGAATAGACTGTATATAGGAATTAGAAAAAGGGATGGAAGGGAGTGAAAATCCTGTAATACCTAAGAAAAATATTTGGGTATTGGTATACCCAAGGAAGCTGCCTCAACATGCTTAGTGTTTGTTGAAAAATGTATCAAGAAATTCTCAATTTGATTTTTCCTTCATTAAATTGAGAAAATTTGAAATTCCGCATCAACAAAGAGCTTGGATGAGTTAACTGAGGTGGCATGATTTTTGTCACTCTGTTATCTTAGTTAATTTGAGTTAAGGGAATGAATTTGAATTTTGTTCAATGATTCCTAAATTTTAGGAGCCTGTGTTGAGTTAATTTTAGTTGTAGCAAACTAATTAAGTTAAATGGAGTTATGGATAGTTAAATTAGTTCTTATTGTTAGAGAAACTAGTGGAAGGTCAAGTTGTGGTAGTGTAACGTCAACCACACTCAATCAACTATTTAACTAATCAATCAACCTAAATTAGCTCACGCATGCAGAGAATTCGAGTTACACAATTGAGATGGAGATTCCAAGGCAGTGTACTATCAGTTGTAGACTATTCTAAAGTGTGCAAGTGGTGCATGTAGTCAAAGGATGAGCCTAAAGGAATTGTGCAATCAAATTGATGAATTTCCTAATTAAGAGGGGCCTAGTTCCTCAAGGAACGAGGAAAGGAAATAAGAGCTTGGAGGGCTTTAAAATTGGCTAAGTGTTGTCCAGATTCATTTAGTTAGGCAGAGGGGTAGACTATACAATTGCATGTTGTGCTCAGGCTTGAGAAACATATGCATTTCATCACTATTATTTTATTAACGCAATACAAATAGGAGGAGGTTTTGAGCAGTTTATTTCCCATAGATAAATCTTTGTGTATGTGTGTTATTTCCTTTTTCATGTCTATGATCTGTGTTGTATATTGTGAATTGAATTGCGTGAAAAAGTATAGTAGCTTTGAGTCTTGTAATTTGGAATTTTTCATGACCAGTTTCAAATATACACATAACTTCTACATGGTACCATAGAAATATTCACATTGGAACAAGTCCTCGAACTCATCATGTATAGTGATCATTGAATAACTAATGAGCTATTAGGAGGAAGAGTTATGGAGCTCTAGTTCAGGGTGGATTGATAAGACCCTATGTGCATACTTATCAATGGACCTATAATGCTACCAGTGGGCATATCATTTTTTAGTGACATAAAAAGGAGTTGATATCATCGATATTAGTATATTTAGGAGCAAAGATATTTCCCACAGGGAGGTAAAGATTCAGAGGGAGTCTAGTTTTAGAGGGAGCATCCCTATGGAAGCTAGTACCTCATGATATAAGAGAACAGACCCATTATTGAAGTAGCAGTAGATCATAATTCTCTTTGCATGTAGCTACACCTCCTGGAGTGAGGTAGGGAGATGTAGATGCTTAGTCCCAGAGTTGCAGAAATTGAGTAGAGTCCATTAAGGTGTTTTTCCTCATAGATCATTACCTTGCTACCGGGGCCCACAGTATTCAGTAGTAGGAGGATCAATTGTTAGTCATATATTGAGGAGTGCATAGGAGTGTTGACAGGAGAGTAGGAGGCTCAGTAACAAAGTCAACAACAACACATATTTCCCAATAAACAAGTGCAGATTGTTTCAATGATTATTTATTTTTTATTTTTTGGATGCTTCTTAGTTGCAAATGTTGGAGTTGCAGTAGAAACAATGAGATTTGTTTCATGTAGTAAATTCCAAAGGTTTAGGATAAGGGTGATTGATAACCCCTTTCTTGCTGAGAGGGATTTTTGAAAAATGCAATAAGAAATTCTCAATTTGATTTTTCCTTCATTAAATTGAGAAAATTCGAAATTCCACGTTAAAAAATAGTTTGGATAATTTAACTAAGGTTACATGGTTGTTGTCACTCAATTAGCTTAATTAATTTGATTTTGGGGCATGAAGTTCAGTTGTGTGCAGTGATACCTAAATTTCAGAGCCTAGGTTGAGTTAATTTCAGTTGTAGCAATATAATTCAGTTAAAGTGATTTATGGTCAATTAACTAGTTCTAACTGTCAAAGGAACTAGTAGAAGGTCAAGTTGTGGAACTGTAACTTCAACCACACTCAATGATCAACCAGTTAACTAATTAATCAACATAAATTAGCTCATGCATGCAGATAATTTGAGTTTCCCAGTTGATATGGAGATTCCAAGGTAGTGTACTATTAATTGTATACTATTCTAAAGTGTATAGGTGGTGCATGTAGTCAAAGGATGAACCTAAAGGAATTATGTAATCCAATTGAGAAATTTCCTAATTAATAGGCTCTTAATTCCTGAAGGAATAGCACAAGGAAATAGGAGCTTAGAGGGCCTTAAAATTGACTAAGCGTTGGCCAAAGTCAGGAAGTGAGGAAGAGGGATAGACTGTAAACTTGCAGGTTGTGCTCAGGCTTGAGCAACATCTGTATTTCATCTATATTCTTTTATTAATGCAATATAGATAGGAAGGGGTTTTGAGCAGTTTCTTTCCCCTAGATAAATATTTGTGTATGTGTGATGTTTCCTTTTTCATGTCTATGATTTGTGTTCTAGATTATGAATTGAATTCTGCATAGCAGTAGAGTATCCTTGAGTCTTGTGATTTGGTAAATTTCATGAGAAATTTCAAATTTACACATAATTTCTACAATGTTAATTTTTGTCAAAGTTTGACTGAATATATAAAAAACTTACTATTATAAAATACGTATATGAATATGAGTCAATTGGAGTTATGTTTGGTGATTAGTGGCTATGGTTGGAACCCTTTTCATCAAACTAACCATTATAAAATCATATGGCAGACATTGGCAATGGTGAAAATAAAAGATAAAACTTGTATGTAAATAGTATAACTCGGATATAATAAGTCTAATTTAAAAAAAAACCAGTTGGTACGGATTTCATGATTAATGAAAGCAAACTGATAAGAGAATTAATGAACTTCCTCATTGAAAATTCTCTTCGTGAATAGATAGGATCCATATAAAGATGGGTTACAACAATGGAATAAGTGGAAAAATCATAGTATGAAGGAATGAAAAATTCAAGTAATTGAGAATTCCAATAAAATCACCAAATAAAATAATTGTTTAAATACCAGTGAAATAGAAGTAAGTTATGATAAATTATCATAATAGTTTGTGATGGAAGGAGAATAGTCTTGGAAATGGTAAAGTGAGTGGCATATATGAGACCCTTAAGTTGAAAGAAACATTATAATAGTATCTGGGTTACTCCAAGACATCTAATAAACATAGGATCACATCGAAACAATGTTGTTGATACTCGAAAGGATATCATCTTTGCACAAAATTTGGTAAGTAAATAGAATTCAAGATTATAATCAATTTCAAGAATATAGAAATTTTCTGGAAAGAGTATGCAACAAGTCCTAAAATATATGAAAATAATGTTGAAAACTTTTGAATTTCCTGTACCTAAAGGATGTAGGGGGGGACTCAAAATAGTATGAGTTACAAACTTGTAATACATAATCATGGAATGATTCGCTAATTGGTTTATTTTATAACTGCCTCCCAATTTGCAACATTAAGTCTGAACAAAATCAATATGACAAGAGAATTTGATTAATTGAAATAATTGTTGGTGAAATAAGATTAATAGGAGTAGATGTAAGCAAGAATCCTTGGGAAATTTAGTAGGAATATGGAAAATTATATATATAATATGATCAAATGATACAATCATAAATTACGAAGGGGAAACTATGATGTTTTTTCTTTAAAATTTTTAGGAAATATTGTAAGTTGGAAAAGGACAACCTAAGAAAACATGTACATATGTGTGTGTGTGTGTTAGGTACACACAACAATGAATTTGTATATTAATATTTTAAGGAGGTTGTTGACTTAACATGACTTGAAGGATTGATAGTAAGAATAGGTGTGATATGATCATAAATAGGTGGACAATCGAGTAAATTAATCAAATTAGAAAATGTGGTACATAATAAAAAAAAATATTAAATCTAAGGTAAATAAAATGCTAGTAGCATATTGGCACCAATTTTACTTATGCATGTTGTCATATGAGGTGTTAACATGGAAACTGCAGCGTGCCACTAATTAATGGTACCCCAAGTAAGTACCTTAAAGAACTTCAAATGATTTTATAAACACAAATGAAGTCTTTTCAAACAGTTTATTAGAATGAACTTATGTGTGAAAAAATCATTATGTAAAGTTAACCAAACTAATATAATGTGTTGAGGCAACTAACAGGCATAGAGATACAATAAGGGGAAGACCCCATAGTTTATTGCATTTAAACAAAAATGGGGATAACATGTGACCTCCAGGCACCTGAATTAACAAGTTTTGAAATAGAGGGGGATGCAAACCCCAAGAAAAGAGTTGAGAAAATTCATAGGTGAGGCATGTCAAAAAGAAATGATAGTGAGATTTGGTAATATCATTTTTTGGGTTAGTTTTTGTTTATTTTAAGCATGTCCATGCAACTCTAAGTTGTGCCCTTGAATTTTCATAGTGGGTTCTCTTAATATTAACTTGTGCTTCTAGCCTCAATGGTCTACTGGGGAAATATCCGGAAGAAAAGGATATAATAAAGAAAACCAATTGAATTATAGAACCCTGATTTTTGCATGAGATAACCAGTGCATAAGTAACATGGAAATGAGTGGCTCCACTTGAATAACGACAAGATAATATTTACCGTGAAAGTGATAAGTTGAAGTAATTGTCCTAGAACTTGGTAATATTTTGGTTGTGAAATTTTTTATATCATGAAGTACGATGGTTCCTAAGGAACGAAACATTAGTTGCAAGCCAACATGGGAACAAGGTAAGGAAACCTTCCTTGTGAGAATAACAAGTATAATTACAGTGTGAGGGTATAATAAGATAACCAATTATTCTCAGGATGGAATAGAATTATTTTCTATTAATATTCCACCATACCTTACATGTAAAATGTATTAAAATAATTTTTTTTGGATGAAGTGGATAACAAGTCGTGTTCTGATATATAAGGAAAGAAATATATTATAGTAACATGGCAAGTATGAGACAATTAATATGCATACAATCTCAAGAGGGAGAAACCCCATGATTGTACATGGAAGGACAATTGTGTATAACTTACATCAATAACCTGCAGTATAGGATGAAAAAGGGCCAAAATTGAAAGAATGCTACCAAGTGTGATTGGTGCTAAGGAAAATAGCAAAGCAACCCAATATGTGCCTAACTAATTTTACTTGAACAAAGTAAAAAGCAATATGGCCATATTGAATATGGCAGGAAAAGGAATTAATCGTAAACTCTACAGATGCATGAGTAATGAATATGAAACATTTAAATTAAGATAAAAGTATAGTACAATGTTATCTAATACAAAAATGCACGAGTTGCAATTTCTCATCAAAGACAAGAACAATAAATGGTTTCTAAACATAGTATTATCGATAAGAAAAAGTGCAGAAGAAATTGATACCTTCGTGGTCTAAAATTTATAATGGAATCACATGGTGGGATCTTTTTCAATTAGCATATCCATTAGGTAAATAAACTATTTTATAATGATGAATTTACAATAATGATGCTAACTCTCATTTATGCAGATTACTGACCCTTGTTGGGTTGTGGTGCATGCTAATGACTCTTGCTAAGTATATAAATAACACTTAATGGTATCTGTAATGAAAATTTAAATAATGTATGTGCATTCTCAAGTAATTATTGATGGAAACTAATAACCATAATTATTTTGGATGTAGGTCAAACCAGACAGAATAATCTTGGTAAAGAAGCACTTCAATCAGGAGAGGCCACCTGGGAAGATGAAGATAAATATTTTATGCATGAGGCATATCCCAACCCATTTGATGGGCTATAAGAAAACACCAAGGACGATGTTTCACTTGAGGGGGGGAATATGTAATACCCCTTGGTGAAAAGTAAATATTTAATTAACTTTTACTGCAAATACTTGGTAAATCATGGGTTGTGTGGAAATACTAGTGGAAAATTTTAATGTTTAAAGTTTATTTTAATTTTATATGCAAGTTGTTATGGCAAGTCTTGGAATTCACAGGGAAAAGACACTAAATGAAAAAAAAATTATCTTCAAACAATTAGAGGAAAGTTACTTCCTTCCCTAGAGATAAATCATCTTAATTGGAAAAATAAGCCACATGAAGGTACGAGAGAAAACCTGAGGCAAATAAGAAGGAAAAGGAGGAAACTATTACCTTGAATAGGATGTTGTTAAGGTAAGGCAGGACACTACCAGTTAAGAAATTCTTGAGCTAGTTGGTGCTAGTGGAATCCTTAAGTCAAAATTGTTGATTCTATGAGTTCCTGGGCTAGACTTGTATATCCTTGATGCCTTTGGATGGACCTTTTTGGGTCACTGTCAAGAAATTGTTCTAGGAATGGAAAACTAGCTCAGGGGGGGAATGGTGGTTGGCGTTCTCGTTGATTGGGAGGAGAGGTATTTATCCTTTATGAACTCCCTGACAGCCTAACTCTAACAGATAAGTACTTTTTTATGTTTCTTTCATAACATAATTGTTACTGTAGATGGTAAAAGTACATTGAAACTGTAAAACTTTAACAACAGTTAAAAACTTGTACTAGGAATGGAAAACTAGCTCGGGGGGAATGGTGGTTGGCATTCTCGTTGATTGGGAGGAGAGGTATTTATCCTTCGTGAACTCCCTGACAGTCTAACTCTAATAGATAACTACTTTATGTTTTTTATGTTTCTCTCATAACATAATTGTTATTGTAGATGGTAGAAGTACATTGAAACTGTAAAACTTTAACAACAGTTAAAAACTTGTATAAGGTATTTCTAGAAAATATATATTATAGAAATTGTATGAATCCAAGCAAATAATACACAAGTTGTGACTTCCAAGTCACCCATATTTAGTTCACTAAATCCTACCAATAAATCTAAATTTACAAATTTAATTCACAAGCAGTAAAAGAGAGCCCTCTGCCAAATAAAATGGTGTCGATAGAACCTAGAAAATATGAACCTTATATCAGAAAACGGTTTTCAAATGGCCATTAATTCAGAAAAACCCCAAATAAAGATGCCAAATTATTATGTAAAAGGATAGATCCTAACCTGCATCAACCAAACACATCCTATTTTATGTTCGAGATTAATATAATGACTTCTGGTTCAGAAAATAGGGTAAGATAATGACGAACGAAGAATTTTGTGCCTGGAATTAATTTCCCTGTTAAATCTACAGAAGTTGACCTGAAGCAAGGAAAACCACAAATTCAAACCTAACGTGGATACCCATAAAATATTTATAAAAAATAAATAAATTATTATACCCTTAATTGTGTAGACAAGTGTTGAAATCCAACAGTCGAATGGTCATTGTTTCACATAGGTCTAGGCATCAATGCTGAGGAAAATAATACAACAGAATAAATTAATCCCTCCTCTTTGAAAAAATTGAATTCAAGAAAACCGTAATAAAGGCTTTCATCCTTCATCGTACCTATTGAATACCAATATAAGCTATCATGCGTAGAAGGAAACCCTAGGAGAGTTGCATCAATTCACTGGCAGTGGTGAGAGTGAGAGTGAATGGTGGTGAGAGCAAGGTAGGGGTAGTTATTCCTTAACCACCCCACTTACATGAAAACTGCCCGATAAAAACCCCATCGATCCAATGATGGAGAAGCCAACGTGTGTACATGCTAGTGGTTTTAGAAGTAAAGTAGTGCGAGACAACTGGACCCTTCGAGAGAGTTCCACTCTGTTAATAGTCCATATGACCATTACATAGCCAAAAGGGTGAGTGATATATAGCCTTATATGCATATATATAGTATATCATAATAAACTTATAACTTATATAAGTTATGCACTAATATATAACTTATAATATGCACCCAGTTATAAACCATATACATGCACTTTAATGTGAGCACATTAAACTAAGAATAAAAGGTATCAATGTTTAATAGTGATTACCATAATAATCAACCATATATCAACTAGGTGGATTATAACTATTATGATGCCGAACTAAACCTGTGTTGTGAGGTATAATTACAATGCAGCCATGGTCTATATTGGAATTGAGATTGAGGAATTTTGTTTTTTAAACAAGAGTCCCTGCCATGCCGCAGGCGGCAGGGACTAATAAATGAGTGGAAGAGATTTTATTTCAAGATAATATTATTCCAACTGATGATATGAAAATTATTTGAGTAGGTTTTCAGTTTGAAACCCAAAAATTATTTATTAAATTTAAATACCCGCCTATTAACCAACCATTCACATTACAACATTATTTAAAATCCACATGACACTTGTCTATTCATTTCAATAAATTTACATGTCCTTTCATTTCAATCCATTTACCTTAGCTATCTTGATCTCCTCTACGCATCTTCCATCATATCTACTCCATCGTCTGATAACTGGGTACATGCACTTGGGATAACATCTTCTCTATTGTTTGATTCATCTCAGTCTCCTATATCCATTGCGGACATAATTTTTATCTAGGTAATCTATGTAATTTGTATTCTAAGACTCATTTGTTTCAATATTTACCAATATTACACGTTTTCTTCTTGTAACGTTCATTGGGCTCAGACCTGTAAATTTAGATTAGTTTATTATGTGAATGCTGGACTTCCAATGACGAGCATAAATATAAATCTTTTTAATAGGAAAATACAACAATTTCACATCATTAAGATTTGGTCGATGTTTCGAACCAACTAATGTGGCTTATCCTCATGACAAGGTGGATAATCTAATCGATATTAATGAATAAATAGTGGGGATGCATCATTCCTTATAAATAGCCGTTAAGAAATTGCTGTTAAGAACTAACCATTAGAAAGTTAGTTATTAATTTTTTTTATAGTTAATAATCTTTATTAATTAATAAATTAATTAATTATAAACAATTTTTTTAATTAGAATTAAAATTTTAATAGTAGAGTTCATTGATATGTTTTTTTCCATACCTTTTGAATAAATCGGTTTGTGTAACAATCAAACATTTATCATATTCTTTATCCTCCTTTGATCGGACAGAGTAACACCGGGTTCCTTCTTTATCATCCTTTAATCTCATAAAGAAACTTGTCTATTGTGGGGAACAAGCATTGAATCTAAAACTATATATTAACCTAATTCTCAATCATTGTCAGGAGAAAGTGAGGCATATGATTTAAGGTTAGGGTCTTGTTAAATGTGGCAAGCCTTTGATCTACCATTAAATTTTCTTTGTAATTTTATTTTATTAATGTTCGTTGAATTCGTACTTTTATTTTAAAGTTGGTACAACCACATTAATCAATGTGGTTGATGTAAGCCCTAGGCATATAAGTAAATATTTCACCAATAAGAATAAAAAATATATTGTGTAACCAAAATACTAATTCTTATAGCTAATATATAATCGTAACGCTAACCCTAATAACTATTATCTAATTAATAGATTGTAACTTTTAGGATAGAATTTATGAAACTATCTACATTATGATATCGAGGTTTTTAAGGATCTATAAAGGGTTCTAATTTCCAATTTAACCATACAAAGATCACAAGAGGTTATAAATGTGTGTTTAATTTGAAGTCCACGGAAGAAACATTTGAAATTTTGAAAGATTAGGGTTTAGCTATTTGGTATTAAGGTTAGGGTTTCGTTTTCATAACATTTTTAGGATTTCAGTTTATATGTTGATGAAAGATTTATCTATAACCCTATGGCATATATCAACCACATTTATTAATGTATTTGTGCTAGCATATATATATAACCTTGGAAAGTAAAAGTAATAAATAGATTTTCTTTAATATTAGTGGATGTTACAATAAGTAAAATTAATATTATTTTATTTTATTTTTAGTGTTAGTGGATGTGACAGTAAATCATGTGATTGTTTTTCTTAATCAATAAAAATTTTAGAATGTTTGCACAAAGCAGGTAATGGAAGCATATAAAACATTATACATATGACATTGGGAAACGTTGTCATTTCCATTGTTATAGTTATGTTACATGTTAATAGTTTGCAACATGCTTGTGCGATAATAGATTATGCAATAACTAGATGTTTTTACTATTTTTATGTCACTGCTTAAGCAGTGACATCTATGATCAGTTCCAAGATATTAGTTTGTCCATAGTGGTGCAAATTTTTTATTTTCTATAGTTAACATTAGGCTTTTGGTTGAAATATTTGGGTGACGCCAGCCTGTCGCCACATCCCCCGCTCCAGATTTCGAGGGTCGACGCCATCCTGCCAGGCACGGTAGACCGGGTTGATCTGATTGTACAGTGTAGGTACACTAATGGGCGATCCCTCATACAACTAGGAGTTAAATTGGGATTCTTTGAGCTCTGGTGGAGTAAATTTCATTTTAAGAGTGTTGGTGGAGAATCTATTATGGTTAATGAATTATCGATAAGCGGATTTAGTTGTTTTCGGTGTTCAAAGTGGTTGTTTTATTTTTTTCTAGGTATTGTGATGCTCATTGAGGCTGGATTTCCCATTTTTGTGCTTTTGTTTTCTATGTGGCATCAATCATCTTTATTAGGTTTTCATTGTTACAAAGTGAGTTATTTTTTTTACTTCGGTGAATGTGAGCAGTAAAATTTTTGTGTGGAACCCTCAAGGTGTTTGGTTATGTGGCAAGACGCAGGTTTGCCAACCTCCTCGACTACCATTTGACATGTAAATGTATGAACATTATTTGATGGTTTAATCGTCGTGGTGAATATTTTTGAGTTCTAGTGGTTCATTGTTTCACAGAATTTATAGGTGAGACTTTAGAATTTAGAGCATAAAAATTGTTAGAGTAAGCACATTGTTGGATTCTACTGATGGAAAAATGGTAAGTTTTTGAGTTATCTCTGCGAGAAAACTCTAGTATAATGGGTGATTTTATTTCTTAACATAAGTGTTAAATACATTGTCAGCTCGAGTTTCAATGGTTTGGATGTAATTTTGTAGGAATAAAACAGTAGTGGCTGAACACAACTAAGTCAGAGATTTGCGAAACTCCTGTGAGCAAGGTGTCGACCTCAATTACGTATTTTTTAGTTTTAAATTATCTTTCGACCCTGATTTTATGATTTTTTTAGTGGTTACGGCAAATATTTCTTGGAATTTACATTGAAAGTTGTGAATTCGAGAGTATATGGTTTTTGCATTTTCAAAAAGCTCGTGAGCAAGGTGGTGGCTTCGACTACATGTCGTCTTGTTTTAGATAGTCGAGGGGTCAGATTTATATTGACATAAACATCTATATTGGGAAGAACATAACCCCGACCTCAATCGTGCGTGACACATAGACACAAGGGTTTGTTAATTATTAAGTTTCTAAAATTTGTGATGTCAGAAGTTGATGCATGTTTCCATTTTAGCAGACTCGTGAACAAGGTCTAGATGTGGTCTCGTTATCATGGTATTTTAAATATTCAGGGAGTTGGAGTTCTATTGGCATAAATATCTAGGTGGCGAAGAAAATTTTCAATGTCAGAAGTTGACCGATCTTTCCATTTCCACAAGGCTTTTGCGCAATAAATATATGAAAAAAACAAATAAATAAGCTTTGTTATACTGTTAAATTTGTAGTTCAAAGTTTCATCCTGTGTGTGCAAGCTTTCTCATGGATTTTACGTTCAGTCCATTGTCATAGGACACATTGCTTCAATTAATTTGTTTTCAAAACACTACATTTATTGAAATAAAAGATATAGTTTAACCAATGGGAGATTACAGTCTCGGATAGTTTCCAACTAGAGAAAAAAAAAACATAAAATAATTGACAACAAAAATCAACTTTCAACCATATTGGAGAACATTTGAGACCAATCTTACTAGTATTCTGAGTTTCCAACAGTGGGATTTTCTAATGTACATTCTTCCTTAATTTTATTCATAGAGGAACATGCTCGAGACATGATTGTAAGAGTACGCTTAAAAACATTAAAATTTAGAATAAGGGCATCCCTCTCCATTTCCATTTTTGGATTTCTTTGGAATCATAGGAAACCCATAGTTGAGGTCAAGACTGACTTCGTGGTCGGGCAGCCCGTGTGTCTATGGAGAAGAATCATAAGGAAAAGGTCAAGATTTGACCCATGTTGGCAAATGTTGAGCTTCGAATGATCTTGAAGTTGCAACTGACCTTTAAGTTTTTTTTTTTTTTTAGTTTTGTAGTTTAAGAACCATATTCACATTATTTTTTTCTTTAAACGAGGGATAACAGTTCCACATATTTTAAATATTTTAATACTGTTTTTCCTTTTTAATTTGTACGTAGTTTTTGGATGTGTTATTTTAAATTTTAGATAAAAAGAATACTAATCTTTCTATAAAATTTCTTTAAATAAATTTTTCATATAAAAATAACTTTTTGAATTTAACTTTGTATTGATAAAAAAATAAAGTATTTTAAATTACATTTATTAAATAATATGTTATGTGAAAAAACCGAATAATAAATTATAGACACATATGTTTGTTTTTTGGACCTTCGTAGAAGAAAGTCAGAGGTCACGTTAACTATGAGGTTGGAGGTGGTCGTTGTAAACACACATAACTATACAAACATATTTATTTGGTAGCCCCTACTAAAAGAAAGTCACAGATCGCCCCCCACAATGATATCAGGGGTCATAATTGTCTTTTGATGGTCTCTCTAGACACTCACAACTACTAACACTCCCCATCCAATTTGGCTACAACTTTAATACTTCACACGAGCTCATGCGAGGTCAGAAAAAAATAAATAAATAAATAAAATCAACGAAGGTTGCGATATTTGTTTGATTTCAATATTATTTTAATAAAAAATATTGACGTATACATTAATGTTGAGATTAGGTAATATTAAAGTATTATGTAGTTTTTTTTATTCAATATAAAATGAAAATACAATTTTTTCCTTTTTTCCTAGAATCCAGGGGCACTGTCGTTATTGTTATTATTTATTATAAACGACTTAAATGAGCTCTATGATTAGGTTTAAGTAACACCCAGCTTAATTTCATTATTTTATGTTTAAAATACTTTTATAAAGTATATTTAATCTTTAAGTGGAAAAAGAGATTAATGAATATGACTATTCATTAGTGAACTTGAGTTATATTTTATGAATAAAGTTACATTCAGTAGTTGGTTAACTGATCGGTAAATAATTCCAAGATTCTAGAGTAAAAAGGAAGAGGAAATTTTTGACAATTACCTTCCCCAAAAGGATAAAAATGAAATCCTGGGAAGGGGAAGGGGTTCTGTGAAATAAGAGAAGAAAAGGGTTAACAACAAAATGTTGCAGAAGAGAGTTGTCTAGAGTTGGCTTCAAACCAATGGACCTTTGTAACCCGAAAGGAGTAGAGGCTGGATAGAGGTCCTGAGGCCTAGCTTCTGAATATTACTGCTACCTTAGACTCTGGTGCGGAGTATGGGGGGATTTGAGGACGTAGTTGCCTCTCTCATGGTTGGGTGTCACAATCAGTTTAACAAAGTTAGAGATATGTATATGATTTATATGGTTAAGTTGTAGAAATGAATTTTAAATATGTATTCAACTTCTGTGCATGACTCTTTGCAGGAATTAGAGAATTATCTATTAGGTTAATGTTGTTACAGTGGCATTTCTTATCAAGGATAATGATGAAATATTCTAGATGTTGGAAGAAGAACTTTTATATATATGCCATGATAATGTTGTGAACATTGAACATAGTTTTTCTTCTACCGAAAGAGTACTATTATTGTGTGTAGACTATATTTTCTGTAAAATAGAGATGTGTGATAGTAGAATATGACTTCAAGTATTATACTTTGTTTGGAAAAAATAAATTTTCATAACATTATCCAGTGTAATTCACAACTATGATATATGTATATGTATGTAATGTACAATATTCTATGTAAATAACTACAAAGAATCGTAAGAAGGTAAAGGGAGAACAGATGGTTCGATGGTGGTTTTGGGAATAAAATATATTCCTATAATTTATAAAACACATACATAAATACATCCAAATAACCAGAGTAAATATTCAGTAGTAAAACAAAGGTAGGCACTGAGGTTTAGGACCCTAGTTCTGGGGAAAATAGAACAGGGTCCAATGTCCTCTAACCTCCTCTATGACTAAATCAATACACTTTAAGTTGTACATAAAAATAATAAGGAAATTGTAATTCATTAATAATTATCAATACAATGAGTGGAAACATTTTTAAACAGAATTGAGATACCAAAATAATTAAACCCAAAATATGTCACGGGTGGTTCCATCCTGAGAAGACAATATGGCATTGTGCAATTAGAAACAAGAACATAATACATATTGACTACATAGTATGAAATATATACGCCATAACTGAAATAAAACTTAAACTAGAAATTCAAGAAATATGTTTTAGGTGAGCAGAACCGATACATATAAATTAAGATAGTCTCAAGGAAAACAACATACTAGCATATGGTGGTAAAAACTGGAGGTTAACTCCTTCAACTTAAATAAAAATAAAATTATATAGTCATCCGTACAAAAACAACATGGAAATCCTTCGAAGAAGAGGAAAATGGTATTAACTATCTCTACTTAAAACCATAAATGTTAAATATGAAAATTTCCTCTGCAATATGACTCAGAGAAAATCCCTCTAGTAGGAGTTATCCATCATATAAATAGATAAGAAATAGGGCCGATTTTCGATACCTGTCATAGGCAAAGGGTTTGGCACTCAGTAAAACCATAAATGCAAAGTAAATAAAAAACACCAAAAGCATTTGAGATTGAGGGTTAGGCTTACCGAAGCACTATGGTGGCAACCTGAGGAGGACTTTCAAAGTCTTTGAAAGGTCTCAGTCCACCAATACTCCTGCAATTAAACCCTGGCATGGGACAAGGAACCTAACTATGAGTTCGTAAGTACCTCACCCGAAATTAAAAACTAGAAAAGAAGAAAATGCGTCCGAGGGGTATTTACCTATGTTGAAGATTACAGAGATCTTGGTTGGAGGCATCCTTGTTTCCGAACACGGTCAATGAAGAACCACAACACCTACAGCATGAAACCCTCCAGCTACTGTTAATTCTTCGAAAACAAAGCAAAGGAATTAAACCAAAGATGAAGAGGGCTAAGAAAAAAATGAAACCTGGAAGTATTAACAAAGCCTTATAATATAACATGTGCATTTAAGGGAAAATAATAATTGAAATGGAAGAAATTACCTATGTGTAAAAGAAGGCTCAATAATCTTGGTGAAGCAGCCCAACAAGCATAGAACTTAAGCACAAAACCCTTTCGCATGGAATTTACAAGCAGAGCTTACACAACTGCATCAAGAGCAAAGAAAACCTGAGTTTAGAAGGGTTTAACAAGAATGCAGAGCAAATAAACAGAGTTGAACTCACATTTTCTGACCAGAGAAGGGTAAAATTCTCGCTGCTGGAAGGAAAATCATCGAGGTGTTGCACAGACACTCAACCAAAGAGCAGGGGAAATTGAAAAACGTATGTGGAATTTGGGGTAGGGTTAGTTATCCTAACCCCCTCGGGTTTGACCACCACCATTAGATCTAGGACATGGAGATCGACAGCCAGCATAACATCCCACAAGACTCGACAAATGACAACTGTCAATACAAAGCACCATTTGAGAAGTTTCCAGCTAGACTCTAGGCTGACGAGCAACTTGTTAAGACCAGATCTCGGTGGTTAAAGTACAAATTAAATTATAACATTTAATTTTAGACTAAATCCCATACAGTTTACAATGCATGTGAAGACGATTAATAATGTTAATGTTTATGATGAAAATCATAAAGACGACGTAATGAATAAGCACCAAATAACAAATCATTAACAATACAAATTACCGTAGCAAGGCCATGTAAGTTAAAGTGTATAGTTATATAACTTTATGGTATAGTAATTTTATCTAGGTGTGGTAAGATTTTTTTTTTTTATGATAACGTTTATATGTAAGTGACAAGTGGTATCAGAGCATGGTTAAATGATGGGGCCAGATGGACCATTTAAATAACCATGGGTGATTTTGTTTTCAAAAAAAATGTCCACAATGACAAGAAATTGTTGATAAGCTTCGATGAGGAGAGGATCTAGTCATCGAACACCAAGAGCTATAGGGGAAGCTTATCCCCAGGGAAAATTTTAAGGATGGAAAATTATCTTGAAATTTAAAAAATTGGCGAATCTCACTAGTCCCTGATATGTAAAATATAAAATGTTTATTGATGTATTTGTAAAATTATTCAAATTTATAATGATATTATATATACTCTCTATATAATTTGGGCGATTTTTAATGTAAAATAATTTTATATTATAAAATTTGGGCGAATAATTTTTATAAAAATTGGAAATTAGCGAATATTTTTTTTGGAGAAACCATGGAAAATTAGCCCAACTGCGAATATTAGCCCCTAAAATTTTCCATGCTTATCCCCTGCCTAATCCAGAGATGAACCTAGAGATGTGGGTACAATTGAGTGTGGATCAACACTAGAAAACTAACAGATTACTAGCACAACAACAACGTCAGACCAAAATATTGTTGGATACGGTGCAACGACTCCAGACATAAACGATTAGAGTAAGAAGTGAAAATGAAAGGTTAATGGGGGAACAAGAAAGGATTCTTAAAAGCCTTTCAGGTAAGCAGAATCACCATGCAGCAAAACCTAGTCTGAAGAGGGACACCCATGAAGAAGGTGAGCAACAACAACAAGTTAATGAAAATCTGGAAGGAAGTCATACCCAGCGAAGTAAAAAAAAAAAATAACTTACATTGAAGCGGAGTCTAGGAATGTTTGAGATCAACAAGAGATGAAAAAATAGAAAGTAGAGCTGCAAGGTCAATTCCAGAAAATTAAACCTCCTACATTTGATGGAGAGGCTAAAGAAGTGGCATAAGCATGGATAATTAATATGAACATATATTTTCAAGTTTATGAGTATAGCAGCAAGCTAAAAGCTCGCTTGGCTATTTACCAACTACAGGAAAAAGCCACATTATGGTGGGAGTAAGTTAAAAATGTGCGGGGAATTGAGGACCAAAATGTGACTTGGGACGATTTCCAACAATATTTTAAAGACAAGTATCTAACAGAGCGATTCTACAATGAAAAATCTCGATAATTTCATGACTTGAGGTTGGGACAACTATCTATGGATTATTTCATAACTAAATTTACCGCCTTACTGAGGTATGTAATGTATTTGAGAGATTAAAAAGAAAAAGTACAACGATTCTTGAGTAGCTTAACTACTCACATGAAGAAGAGGATCGAGTTTGTGAATCCAAAGACTATGTATGAGGTGATTCGAAAAGCATGAATTTGCTATCAGCAGCCCAAGGTAAAAGGATATGTTGGCAGGAGTTGGCCGCCAAAGAAGGGGTAGAAAGGTACTTCAAATTTTAAAGGTAGCAAACCATGAAAATATAAAATCACTACAAGAAACCCAACAAATAGAAAATATGGGAAAAACCAACAAAATCCCAAATGGGCAGCAGAAGAACAACTTACTAAAGCATCTAGAAGACCACACCATGGGCAGATCCAGAAACCACCGCTGCAATGTTGGGTATGCGGTGAGGCACAGTACTATAATAACTCTCCTCACCATGGAAGAAATGAAACTACAACCAATTTCTAAGAGGCATCCACAGCGGGGGATGTTGCACGAAATATACCAAGGATCAATGCTGCACTAGAAGATGGACAAGAAAATTATTAACCAACCATGATAGAACTGGAAGGTAAGTTATATTCCAAAACGGTTTCTATTTTGGTTGATCCTAGTTCCAGTTTAAGTTATATAAATCCCCACATAGCTGAAAAATATAATTTGCAAAACCAGAAATTTAAAAGTCCCTGGATGGTACAATTGGCTATTGGTGCAAACATAAGGGTTAATTCTAAAATTTCAAACTATTTCTTGGAAATAGGAAGCCAAGATATAACTGTTGAACTAAATATTTTACCCTTGGGTTCCTACGATATATTGCTGGGAATGGACTAGTTAGAAGGAAATTGGGCAATATTATATTGCAAAGAGAAAATCATCCATTTTAAGGTTGAAGATGGTACTCACCAGGAGTTACAAGGAATTAAGAAACCACTCCAATTGTGCCCCATCACTGCATCCTAGCTGGGTAAATGCATCAAAAAAGGGTGTCAAATTTATGTTATTCAAGTGGAATTTTATAACTCTAAAAAAAAGACTCTTATTCTGGAAAAGATTCTAGTTGTTCAGGACTTTATGGATGTGTTTCCTTAAAATATTCCGAGACTACCACCAAAGCGAGATATCGAGTTAATACCCTGAGAAACACATGTCTCATGAGCACCATACAGAATTAGTGTGCCTGAGCTAATAGAGTTAAAAATGCAGTTGCAAGAACTATTGGATCAGGAGTATATCCATGCTAGTGTGTCCCCTCAGGGAGCACCAATGTTGTTCGTTAAAAAGAAAGACAGTACGATGCAGATGCGTATGGATTACAGGCATCTTAATAAACTGACTGTCAAAAACAAAAATCCACTGCCATGAATAGATGATATTTTTGATCATGTAAAAGGAGTGACTATATTTTCAAAGATAGGCCTAAGATTTGGGTATCCCCAGATACGGATTAAGAATGAGGATATATCTAAAACAACTTTTCGTACTAGATATAGACATTATGAATTTGTGGTGTTACCATTTGGATTAACCAACACGCCGACAACTTTCATGAGTTCAATGCACAACATCTCCCACTCATTTTTGGATAATTTTTTTTTAATCTTCATTGATGATATATTAATCTACTCTAAAAATATGGAAGAGCACAAGGAATATTTGCACTTAGTTATGAAAATGTTGAGGGAACATCAGCTCTACGCCAAATTTAGCAAATGTGGTTTTTACAAAGAACAGATCCAATATTTGGGCCATGGAGAGTATCGATAGACCCTGAAAAAATATTTTTTCAAGGTGTTAGCTTGTTACTGCACATGACATGGAAAATCGTTCCCTATAAGGAAATTACAGGGCAGAGGAAGAGAAGTAGTTAGAGTAAAACAACAGCAAGTGGTAGAGTCTGGAACGTGTTCGGGTTGAGTCGTGGACGTGTGCAGATCAAATCATGAAGGCAGGCCAAACCGTGAATGGGGCAAGTATTCCACGAACAAATAAGAAAGGATCAGGTGCAACCAAAGAGACAAGGTCGGCAAACCACAACAAGGGAGAGATGAGGACTAATAGATCTAAAAAACGATCAATGGATGAGATTCAAATCACAGATAATAGATCGCAAGTGTTGCAAGATAGGCGCAAAGGGTAAAAGTAAAAAATGCCAAGGTGAAATGCGCGATGGCGGTGGCACCCAGTCACCCGCCACACTTTCTTTCATTCAGACAGCGGGCGGGTCCCACCTTCCTCCACGTCACCCTTATCTCCGTGTGCTTCGTAAGTTTTAGATTTTAAACCCTTGTTTCTTATAACTAAAACTTAAATTTTTTGATTTTCGATGCAGTTGGTCCCACCTTTGTCACCTCCCACTTCGCATCGCATCACCAATTTCCTTCCTTATATTGAAAATTGAAAAACTTACAAAATGCGATGCAGCTCCAAAATAAAATTTAAACATTTTTCAGGTCCGGGTATGTGATTTTTGACACTGTTTTGCTTTGAAAAAAGGTTAATCATGGCAAAAGGACTTGGGTAGAAAAATACAAAAAGGTCGAGTCGGGTCCCAGCCGTGTGCTACGTCATTCCACCTCTAATCTCCCTCCACCTTTCCTCCTTCTCCACTCCTCTTCTGTACATCCGATGACCCTTATCTTATTTCGGCCTCCCCGCATCATTCAAACTTTAGCATGAGGGGGGATCCGAAATGGGTGGTAATTATTACCGCCCACTCCTCCATGTGTCATCCTCTTGTCATTTTTCACCCCCCTTCTCCGATACCGCTTACCACTTGAGACCCCCTCCAAAATCTGGTTCCCATTTTTGCAATTCAAGACACTGCATGGGATTTTGAAGTAGAACATAGAGTTGTGGCTTATGTGGTTTTCTCAAGAGATCCCCGCTAAAGAACCAGGTGCGCTAAGTATGAATGACCTCTTCATAATGGATTAAATGGAAATCACCAGACTAAGGGAGTGGAGGTCTGCAGGCAATAGATGGAATCGTAAAATGACAATCAACCTGTACACTTTCACCCATTCTTTGCCATGCCATCTTGAAGGATCCCATTATTAGCCTCAATGGGCGACTATGTCCTTTCTATTTTTGGTTTAATTTTGATGATTTTTCTAGTGAAATCTCAATTTCACCCCATTCCTATTTTAATTCACTCAGTATAGAAGTAATTCCTCAATGTATGCTCTATAAGCTAGGTAGCATGTTTTGATTTCATAGATATGGGTCGATCATAAATGATCAAGTACCGTATACATATAGTAAGTTCTAAGATGAAAGTAGGGTTCTGGAAATTTGGAATAATTTTGTTGTATTTTTGTATGATTGTGCTCCCTATGCTCTGAGATACATATTTGGGAGAGCTATTTGAACTTAATATAATACATTGTTGTTATTTGGATTCCAGATGGAGCAATGAGCAGTATGTATCTATTTTTCTTCTATTATCATTAATCTCTCTTTCTGTATAATCATCTGTCATACTATGCTGCTTTGAAGGTCCGTGTAATGTAGTTGTTGGTAGTCTGTAGATTTTATTCATGAATTCGTGTTTGCATAAATCTCAAGTGTTAACACTCATGTATTAAGCTTGTTGCACTCCCTTAATTTGTGCTCTACGAAACTCTGTTGTTGCCCATATCTCATTCATATCTGCTTCCTCTGAGGTCACTGGGGGACAGATTCTTAAATCTCTTAAGCATGTATCTTGTGGGTTCATTCTCCATTCTTCCTCACTGCCTCTGCACATTTTAAATATTTTGCTCATTGTTTTATACTTGGCCCAACTAATAGCCATAAGCCTCACAACCTCCTTATCCCCCTCACTATTTGGGGAATTCACATGAATCAGGCTCAAGTGGTCTTCTCTCTTCTTGAACAACAAAAACCATTATTTTCTTGACCCATATTCTATCAGAGGATTTATACAAATTTCCCACATTTACCTTTGATTTTAAGAGTTCCTAGGCACTGGTCCTTTGCAAATCAATGCTGCCTCTAGGAGCTACAACATATTTTTGGTGCCGTTGCTAGAGATAAAAATTAGAAAACCTTTTCCCTTGGATATGGCATTATCTTCACCCTTCAATCAGGTGAGCACCAAGGGTTGAGAGTTTCATAGCCCTCACCTTGGCAACTCCATTGTTATTAAAGTTCAAACCAAGTGTAATCCTAGCTTACACCAGGCCCCATACTCGATCAGATAATTCTCAGTAGAAGACCTCTCCTATATTTGATCCTAAAAAAATTATAATTAAGAGAGTCTGGAGGGAGAAGCAGCCCATCCAGGCTGACACACCCTCATTTTCTTTAGAATATTTTCCTTCCTCTTCTCAAAGAGCTGATATCTATGGTCTTGGCTCCACAACTTGTGTACTCGAGTACCCTCTAGAAACCTCTGCTTTAGCCAATTCAGACATAAGAAATGAAGTTGAATCCATTGATGTTTCTTTACCCCCCTTGCACCCTACTCTAGAGGCTAATGAATTCAAAGAGGTTACAACACTTTAGAGCTCATTACAGAAAAATATCCAATCCTCTACTTAGCATATACCTGTTTTACCACAACCAAATCATCCTCAGAACTTACCACCACCACCCCTCATGGTTGTACCTGACTTCCTCCTCAAAAAATATTCTCCATTGGCTTTACCTCAAGTATTTCATGACATGCCTCAATATTACCTAAGCTCTTCCCTCAGTTCATTGGGAAAGATAGCACTTCTGCGCAAAAACTATTGGAAATACTGGGGGGGGGGTGAATCAGTATTCCTTTCAATTAGAGCATTAGTTAATCTTCAATTATTATCAGTGTTTGTACAATGATAGCAGTAAACAAAAGGAACACAAATGCACAAATATTTTAAGGTGGAAACCCATTCCAAGACAAAAGCCACCTAATGCTTTTCTAATAATTCTTTAATATTCAACTCCAATTGAAAATAAAGCTCCAACTTCCTAGAATATAGAAAAACATTCTTCTCCACCTCCCACTAGATGGATGCTCCAACACCCGAGATTCTTCAGTAGTCAACTTAACGGATGCCCCAACACCCAATGAGGTACAACTCACCCGAGCACCACCCTACCACCCTATAGAAGAATAAAACAAGAATGGACTCCCGTACCAGGGAAAATGGTCCACTTTACAATGATATAGAATGATGTAGAAGAAGGAGACATACTAGAACATAACCCCAACTATGACACAACCACCTAGTGATGATCCTAGACCTCCCGAAACTACCTCTTCAACTCTTGGCAGATAGACACTTGTACAATTTTTACAATGATGCATTTACAATGACTTAGTACAATGATACCTTTACAATGAATGTATGCAGTGCTGCCCACTTGAATAATTCATGTGGTAAAATTATTGCTGTTGTTTTGCACCTTGGTTGCTACTCTTGTCATGCTACCCTCTTCTGTACCTTGCTTTTCTTTGCTGCCCTAGAAAGTCTGGTCCTTTGTAGTCCTTGACAACACATGATCTAGTTTTTTCTTTCCTTCTAGGAGCTCGATATTGAATATGGTGTATCTATGTTATTTTATATCCCCAATATGTGATTTTCAGCCCTATAGTATTCCTCCACATCTTCTTTCAAATGCCACAAGTCTAACCCAATTTGGATCCTTCAAGAGAGAGTTATGCCCAATCTCTCACAAAGGCCTAATTATGGACTAGTTCAGTATAGTCAACTTGTAAGGTGTGCCACATGTCACTTTTTCTTCATTAGGCTCTGAAATTGATACAGAGAAAACTACGGCCTGTGAACTATCTGCCTCTTTTTATAGAATTCCAATCCGATACTCACAGAGAGATTTATGATGATTTTCCCAAGGTCACTTCTTTGAGATGAATTTTAGGAGCCTACAAAAACACTGACTTCGACAGATCATGTCTCAGGAAATATTGTGCACCTTGATCTAAAATTTTTATAGGAGCTTCCTCAGGATTTCGGCTTCACCTCATAAAAATTTCAGCTTTGGAACATTTGTATAAAAAAATTTATAGCACAAATACCATGATGACTTGTTTCAGATGGCGAAATCCCTACATAAGGAGGATATGAGGATCACAATTTATATAAATGCTTAGGTTGAGAGGGACTTCAACAAGTGAACATGGGAGGGATTTTAGGAGCTTAAAAATGATTAATTGTTGACTTTTTAATGACCCATGCCACAACCCCATGGGGTTTTATCCCACTAACTGGGGTTACAAATTTCAAACATGAATATTTGTCAAACCGTGAAGAATTGCGTGGCGTGCCATATATCAACGGAAACATCTAGACAAGTAGAAACCATGAAAAGCATTCTTGACCCAGAATATAGTAATTTGGTAGGTCAAAATTCCCATGAAATATTAGGGTAGCCCCTTGTGTTTCTTGGGTTGACATCAATGACAACCGCTAATCAACAATCTCCCCCTTTGGAATTGATGGAAACACAAGTACTCCACATGCGATCATGACACATCTTCCTACATGATGGCAGGCTCACCCTGCCAAACCCACAATCTCTTTATTCTTGTACATATAAAAATGCATCCCAAATTCTTGCCCCAATAACTTTCAATCTGGGCAAACTCTTTTAATTGTGGAAGCTCCTTTAAAAATCATTTCCCTATGATTATAAAGCCATACAACCAATTACACAAGCGGAAACTCTCTTTCAGTTATAAATTTATGGTTATGAAACCATACACATGGTTATATGACAATCTTTATATGTAATTAAACCCAAAGTTCAATTTAAATTTAAGAACCAAATAATTCTCTCAACCATTATTTATATGACTCTTCATTTAACATTCATTTATGCAAAGGTTTTACTTCAACCTAAAATTCAATATGATGGCCCACTCACTTTTCACCATATAGCAATTTGAATTTATATTCGATCAACTCAAGTATATGCATGGTCTTTATTTAAATGTTCATGGAACATTTCATCTCTCACTAATCCTTTGACTTTGGTCAAAACTCAAGGTTTCAACTCCAATATATATGCACCCTTTGTCTTTTAAAACTTACCCAAACTTGACCTTGTCTAATAAACACCAACGCATATAGAATCATACATTCCAACATCTATCAACCTTCACGGCGTTAAATTAAAATGCCACCACATTCAACCATACATAAATTTAGACTTTGGTTAAAAACCAACGCCAACATAAAATAACATTCGATTCCACGCAACATAACATATCCTTCCATCCAACGATGGACATTCATCGCACTCCATAACTTCAGTGATCAACAAATATCGCGTTATGAAAATTCACGAGACTTAATCTTCAAAATTTATGCGATAAAAATGGTTTTATCCTTACCAATTTTTCCACGCATTCATCAAGGAGTGATATCGCGTTCTAATTTCATAGTCCACTTACCATTCGAAAGGCCGCGTGATACTGCTAGTTTTTTATTGTCAAAACCGCCCTCACTATTCAGTTACCGGTTCCGCTCTTCATCTTCATGGTTCCCTCCTTCTGCGTTTTCTTCTGCAAATCGACTCACGATTTGACTTCACTATTCATCAACCCCTTTATCCTGGGCTTTGTATGGAACTACAGTTCCATTCTTGTAGATCCACAATCAAATTACAGCTTCCCTTGCCTTCAATTGAGCCATCACTTCATCGTTTCCACGAATGCGTTACTTACTCTACGCACTAGAAAATTCGCCCTTACCATATGATTTCTTCTTTAGTCTCTATTTTGACTAACGCCCAGCACAATTTTATAATAAAAATGGGAATTGATACCAAATTGGATCCGACAATTATAAATTGGCTTTATGCTACATTGATTACCTCTTATTTGTATGTGTGAAGCCCCTTTCTCAGTTGTCGTATATAGAATCCGCTCCACCATTTGTACTTGTAGCAAACCCCACAAGGTTCTGATCTTATACGCCTTCAATTCAACAGTTCATTGGTCCTTTAAACCTCTTCTTACACACTCAAGTAGAGCAGATTTTCATTCCACCTTCAAAAGCACTTTCCATGAAAATACAAAAGTGTAGATTCCATATCAATTGATAGAACTCCCCTGTTCTTATCAATTCAATTGATAACCAAAATCGATATAATCAAAGACTGAATTAAATTTCTTTAATATGATCGATCCTTCAGTGATCGATCTTTTTTAGATGATATGAATGCAAATCTGTATCAATTCTCTATTTCACACAGAGTTACTATTTCAACCAATAATACAGAGTTTCACACTTGTCTACAGAAACTCAAATATTCCTTATACAGAATTTGATCAAGGAATACACATATATTTCACACATAATTCTGAAAACAAATTCTTCATCTATTACAAATGTAATCAATTACAAAATCCCTCTTGGTCCTAGCCAGATATTCATGTCAATGGCCCTGTTTTACAATTTCCCGTAGGCTTGAAAAATAAAACTCTGTTTGTCCTTTTCTAATTCCTGTCTCCTTCTTCTCCCTGATATATCTACCTTTTAGGCTTATTGCATTTATAAAAATTATGATGAACCAATTTAGGTTCAAATCCCTTCGAGGACTCAACAAAATCCTCAAAATCTGCAAACTCCTATAATCTAGATTCTATCCCTAAAATCTTGAAACTGAATCTAACTTAGGATTTACAATCAATTCCTAAATATCTCAAATCTAAACTATCTGATTTCCCTCATGTTCTCCAATCATCCGGGAACATTACAAAATCCTCACATTAATTAAAATCTCATTTAATCACTCAAAACCCATTAATAATTAAATAAAAATCAATATTCTCTAAAAAACACAAGACCCCCTATGTTTAATAAAATACAAGGTATTTTCCAAAGCTAATGCCCCTGCATCACTACAACATTCTCTCCCCCTTTGACATCAATGGCAAAGGGTAACTCCCCCTAACACACAACCATCTTGTGGACCTATACACACTTCCACTCCCCTTGACACACAACCATCCTGCGGACTTGTACACACTTCCACTCCCCCTTTATATTCTGAATAAGGAAAATCTAATGAGAACTTGGGAGAATCCCAAGCTTCTGGCAAAGATATTCCAATGCTTCAAGAGTACTCTCATGATCATCAACGCTTCCTCCTAATCTGCATCTGTAAAGGCATGAATAATGAGATTGTTACCCTTGGGATACTACAAGCCATATTTTGATTTTCCCTTTAGATATCGAAGAATTATTTTGATGGCAATAATATGTGATTCTTTTGGTGCTGCTTGGCATATTGCTACTTGTCCAACTACTTGCATAACATATGGCCAAAAGGTTGTTACATATAGAAGACTACCAATAATAGGTATGTACAACCTTTGATCCACATCCTTAGATGAGTCGTCTATGCTCAATTTGCAACCTGTTACCATCGGAGTAAGGATGGGTTTGCAATCTTCCATTTTGAATTTCTTGAGCATTTCCTTGATGTACTTGTTTTAACATATAAATATTCCTTTCTCTTGCTGAGATATTTGAAGCCCTAAGAAGTATGTCAACTCACCAAGTAAAGACATCTCGAAATCACTTTGCATATTTGTAGCAAAATTCTTACTTATTTGATCATCATTGCTACCAAATATTATATCATCCTCTTTATCTATTAGATGTGCTTTAGTTGCTTCATCCATAACATATATGTCATCTGGAGCTCGACTTGTTGTAGCCACAATTTCACCATACCTGCCTTTCCTGATTTCACATTTTGTGGAGTTGAATAGCATTGTGTGTCCTTGATCACACATTTGTCCAACACTGAGCATATTGTGATTCATGTTTTCAACCAATAGAACATTCTTGGCTAGAGCATATTTTCTTCCGAGAGCAACAGTACCTAATCCTATAAATTTTGAAGATCCATCATTTCCAAAGGACACAGTTCCATCCTTCTTCTCTTTTAGAGTTACAAATTTCTTTCTATCTCCAGTCATATGCGTTGAGAAATCGCTATCAACATACCACACATATTTGTTGTTTTGAACCTTGAGAGCGAGAGCACAATTGTCAGTCTTCTTCTTCTTCCATGTTCATTCATTCTGTGGCTTCGAAGATTATTCTAGAGGATTTTCAAGTCTGCAGTGAGTCCGGCTATGTGTCCAAACTTTCGACATTTGTAACATTCAATATTATTTCTTAAATTTTCAAATCTATTGATGTTTCGCTGAGCCCTGGGAGGTTAATATTTGACAGATCTCTTTGAATTCTATTGGTTCCTAGGGTACGTGCGACATTCTACAAATTTAAGACCAAATGTTCCATATGAATAACAATGGCCATAAAAAATATGTTGGTACCTAGATGGAAATCTTCGTCAAGGAATTGTCTTCCAAGGGTGTTCTTGTGAATCTTGTCCAATGAAGTCTACATGCATGTCAGATCTCATAGGTTCAACGTATTTTGTTGTAGAAGATCCTTCTTCTTCTTCTTTGTAACCGAGGCCAATTATTTCATTGTAAAATCGTTGATTGTTGATGAGTTCTTCCAATGCCCTTGAGCTATTGGCATAGTTTTGGATAATTTTTCCCTTCTTCACTTCCTTACGCAGCGAGACTACTTCGGCTTCTAATTCTTCCCTTTCCTGGTCGCTTTCTTCCAACTTCTTTTGAAGTGACTCTTCAATGCATTTGTGTTCTTCAACTTCAATTTTGAGACCTTGAACTTGTTCTTCAAGAGTATTGGAACAGATCTTCTCAGCCTTGAGCTCTTTTATAAGCTTGATTTCTTCCTTAGAAACTTCTTCTATGGTCAACCCTTCTTCTTCGTTATTTGATACCTCTTTTTTATTGTGGTTGGCCATGAACAATACTCTCTCATTGGATTCTTCTTCGCTGTAATTGTCTTCATCAGATGATGAGCTATCTTATTTAGAGAGAAAGTTCCTTTTGGATCCTTTCTTGTTGAATTTATTAAAGCCTTTCTTTCCTTTTGAGTTGTCGTCACTTCTGTTCAGACATTTTGATGTGAAATTCCCAACCTCACCACAGCCGAAACATATCGAAGGAAGTTTACCTTTTAATTTTACCTTACAAATTTTTAGTTTTCTAGTAAAGTAAGTGTATTCTTCATCTGAAAGACCTTCTTCATCATCTCCCTTTTCTTCAAACTTGCAAGTGCATGTATTTTCAATTGAAGGTTGTTTTTCCTTATTGGTTTTCTTAGATGCAACGAATGCAGTTTCTAGATGCGAAGTACCCTCTTCTTCATCAAGTCTCATTTCATATGCTATGAGAACTCCATGTAATTCCTCTTTGCTGAGTTTTTCCAGATTTCACTGTACTCTAAGACCGATACCTTTGGGTTGAATCTCCCTGGTAACATTCTAAGAATCTTTCATATAATAGTCTTCTTATTAGTAATCTTTCATATAATAATGCAAACGATGGCTCAAAGCCTCTTCTTATTAAACTTTTGAAATGGAGAAGAAATTTTACCCACTTTCCAAAGGGCCCCTAGACAATGGTTCTAGGTCCCGATGCAAGGATGTTGTTTTTCCAAGCTCTGCCTCTGATGCAGTCTCCCTCTCTCTCCGATGTGATGGACTAGGATTGTTGGGTGGCCAACAATCGAGTCCCCTCTATCTCCAGCTCCGGGTCACACACTGCTGGTATTTCTTGGGCAATTCTGGCCAGCATAAAAATTTGATCACCCATTCTTCATCTCCTGGTGGCTTTATATAGGGGATTCCAAATCCTCCTTTCCTCCCTTGGTACATGATGGATGGTGACCCAAGGGAGAGGTATGATTCCATTATGTGCTCACATAGTGTCTAAGGAGGCGCCAGTGGTTGTCCTTAGGTGGCTTCATATAAGGAGTAACTTTCCTTTGCTTTGTGTGGTCCCGGAAGGTGACATTTTGCCATTTTCAGGAATTCACGGTTATCGAGAAAAAATGCGCACAAAAGGCGCTCTTCTCGAAGGATTAAGCATGAAATTTAGCATTTAAGACTAGTTCAAATTTGATTTTCTCAAAACCTTAGAGATTTTAAATACTTTCTTGATTCGATAATGTGTTCCTTCCGTGTAAATATTTTGGCTTGACATTAATTAATGTCATTTTCTGCTATATGATTTTCTAGTGTTAACAGTTGCCCCCTAATGTGTGAGGTCTAGGAAGGATTGTATAGCCGAAATACATTATATTTTCTTTTATGTATCGTGTGCAAAGAGAGAGAGAGGCCTGCGTGAATCTTGGAATTGACAACACCTTGCACCGTTTCCGAGATGACCATAGCCTAAGGGGCCCTTGTAAGCAAAAAAAATATAAAACATATATACAAAATTTCAATGAGGAGGGAATGTCCCATGCTCGTGATGATATGGCTAGTTAAACAACATTAGCAGATACATGTCTTGTCAGTGTCACTACTATGGTAGTGATGCTGGTGGTTGTTGACGATGACTGTTGACGCCCTCAAGGGTGTTTTTTCTTTGACGATAGGTGGAACGTAGTACCCATGTGTGTAAAACTAGTATGGCATATAGCTACGCAATGTATGCATATCTACTAGCTGGGACCTTCCTGTGTAATCATTGTTAATAGAGACGCTTATGGAGGCATGAGTATTCGACGGATCTGATCAAAGTGAAATGGTTGTAAGGTACAATACTATCTTGAAATGAAAGTTTTTGTCGTAGTCAAATGTCAGGAGGATCAATGACATCTGTGAACAATGATGTCTCCCACAGTGCCACCCGAGGATACCCCTTTGCATGGGGAGGGGTAATCCAAGGTACTGCTTCCTTTTTGGAAAAGAGGTGTTGAGGTCAACAAAAAGAAAGCCTTAATCGAACCATGGGTCTCCGACCTAAGGGTTCGAGGACTTAGATGTGATGGGTTTAACATAGGCATGTTGGTGAGAGGTGACTGAAAATGGACGATGGGGATTCAGTGGCCTGAGGTCGGAGTATACTTTAGCAGCTTGGCGGTAGTCATAGTTATCTTTGAAGGGGAAAATCCCTAGAGTCGGTAGGACTTCCAGGGCGGGTATGAACCGGTTATGAATGTTGGGATGGCGCGCGTGTGTGCGGTGAAATAATCTGACCAAGGGGAATGAGGGACTGCTGCCATGGGGGAAAATATGAAATATGAGGGTGAAGGGGCGAAGTGCATCATTTGTGGTCTTTGTAAACTTACCAAAAGAATAAAATAATGAGGTTTGGTTTGTACAAAACACAGAGATGGGTACCCCAAAACATGAAAGGGTTCGCTCATTGAAGGTGTGAGGATGATGTTTTGCTGGGGGTGGGGGTCCCATTGGTTGGTCTCATGTGCGGGGTTGATGAAGCGGATGAAGAAATGTCACAGGTGGGATTATGTTGATGGAGGTATGGTGGGCCAAATATGATGCACAGAGGTGTGCTTTCAATCTGCTTGTACAATCTAGTCATCTAGGAAGATGGTGTCAGCTTATATGGTGAACTTGACCTTGTGCATGATGAATGGATGGGCACGAGGTCCTTCCTGGACTGAAGTAGTCTGGCCATGGCGTCACTTATGGTGATCTATGGTCTACTTTGGGTGACGAGTGCCATGGAGGGCAGGCTCTACCGACCAACGCAGATGTTTATCATATGCAGGGTAAGGTGATGATAAACACAATCAGGTATGAGGAACCTATGGTTTATTTCTGATGGATAAATGATGTCAGGATATGCAAAGTTTTCTGGGACTCTATCATGCTGGGGGTAGGATGATACCTGCTCTAGAACCTTCAGTGGATGGTGTTGTAAGTGGTTTGCAGGTTCTTCTTGCAAAAACAACTACCTCAAGTGAAAGCATCTTCTTTTCATCAAATATTATTGAAAGACATGAAATTTTAAAAAGGAAGATGGGAGAGGGCATATCTGGCGGTGCTGAAAATTTATTTTTCCTGGAAAGTGAATGTGTGGCATCTCTTTCGTTCTTCATGGCATAGTGATGATGATGCAACTTACGGTTTGCAGAATGGACATTCTGATCTCCTATTATGGACCTCGAAAGTTCTTGAAAAGGGCGATAAATATGGGATTATGGCCCTAATCCTATTCATTTGTACTTGCTGAGTTTTGGGAGATCAGAGGTGCTTGTAGAGCCTTTCTTGCCGTTGCAATCAACCCATGTACCAAGGACTAGCGATATTATGCCGAGGTAACTTTCATGACATCCTGCATTGTAATTTCTTCAATTTAATGGTGCCGAGGGCCGTAAAAATTAGGTTTGTATGACCTTTGAGTGACTTTTTCCCTAGATTGCGTGGGAGATCTAGGCAAAAGAGCGCCTCCTTTGCGCGTAATTCTGAGGGACAGGCACGCGAGGGTGTGTTTTTCCCTTCCTTTTGCACACAAAGGCGTGCCTATGAAGAACACAGGCGCGCGAGGGCATGCCTGTCTGAGGGACAAGCGCGCAAAGGCCATGACGAAAGAAAATTTTGATTTTTTATCTATTTTTTATGCTTTTCTGTTAAGTCCCTATATTAATAGTATAGCCGCTTATTATGTTAGTGTATCCCCCCTTATTTTTATTATTGTACCCCTGTAACCCCCATATTGTTATTATTGTGCCCTTAAATTATTATTGTTAGGTCGGCTAGGATTACATTGTGGCCCACTAGGATTACATTATGGCCCCATGGACTCCTATATATAGAAAGGAGGTTTGTAAATTGAATCATCCAAGAATTGTTCATTTATGTAATGTATTGGAGGTTGCCCCCTCGAAGTGGCTTATTTCTAAGGCGTTGATATCTTTTTTCTTCTATTTTTGGAGCTGGTTACACAACATTTTCTCTGCACCGATGGGTGTCTGTGTTGTTGGCAGGTTGATGTGGAGAGAGTGGAATTGGCCCAAGATCCAGACCGCTCTAGCTGCTGATGTTGGGGCGCGTCGTCAGTTGGCTACATGGGGCCTTCGGAAATTTGCTGAGAATGAGTTCCTATAGTCGTAGGACCATTTATTACGTTACATTATATAGCACTAGCGTAGGAGGTAGAACATGTTCATGTTGCAGGGGATGAACCTAGTGATCCGCCCCAAGACAGATATCTATTTTGTGACCAGGTTATTGCCTCAAGGGGAGGCTTTGAGATACCCACTCTCCTCTGGGAGAGTGACTCTAGATAGATTCTGGGGGCACCATTATGGAGGGGCACCTCTCACCGAGGGATGAATCAACATTACATCAGTGATAGATGTGGCAGAGCGGTGTGACCTGGTAGTGATCGTATGACTAGCGAGATCGGTTGCTCCACATCGGGTGTCGGGCCTTCAGGTTGGAGTTTTGCGTGGTTTAAGGTCTAGGCATTTCTTTGACTTCGCCCAATTTTTATTTTGATGGTATGGTGTCACAATTGAACAAGGTCCAACGTGGATCGAAGTCATTTGCGTACGCCAGCATACTATGCAGCATCATGTATGAGGAGATGCTGCTGCTGAGGCTAGTGGTGGTGGTGCCCATTGCGGGGCCACGGAAGCCTCGGATGAGGAGGTGGGCTTTGGTGATGTCGCGGGGTGGTGGTGGTATGGTGGTGCATTACTTGAATGCCATGACTGAGGCTTGATTTGAGGCTAATCCACAGTTGTTCATGCCATACCTATAAGCAGGGATGGACTTTCGGGGTGATCCAGACATGGGTTTCAGTTATGTTAGGGGACCTACAGGTATGCGTTATATATTTTTTAACTGCATTTGTTTGAGTATTTATGTACTTATGTGTTTTGTTATTGACATTGACATTTCTTCGGTTACTCATGCAGATGTTGGTGAGGTAGGTCGCCATGTGGCTCAATTCGTGGGTCATGATCCTCCGCTATGACCTCGAGGTGGTCAAGGAGGAGGTGATGCAGGTGGACCAAGTGGTGGTACCAGTGGACCTGGCGGAGATGGTGCTAGCCCTTCTAGTGAGGGTAGCATTTTGGCTGTAGCAGAGGTTTCGGCTGAGCGAGCTCGTGTTGATTCGACTGAGGCACGCAATGTAGTACTGATAACTTAGGTGGCCGCCCTTGAGGACTTTCAGGGTCGAGTGGACCACTTGACCTAGGGTATGCCTGCTCGAGGTTTTATGGACAACTTCGAGGAGGTTTGGTTAGAGATGGTGATGGCCTGTGAGAGGGATTATCGGCCCACTCTACATCAGGTGGCGATCGCGGTGGCGACAGCAGCTCCAGTGGTGGTACCAGGAGTAGTGGTGGGTCTAGGTGCCCCTCAAGAGGGGGAACCCCCCTAGAGCAGTTTTGTACATAGGGAAAGCACCCGTTATGAGGATTATTCCCTTGTTTTTTGACGACTTTTGTATCTTTGGGCTAGCCATTGGGCCAACGACACTATTTTTTTGTACTCAGATACACATATTTTTTGATATATATATGAGAGATGTTTTTTGTGACTCTACATGATCTATCACCAGTTTTAGTTTATGTGTTATGTTATGCTGATGGATGCCTATATTTTTGGTTTTATGTATGATGGTTTATTCGAGATGCATTTCAGTTTAGGATATTGTTAGCTATGCGATCATCTATTTGGTTTTGATTCCTTGGTACATGTGAAAATGTAATGTAATCAAACTGTCTACTTAATCTTTTGGCATGCAAATATTTTCTAAAAAGGTGTGTGTCTCTGGTCTCAAATTTTTGGTTTAGCTGTGATACTACTAACTGGGAATCGAGGTAGATATGCATATGACGAATGCCTAGATGGAGGGCGTCGCACATAAGTCCAATGACGACATCATATTCTACCTGATTATTTGTTTCTGAGCCAATACACACACCATTTGCGCATAGTGGTGATCGATCAAGTTGGTAGATGACCTGGGCAGCGATGGCTAAACTTTGGGACCATCTTGATGCTCCATCAGCAAATCGGAAATAGCGTTCATTTTGGTGATCCATGGTGATACTTCAAGCACTTTTTACTAAGTCTTTGGGTCAAAAATTCTGAGTAGGTGGGTTTTTGTGTACTCTTACTCTATGGGAAGGGCCACTGGGGCCCTTATGGGTATAACATCTTGAGGTAAAGGTCATTGACGGGGTTAGTGAGGCAAGTCCTATCCGTTTCTATCAAGATGTATGCCCCCCTGTCGAAGACAGTGTTTGAAGATATAGGGTCCTTTCCATAGGTTTTCGAACTTTCCTAGCCCTAAGGCCTCTTTTTTGACATCATAGAAAAGTACTAATTCTCCCTCAGTGAACGAGCGAGGGGTGATGTGGTGGTTGAACGACACTTTGACCCTTTTCTTGCAGGCCTCATTGTGCTGCAGCGACTGTCATCGATTTTCGTCGACAAGCTCTAGTTGTAATAGGCGCTACTCCAGAGGTTGAGTGTCATTGAGGAGTTCGATGGCAGCATTTACATTCGGGTTTTTGCGAAAATCAATGCAAAAGCGCGAGGTACCTTGGTTTTTTTTTATAGGAATATGGTGGAAATCCGGGGATAGGGGTGAGGCAGTCATCCTATCACCACTATGGGTAGATATAAACCGGATATGGTGGATTGTGTCATCGACATTTGGTGGGGGCAGTAACTCTATAATGGAATTCTGTATGGGCTCAAGGTTGGGTTCCTTGCAAGGATAGTCGATTTCTGGTAGGTGGAAATTGTGTCTGCCACAGAGGTGCCTAAATGTTTCCATTAGCAGCATGACTCTAGTGCGTGATTTTGGCCAGTGCAGATGGTGCATGGTATCACTGAGCCAATGGAGTAGATAGTATGTGATTCTATTCTACTCATTGTTCCTGATGTGGATGCTTGGAAAGGGTCAGATGTAGAAGAGACTGTCTTCTATCTCCATTTCTATATCGTTGGCTTAGATGTGTCTTCCTCTTAAGTGGAGTGTAGACTTAACGTAGCTCGTGTTGCTCTCAACTTAGGAAGATGTACACACTTAAATTTATGATGAAATTGTGAGAAAATTCGGCAATAAGTGCACGTAGTCTTCTCTTGATTGGAGAGAAGTTTCTGAGGGATAGAAGAGACTATGCGAAGACTGTTTGAAAGGGGCTTGAGTTCTTTGCATCAGTTTACTCAGTGATCGTTCAGATCACATAGGCCACATGTTATCCTAGTCTTGGCCGAGGTTATACTTTGGTGACGTGTTGTCTTATCAGGATTGATACACCATTGCAGAGGTGGGGACATTGACCCGGAAATATAATTTTTATGCCATTCTCGGAGGTCATCCTGTCTCTTCTCTATGGCATTAATCATGTCGATAGTGGGACGAGTTTGTGAGGCATAAGTACAATGTCGCTCGTAATTATTATCCTTACATATCAGGCAAAATATCCTTGATATGAAGGTTCTGTTCAGGTCAGTTCGAGGTCTGATGGGGAACCAGCACCGGAAGGCTGCTAAATCAAGGCAATGGACGACTACATGGTCCATATTTTTGCATAACGTACATGTTGTTCGTTGCTGCGAAGTGAAATTGGGGGTAACTATGGGTTCCCTAGGGAGCCGCTCTTTGGCTGTCAAGAACATGATGGATCCGCTCATCTCATTTGCCTGGGTCATAAAGCTTCCTGTAGACTCGGCATCCATATATTCTTCTTGGGAAAGGCGGACTATGGCTGAGCGAAGGCTAGAAAGGGCTAGCCGAAAATGAGGTATGTAGTGACAATCCTCCAAAAGGTGATTGTCGGTGCATAACGGGCATGTGAATTGGGCTACCTGAAGCCCAATGTAGTAAACCCTTTCAATAGGATACCATCTGTGAATAAGCTCCAAGGCTGCGCATTCTTCAAGGTAGTGGCCACATTCGTCGCATAGCGTACAACGTATAATGGGCATTGCAGGGGGCCTTTCTACAATCTTATGCTCCTCTTGTAAGTATAGGATGGTACAAGGTTTGTTGTTGATAGACTGGACGAAGGGATCCTCTTAATAGGATCGCTCGATCGCATGTAAGGCATCCCTATATCATGGTATCTCTGGAAAATGGTGGGTACAGTGCCCATAGTTGCCACAGAGAGCACATACATGATTGGTACACAGCGGTTTTCCTTTACCTTTATTGGTAGGTTCCTTTTTACGGAAACGCAGCGTTAAGATGTCTGCTTCGGAGCCAAGGAGTTGTTTTAACTCATCCAACTCTGGACATATGTGGGTAGGGTGGCCTATAACATCGCATATGGTGTAGACTAGTGATTCCCTTTGAATGGCGGGGGTCACCATTTTCTTTCCTCTGTTTGTGGTTTTCTTGGCTGTGATTACCAATTTCACAATGATAATTTCCTTTGCGGGGGCAGTCTCGAATGTTTCTTGGGTAGGTTGTGGCTCCTCGGGACTGAGGGGTTTAATCCTATGGCAGTAACGTTGGTGGCTCCTATTTTGGAAGGGGGAATGAGGTACCAAAATGGGAATACCAATGATATGTTGGGTAACACCAGTGTTTCCAAAACTTGCTGGGAGACGAAGCCAGTTGGGGGGTAGAGGAAAGGAGTTTGGGAGGCGGCGTAAGCTAGAGAGGCTGTCATGGTCGATGCCTCGGTGTCAATACTACTTGAGTCTATGTCCTGACTAACCTCGGTTCTTGATGTGGACATCATGCACACAGGGGTCCCTATGGCATCAGGTGATGCCTCAGGGATGACATGAGGATCTCCTAGGAATGACCCTAGAACGGACGACATTTTGAATTGTCCAGGGCCATATTCTTAGTACCGTGAAAGACCATCTGAGGTTATATCTACATGGTAGAATTACATTCGTGTTGGTTAGGGGATGCTTTTCGCTTTGTGTCAGCTGGTCTACAGTAATGATGCGATCCTTGTGGGGGAACATCATAATGCAGAAGATGAAGGAGGCTATGGTGGACATGGCATACATATAACTATGCCCGAGGAGTATATTGTAATCCAAGTGAGCATCCAAGACTTCAATGTCTATGTGGACCGTCTTTCTGGCTAAATAGACCGAGAAATTTTGGTAGAGGCCGACGGGGTTCGAGGGATGACCGTCATATGCTCGAAGCATTATGACCGAGGGTTTTAGCTCGGGAGAACCCAACTTCTGCCAAACATTTTTCGACATGATGCATGTCGATGCACCCTCATCTATGACACATCGATGAACAGTTATATTCTGGACCGACACTGGTATCTGGAAGGCGACCATAGAAGGAAGCCTAGGGGTGGCTTTATCTAAGTCAAAAACCATCATGCGTGTATCGGCAGGGTCGATAGCACCTAATGAGAAAAGAAGGGCTTTCCGTTGTTTTGGGCACGACTGCAGTACTTCTAGCACAGACATAGCAGCGGGTGATTGAGCTAAATCGTCCACGATGCTATAATTATGGGCCGCTTTGGAGCAGTTACCTACTCTCCTATCAGGTCCCTTTGCCATATTTGGAAATGGTTCTATAGGCATCTTTGAAATGGTAAAATGTGCAGTCGGCGCACTAGTACTAGCCCCTGACATAGTGGTGTCTAGTGGGGTGTCGTAGTTGTGGTTCCATGTTTGGAAGAACATTTCTTCCCCAGTCATGTAGATTTCATAGCTGATTTCCGGAGTCATCTAGATTTTGTTTTTGAGTGCTGACCATCCCTTGGTGGGGGAAAGGTTCTTACATGACAAAAGGTTGCTGGGAAGATCCTCCTTGTCCTCGGTTAATCTGCAGCTTTTATAGCTCAGGGAGATCGATAAAGTGGTGAGTATAGTGCCTGTACTCACCACATATTGAACAAGAGTGGTTTATTCGTAGATGTGGCCTTTTTCCTTATCGTTGGGCATTTCTTGGCTCCTGGTTTTGATTCCTGTTGGAGTTGCCTCTAGCCTCGGATCGCGGTGGACACTGTTGGTTATTGCCCCCCTATCCAGGGTTCCCTTTGGGCTTGTTTTTTGACATTTTCTTAACCACGTTAAGAGGGTAGTTCTCCTGGTTGTATTGGTGTGGTTGATTTTGTGATGACTCCACAAAGTTCACTTATGCCTTGGTTTGTGTAGGTGGGTCGTGTGCTTGGGACTGAGCATAACATTGTCCCTTGTTTGAACCTGGCCGTTAGAGGGGAGCTCTTACGTCAGTGTTTCTTTCTGCGTACTGGGTCCCTTAAGCTAGAGGATAGGGTCCTCCTTGGTGATACACTTGCGCCCTATTAGTCAAATCTTGTTGAGGCATATGATGACTTTGAGATACGGATTGGAACATGTTCTGGGTAGAATTATGTATGTAACTGGGATTTTTACTACTGTTTCCTAGGTAAACTTGGGTCATTGACCCAACTAATCTATCTGTAGAGTTCGACGCACCTGGAAATTCTTGATAAGTTTGCAGGCGTGGGGCATTAGTCAGGATGTTGTAGATTTATAATGATTGCGTATAAATCATTCCAAGCTTCTGGGCTTTATTGATTGCATCCTCTTCAGATGTGGGGTATTGCTACACCACATCCTTTAAAATCTTCACAGTCAAAGTTTTCAAGAATAAATCTAAGAGGACCTGATCGTCGAGTTTAGCTTTACATAAATTGCAACGCCGCCTCCATTCATGAAGATGGTCAAAGATATGGATGGCAGGGGTTTGTCTAAAATGAGTCAGTAACTCCATTCCTGAATCATGGTGAATGGGTAACTGAAAGTAAGTGAGGAACGTGGTAGCAAGGGCACTAAAGGTTCCATGTGAAGCAAGAGGTTTCTCCATGTACCACTTCGTGGCTACTCCCATAAGAATGTGTTGAAATAGCCTTAATCAAATAGTGTCGTCAATGATAATATTTGATGAGCACCACAGATGCAAGGTCATTACATGATTACTTGGGTCTTCTGCTTGCTTACCTTCGAATTTTGGTATATCCGAAGGGAGCTTTGTGGGCATCGAAGGCCATGACGGATCATGTGCAATGGGGTCATTCGTTAGCTTGGTTAAATCGGGAAGATTCAACAAAGCTAAGAAAGGTGACTGGGAGGTTGACGCCGTGGTAACATGTAAAAACACGAAGTTCTGGTTAGAATGAGGATTAGTATGTAACGTACCTGTATGTATGTTCAGTTGGCTTCCCATATGGGACGCACTCCTTTGCCCCCTGGGGATCGAGGGAGAAGTGGTGTGTGGTATGGTGTTGGGAGAATGACGAGGATTCCCAACTATGGTTCCTCCAATAAAGGATGAACCAATGAAGGTGCTTGTGTTCTGTCTTTTATGCCTAAATGGCGAAAGACTTGGAACCCCTCCCTGTAATGGGGGGAGGTCCAAAAGATGCCTGGATCGACGAGGTTCCGTTAGGATCGTTCGGGTGTCGACCAGGTTAGGTTTTGGAAAAATTTGAGAGGATCAAGTCTATGATCAAGGCAAATTTATGGCCACATACATAAAACAAAGCGAAAATGAAATAAGTTTTCCTTTTATCTTAATCTATGTGATCAATCAAGAAAAAAAAATGGTTTTTGTTTGTTTGTTCATGATACTCAAAATCCTAGAAGACTTATGCATCCTCACAAATTCAAAAGTAACTGGGCCTTGAGAATACTTCTTGCGAGTGCTGGCACAACTTCCCATAAGAGCTGGCAATGCCCCTATTCAGCCGAAGAGAATCCACTAAGGTAAGGGTAGAGGGTCTGGCGTTTACCTGCACTATCACCTACAGGGTAAAGGATGACCTAGTTTTGGCCACTAAGAACCACCATCCCATGTGAGAATTTGATTCTTGGGCTTCTTGGTAGTCATATAACAGTACCGAGTATCAGTCGGGTCAGGTAGCCCCAACTAATATCGCACGCACTGCGCCTAAGCCTAACCCCCTCTGAATCGGGTCTCTATCGCGCTCAGGTTTTCTTTGCTGTGGGCCGATAGGTCGATTTGAAGCTCCCTAAATACACAACTTCTATGTTTCAATATGAAGTATGATCAAGGCATCTTATTGGATGCTTACTCCCTTGATCCTAACTTAAACTATAAATTCTTTTGTGGCCCCTGTGGGGAGAATTTAGTGAGTTTGGTTGAGTTAGTTTTAGGTGTTTTCCTTTGTTTAGTGGGTGAGTGTGTGTGAGCATATGGAGAACAATCTCATTGTTTGAACATATGGATATCGGTGATCCTTTACAAAAGTCCCCTATTTAAACTATGTTATATTGTTCCTGGCTCAAATGGAAAACATTTGCGGATAAAGGGCCACTTTCAAATTTTCCTAGTTAATCCATTTGACTAACTAAAGGGAGATGGAAAATTGTAAATATAGAGCATTCATATGCTTACCTAGGATCACCAGAGGGTGCAAAGGTAGCAGAGATTACTTTCTCTAATCGACAATTCAATCCTAGTCCCACAATTCCTAATGCAAAAATTGAACTAAACTAAACAAGTTCTACACTAGAAAATGAAACTAGTTATGCATGTGTGGTCTTGGGCCACTTGCTCGGACTAGTTTATCTAAGTGTGAATACCAGAATTTGTAAAACATAAATTTTTCAGAATGCAATGGTTAATTTTACCCCAACTTAAAATATGTGAATATTTTTTCAAAAAAACCAACTTAAAGGAAAACTAACCCTAAGCCTACAGAAGGCAGCTAAAAGTAAGTTCTTAGAAGCTGTGGGGTATCAACACAAGTGCTGGAAGATACATTAGGGGCTGCCCAACACACTTAAAATTAGAAAAATGTAGAATATAGGGAGAAAAATATCATTATGTAATTTGCGCGGAAAAGGCTCTGACAGGTGCGCTTTCCTACGCGCAGGTCATTCCTGAACGCGCGCATTGCGTGTATGTGAGAAAAAATTGCGCGCAAAAATATTACAAGTAAAATATTAGGAGCTGCCTTCTTCGGTTTTTCACTCCAAGTGAATCTAGGGACTGCAAGATGGATAAGAGGACTATCAGCTCCACTCTCCAGCGTAGACAAAGGTTAGTGGAGTCGCCAATCTTGTTGTGGTGGATTTGACGCACGGGTGTACGAAATTGCACCAGTTTAAGGGGTTTGGTCTACCCCTATAAACTATTGGTAACAGGCAGAAAGTAGTGGAGCTCAAAAGCATATAATCTAGAGGAAAAATATGCGAATTTATTCTAAAAGTAAACTAAAAACTAAAACACAAATATACAGAGGCTATTGAAGAGAGTCAAAATGATAATAATGCAAATGATGGCTCAAGGCCTCTTCTTATTAAATGTTTGAAATGGAGAAGAAATTTTACCCAGTTGCCAAAGGGCCCCTAGACAATGGTTATAGGTCCCGATGCAAGGATGTTGTTTTTCCAAACTCTGCCTCTAATGGAGTCTCCCTCTCTCTCCGCTGTGATGGACTAGGATTGTTGGGTGGCCAACAATCGAGTCCCCTCTATCTCCAGCTCCGGGCCACACACTATCGGTATTGCTTGGGAAATTCTGGCCAGCATAACAATGTGATCACCCATTCTTCATCTCTTGGTGGATTTATATAGGGGATTTGAAATCCTCCTTCTCTTCCTTGGTACATGATGGATGCTGACCCAAGGGGAAGGTATGATTCCATTATGTGCTCCAAATATTCCTTTGTGTGCTCACATAGTTTCTACGGAGGCGTTGGTGGCTGTCCTTAGGCGGCTTCATATAAGGAGTAACTGTCCTTTGCTTTGTGTGGTCCTGGAAAGCAACATTTTTCCATTTTCAAGAATGTGCACTTCTTGGGAAAAAAGGCACGCAGAAGGCGCTCTTCTCAAAGGATTAAGTGCACAATTTAGCATTTAGGACTAGTTCAAATTTGATTTTCTCAAAACCTTAGAGATTTTAAATACTTTCTTGATTCCATAATGTGTTCCTGCCTTGTAAATATTTTCGTTTGACATTAATTAATGTCATATTTTGTTGTACAATTTTCCAGTGTTAATGCTCCGTGACCTCCTTCCAGCTGTCAAACTGTTATTGAATGAACCAAGCTCTGATACCAATTGTTGGAAATAGTAAGGGGGGTGGGGGGGTGAATCAGTATTCCTTTCAATTATAGCATTAGTTAATATTCAATTATTATCAGTGTTTGTACAATGATAGAAGTAAAAAAAAGGAACACAAATGAACATATTTTTTAAGGTGGAAACCCACTCCGGGACAAAAACCACCTAATGATTTTCTAATAGTTCTTTAATATTCAACTCCAATTGAAAATAAAGCTCCAAATTCCTAGAATATAGAAAACCATTCTTCTCCACCTCCCATTGGATGGACGCTCCAACGCCCGAGTTTCTTCAGTAGTCAACTTAACGGATGCCCCAACACCCAACAAGCTACAACTCACCCTAGCACCACCCTACCACCCTATAGAAAAATAAAACAAGAATGGACTCTCGTACCAGGAAAATGGTCCACTTTACAATGATATAGAATGATGTAGAATAAGAAGACAAACTAGACCATAACCTCAACTATGACACAACCACCCAATGATGATCCTAGAACTCCCGATACTGCCTCTTCAACTCTTCGTAGATAGACACTTGTACAATTTTTACAATGATGCATTTACAATGACTTAGAACGATGATACCTTTACAATGACTATATGCAGTGTTGCCCACTTGAAGAATTCATGTGGCGAAATTCTTGCTGCTATTTTGCACCTTGGTTGTTGCTCTTTTCATGCTACCCTTTTCTGCACCTTGCTTTGATTTTCTACCTTAGAAATTTTGGTCCTTTGCAGCCCTTGACAACATGATCTAGGTTTTCCTTTCCTTCTAGGAGCTTGATATTGAATCTGGTTTATCTCTATTATTTCAGATCCCCAATATATGATTTTCAGCCCTGTAGTATTCTTCTGAGTCTTGTTTCCAATGCCACAGGTCTAACCCAATTTGGATTCTTCAAGGGAGATTTATGTCCAATCTCTCACAATGGCGTAATTATGGATCGGTTCAGTAGAGCAGACTTGTACGATGTTCCACATGTCACTGTTTCTTCATTAGGCTCTAAAATTGATACAAAAAAAACTACAACCCATGCACTATCTTCCACTATTTACATAATTTCAATCCGATACACATAGAGATAGTTATGATGATTTTCCCAAGGTCACTTATTTGAGATGAATTTCAAGAGCCTGCAAAAACACTGAATTCCATAGATCATATCTCTAAAAAAATTATGTACCTTGATCTGAAATTTTTACAGGAGATTCCTTAGGATTTTGGCTTCATCTCATAAAAATTTCAGCTTCTTAACCTTCGTAGAAAAAAATTTAAAGCGCAAATTCCATGATGACCTGTTTGCGAAATCCATATATAAGGAGGATATGAGGATAACAATTTATATAAATGCTTAGGTTGAGAGGGGCTTCAACAAGTGAACATGGGAGGGATTTTAGGAGCTTAAAAATTATTAATTTTTGACTTTTCAATGACCCATGCCACAACCCCATGGGGTTTTAGCCCACTAACTGGGGTTACAAACTTCAAACATGAATATCTCTCAAACCGTGAAGAATTACGTGGCGTGCCATATATCAATGGAAACATCTCGACAAGTAGAAACCATAAAAATAATTATTGACCCAGAATATTGTAATTTGGTAGGTCAAAATTCCCATTCAATATTGTGGTAGCCCCTGGTGCTGCTTGGGTTGATATAAATGACAACCACTGATCAACAGAAACATATTAAAGACTTTTGCACCTTCGTTGCGAATGTGGATGCGGAGCACCTAGAAGTGGTGTTGAGTCTTTTCATCTAATCATTGGATGGAGAGGCTCGAAAGTGGTTCAAATATATTTCTAATAATGCAGTCACCACTTGGGAAGAAATGGAGAATTTATTCACACAAAAATGGGGAGAGAAGAAGGACCATGGATATTTCCTTATAGAGTTCAACGCTCTTAAAAAGAGACAAAATGAGGATGTAACCAAATTTATAAAGAGGATCAATAAGCTTTATAATAATCTTCCTGCTTAAATAAAGCCTCCCCAAGCATCTACTAAGGTGGTCTTCGCAGGAGTTTTTGAAACAAAGTTTGGGTTTATCCTAAGAGAAAGAAAGTTTGAATCTCTAGATTAGATTCAGATTGGTGCACAAGAGGTAGAAGAAAAATTTTCTTCTACTGGTAAATTCAAGGGCAAGACAGAGCATGAATCCAGAAGAAGGGGTAGGGAGGAGGCTTCTACCTCTAATCAAGAAAGGGAATCAAAAGACCATAGAATTGAAGATATGAATAAGCTTATCAAGAACCTCTCAAATAAGCTGGTGAAGCTTGAATTTTAGGCCAAGAATTCCCCTCCTCGTCCTAACCAAATGATCCCAAACCGTGGGTTTAATCCCCAGTACCGGAAGCCCCCTCCACAACTATTGTAGCGAGAAAGAAAAGAGTAGCAAGATCACATCCAACCTCCTCTATACCTGGAAAGGGAAATGGAGAGACAGGCCAAGGAAGTCACAGATAGCCAAGAAGATCAATTTATCACTTACTCAGAGGATGAAGAAGGTGAACTCACTCTGCAAGAAGAGGCAGAAGAAAAGGAATTCCCCCTAGAATATCGAGAGATTGAAAATTATTGCAGGCGGTTTTTGCATTTCATGCAAGATTAAATCCATAGGAAATATGATCTCAGATCCTCTAGGAAGAGAACCCGAGTGCAAGAACAAGTTGAAGAGTCGACATCAAGGGATCAAACCCCTTCTTTTTTTACCAGTAAGGGGAAAAATCCTCTAGAAGAGTTTTCCCGTCATAAAGCCTCTGTGCCCACCTCCTCAAAACAGGGCTCTGATCCTCCCCAAAATGAGAAATCCACAACTACACCCTTTAAACTTCCCAACCCTCCTAAAGGGAAGTTCAAATAAATGATCACAGAAAAAGTGCCCATGACCTTTAGCCTCCATAAAGAATTAGAAAAGGTCAAGAACCCAGTCCCCCTGATCGAGCTCCTAAAACAACCCTCATACAAGGCCCAAGTCTCTCAATTCACGTTGCCCCGGGGCTTAAGACCTATCCCTGATAGCCTCAATCTCAAAGAAGAAAGACCCATGGCAGTCTTTGGACCTCATGTAGAAGAACTATATTCAACCACTCCTCCATTCTATGTGACTCTAGTTATACATGCCCTGTTAGTGCACAACTACATGCTAGATTCTGGGGCTTCACATAATTTTTTGTCTTTGTCTGTCAAGGAGTATTTGGGGTTACAGATCACCAGTCCATATAAACATCTATATTCTTTTGATTCCAAGAGGGTGAAATGCTTGGGCATGACAAAAATCTGGTAGGAAATTTGTCCCAGATTCCGACCAAAAGCGTGGTAATGGATATTGTTGTGGCTGATATCTGAGCTCGGTTTGGAATGTTGTTGTCCAGATCTTTTGGTACAAAGATTAGAGGATTCATAAAGCTAGACCTTGCCTATGCCACTATTCCAATATTCGGTGGTGAGGAAAGGAAATTATACCATGAGTTCGGATTCGTGAATATAGTCACCAAAGCTAATGGTTCCACAAAATATCCGGTATATTCTAAGGAGGGTGAATTCTCTTGTATTATGCTCGAGGAGAAAGAAAACCTCCTGCAAGAAAATAATATTTTTCCTCTAATCTAGGAGAATCTTATGAGTAGAGGGGAAAGCGAAATATGGACTTTGCATTTTTATGGAGCTTACTCACAGGAAGGAAACGAGGTCGAGGTACTCTTAATATCACCAAGAGGATTCTTGGTTCCCCTCTCCTTTAAGCTAGAATTTGAAGCCATAAATAATGTGGCTGAGTATGAAGCGCTATTGTTGGGGTTGCAGACAACGCAGAGCATGAACATACCAAACCTCAAGGTGTTTGGAGATTCAGAGCTTGTAGAGAGACAAGTCAGGAGCCAATGCAAAACTAAAAACCTGCAGCTCAGAGCCTATAGGAATGAGGTATGGGATTTATTTGAGAACTTATTTTCTTCTTTCAACATTTATTTCGTGCCGAGGGAAAAGAACAGAATGGCAGACTCACTAGTTGTGGCTGCTAGTAATTTCTGCCCCCCGCAGATCCTTTACTCAAATATGGGGTTGAAGTACGATACCGCGCCTCCATTCTAGATAATGTTAAGCATTGGAAAGTCTTCGAAAATGAAGAGCAGGTCAAGAATTTTATGGAAATGGTGGGTGAGTTTTCAAATATGGTGATCAACTCAGTCCCAGAAGATGACGGTGAGGAGCCAAAAACCAGATGAGAAGAGACAATGGTTGGGCATCGTGTTCTTCAATTAAAGGGAAATGTCATCCCGAGGGGCCTTTTTCCATTGGAGAGACTGTTTGATAAGAATGATATCCCAATGAATCCCAACAAACTTAACCTCGACGAGCTTGTTAGCGACGTGAAAATTGGGACAGAAAGAGATCCAAAGGTGGTAAATTTTTCAAAAGGGGTCCCCAAAGAATACCAAGAGAAGTATCTCAGGTTTTTCTAGTAATATAGTGATGTCTTCGCCTAGTCATACTAGGATATGAAGACTTTTGATCATGATATTATACAACGCAAGATACCACTCAAAGAGGACGTAAAGCCTCACAAGAAAAAGCTGAGACAAATAGATCCCCTTCTTATCCCAGCCATTGAGAAGGAAATAAAGAAGCTGTTGTAGGTCAAGATCATTGTCCCTCTATGGTACTCTGAATGGGTGGCAAACCTGGTACCTATCAAAAATAAGAATGGTGAAATTAGGTTCTGCATGGATTTATGCAATCTGAACTAAGCCTCACTCAAAGATAATTATCCCCTTCCGAAGATGGACCACATCTTGCAAAAGGTGGTGGGATCCTCTTGCATGTTCATGATGGATGGATTCTCAGGATATAATCAGGTGGCAGTGCTCCTGGAAGACCAGAAGAAGCATTCACCATGCCTTGGGGAACCTTCATGTATGCCCGAATTCCTTTTGGCCTGATAAACATTGATGCTACATTCCAGTGTGCGATGGAAATTGCTTTCATAGGAGAGAAAGACAAATTTTTATTGATCTACCTGGACGACATCACCATATTTTCAAAGAGTGACATTGAACACATAGAGAAACTCCGACGAACCTTTGAAAAATGCCACAAGTATGGCCTGTCTTTGAATCTACAAAAATCCATGTTTTCCTTGGAGGAATGAAATTTGTTAGGGCACATAGTAACTGAGGATGGAGTAAAGATCAACCTGAATTAGGTAGAGGTGATAGATTTCATTCCCCTACCAAGAAACAAAAATGAGGTACAAGTGTTCCTAGGAAGAATACATTTCCTCAGAAGGTTCATTCCCAACTATGCTAAGATTGTCTTAAACATCACTGTGATGTTTAAGAAGAACAATGAAGTTAGATGGACCCCTGAATCCAGGGACTCCTTCAAAAGGATCAAACAGGCCTTTGCAGAAGCCCCAGTGCTGACCAGTCCAGATTATGGGAAGTCGTTCATGATTTTCTCTTTCGCCTCTCCTCAAACTATAGCTGCAGTACGGTTACAGAAAAATGCCGAAGGGCATGAGCATCCTATTGTGTTCTTCATACAAGTTCTATGAGACGTCGAGCTAAAATATGATATCTTGGAGAAGCAAGTTTATTCCCTTGTCATATCGTTGAATCCATTCAGGGTGTACCTGTTACAATCAACCATAATAGCGTATGTACTCACTGTAGCAGTAAAGGATATTCTAGTACAAAGTGACAGTGAAGGGAAGAGGGGAAAATGGGTAGCCAAGATCCAAGAATACGAGCTGGAGATAAAGCTTACTAAACTCATCAAAGGCTATGGGCTGGCAAAGATCCTGTCTGAATCCAACTCTCAAGCTCTGGGAATAAATCTGTCTATGAAAGGGGGAGAGGCACACGAAGACACAGGTGCACACCAAGGCATAGAATATTCTGCTCAAAAAACACATGTCAAGTACCTCCTATCTTCATGGTATAAATATATAGTAGAATATCTTTTAACGCTGAGGTGTCCCCCTCACTATGATAATACCAAGTACTGCACCTTAAGGTTGAAGTCTCAAAAGTATATCATGGAAAATGGTCGACTTTACTAGAAAGACCCGGTGAAGATCCTACTATTGTGTTTAACAGAGAAGGAACTATACCCAGTAATGGTTGAATTCCATGAAGGGATATGTGGTAGAATTTATAGTTGGAGATCCACTGCACACAAGATCTTGAGGGCAAGTTTCTTCTGGCCTAAATTGTTTGGTGATGTACATGTTCGTGTCCGGGCCTATGAGAAGTGTTAGAAATTCGCTAAAAATAAAAGGTATGCACCTCTCTAGTTGATACCAGTACATGTTGAAGAACATTTTAAGCAGTGGGGAATTGATTTCATAGGAGAAATTCACCCAGCCTCTAGCAATCAACATCGATGGATCCTCACTACTACAAATTACTTCACCAAGTGGGTAGAAGTCGTGCCCACAAGAAATGCTATAGATTCAGTGGTGATCAAATTCCTGGAGGATAACATAATTTCCAGGTTTGGTTTCCCAGCTAAATATGTTACAGATAATTCCCAGGCTTTCAAGTTGGCTAAATTTATAATTTTTTGTCAGCATTACAACATTTTGCTGGGACACTACACTGCATACTACCCACAGGGAAACGGGCTGGCAGAATCATCCAACAAGACACTAGTGAGGATCTTGAAGAAGACCATCAATGAAAATCAAAAGAATTGGGATTTCCAACTCAAGTTTTCATTCTAGGAAAATCACATCACCACGAAAAGATCCATAGGAGAGTCCTCTTATGAACTAGTGTATGGCAGAGCCATAGTTTTATCTATTCAGCTTGCATTGCCTGTTGTGAAACCAGCTCCAAAAATAGAAGAAAATATATATCATCACCTTATAAATAAGCCACTTCGAGGGGGCAACCTCCAATACATTACATAAATGAACAATTATTGGATGATTCAAATTACAAAACCACCTTTATATATATAGGAGTCCATGGGGCCACAATGCAATCCTAGTGGGGCCACAATGTAATCCTAGTTGACCTAACAATAATAATGTAAGGGCACAATAATAAAAATATGGGGGTTACAAGGGTACAATAATAACAATAAGGGGGTTACACTAACAACAATAAGGGACTATACTAGTAATATAGGGACCTAACATGCCCCTCTCCTTCAAAAAAAAATTTTCCTCAACGCTTGAGTAGCTCTGGGTGCTTCTATATAAAATTCTCATCCTCCCATGTAGAATATTTCGTGGGTAAGTTCTTCCACTTGATGAGATACTCTGAAATTGATCAATTCCATAGCTATCGAGTTCTTGTTTCCATGACCACTTCAGGTTCCAATATGATTTTTCCTTCCTCATCAAGTTCTAGCAATATTGTTTGAACTGGAAGATTTTCACCTATAACCTTCTTTAAGCATGAAACATGGAAAATTAGATGCACTCATGAAGAAGCAGGAAGCTCCAATTTGTATGCCATAGTACCAATCTTTTGCAACACCTTGTAAGGACCATAATACTTTGGCGATAATCTATTATCCTTCTTAGCTTGATTGAGGGAAATTTTTTTGTATGGTTGTAGCCATAAAAATACCCAGTCTCCTACATTAAAACTTCTCTCACTGCGATGTTGATCTGCTTGTTGTTTCATTCGATTTTGTGCCAAATTCAAGTTGTCCTTTAAGAGTTGGAGAACTTCTTGTTGATGTTCGAAGTGATCTTCCACTGCTTGAACCTTCAAATTTTCTCCTAAAGATGATGTGATGGATGGTGGATGATATCCATAAATTGCCATAAATGGGATCGTTTTTGCTACAGTATGGAAGGAAGTGCTATACCACCATTCAGCTAGAGGTAACCACTTGACCCATTGTGTTTTTTTATCAGATACAAAACAACGAAGATATCCTTCCAAACATTTATTTACTATCCCAGTTTGACCACCGGATTAAGGATTATAAGATGAGCTATGAGCTAATTGAGTACCCAAACAAGAAAATAACTCCATCCAAAAATTTCCAGTAAAAATGGGATCTTTGTTGCTTACAATAACACTTGGGTTTCCATGTAGCTTTTTAATTGTGTCCATAAATGTAGTAGCAACTGTACTTGCTTTAAATGGATGAGATAATGCGCAAAAGTGTGCATACTTGGTAATTCTATCAACTACCACCATGATGACACTCTTTCCTTCAGACTTTGGTAAACCTGTGATAAAATTCATTGAAATATCCTCCCAACGTTGACTTGGAATGGACAAAGGTTGTAGAAGACCCGGGGTCTTAATTATATCAACTTTGTTCTACTGGAAACAAAACATTCTGCCACAAAATTTTGAATATCATATTTAAGGCCATCCCAAAAAAATTATTTCTTCACCCTGTGGTAATTTTTTAAAAATCTTGAGTGTCTTCCTAAAGGAGAAGTGTGCAATTCCAAAAGAATATTTTGTTTTAGTTGGGAATTCTTACAAATATATAAGCAATCTTTGTACCATAAGGAATCATTTTTCCAACTAAATGTATCATATGTACTAGGATCTTGCTACAACTTTTTAATGAGCATCCACACTTCTTCGTCCTTCTTCCATTCATATCTTGCTTCGGTTATCCAATCTGGTTGGATAATAGAAATGGCACAAATAAATGCTTCCACCTCTTCATTCTTTCTTGAGAGTGCATCCGCAACAAAATTTAGCTTCCCTTTTTTGTATATTATTTCAAAGTCATAACCCAACATCTTTGTGACCCATTTTTGCTGCTCTTCTGAAGATAGTCTTTGTTCCAAAAAGTGTTTAAGACTATCCTGATCAGTTTTTACCTTGAAGTGTCTTCCCATTAGGTAAGGTCTCCATTTCTTTAGTGCATGTAGTATTTCAAACATTTCCTTCTCATAAATAGCCTTTTGTAAATACTTTCCCTTGATTGAACTACTTTCAAAAGCAATAGGTCTTCCTTCTTGCATTAAAACAACACCAATTCCATTTCCTGAGGCATCACATTCCACAATAAAGGTTTTTTTGAAGTATGGCATAGGTAAGACTGCTACTAGGCACATTGCCTCTTTAAGATGTTCAAAGGCCTTAGTTTCTTCAGGAGTCCATGAAAATGCATATTTATTCAATAATGTTGTTAGAGGTGCTGCTATTCTCCCATAATTCTTAACAAACTTGCGTTAATACCCTGTTAACCCGAGAAATCTATGCAATTGCTTTGTGGTTGTGGGGACTTGTCATTCCTTAATGGCTTTAATTTTTTTAGGGTCTACCTTAACACCCTCATGAGATACAGTATGACCCAGATATTCCACCTCTTGTACTCCCAAGAAACATTTGGATGTTTTTTCATAAAATTGCTTCTCCTACAATAGTTTGAGCACCCCATCAACATGTTGAACATGATCCTTCCAAGACCTGTTGTAGATTAGCATATCATCAAAAAATAATAGCACAAATTTTTTAAGAAAGGGTTTGAAAATGGAATTCATCAACCCTTGAAATGTAGAAGGTGCATTGGTAAGGCCAAAAGGCATGACCAAAAATTCATAATGACCCTCATGAGTTCGAAATGCTGTTTTTGGAATATCTTCAGTCTTCATTCTAATTTGATGATATCCCGAACGAAGATCCAACTTGGTAAAATAAATTGCTCCATGTAATTCATCCAATAATTCATCAATCACAGGAATGGGAAATTTATCTTTAATGGTGAGCTTATTGAGCTTCCTATAATCCGGACACATTCGCCATGATCCATCCTTCTTGTGTACCAATACTACAGGAGCAGAGAAAGAACTTTGACTAGGTTGAATTATACCCTCCTCTAACATTTCTGCAATCATACATTCAATTTCGCTCTTTTGGAAGTAAGGATATCTATAAGGCCTGATGTTTGGAGGAACACTTCCTGGAATCAAATGAATAGCATGATCATGATCACGAATAGGTGGGAGTCCTTTGGGAGTTTCAAAAACCTTCAAATGATTGTCCAAGACTTTTTTGAGATCTGCAGAAATAGATGATTTTGATGTTGGAACTTCTAGTGAGCATAATTGTGCAATTATGCTCACTAGAAGTTCCAACATCAAAATCATAATTATGCCTCGTTCTTTCTTTAGAAGCTTTGTCATGACATTAGAGCTTATTATATTTCCTGGCTTCCCTGCAATACCCCATAATTCAACTTCCTTTCCTTCTGAAAAAAAATTTCAAGAAAAATTCTTGAAAATTAAAAGCTATCGTCCCCAAAGATTGTAACCATTGTACTCTGAGTACAACATCAGCACCTCCCATAGGAATGGAAAGCATTGGAATATTCAATACATATTCCCCCATGTTTAGCTTGATATTATGGCATTTTTGAGAGAAATTTATAGTTCCTCCATTTGCAACCATCACTTGACATTCTAGTGCTAGGTATAGGAAACAATTCAATTCCTTGGCTACCTTACAATGAATAAAATTATGCGTACTACCTGAATCAATCAACACTATTACTTTTTTCTTCTTGATATGTCCTTCTATCTTGAGAGTTTGAGGAGTGGTAATTCCTGCCAATGCATTACACGATATGGTCGAACTCATTTCTTCCTCTTCTTGGGTTGGTTCCTGGTGTATATCCTCTTCTTGTTCATTTTCTTCTTCCTCTTCACAATCTATGTAAAATAATTTCTTCTCGGCACACTTATGACCTTTAGTGTATTTGCTATCACAACTGTAGAAAAGCCCTTTTTCTCTTTTTTCTTCAGTTTTTGTGCTGTCAACCTTGTAGGTTATGGAAATCTAGGAGTAGCAACACTTCCCTCTTTATAGAAGTGAGTGGTAGGCTTCCTTATTGCCATAATTTTACATTCATTTTTTCTTGCCAACCTGAATGCCTTCTTCAATGAATCAGGTTCCAAAATGCGAACTTCATGTTAGATGTTATCCTTTAAAGTACCTATGGAGAGATAAATCATGTGTTCCTCTGGAATCTCAGTTACCATTATATTCAATTTTTGGAAGTCCTCAATGTGCTCTCCCACTGGACACTTTTGTTTGAGATTTATCAATTGGCTAAAGAAGGTGTTGCTGTTTGTATCCTCATAATGTGCTATCATTTCCTTCGTAAAAATTGACCAAGTGACAAATTTTTTACGAGAGCAAAGCCATCAATACCATACAAATGTATTTTGTTCTAAATGTAAAGTTGCGATGCGTACCTTTTGTTTGTTTTGTAGATTATTGAGATCAAAATATTGCTCCATCTATAGTATCCATGTTACAGGATCATTTCCATCAAATTTTCTCATATCCATTTTTGGAATATGGTGGTTCTTACTTCCAACATTAGAGTTTATGAAATCACAATTAACATTTATTTTGTTCTCATCATGAGTTTCATCTACTATCTTTTAACCATTAGGAAACATTTCTTGTATCAACTTTGTCAAACCCTCCATGTCTGCTTTTAGATCCTTCTTCATGTTTTCCATTTTTTCATCGATCTTAGTTTACATGTCATCAATATTAGATTCCATGCCAGCTTCCATGCCATCCATCTTAGCTTCCATGCCATCCATGCCATTCTTCAAACCATCCATCTTATATTCCATGCCTTTCTTCAAAACTTACATGTCATTTTTTGTTGCTCTTTGCGAGAGTGAAATTTGTTGCACTTTCTCTTGTAATTTTGATATGTCATGTTGCTATTCTTCGTATTCATGAGTCATAGTAGAGCCTTCTAAAGGGTTAATGGGTGTTGAATTCTTTTTAGGGGCCATTTTAGAATCCAATATTGATATCTATTCTACAATATGCTCTTGGAATCAATTCAACTTGATTCTTAAAACAAGACTTATGCAATTCGGAAAAAAATACACACCTTTTACTTGATTTTGAGGAGCTCGATATTGAAATTAAATTATCTCTATAATTGTGGATCCTCAACATCTGAAATTCACCCCTGTAGTAGCCCTCTAAAGCTTATTTCAAATGCCACAGGTCTGATCTGATTTGGATTATTCAAGACAAATTTATGTCCAATCTCCCACAATGACCCAATTATGGATTGGTTTAGTAGAGAAAAATTGTACGACTTTCCATGTGTCACTGTTTCCTCCTTTGCTCTAAAATTGATAGAGATAAAATTACAATCTGTGTGCTTGTGATCACTTTTTATAGCATTCCAATCCGATGCTCAGAGAGAGATTTATGAATATTTTTCCATGATAACCTCTTTGAGATGAAATTCAGGAGCCTGAAAAATACCTAAATTCCACAGATTATATCACCGAAAATATTGCGAACCAAGCTCTGAATTTTTGCAACAATGTTCCTCAGGATTTCGACTTCGCACTCTAAAAATTTCAGCTTCTGAACCTTCATATAAAAAAGGTTATAGCGAAAATTCCACGATGACTTGTTTGGAGTAGCAGAACCCTAGAATCCTAAAGCTTTGATACCAAATGTTGTCAAACCAGCTCCAAAAATAGAATAAAAGAGATATCAATGCCTTAGAAATAAGCCACTTCGAGGGGGAAACCTCCAATACATTACATAAATGAACAATTCTTGGACAATTCAAATTACAAAACCTCCTTTCTATATATAGGAGTCCATGGGGCCACAATGTAATCCTAGTCGACCTAAAAATAATAATTTAAGGGCACAATAATAACAATATGGGGGTTACAAGGGTACAATAATAACAATAAGGGGGTTACACTAACAACAATAAGGGAATATACTAGTAATATAGGGACCTAACATTGCCTCTGGCTTGATTCTTACAAGAAAGTGAAGAGGATCCAAACAACCTTATCCAAAGAATGAATCAGTTGGTGGAGTTGAATGAAACATGGGAGCAGAAATATTGGCAGAATATCAAGAAAAAATGAAAGGCTTATTTTACCAAAGAGACAAAGATAGAGAAATCCAGGTAGGGTATTTTGTTATGCGATGGGATGTCAGGAGAACGGACAAAGGAAAATATGGGAAGTTCAACCCCCTCTAGTTTGGTCCTTTCAAGGTGGCAAAAGTCAAAGGCAACAATAATTTTTCCCTAGAGAACTTAAAAGGAGATATACTTGAGATGCCCGTCAATCGAAAGTTTCTGAAGTTCTATTTTCATCACTAACGAGAGCTAATCCAAATCATTGTATATATCATTCCACTTTCTATACTCCATTTTATTTACATTCCTCTTCATTTCTTATTTCATTTCATCTTCCATTCTTGTGTCCACTTGAATTTTGGTATAAAAATTTGTCTAATAAGTATGTATTTGTGACTACATGAACCCAACAAAGCACAGGCATTCAGGTCTGCAGGTTCTCAACGCAGTGGAAGAAGCATGTTGTCCCCAAATGGAGCCAATGTTAGCCTGTGACTGCACATGACATGGAAAATCGTTCACAGGGAAGAGGCAGAGAAGCAGTTAGAGAAAAAAAATAGCAAGTTGCAGAGTCTTGAATGCGTTCGAGTCGAGTCATGCACACGTGCAGGTCAAGTCGTGAAGGTGGGCCAAACAGTAAACGGGGCAATTATTCTAGGAAAAAATAAGAAAGGACCCGGCGCAACAAAAGAGACAAGGTCAGAAAACAACAACAAGGGAGCAGTGAGGACCGTTAGGTCTAAACAACAATCAACGGCTGAGATACAAATTGCAGATCGCAGTTTGAAAATGTTGCAAGATAGGCGCAAAGGGTGAAAGTAGAAAATGTTGAAGTGCGATGCACAATGGCGGTGGGACCCAGTCACCTACCACACTTCCTTTCATTCAATTTCCCTTTCAAATCACTGAAACGTTACCTTTCCTCCTTTTCGCTTCACTTCTCTACTTTACCTTTTTTCCACTATATCATTGCTTTTCCTCCACTTTTCCTATTCCCCCGATTGTGGTTAAAGTGGGCGAACCCCCCTTGACACATCACTTAACTTCTCCCCCACACTTCGTTCTACACTTATTTTAGTGACTACCACCTCCGCTTACAATTAAACCTTAATTTTTGCAATCTGTAGCCAACGGGCGGGTCCCACCTTCCTCCACGTCACCCTTCTCTCCCTATGCTTCACAAGTTTGAGATTTTAAACCCCCACTGCTTATAACTAAAAATTAAAGTTTTTGATTTTTGATGCAGTCAGTCCCACCTTTGTCACCTCCCACTTCGCATCACATCAACAATTTCCTTCCTTATATCGCAAATTGAAAAACTTGCGAAATGTGATGCAGCTCCAAAATAAAATTTAAACATTTTTCAGGCCCAGGTATGTGAGCTTTGACATTTTTTTGCATTGAAAAAGGGTTAATCATGGAAAAAGGAATCGGGTAGCAAAAGACAGAAAAGTTTGAGTCAGGTCCCATTCGTGTGCTACATCATTCCACCTGTAATCACCCTCCACCTTTCCTCCTTCTTCACTCCTCTTCCCTACATCCGATGACCCTTATCTTATTTCGGCCTCCCCGCATCATTATAACTTTAGCATGATGGGGTGGGGGTCTGATATGGGTAGTATCCATTACCGCCCACTCCTCCATGTGTCTTCCTCTCGTCATTTCGCAACCCCCTTCTCCGATACCGCTTACCACTTGAGATAACCTCTGGAATCTGGTTCCCGTTTTTACAATTCAAGACACCACATGGGCTTTTGAAGTAGAATATACAGTTTTGGCTTATGTGGTCTGCTCAGGAGATCTCCGCTAAAGAACCAGGTGTGCTCAGTACGAATGACCTCTTCATAATGGATTAAATGGAAATCACCAGACTAAGGGAGTGGAGGTCTGCAGGCAATAGATCGAATCGTAAAATGATAGTCAACATGTACACCTACAACTGCTCCTCGCCATGTCGTCTTGAAGGATCCCATTATTAGCCTCAATGGGCGACTGTGTCCTTTCTATTTTTGGTTTAATTTTGATGATTTTGTTGGTGAAATCTCAATTTCACCCCATTCCCGTTTTAATTCTCTCAGCACAGAAGTAATTCCTCAATGTACACTCTGCAAGTTTGGTAGCATGTTTTGATTTCATAGATATGGGTCGATCATAAATGATCAAGTACCGTAGACCCTCCAGGGAAACTCTACATATAGTAAGTTCTAAGATGAAAGTAGGGTTCTGGAATTTTGGAAGAATTTTGCTGTAGTTTTGTATGATTGTGATTCCTGTGCTCTGAGACACATATTTGGGAGAGTTGTTTGAACTTAATATAATACAATTCTGTTATTTGGATTCCAGATGGAGTAATGAGTAGTATGTATCTATTTTTATTCTGTTATCAGTAATATCTCTTTATGTATAGTCATCTGTCATACTATGCTGCTTTGAAGGTCCATGTAATGTAGTTGTTGATAGTGTCCAAATTTTATTCATGAATTTGTGTTTGCATAATGCTCAGGTGTTAACACTCATGTATTAAGCTTGCCTCACTCCCTTAGTTTGTGCTCTAAAAACCTCTATTGTTTCCTATATCTCATTCATATCCGCTTCCTCTGAGGTCACTAGGGAACATATTCTTAAATATCTTAAGCCTGTCTATTATGGGTTCGTTCTCTGCTCTTCCTCAATGCCTCTGCACATTATAAAGCTTCTTCCCATTGTTTTATACTTGGCCCAACTAAAATCCATCAACCTCATAGCCTCCTGAGCCCTCTCACTATTTCAGGAATTCACATGAATCAGGCTCAAAATGTCTTCTCTCTTCTTGAACCACCAAAACCATTATTCTCTTGACCCATATTCTGTCAGAGGCTTTATACAAATTGCCCACATTTACCTCTGATTTTAAGATGTCCTAGGCACTAGTATTTTGCAACTCAAGGCTGTCTCTAGGAGCTACAATAGAAGGAATATTGGTACACCTCGAAAAAATAAATATGATTATGGAATGGAGAGTACCCAGAAATGTAGAAGATATATGTTATTTCATGGGCTTGACTGGCTACCACCAACACTTCATCGAAGGCTTCTCTAAGATAGCTTTTCCCATTATTTCCTTGCAGCAGAAGGGGCAAGTTTTTAAATGGACTAATGAATGTCAAGCCAGTTTTCAATGATTAAAACAACTATTAACCACTTCTCTTGTATTGAAGGTAGTTGACCGAGATAGGGAGTTTTAAGTCTGCACTGATGCTTGTAAGGAAGGGGTGGGAGAAGTATTGACACAAGATGGTAAGGTAATAGCATATGAATCCAGGAAGCTAAAGGACCATGAGCAGCAATAATTTTCTTATGATCTAGAGCTGACTACGGTAGTACATGTTCTTCGGGTTTGGAGACATTACTTATTAGGGAAAATTTTTGTTCTGAGAACCAACCACAACAGCTTGACCAGCTACTTTAAGCAGTCTGACTTGAACGTCCACCAAGAAAGGTGGAATGCGTTCCTAAGTGAATTTGACTTTGACATTCAACATGTGAAAGGCAAGGAGAACCATGTCGTTGGCACTCTAAGTAGGAAAATACATTGAATTTATGAACTCTACTTTAATCAAGAAGAATTTAAGTTACAGGAGAAAGTAATGGGGGCAACACAGAGAGACCCTAAGTATCAGTTTTTGTGGTAGCAAGCACAAGAAGCAGAAAAACAAGAAAATCAGTCATATTATGGGATCAATAATAAACAACTATTGGTATTCCAAGGAAATATATGCATTCGAAATCAAATGAGCTTGAAGGAGCTGATTTTGGATGAATATCATCGAATTTCCTATGTTAGACATCCTAGATATCAAAATATGCTAACATCAATTAGAAAAGATTATTTTTGGCCTGGAATGAAAAAACATTTCTAAATACCTGACCAAGTGTTTGGAGTGTCAACAATTCAAGGTGGAGCACCAACATCCAGCATGATTACTTCAGCCCATTCTTGTACCAGAATGGAAATGGGAAGTCATCTCACTCGATTTCATCATGGAAAATTTTAGGGGCTAATATTCGCAGGTGGGCTAATTTTCCATGGTTTTTCCAAAAAAATATTCGCCAATTTCCATTTTTTTATAAAAATGATTCGCCCAAATTTTACAATATAAAATTATTTTACATTAAAAATCGCCCACATTATATAGACAACATATATAGTATCATTATAAATTGTAATAATTTTACAAATACATCAATAAACATTTTATAGTTTGCATATTAGGGACTACTGAGATTTGCCAATTTTTTAAACTTCAAGATAATTTTCCATCCTTAAAATTACCCCTGGATTTCATCACAAGTCTACCGAAAAATAAAAGACACGATGATTTAAATATGGTGGTTGTGGATAGACTCAACAAGGAAGCTCATTTCATACCAGTCCAGTCAACTAACAAAACCGTACATATTGCTGACATATTTATGAGGGAAATATTTAGAGTGCACGACATTCCGAGAGTTGTCATCTCAGATCGAGATGTGAAGTTCACCTCAACTTTCTAGAAGGTGGTGTTCACTGGATTGGCTACACATATCTAGTTTATTACATCCTATCATCCACAAACGGATGGGTAGACTAAGAGGGTGAATCAAATATTAGAAGGCATGCTACACATGTATGTGATGCAGCAACCCATGAGGTGGGAAGAATATTTTCATCTGGTAGAATTATCCTACAATAATGGGTACCAAGAATCCCTCAAGATGAGTCCCTTAGAGGCATTATATGGAAGACAATGTCGGACACCCATAAACTGGAGCAGTCCAGAAACCAAACTGATGCTTGGGTTGGACATGCTGGAGGAAATGGAACATGGGGTAAGAAAAATCAGACAGAATTTAAAATATGCCCAGGACAGGAAAAAGGTATATGCTGATCAAAAAATAAATTTTCGAGAGTTCGAAGTGGGTGACCAATTTTATGTAAGAATTACACCTAAGAAAAACACATTAATATGGACTACTTGTGCCAAATTGGTTCCAAGGTACTATAGACCCTTCCAAATTTTGGAACAAGTAGGGTCGGTGGCTTATTGGGTGGCATTGTTCAGCCACATATTGGAGCACAACGTGTTTCATGTATAATTACTGAAAAGATATGTACATGAACCCAAGCATGCTATACACTGGCAAAGCATACAAGTAATTTGTGTTTAAAATTATGAATTTCAAAAAGAGAATAATCCTTAATTAAATTAATTATGAATTTCTGCTACATGCAGGTAGAATTGGACAACGAATTTTTGTAGAACCTTAGCTTATTCTTGATCAGAAAGAAATAATGCTTCGGAGGAGAGCCATCCCCCAAGTTAAAGTGTAGTGGAAGCACTTTGGCTTGCAGGAGGCCACTTTGGAGGACAAAAACTCTATACAAGAAGCATATCCTGAATTGTTTGTTGTGATGAAGTAAACACAAAGGACGGTGTTTACCTTAAGTGGGGGAAGATGTAACACCCAACTTAATTTCATTATTTTATGTTTAAAATACTTTTATAAAGCACATTTAATATTTAAGTGGAAAAAGAGATTAACGAATATTATTATTCGTTAGTGAACTTGGAGTTCTATATTATGAATAGAAGTTACATTCAGTAGTTGGTTAATTGATTGGTACATAATTCCAATATTCCAAAGTAAAAAGGAAGAGGAAGTTTTTGAAATTTACCTTCCCCAAAAGGATAAAAGGGAAATTCTGGGAAGGGGAAGGGGTTATGTGAAATAAGAGAAGAAAAGGGTTAACAACAAAATGTTGCAGAAGAGAGTTGTCCATAGTTGGCTTCAAAGAAGTGGACCTCTGTAACCTGAAAGGAGTATAAACTGGAAAGATGTCCTGAGGCCTAACTTCTAAATATTACTGCTACCTTAGACTCTGGTGCAGAGAACAAGGGGAGTTGAGGATGTAATCACCTCTCTCATGGTTGGGTGGCACAATCAGTTTAATTGAATTAGAGATAAGTATCTAAGTTATATGGTTAAGTTGTAGAAATGAATTGATAAATATGTATTCAAATTATGTGCATGAAACTTTACAGGAAATAGAGAATTATCTATTAGGTTAATGTTGTTATAGTGGTATTTCTTATCAAGGATAATGATGAAATACTCTAGATGCTAGAAGAAGAACTGTTATATTCCATTATAATGTTGTGAGCATTGAACATAGTTTTTCCTCTACTCAAAGAGTACTATTATTGTGTGTAGATTCTATTGTCTGGAATATACAGATGTGTGATAGTATAATATGACTTCAAGTATTATACTGTGTTTGGAAAAAATAAATGTTCATAACATTATCCAGTGTAATGCACAACTATGATATATGTATATGTATGTAATATACAATATTTTGTGTAAATAACTACAAAGAACCATAAGAAGGTAAAGTGAGAACAGATGGTTCGATGGTGGTTTTGGGAATAAAATATATTCTCGTAATTTATAAAATACATACATACATACATCCAAATAACCAAAGTAAAGATTCAGTAGCAAAATAGAGGTAGGCACTGAGGTTTAGGATGCTAGTTTCGAGGAAAATAGAACAGGGTCCAATGTCCTCTGACCTCCTCTATGACTAAATCAATAAAATTTAAGTTGTACATAAAAAGAATAAGGAAACTGTAATCCCTTAATAATTATCAACACAATGAATGGAAACATTTTTAAACAGAATTCAGATACCAAAATAATTAAACCCAAATTTTTCATGGGTGGTTCCATCCTGAGAAGACAATATGGCATTGTGCAATTGGAAATAGGAACATAATACATATTCACTGCATAGTATGAAATATATACGCAATAACTGAAATACAAATTAAACTAGAAATTCAAGAAACATATATTAGGTGAGCAGAACCGATACATATAAATTAACATTGTCTCAAGGAGAACAACATACCAGTGTATGGTGATGCAAACTAGAGGTTAACTCCTTCAACTTAAATAAAAATAAAAGTATACATTCATCCATACTAAAACAACATGGAACTCCTTCGAAGAAGAGGAAGATGTTATTAACTGTCTCTACTTAAAACCCTAAATCTTAAATATGAAAATTTCCTCTACAATAGGACTCAAAGAAAATCCCTCTAGTAGGAGCTAGCCATCACATAACTAGATAAAAACCAAGGCCGATTTTTGGTACCCACCACAGACAAAAGATTTGGCCATCAATAATACCATAAATGCAGAGTAAAGAAAAAACACCAACCGAATTTGAGATTGAGGGTTAGGTTTATCGGAGCACTATGATGGAAACCTGAGGAGGATTGTCTAAGTCTTCAAAAGGTCTCGATCCACCAAGAATCCTGCAATTAAACCTTGGTGCAGGACAAGGAGCCTCGCTGTGAGTTCGTAATTACCTCGCCTGAAATTAAAAAACAAGAAAAGAAGAAAATGCGTCCAAGAGCTTGGTTGGAAGCATCCTTATTTCCAAACCTGGTTAAGGAAGAACCGTAACAATTATAGCATGAAACCCTCCAGGTACTATTAATTCTTCCAAAATGGAGCAAAGGAATTAAACCAAAGATGAAGAAGGCTAATAAAAAAAACACCTTGAAATATTAATAAAGACTTATAATATAACCTGTGCATTTAAGGAAAAACAACAATTGAAATGGAAGAAATTTCTTGTGTAAAAGAAGGCTGGATAAGCTTGTTGAAGCAACCCAACAAGCCAAGAAGTTAAGTAGAAAACCCTTTCCCATGCCATTTACAAGAAAAGCTTACACAACCGCATTGAGAGCAAAGAAAACCTGAGTTTAGCAGTGTTTAATCAGAACAAAGAGTAAAGAACTGGAGTTGAGCTCACGTTTTCTGACTAGAGAAGGGTAAAATTCTCACTGCCAGAAATAAAATCATCAGGGTGTTGCAGAGATGCTCAACGAGAGAGCAAGGGTAAATGAGAAACATATGCGGTGTTTGGGGTAGGGTTAGTTACCCTAACTCCCTCCAGTTTGAACACCACCGTTAGATCTAGGACATGGAGATTGACGACCAGCATAAAATCCCAGAAGACTCTACAAGATACAAATATCAATACAAAGAATGATTCCAGAAGTTTCCAGCTAGAGTCTAGGCTGACTGGTAACCGGTAGAGACCGAATCTCAGTGGTTAAAGTACAACTAAAATTATAACATTTGATTTTAGACTAAATCCCATCGAGTGTACAATGCATGTGAAGACGATTAAGAATCTTAATGTTTATGATGAAAAGAATAAAGACGATGTAATGAATAAGCACCCAATAACAAATCATTAACAATACAAATTTGTTTTATGATAATGTTTAGATGGAAGTGACAGCTTTTCATTAATCGATTGTCATAAATTAACTCTTAAATATCTAATGAAAATAGTTGTTATTATACATTCACTGTATGACATTTTTAGAAGAAAAAAATGTTGATGTAAATTTAAATTTTTTTATAAATATAAATAAGCAAGGAAATAGTTTTTATAATAATATATATTGTTTATTGTTAATTAATTTGCATCATTATTAGTTAATAAATAAAAGAAAAATAAGCATATTCACATTATTTTTTTCTTTAAAGAAGGGATAACGTGTTCCCATACTTTAAACATTTTATTTTATAAGAATAATTTATTCAATTTATTTTTGTATTGATAAAAAAATAAAATATTTTAAATTAATTTATAAATAATATGTTATATGAAAAAACAAAATTAGAAATTATAAAGAGGCCAATTATACATATATGTTTCTTTTGTGGGCCCTCTGAGAAGCAAGTCAGTGGTTGGGATAGTTGTGAGGTCGGAGGTCGACATTGTCTTTTGGATGGTGCTATGATGCACATACGTCTTTTGTGATCGCTATTGAAAGCAAGTCGAAAGACTGGCCTGGCTATGAGGTCGGAAGTTGGCCTTTTCATTTGAATGGTCTCTATTGACACTCCTGACTATTGACAGTCCCCAACCAAATCATCTCCAGCTACAATATTGCATGCAAATTGGTGCGAGCACTGAAAAATTGAACAGAGGTTGTGATATGTGTTATATTTAAATATTATTTTAATCAAAATTATTCACATTGTTGATATTAAGTGATATTAAGGTGCTCTATTTTTTTTAAGACGAAATTAGAAGTAATGGTCAAATTATCTTGCTTCATGGTTTTTATCGTTTGTGTTGAGATTTGAGAGTATTGATACCATTTATTACCTCCAAATTGTAACTTATTCCATTGTGCATGTTTTATTTCTATTCAGATACATATTTGGCTTGTAATGTACTTTTTTATTCAATATAGATTGAAAATATAATTTTTTGGGGTTTGTTTTTCTAGAATCCAGGTTCACTGGTATAATAATAATAATTATTTATAAACGACTTAAATGATCAGGTTTATCATTAGTTGGTATGTTATGAATTGAAAGTTAAATATGTAGTAAAATAGTTGTTATTATACATTCACTTCGGACATTTAGCCCTAAAAAATTGTTAATTTAAACTTAATTTTTTTTTATAAATATAAATAGACAAGAAAATAGTTTTTATGTTTCAGTTTTTTTTTCCTTTCCTAAACTAATTTTGTTTTAAATTTGAAAATTATTTATTTAAATTATAATTTTAGACAATGGACTCTAAAATATTAAGTTTATTTTGATACATAATATATATATATATATATATATATATATATATATATATATATATAATCTTGTTACAAAAATATACAACCAAATTAGTTTAAAATTATATATAATAATTAAACTCTTTTATATCTTTTAAATATTTTATCAATTTACATCTAAAATACAACTTTACATTATATTTAACTTTTGGTTTATAGTATATTTTATAAGAAGATCATTTTTACTAGGTTTGTTGACCATGTTCTTCTTCTTTCTTCTTTTTTTTCTTTTTGTTTTTTGGGTCTTAATTATTTGAAATTGTGGCTAGTGATTAAATTGTTAAGTTTTATTGGTTTTACTTAAAAAATTTTATGGTTACAAAATGAATTAAAGTTTCAACTGTTGTTTTTATTATTTTGATTAAAATTTATAAAAGTAAAAGGGACTTAGTTTAGGGTCATGTGAATGTGAAAGTAAATTTAAATTTTATCTCAATATTAATTTAATTGTATTCATATATTTTGTAAATTAAGTATTTGGAATATTAAATAATTAATTATATTATTAAATTTAAGACTTTTTTGATCCATAATGTAGATGACCAAATCCTTATTATGTGATTAATCTGAAAGACACTCATCTACATTATATATCTATATATATATATATATATATATATATATATATATATATATATATATATATGGGTGTATACGTGAAGCTGGGTTACACTTTTGTGAGAATAGGGGGCCAAATTTTTTTTCAACAATAGTTCGACTGAACTATGAGTTCGGCTGAACTTTTACTTTTAAAATAGTTCGACCGAACTATTTTCTATAAATAAATCGCCCGCGAAATTTTATGGTTTACTGTTTCGTTGTTCGCGCGGTTTTACTGTGGTTTATCGTTTTCGCTGTGTTCACGCTGTTGCTGCTGCTGCCACGCTAGTTCTCCTACCGTCCGCGCTCGTCGACTTCTTCGGGTAAGTCTCCATACGCCCGCGAAATAATTTTTGTGCGTTGAAAAAAAAAAAGGTGGCTGTATTTTATTAAAAGTCTGTGTATTAAAATGTCTTTGTTTTAAATGTCTGTATTTTAAATGTGTTTTAAATGTCTATTTTAAATCTTGATACCTTGCAAGGTTCCAGGCAAAAAAACCCTGTCATATCAAATTTCCAATGGCCTTCCTAAAACCTTGTGAAACATCAAGGTTCCACCTGCATTTATGCTAAGTCTGTCTGGTGCTTGTAATTTTCCTTTCCTCTAGACATGGGAGACTGTAGTCAATGTCACAATGTATCAGTCAATTGAATCATTTGAGAATAAGGGATATTCACAAGAGTTGTGAAAGAAATTCCCATAATTTTTGTATATATTTTGATCAATTGTGAACCTCCTCAATTAGAAACTGAGATTTTTGAACTTATACAAATAAAAATGAGATGCCTCGCAAGATTTCCGACGAGGTGTTCCTTCTGAAAGTAGCTTCCTAATGGTCTAACCCTCTTGAGGAATGAGTACTTCTGTAGAACTAAATAATTAGGTGGCACCTTTATTATATGATCCATTCATTTGCAAGACTTGATTTTCATCTGACATCCTTGTGACAAAATCCTCGCAGTGAGAACTCTGCCACAAGTACGGAAAAAGTTTCAAAATCCCAGCCCCTGTTCCCAACAAGAATTTTCATAGAAATATCCCTCAGATGATAGAACGTTCAAAAGATCCTTGCAGTATAGTGGTTCCGTCATCCACCGTGAAGAAATTTTCCCTCCATTATAAACTAAACATTATAATCCATTCAAATATGCATACGGATATAGAAACATTTCTTGGCAGGTCAGAAGTACCAGTAACACTTCTGAACAGTATCATCTAGTCAGTTGGAATAACAGACCATTCCCTAGTGGAACCGACCTTTTAATAATCCTTGTGATTATATAAGAAACATCAGGCTCGCTTGCAGGTTAATACAGGCTTGATTGAGTACTAAAGAAAACACAAACAACATCTTTTGTTGGAAATATTTGCCTCCCTTCTTGACTGGAATGTTGGAAACCTGCTCTGTCTTGAAACCCCTTCTTGGAGTCTCTCTCTAGCTAGAACTGCACCTACACTCTGCAACTAGCCAAAAAACAGATTTGAAATATTTGACTAATTTTTTATATAATTGAAATTCAAAAACATATGATTTTCTCCAAGTTTTAATTGTTTAAAATATGATTGTTTGAGCAACTCTTTCTCTGGGATACAAGGAGGCTGAAAGATTTTTTTTCTTGTATATTTGAAGCTCTCCATTATTATATAAAAGGATTTTTTGCTTGTATATTTTTATGCTCTTTGCCATATAGTAATGTCATAGTGTATGAAGTTTTAAATTGTTTTTATTATTTTTATTATATGTTGGATGTGATTTTGATTGAAAATGCTTCTTTTTTATTTATTAATTAAAAAAATTATTAGAAAAATTATTGCTTTAAGCCTTGGAATTTACAATCAAAATTAGAAAATGTATTTATATCTAAACTATTTATGAAAAGTTTAATATTGTTTGATTTTCTCTACCATGTCCTTTTTACATATATCTAGAATAATATTATTTGTAGTTTCCAGTTTTTTTTGTAACATTTTACTACCATAATCAAAATCTATAGAAATAATAATCTAACATTATAATATCTTGAAATGGAGCTAGCCAACTCAAATATAGTATTGCAAATCCCTGGCTAAGTTAGATGAGGAGGCAATGTATTACTTAGTATTGTATCCATATTGGGGTTGCAAGTTCTATGGGTTCAAAATAAAACTTGCAAACAATTTTTTTTCCATATGAACTCTCTTTTTCATAGATAAATTTTATTATTTTAGCCATTATGGATTTGAGAAAAATACATCCTGATAGGCCAATAAAAAGCCTTAACAATGAATTAACCATGAACAACTATTAAATATGGGTAACCAAGTAGCATCAAAACAAACAACTAAATCACCAAGGCTAGTAGTGATAAATAATAAACATTATAGGATACTTAAAAATTCCATGTAAATAATTTTTTTTACCTAAAATCACTAGATGGTGAGGCCCACAGCAACAACTGCAAAAGCAATGCAATATAACCAATCAAACTACACCAACAAAACATATGGTCTTGAATGAGGTTTTGGACTCTTTAGATATAAATGTACACAATGGCAATGTATCTTATATAGAACTTTAATCCATGTGCTTAACCTTAACATTGACACAAATGAAATACAATTTTACTCATTTCTTTATGATCTAGAAAAATATTCGGATGAGTATTGCCCACATATCCGAAGTCAAAAGGGATAGATTAAAAAGGGATGCTCCGGTCATCTATAAAAGATAAATTAAAGAAGCATGACATGACATATTAGTAATGCAAATTAGATATGTGTACCAATTATGTTCATATAACACAACAAATAGATGATTCAATACAAATGTCACATAGAAGTCATATTTATCTCATGGGCCTTCAACTTAAATTATATATCTAGCATTACATTAAGCTATAGGATATAAATCAAAGAAGCATTTGAATGTAAATTAAACATGTGTAATAATTATGTCCTTTAGTTCAATAAATAGATAATAATTTGCAAATGCCATATATAAGCTATATTTCATCTAAGTAGCTTTCAATTTAAACTTATATCTAATGTTAAATTATATGAAAGAATAATAGTAATTCAAACTTCAAAATAATATTTAGAGTTAGTATAAAATGTGACATAATTTTCCTGCGTGGAAAAACATAGTTATTGAGAGTTCAAAACTCATGCATTTGAATAGAAAGTGGGTATACGAATGAGCAAGTAGATTTTTTCTAGAAATGAGGAAGTGAAGGTTGATAGAGAGCCACACAAAATTGCAAATTCATACCTTAACAAAATTGTTAGATCCTTTTAAAGAAAACATTTTTAATCAACTTTCATTGAAATATATGATCAACTCAACCCAATTTTATGAAAAGTAGTAAACCATTTTTTACATAATTTCACATAATACAAATAGATAAATTTTAATTAAGTATTGTTATAAAGATTTAAATACCCGTCAAGAGATGGCTAAGTGATTGAGACAGGGCATCATCATAATAAAAAACCAAGTACAAATTGTAGTAATCCTAGAATCATGCTTTACATGAGGTAAAATTGGGGAACTCATGACTTGTACTATAGATAAAAAAACATTTACCCTTACCAAAAAATATATGATAAAAATTGACAAACTACATAAGCTTAAGCTTAAGGGGATATAATCCTTCTTGCCTTCCATATAGATAATGAAAATGATTGTTCCAAGTCTCATGTTGCTTCTCATGTTAGTTTATAAACCTTGATTGGAAATAAAAATAGGAGGGCAGAAATGTAAGAAATATAAAACATAATGAAACACAACGTAAGAAATAGAGAACATAATGAAACACACACATAAATATCTCTAGACAATCAACACAATTATTTTCCTAGGAAATACTTATATGGGAGACAAGCAACCCTAAAAAGTAATGATGCTCTAGACTCCTTTTTCCCTAGGAAATCCTTATGGGAGAAAAACAACACTAAAATGTAAACATGCTATACTCTCTCTTTTCTGGTATGGAAAATATGTGAGTACAAAGAAAGAGGTAATCTCTCTAGAGTTAGCTAAGACTTTTAGCGTGTAAGGTTGCTATAAAAACTTAACTTCATACATTTTTCTCTCTAACTTCACACTCCTAGTTGTATTTTCATCTATGGAACAAAATACAATAACACAAAATGGAACTCTTATTCCTCCTATTGGCCAAGTATTTAACCTAGTGTGATAGCAAACTAGGTGTAAGATTTGACTCTGTCAACCATTAACGAGGTTTGTGATTTTAGACCTTTTAGAGCCTTGTTAAAATTCCACATGTAGCTAGCTTGCCATGCATGAGTAATGGGGCTAAGATGTCATTCTCTCATACCATGGTGGTAAACATGATAGGTCAACTTACTAAAGGCATAAATTTTGAATGAACTTCGTTTGATGTTTTTCTTGCACCATTGGATATGTCTTTAAGTGTAGAATAATGGTCAAGATTTCGGCACAAGGGATAATCGTTTGACCCCCAGAAATGTCATTTAATGCCTCAAAATGACTCCAAAAGGTTTTAGATCCCAATTCTCCACCCACCATTAAAATGACCCTACAAGTTGATTCTTTCAATTTTTTCACTCTATAAGCATCAAAATATATGACAAATAATATAATTATCCAATCTAGATCATTATTTAATAATTTGTTAAAATTATGAGTAAGATATAAATCATGGAATTTAAATAAATAGTGTTAATTCATTGAACACCCTTGTACATGTTCATTGTTGATACTTTGAAAGTAATACTTTTTGAAAAATAATTTGTTTATGGATTCTATTTTCCACATTCTCTCAACCATATCAAAAACCTTCTTATAATATTTGAAATCGAAGGTCTTTCCCATACCAAAGTATGTTCTTTTAAAACATGTTTTCTTGGTGATATGGGTGATTTAGAAATGATTGGGAGAGAGAAATTCCTTGAATTTAATATGTACAATATGTTTGGTTCATTCCACTAAGCCAAGAATTTTAAATTCAACTGACTTTTAATATAACCAACTAAATCCTGCAAAAAAGGAATAAAACAATTTATGTTAGGGTTGTGGATTTAGGCATTGAAACAACACACCATGATATTTCAAATTTAAAAATAATGGTTTGAGTCCTAGGTAGCTCAGAATCCTATTTGTTTTCAAAATAATGATGCACTCCCATTTGATTCTCATGATTAGGTTGTAATCATGAGGCTCTCGCTCAAGAGTGGACCTTCCCAAAATCTTGTGACGTCTTGTCACAAACAAAACCATCAAACTGAAAACACATCATGCAAGAAACATAGCTCACTGATATATCATTTTTCTCCTTCAAAGAAAAAAAAATTCACATCATGTGAATATCTCCATGTACTCTTCTGCACGCAATCTCACACTATATGCAATCTACTTCATACTATACTATCCGCAATCTGCTTCAAAGATGACCGAACAATAGATCCACACTATTTTCAAACTCTTTAAAATTCACACTGAAAGCCCATCAACATATTCGTACTGAATCTTACAAGAATCTGTAAAAAAATTTCAGAGATTGCTGAGTTATTCCTTATTAAAAGAGCCATAGACAAGGTATATAAATATAGATATAATTACTTCCTTTTAGGCCGACCAACACTTTTCCATGTAGGTTGATTTGTAACACATCATAATAGTTCAATTTTTCAACGTTGATGTAGAGCTGAAATAAACCATTGGTTCATGTTTTCTTTGACTAGGTCTAGGTTTCTGACTGAATCTATATGGACATTTCTGTCTAGTTAAATACCCTTCTGTTTGCAAGATTGATTTATCTTTTAAGATTTTGCATTTGTGTGTTGTATGTATCAAATATATCTATTCCCAGTTTTTCTATGCACATCAATTCAACTGCACAAACAATTAAATCTAATTTAATATTATTGTTTGCTAGAAGTTAGTTTATGTTTTAAAAATGTTCAGTGTTGTATGTAGCAAAATATTCTACAAGGTGACCTTTCTTATGGTAATGAGTAATAAACAATTTCAACTTATTTTCAACATCATTTTCCTTGTCCAATGGGCCTTTGACTTTTTGCCTCATTTATTTAGAAAGTTTCATGTGCATGGATATCTTCTTCCAACATCTATAAACATTATGATTATTCAAACCATAAAAGGAACATGCAATTTATTTTCTATATCTTATTTGAATATTTACCATGTTTATCATAATCAAAATCAATTTGATTAGAGGCAAATTTATACCTTGAACATTCACCGTTGTCGCCTTCTTGAGGAGGTGAATTTGACATGAAGTAGTGGCTCTCCTTTGAATACTAGCAATGAATTCAATGACTCTAGAGCTTTCAACATCTTCTTCTTTTACATTCTCATTAGCTGCATGATTATTAACATTTTCTTGCAAAGTGGGTGTCAAACTTTTCCATTCATCATGAACACAAACTTCACAAGCTTGAGGTAATGAACACGAAATAAAATTCCTTCTTGGAACAGCTTCATGTGTCTCCTTGGCTTTGGAGAATTTTCCATGTTTTCCATAACCAAGACCCAAATAATTAGGCCCTTCCTAAAGAACATTTGGCTCAACTATGCCTTGTACTCAAATATGCCTTGTACATGCTTGCCTTTAAAACCCGTTACTTTCATAGCACATTTTCATCAAAAATTTGGATTTTATTCCTCTAGTGTGTCTCTCAAAAGCACGTACACATCAATTTTCAAAGGAAATTGAAGACAGAAACCAATAGCTAATTCTTCTAACTAACCTTGACTAAAATGAGCTAAATTTTACTTTGATACCAACTTGATTTGAATATGGACAAACTAGTTTTGTTGGGCTATCTCCCTCATTAGTTAAATAAAAATATGTTTAGGATCGTCTAAAGTTAGCCAATTGGGAAGGGGTTTATGTGTCAAGATTTAAGTGTATTTTGTGAGAAATTTATGAGTTAATTAGATTTTAAAAACTCATGTTTACACATTTATAAAATAAAAAAAAATTATTTCTAGGAAAATCTTTTCCCTCAATCCAAATTCTGATCATTGGACATGTAAGAGGAAGAAATAGGGAATTCACTTTTCAAATTCTAGACCTTGTCTAAACCAAAATAAACTAGAGGTTTGGTTTTCAAATACATTCACTTATTTGGAAAAGTTCTAGCTACCAAAAGTCCATATGCCAATCTACCTCCCAAGAAATCCATTTAATACACCATTGGTTAGTTTTTTGTCTTGATCAAGTCCAACAACAAAGAAACATTCGGTGACAACACCAAAATCTACAACTTCAACATCTTCTAAACCATCTTCAAAGTCAATATGTGTGCATCAAATTCCTTAGCAAGGTCATCAATGGAGTCATCAAAACTACTATATATCAAACTTTAATGCCAAAAATAAGTCAAACGAATTCAATTTCTCCTCCAAAACCTTCTTCTTTGAGCAAAGCTAGCATGATGTCGTCGAGAAATTCAGTAATTCCACGAGGAAATTCTATCAAAGTTAAAACAAATCTTTTCCATCCATATTTAATGCCTACTTTTTCAGGTGGAACACCTCCAAATTTAAGGACCACAATGCCATAAAATATGTAACTTTACCTAATAGGTGTAGACCTAGAACCCCCAACTTTGCGTGACATGTACATTTGAAGATCTTATATGGTAAGCAGTGTGAGAAGAGAGTCACGGTCACTGAGTTGAGCAAGAGAAATAGTTTGATATGACAACCTTACTTGTGATAGGTCTAGCTAGAAAACTACCAAATTACATGGTAATGGCATTCAAAATGTGAAAATTCCCATTTCACTTGGAAATAATATGGTAGAGAAAGGTATCTAGATGAAAGGAGATATCCATCTATGGTAAAGAAATCAAATAGTTCTATCAATTCCACCTTGCAAATCTAAGAGACATTGAATTAAATTTCATCTCAAGACAGGGCATTGAGAGGACACTCTCAAAGCCAACCTTCGTTATGGCTTTGAAACACATGGTAAGTATCAAGACTTAGCAACCTTATTTGCATAATTTTTTCTAGCATGGACCTTAATGTCATAGTCTTCTTTTGCCTAAAATGAATGCAAATTTCCTTGCAATTTGGCTTGCGACATTCATAATTCATGCTCATGGAACATGATTGTGTTGTAATTGTGATAGCATCTGTTGTATGCAGAAGCTAATAAAAAATGATCGAAAATGACATTTTTGCTCTGTTTTTTTTAAGATTTAAGGAAAATTACACCAAGTAGCTACCAACCTCATATGACCATCATGTCAAACTCATCTCAGGATATTGTCCAAGTAAGAGCCACTTAAGCAAGCAATCTAGTATACATGACTCCAATTTCAATTAGCAACAATGACAATTCTAAGTATAGTGCAAACATTGCTCTAGATCCTCAATGGGGCATGTTTGATGACAATAATTTTGGGAGTGAGAGAGGGAGATGGTAGGAGAAAAAATTCAAGGAATCCATGGGAAATTGAAAAATATATAACTAATAAGGTGGAAGACATTTGTAACCTAAGAGAGAAACCTGTTAGGAAATGGGTGAAGTTGGTATTACACACCTAATTGGATAACCTCGAGGAGAAAACATTTCTCCCACTTTATTTGTTGGAATAACCTATTAAGTGTTATTCATTAGCATGTATTTTGTAAAGGCCTTGACCTAGTTCCCATTCAACTCCATCCACCAGGTTGTAGAGGATTCCAAGCCTAATTTCATGAAAAGTAAGTTGGGGATGATCACATTGACCTGCTTGATGACGTGTGTATGAAGATTAACTACCTTGAACTATTTTTTTGCGTAGGGAAAGAGACACATTCCCATGTCTGAGCATGAAAACGTTCTTTGATATTGTTAATGCCTCTAGTGTTTACTTCTACAAGTTCTATAGGCAGATTCTGTAAAGGGCCAGGTAGCCTCTGGATCTCATCTTTTACGAAAGGTGACATATCTAGTAAATGCCCCTACAGTCAATCTCTGAAATGGATGTAAATAGAAGTTCTTCATTTTAATATCCGTAAAACAAAACAACTTTAAGGTAAACTATGTACATGTGTCATTTCTCCCACAAACTAAAGTGTATAAGTGGTAAATTTTATACCAAGTTTGCTCCCACCATGTAAAGCGCAATTTGGTGAACTTCATTTTTATAATTTCTTTTTCGATTAAATTTAGTTTCACATGTGATCAATTATTGCTTTGAAAGTTGTGTTCTATATAATTTGTGTACACTAAATTACAAATTGATTTTTTGAAATCTATTTTGTGTAAATGTCGACCAATAGATATATATCATGGAGGATGAACGACGAAGATCAGCCGAATCCCATATGGAGGTTTAGGGATCGGGGGATGTTCACGGTATTTAAATATAATCTTAAATCTCCATACATGTGTGTACATATGGAATTGATTTTTTATTAAATTTGTGAGTTAAATTAGTTGTTAATAAGTTTCATATTTTAATTTTTAGGAGGCAAGAGGAGAAGGGTTTCTACTCCATCCATGGAGCATGGCCAAGGTTCAACTGGTCGAGGTATGAGTGGTAGCAGGTTGCGGGAAGGGGGTGATATTAATTCCCCCGAAGGCCAATCGACAACTACTGGTTCTCAACAGGGTCACTGTGGGTCTGGTTCTTAGCAGCATCATTCTGGGTCTGGTTCTCAGCAGGGTCATGTTGGAGAAGATGTTAACCAACAACATCAAGGTTACCATCAATTTCAATATTTTTTCATTAAATTTGTACAACTTTTTTTACACGTGTTTTTTCTAATATACGAAATTATATATATATTGATGCAGAGGCCGAAAATGTTCGAGCTAGTGGTCAAAATAGACGCAGGGCAGCCCGCTACATTCAAGAAGAAGGCTGTCAACCCAGCACAACTTATCCGGCCGAGATTACTGATATACCATGGGAAACCAACATGGCGGAATGCACCTTACAAAGGTGTGAAAGCCTTCATGCAAAATTGCAAAGAGATCTCGTGGCTTTGTCTCTACTTGCCGAGAGTCGACAAAGCCTTGAAATAGTTACACATTCATTGGGTGAAATGGTGAAAGTGTACAGAAATCTTGGGCCAACGACTGATTCATTTGTAGAAATGATGAGAAAGAGAAAAGAAACAGTGATGGGTCCCGATAAATGGGAGGACATTAAACAAAAAGTTACAAGAGACGTGGCCAAGTCAATGTTTAATTATAAGGAAGGTCCAAAAAAAAAAATGTTGAAGGTGCAATATTTCAAGCACCCAGAAATAGCTCTTATTTGTATGATCGGCATCTTGCGGCCTTTGGAAGGCTTCCATGGAACGATGAGGTTCCTATTTATTTTGCACAGATGTTTTATGAAGAATTTTTTTTGGGTATGAAACCCAACTACAATGACCTTCCTTCAGAATTTTTTGGCTCGGGAAAAGGTTGATTATATAACCGTAAGGGCGCTAAGCGAGATGTGGAGTTTCCTCGCCCTGAGCCACCATTGGTGAGTCAACTGTTTTGAGTCAAAACTCTGCTATCAGAGATGGATGCGACTTCTCAAATAAGTCGAGAAGCAAGGGATGTTATGATCGACAATGTTCATAGCGGATTGAGTGGAGTCGATCTTTGTTTAAATCGACAAAGAGCACGTGAAAATGCACGTGTAATTTTTGTTTATCGTACAGATGAGGAGATTTACAACATGAATGTTGAAGATCTCCGAACATATGTAATAAATTGTCGCAATGGTCTGCAAGACCTAATTTTTCATGAGGAAGAGGGCACCAGAACGGTATGTGTTAGTGACCTTAGGGTTTGAAATTATTTTTACATATACATGTGTACAATTTGTAATAAATAGATGTGTATGTACATGTATACATTTATTTGTATGTGTACATTAATCTAACAAAAATGTATGATTATATGTTAAAAAACCATTTGCAATTCTCAGGCATGATGCGTGATGAAAATTTTAATATTACGTTTGGGACCTCCGGTTCAAACGATGCAGATGGATCTGACCATCATGATATGTTGGCACATGTTAGTGTTTTTTAAGTGACTCTAAAATAAATAATTGTTGCCACACATGTACATGTATGTATATATATAATTTGATAAAATGTTTTAACAGGTACCGATTCCGTTTGATGTTTTTGGGATGGCGGTACCTTCTTCTTCCTTAGGAGATGTACCTTCTACTTCATTGGGAGATGAGCCACAAGTATGGAAAATTTTTCACAAGTTTAAAATTTATGTTTAAAAGTTATATATATATATATATATTCTACCTCAAAAAGTTCCATTAAAAATTGAGATATATATATATATAGAAACAGAGAGAGAGAGAGAGAGAGAGAGAGAGAGAAAGATATTTTGAGTTATTTAAAAAATTTTGAATTTAGGTTCCTATAGAAGATTTTTTTAATCCGTGGACTCTAGCAATAGAGATACGAACATCCAAAACATTTGAACAAGTTGTATTTAGTTCCTTTTTTTAATATTATTGAAAATAAGTTTATATATGTACACGTGCATTTTCATTTGAAAGTTTTTAATATATATATATATATATATATATATATATATGTATAACTGTACATGTATATTGTACAGTTTACCACTGTAGATGTTCCTATGGGAGAACCTGTTCATCAAATGGAGATAGAACCTTATGAGGTATTGCATGATTTTTTTGTTATATTTTTTTTTTTACATGAAGTTATAGATATATATATTCTCATTCATTTTTAAAACATCAAATTTTAATGTTCAAGTACATGTGCATTGTGTATGTAGGTTTCCCATTCACAGGATAGGGCATGGATTGAGACCCTAGTAGGGAAGATGCTAGATTTGTCTCCATTTGATGGACATGATTTACAGTATATTTGATTTCAAAATTTAGATGGTTTTAAAATTTGTTAAACTTGATACAGTTTGATACTTGTGAGATTTACAATTTTTGGACATATTTTATTACATTGTTATTATATAATTTGTTTTATTTAATTTTTGGATGGTTTTAGTACTTTTGGCATGTGAATGTGAAGTAATGTTGTCATCTGAACTACATTTGGCATGTGATATTTAATGTTAAATGTTCTTGTTGGATAGTTGAATTATAATTGGCATGGCGTGTGAAGTTTTTAAAACTCAAGTTTTGGATGGTTTCAATCTACATTTTGCATGTGATATTTAATGAACTTTAAATGTTTAATGTTTTAATGTTGCACAATATATAATCAAAAGGGTTTTAAAACTTAAATTTTTGGATGGTTTCAATCTACAACTTAAAGTTTTGTATGGTTTCAACCTACATTTGCACATGTGGTAAATTGAAATTATGTTACTTGTAACAAGACAATCCCCATTGATTTCATTGTATATGTTGATTTCTGATTTGATATAATTGCATGTATGATGGTACATTACTTGTAAAGTCATTGGATTAATAATGTTCATTGATTTCAGTGTAAGCGCAAAAAAATTATTGACAATGTCGAACGATTTTTGTGTTATAATAATTAAACCTAATAATATTGGAGAGCAAGAGAGACAAGGTATGGTGTTTACTACAAGAGTTCGAGCTAAATATTTAAATGGTTTATGATTTATGATTTTTACTTTCTTTTTAATATAATCGATTCGGAAAGATGACAAAACTAATAAGGGTGACAATAATAATAGAAGAAGAAAATAGTTTAAGATTGATCACAATAAATGCTATTTGTAATTGATTACATTCTAATTATTCACATTCTATCATTCAATATTATTACATTGTCACTTTGCATTCAAAAATTTTATTTGATCATTTTCCATTATTAAAGTTATTCTAAAATATTTATCATCTCAACAAATTGAGGTAACTAAGAAAATTTAAAATTAAAATGACTTGATAAATCTCAAACATATTTAGCATATTTAAAATGGTTATATTAATATTAGATGTATTTACATATTATTGATAAAATTAATCATATGTTTCTCATATTATCGATAATTTTTCCTTGGTTGCACACGACTGAAACCAACTTAGATCCATCTTAACTACGGATCTATCAAGCGCCGAGAGGGATCAAATCTCTTGAGGTGCAAACCTTTCTTCAAGTTTTGCACTCAAAAAAGAGGTTTGCACCTCTAGATATTTGATCCCTCTCGGCGCTTGATAGATCCATAGTTATGATGGATCTAGGAAAATAACTTTCTAAAAATAAGTAAGGGAAAAGCAGCATAGGGAACAATTAGGAGTAGATTTAGGGCATAGGGAACAATTAGGAATAAATTTAGGAACATGTGATAGTTGGGTGAGATAAAATCATATTTTAATAAAATAATGGGAAATTGTAGGAGAGACAAATAGTGGATATGACATGTATTTTGGTGAATAATCAAATTTATGGAATTAAACAATTAATTATTTTTGTATGTGAAAACAAGATTCACACCTAATCCTCACCTAAAAGACTAAATTAAACACATTATTATTAAGGGGACAAGGAGCTTTCTAGGTTTTGAGCTCCCCATTGTTAGATGAGTGTCGTAATGGCATTCCATGTATTTTTGTGAGAAATTATGATATTGTGATATTCTAATTACGAAATAGTGATCTTGAGTACATGCTGGATAATGTAGTAGATATGAACTTTTTGATAAGGGGAGATTAGGGATGTGACCAAATTCCTATCAGTGAAAAAAAATTTCTTCACCTTCCTATAAATCCATTGTAGCTTTGGGGGCCAAAGGTAAGAAGAGTACCTTGGAATTTCTTGGGTGAAAAACCAAGTAGGTCACCAACTTTGGTCTAGTGCATTGGAATTCATTAAAGAATTGGTCATTGGAGCTGCTTCAAGCTAGGAGTGAGCATCGTCACCAACCTACATTGAATATTTTACACTCCCTAGGGTGAATGATACTTTAAATTTATTGACAGTCTAAGACTTTCAATTTTTTCCGAATGCCAAATGATCTTACAAAGCTAGTATTTATAATATCCTAGTAGGTCATTCGGTGACAACTTTTACCGGAAACTTGAAACAAAGAAAATCTATCCTTGTGTTGTAGCCCCTACAAAACCCTCCAAAAAAGACCACCTTTTCAAATTTTTGGAGCCCCTTGAAGCTAGAGGAAAACCAAGAGAAAATCAATAAAGTTAAGTCGCAAAGTCACAGAGTTCACTTTTAAAGAAAACTGCGACCTTGCGACCTCGCGACCCCAAGTCGCCAGGTCGCCAGGTCGCAAGGTCGCGAATGGTAACTTTCAAAGAAAACTATGACCTTGTGACCTTGCGACTCAGCGACCCAGGTCGCTAGGTCGCCAGGTCGCCAGGTCGCAAATTGTAAATTTTAAAGAAAACTGCGACCTTGCGACCCCGCGACCCTAGGTCGCCAGGTCGCAAGGTTGCGAGGTCGCGAATCCCCTAGATCATGAAACTTGTGACCCAGCGACCCCGCATTTATTGCCCGCACGTGCGACTTTCTATATAAGGGAGGTCGCCAGGTTGCATTTTGCACAATCGGCGAATAGGAAAAAAAACGGCTCTGACAGGTCAACTGGCGCGATTTTCCCGGGTAAGTTGTCGTTTCTCTCCTGTTGTTTCCTTTCTAGAAATTTCTTGCCAATTGCATGCTGGCCCAGACCTTTAAATTCCCTCCTTTCACGAACCATTGTTTCTTTTCCAATTTCTGAATGTTTTGTTTAAACCTGCTTCATCATAGCTGCCCAAACTCATCACACTTCTGGTTCATTTTCACATGGCCTTGTCCCATGCTCCCAACAGCCATTCCTCAGCTCTCCCTGGACCCAGCCAGCTTATAATTCTTCAGTAGGAGAAAATAAAACCTTACGGCGGCGCGCGCGCAGGCCCGGCGGCCGCCGCCGACTGCGACCCGGCGACCTGGTCGCTGGGTCGCAAGTCGCCATTTTCCTCGGTTATTTGGGAATCTGCGGCCCAACGACCAGGCGACCTGGTCGCAAGGCCATGAGGCCTGAGCCTGGGAAGTTGCGACCAGCCGACCAATGACACGGTCGCGAATTATAGTCGCATTTTCCTCTGTGTTCGTAATTTGTGACCCCGCGACCCTGCGACCTAGTCGCAAGGTCGCAAAGTCGCGCCTAGACCTCTTCTTGCAATCCGCGACCCTGCGACCCAGTAAACCAGTAACCCAGTTTTACATGTGTCTCAGCTAAATTTCATCACTAAACTGTTACTGGTTTTATATCATCATGTCATTCTTATCTTGGGATTCCTTTATGAATTTGACAGGTGAACTTCAAGAAGACATAGAGTGCATACCTGTTTTATCAGATTCTAGTGACATGGCGCCCCCGCTATCCCGGAAGAAGGACAAGCAAGTGGTGGAAGAAATTGATGAGCCGGACGTGGTGTCCCCACCCCCAATATACAGGGATACACTATGTACATTTGCAAAAGAAGACAACATGCGATGGTACCAAGTGTATCATGAGTTCGCCATACCGGAAGAGGAATTTCCAGAAGATCTCCCAGACCGGGAAATATACTTGGCAGTCAAAAAGTCCAAACTACATCTGGCAGGGGCGCATCCAGCCATATTTCCATGTCCAGAGGTTATAGATTGGATCATACAAAAGACGGATCCCAAGAAGTTTGTGATCCGAGACAGCGAAGGCAGGGCTTTCGCTACGCTCGTAGGCACGGATGCCCACCTTTACTACTCGTTGCCTCGCCCAGATGAGCATTTCACTCCAGAATGGGCTACTGCTCACGCTGTTCCGATAGTTGATACTATTAGACAATGGTGGGAGGAGCCCGAGAAGTTTAAGGTCAAGAAAGACCAAGAATATCCGGTGGCTAGCCTGAGAAAGGTTTATAAATTGGTTTCCGCCATGCTTTGCAGGCTTTACGGGCGCCCGGATTGCTCCACTTTCAGCAGTAGTTGGGCTACTATCATGGAGTATGTGACAACACATGGCACCCGATTCAACTGGGCCGACATATTGATGACTTCGATGCAGACCAACTTGAATGCGGCATTGGCCCCAGATGAGGGAATGCCTTCCGAATTTTACATGGCCTCTTACCTACTGGATGCTGTCTGCACAAGAGTACACTTTGAGGGATGGGCACACAACTGGGATTCCGAGCAGTCGCGTGCAATTCATCTGCAAATCAGGGTATTTTGGGAGTCCAAATACAAACAGGATATAGAGCAGATCTCCCAAGTATTTATCCCCTCTCTATATAGACACTTATTTGGCCAAGACGCCCCCTGCATGTCTTGGCGGGCCAAGGAGACTCTAGTCAAAGTAGCACACTGGTTCCCTTTCCCCGAATATACCTTCATCTGAGTCTTTGGAACCTACAGGGCACCACATGCTATGCCTCGCTTTGTTACGGACAAAATGCTCATTTAGGAGGTATGCTTCCAAATGTCTCAAGGCTTCTCCAGCGTCCTATCTAAAGGCAAAAAGAAGCCGTGGCCCACGCTACCCCTCACCATTGGCGCGTGCACAGTTAAAGACTTCAGGGAAGTAGCAGCAGAGGGAGAAGCAATGAAAATTTATCAGCTTGGGGCGCTAGAACACCGAACATATGACCCGGAGAGAATAGTTCCTAAACACTGCCTGAAAGCTAAATTCGAGTGGACTTATCAGCATATTGAGCGCCCGACAGAAGATGAGAGAAGGAACTGGTATAACGCTGAGAGACAATTTGCTCCGGGAGTAGACGTGGGCCAAGAAGATCCAGATGATCAGAGCCTAGAAGATAGAAGTCGTCAGTTAGGAGGTTCCTCTTCCTCTTTACCCAAGAAATCTCGGACCAACACAGGGCTTACTACATCTATCCAACAGAAAGAAGCAGAAGCAAAAGCCCAGCAAGAAAGGGAAAAGAAGATAAAAGAGGATGAGGAAGCATGCCAGAAGAGTGCAACGGCAACACAGAAGAAGAAGCAGGCCAAGGAGGCCAAGAAAGAAAAGGAGGAAAAGGAGGCGCAGGCCACAGCAGAACGGGCACTCAAGGCAGAGCTGGACAAAGCAGAAGCTGAGCGCCAAAAGAAGGCCGAACAGGCTGCTGCAGCTGAGCGGAAGAGGAAGGCCGAAATAGAAGCAGCAGCAGAAGCTGAATGCCGGCAAAAGGAAGAAGAGGAAAAGAACACAGAAGAAAGGGAGGATGACATGCTGGAAGACATCGAGGTAACTCCCCTCGAGATACCTCTGGGCATTACCAAGCTTTCTGATGTTAGATCCCCCCAGGGGCAGGAAGAGGATGTATTTGACCTCACCAGACTCACATTCGACCAATTCTCTTTCAAAATCCGGCAAGAGAAAAGAAGGTCACTGGCGCAAAGTCCCTCTGCCACATCCACAGTTGCAACAGGCAAAGACATAGTCCTTGATACCAGGACTAATCCTGTAATGATAGCATCGGCGGGTACTGCTTTCGCCGTAGCCACCGAAGAGAACGTAACCAGAATGAGTAGAGAAATAGTCTCTCTGCAAAATAGACTGCAAGCAGCTAAGCAGCGCAAGAAAAGAGCAGAGCAAGAGAAAGCAGAGTTGAGAGCAGAAGTTCAACAACTCTGAAACCAGACTCCACCGGTAAATGAAGTCCCACTGGCCATTTTCAATGAGTGTGAAGTATTAGAAGCAACCATGAGGCAGGTGTATGGAGAAATGTTCACCATCAAACAAACAGTCGCCCCACTGGTAAGGGCACGAGCATAAACCAAGCAAAAGCACGAGCAGCTCAGGGAGGCCTCACAGGCCTTAGACAGAATGATGGGCTAGACAGTACAATACCCGCAGGCACCTGAAAAGTTTCCCAAGAGGGATTGGATTCATACACAGGATGCTAAGGTTCAGCTCCGTATGGCCATACAATCTAAGGACAAACTATCTAAGGACCTGGACAAAGTAATGTCTTCATACAACCACCTGATCAGCGGTATCGACTCGATGCACACTTTGCACCACATTCCGACGCTTGGGACATTGGACAAAGAGAAAGCCTGGGAGCAAGTGGATCAGGACATCGAGTCATTTCTGCAGCCTATCAAGCAAGCTACCGCTGCGCCCGAGCCCTCAGCATCTCAAGAACATCTGAGTCAGTTTATTACCACTCCAGCTCGGATTTATACCAAGCTTGCCTCGCTTTCAAACCAGATCTCACAGAAAAGGGAAACCTTGGTGCCAAATGCTTTGGAATGCATGCATCGGTTGAAGGAGGAGGTTCCTCTGGTTTCCCCCATAGCAGCAGAGTACCAGACATGGCAAGATTTTCTCAAGGAGCAGCAGATTGATGCCCCTGACCTCAACATTGCGCGTCCATCTCCGCATCTCGGTAGCAGCAAGTCGTGAGCAGCAGTTAGAGATAGGTCGCAGGTCACACCACTCGGACAAGTCTCAGGTCGCACTGTCTATCCAGGTCGTAGGTCGCACTGTCTATCCAGGTCGCAAGTCGCACATACTAGACAGGTCGCAGGTCGCAACCCCTTCAAGGTCGCGAGGCAACTCAACAGGCAGGCAGGCGAAAAGTCGGGAAGCCCAAAGGGCAAGTTTTGTGCTATAAAACTCCCTACGGGGAAAGTGTAAAAGGATTTTTTTGGAAACTCAAGAGCTACATGGCATTGTATTGAAAGATTATACTCTTGTACATATGAATACAGATTCTTGTTAACACACCCTACGGTTATGATGTGTTTTGCTGTGCGAACACTGTGTGTATTCCTTGTACAGTTTCAGAATATCCTATGATTAATGAAGCTGCACTCTTCATGTCATCATTCATGCGTCACGGCTATCTGTGTTGTATTAATGATGTTCAATTTACCATCTGCTCTATTAATGAATGTTAATGAACTATTTTGTTAGCATTTCGTTTTATCTTTCAGAAGTAAAGGGATATCTCATCATAAAGAACTATTTATTTTGTGGTCAGACTACCTTATAAGCATTACCCCCCAAAGATGTGTTGCTAATGACATCTCCTGAGGTGTACATGTTTTATTTATAATCTTGCTACGCATAGTGTTTGATTCATGTCTAACGCATCAATCATGTATTCTGTATCATGTGAATAAGTGTATGTCTGCAGGTTCAAACAGTTTCTTTTGAGACTTAAGGGAAGGCGTCTTAAGCGGTAGCTGGACCCACACCCCGGACGGGATCCCTACTCCAAATGGTTCAAGGTCTAATTGGGACTTTCTACTGGGGAGATCCCCTACTGTTGGCCGGACAAATTTTCCCGTCAACGGATTTGGCGCTAGAAGGAGGGCCTGATGACAGCCTCCCAGCATACAACGAACTTTCCATCACAAACTCCCCAAGGGGAGGTCATAAACAATGAAACTGTCCCTCCTCCTCTGGAAGATATTCCAGAGAGGGAGACTCAATATTATGAAATCACTAGGGCGCAGTTGAGAGCCTTGCGCCCAGCTGCCTGTGATCTTATCAGAAACTTACGATTTAATCCAATCATGGAATACCTTGCCCACACTAGAACCCCTCCGGAGAACATCACCCGGAATGGTTCCCTTGCAAGTACCATACCCGAACTCGTTAATCTCATGTTGGAAGACCTCGGCACTGCTGTTGAGGAAAATGACCCGATTCTCCAAGAGGGCGAAGAATTTGGCAACACTGAACCTTTCCCCGACTCCCAACCTAACCAGAATCGGCAAAAAAACAACCAAGCACATCCCCCACCGGGGGATGGTGAAGAAGACAGAGGCCGAGGAAATGTAGACGGGGGAAATAGGGCTCGCAGAAATGAAGGAGAAAGGAATAGAGCTCGCAGAAATGAAGAAGAAGGAAATAGAGGCCGAGCGGCTGGAGGTAGAGGAGATAGAGGCCGAGGCCAAGGAAACCAAGTTCGCAACCGCCACCCAAACCCAATTAGGCCTCCTGTCCACAACTTGGGATATCTTAGAGACTTTCTTTACCATGGGAGACACCAAGACCAACACTCTCGTCATGAGTCAGAAGCATCGGTCTCAGGTTCGGGAGGTGAATCTGAGCCTGAGTTTAGGCAACACCAGCGAGCTAGGAGAGTGAAACCCCTAGCCTAGATGGCGCAATCCCCGTTAAACCTTTTGGGCCCACTCCACGATCTGCCTAGGCATCCGGAGAAACACCTCCCCAATTTTGACCCTGAGAAAGGCACCTTAGCTGAAGATCATATCAACAGTTTCTATTTGTCTCTGCAAATCATGAGAGTCCAATCCGATGATGTCACGTGTCGACTGTTTCCCCATACTCTCGAAAACAAAGCGGCCACATGGTACCGCTCTCTCCCCAGTGCCTCTATCACTTCATGGGACCAATTCCGTCGCATATTCCTGCAGAAATTTTCAGAAGATAAAACTCCTTCCATGCTTCTCACGGAATTGAGCACTAGCAAGTGTCATAAAAAGGAGAAGGTTAAGGACTTCAACCAGTGCTTCGCTACCATACTACAGAAATTTCCCACAAACCTGGCGTTGGATGACTCAATCACCATTGACTACTATACCAAGGCTCTTCCTAGGGACATTGCCGTTTTCGTCAAACGTGAAGCCCGCGCTACCCTCACAGCTAATTATGAGGCTGCTCTCACTGTGGAGAAAGACATGCTTTCGATAAGGGCCATCGATCATGAAGGGAGAGATGATCACAAGCCTAACACAAAAAGGGGTCAGTCCTCCACTCCTAAGACCACCGATAGGGATAAAGATGCATTTGATTTTGAAAGCATGGCAAAAACCCTTAAGCTCTTAACGAATGAAGTCACTGACCTAAGGAGAAAGGGCACAAAATCCACAACTAGCACTAAACCACCCAAACCTTTCTTCAGAAAAAGTAATCCCAATGCTAACAGACCTCCATCTAACCCGAATACTACCCTCAATGTGGAAGAGATAGGGAAAGATAACTTCTGTTCTTTCCACCAACCTGCCCACTCTGAAAAAACGTGCCCTCAATGGATTGGCAGCATGACAACAGTAGTTAATCATCTTTTAGATGACCAAACTCCAGGGGATGTGATGGAGGATGATGTTTCAGATCATGATGAGGATCCACCCTCGAACAAAGAACCAAGATCCTCTATCCTTGCTTTTGACATAATCCGAGGTGGGGACAACCTTACCTCCATTGATATCAACATGGAAGATACTCCCAAAGATCAACCCGTACAAAATTATATTCTGAGGAGCAAAGGACCTGTTCCAAAGAAATCCTATGAAGAAAAGAAAAGAGCTTTCCTAAGGAAAATTCTGCCCCCAGGAAATGGAAAACAATCTGCTCCGGAGAAGCCCCCCAACAACATTACCTGAGCAAGTCAAAAGGGTAAACTCCCTACAGAATCCTCAAAGACCTCTACCGAGCCTAGCCCTCAACCAGAGTCTAACTATAACATTGTTGAGGATATGAAGAAAAAAAGAGCAAACATTTCTCTCTATGAGTTGGCCCGCATTACTAACCAAAAGGGGCTCATTCTAAAGGCTTTCGCAAATACTTCAGCTACAAAAACTGTGAGCAACACGTCTGCGCAACCCGGTCCAGATGTACAGTCTATAGTAAATGCCATCAATACCAACTCAAGAGGATCCACACCTCCTTTCCTTTTGTCCTTCTAGATTTTTAACTTCAATGTCCACAACTGTCTAGTCGACTCTGCTGCCTCAACAAACGTCATGCCCCTATCTGTCTGTAAGAAGCTAAACATTCGCCCGGAGAAGACTGACGCAAAGATCATACAACTTGACAGATCACAAGTGCCAGCCGTAGGAGAGTTGAAAAATGTCATCATCCACCTGTCGTCAGACTCTAGGGTCCATCAATGCATTGACATTGTGATTGTCGACATCCCTGAAGCATATGGCCTATTACTTAGCAGGGACTAGTCCAGCAAGTTGCAAGGCTATTTCGCCACTGACTGGTCCCATTTGTGGCTTCCCTATAAGGGGAAAAACAATCAAATCAGGGTTGAAAGTGAACCATATATGAAACACAGTGACTGATTTGGATGTCGTTAATGAAACCATCAGCTTTGCCCGGGAGGAACTTGGCATGTGTTTTCTGGAAGCCATATTCGGATGTTACCAACCCCCTCAGTCTTCCGTAGGCCCCGAGGTCCAATCTGAACTAACACTTGTCACGGAGGAACAAGTCACCCCTGTCTCACCAACAGCAGAAACCCCTCCACAACCTATTGCCCTGAAGGAGCCGGAAAGTGACATGTAGACCTTGTATTATGACGGTTCCAAGACTCATGATGGAGCTGGTGCGGGTTGCATATTGCTTGACCCTCACAAGAATAAGTTCTTAATCTCATGCCGGCTAGAGTTCCAGTGCACCAATAACACTGCCGAGTACGAGGCTTTAATCCTCAGACTTAAGAAGGTGCTAGATTTGAAGGTAAAATGCTTACAGGTCATTGGAGATTCCGATATTATCACTCGCCAGGTATGCAACACTATTCAATGTTTATCTCCACATTTAAAGGCGTATCAACAAGAGGTATGGCGATTGATTTGTGCTTTTGATGCATCTGGAATTAAATATGTTCTTAGAATGCACAATGCAGCAGCTGATACTCTGGCTAATGCTGCTGCTAGATTTTCCCCCTTGAGGGATGGTTTTTCTATTGAAGTTATATATAGACCCTCTGTGCCAGACAACATTACTAATCTACGTGTTTTTAACGATGATCAACAACATTTTGACTTCATGTTAAATGCCGAAATGTTCAAAGACGCGTGAGACGAAGAGGAGCATGAGCATGCTTTGTAGAAAGAGCGAGTATAATGAAAGCAAAGATGAAAGAGAACCCCATGCCAAAGGGGGTGGTGTCATTAGAAAAGCTCTTTGATCTGCAAAGCCGGTTCCGCGGCCCCCAAAACACCAAAGTGCAAAGTTCCATATTGGCACATCGGCAAGTGAACTTGGGATCAGATGAGAACCCAAAGTTCGTTAACCTCGGCAAAGACTGTAGTGATGAGGAGACACGGGCCTTCACCCAATTATTCCGAAAGTATCGAGACGTATTTGCTTGGACGTATGACGATTTACGTACATACGATACTCGGATCATTCAGCACGTGATACCCGTGAAGGAAGGCGTTAAGCCCTTCCAACAGAAACTCAGAAAAGTGCATCCGGATTTGGAGCTAATGATTCTGAAAGAACTTAAGAAGCTCTTGGATGCACGCATTATTTTCAAAGTTCGTCACTCCACGTGGGTGTCAAATTTGGTACCGGTACGAAAGAAGTCTGGCGAGATCCGCTTGTGTGTTTGTGCATAGATTTTCGTAATCTTAACCACGCCTCAAATAGAGACAATTACCCGATGCCACCTATGGAAAAAATATTGCAAGCTGTGTCTGGATCCGAGATGTTCTCCCTATTGGATGGATTCTCTGGTTACAACCAGGTGCTGGTAGCTGAGCCGGACAGATTGAAAACTACCTTTCGGACCAAATGGGGAATGTTCGCTTTCAGGCGCATGCCTTTTGGGTTGATAAACGCGGGGAAAAATTTCCAACGGGCCATGGATATAGCTTTCCGTGGTTTGATAGGGAAGAGCATGGTAGTCTATTTGGATGACGTCACCGTGTTTTCAAAACACCAAGGCGATCATTTACACCACCTCAAGAAAATCTTCGAGAGGTGCAGGAAGTATGGGATTTCACTTAACCTGAAGAAGAGTGTTTTCGCTATGGCGGAAGGAAATTTGCTGGGCCACATTATAACTAAGCAAGGCATTGTTGTAGATCTAGAGCGGGTGAAAGCCATTGCCCGATTCTCCCCGAGCAACAAGAAACCGATGCAATATTTCGGGAAACTCAAATTTGTCCTAGAAATTCATCTCGCATTTCCGCCTGTGATAGTCAAGCCATTACAAGGAATGATAAAAAAGAATGCTATGTTCCAATGGAATCTACCAGAAAGGGAGGCCTTCGACAAAATCAAACAGGCTATAGCTGAAGCTCCCTCCCTACAAAGTCCAGACTTTGGCAAATATTTTATCCTATATACTTTTGCTTCAGATTCCTCACTTGCGGCCGTCCTTACGAAGAAAGATGGCAACAACAATGAACAACCCATTTCCTTCATGAGCACCGGTCTACAAGGAGCTGAGTTAAACTATCCAGAAATTGACAAGCAAGCCTATGCGGTCTACAAGGCGGTAAAACATTTTAGGCCCTACATCTTGAAAAATCATGTCACAGTTTTTGTGCCACACCCAGCGGTCCGCTCACTTTTCGTGCAGCAAGAGCTAGGTGAAAGGCGGAGCAACTGGGTGGCGTTTTTGCAAGAATACAATTTAGAGTTTAAATCGTCACATACCGTTAAAGGACAGGGCTTGTGCCAAATGGCCGCGGAGGCTGCAAGTGCTCATGAAATTGAAGAGGAATGTTGGGAACAAATGATCGACATGTATCAAAGCGACCATGTGCCTCAGCAAAGTAGCCCTTCTTGGTATTCTGACATTTCAAGATATTTGGCCCAAGGCACCATGGACCCTGCTCTTACTGCCCGGCAGAAACGCGCAATAAGACTCAAACCGCATCTCACCAAATGATCCAAGGTAAGTTGTTCAAGAAACACCACGATGGGGTCCTGTTACGCTGCTTGGAAACCGACGAAGCGCATAAAATATTAACTGAGCTGCATGACGGACCAGCTGGAGGTCATTTTTCCGGAGATACTACTGCCCATAAGATAATGCGCGTAGGATACTATTGGCCTACTCTTTTTAGAGATGCGCATGCATATGTTCGGAAATGCATTCAGTGCCAGAATTTCGCCAACCGAGAAGCATGGCCAGCCGCCCCCTTACTCTCAGTAGCAGTAGAGGAACCTTTCCAACAGTGGGGTTTGGATGTAATTGGTGAAATCACACCTCACTCTTCTAAACAACATCGGTATATCCTTACAGCTACTGATTACTTCACCAGGTGGGTCAAAGCAACGCCTTTACGCTGAATCAATGATCAGGAGGTAATATAATTCCTCACGCATTCCATCATTACCAGGTTTGGCGTTCCAACTTATTTAGTTTTCGATAATGCGACTTATTTCTCATCTTTTAAATTATATGAATTTATGCTGGAAAATGGTATTATTCTGAAAAATTCTGCAAATTATTATCCCCAGGGAAATGGATTAGCTGAGTCCACTAACAAGAATCTTATCCGTATTATTAAGAAGACCTTGTTATCCCACCAGCGCAACTGGCACAATTCCCTTCACAATGCACTATGGGCTGACCGTATCACTCCCAAGTCCTCTTTAGGCACCTCCCCATTTTTCCTCGTGTATGGAAAATATGTTGTTCTCCCTCCTTATCTATCTCTCCCGGCCCTCCAAGTGTCCCAAGAATGTCATGGTACCCCATGCCCTACCTTGCAGACTCGAATCGACACCTTGCTGAAATTGGAGGAAGAAAGGCAAAAGACCCGGGAAAAGTTTGCCATCCATCAGAGCCGAATCAAAATATGGTTTAATAAAAAGTCCATAGGGAACAAAAATTTTGAAGTAGGAGACCTGGTCCTCAATTGGGATAAAGCCCATGAGGAAAAGGGGAAGCATTCCAAGTTCCAAGCACTTTGGACAGGCCCTTTCCAAATTAATGAGAAGATAGGATCCCACACATTTAGATTGCAAACCCTTGAGGGATGAGTCGAGGTCCTCCCGGTAAATGGGCATGACCTCAAACACTATTTCACCTAGCTTCCCTTAGAGGGCTATATTATCCTTGTACCATATTTTTCTTCTCTCACACTTGTTTAAATATATATATATATATATATATATATATATATATAATAAAAATAAAATATAGTAATAAAATTTTTGAGGAAGGATTTGTTAGAGCCGCGCAATTGGCACACTGCAACAGGTTCTATGCTGATGGAAAGACCTTTTCGATAGACTCAAAGGCGGAAAAATCTTGCTTGTTCTCTGCACCTAAGGGCAGCATATCATCGAACTCGAGGCATCAAGCGGGAAGCTTACCTCGCCAGCCTGAGAGGGTGCCCGCAAAAGAAAATGCAGTGTGAGAGGTAACCAGACCAGCAGGGAAAAGAGGTACTCTATGCTACGACAGGGTATCTGGGAAAAACCAAAGTCCTCACACCAGACCAGGAACAACCTCTCTGCCAGCAAAATAAGTCGGGATCCCTCATCCGCCCAGTCTAAATTGCCATCTAAAATAAGTGCCACGAGCACATCTAAATAAGTGCCTCAGGCACATTCAAAATAAGTGCAATAGCACACTAATAAAGGGTAAAGGATTGAGAAAGGCTTCCTGCGCAGAGAGGTGATGTAACGACTCCGCCGGGGTACTGAACAGGCTCGCTGGCATCGGAGCAACGTTCACGATTCCTAGGCAGTGACTCCGCCGGGACTGAGAGGTTCGCTGGCAGCGGAGAAACACGATGAGGACAAAATAATCGTACCAGACCCTGTATCCGCCTGGAGTTCTCTAGCCCTTCAAGTCCGGTGACCTGAAGAAATGAATTTGGTTAAACAGCACCCAAACAGGCCAGCAGATTGAGCAACCCAGCTAGGTGCGAAAGGTTAGGAAATGCCAACCACAAGGTAAAAGAAACAGTCAGCATAAGCCCCTCCCTCCCCTCGCCAAGACTAACCATCAGCAGAGACTCTAAGTTTGTCCAGTGAATCGCCATTTGTTGTAGCCCCTACAACACCCTCCAAAAAAGACCACCATTTCAAATTTTGGAGCCCTAGAAGCTAGGAGGAAAACCAAGAGAAAATCAATAAAGTTGTCGCAAAGTCGCAGTTCACTTTTAAAGAAAATCGCAACCTTAGACCTTGCGACCTTTCGACCAAGTCGCCAAACAAGCAAAGTCGCAAGGTCAATGGTAACTTTCAAAGAAAATCGTGACCTTGCGATCCATGACCAACACCTGTGCTCGCTGTGTCGCTGTGTCGCAAATTGTACCGAAGAGGTAAATGATTTAAGTGACTTAGTAATTCACGACCCTGTGTCACAGTTACAAGGTCACGAGGTCGCGAATCCCATAGATCACGAAACTTGCGACCCAGCAACCCCGCATTTATTGCCCGCACGTGCGAATTTCTAAATAAGGGAGGTCGCCAAGTCCAATTTTTCACAATCGGCGAATAGGAAAAAACGGCTCTGACAGGTCGACTGGCACGATTTTCCCGTGTAAGTTGCTGTTGCTCTCCTGCTGTTTCCTTTCTAGACATTTCTTGCCAATTGCATGCTTGCCCAGACCTCTAAATTCCCCCCTTGCGTGAACCATTGTTTCTTTTCCAATTTCTGAATGTTTTGGTTAAACCTGCTTCATCAAAGTTGCCCAAACTCATCACACTTCTGGTTCATTTTCACATGGCCTTGTCCGTTGCTCCTAACAGCCAATTCCTCAGCTCTCCCTGGACCTAACCAGCTTATAATTCGTCAGTAGGAGAAAAGAAAGCTTACGGCCGCGCGCGCGCAAAAACCCCCTGGCAAGCCTTATCGCGACCTGCGACCCAGCGACCTAGTCGCTAGGTCGCAAAGTTGCATTTTATTCAGATTTCTAGAATCTGCGACCCAGCGACCCAGCGACCTAGTCGCAAGGACGCAAGGTCGCATTTTCCAATTTTCCAGAGAGTTGCAACCCAGTGACCCAGCGACCTGGTCGCGAGGTCGCAAGGTCTTATTTTCCTCTGTGTTTGTAATTTGCGACCCTGCGACCCTGCGACCTAGTCGCAAAGTCGCGCCTAGACCTCTTCTTGCAATCCGCGACCTTGCGACCCAGTAGACCAGTAACCCAGTTTTACATGTGTCTCAGCTAAATTTCATCACTAAACTGTAATTGGTCTCATATCATCATGTCGTTCTTATCTTGGGATTCCTTTATGAATTTGACAGGTGAACTTCAAGAAGACATAGAGTGCATACCTGTTTTATCAGATTCTAGTGACATGGCACCCCCGCTGTCCCGGAAAAAGGAGAAGCAAGTGGTGGAAGAAATTGATGAGCTGGACGTGGTATCCCCACCTCCAATATATAGGGATACACTATGTACATTTGCAAAAGAAGACAGCATGCGATGGTACCAAGTGTATCATCACTTCGCCACACCGGAAGAGGAATTCCCAGAAGATCTCCCAGACCGGGAAATATACTTGGCAGTAAAAAGGTCCAAGCTACATCTGGCAGGGGCGCATCCAGCGATATTTCCATGCCTGGAGGTTATAGACTGGATCATACAAAGGACGGATCCCAAGAAGTCTGTGATCCGAGATAGCGAAGGCAGGGCTTTCGCTACGCTTGTAGGCGCAGATGCCCACCTCTACTACTCGCTGCCTCGCCCAGATGAGCATTTCACTCCAGAATGGGCTACTGCTCACGTTGTTCCGATAGTTGATACTATTAGATAATGGTGGGAGGAGCCCGAGAAATTTAAGGTCAAGAAAGACCAAGAATATCCGGTGGCTAGCCTGAGAAAGGTTTATAAATTAGTTGCCGCCATGCTCTGCAGGCTTTACGGGCGCCTGGATTGCTCCACTTTCAGCAGTAGTTGGGCTACTATCATGGAGTATGTGACAACACATGGCACCCGTTTCAACTGGGCCGGAATACTGATGATTTCGATGCAGACAAACTTGTCCGCGGCATTGGCCCCAGATGAGGGAATGCCCTCCGAATTCTACATGGCCTCTTACCTACTGGATGCTGTCTGCGCAAGAGTACACTTTGAGGGATGGGCACACAACTGGGATTCTGAGCAGTCGCGTGCAATTCATCTGCAAATCAGGGTATTTTGGGAGTCCAAATACAAACAGGATATAGATCAGATCTCCCAAGTACTTATCCCCTCTCTATATAGACACTTATTTGGCCAAGACGCCCCCTGCATGTCTTGGTGGGCCAAGGAGACTCTAGTCAAAGTGGCACACTGGTTCCATTTCCCCGGATATACCTTCATCCGAGTCTTTGGAACTTACAGGGCACCACATGCTATGCCTCGCTTTGTTACAGACAAAATGCTCATTCAGGAGGTATGCTTCCAAATGTCTCAAGGCTTCTCCAGCGTCCTGTCAAAAGGCAAAAAGAAGCCGTGGCCCATGCTACCCCTCACCATTGGCGCATGCACAGTTAAAGACTTTAGGGAAGTAGCAGTAGAGGGAGAAGCAGTGAAAAGTTATCAGCTTGGGGCGCTAGAACACCGAACATATGACCCGGAGAGAATAGTTCCTGAACACTGCCTGAAAGCTAAATTCAAGTGGACTTATCAGCACACTAAGCGCCCCGTAGAAGATGAGAGAAGGAACTGGTATAACGCTGAGAGACAATTTGCTCCGGGAGTAGACGTGGTCCAAGAAGATCCAGATGATCAGAACCTAGAAGATAGAAGTCGTCAGTTAGGAGGTTCCTCTTCCTCTTTACCCAAGAAATCTCGGACCAACACAGGGCTTAGTACATCTATCCAACAGAAAGAAGCAGAAGCAAAAGCCCACCAAGAAAGGGAAAAGAAGATAAAAGAGGATGAGGAAGCACGCCAGAAGAGTGCAACGGCAACACAGAATAAGAAGCAGGCCAAGGAGGCCAGGAAAGAAAAGGAGGAGAAGGAGGAACAGGCCACAACAGAATGGGCACTCAAGGCAGAGCTAGACAAAGCAGAGGCTGAATGCCAAAAGAAGGCCAAACAGGCTGCTGCAGCTGAGCAGAAGAGGAAGGCCGAAATAGAAGCAGCAGCAGAAGCTGAACGCCGACAAAAGGAAGAAGAGGAAAAGAAAATAGAAGAAAGGGAGGATGACATGCTAGAAGACATCAAGGTAACTCCCCTCGACATACCTCAGGGCAGTACCAAGCTCTCTGATGTTAGATCCCCCCAGGGATAGGAAGAGGATGTATTTGACCTTACCAGACTCACATTCGATCAATTCTCTTTCAAAATCCGACAAGAGAAAAGAAGGTCGTTGGCGCAAAGTCCCTCCGCCACATCCACAGTTGCAACAACCATAGTCCTTGATACCAGGACTAAGCCTGTGATGATAGCATCGGCGGGTACTGCTTTTGCAGCAGCCACGGAAGAGAATGTGACCAGAATGAGCAAAGAAATAGTCTCTCTGCAAAATAGACTGCAAGCAGCTAAGCAGCGCGAGAAAAGAGCAGAGCAGGAGAAAGCAGAGTTGAGAGCAGAAATTCAACAACTCTGAAACCAGAATCCACCGGTAAATGAAGTCCCAGTAGCCATTTGCAACGAGTGTGAAGTATTAGAAGCAATCATGAGGCAGGTGTATGGAGAAATGTTCACCATCAAACAAATAGTCGCCCCACTGGCAAGAGCACGAGCAGAAACCAAGCAAAAGCACGAGCAGCTTAGGGAGGCCTCACAGGCCTTAGACAAGATGGTGGGCTGGACAGTAAAATACCCTCAGGCACCTAAAAATTTGCCCAAGAGGGATTGGATTCACACATAGGATGCGAAGGTTCAGCTCCGTATGGAAATACAATCTAAGGACAAACTATCTAAGGAGCTGGATAAGGTAATTTCTTCATACAATCACCTGATCAGTGGTATCGGCTCGATGCACACTTTGCACCACATTCTGACGCTTGGGGCATTGGACGAAGAGAAAGCTTGGGAGCAAGTGGATCAGGACATCGAGTCATTTCTGCAGCCTATCAAGCAAGCTGCCGCTGTGCCTGAGCCCTCAACATCTCAAGAACATCTGAGTCAGTTTATTGCCACTCCAGCTCAGATTTATACCAAGCTTGCCTCGCTTTCAAACTAGATCTCACAGAAAAGGGAAACCTTGGTGCCAAATGCTTTGGAATGCATGCATCGGTTGAAGGAGGAGGTTCCTCTGGTTTCCCCCATAGCAGCAGAGTACCAGACATGGCAATATTTTCTCAAGGAGCAGCAGATTGACGCCCCTGACCTCAACATTCCGCGTCCATCTCCGCAGCCCGGTAGCAACAAGTCGTGAGCAGCAGTTAGAGATAGGTCATAGGTCGCACCACTCGGACAAGTCGCAGGTCGCACTGTCTATCCAGGTCGCAGGTCGCACTGTCTATCCAGGTCGCAAGTCGCACATACCAGACAGGTCGCAGGTCGCAACCCCTTCAAGGTCGCGAGGCAACTCAACAGGCAGGTAGGCGAAAAGTCGGGAAGCCCAAAGGGCAAGTTTTGTGCTATAAAACTCCCTACGGGGAAAGTGTAAAAGGATTTTTTTGGAAACTCAAGAGCTACATGGCATTGTATTGAAAGATTATACTCTTGTACATATGAATACAGATTCTTGTTAACACACCCTACGGTTATGATGTGTTTTGCTGTGCGAACACTGTGTGTATTCCTTGTACAGTTTCAGAATATCCTATGATTAATGAAGCTGCACTCTTCATGTCATCATTCATGCGTCACGGCTATCTGTGTTGTATTAATGATGTTCAATTTACCATCTGCTCTATTAATGAATGTTAATGAACTATTTTGTTAGCATTTCGTTTTATCTTTCAGAAGTAAAGGGATATCTCATCATAAAGAACTATTTCTTTTGTGGTCAGACTACCTTATAAGCATTACCCCCCAAAGATGTGTTGCTAATGACATCTCCTGAGGTGTACATGCTTTATTTATAATCTTGCTACACATAGTGTTTGATTCATGTTCAACGTATCAATCCTGTATTCTGTATCATGTGAATAAGTGTATGTCTCTGGCAGTGTTCAAATGTACCAGCTCATGTTTTCTTGAAGGCCTGTTTCGCAGCTTTCCACCTACTACCCTGGACGGGATCCCTACTCCAAACGGTCCAAGGTCTAATTTCAAATTTTCTACCGAAAAATCTCATCACAGTCGACAAATTTTCCTGCCAACACCTTTCAACACCTTGGATAGGACATCATGTAAGATTCCTGCCATAAAAAGTAAAATTTTACTTAAAAGCTGAGATTCGGGCAAGTGAGGACAACCACTTTTTATCTCGTCCCTTGGAGGCTAGGCCATATGGGGACCGAATCTGACCTTACAAAATAAAGTGAAATAATTTGTACCATACGGTCGGAAAACATATACAAGAACAATTAATTTCATTCTAGAATCTATATATATATATATATATATATATATATATATATATATATATATCCAATACATATAACATTTTTCATCAATGCACATGTATAGAAAAACTACTTTCAATTGATACTAGAGCACGGCTTGTACCAAAACAATTTGTAACATGTGCAAACCACAAATAACATAAGCAGCTCAATTTTTAGTTGAGTACTAGAAGTTCTAAAACATATTTAATCCAAAGAGAATAAATTGTTGGGCAATTCAATAAAAAAAATTCCAATGGAATGCCATATTCAATAATCCGTTCATGATCGGATTTTGACATTTTCCATTTCTTAATTGTCATTTTTTTCTTTGACTCAACCTCTATCAACTTTATGCATGTTGCACACACCAAGTGACTATATTGACAACTTATGGAATCAGGTCCATAGTCTTCAAAGTAAACAAAGTCCCCACTTTGATTAGTTTGTCTGAAAAAATAACCTTTCAGTATAAGAGATCCTCTGTCATATTGAAATCTGTGATCATTATATTTTTCTAACAATTTCATTTTTCGTTCAGTGCAACGCATCAAATAATACTTAACATTTTCATTGTTTTCAATAGGTACAATTACAGCAAAAACATCTCCTGCACAATAAAACAAACTTAACAAAATTATACATATTTAAATTTATTTCTAGATCTTTAAATCATTAGAAAGCAATTCAAATTTTACCTTCTCTAACAAGATCAAAAACTCGATCACCATCGAATGATATTGTAGTTTCCTCTGATTGCATTTCTTCAAACATTGCAACAGACATTTTTCCCTTTGTATTTAGCTCTATATGTTTCCAATCTTTTACATACATTTTGTTTTCACAAACGTCATTGGATTTTGTGTTGTCTATGCAAACATTAACAAAGCAAGAATATTTTCTTTTATCTAATGCAAACACATTTCTGGATGACTTTGTTTTAATTGAATGCAAATTTCGAGTCCCTTTTATTGTTTCAATGTCATTTCCAATTGATCTATCTACGTCTTCGATCCCAATATGCCAGAGAAACCTTTATATGGAAAATTAAAAGAATAATTTGTAAATATGATATCAAAATACAATCAAAGATAATCATTGCACGATAAATGTACAATGTTTAAAATTAGATTTCCAATATAAATTAAATTGAATGTACCTTCGCATTTCTCTTGATGGGTTAGTCACATGGCTTAAAGCAACGATGCACCATTGAACAACTTCTTCAGCGTTCACAAGTTGGCTTGTAGAGTGGTTCATTTGATATATTTGAAGTGCTCGTTTTATGCATGCGCCTGCACCGTCATGTTCTCCTTTTCCATGGCCAGTCTCAAAGAAATTCCAAAAATGTTTAATGCAGGTTTTCTTATGAAGACAACATAACCAAAAGAATTATCGTGCAGATTTGAATTGACCTACACATCCGTCTGACCATATCCAATGTTAATTGAATGTTATTCCATGATTTTTAAATGAATCATAAATTTTTTCAAAACAATGTTGTACAAAACATGTATCATGTGTACGATCGTCACCGATATAAAAGTGATATTCTCTAATGATATGTCGATTTTCACTCGTGCTTTCTATATGATCGACATTTTCTTTAGCATGTCTATATAGAATATGGACGAGCATGGAGACTTGGTCAGAATGATAGTATTCACTCTGAATTTCTTTTTGTGGAACAAATGTGTATTTTTCTGCAAAATCAATCACTGACAAAATGGTCCCTGGTGGAAAAAAATCACGAGATTTTTTGAATTTCAAGTCTTGCCATCGAGCTCTATGGGAATGCTTGGTGTATTTGTAAATTTCTGCCTCAAACTTTCTCATAAATTCTATCAGAAAAATTTCGTCTTCTCGTAATTCGATTCTTTTAACACTATTTGCACCTTGAATCGATGTACTGATATATTCATGTCTCTTCCATTTCACTTTCATGTTGGACAATGATTGATCATTTATATCAATACGATATTTGTTTTGAAATTTAGTCAAATTTCCACAATCATCGCATTTTTTACCACCAACACATTTCTTTTTGTAAAATAGTTCATCGCTTTCTCTTTCACATAGAATTTGAGATATGAATTCACGGATAGTGGAAGGAGGAGGTGAATCCTTCCATAATGTTCTACCGAAATCAAGGAATGTATCATAATATAACTCAAATTCCACATGATAATGGCAACAACAAGTGTCGTGTACAGTGATAGGTTTTACATACCATGGTTTTTGTTGAACAAAAGCACTGAGTGAAACTTGAATTTGACGATTCTCTTCTTTGAACTTGTTGAATAACTCTATTTGAGTGGTTTCCAAGAGATTTTTTTCATGTTCTTCGTATTGATTTCGTGCTATTCTTCTTCGCATCACATGTCTTGCAGTCGGTGAAACACGTGAATTGTTCTTCCAATATTCATATATTATTTTTTTAACATCTTCTCCAAGTCTATCTTTGTATGGTTTCCTACAAATAGCTCTCCAACAAGCGAGTTCATCATTTACATCTATTTGTAGTCGAAATTTTCGATGTTTGTGCAGAGTTTTTCGCGAGGTTCCCAGTGCTCGTGCCATAGATGTTATCAAACGATTCTCTTGAGTACTTGGTGAAACCATTGCCATCTGTATTCCTCTACGTACTTTTGAAACATCTTTATCTCTAGATCTCTTAATTGAATTTATAGCACTACTCATATTTTTTATCACCTCTTCCTTCATTTTTTTTATCTTTGGTTGATTTTCGAATACCCAATAGTGTCATCGCTTCTTTTAATTTCCTTGATGATAGGAGACCTTTCAACATTTGAGCCTGCACTGTCACTCGCTCATTTAAGAAATACTTTTCAAAAATGCGGTTGACACGATATCATATAACATGGTCAGGTTTTTTATCTCCATATGTGTGAGTGTCAACATTTTGTAACATCTCATTATCGATAGTGATTTCATCTGTACATATTCGAAAAAATAGTACATATTAAATAAATCACTAAATTAATAAATATGTCAATAAATATTAGGAAAATTTTAAATATATCAATAGATCATAATATTTACATTTACATACCTGCTTCAATTTCTGCTTGAGGTTGATTTTATTCTTCAATATTTTGAGGAATATCTCTGTCTGTTTACATTAAACAAAATATTTTTTAAATTAGTTCATCAAATAAAAATTAAGCTTCACATTTTACATTAGGAAAATTTTAAATATATCAATAGATCATAATATTTACATTTACATACCTGCTTCAATTTCTGCTTGAGGTTGATTTTCTTCTTCAATATTTTGAGGAATATCTTTTTCTATTTACATTAAACAAAATATTTTTCAAACTAGTTCATAAAATAAAAATTAAGCTTCACATTTTACATTGGGAAAATTTTAAAAATATATCAATAGATCATAATATTTACATTTACATACTTGCTTCAATTTCTGCTTGAGGTTGATTTTCTTCTTCAATATTTTGAGGAATATCTCTGTCTGTTTACATTAAACAAAATATTTTTCAAATTAGTTCATCAAATAAAAATTAAGCTTCACATTTTACATTAGGTAAATTTTAAATATATCAATAGATCATAATATTTACATTTACATACCTGCTTCAATTTCTGCTTGAGGTTGATTTTCCTCTTCAATATTTGAGAGGGCTTCTAACTTTCTTTTGCGAGATTGTCTCATTTCTTCTCTACGTGCTTCAGGGTCTCTTTTTCGATCATATTTTCTCGCACAAGTTCTTCGATTTCCCATGATAATAGGGTATGAAGTTCAAAAAAATTCCTTCAAAAAATTAGACAATAACTCAATTACAAAAAATATCACAAAAGATTTAATTTTAAAAAATTCAGTGTAAATTTTTTGCAAAAAATACATATTCCAATCCAAAACACTTACTTTAAAAAATTCGAGAGAAAAATGTCTTATAAAAATGAAACGAAGCTCAAAATATTTACTTCAACTCAAAACACGTATATACCTCCAAGAAATGTCTTTTGAATGTACGTCCAAGAAATTTTTTACAATTTTTGCCAAAATCACACCACCTCTAAGAAATGTCTTCCAAAAAAATTCTTTAAACCCAAAATTGTAAAATCAACCAAGAAATGCTCTTAAACCCAAACTTTGAAGAAAAGTTTTTGAACCCAAACCAAGATCTTTGTAAAATGAGAAGAAGTGTGCGAAATGTGCGAAAATTGTGAATCATTTCGCGGCAATTTATATTGACGCAAAATGTGTTTTAGTAGGGAGCTCCGCAAAACTTTCCGGTCGATGGAGAGTTATACAAGAGTTCAGCCAAACTGTTGATCAAAATTTCGGCCGAACTATTAAGATGTTAGATTTAACGAGCCTTTGGCGGAAAACATAGTTCGACCGAACTTTGACTAAAAGTTCGGCCGAACTAACGCGTCACCAATTACGCAAAAACCAGGCTCTGAATACGGTTCGACAACTTTGGACTGATTAAACTCCATGAAAGGTTTTTAATTAACTGTCGGAACCAAGACAAGAATTTTCAGAATTGAATCTACTTTCAGGAAATATAACTTTTATGGAATTTCATAAACGTTTATTAATTTTAATTATTTTTCTAATAAAATGGGTGCAAACAATTTCTGAGGGTCATTGTGATTCATTGAAATCAAAATTTTGTATCTCCCAAAATACATTGTAAAAAAAATTGAAAAAATTATGGGGCATTACATTGGTCCGTCGTCTCTAATGGGTAGCTTTTAGATTTTTATTTTATAACTTATATGTTAAGAAATTTCTTGCGACGCGAAACATATCCAAAATACGCAGTTTTTCGTATTGGACCAGTTCAAAAAATTATAGTAATTATGATATGCATCCATTGGCTTTGTAAATATGACGAAAACAAAGTAGACTCTGTCTGGATTGTTGTAACACATTTTGTTTTTTCAAAAACACAAATTTTCAATGAATACAACATTGTGTCATAACATGACTTCTTATGAATCCTTTGATTGTTAAGAAACACACACTCAAAGAAACGCTAAGTTGACATATCAATTCTGCATAAAAAAATTTCAAAAAATAAGTAATAGAAAGCTAACAAAATTTCTCACAACGTTTAGTTTTATCGCAAAATGAAATTCTACACAGAAAAATTGTTATAGTTTGCAGAAAGTGGAAGAACCGAAAAAAATGAAATTTTTTTCTCAAAAAAGGGCAAAAAGTGTAACCCAACTTCACATTTTTTTTCTCTCTAGAGAGAGAGAGAGAGAGAGAGAAAGAGAGGAGTTATTAATTTTATTAGTTGTGTCATGATGCAGACATTATCATCAAAAAAAATATTTGATTTGAGCAATAAAAATATAGAGTCATGGATACAAATTGCTAATATAAATTATTCTATATAGGTGTTTTAGGTAAATAGATCATGCATTGGTTTATAGCCTTCATAATATTTATAATGGACCTTTGAAATATATATTTTTAGGATCCAATAAAGTAATTTTCGTATTAGTTGAGAAATATTTGATTATGCATGTACCTTTTATTTTATATGTATGAGATCGTAATGATTAGAATGTTGTAGACATTTGTGCAAGTTTGAATTTGCTTTAAATTTTAAAGTGCCAAATACTTTTATCTAGACAAGGCAATATCCAAAACTTGACAAATTTTTCAGAAATTTTAAATGAACTTTATTGTTGTCCATTAACTTGGGGTTAAATTAAACGTTATTTATGTCTAGATGGCAAGCTAAACTTTTTAAGGATTTTTGAATTATGGAATAATATTGATGTTTTTATGTAGCAAGTATGTGTATTTTTTTTCAAAACAAGTGAAAAGCAATAAAAAGACAAATGTGAACTAGAAGGAATTAAAGAACCTTATAACCTTTGTTATTTGCAATTGTGGTGTTTATTATGACTTAATGTTTAAACAGATAAATACAATTGTAAGGGTTTTCAAATACTTTTAGATACTTAGATTTATATTTTTTTGTCAATTGAAGTTTGGTATGATTTGAAATAAAATGTTTAATCAGTTTACAGTTGAACATCTTTGACTAACAAAATTAGTTTTTAGAACATTTTTTCATGGTATTATTTATTTTAGTTGATACTAAAGATGATTTAAAGAGTATAATTATTTACATTGTTAAATCATTATTTGACTTGATGATTTACTGGATTCAGGACAAAGTTGTTGCAACAAATTATAAAAGAGGAGGAGACTAATAATTGGAAATTGGATTCTGCAAATAAAACAAAGAAGAGGAAAAACATTGATCATTTTGAATGTGGCAAGTGGATTAGTTGTAGTTTTAATTGGTGCAAATTTTTGTGTTGTTGCATCCAATATCTTTGTTCAAATCTAGAGAAAAATGAATGATTGTCAAAGCCAACATGCAAAAAAAAAAATTGTGTGATTTAAATGATAATTTTGTTGATTCACTATGTAAGTGATAAAGAATTTTCACAAATTATAATGCTAAAATCAGTAGATATTAAACGCACCCCTAAATCTCATAGTAATTTCTACTATGTATGTCTACCTGGAATATTTATTCTAAGATGAGTGGCTATAGATGCTTAAATTATTGGATTTCTAGAAAAATTTTATGCAATATGCTTTTGCTCAAATTGACACATTTACTAAAGTACAATGAAATTTAATGTAGTTATAGAACTATGATTAATATTGAGCGATGATTTTTATTTTCAATTTCTGTACTCACGTGTGGCTAGAATGTTATTTGTTATTTATGGCATAGTAGATAATGCTTTCAATGGCTAGCAAACAATATTATACAAAGTCACACTACCCACCTTGATTTGCAATTTAATGTAGTTATAGTATTTTGATTACAATTGGGCAATGATTTTTTATTTGTTCTTTCTTTAGTCATGTGTCACTAGAATGTTGTTTATTACTTATGACATAGTAGGTAATGCTTTCAATGGGTAGCAAACAATACGATACAAAATAACATTACCCATTTTTGGTCATTATTATTTTCATCACACACACACACACACACACACACACACACACACACACACATATATATATATATATATATATATATATATATATGCTCTCGTAGCATTGAATGGAATGTTAGTTTTTCTTTGTACACAAGTATCATGTAGTTTGTATAAATTCATGGCTGCGGTGCTATAATTACTATTGTACCTTACATACATTGTTGATGGTTCTCATGTAGTCTCATTCTAAGTATGTCAATCTCTTAATGATCAGTGTGTGATCATGAATACATTTGAACTATGTATAGGCTATGCATGAAGACAAAGTATATAGAACTATTGTAATTAATTTTATTGTGTCATAAATCATAGAGAGACAATTTAGATAAAATAATTCTAAAATCACATATTATATATATAGAAAAAAACCTAAAAATTTTATGGAAAAAAATTTTTCATAGGTGTTTGTCGAAAAAACAACAATGTGTGGTGTGTTTTATTGATCAAAACACTTATAATTTTTCTTTGGTTCTTCTTTCTACATAGAAATATCAATTATTAGTTTTTCTATTTTTCACTTTTTTCATTAACACCATGAATTATTTTTTGTCTGCCAATTATGTCTGGGTTTTGTTCCTGCATATGCACACCCTAGCTATGAGACTTTCTCCAATTGCTATGATGTGGGTATGTCAAAAACTACAATGTTAATGTGTTAGCCATAGGTATGCTCAAACAATTGAAACTATATCCATTTGTAGCAAGTCTTAAAAAATAAATATTACATTATGCTAGGAACCTAAATACTTTACATTTTATTTGATAGCATAATGTCTTTATAATCCAACAATATGTTAGTAACTTAGACATAGTGCAATTGATAGCTTTATAATAATAAGCATTTCAATATGTTTATTATTTCATTAAACTTATGAATATGATTATTGTTTTAAGTAGTTTTATGATTGTTATCTTAAATTAAAGTGGTTTATTATAGAAATCTATATTGTAATTTTTTTTTGAAGCTAATATTTGGATTCTATTTTATTTATACATTTTGAAAAGAAAATACAGTAATTGTCAGAAATAAATTAAGGAATTTTTCAAATTAAATATTGTGTTTTGAAATTTGTTAAAATGATAATAATGTGTTTGTTGTTGTTATTTTAAATAAAATAAATGTATTTAGTTTTAAATTATGTTTCAATCGAAAATAATGTAATCTTCAAGGTTCCTTGTGGTCTTTTTGTATATTCCTTTGTCTCGGTGCTAGGTACTCATTTTTGGAGTATTGTGAAACAAAAAATAGGGAGAAAAGATAGTCACAAAGACAATGTAGACAAGATAATATATGAGGTCTATAAAATTTCTAATATCATATGTCGTGATTGAAAATTCAATGAAATCCATGTTCTTAATGCTATAAATCATTGTCACATTTGGAAAAAAAATCAGTTTGTCTCAATATACTTTATGGCAATGAAAAATAGTTTTGCGTTGAAAGGATAAAAATTGCAAGAAATTGCTCACAAGCCATTTAGATTCAATCTACATAGATTAAAGAATTTCTTCTATTATCTTAGTGACTTTTTATTTGAATATTTTTTTGTTATTCTTCACTTTCGCTATAGTTCAAATAAAATATGACATGGAATTACAAAACACTTTCGACATTTCTTATATCATGGACATGATGCTGATTTGCAATCATTGCATATAGAATTGACTCTTTAATACCTTTAGGATATTCATCACGTTAATTATCTTTAAATGGACTTGAAAGGATTGTATACACCTTATTCTATTTATGCTCCATCTACAATTAACTTATGAAGGGGATGCATTTTGTATCAAATGGTTTTCCAAGTGGTTGTAGTTCCAATCAATTTTTGGCTATTTATAAATGATCAGGAATATCTACAGTTTAATTTGGACATTCATGGCTATCAATATAATATTTTGCTACACAACCAAAATCCTGCATGTGGACATTTTGAACCACTCTTGTTACATATCACAATAGATAGTGGAGCTTCCATAAATAGAAAGATTGGCCCATTCATTTTCCCATACCAATCCTCACTTAGATAGTTTAACATATTTTCAATTGAGAAACTATTATTTTAACAAGGCTTCATGATTTATTGAAAAAATTTCAATGATTTTCATGACTCTTTGTTTGAGTCTATTTGCACGCTTGCACCATGGTTTGATATGTATAATATGAGAAAAAAAATTGCACAAAATTTTTACAATTGTTTCATTTGAAATGATGATAGATCTATAAATTGCTTAAAACAACACTTGAGTGCTAGAAACATTGAATAGGAGAAATGCATCAATGATTGGGAAGCTTATATTATAAACTTATCAATTCCATATGTACATGGACATATAGATGAAAAAGGTTTTTCAATACAATGGATATGTGAACTCCTTGATGTTAACACATATATATGGAATATAGAAACAAAATACATTTCCTTTATATTTTATTTATCAAAAACTTGCTCCAAATTCTTGTACCTTATGCATGTACCATTATCTACATCACATTCATGTTTCCATGCGATACTGGAAATTCAAAATGTTGAAAATATTAATGAAAATGACAAGGCACCACAGATGCTCTAAAGAATCTTGGAAAATGATAACTACAAGCGATCTCAAGTGTACCTTGTATATATCTTGTTAGCAAAGAATATAGGTTTACCAGATGTTCTACCTAGTTAAAGCATTTTTCAATTGACAATACAATATCAAAAAAAAAACTTGTTGAAGTGTCAAAAGATTCCACATCATCAAATGAGGGTAATAATCATTTTTCAATGGGGACATAGAATAACAGATAATACTCTACTTCTTTTTCCAATGCTTATAGTAAAAATTACACTCACTCACATCAATTGAAATGTGAAATATGAGCACAAGGTGCTATAATACAAGAAGAAAAAAAGCAACATGTAAAGTAAAATAAAGCAATTGAGGCATATTTGCAATCAATCCAAGACACCTACATATGCATGTTGCATTTGTGAGAGATTGTCCTTTGGAAAAGACATGCAATCTATTAACAAAGACATACTATCTACTATTTTCTATCTGATGCCTGCTTCAAACTTCAAAGCCATTAAACTAACTGAACAAATATGCAAATCTTGCAATAATTCAATACTCAATGAAAAAGTGCCTACATTTGCATCACCTCTTTATATTCGATGAAATGAAAAATTGATCTTTGTTGAAAAATTGACATATTTGGAAGAGAGATTAGTGGCACCAAGGATGTATTTCACACAAATAAGACAACTTGGATACAAAATATCATAAATTGGATTAACATGAACAATCATAAATTTTCCTTCTAGTCTATATAGAATTTAGAGGGCATCACCTAGAGATATTGATGACAATGTGACAGTGGGAATTACAGTAAAAATAAAATTAGAAGACAAGAATGCATATTTTTCTGGAAATATTGGACCCAAGAAAGTGATGTGTGCATTACATGACTTGTACAACACATACTTATACAAGAGTGAACAAATAGTAATCAACTATGAATGGAAAAAACATTTTGATCAAAGTAGGCAAGATCATCAGAGCGATAGTCTAAAAATGAAGGAACTAGACTCACCAAATGCAGATAATGATCTAGAGCCATAAACTGAAACACTTGTACATGGTTATTCAAAGGCCCACTTTATAGATGATATTTATACAATAATAATACAAATTGCACCTTCTGAAGGGTTTCGTCCCCTAGGCATTTTTCAAGACAAATTCTCTTAACAACTGAACTTCCTGACATTATTCTTTGGATCAAGTCACCCTACTGTTGTTATCAATTGCTTTTCATATCAAAATTTTTTACAATGGGAACTATTTCACATGTCTAGTGACTTTTCAACACATATTAAAAAATTATTTTTTAAAGTAAATCGTATTTTGATAAACAAGGTTTCTAACTCAGCTTGGATTTCTATTCGCAAAGGAGAGGTGAAAGGAAAAAAACTAGTTGCTAAAGACGTTAAAAATAAAAGAAATCTTTAGAAATTAATAAAATCGCCAATTTCATTTGAATGTTTAAGAATCATTCGCACATCGCCCACCTATTTTGAACATTTACAAAAGGATATATTTGCAATGATATGACAACTTGGCCCACCGAATTTTTTTGTGACGTTCACTAGTGTTGAGAATCTTTGGGAACAATTGATAAATGCATTAAAAATACAAAATACTGAATTCATAACAAATTAAGAAAAAAAATTTGATGATAAATGCATTGACACATTGGTCAAACTTCAACCGGTCATACAAACTCGATATTATAGGCATAGAATGTCATCACTACGTTCCTTGATAAAAAAAAAAAAACAATGAATTATTTGTTCAAGTGAAAGCTTATTTTTTTATTACATAATTCAAAATTAGAGGAACGGATCATGACCATGGATTACTTTGATTCAAAATGTGCCAATATGTCAACAATCTATTGATGTCAATGTCATAGGTTTAATTGATCAGTATTTTACTTGTGATTTAACAATTTTTTCGAATCAAGTGATTCAATTTCAAACTCATCACCACACAAAAACTTGGAAAAAAACATAAAAATTCCAGTTGTATATTTTCTTTCCCTATCCCACTAATTGATGAAACTTCTATATTGCATCCTTTGTGAAATAAAAACATGATATGCAAAAAATGAAAAATAAATAATCATTTATTTTATAGGACAAATCCTATTAAAAAAACATAACATTTGCCATGCTTTTAGCCAATCTTGGAATTTCAAAACAAGAATACATCACACTCTTATGATTTTTTATTAGTCGGCCAATTGTACTGCTCAAAAGAAAACCTTGTTATGTGTGGATAAATGAATTTACAAAAAAAATCCCTTCATTATGGCAAGCAAACATAGATGTTTAATTTATTTTATATGCCTATGTGCAGTAGCATATTGCAGCTCTTATAAGACAAAAATGGATTGGTCCATGACAACTTCATTCAAACAAAATCGATAAAATTGCATATATTGGGGAGAGAAAAAATGGAAACTATTCATAAGCATGGAAACACATTGCTAATTTCTAAATATGCAAAAAATGTCAAGGTGACAAGCAATCCACATTCATTTCCTTTGTATTCAACTTCTAGAAAAATAAGTTTCATTAACACTACTCTAGCTAAAAAACAAAAATATGTTCTAAAAATACCTATTTTGTTAGAACAAGAACCCAATAATTCTGAAGATATTGTTTGCATGAAAATTGTTGATATATATGTTGCACGTCATGTTGTCCTTGAGCAAGTTTTCTTGGAAGAATATGTTTCCTCTTATTCAATCACGAAAACAACATAAAAAAAATGTCCATGTGTGACAAGATTCATTTGATACAATGAACACATGGACCAAGAAAACCATTATAGATAAAAATTGATGCTTTACATCCCATATAGGGAGTCTAAATACACATTAAAGAAAAATTAAGAAATTTGGGTTGAAGCATAATTTTTTCATAAACACATTATCGATGTCACAAAAAAATAATGATCTCATTTAATCACACCATGGGGTGATATTGAAACTACTTATACTACAATTGCATCCATAAGTGACAAGATATTTATGCTTCACTTGCCATTAGAAACTGGTAATAGGGCTTGTTCTGATGAAAAATATGACATTCAACAAGATTTGCAAGAGAAAATGCAATTCAAAAACAGTCAAACAATGAATTCATTAAGCCTCCCTTTGTTTTGGACACATTGGAATACCATGAAATCATGAGGAAATTAAATCAAGAGAAAAAATCAATAATCAAACAAATGGTCCTATGGAAAAAAGAAGAATCTTGGTAAGTGTTTTTATTTGTTCAACACTGGAGGTGAAGGTACAAGAAAGACATTCACTACATAAGCACTTTACCATGCACTAGTACACCTTTACAACAAAGACTTACCAAGTGACCCTCAGTTGAAAAAAAAAGGTATAGTACTTGCATTTTCTAGTTGCATATATTGCACATGGTTCTATAGTCCATTTAGCTTTGCATTTTCCACATTCACCATGTCACATGGTGCCATTGGATTCTAACACACTTGATATATTGAGCAAAGAATACGATGTATAAATTATATAACTTATGTGTTATATGTCCAAGATTCTCCTGATCTCACACTATTTTAACTTCATGCAAAATACAGAATCTATTCCACCATTGATCATTTGCGGAAATTAAATCAAGATTGCAATGCACACATGAAACAATAAAAATTCACACACATTAACATAGTTTTTTAACAGGAAAGCCTGAAGCTTAAAACCCCAACTATATGTGTATAATATATGTCATATAGATCATGTAACAATCCTCATACAATGCTGATCATATCAAGCTCTCAGTACAATACAATCGCTACACACTAATCAGGCCCGATCTTGCAAATCCATGGACCGATATTTTCCACCTGCTAGCCTGCCTCTACTGCACAATCCCTGCTGAAGAATGGCTCTGAATGAGTTCGAATTACTCCAGCCTTGCTCACACAATCCTCATTGGCATCTCCACTAAGTGTTGGATGCAATCAATGCATCACTATAGTCACAACTGATAGTCAAACTTGCCCTTTCACCTATCTCTCCACTGGTCTCCATTGAAACAACCATGCACTGTAGTTAACTAATGTATTCTTCAATTGATTAATGAGTTATTATTTTTGAATTAATTATTTGTGAATTAATTAAATAATTAATTCACTCCACTCTCACTAGTGTATCAATCAGTTAGACTAGATACAACTAGCTCAACTGAGTCTAACTGAGTTAAACTAAATACAACTCCACCACCTACTTCTCCAACTCCACCAAAATCTGCCACTTGAGTTCTAACTGAGTCCTCCATGCAATAGCTCCAGTAAACCCTCATGAATAGCGTAGTTCCTTCTGTCAGTTGTTGTGCCACATCTGTGCACTTAACGGAAGTGCTCCAAGAGAATAAGATAATGTTTAGAGTCCAAATATTATTAAGATCTAATAATATTCGACATATCTATTTTTAGACTGGCAGTTTAAAAATAAACTCCGCCAAATATGTCTAAAAATAGAAGTCCATCTATTTTTCCAACTTGACCAACCATCCACAAATAGCATCCTACAACTCATAGAATATGATCGACATGTCTAAAAATAGACATAGTCTAAAAAAAGACTTTGCGCCAAAAATAGCCTGCGGGCCCACTTAGTGAAGGCGACTCTTTTCACTAAGCTCATCATATTTTTGAATCTCAACACTCCCTCTCAACAAGATATGGATTATTTTCCACCCCGATCATGTCTCTATGGTATTTGAATTTGCTCCTGGTGAGGGCCTTCGTCAGAATATCTGCATCCTAATCTTCCATAGGAATGTAAGAAAGCAACATGATCTTCTGCTACACACAATCTCTGATAGGATGGTACCGGATGTCAATATTTTTAGATCTATCATGAAATACTGGATTAACCAAGAGTTTAATGCAACTCTAATTATCACAATATATCATAGTGGGATCTAAATGAGAACTGAACAAACTGACCAGGATCTTCCTCATCCATATAGCCTCACATGCAGCCAAACTTGCTGCCATGTACTTGGCCTCCGCTGAACTGAGTGCCACGAATATTTGTTTCCTATTGTACCAAAAAATTGATATAGATCTGATATTGAAAATCCTTCCAGGTGTGCTCTTTCTCTCCGTTGGGCTTCCTTCCCAATTTGCATCCGTGAATCCATGCAGCTTCACCTCATCCGACTGTCTGTACCACAATCCATACCTAGATGTGCGCCTGAGATACCTCAGGACATGCTTGCCTGCCTTCCAAAAGAGCTTGGTAGGCTTCACCATTGCTTGTGAAATTAGTTCATAGCATAGCATATGTCTGGTCGTGTATTGACTAAATACATGAGCGAACCAATCAACTATCGATAAACAGTGGCATCCACTACCTCTGTGATGTAGCATCCTCTTTCCTCCAACCACCAGGAAGAGGAGTGTAGATAGGCTTGCAACCTTGCATGTGAAACTTCTCTAGATCTCTCAGGCATACTTGCCTTGAGACACAAATATTTCACCTTTCTGCTGCCAAATTTCCAATCCCAGGAAATAATGAAGGAGGCCCAAGTCCTTCATCTCGAACTCCTTTGCAAGATCTTCCTTGCATGAGTGTATCAAAAATTCATCACCTGTTAGTATTAAATCATCTACATAAAGCACAATGATCAAAAGATTACCCTCCACCACAATCTGGTATAGGTTAGGATCCGCCTCACTCTTGGCGAAACCAAGTCTGGTGAAATAACTGTCTATCTATGTGTACCAAGCATGAGGTGCTTGTTTCAGCCTATACAACGCTCTTTTGAGCCTGCACACATGCGACTCGCTACTGAAGATTTCGAGTCCTTCAAGCTGCTCAATTTACTCCTCCTCATCAATGATTCAATTGAGGAACGCAGTCTTCACATCCATCTAATGAATGTGCCAACCCATCTACACTAAGAGAGAAAGGATGGTCTGTATGAAAGAATAACTTATGACATGTGCAAAGGTTTCTTCATAGTCGATCCCCTTGATCTGTGAGAAGCCCTAGGCAACAAATCTTGCCTTATACTTCTCGACGCTCCCATCAGTAGCTTGGTTCACTTTGTAGATCCATCTTGAACCTACCACTGATTTCCCTTCCGGCCTTGGGACAATCTCCCATACACTGTTTCTAACAATCAAATCATACTCTTCCACCATGGCATCTACCCATGCAGGATCCTCCACAACTTCCTCGAAAGAGGATGGCTCTGTCACGATACACTTTCTCATCAGAGCCATCTATCCAGTAAATTGGTTAGGTGACTGTCCCTATCTGCGCTGTGATGTAGGAGCTCCTACATTCTGCACTTCATCAAGATTTAGTCGCTCAGCTTCTGTAGTGCGCTTCCGCCCTCTGATGTTTGGTGCTGCATGAGTGGTTTCTTCCACTCTATGAACCTCCTCTTGTGGCTGATCCACATCTTGAGGCTCATATTTAGGAACAAGTAGCTTCTCCTCTGCATGCAAGTGTAGCTCCCTCTCAAGCAACAACTTCATGGCTTTCTCCTCCTGAAATTTGATATCCTGTCACACGACAGTCATTCGACTGTCTGGAAAATACACACGATAATTTTGGGGTGTTTCTATGTACCCCACAAATATCCCAACCTCTGCGGTCGGCTTCAACTTCTTCCTGGCATCCTTCTTCACATGAATGTAAACAGGTGAGCCAAAAATATTCAAATGAGAAATATCAAGCTTCTTACCAGAAAATGCCTCTTCAGGTGTACTCATGCCAAGTACTCTATGAGGACAACGGTTTTGCACATAAACCGCAGTGTTGCATGCCTCAGCCCACAAGTGTATGGGAAGGCCCTGATCATGCAACATCACCCGTGCAACACCCACGATCGTTATTTTCTTCCTCTCTGTGATCCCATTATGCTGTGGGTTATGAGGCGCTATGAATTCTCTTTGAATTCCTTCTTTGCTACAGAAGTCTTTGAATTCGCCAGAGATGTATTCACTACCATTAACGCTCCTTAGAGCTTTCACCTGCTTCCCTGACTCTTTCTCAACCAGCGCCTTGAACTCACAGAAATTTGAGTATGTCTCGCTCTTCTTCTGCATGAAGAAGATCCAGAACTTATGAGAAAATTCATCAAAAAATATCACATAATACCTGTGCTTTGTTGTTGAAGCAATCGAGAAAGGTTCACACACATTTGTGTGAATTCTCTCAAGGATCGTCGAGGCATGACTATCCTTCTCATGAAAAGTGGTCTTCCCAAATTTTCCCAAAGTACATCCCTTGCACTGATCTGACTGTGCAAGTGTACCTTTTGGAAACACGGTAGAAATATACTGCAAAATTTTCAAAGTACCATGGTGAAGATGGCCCAACCTCTTGCGCCACAATTCACCCTCATCCCGGCTCACCACTCCTGCTGATTTTCCTGCCATTTTTTCGCAGCCATCTACCTGCAATTGATAAATATTCTTAACTCGAATCCCTATCCTCCTGGTTTTAATAGTTGTTTTATGTCGAAGGAAAGCTTTTCCCTCACTAAAAACAACATCATAACCCTTGTCTTCCAACATCGCCACGGAGATCAGATTCTTCTTCAATCCTGGAACATGCATGACATCATTCAATATGAAAGGTTTACCAGACTCCCTCTCAAAGGAAATGGTCCCGATACCAGTCGCACTGTATCTACCATCATCACCCATCTTGATGTTCACTCCAAGATCCTTTTCCTCCAAATCACTAAACAAATATTTGTCTTCGGTCATATGGAAAGACGCACCACTGTCAAGAAACCACACTAATCCCATCACAGTTGAAACCAAGCATGCGATCAAAGAAAAATATAGCTCAAACTGCGAGGCTAAGGCCTCTCCAGCTGCAGATCTAGTAGCCTGCTTATTCTTCTTCTTCTGTGGACAATTAGTGGCAAAATGCCCGTGCTGGTGACAGTGAAAACACTTCACCTTGGACAAATCCTGCTTCTTGCCTTTAGCTTCAGATTTGGAAGATTTCTTCCCTTTTCCTTTTCAAGATTTCGCAGCCAAAGCACAATTTTCTTCATCTTCATTCTTCTATGAAGATCCATCCCTGGTACCCTGCCTTATCTCCTCCTGCACAAGATCCGACCAAAGTCGCTCCCATCCTAGCAGTTTCTCTCGTCCATTGACAGAGCCTTCGTAGCTATGCCAACTCTTTGGAAGCCCAAGGAGAGCCAAGCTCACCAAGTATTCTTCATAAACAGTAACCCCCACACTTCCCAGCTCATCCTTGCAGTGGACAAACTTCGTGAGGTATTTTGGTATACTGTCACCTTTCTCCATTTTTATTTTTATGAGCTTGTCTTTAAGCACCAACTTCCTCTGGTCACTTCTACTTTGGAAAAAGTCTATCAAAGCCTTCCACATTAAGAATGGAGTGGATTTACTGTCAAGGCTAGACACAATGTGATCCTTCACACCTTCCAACAAAATCCTTCGACACTTTGCTACCTTCTTTTGCCATGTGTCAAGTGCGGTTGCATCGCTAGAATCAGACTTTGGAATATCGGCATATATGAAATCCTTCAACACATTGTCATCCAGAACCACCTCCATCCTGTCCTTCCATGCTATGTAATTCGAGCTCCCATCAAGGGCATACTCCAATCGCAATCCATTGAAAGACATTTCAATGAATGCTCAACTTCAACACCAAGAAAACACTGCAGCAAATTCGAATTCCACCAGCACAAAACTCAACCACTTAAATAATTGAAATCTCCTCCAATGATCAACTTCTATGATACCATGTAGAAATTATATAACTTATGTGTTATAGGTCCAAGATTCTCCTGATCTCACACTATTTTAACTTCATGCAAAATACAGAATCTATTCCACCATTGATCATTTGCGGAAATTAAATCAAGATTGCAATGCACACATGAAACAATAAAAATTCACACACATTAACACAGTTTTTTAACAGGAAATCCTGAATCTAAAAACCCTAACTATCTATATATAATATATTTCATAGAGGTCATGTAACAATTCTCATACAAATCTGATCATATCAAGCTCTTAGTACAATACAATCGCTACACACTAATCAGGCTCGATCTTGCAAATCCATGCACCGATCTTTGCCACCTACTAGCCTGCCTCTATTGCTCAATCCTTACTAAATAATGGCTCTAAATGAGTTCGAATTACTCCATATTTTCTCATGCAATCCTCATTGACATCTCCACTGAGTGTTGGATGCAATCAATGCATCACTATAGTCACAACTGATAGTCACACTTTCCCTTTCACCTATCTCTCCACTGGTCTCCACTGAAACAACCATGCACTGTAGTTAACTAATGTATTCTTCAATTGATTAATGAGTTATTATTTTTGAATTAATTAAATAATTAATTCACTCCACTCTCACTAGTGTATCAATCAGTTAGACTAGATACAACTAGCTCAACTGAGTCTAACTGAGTTAAACTAAATACAACTCCACCTACTACTTCTCCAACTCCACCAAACTCTGCCACTTGAGTTATAACTGAGTCCTCCATGCAATAGCTCCAGTAAACCTTCAGGAATAGCATAATTCCTTCTGTCAGTTGTTGTTCCACATCTGTGCACTTAACTGAAGTGCTCCAAGAGAATAAGATAATGTTTAGAGTCCAAATATTATTAAGAGTTAATAATATTTGACATATCTATTTTTAGACTGGCAGTCTAAAAATAGACTCCGCCAAATATGTCTAAAAATAGAAGTCCATATATTTTTCCAACTTGACGAACCATCCACAAATAGCATCCTGCAACTCATAGAATATGATTGACATATCTAAAAATAGACATAGTCTAAAAATAGACTTTGTGCCAAAAATAGCCTACGGGCCCACTTAGTGAAGGCGACTCTTTTCACTAAGCTCATCATCTTGTTGAATCTCAACATACGAACAACCTAAATTTGTGTTGATAGATTAGGTTTCATTAATTAGGTCCTGAAAGCCATATAACATTGACAAGCGACTTCAAAAAATTATGCGTACTCCAACTTTCCTGTTTGGGAACCTTGACATAATATTATGTGGTGACCTATGTCAATCATATCATGTACGTGATTTTTGGATACTTGAAAAACCGCATCTTAAAGGAACTAGAGCTCCTTACAACTTTTGGAAAGAAAATGTGAAAATTTATGAACTAAAACAAGTAACGTGACAAGACAATAAAGAATTTTTATTCATATTAAACATAATCAGGACATGTTCACATATCGATTATGATTTTACATTCTTGAAAAAACATTGTTATAGATCGGCACCAAATGATCCAAATTTTCCATACATGTTTTATTTAAACAAGAATGTACATGAACATAATGAAAGAATGTTGTCTCTCATCAATAAAGAAGCGGCTATATTAAGTGAATATGATAAAACAATTAAATCAACAAATACAAATCACAATAAACATCTTGAAATGAAATTTCCTTCTTCTATTCCGCTCAAAGAAAATATGCTTATTGAAATAATTGGAAGAAATTACAATGTTTAGGATGGCTTGGTGAATGTTGTTTAAGGAATTTTTAGAGCATCAATGACATTTGAAATTGGTACGATTTGTATAGAATTTGCTGACCCAAATGTTGGCACTATTCAACGGAAAATAATGGCACATCCGTATAAAGATGGAATAATGTCAACGTGAACACTTGTTACTAGAGTTTGTAGGAATAATGATTCAAACAAGAAAATTAGTTTTACAAGAGAACAATTTCCTATTCAACTGGCATGTGCATGAACTATACATTGATCACAAGGGTTAACAATGGAAAAAATGAATTTTGAACCAAAATGAGTTAGGAAACATGGACTTGTTTATACTGCACTTTCTCATGTAAAAGATATTAAATCCTTGTATTTATTAAACAAATAGGGACATAGTAACTTTTCCCTCAATGACAAAGTTGTTATTGAGCTAAATATACTTAGACAAAATGCCTCTTGTGAGCTTGAATATAACATATATCAAAATAAAATAATTGACGATTTGACAATATGTTGATTGAACACTCATAATTTTTCCTTACATTTTGAACATATCATTGTTGACTCTGATCTAATGAGTTCTGACAATATTTGTTTCCAAGAAACAAAAGCAAAATCACCTGCATTAATCCATTATTTTTAAGAAAATATGAATACATACATTTATACCATTTAGATGGAATTCTCTCATACTACAGAAAAATATTGTGGTTGAGAATCATTTCAATTATACAAAAGACCAAATTGAATAAAAAATTGCAACATTCCATGTTGAACAAAAAAACCATTATAGTTGCAAATGTATATATTTCACCAGATGCAAATATTTAAGAAATAATTAATTTCATCAAAATAATTTTAGACCACACATGAAACAACTACCCAATTGTGTTTTTTGTTGATTTGAATTTGGACATGTTGCAAACTAGCCATCAACAGAAAAAACTACTTTCATCTATGTAAAATAATGCCTTCAATTTTCATACAAAAAAACCAACAACTGATTATAGCTCAATGCTAGATCACTTTTGGACAAGCCTTTCAGCTAGTATTGTTTCTTTCCATGTCTTTGATGCTTATTAGTCAGATCATCATACAATTTGTCTTACCATATCTTTTTTGTCGACTTGATTCATTTTGGAAATGTTCATATTCTACAATTTCATTGTTGTCTTGTCACAATATGTGTCACATTTGCAAATGTGCACTTTGACATATGACTTGATTTGCAAACACTGAAAAACAAAGAAATTTTGGACAATAAGAAACAAGAAAAAAATAAAAACATGCAAATATCAAATTATGGTATGTCTTTGAACTATCAACATAAATTTTTTCAGTTTGTCTTGTATAACTATAAATTTTTATGTCATAGTTGCCATGTAATTTATGCTTTTTTATTTTCACTTTGTTGCATTTTGTTCCATATACTAAATAGTATTATTTTCTTTAGCTTCTAGTTCATATTTAATTATTTCTTGTGCAACTACTTTTGATAATAAAAAAAATGTGGCCATAGTAATTCTTAATAACACATTTCCAGAAGTGAACTATATGTGTATTTGTCAATGAAATCTATAAAAAAAAATTATTTGTTGTAACTTACACACATTTACTACATAGCCACCAACAATGGCCAATAGTACTATAAAAATAGAATGCATGTATATACAACATATCATTGTAAAGCATACATTATTTTAAATGTGCTTTATTCACTTGTCTCAGGCTTGATGACTTGCATTTTCATTTTCTCACAACGATTGGTCCAATCATTTGGAACAATATCATGGAAACAACTAGCTCTAACCAAAAATTATTCGAAGAAAAAATGGTGGAAGATGAGAATCCAAAAAGGTTATGTTTTTTTTACATTGAATGTTTGCATAGTCAAATGACATGTTTGCATTAAATCAATGTCAATGTTTTTCTAGGCATATTATTCTGATTTTTCATATAAACTTACCAAAAACAATGGAACCAGCATCCTCGTCAATCATTGAAATATGCTCAGGAGCATATGTAAAGAGTTTTGAAGGTGTTATATTGGTTATTAATGGGCCGACAGAAACTAAAAGTCCTAACTCTCATGCAAAGGCGTGGTTGCTCCATGCTAATTTGGTTGATAGCCACGGAAACTCACTATCAGAGTGAACATGAGAAACAATATTATATAGACTTTTGAAAACATGTTCATTGTTAGAAACAGTGTTCGAATTACAGAATTTGCTATAAGAAACAAATGTATTTATGAACAAGGAGATGCAAAATGTTGCATAGTGTTACAAGACAAAACCACAGTTGAATAAATTGCATAGGTTTGTAAAAATGCATACTCTCTCCAAATACAACAATACACAGTCTTGCTTTCACAAATGATACATATACAATTCGTTCAATAGGAACAATAGTAATAGTTTTCCAAAAAAATAACAAGAAAGTTGAATTTAATATAAAAGTTGGTGAAGCTATAGAGGATAATGCAATTTTAAGTCTGCTTATAGAATAACTATACTTTCATTTTGAACAAAAATATAATAGTTTATTTGAAACTATGTTTTTGTATCTTTGTTTTTCATTCTCATTAAGGTAGCAATTATCTCATTATTTTTTGCACGGACTTAACCAAAAATATGTTGCCTGATTCACTGCAGGGGTTATTGAATAATAGTCATAGAGAGAATTTTTTCAAAATACAGTATGACGTGGCATAAAATATGACTCCACTCTATTTGTTTAAAAACATTTTTAGAAATGATGTGAAAGGGAGTCAACATTTACGCTCTCGATCAACAAATTTTCTTGAGCCATTGAACGATGAATTTGCAAGAGCACATTTATTGTCTTTTGTAAGGTCAAGAACACAAGTATGTTTACTAATAGCTTCGTTGTTCAAGTAACAATAGTTTTAGTTTAGTGTATAAAATATTTCATTTTGATGATACATATTTGAACCTAGCAATTCAATTTTCCTAGAAAAAAACACAGATCGAAGGAGTGTTGAAAGCCAAAAATGTTTTCTCTCCTCCTTTGTAGTAAATGCAAACAAATCGTTCATCCAAACACATCTAAATGCAAAATATTAAATATGACACATCATTTAAATATGAGCACAATGTTAAATGCAAACTAGAAATAGAGAATTGCAAAATTAATTATATTTTGCAGATGCCACAGCTAAAAGAACATTGCCCAGTTATTGTTGATACAAGATTTCAGGAATACATGCAAATCGTATCATCTATAGTTTTCAATTTAAGAAAAAATTGTATTCGTGGTTTTATTTACTTTAACAATTAACAACATTCTTGGTGAGATAAAAGAGTTGTGACCAACAAACAAAAATCTTCTTTCGTACATCTAGTTCATACATTTCGACAATTAATTTATTTTTTCTCTTTCCAGTTTTAATTTATGTACTGCACCATTTCATAATTCAAAAATACTTGCAAAAATACCAATATATAGTATTGTTTTTATTGTGGGTTGAAAAATGACAAACCATTTAGTCGAGTACATTCTCTATATTTACTACAATACCTCAATCAAGAATACTTTCTTTTCTTTTCTTTTCTTTTCTGATAACTAGTTCTTGTTTCTCTTTTTCCTCTAAGTTTTGAATTAAATAGATTTTCCTGCTCCAGATGAAAACACAAAGCAAGATGCACACTATGCAAATGATATTTCAGTTATATCAAAAGTTCTATGAAACTATGGTCTCATTTTTTGTTAATAAAAACATTAGATCTTAGTTCCATAGTAACATAATGTAACTCCAGAATAGTTAGTGTGCAATATTATATATATGTTGATCTTTTTCTCTCCACTATTGAAATATTAACTTGGATTCTCATTTTCTGTAAATTCTAGAATTTTGTTCTATTAGGGAAAAAAAGGAAAGAAAAAAGTTGCATGTGTATCAATGTGTTCATTTTTTTTATTTGTTCAATTAAATTCTTTGTGTTAAAAGAAGGCACTATAGGAGAATTGAGATGGCTCTCTTTTTGTTCTTTTTTTTTCCATAGATCAAATCGTCCTTAATTTCCTACTTGCATAAATATTTTTCATGTAGTCTTCATTTGATAATTAATGTTTTTTTTCATGTTTTTTCATTTATATAGTGTTGTGATGTAGTTATATACAGTACAAATATATTGTACAATACATTAAGAGAATTTGTATCTCGTATTTTTTTTCTAGTTTTTTTTTTCCTCTCCTTAAAATGCATTTCAACTCGGGAAAAAAAAGAAATTAGAAATTTAAATATAATATGGGTAGATTGTGGTTTCATCAATACTAGGTACTTGGACTATGGTACTCAATTATTTTTTACTTGTTTTTCCTGACACATAAATGGAAACTAATGTGCATAGTTACTAGAGCAAGTTCTTCTTTCGAAAATTTATGCCAACCCAGTGCGTCATTATGTTAATAGGACCATAATATCGCATTTGCACAAAAACTTTGTATACTAACAAAAAATTGATTATACCATATTATATACATATGCGTGTTTTGCTTTCCATTGTTCCAATATTAACTTGAATCCTCATTTTTTGTAAATTGTGAAATTGTTTTGTCTTAAGGGGGAAGTAAAATAAAATAAAATAAAGAAAAGTTGCAAGTATCTAAATTGCTTGATTTTTGTATATGCTCAATGAAATTTCAGTGTCAAAAAAAAATCCTCTACAGGGGCATTCAAACATTTGTGTTCTCTCTTTTTTTTCGCATATATTAAATCTCCGTGAAATTTTATTTTTCTACTTGCTCAGGTGTTTTTCCCAAGTTGTGTGCTTCTGTTAATTAGATTTATTGCACATAGATATTTATTTCATAATATATATAGTGTTGGATCGCAGTTGTATATAATTGTGAATTTATCATCTACTGAATTAACACAATGTGCATCTTATTTATGTTTTCTAATTTTATTTGTTTCCTCTTGTAATGCATATCAACCTACAAAAAATTGAAAGTTTAGCTATAATATAGGTAAATTGTGGTTCTTCTAATTCTAAGTGATATAACAATGGTGTCGAGTAATTTTATGGTTCTTTTTCACTAGCGATAAATGGTGAAAAGCATGCATCATTTCTGTAGCACTTGTTTTTCCATTTCAAGATAATAGCTTATTATTTACTATAGCACATGTTAATAGTTTCCAATGTTTGGTCTGTGATAATGATTATTTGGTGAATGTGAAGGATATATGTACTATTTTAAATCAATGATCTCTTTTTTGTAGCACATTTTCATTGCTATGAATAATAAATATATTAATAGTTTTGAATTGTGAGCTCTTATGATAAATTTTTCATTGAACTATGTAATCAATTTTACTTGGATATTATGACATATTTTAGTCTCTCACTACCATAATGTTTTTTTGTAATAATATTGTCTTATGTATTTTGTCAATTTATTATTTAACATATACAATTTAGTATTCTAGATATATTGTAAACAAGAGATTGAGAAATTTGTAAAATAATCTATGAATCATTGGTAACTTGATTTTTTATTTTTGATCTCTCACGCCACTTTGGACTCTATGCTTTCAATGTAACAATGTGGGACTTAGTATGATTGATAAAAATATCATTAAACTTGTATGTTTAGATGCACTTATATCCAAAATGTTGAAATCTATTCAAGCATTGAATAAAGTGCTTTTATCCCTTATTCAGTAAGCATAGTATAACTATGCTCAATGTTAATTCAGTTTCATTTATCCCTGAATTCGAGGTAGAAATTTTCATTTCCATCAATACACCAATCAAAAACATATATCAGGTGAGCATTTTAAAACAGAGTTACGGAGTGTAACAGAAAATGTGTCTACAATTTCTCTCCAGCCACATTTTTTATTGTTCTAATATTATCAATGAATCAATGAACTGAGGTCAATGATGATCCAAAACACGTGACACACACTTCAAACAATGGAGTGACTGAGGGAGCATAAAAGAATAAATTTATGGATAAAGAGGTATGATTTTTTTAGGCACTTATTACCTATTATTTAATAATGTTGGGAAGCTTTATGAAATACAGTTTGAGTACACTCATATTCCATTTGATGTACTTGTTATATTAGTATTATGCATCCACATAATAATTATTTAGTTAATAATGCACTCATTTCTGAAGTTGAAACTAGTCTACATGTATTGCAGATTTTAATATTTTTAATGTTGATATGATACTTAATCTCATAATGGAAAATTTTTACTATAATTTTGTGATTTTCAATCTTATTATTTGTTTTATCATGTGCTTTTGCAAATAATTCATTTTCTTTTCTTTCTTATGTATTTTATATTATATTTTTCTTCAGCTTGCAGAAGGGTACAAGTTACTACACTAGCTCGTTGAATCCAGAAACTACAAAAATAGGAATAATGTGAAACTCATTTTTATGTAAACCAACAAGTCATAAATAGCATGTTTTACTCTTGTCCTTTTTGAACTTTTTTTCTTTTCATTCATACTAAGGTCATTTTTTCACAAGACAAATTATGATATATTGATTTTTGTACTAGGCCCCTACAAGCTCTCCCTATGTGCTTCAGCTCAATATTGATATCTAGTGAAATCTAATTATTGTTTTGTTACTACAACAATTAAAAAAAAAAATCATGTTTTCATGTACTACAAGGGAAAAATGCTCTTTTCACATATTAAGTAATCTATACATGGTTATGTTTGATGTGTTAAAGCTTACATTGTCTCAATTAAAAACCTCGTGGGAAATTTCATGGTTTTAGAACACTAGAACCACCCTATGTTCTGGATAATCTTATATTTCCCTCGTTGTTAGCATAAAAAAATTGCAGGTTTTCCTTCTTTTTCATATCTCTCTTTTTATTTTCTCATCCAATTTAACTAGAGCTATAGAAATGGTATTTCGTGAGTGAGCTATGAATAAGAAATACATTTATTAACATAAATTCAGTCTAAGGAACCTCATAAATATAATCATCTCTATGCAACCCTAATCAAAGTGCTTATTAATATATTTGTGTTAACAAAGGGCACAACGTATATCCCAAACATTGAGAAACATTCCATTTTACTACTCATTTTCAAGGGTTCTGATTTAAATAAATACAAATGTTATCAGTGTTATTGCCTTTTATGTACCTAGTCAATGTTCATAGACTTCCTCTTATTGACTTTGTAGTTATGCATTAAGCAGGATAATCCCAAATCTATACCACTGGAGAGTAAACCAGTGAGAAACATGATAATTATGATATATGTGGTGATCTTAGGTATAACCTCCTTTGTTCAGATATTTAGAATCGAAAAATTTTGTTACTCATTCATCCCTACTATTTTTATATGGTTCTTATTCATTTCTTTCACTGCAATATCGCTACACATGATACAAGTGTATTTAAAGTTTTTTGTCCCAAAAATATGTTTGATTGCTTTGGAAAAAAATCAAAAGGACCTTGTATTTTATTTGGAGGAATAGTTCTATTTATAACATGTATATAATAGACTAGTTAATAATGCACTCATTTCTGAAGTTGAAACTAGTCTTCGTGATTATCAAACACGAACTACAGTAGTAATTTTAACTATGACACATGTAAACAATTATTTAGAAATTACTGAACCTAGCCTTCATTACTATTTTCAAGTAACTAGAATCTAAATATTTATTTAGACATTGAAAAATCGAGTCTTTATTTCTAATATTAAGTAGCACACCATAGCTCAAGGTAGAATTACATATGTCAGTGATTTTTCATTCTCATATGTAGTTAAAACATGAGCATAAATTAATTGAACACGAAAGGAATAGAAAGTCTTTGTGTTACCGCTAATGTTATTTTTTATTTGAAATCAAAAACCAATACACACTCGTTCCATGACCCATGTATTGTAATTTTCTAATATGAAAGATATAATTTAAAAATTCATGCAACAATTTTCATTTCTGTTATCAGGTTTACAAGAAGCCTTTTTTCTTTTTTGCATCACAAAATTTAAATAAAAAAAAAAGCGTTGATTTTTTTTCTTTTTTGAAAACATATGTCGCAGGTTGGATCGAGAAACATTTTGTAGGAAAAAATAACCTCTAGACTACCCAACCTTTCGACCACCCGACTAGAAAGTCAGAATGACTAGGAATTTTTTTATAAATAATTTGGGTGACCTCACGACCTCAGCATTGTCCGACCTTCAAACTGCCCAACCTAATGAAAGCACTTGACCATGGTATGGTCAGGGTCGCGATAAAATAAGTGAATCACAAAACAAACAAAAAACACCTGACTATCCGACCTCTCGATTGTACGATTGACGCAATAAATAAATAAAAAACAAACACCTTCATTTGTGTGCAGTGTGAATTTTTATATAGAAATTGAAAATTTCAGGTTTCACATTCAATTGATTTTTTGTTAAAACAAAAACAAATTTTCTTGTGCTTTCTCGATTCACGAAAATAAAAATAGTCAATTTAATCACGAGAATTCAATGAACATGTTTAGGTGTGATATTTTCTTATTATAAACAAAATTTTAAGAGTTCACAGTGCTTTTTCTGCATGTTTCTTTCTTAAACCTAGTTCGAAGAAACGTTGAATTAAGAAAATATAGTACCAGTTTCAAAAAAAAATTGTGTAACCAGAATATCCTTTTATGAATTCTTGCATTCAATTTCAAATTTTAAATAAGGAAAACACACACACACACACACACACACACACACACACACACACACACACACACACACACACACACACACACACACACATATATATATATATATATATATATATATATATATATATATATACTATGTTGCACGAGTTTCCAATACGTGGTATGGAGTCTAGCCCCCTAAACTATCATGTATCACTTAGAAAATAAATAAATGGTACCTTCTCTGCTCAAAATAGATACCCGAAACATCAAAATTTGTTGTAGTGAAGCTCCTAAAAAGCTCCAAAGTACCCTTTGAAGCTCCTGACTATTTTGGAAAGTTTCCTACCATCTCCCAAGCTCCCGGGAGCGCGGGAGTGTGTGGTACGTTCTCTCCAATGGCTATGAGTGGTACCCCTGTTACTATATATATAGTATGCTATTGTTCACAAATGATCAAATGCAGAAAAGCCACTCCACTACCTGACTGCATGACCTAAAGACAAAAGCAGACTATGGTATAGTCGAAATCGAGATATAAAAAACTAACCATAAAATAAGAAAACACCCGACTCACAAACCACCTAACCTATGAACCATGTGATCATCTGAATAAAATACTATTTTTGTTGATTTATGTGCAATGCACTTTTTAACAAAGATTTTCAAAATTTCATGTTTGACGTTCAATTGATTATTTGTTAAACCAATAATAATTTTTCTAATGCTTTCTCAATTCCTGACGAAAAAAAACTGTTGGCTTGTTTACAGGAAATTAATGCACACATTTTATGAGGATTAATCCCTTTTGAAAACAAGAGAAATCTCCCTAGTACTCCAGTGAGTAACTAGAATCAAAGATCCACTTGAATACCTGTTTCTCTATATTAATTGTATTTTAATACCATTATAATAGTAAAGTAGAGAGGACATGCTCCTACCTTGAAATCCAAACGTTTGATGTAGCCCTTTGTCCTGTCGCGCCAAAGTAGTTCTCTAATGAGTAGAACCTACAATCAAAGACAAGACAAATAATCAAAGCATCTAAAATATATAATAATAAAAAGGTACTAATCCAACTTAGTGATCAAGGAGTCTAATTATTCACATTATTCCCATAAATACATAAACAAGACAATGTGAAAAAGAGATCCATATGTATTATCATAAATTAGAAAGAGAAATCTCACAACTGGATACCTTGATGTTGTACAGATTTCTTCTGGGGTCCTGAGAAATCGTTCTCCTTCAGTCTGATAAGCCTTCCTCTCTAGAATAACCAACATTAAGTTATGGGCACAAAGGTGTGATCTTCAATGTATCGAAAACAACTCACTAGTATAGAAAGTATGCACTCTATGAACTCTCTTCGGATTAGAAACTATATAGATCAATCTCTAATTACATTGGTATCTAGCCTTCAACCTGAAACTTGAGCTCAATTTATAGGGAGATTGAGATAGTTTCAGTTCCATGAAGAGGGGGATGGATTTCTCTCATGAATGGATTTGAGTTCCTTGGACCAAGGGATAAGCTCCGTGAGTAGAGGGTTAAAGCTCAAACTGGCACAACTCTAAAGGCTTCCATTTGGGAGAATATTTGACCAACTAGGCTTCTAGAAGTTACTTTTTCCTTTTACTTGCTTTTCATGGGGATGCGCAGGTTTTAGTGACAAACAGTGTGTTAGTCGTTGCAGCTAATGGAAGTATCATCAGCGCATGCGTAGGGAAAGGCTAGTAAAATCGCACAGCAGACTTTTAAGGTTTTTATAGACCTTTTCTCCAATTTCCAAGACTTGATTGAGGAACATCAGTGTTTTTTTACCTCTAAGGGAATATGATATGGATGGTAATGGACCCATATGAACATCCAAATTTCATGGCGAAAAAATGATGTGTAACATTTTTCCCCCTAAAGTGCGAAGTCTGAGATTTTTTTTGAAGAATGAAGCACTTTATCATTCTGAGGATTGTATTGGAGACATCATTCGAAAACCTGTAAAAAAATTCAATGCAAATATATATCGTCGCTGAGGTAGGCATTGCCATACTCGGATCAAAACTAACTAAATGTTCTGGTACAGACATGGTTTCAATATTACATCAAAAGTAGACACAGTATGGACACAGGCATCTGCCACAAGAAGTCTACTGTATTATGAATAATAAAATTCCTCGCAACCTGGATGGTGGAAACTAGATCCAGGGTCTTGATTTCTGCTTCTAAAATTAGTACAAATCTATCCATGTGATCGATTTTGTCGAAGACGAACATGGTTGAAACCACTTAATTACCGGTCGATGATGAGAAATGTTAACAAGTGAGAGAAATCACCAATAATGACAATGGCTCTCAAAGTACTTCAATACAATCTATGAAGTGTGAATGAATTATTTGCAGTCGAACACTCATAGAATCATTCAATCAAAGGTCAATGATGAAAACCTATCGTCGAAGGTGAGAAACCTACCATTAGGGCATGTAGATTCCAAGGTACTAATAGGATTCTAGACCAAATTTCTAGATAATGAGATGATGTCGATAGAAAGTGATCTGTCACAAGAAATCCTACGACACGAAACCATTCGATAAATTTTTGAAAAAATGTTTTGCAAGGACCGACTCAGGGATGGTCAACGCAAATAGAGACAAATGTTTACAATGAATGGTCTATTCAACTTTCTCTTGAACACATAATGACATTGTAGATGGCTTGGCAACATTTAACCTAAATCTAATACCCAAAAACTAGCTTAAGACTTTCAATGTGGTTTGATTAACTGTTAGACAATGGATTTCCCAACCCAAGTACAAACGGTGACAAAGTGTCGTGTTCAAGAGTGACATTCTTCTTTCTAAAATAAGGGCGACAACTAGATTCATTTTCTCTCTTTCCCCCCCACCATTACTGGAAAGTACCTCTTTATTTTTGTTAAGCTTGAGGAGGATAACATTTTCTTGTTAGTGTAAGCTCATCCTTTGGACGAGTCCATCTTAGTATTAAAATCAAACCCTAAAAAGGAGTGGTTCGGTCCTTTTTTGATCGACAGGTCTCGTACTATTTAATTTTAACGTGTCTAGTATAGGAATAACTCGGTGTTTTCCAGTTTTAGGGAGTTAGAAGAAAAAAATAAGTAAACTCCATGGTTGTTCCTTTTCGTAAATTTATTCCCTCAACCCCGAAAAAGGATAAAATAATGCAGGAGAGAACTCTATTGACCATAATCAGTCAATGTATACCTTTTTCGTAATTAGTCTAATTTAGTTCGGAAAAGGGGTAAACTTATACTGAATGGACGGCTGTTCATTTACTTAACGAGTTTGAATAGTCAAGTACTCAACGATATTTTCATGTTTCGAGAGTCTGAAAAGGGCTTAAAATAGGACTCTAGGGTTTCACTTTTTCGTATTTTTATAGAGCCCGAAAAAGTGATAAAATTATACTTGATGTCAAAATAATTCTTTTCACCAAAATCTTGTATCGTGCACAAAAACTCAAATGATTACAAATATAGTTCTAAAAAAAAAACATATTTAAATTTGACCTTTTAAAAGTAAAAATAAATAAAATAATAATATTTTATTCATTAAAAACTACAAAAAGGTGTTCAAACAAGTCATTTTTATTCATTAAAAACTACAAAAAGGTGTTCAAACAAGTCATTTTCACCTTTTTTTTCATAACACTGTAGAGAGAGCTTTTAGCCAAAAACTTCCGGAGCTGATATCAGAAGAATCAACCGTTCATTTTGAGAACCATCAAAACCAGGTAATCCACATCATCCTTGTCTTTATTTTCATCCATTTCATTACTTTTTTTAATCTTTCATGGCATTTTTTAAAAGGAAATTATGTTTCAAAATCCACCCTTCGAGGTGTGCGATTTCTCTATGAGAAAACCGTGCACACCGATGATTTTTTAAAAGAAAAATCATCGGGTCACCACAAGTTCTATGTGGGGTGCGTGCGAACAAGCACATTGTGTATACATAAAACCTGCACATGTGCCTTGAGCTTTTGAAAAACCTAAATTCTTCCATAAAAAATGGTTCAAGTTTCCTCCAACTGATTTCTAATGTTTAATTTGCTGATTTGTAGGTTTTTGATCATGTTAAAATGGCAGGAACGAGAACATTGGCTCATGGAAAACAAAGCCATGGATGATCCAGCAACCATGTGTGCATTAAAAAATTGTGGCTTATAAAAGTTCTGGGCAATTCAGGGCATGAAGGCACAAGTTTAGTTGTTGAATTGGCTTGCGAATGCATGGGACATGCAAGATCAATGTTTCATAATTGGGGACCAACGACTTGAGATTGATCAGGAAGATATATATTTCCTCACCAGATTACCTCAGAGAGGGGGAAACATTTCCTTATTTGGGAATAGACAAGGAGGTCTTCCCATGATCTAAATGGAAAATGGCATCAACCCATGGTATTCATATACCCATGTTATCCATCCACCCATGGAATTTACCCATGATATTGTAAATGGCATCAACCCATGGTATTCATCCACCCATGATATTTATTCGCCCATGGTATTTTAAGTGACCCATGGTATGTATCCACCCAAGTTATTCATCCACACATGGGATTTACCCATGGTTTTGTAAGAGGTATCTACCCATGGTATTGGCTTATGGTATCTACACATGGTATTGTAACTCAAAAAAGGTTATAAATAACAAGCCTCAGTTTGTAAAAGGACAGATTTTCTGCCACAATGAATCTTCTATAGTTATTCTTTGTTTTAATAAACTAAGTTTCTTTGTGGTTTTATTTGCTTTGTGTTCTCTCTTTTTTTGGCATTCTAATTTTACAGATCTTGTCAGATCTATTTCAAATTTTTAGATCTTGGGGGCCTGCCTCTAAGATCTGGATCAGTGGTATCAGATTCAGGTTACGAATCCATGGGAATGAGGGTTTGAAGCATATTTCAGTTTCAATTTTTGGCAGCTATCTTCAGCAAAATCCATGAATTTTTTTTGGGCAGCGATTTTTCAGATCAGATCTGAAACTTTTGGTGAAAATTTTACAAAAACAAAAGACCCGATCTGGATTCCTTGCGAAAAAATACTCAAATTCAAAAAAAAAATCGGCCAAATTGGAGTTCGGATGAGGGAGATATCGTTGATTCAAAATCAGCATTGTTGAAGCAATTTTTCTGACGACAATTCATGGACGACGGCTTTCCTATCATTTTTAGAAATTTTAAGTGAAAATTTTCATAAGAATGGATATATATATGAGCTCCTCTTGAAACATCACCCAAGTTCAAAAAAAAAATCGGTCGAATCGGAGTCCAGATGTGGGAGTTATCGTTGATGTAAAATCAACTATATTTTCAGAAATTTTGTGACGGTGAGACAGTTCCAGCGCGAATCTGAGAGTCTAGCGTCTCCAGATAGTGGTTTTAGACACATGAGAAGATGAAGAATGATCATTAAATTTCTAAAAACAATTTATAATAAATATTCTGAGCTATATTAACCGAGTTATGCTCATTTTAAATCTGGAGCAGCATTCGGAGCGGGTTCACTTTGGAGACGTGCCCTCCCACCCCGCTTTAGTAGGCACCTGCTTCACATTCATCAGTTTCAACATAGAAGCATTCAGCTTGGGTTATTTTGAGACGTGCCCTCCCACCCCAAGCTATGTAGGCACCTGCTACTTCATCAACAATCAGCATCACGGTTATGAGTCAATCGCACAAAATCATTTTCATCGAAGTCCATTTGCTAGGCCACACACTGTTAGTCACACAGTTGGTCACAAGCATTATAGGGTATCTCTATCCTCGGATCTTCATTTTTCATGGTTTTGGTTCATCCACAAACCCACACTTCATCGAAATCCATTTGCTAGGCTGCACACTGTCAATATCACAGTTGGTCACAAGCATTACAGGGTATCTCTATCCTTGGATCTTCGTTCATCACGGTTGTGGGCTAACTACACAAAACCCTTCTCTTTAGTGGCTCTTCATATTCAACAAAGGCTTCTCAGGAGGGAACTTCATGCAATGGGGACCATTGCTTCTTAAGGAGGGAGGAATGATCTGAATGGAAAATGGCATCAACCCATGGTATTCATCTACCCATGTTATCCATCCACCCATGGAATTTACCCATGATATTGTAAATGGCATCAACCCATGGTATTCATCCACCCATGATATTTATTTGCCCATGGTATTGTAAGTGACCCATGGTATGTATCCACCCATGGTATTCATCCACACATGGGATTTACCCATGGTATTGTAAGTGGTATCTACCCATGGTATTGGCTTATGGTATCTACACATGGTATTGTAACTCAAAAAAGGCTATAAATAACAAGCCTCAGTTTGTAAAAGGACAAATTGTCTGCCACAATGTAGCTTCTATATTTATTCTCTGTTTTAATAAACTAAGTTTCTTTGTGGTTTTATTTGCTTTGTGTTCTCTCTTTTTTTGGCATTCTAATTTTACAGATCTTATCAGATCTATTTCAACTTTTTAGATCTTGGGGGCCTGCCTCCAAGATCTGGATCATCCCACTAATAGCTTCAAGGCTCAGTATTGTAGCAATAATTCAGTGCTAAAGGATGGTCACCTAGACATCAAAACCATCTTGCGACTGTAACTCAAAAGCATAGTATTCACAGTTACTAGGTTATGTGGGAGTGCATCTCCTCACATGGCTACCAGAGCATAGATTCAAACTGTATTTGAGTGTTTCAGAGTCACAATATTCAACTAGATTGAAGGAGTATTGGCCAATATGAAGGGCCAACTGACTATAGCTAAAAAGGGGAAGTTGAAAAACTTCAGATACGGTGCCATTCTTATCTCATTTTATCTAGAGAGGATCCCACTCCTTGCACCCCAACTGACTCCAGTGGATCGTGGAAGTCCTCGGGAACCTCAGATGGTGTGATGGGTAGCATTGATGGCTCTCCATGGTGGCGAGGGTGATCCAGTAATTTGGTTCACTCTGTCTTATTTAACATGGCTCAGGAACCAGATCTTCATGATTGAAGATTTTCCTTATGCAGGGATGGACTACAAAGTTGATCCTAAAGCATCCTTGCCACCAAAGGTACAGTGGGATGACACAGGTTAGTGAATCATTTTGAATTTTTTAATCTAATTTTAATTTTAATTTTTATCATCCAATACTGACTCAATTTTAAATGCATATGTCGGTCTGACATGACCAACAAGGCTTCGTCGCTTTGATGGGAAAGAGGCACAACCCTAGCACCTCCATAGGATGATGTAACAGAGATCCTAGTAGATATGGAGCACAAATTTGAGAGGTTGACTATTGATATTCCTGAGACAGGAACCAGTGTTATCCCTCTCAGGCTCCAAAGACACGTGACTGGTGTTCCCATTCCACTTAGAAGATTTCTTCGCAAGGTGGTGTGTGTGATAGTTTGTTATCATGACCATCATCATGGATAGTTGATGGCCAATGTTGATTGACATTTTTTTGTATCAGTTTATTTTAGATCATAAGGTGTTTGAACCTATGATCAGAGACGATGTAATATTTTTTGACACAAAATTATCTATCCTAATGATATTATTACTTTCGTTCTCTGAGTATCTTGTTCGACATGGATTGAATGTTGTTTTGATTTGCTTTGTTAATGTTACAGATGTCTATTTAAAACTTGATTAGCTAATGCATCAGCCAGCGTGTTTAAATTTCTTGAAATATGTTGATATTCGATATAATCAAATTGTCTTTCCAAGAGACGAACCTTCAAAAATAATCTTAACAATACTGGATTTATAATAGTATAAACTCTATTTAAATTTAATACAATGATTTTTTAATCTAACCTATTGATCAAACGTCGAATACCAAATGTAATGGCATCATCTAATATCTCAATGGCTGCGCTATATTCTGAAATATTGTTCATTTTTTGACTAAGTCATATCCCATGAATAGAGACCAACTCATCGGAAGGGTGAATTGATAACCCAAGCCACGTAAGAGATGTTTTGTGTACTACGATAGATGCCATCAGCAAAACCAATGTAGGTTTGAAGGGATTTCGACATTTGTAATATCAAGAGTAATCAAGATAAGAAGAGATAGTAGTAACAACAAAATCTAATCGAGGCACACTTTTCTAATCTAAGACACACTAATATAACTAATGTACAAGTGAGATCTTCACACTAAAAGTCATGCATAATATCTCTTAAGATAAATACCATTTCTGGGTTTATCTAAAGAGACCCCGTCATAATCAATTAATTCATAGGCTACATTTGCAAGCACACGCTTGACAATATAGGGACCATGCCACATCAGTTCGAACTTACCAGCACCTAGCTTATTGTTAGCTTGATCATATACTAAAACTAGGTCACCTTCTGAATGAATGCAAGGGTTAACACTTTGATCATTTTTAGCTTTAACACATTTCTTCTGAGCTTCGGTAGCGAACGCAGTGGTGCGACAAGTCTCATCTAATTTTGCTAGGTATAGAAATCGTTTCTCCTCTTCGGAAGTAGTTGGTAACAACTCAATGGCTAATTTGAGTGACGGTATTTCACATTCAATGGGTAACACAAATTCTAAACGATAAACAAATTGAAAAGGACTGAACCCTGTAGCAGTTTTTGCAGAGGTATGGTATGCCCATAATGCCAAAAAAATCATGGTATGCCAATTAGATTTATGATTCCCGACAATCCATTTAATCATAGTGGTTAAAACCTTGTTGATGGCCTCATTTTGACCATTAGCCTGTGGGTAATATGATGTAGAATTATCATGGCACAGGCCAAGTTGATCAGAAAGTTCGTTCATATTAATATTTCAAAAATGGCTCCCATGGTCCATAATAATAGCTTGAGGGACACCGAATCGAGAAATCACATGATTGAATATGAAAGTAGATGTAGGTTTCCATCAACCACAAATGTAGACATCACCTCAGCCATTTCTTAAAGTAATCTACAACGAGAATAATATACCCAAGCCCCCGGCCGAGTGAGGGTTACATGTAATGAAATCGACGCCCCATTTGGAAAAAGTACCAACAACAATGATTGGGTGAAGAGGAGTTGAGATTGCAAGAATATTTTGATCAAGAATCTGGAAATTGTGTCATTTCTGAACCATGATAATACAATATTTGAATAAGGATGGCCAAAAATAACCAGCGCACAATATATTTTGTGTTGTGGCAAACCTAGACATATGACCACCACATGCTCCAAAGTAGCAATCATTCAAAACATTTTCAGCCTCTTCGTGAGTTATGAATCATTGAAAAATAGAGTCGGCACCACGACGATAAAGAGTGTTTCCAACAATATTGTGTTTATGGGATTGGTATCTGATTCTTCATCGATCTAATCGTGAAATATCTAGGCGAAAATATTGGGTTTGAATATATATAATGATATCTCCATACTGTTAGGGTCCTATAATAACAGGATTCATAATTTTTAATTGACTTTGATAGTCTTGTGATATGTACATTGTTGGATCAATTTACTATTGTAAATTAACACAAGTATTTAACATCAATCTAGGTTGGTGAACTTAGACGCATCCCAAAATTATATGGGTTTCAATCACAATCAAATTTAGAAGATGAACTATGGATGGTGAGTGAAATGCATATTACAAATATAAGAATTAACTTAATTAGCTTCTAAACAATGAATTAAGATGCTCCGGAGTCCTGATGCTGACCCAATCCCTGATCCTATAACCTCATGTTGTGTTGTGTGAAAACTAGAATCCATGTCCTTTCCCTGCTCTTCTTTATAGATGGAATTTTTGAATTTCTACTTCTCATACTTAGCCTTCCAGGAGTTTTTCTCTTGAAGCCACTTGAAAGCCTGTGTGTAAAGAATATTGTTTTTATTTCTCATTTTCTCCATCTCATCACTAATCTTCTCATTCTCTTTAACCAATTTTTCATTAGTTAGTTTGAAATTTTCATTTTCTTCTCTCAAGTGTCTTTCTATGATCCTGCTTATTTCTAAGCTATCAGTAAGCTCTTTGACTCTGAAAAGATTCTGATCTTCCCATTTTGAATCTTTAGATACTGAAACAGATTCCACTTCATTATTCTCAAAGCATGAATCTTTATCTAAAGCATCCTCAAAAACTTGTTTTTCCAACCTTTCAAGAACTGCAATGGACTGTTTCCTAATAAGAAAATTTTCCAAGATTTGGACCTCTAGGTCTACTGAATGTTTTTCCTTTTTCCTCCTGGGAATAGTCACAAAGGATGTTTCTTTTTCTAATACCATTGCTCCTTGCTGTTTCTTTTCTCTTATATATGGATAGAGAGATGTATGTATGATATTTCTTGTTTCTTCTATGGGTTTAGTTTTTTTCCCTCAATTTTTTCTACAAACCCATTCTCTGCTAGGAAATCCTCCCAAACTATCCCATTAATATTCAATTGATGATATACAAGAATTTTAATAATTCCTTGGTGAATACATTGAACTTCTTTGGGTTCGGCTTCTGACTTAATGCTTTCTACCATTTTCATCAAACTCCTGTAGAAGAAATAAGGAAAATTTATTCTTATTTCTCCCTTTATGTGCTGAAGTATCCTTACATGGTAAAGATGCCCCACACTGAATCTAGTATCACAGGTGAAATATTTTTGGATTATTAATACCAAGTCAGCCCATGGTTCATTAAACCATTCTCTAGGAATAATTTTTGACCTGTCGAAGGAGCCTTTCCTATTTTTATCTAGGAAAGTCCACCCTTTGTCTCTAAAATGCAAACCCTTATGATACAATTCTCCTAAAAATGAAAAATCTAGTGCTTTAGAAATATATTCAGGACTTAAAGAGATATGCATGTTTCCCACCATGGTTTCATTCTATGTGAAGTTCTTTACAAATTCTTTTGTCACTCTCTCATTGTGGCCTCTGAATTTTTGTAAAAACCCTATCAACCCTGACTAATAAAGTTTTTCCATAGTCTCCCTACCCTAGTTTTCTATTTGAAAATCCTTTGGCTCTACTCTGGAAGCCATTTGTTCTGAAAACCATTTAATGTGACCATCCCTTGTCATTAATTTCATTTTGCAAATAAAAAAAATTTAAACACCGAGTATAGCTGTGTTAGTAAGCTCACCTCTCTGTTTCACTGTTTTTGACAATCAACCAATTCTCTATCTCTTTTCTTTTGAAGAATGTACTCTTACTAAAATAAAACAAAAATAAATTGATAGGAAATGTTGCAATAAAAAATAATATATGTTTCTAATGTTACATCTTCTATGTTTTCTATGTTTTCTCCTTAAAAATCAATCTCTGTTTTGCAAATGAATTGGAAGGTATTCTCTTAAAAACATCCTCTATTTTGAAAATAATTTGAACTCTGTAAAAAAAATTGAAATTTTTTTTATACACAGTATTTTTTCACTCCTTATTTCATACAAAAATTTCCAAAAACACTGCATCCAAATTCATTGTACATTCAAAAGAAACTTCAATCATTTGTAAAAGAAAATTCATGGTAAATTGTCTTACTCCATTTCTCTTCAATTCAGTCTTCTGTCAAAACACATCTATTCTGCATTCTATCTTCAAAAAATTGTGTTCTAAATTTGTAGATTGAGTGTGTTTTTAAAAAAAATTCACAACTAAACTTAACACTTTCCCTCATGCATTCGAATTGCACTTCTCTGTTTTCTGTTTTGCATTAAAACACTGAAGGAGGATGTGTCAACCTTACCTTCTCTTATGCACTTTCTCCTTTATGACTTCTCTCTGATTTTGTGATCTTCTTCAGTTGAACCGGAGTTTTTAAATCCATACAAATCCTCTCTTTTACACATTCATTCAAAAATAAAATTTGTGACTGACTGATGGCAGAGAGCATTTGTAAAAAAATTTCAACATGTTTTTAAACTATTTGGATGAAAATTTGTTTGCATGATAGGCTTGCAAGTCAAAATAAATACACTCCTTCTTTAACTCAAGGTTTGACTGATTGATACAATCCCGAAATTCATAAACACAATCGGATCTTACCTCTTCTTCAGAGAATTCCACTTTCTGTTGGATGGCACCATTGATTTTTTTCCGGAATTCTGGCCGTAAATGCTTCTTATTACTCTGATTTCCCTTGCTCACTATATCTTTGGCTTCTCCTTCTACGTTTTCTCCTCTCAGCCTTCACACTTATCTCTCCTTTGTGTTTCCTTTCATAGTGGTTACATACAATAGGACGTGCTTGAATACGCACTCCTTCCTCACTGAGCCTTTCAATGGCGATGATGGTGACTATCTCCCTCCAGCAATGATCTCTGAGTTTTGAAAATGGCCGAAATGGCTTTCTACAGGAGCGAAAATGCTTAGAACAGAGTGGAAATGGTTTTAAAGCTGAGTGGAAATGAGTTTTTTTTGTTTACACAGTGTTTATTTTTTTGTTGAATTTCTTAATCGTTCATTGACTCTTTGACCTGGCATGTACGTTCCTCCTTTGACTATCGTGCCTGTCCTTCAATATTACTTTCACATTTCATGTTTATGGTTTATACATCTCACTGTCTGTAATATTAATCGTGCTCTATCGGCATGTTATCGTGCTCCCTCATTCATGTTCGCATCCATGTGTTGCATTTCTCATACCTTGTATCTGCCATCATTCCCATACTGCGCTTGTATTCATTTTGTATTATGATTTTCTTTGCATGCCATCATATCCATGCATACTTGTATAAGCCATCATTTGCATTGCATTCATGGTTTATCATTACACTACCATACCATCACTGCCATTGCATTCGTGGTTTTGTATTATGTTTGCGCTCACCATTTTGTTTTAAATCGCGCCATATAGTTGCAAAGTTTGGTTTTGATTTTGATTTTGATTTTTATTTTTTTTTAAATTGACTAATACAATAGTCAAGTTTTTAAAATTAATTTAGAATACTAACCTTTGCTTTATGGTTTTTGTAGGTCTCAAAAAAATTTCTATGGGTTCAACTTGTGACATATTGTTTATCATTCTTTTTATTAAGAAATATATAGGGTAGGATATGGGTAGTGATATGAAATATTTCCAATGGTAATAAGGGTTAGGGTTTAAATGATATGGTAGTGATATGAAATATTTCAAATAGTAATATATATGGATAAATGATAAACTGTGGGTAGGGAATATGAAATGTAGGTGAAAGACGAAATGTAATGTAGGTAAAAGATGATATGTAATGTAATGTAGGTAAAAGATGAATTATCTATTATTTAAATTAGTTTATCAATCCTAGACATTTTTTTTGAAAAATATGAAAATTTAAGAGAAAAAAAAATTTACTCACTGTACAATACTCCCTTGACGATATTTGATGATGATCGTCATTGATGATGGTCGACATTGTTTTTGACAGTTCTTGTAGACTTGATAGGATTTTTATTTCTTTTTTCAACTGATTTGCTTTTGAATAATTATCATTCAGGTACATGTTGACATCTGCTATGATCTTTTCAAGTCCATACTGATACATTAAAATTTCAGGTCCCTTTTCTGGCGAAATAAATGTTCAGGTCCCCTCTTGGCGTAATGATATTCATGTCTCTTTGTGACATCATGTTCAGGTCCCTTTATGGCGTAATGATATTCATGTCTCTTTGTGACATAATAATGTTCAGGTCCCTTTCTGGCGTAATGATATTCATGCCTCTTTGTGACATAATAATGTTAAGGTCACTTTCTGGCGTAATGATATTCAAGTCCCTTTCTGGCATGTTTTTGCAATAATGTTCCATAATTGAGAATTTCTTCAGTCGCATTCAGCTACTAAAAAATATTTTCATAGTTTTTTTTATTTCACACCTTCCCCCAAACTTATATTCGGACTTGTCCTCAAGGCTAAAAATTTTGGAGGTTAAATCTGTATAAGTGAAACCATAGTAAGCGAAAAACAAAAATAGAATTCAGATTGGCCAAACAAGTTGGTTTTCCAATGGGAATTCAAGTTTGTATTGTGCCAGTTTCCTGGATTTTCACAACCAAACTTTTTTTTATTTTTTAATATATATATATATATATATATATATATATATATATATATATATTCTTATGGATCTTATACTGAAATTTTGGAAAGTATATTACTATGTTGTTCCAGTATTTCCAGATCATAATCCATGGATATTTTTCTTAGAATATCCTCTTTGTCTATAGGCTTATGATAAATTTTTAGCCTATTTCTATTGACCACAAACGATACAGATGATTCATCAATTGTTTTGATTTTGACCACTCCATTATCGAATATTTCTTCAATTTCATATGGCCTGAGCCAATGAGTCATAAATTTGGCTTTGAAATCTTTGAATTTGGAATCGAACAAGAGTGCCCAATCTCTTTTCTGAAAGACTTTATTTTTGATAAATCGATCATGCCATTTAATCCGTTGTTATTGGACTAGAGTAGTATGTTCAACTGCTTGTTGTCGAATTTCATCTAGTTTGTTCAACTGCATAATCCTTTCTTGTTGTGCTTGCGACAAGTCTATCCCTAACTCTGCTACTAGATTATATGTTTGTATTTGAAATTCAATTGGTAATAGAACTTCTTTTCCTTATACTAACTGATATGGACTGAAACCAGCAGTATTTTTCCAAGTTATTCTATATGCCCATAATGCATCTTTCAATTTATCTGACCAATCTTTTCTGTTCATGTTCACTATTTTTGTCATAACACTTTCCAGAACTTTGTTTGTAGATTCAACTTGTCCATTTGCTTGAGGATGATATGGAGTGTATTTTCTGTGTTTGATTTGGAAGTTCTTTGTAATTTCTTGAACAAGTTTTGATGTAAATTGTGCACCTTGATCAGTCACTATTTGTCTAGGAACTCCATACCTGACAAATATTTCTTCATATAGAAAATAAGTAACTGTTTCTTTTGTTGCTTGTACTAATTCCTTGGCCTCCACCCATTTAGTCACATAATCTGTATACAATAATGTATTTCTTTCCATTGGATGGAGGATTTATTGGTCCCGCGACATCTAAATCCCACTGTTCAAATGGTTCAATAAGTATTTGTGGCTTTAATGGAATTTGATCGTATGCCACTCATTTACCAATTCTTTGGCAGTTGTCACATCTTTTGACATAATTTATGGAGTCCTTGAATATAGATGGCCAATAGTAGCCAAGCGTCAGTGCTTTGTATGGCATCCTTTTCTCTGCAAAATGGCCACCACATGGTTCATCATGACAAGCTTTCAAAATTTCCATTATTTCATCCTCCCTTACACATTTTTAAATCAACACCAGTGTAAAATAGATCTCCATTGATCTAGCTATATCTAGCACTATCTATAATTATTCTTCGTTTTTGTTTACTTGTGTAATGAGATGGTAAGATATCATATGATAAATAATTAGCTATATCTGCAAACCAAGGGGTCTTGACATTTGTCATTGACATAGCCGACGGAAAACAGAAAACTTTTCCTGGGGTGCTTAGAGCAGAGCCACCACCCCCCCCTGTTCCCTGATGATCCTTCTTTCTTTCAACTGATGAGGCTTAGCTAGCCAGCCGAAAAAGCTAGCCTTCAAACACCTTGTGCACTCTTACAACCCTGATGTTATTTTCCTCCAAGAAACTATGGGGAAAAGCGAAGATGTAATCTGCTCTCTTCAGAAGCTCTTGCCTGGCTGGGTCTTTACAGCTCTCGATGCCTCAGGCAGGTCGGGGGGTGTTGCAACAGGTTTTAACTCGAGGAAGCTTAAGGAAGTCTCCTCCTGGGGTTCTGCAAACTGCCTGGCAATGGAACTCTACTCTGGAGAGTTGTGCATTCCTCTCCTGTTCGTAAATGTCTATGGGCCCTGTATGGAGAGGGAAATCTTTTGGAATTCCTTTTTCAATCACTCTTGTCTCTCCCATCCCAATCTCATTATAGGGGGTGACCTGAATTTCTCCCTTGGGGATTCGGAGTCCTGGGGAGTTAATGCACACTCGGATCCCCTCTCGTTTTTCTTCAGAAACAAATTGGCTTCCTCACATCTGGTGGATGCTCCTCTGATCAAAATGCGCCCCACCTAGAGGAATAGACGTATTGGGGCAGATTGGGTGGGCAAAAAACTTGACCGCTTTCTTCTCTGTGAATCTCTGGTGGAATGGCTTCCAGTCTTTAGACACTGGGTTGGGGAAGGGGGTAACTCGGACCACTTCCCTGTTCTTCTTGAATTAAAAGGAACCTCAGGAAAACCTGGAATCCCTTTCAAATTTAATTCTTCCTGGTTGAAGGATGCCTCCTTTGAAGCCCTCTTCCATGATACATGGAGAAAGGACAACCAACACGAAGAGGGAAGCAGAAGCATCCTGTTCTGTAATAATCTTAAGAGACTGAAGAAAGCAACAAAAGAATGGGCGAAACAGAGGAACTTGAAGGAAGAAGAAGAACTCAAGAGTTTAAATTTTGAGTTAGATCTTTTGGAAAAGTCGGATGGAAATGGCTATGAGTCCTTGGAATCCCGGAATAGAATAAAAGACTTGGAAGCAGCTCGGAGGAAAATTCTCCAGATTAGGGAAGAAAGCTGGAGATTGAAAAGCAGAGCTATTTGGCTGCAAGCAGGAGATGAAAACTCCAAGTTCTTTCAGAATTATGCAAAGGGCCGGAAGATAGCTAACACTATCTGGGAGCTGAAAAAAGAGGATGGGGAAATGGCAAAATCTTTTGAAGAGTTGGCTGCCCTTGGAGTAAATCACTTTAAAAATCTCTTCAAAGCTTCGGAGGAAGTTTCCATAGCGGAGGTCATCAGAGTTGCCCAATTTTTCCCAAGATATGTTGAGGAAGAAGAAAATGACTCCATGATGGAAGTAGTCTCTAAACAGGAAGTGGAAGACATTCTCAAGGATATGCAGAAGGACAAAAGTCCTGGACCAGATGGTTGGACAGTAGAATTTTTTCTCCATTTCTTTGATTTCCTGGGAGATGATCTAGTTGCGGTGGTGGAGGAATCTAGATCCTCTGGATCTATCTATCAACCTTTCAATTCTACTTTTCTTGCCCTAATACCCAAATCAGATCAGCCAACCTCTTTTGATGACTTTCGACCTATTTCCCTTTGCACCTGTGTTTATAAAATCATTGCCAAACTAATTGCCTCCAGATTGAAGCCCTTCTTATCAAGACATATCTCACCAGAGCAGTTTGGCTTTTTGGATGGTAGACAGATTCATGAAGCAGTGGGAATTGCCCAAGAAACCCTGCATACCTTAAAAAGAAGTGGTAAGAAAGGGGCAATTGTTAAAATAGATCTATCAAAGGCCTATGACAGAATAAGTTGGATGTACTTGCGCCTTCTGTTGAATCACCTTGGTTTCAGATTTGATATTGTAAGATGGATCATGAGCTGCATTACTACTTCCTCCATCTCCTTGCTAATTAATGGAGCAGCTTCATCCTTCTTCAATCCGGGGAGAGGTCTAAGACAAGGATGCCCCTTGTCTCCACTCCTTTTCTTGTTGGCAGCTGAAGGGTTAAGTTTGATAATTAACAGGGCAAAAAGGCAAGGCGAGGTCAAAGGTATTGAAGTGGCTGTTAACTTGTGGGTAACCCATCTGCTCTTTGTGGATGATATCATTTTATTTAGCAATGGCAGTGCTGAGGACTGTAGAGCTCTCAAGAACATTCTGGACCTTTTCCTTAAAGCCACAGGTCTCAAAGTCAATGAGAAAAAATCGACTCTCACAGTATCTGGAATGTCTTTGGAAGAGAGAGGTAGCGCAGGGGCACTTCTTCCTTTCGAAGTCAAAACTCTGCAGGAAAGCTTCAAATACTTGGGATTTCTCTTGAAACCTGACTCCTACAGGAATCAGGATTGGAAATGGCTCCTGATCAAAATAGAAAAGAAACTCAATCTCTGGAGCCATAAATGGCTGTCTCGAGCAGGGAGGCTAGTTCTAATAAAATCAGTTCTGATGGCAATACCGGTGTACTGGGCAAGTCTAATGTGGGTACCCAAAGGTATATTAGCCTCCATAGATAAATTGTGCAGTAGATTTTTATGGGTTGGATCCAAAACTGAATATGTGACACCTTGGGTTGCTTGGGATAAGATCTCGAGACCAAAAGAATGGGGTGGTTGGGGAATTAAGCACTTGTTCTCTTTTTCAAAATCCCTAGCAGCTAAACTAACATGGAGATTTATCTCGACTGATTCTCTATGGTCGATGGTTACAAAAAGGAAGTACATAGCCCCGGCTACTGCTTTAGAATGGGTTCGAAATCCTACAAAGTCCTCCAAAAATGCCTCTGTAGTCTGGAAGGCAGTAGTTGCTTCAGCACACATTATAGAACAAGGACTCGCTTGGAAAGTGGGAGAAGGTACCCGGGTGAGAATTGGCTGTGACCCCTGGGTGGGTTGCACGGAAAGATATGCCCTATCACACGACCTGAGACAGTTTTTGACTGAAAGGGGTTATCAATATCTGAACCAAGTGGCAAACCCTTGGACCACTTCCATCTGGAGACAAGGGTGGCTGACAGATGCTGATCTTCTTTTGGAGGAAAGGTGGAGGGAGGAATGGAGCCTCTTTGTGTCGGATCTCCAAAACTCTTCTGTTCGGATCTCAGAAAGAAGGGATGAGTTAGCCTGGGTCCATGCTCAGACTGGAATCTACTCCCCTAAGATGGGTTACAAATGGATGATGTCCCAACAAGGATGGGAAGACCCTGACTGGTGGTCTAAGCCCCTTTGGAAGTTAAAATGTCCTGCAAAAACCAGACTCTTCTTCTGGTGCATTCTACAGAAAAAAGTACCTACTTGGGATTTCTTGCAGAAAAGGGGGAAAATTGGTCCAGGCTGGTGCTCTCTTTGCAAAACAAATGAGGAATATACTCTGCATTTATTCCTTACATGTCCTTACAATGTCAGTCTGTGGGCTGAAACCTTGAGACTTATCAATTCCCCTCTCAGATGGGAAGGAGACAGTATACAGCAAGCTTGGCATCGATGGTGGCAGGCAGCCTCTGATGACAAAATCCGCTCCCTACCTCTCTTGATATCTTGGGGCATGTGGCTAGCAAGAAACCAAGTAATCTTCAAATATCTCCTTTTCCCTATTGGGAAACTGGCTGTGGCAGGGGTAGCCATATATGACAGCATTCCACCCTCATCAGGACAATCCATCCCTCGCTCCATACAGCCAGAATTCATCAGAGAATCTGTTCCATGGGATTTTTTCGATGGTGCAGCAGACCAAAATGGACAATGCGGAGCAGGTTTGGTTATACATGAAAACACTGAAAAATCTTTTCGAGCATCAGTAGGCCTGGGGCAGGGAACTAATAATTTTGCTGAACTCAAGTCTTTACACCACTTACTATGTTGGCTCTCCTTGAAACAGATGAGACAGGTTCAGATCTTCGGTGACTCAAAGAATGTAGTGAATTGGTTCAACAGGACTCAACAATGCAGAAATTACATATTGCTTCCTTTGCTTAATGAGATTTTGAATATCAAAAGTTTTTTTCATGATATAACTGTTTGCCACATTTACAGGGAAAGAAACCAGGAGGCCGATACCTTATCTAAAACAGGTTTACACCAAGCTCTGGGGACCTGGGCAGTAACTGAGATGGATAAGGGGGTGATCACTCTTCTGGATCAGCCAGAGTTCGGATGATGCTGTGCTTTCAGCATTATGTTTTTTCTTTCTGCAAGACTGTGTTGTTTCAAAACTTTCCGTTTATGTTTTATCGTTCCTGTCATGTTAATGTATATATTTTATGGACCAAGTTGATCCACAAACCTCAAAGAAGGTTGTTTTCCTCGTCCGAGGAGGCCTGTGTAAACAGTCAAAAACACAAAACTACTTTTATGTTGCATTTTGAGATGATCTGGGATCGGAATAGTGTCCACTACCGATCTCAGCAGTTATTTACCATTTCACAATATCTGGTAATTTTTCATGTTTTTCTGAAGTTTTGGCTTCTCCTCTTTCTTTATCTCTGTTTCGGTATCATACCGGGAGATAGGAAAGACCGGAAGCGAACATTATGATGACATTTTCACTTTTTCTGCTCTGGCAGCCTTAGTAGTACCCATGGGTACTCAAGGTAGTTGTAACTGCCTTGTTTTTCCTTCCTCGAAGGGTTTCAGGTCGTTTTATTGTAATGCTTTTGCATATGCTCTGTGATTCTCTAATATATAGAAAATCCGATTTTTTTTTGTGGAAAAAAAAAAAGGGGTCTTGACATTTATAGCAAATAAATGTTCATCTGGAAAATTGTTTGATAACAGATTAGGATTGCCAAGTAAATCTAATCTTGACAAAAAGTTAGCAACTTGGTTTATCTTTTCCTGGTCGATCTTGCACAGTAATATTAAACTCTTGCATCAATAACAACCATCGAGTTATTCTGCTATTTGTAGTGGATTTTTTCATTAAATATTTTATAACAGAATGATCCGTATGAATATAAACTTGATAACCTATTATATAATGTCGAAATTTATTTATTGCATGTACAACAGCTAACATTTCTTTCTCTGTCACAGTATAATTCAATTATGTTGATGTTAAGTTTTTACTGATGAAATATATAGCGTAATTGAATTGATTCTCTTTTTGTCCAAGTGATGCTCCAATAGTTGTATCAGATGCATCAGTTGAAATATGAAATGGCAAAGACCAATTGGGTCCTCGAAGAATGGGTGCAATTGATAAATTGTGTTTTTATTTTTCAAATGCATATTGACATTTATCAATCCACTAGAATTCTACATCTTTTGAAAGTAACTTGAATAATGGTAAAGCTATTTTACTGAAATTTTGAATAAATCTCCTATAATAGTTTGCATAACCCAAGAAACTTCAAACCTCTTTTTGTGTTGTAGGTGGTGTTAAATCCACAATGACCTGAATTTTTGTCGGGTCCACCTTAATTCCCGAAGAAGAAATATGGTGTCCCAACACTATCCCCTCAGTGGACATCATAAAAAAAAATTCATTGTTGAGTGATAGGTTGTCTCAATGCATATTTTTAATACTTTTTCAAGATTATTGAAACAATCATCATATGTTGTACCATACACGGTAAAATCATCCATGTAAACTTCCACACACTCATGAATCAAATCAGCAAAAATAGCAAGAACTTCTCTTTGAAAGGTAGAAGGTGCATTACATAAACCGAAGGGTAATACATTGTATGCATATGTTCCCCAAGGGCATGTGAATGTTGTCTTATCTTGATATTTTATTGCTATTTTTATCTGATTATATCCACTAAATCCATCCAGAAAGGAGAAAAATTTCTTTCCTACTAATGAATCTAACACTTGATCAATAAATGGTAAAGGAAATTGATCTTTTAATGTAGCTTTGTTAAGCTCACAATAATCAACAAAAATTCTCCATTTCCCATTTTTCTTAGGTACCACAACTAATGGTGAAACCCATTGACTATCAGAAATAGGATAGATAAATCTGACCTGTAATAGTTTTTGTAATTCCTCTTTCACTATTTCTTTCATCATGAGATTCATTCGTCTTTGTGGTTTCCTAATAGGTTTGATTTCATTATCAGTATAAATGTGATGTATGCATGTCTTTATAATCCCAGGAAAAAGCTTTTGAATATTTTTGCAATAATGTTATTAGTTTTTCCTCTTGTGATGATTGTAAATTGTTACCAATATTCAAATGTCTTTGAGGACTAATTTCAATGATTTTTCTATTTGAATTGGTAATTAAATTTATAGGAAAAATGCTTTCAAATGTATTTTACAATGATTGTATTGTGAAATTTTACTGAAAACATTCATTTAGAAGATAACTAGCAGCTTCATATTGAGTCACCCTAAGCTGCTCTGAAATATTTGGTTCTGAGATGAATAGATCTAATAAGTCTCATTTTCTTCCTCCTCTCTGAAATTATAAACTTGATTAAGACTAAGAATAGGTTTAGATATTTGTTCTACATCTTCTTCAAGTAATGAATATACAGAAGGAGATTGAGCAGGAGGATATAATGTGACATGCTTCTATTCATCTCCATGTGCAATAATCATGCTTCCTGATCTACATCCAATGTAAGCATCTGCAGTGGCCAACCAGGGTCTGCCTAAAATTAAGGGATGCCCTCCCAAGTTTGTTTTTGGCTACAAAATCAAAAAATCTACAGGATATTCCCAAGAATCCAGTGAGACAATGATATCCTCTAGTATACCTTCTAGAACAACTTTGGATCTGTCTGCAAGTTCTAAAACTATAGCGGTAGGTCTAATGTTGTTCAGATTCAATTGTTTCATAGTCTCTGTTGTCATAACATTGATAGCTGCTCCCAAATCTATTAAAGTTTTTGGTACTAAATTTTTTTTAATTGAAATAGTAACCATAGGAATTCCTGGATCAACATATTTTTCAATAGCCGCATTCGTAGACATGAGAGATGAAAGACTTCCAAGTACCTAGATTTTTGGTGGATCCTTCTTTCTTCTACCAAATTTCTTTATGCATAATTCCTTTATTGTTTTTGCATATATTGGAATGTATTTAATTACCTGCAATAAAGGAATTTTAACATATGTGTTTTTCAATTCATCCAGAATACTAAATTCAGGGAGAGATATTGGAATGTTCTATTGTATAAGTCTCTCCGGATATGGTGGAGTTTGTTTCATGATAGCTTTACCTTTTTCAATTTGTTTTTCTGGTTGATATTTCTCATTTTTTTCTCCTTGTTCTATTTGCTCTTCAATTATTGGAGGAGAATATTTTTGGAGTACCTTCCCAAACCTTAGATGAACATCCTCTATAGGAAGAATTGAATATGTAGGATAATATGTTGCCTCTTTCAGATGATATGCTGGTCTATCCACCTTATTACTTGGATTAGCTACTGGCTGAGCTGGTAATTGTGTTGGTCTAGGAGGTTGTTGGTTAGTTGGCAGCTGAAGTTGCTACGGTTGAGTTAGCATTGGTGGATTTAAATATGGCATGGGTTGTTGTTGTTGGAATTGTTGATATTGAGGAAATGATTATGGAGGATATGGTTGTTGATATTAATACTTTGGTTATACATTTGTTGTGGCGGTTGGTTTCCATAACCATATCCCCTCCAACCTTGTGAAGGTTGGTTTTGATATTGTTGTGGTGGCCAAGCCTGCCATGGCATTGGTGTATTCCATGTATTTTGAGGATATTGAAAGTTTTGTTGAGGGAACTATTGAGGCATTCTTGGCTGCCAAGGTTGTCTTGGTGCCATATAGTAGAGGGAATCTACTCCTTACAATTATTTTAACTTTGGACATTTCTCTGTTTTATGATTTTCTGTGCATAGTCCACATACTTGTATATTTTTCAAAGGACATTCTTTGAGTGGATTTTTTTGTCTACACTTTGGACAAAAAATTGCTAAGGCTTCATGTTGATCCTCTTTTCTCTTATTAGATTTTAAAACATCAACTTGTGTACCCAAAGTGCTTAAGAGATCTGTTTTAAAATTCTCTAACATGCTTCCTATCTCTACTCTTGTTACCGCACTTGTTGCAGATTCGGAAGCTTTTGATGAAATATCTCTTTTCCCACTCTTAGCTCTCCCTCTAGAGTATTTTTTACATAATTCAGAAATTTATTCAAATGGTAAATTAGAAATTTCTCATTTTCCCATTACATTAAGAATATCTAAATACTCATCTGTAATACCCTTTAGAAAAATAGTGCAGATAATATCTGGACTAAGAGAATGATGTTTGGATTTTTTCAAATTATACAAGAATCTTTCCAAATATTCTTCCAAACTTTCATCTTCCTGTTGGGACATTCTGAAAATGTCTTCTTTCGAGTCTCTAGCCCTGCAGTAATCTTGATACTTTTTAAGAAATATTTTCTTCATGTCTTCCCAAGAAGCTATAGTGTGTTCTCCTAATCCCATAAACCATTTTAAGGCTGCAACTAATAAAGTAGCAGGAAAAATTTGAAGTTTGAGCGTATCATCAATATATCCATATGTTCTACACAAGATATCAAACTCAAACATAAATGCATCAGGTTCTTCTGTTGACATTCCATATAAATTTGGCAATACAAATGGTGGAATATTTTTCATTTTTATTTCTTCTCTGAGTATTGCTCTTGCATCTAAAATAGGAAAGCCAAAAGTAGTCTCTTTATCATTATTATCTTCTTTCTCATTTTCTTGTGTTTTTTGGTTTTCTCTTCTTTCTTCTTCCCCTATTTTTCGAAGTGCTTTTGTTCTTCTATCTTCTTCAGCCTTTCTTTCCACTTCAATTCTTCTTTCTTCTTTTCTTTGTCTTCTCCATTCCCTTTGTTGTCTTTCATATTCTAATATTTTTTCAGGAGTCATGTTTATTCTAGTTGATCCTTCTCTTCAGCCATTTCTTGTTTAGATATTTGTAGTGTTTCAATAGGTTGATTTTGTACTACTACAATTTACTCAAGGATAGGTTGTTCTAGTTGTTGGACAGTTTGTTTTGGTGTTTCTTTTTGTTTCCAAACAGAAGGAGGTTCTTTAGGTGATTTCTTTTTCTTTACCTCATAACCTAACAAAATTTGTCTTTCAACCAAAGTTTATTTCTTTCTTGATCTATGTTTATCCTCTAACTCTTCTACAGTAGATTTTCCAGCAACTGGTGTTATTAATCTTGTGGATGAATGTGTTATTGGGGAGTTTTGTTTCACAAATCTACCCTTTTTATCTCTATCTATAGGCATCTGAAAACATTACTTTTGTAATGAAAACTATGTTTTTGTTGTTTTTGGTGATTTTTATGTTGTTTTTGTGTTTTAATCTTTTTTGTCTTCCTATTTTGACTAATTTGGAAATATACTTCCCCGGCAACGGTGCCAAAATGTTGGGTCAATTTACTGTTGCAAATTAACGTAAATATTTAATATAAATCCAGGTTGGTGAACTTAGAAGCATCCCCGAAGTATGTGGGTTTCAATCACAGTCAAATTTAGAAGTTGAATTATGGATGGTGAGTGAAATTCATATTAAAAATATAAGAATTAACTTAATTAACTTCTAAACAATGAATTAAGATATATCGAATAATAATCAAGAGGCTCTAATCTTAGAGGTCCTGGTTGTCCTTAATTACCGATTGCATACATCGTTAATACCATTGTGAAAACATGAAAGCAGGAAATCTAATACTAAAAAATAGGTTAATATACATGGAATAATAATCAAGAGGCTCTAATCTTAGAGATCCTTGTTGTCCTTAATTACTAATTGCATACATCATTAACACTATTGCAAAATCATGAAAGCAAGAAATTTAACTAAACAATGAATTAAGCTAAATGGAATAATAATCAAGAGCCTCTAATCTTAGAGGTCCTGGTTTTCCTTAATTACTGATTACATACATCATTAACACTATTGTGAAATCATGAAAGCAGGAAATAAATCTAAGCAAATCAATTACAGCTATGAAAACTACGAAGTGTACTTAGCTCAGTGTGGGGGCTCTTCCACCCTTGCCTTGAACACTGAAAGTAAACACAGCTACTCAAGACTTCAAGTAATCAATCAACATGTAGCAGCATCAAAATATGGTAGAAAAAATCCTCTATTATGTCTTCAAGTCTCAAAGATAATAATAATAAGTCATACAAGTTCCAATGTCAAAGCCTTCAAAGTGTGAGGCTTAAATAGATGAAATGTTTAAAAAAATGATCTAAAATATCTCAAGCAATCATAAATATCCCTATCCTATCATATCAAGTCGAATTGATCTACCATATCCATCATAATCTGGAAAAATCCCATAAAATAAGAGTGTAGACCTAGTTTCTAGGGATCCTCCATAAAGACTGGTCTTGTTTGACCGCCTTTGACTGAGCATATTAAAGCTCAATCTGGCTATACCAACAGGTGTATTGTTACTTCTATTTCCCGAGTTTTCTAGAAACATATCCAGCTCGAGGCCAAGTGTCCTGCACATATGAAAATCATCATGCTATTACGGGAATTTATAATGTTGTCCAAAATTGCACTTAAATTTCAATTTTCACAAAAACATCTAATAATTGAAAAACATAAATTAAATACCTGATTATGCATCTTTAGGTCTATGTGAGGTGAATATGATGGTAAATGGATGGATAATGTAGCAAAATAAAATGTATTTCTTAAGCAAAAAGAGATCAAAACAAGGCTCAACATACATACTTTGCTTTATGCAAATTTTTTCCCATATAATAAAATAAAAAAATGTAAAGAGGGTAAAAGTCCTAAAAGAAAATCAAAGGACGTGAAAAAAAAAATATCAAAAGAATACAAAAAATGAACCCAAAAAAAAAAGAGATAAGAATAAGACATGAAAGTGATGCAAGTCAAAATGCCACTACGAGTTACTTTTTACTGCAAAATAAATGATTATGTGCAGCTTGTTCAAAATGCCATAATCCATGATGAGTTAAATAGTTTAATCTTAAATTTTTCATGTTTTAAATTTCATGCTAATAGATAGAGAATAAAGATCTTGTCAAATAGTATAATCCTGGCAAATCAATAGTTAGATAGAGAATAAATGAGGAGCTCAACTATTTAATCTGAGCCCTTGGATGAAATAAGGTTAGAATTAGATAGTTTCTTGTTTTAAAAAGAAAAATGGATTAAGGTTTGCAAGCTCAAATGCACCCATACAAATAAAGGAAAAAATGGTAGAATAAATGATGGGTAGGAAGAAAGCAGTTTTACAATGCATGGACAAACATTATCTAGCATATTACTAATTTCCCTCCCCATATTACATTCCAGTACTAAACTCTTCAGTTATAAAGGCTCAGAGCATTTCTCTGACTTTTGGTGGGACCGGACCCACGGCTTACTGACTGATTGGTACTAAAGTATTGGAACCCCCTTCATTAAAACCATTTCCTAAGTCAAAATACATATTCACTTAGGAAAAGTAAAAACCCCTTAACTAATTCCCTTTTTCATACAAAAATATCCAAAAAACCCACAAAAATGCTTTATCCTAAGTATAAGTGTTAAAAGATTATGTTGGGCATCACAATGAAGAAATTCCACTCAAAAATCATATTTTACACTATGCCTAGTACATTTTGCTATTACTGCATCCATTTCATATTAACATGTTAACCTAATGTATTAGCTCCCCTTTATAAACCTTTCATCATGTATTATATTAATTCATTATATATTAAATAACTAGAACCCATATTTTATGTTTAAACCTATTTTTATTAGCCCCATGTGATTTATTTCCCGATTCCCATAGGTTTAAAATATCCTTTTTATATTAATCCGCCTAATGTTTACTTTACACTTGCATATATCCCATTTTATATGCAAAACTTTAAAACCCGCCTACCCCACTATCCCTTTAAATCTTAAACTATATGTTAAAAACTTTGTTTTAACGTATAAGTTTTAATCCCGCCACATTAAACAATTCTTGGGCCCCACACCCACTACCCACAGCTCCAATGCTTAATCCTGACCGTTCGCATCTACCCACTTGATCCAATGACCCAGAATCCACATCGCAAATTTAATAGCATAGTCATTAAACAAATTAAGATTTGAGATATAAGTTGTTTTGTCGCGCTCTCTCTCCTCCACGCGTCAGTTTTATATTGGATTGCATCCTTTTGAGAAATACCATATACCATCTTTTATTAGTGTGATAACCGCTCCATGGTAAATTTCCCCCCGCGCCTAAACCAATCCAATTTGAATTGACTGTTATTAAATGAAAACAGTATACAATTCAACTTATTTATAAAAACACCAAAATGTGTGTGTTTAACCCTTCTATTGCTCTTTCTGTTGATAAACCATTCCTGACTGAGAAGAAGACGTTTCCGCCCCTTTTTTTAATGTAAATAACAACAGAATTCAATCAAATTTACTGCTACGACTGCTCAAAGCCTCCAATCTGCATTTAAAATACCTCAACAATCTTTTGAAAGCTTCTAAACTCCCAGAAAACCCTCCTTTTGCTTCCAAATTCTTAAATTCACATGTATTTTTAAGAAAAATATCTATCCATCCATTTGAAAAGAAGTATACTATTTAATTCAAAACTTTGAATACCTGTTTGCCTCAGAAACACCCCTATTACCTCATAGAATCATCTCTGCTGCAAACCCTGATAATTTCATAGTTTCTGAAAGCTGTAATTTATTTTTTAAAGAAAAATTTGATTGATTTAGCCATATACAGACCTTTAGAAGCCCGCTTAATGATTCAAAGTCTTCTACAGAGCTTAAAAACCCCTTGGCATAAAGCTTTGACTGTTTTAAGATTTTTTTTATCAAATAAATCTGTAGTAAACCCTTGCTAGTTATTCCCGAGTCTATGAAAGGTTAAGAAATTTGTTTTAAAGAAAAATTGACATTTTTGAGGCAGAGAAACCCAAATCTTATCTGTTGAAGTCCAAGACAAAACCTCTATTATACTAAAAAGACCTTATGTAAACATTTTAATCTTACAGAAATGTGTTAATAACCTAAAAACAGAGTTTTAAATATCTAGAAAAAGGTTAGATTTTTAAAAACAAACTTTTCAATGGCATCTAAAAGCACAATTTCATGAATCCACTACAACCTCCTATTGTAGATGTTGAAAATACCCCATTGGCTGATGTAGACTATAAAATCACTGATCCAATAATCGAATATAACCTTCTTGAGCTCGACTGGTGGAGCCAAGAGAAATCTTTGGACCCAGTAGATGATGTGCTTATTTGGGTGTCTAATTTTCCCAAGAATGTTGTTGCTCATACCCATCATTGCCTAGAAGCCATTATATTGCGCCAAACTCATTATTCCCCAAATCAAAGAACAATTATCAATGTTGGAAAATATTTTTTGTTCACAATAACAGTTGAATCCATAAACCAAATGTTTCATTTGCAGCCTGAACCCAATGCAGTCCTTTGTCCATTGAATTTCTAACAAAGTCCTATTTGGAATTAGACTTTCCCAAAAGATTTCAAATCTTTCAGAAATTCATGCCCTCATATGTAGAAATCCCCAAGATTAACCCTCCATATTCATCATCCAAATTCCTAGTAGGAACAAGACACATTATCTCAATGCTGTCTTTTATTCTTGGTTACTTCACTGATGAAATGGATATAAAAGAAAATTATAAAGAGATTAAAGCCAAAAATGAGGAAATCAAGAATGAAATATATTCTCAATACTTGAAGTAGACTCCAGGGATAAAAAATAGGCTTCTTTTAGCCTTTGATTATAAAAATAAGAAATTGCTGATTTCGGTACTTCAACCTATAGGGAAAACACCTAAAACAACAGCGGATTACAAAAAGGTGGATTTTGAAGTACCAGTAGAAGACATTCATCCCTTGGACCAGATTGAATTCCACAAGCAGAGATGAGAAATGCTTTATTCTAAATTGACAAAAAAAGCAATGAGTGCTCAAAAACTCCAGAATACTTTGATAAATGTGAGAGATCAACTTAAAGTTGAAAAAGCTTCTTCATATGCCAAAGATTCTAGAATTAAATCTTTGGAGGAGTTAGTAATTGAAGTGGGTTATGACACTTTTAATGTGAAAGTTGCAGAAGAACTAGTAAAGAAGAAAAATGTTGATATTGTAGCACTCAGAAAACAGCTGAAATTACCCCCCACAAAACACCCACAGCTCAAAGAGATTGTACAAGAAGCAAATCAAAGGGATGAGATGATGAATGTCATATTACAGATGACAACACAAATCAAGGAGATGAAAATTGAGATGGACAAGTTAGTCCAAGAGAAAGAAGCCATTAAAGCAAAATAAGTCCCTACAACTGTGATTCCCATGGTGACCACAGCAGTACCATCAACTCTAGCAGAAGAACTAGCCCCAAAAATTCCATTGGCTACAATAGTACCTATAACTTCATCTACCACTTCTACCACTGAGCCTTCTACATCAGCAGTTCAGCATTCAGATGAGGACAGTAATTTGATAAAGGCAATGGAGGACATGACAATACAAACCAATGAAATTAACAGGTTGAAAGAGAAAATCAAAAATCTAGAAGATGCCAAGAAGTTAGCACAGATCAATGCTAAAACCGAAGAACAAAAGGCTAAAAGGTTAAGTGAACAACTCAAAAAGTTAGAAACAAAATTGACCTTAAAAGAGCCTATGACACATACCAAAAATTAGTTATGGACCAATATCATTGAATCAATCAATGATACTTGGCCATCAATACAGGTGATATATGAACAAAAGGATTTGCTATAAGCAGCTAGAGAATAAATTCAAAAAACCAAAGATGAATTGGGCACCAAACCTGAAGAAGCATTGGAAATTATCAAATTCCTCAACTCTAAAATTAAGCAGGAACTGGATGAAATTGGGATAATAGATAGAATTGAAACTATACTGGAGGTAAGAAAAGTAATTTCCAAGAATAACCTGATGAAACAGTTGGAAGAAAAGTGCCAAAATATGGATGTAGCCATCACAAGATTCATGGTGAAATATGACATTTTGAGGCAAAAATGACTTCTTAATCTTCTAGTAATCAATGATAAGTTGATGAAACAAGAAGATTATAATAAAAATATGAGGGAATTTTCTAAAGAACAGGTGAACAAAACATATTAGCAAGGGATTCCAACAGATAAAGTCTTGCATAAAAGTATTGAGAATCTGTTTTATTTACAACATGAAATAAAACACCTCTTTGTGGTGAAGCCAACTTTTGTAAGATACACAGAGGCAGATGAAAACTTCAAAAATTTAAAGAATATCAAATAACTTGAGACAAAATTCTAGGACAAACTAACAGATTTGTTGTAAAATCAGTTTGCAGTAAGAAAAGATGAAAAAACAGAGCTGTTGTTTTTTACTACATAGTAAACAGATTTGTAAACAGTAAAAGAGTATCAGCAGTCAAAGTGTATCAAGTTAAAGAGTATCAGCAGTCAAAGAGTATCAGTTGAAAGAAGAAGTTCAAAACTGATTAAAGATCAAATTTCGAACGTGAGGGACACCTCAACTATCCACCTGTAGCCCAAATCCAACAACAAAGCTATTTAATTTCAATAAATAGTACAACTTGCAATTTGTTAGGCAGCTACCACTATCTTTTTGTTAAAGATATTTTATTTTCCAAGAAAAATCCTTAGATTGTTCTAGGATATTTTGTACTACTTTTTGTATAAATACTTCATCATTTGAAGTATTGAGTGTGGATAAATTGCTGAAGATTTCTGTAGTCATATTTTCTGAACCTGAAGGGTTTTTGTACCAAGTTCAAGTCAGCAGGTTGGATAAAAGCAATAAAGCATCATATTTTAGGATTCATGTGTTAGGCCACTTAAGTGAAGTACTTTCTCATGTTACTTGTTAATCTTTGTTGGCTTGAGGGGTCCTGAACCAGGTTCAGAGGTTAAGGTTTGCCAACAAACCCCTATACTACTAGCCCTTTCGGCAGTGACCAGCTTGTGCAGGCCAAAGTCTCACCCGAAGCAATATGGGAGGGTGCTGGAACCAGGTTTCGGCACCCTGAGAGAGAGTAGGTAAGTCAAGCATATCCACAATCACAGCTTATCGGGTTCGCATAAGACAGGTCTATTCGTAAGTTTATTTAATAGTACAATCCACAGTATAACATAGCTATTATCATGCATAGATCTAGTCAATACCTTCACATCCACATGCGTATCAGCACTTATCAATACACAATATCATAACGCATCATTAACATATTAGAGATATTCCATAACACAGACAGATTCGCAGCATAAACAGATAACGCAACTGTATTCGTAGCTACAAAAGATCCCAAAAGTTCGCATCAACAATAATACATTAGATCCAGACAACATAAGATACTCCAACAATACTCCACATATATTAATATCAGAACCCACTTGCAATCCCAAAATACCACCTGCACACACAACCAGTAGGGTCCGCAGACAGTAGGACCGAGGTTCTTCGTGGACAGAGCCAGTAGGAGTCCTTACCCAAACAACCCAAAACAGATCTAACAATTCGCACTTAGCATCAGACTTAATTCTTTCCTACCATAAGAGTCGAAATGTTCATCTACATATAATGACTTGGCCTATGCTTTCATGTGGTCTATAAAATGTGGTTTGCAGACTCTAGGTCTACCCTTGACCTATTACAATGCATTTGGGGCTTTGACCCTCCCCAAAACCACTGCGCTAGACTAATTAATGCCAAAAATATACAAAATTGTACAAAATTCGTAGCTTTTAGGGGACCTCGTTCCAACAATATTCTTATGTTTTCCATTCATTCATAAATGTGTTCTAAATTTAATGTGAAATCATTCATTGTTATATCAGAATTTGTTAAAATCACTCGGTTATTTACTGGTTTTCATTTAAATTTTTTCTGCTGATATCTAGACTAGGGAACCCTTAATTGCTCGCTGATTTCGATTGACCCCTACCTTTTCACTCCTTATCCGGATCAAAGAACCCTTAATTTCTCTTTATCCTGATTAAAACCACTTCACCAATCAGCCTCTAAAGATCTTGAGTGACTCTGCTATCTTGCCCTGAAAAAATTTGAATTTAGACCTTGATCCTGGTCTGTCTACTTGACACATTGACTCCATTTGCGCAATGGAAACCAAAACTATAACTATCCATCTCAGTAAGTGATTTTCCCACCAAACCAAATCAAAACCTCAAAACTAATTTGCCCCATATAACTAGCCTAAAATCATATATAAAAACAATGTTAAATCTTATAGAGAGAGCCCTCTCTGAGCCTTAGGAAGGCTAGATTCTAAAGCTTGAAAGTAGGTTTTTGGTTACCTCTGATATTCTTTAAACTATAATAAAAAATCTCACAACTTTGAGAATTATTAGAGTGATAACATACTGGCGACTCCACTGGGTAAATAACCAATCCTCGGTTTTAAAATAGACCTTAAAGGAAATATTTTCATTTTTTTTTTCACCTTAAGACTGTTTTATAAGTTGTGAGTATATTTTCATAAAAAATTGTAATTCTAGCTTCCATAATAGTCTACTATACCAGGTCCAATCCGGATCTACAACCTGTTGTCATAGTAAATAATCTTGATAGAATTAGAAAGAAAAACAAAAGAGTAGAAGATTTAGGTAATAAATTTTCATTAATCAAAGCAAATTCCCTTCCAAAACAACTATCAAGTTTACAAGATTTAGAATTTGATATAAATTTTGAACAATCTTTATTTAGAACTCAATCAGAAAGTGATTTACAAAGCACTGTAATAGATCTTGATTTTATTTCATTCATTGAAACTAAAAAGGAAACTGTTTCAGTAGATTCTGAAGAAAAGATTTTTGAAGTTTATGATAAGCTTGATGCAATAACTGTTACTTTGATTAAAGAAATATATTAAGCTTATTTACAACATTCATTTGAATTAAGTGCTTTATCAGCCTATACCCCTAAGCCTTCTACTACTCATTTAGATACCAGCCTCATAGAATCTGTAGGATCATCACTATTCACTACCACCTCATCCATTACTTCCACCACACTTCATTCCATAGATTCATTTTTTCCTAAACAACCATTCCAACCTAGGATATTATTCCCATCCTCCACCACCTCAATTCCATCCACTAGTTTTTATTTTTCATTTTCCAATACATCATTCTCATTCCCAAGCACCTCTTCATATATCTCATCTTCATCTTCTAGCATCTCAACTACATTTTCTAGTACATCTTCTTATATTCCAATCTCATATGCAAGTGCTTTAACTTCATCAATAAGTACTTCTAGCTCTTCACCAGGTACTTCCAACTTACCTCCTAGCCAAGCTAGAATCCAAGTCATGGCTGCAAGATATGCTCCCTTGGTCTTACCAGGATAGTCACATGACATGCCCTAGGATTACCAAAGCAAAATACCTCAATTTGATGCAACCACTCATTACACAGCCCAAAATCATGTTAATAAGATGACATATTATTTTGAGCTTCATGAAATAGATTATTCTGATGCACAAATGAGACTCTTTGCTCAAACATTAACTGGTGAGGTGAAAAAATGGTTTAAAGGTTTAAATCCCAGTAGTATTGTTGATTTAGCAGTTTTTCATAGATTATTTCTGAATAAATGGGAAAAGAAGAAAAATCCACTACAAATGTTATATGAATTTGAAAGCACAAAAAGAGCACCAAATGAAACAATTCAAGATTATTGTACTAGATATTACAGCATTTATAATTCAATTCCTGCTAATCTTAAGCCTCCCCCAGATTTTGTCCTTCTCAAATTCCCTAATGGATTTGATACAAACATAGCCTATAAACTAAGAGAGAGGAACCCTGAAACTCTAGAGAAGATTCAAAGTAATGTTGTTAGTGTAGAGGCAAACATATTAGCAAAGAGAGCTAGATTAAGGAATGAAAGGATAGTAACAATAAAAGAAGAAGCATCTAGTTCAGATTTAAAAATAGATCAATTAGCAAAAACATTATAGAGAATGACGGATAGGTTAGATAATATGGAAAGGAAGCCACAATGGGATAACCAACAGCAAATTAGAAATCCCAATTTCAGGAAAAACACAAACACTGGAAAATCTAGAGAATCAGCACCTGAACAAACAATAAGACCACCTTTCCAAGAGAACTATGTTGAAAGTTCTCATCAAGATGAAGATGATGAAGACACCATAAATCTAATGGGTATTAATGATGATAACACCATCTTTCTTACACAAAAGGACCAGGAGTTATATGAATTACAACAACTGCAATTAGATTCTGGTGAATCATTTGATTACAAGCAAGGTTATGAGTTTGCTATTAATGAAGTCCATAAGAAATATAACCTTAGGAGCAAGAAAAATTCAGAGCCTTATATTAAGAAAACTACCCAAATACCAACAAAGAAAACAGTGGAGGGTCCTACTACTAAATTTCTACAAATTATCCCTAGAGAAACCAAGCAAAACACTAGTTCAACTCAGAAAGTTTCAAGCACCAAAATTTCACCTAGTCCCAAAATTGTTGACATAACAGATGATGTTGTCCAAAAATCAACAGATTCACAAAAAAATGTTGCTGTCAAGACAACTAATTCTGCTAAAACAATAATTTTAGGCTCCAAAACACCTACTGTTGATCCAAAATCAGCTGATCCAAAAGCTGCCACTGCTAAAGCAGCTACTGAAAATACAAAATCTGCAAAAACATCTATTGCTTCTCAAACTGTCCCTGAAAATAAAACTAAAAGCAATAAGATGGTAGAAACTCAAACAGAAAATGAAAATACAATTGTAGAAAAAGAAGATAAACCTACCCAAACTACAGTTACAAAAGAAGATATAATTCAGCTAGGAAAATCACAAGCTCCATTTAATATCCAAGCTGAAATTGCCAAATTAAAGATACCAAATCATTTGACAGAATTGGTAAAACATGATTTATAAAAAACACCTATCACCGAAAGTTTGGATATGAATGATAGAGAAGATTCAATAAACTTAAATGATGATCAACCTGAATTAATTTTCGGTCTTGATGTTAACGGGAAACACCAAGATGGAGCAGTTCCACCTTTCTACATTAGCTTAACTGTTCATGATAAAACTTTACATAATGCAATGTTAGACTCAGGGGCTTCACACAATTTAATGCCAAAAGCAATAATGGAAACCCTAAATTTATACATCACTAGGCCTTACAAATATCTCTTCTCATTTGATTCCAGAAAAGTGATATGTTTAGGGTTGATTAAAGATTTATGTGTTACTTTAGTTCAATATCCTGGAAAAAGCATAGTCATGGACATTGTAGTAGCTGACATCCCTCCAAAGTATGGAATGCTCTTATCTCGCTCATGGGGAGCTAAATTGCAGGGATCTCTACAACTTGATATGTCATATGCAACAATATCAGTTTTTGGCCAACCAAAGAAAATTTACAGAGAAACATTGACAAAGTATATGGTTAGTAGTTTATAAAGACCAAGAAATTATCCAATTTATTCTACATCAAGCTAAGTGGGCTTGATTGTGGGGAAAACTCCACAGTTAAGTGCGCTTGAGCTAGAGTAGTTCTAAGATGGGTGACCTCCCGGAAAGTCCTGGTTATCGGGTGCAAGCCCTGGAAGTGATGATTGACGCTATGTGATTGATTTCACTAGTTTCAATCCCACTTCTTCACCCCTGTGAGCATCACCCGATGCAATGAGTGCTAATTGGATGATTCAAAAATCATGAGAAATTAGTTAGTTACGACTACCTCTCATGGAAATGGTCATAGATGAATGACTTTCTTAACGCAGTTGAATCCCAAAAATAATATCTAATTATTCTACATCATCTGACATGGATTCATTCATTTTATGTAACTCTGAAACTGGAATTGAAAACAATACTAAACTAAAAGAGAAAAATAAAGCACTAGACAGTGAAAACATCTTTCATGAATCATTATGGCACCTAGATTTTGATGGATCAATCAACAAATTAGAAGCAGGAGCAGGAGTTTGAATACACAATATGGAAAACAATCATGCAAAAGGTCATGCTTTTAGACTGAATTTTAAATGTACAAACAACATGGTTGAATATGAAGCTCTCATTTTAGGATTGTAGATTGTTAGGAATTTAGGAGATAAAATAGTGTCAATTATGGGAGACTGAGAGTTAATTGTGAAAGAGATAATTAGAGAATATTTTTTCTATAATCCAAGATTAATCTGATATAGAGATACTGTTTTAGATTTGATCAAAGAACTGCTAGAATGTGATTTTTCTGCAATCCCAAGAAAACAGAATATACAGACCCACTACTTAGCAACTTTTGCTAGTACATGTAATATGCCATTTCAACCAAATCATAGATACATTGCAGAAGTTAAACACAGGCCTATAATTCCATATAATCTTAAATATTGGCAATTTTTTTCACAGGATGAACAGATTTATCATTTCATGAACAATGAAGGAGAATTTCAGGGTTATAATATAGACACAGACTGTACAATAGATAAGAACTTAGATACGAGATTGATTTGAATAATGTAGATGTAAATAACTTAAAGTTTGCTAAACCTACTAAATTTAGTCAAGTAGACATAGATAATTTAGAGAAAGTAGAGAGTGATGAGTTAGCTGATGATGAATCTGAAATTTTAAATCTCAAAGATAACTTTTTACCAAAAGGATTAGCCCCTTTAGAATATTTATTTGACTCTAATGATGTTGGAAGAAAACCTAAAATGGAGCCACTTAGATTTGATATTGAGGAATGTAATATAGGTACAGAGTTAAAACCTAAGATGATTAAGCTTTCCAAAACTTTACCTCAGGAAGATAAAGTAAAATACATAGCTTTCTTTAAGGAATTTCAGGATGTATTTGCCTATAGTTATGAGGAATTAAAATCCTATGACACTAGCATAATACATCATAAAATCCCTATAAAAGAAGACCAAAAACATTTTAAACAAAAGCTAAGAATGATAAATCCTATTTTGATGCCTTTAATTGAGAAAGAGGTCAAAAGAATGTATGAAGCCTAAATAATTGCACCAATCAGATATTATGATTGGGTTTCTAATCTAGTTCCCACTAGGAAAAAGACAGGAGAAATCAGAACGTGTGTTGATTTCAGAAATTTAAATAAAGTATCCTTAAAAGACAACTACCCTTTACCAAAGATGGATCACATTTTACAAAGGGTGGTTGGACCTTCCATAATTTCATTGTTAGATGGATTTTCAAGGTATAACCAGATTTTAGTCCAACCAAAAGACCAAGCTAAAACAACTTTTACTACTCCATGGGGCATTTTTATGTATGTAAAAATTCCTTTTGGATTAATGAATGCAGGAGCTGCTTTTCAAAATGCTATTGATATAGCCTTTGCAAAGGAAATTCATGAGTTCATTGTGATTTATTTAGATGAAATTACTATATTTTCAAAGACTGATAATGAACATTTGGATCATCTCAGACAAGTCTTTTTAAAATGCAGGAAATTTGAAATCTCTCTAAATCCTAAGAATACTTTATTTGGATTAGAAGAAGGTAAGTTACTAGGACATATTATATCTAAAGAGGGAATTAGGATAGACCTAGCCAGAATAGAGGCCATTATAAACATAGTCCTCCTAGGAACATTAAAGAATTACAAGCTTTCCTAGGTAAAATTAACTTTCTAAGAAGATTCATCTGAAATCTAGCTAAAATAATTAGAGAACTTAACAATATGTTGGTAAAAGACTCAGTACTTAAATGGAATTTTGAGGCCAAGCAATCATTTGAATCTATTAAACAAGCCTTAACAAAAACACCAGTTCTTATAAATCCTGTCTTTAAAATGATTTCATTATTTTCTCCTTTTCTTCAGAACACACTATTGTTACAGTTTTACTGCAAAAAATGACTAGGGCTATGAGCAACCGATTGTTTTTTTTAGAAAATCACTTAGAGATGCTACTTTAAAGTAAAATATGATGGAAAAGCAAGAACTAGCATTAGTGAAGGCCATCAAAGACTTTATATTATATATTCTTTACTCACATATCATTGCTTATGTTCCAAATGCAGTTCTAAAGTACATTCTAACACAAAATGGGCCTGATGGTAAAAGAGGCAAGTGGATTGCCACAATTTTTGAGTATGACATAGAAATCAAACCCACCAAACTCATAAAAGGTCAAGGTTTAGCTAAACTCATGGATGAATCATATTTTCATGCTTTAGACATTAATTTTATTGCCCAAATAGATGATCAAGAAGAGATGGTGACTCCAAATATCAATGAAGCCTTTTCAGACTCACCATGGTATGCAGATATTATATTTGAATTACTAAATTTACAAGCTCCTCTTGGATTATCAAGAACAAAAGCTAGATTTTTAAAGTTAAAAGAAATAATATTTTATATCATAGACAATGCACTCTTTTGGAAATATCATGGTGGAATTTTATTGAATTGTTTGCTTAAAGAAGAAGCTGAAAAATTTTTGGAGGAATTTCATGCAGGTGATTGTGGGGGACATCTCTACTGGAAGAGTACTGCAGAAAAATTCTTGAGAGCTGGTTTTTACTGGATTACCCTGTTTGCAGATGTAAAAAAGTATGTGACCTCTTTTCGCAAGTGCCAAATCTTTGAAAGAAATAAAAATCTGCTACCCTTGCCCTTAAAACCCATCTCAACAAAAATGCCTTTTCAACAATGGGGTCTTGACTTCATTGGTGAAATTCACCCTCCATCCTTAGCTCAACACAAGTGGATTCTGACAACCACAGACTATTTCACTAAGTGGATAGAAGCCATACCCTCCAGGAAAGCCACTGACACTGTCATAATCTCCTTTTTAGAAAATAACATACTTTCAAGATTTGGATGCCCCCAAAATATTATCACTAACAATGCAGTTGCATTCAAACCTAGAAAGATGATATACATCTGTCATAAATATCACATTACCCTTGGCCATTCTACTGCATATTACCCTCAAGGTAATGGCCTTGTTGAATCCTCCAATAAAAGCCTTGTGAATATCATCAAGAAATTACTAGAAGACAACAAGAAAACTTGGAACAAGAGGTTAGTTAATGTCTTATGGGCGGATAGACATACCACTAAGAAATCTATTGGTACATCCCCTTAACAGCTTGTTTATGGGATGGATGTTGTTTTTCCATACTCCTTAGGAGTACCAGTAATGAAGATAATCCAAGAATTGCAAGTTGATACCAATGATATTCAAAGAAGGATTAACCAAACCATACACTTGCAACAAACAAGAGAAGAGCTTTATCTTAAGTCTCAAGTTATCCAAGACAAGATGAATAAGATTTTTGATAAGAAGAGTAAAGAAGATGATTTCTATATTGGTGACAAAGTTCTAAAGTGGGACTCAAGGAGAGAAGAGAAAGGTAAACAAGGGAAATTTGATTTCTTATGGAAAGGACCTTATGTTATTTATTGTTACAGAGGTAATAATGCTTTATTTTTGAAAGAGATGGATGGATCAGATCTACTAGGTGGACCTGTCAATGGCAGAATGTTGAAGCATTGTTATTCTTCATAAATAACAAATAGTTAGATTTATTTACTTTATCCATTGTACATAACATTGCAGATTTTAGATTGGATTGAATGTTTTTCCTATCAAAATTGAAGCTCGGAGAGAAGGTCCTAAGCTTTGAAGGTAAAATATCATAAGTATGAATAATTGCAGAGCTCAAAAGACATTTCCAAGGCCATTACAGTCAAAATTCAAAGGCTACTAGTCTCAAAGTTCTTGACATTTCACCAGGAAATTCCATCCCCATGTGGAGCCACTGTTAGGGTCCTATAATAATAGGATTCATAATTTTTGAATTGACTTTGATAGTCTTGTAATATGTACATACTTTGATTTATGAAAAAAAAATTCCCATATAATAAAATAAAAAAATGTAAAGAGGGTAAAAGTCCTAAAAGAAAATCAAAGGACTTGAAAATAAAATTATCAAAAGAATAGAAAAAATGAACCCCAACAAAAAAGAGATAAGAATAAAACATGAAAGTGATGCAAATCAAAATGCCACTACTAGTTACTTTTTACTGCAAAATAAATGATTATGTGCAGCTTATTCAAAATGCCATAATCCATGATGAGTTAAATATTTTAATATTAACTTCTTCATGTTTTAAATTTCATGCTGATAGATAGAGAATAAAGATCTTGTCAAACAGTATAATCTTGGCAAATCAGTAGTTAGATAGAAAATAAATGAGGAGATCAACAATTTAATCTGGGCCCTTGGATGAAATAAGGTTAGAATTAGATAGTTTCCTGTTTTAAAAAGAAAAATGGATTAAGGTTTGCAAGCTCAAATGCACCCGTACAAATAAAGGAAAAAATGGTAGAATAAATGATAGTTAGGAAGAAATTAGTTTTACAAGGCATGGAAAAACATTGTCTAGAATATTACTAATTTCCCTCCCCACAATGCATTCCAGTACTAAACTCTTCAGTTATAAAGGCTCAGAGCATTTCTCTGACTTTTGGTGGGACCGAACCCACAGCTTAATGACTGATTGGTACTAAAGCATTGGAACCCCCTTCATTAAAACCCTTCCCCTCCATAAAAAAAGCTTTCCCCCCTTCATTTATTTTACTTTGCCAAAGAACCCTTTTCCTAAGTCAAAATGCATATTCACTTAGGAAAAGTAAAAACCCCTTAACTAATTCCCTTTTTCATACAAAAATATCCAAAAAACCCACAAAAATTCTTTATCCTAAGTATAAGTGTTAAAAGATTATTTTGGGCATCACAATGAAGAAATTCCGGTCAAAAATCATATTTTACACTATGCCTAGTATATTTTTCTATTCCTGCATCCATTTCATATTAACATGTTAACCTAATTTATTAGCTCCCCTTTATAAACCTTCCATCCTATATCATATTAATTCATTATATATTAAATAACCCAAACCCATATTTTATGTTTAAACCTATGTTTATTAGCCCGACGTGATTTATTTTCTGATTCCCATAGGTATAAAATATCCTTTTTATATTAATCCGCCTAATGTTTACTTTACACTTACATATATCCCATTTGTTATGAAAAACTTTAAAACCCACCTACCCACCTATCCCTTTAAACCTTAAACTATATATTAAACAATTCCCGAGCCCCACACCCACTACCCACAGCTCCAATGCTTAATCCTGACCGTTTGCATCTACCCGCTTGATCTAGTGGCCCAAAATCCACATTGAAAATTTAATAGAGTAGTCGCTAAAAAAATTAAGATTTGCGATATAAGTTGTTTTGTCCCACTCTCTCTCCTCCACGCGTCTGTTTTATATTGGATCACATCCTTTTGAGAAATACCATATTCCATCTCTTATCAGTGCAATAACCGCTCAGTGGTAAATTTCCCCTCCGCGCCTAAACCACTGCGATTTGAATTGAATGTTATTAAATGCAAACACTGTACAATTCAACTTATTTATAAAAAAACCAAAATGTGCACATTTAACCCTTCTATTTCTCTTTCTGCTGATAAACCATTCCCAACTAAGAAGAAGACGTTTCCGCCCCTTGTTTTGATGAAAATAACAATAGAATTCAATCAAATTTACTGTTGCGACTGCTCAAAGCCTCCAATCTACATTTAAAAGACCTCAACAAGCTTTTGAAAGCTTCTAAACTCTCAGAAAACCCTTTTTTTGCTTCCAAATTCTTAAACTCATAGGTATTTTTCAAAAATAGACCTATCTGTCTATTTGAAAAGAAGTATACTCTTGAATTCGAACCTTTTAATACCTGTTTGCCTCATAAACACCCCTATTACCTCATATAATCTTCTCTGCTGCAAACCCTGATAATTTCACAATTTTTGAAAGGTGTATTTTTTTTAAAAGCAAAATTTGATTAATTTAGCCACATACAAACCTTTAGAAGGCCTCTGAAAGATTCAAAATCTTCTACAGTGCTTAAAAACCCCTTGGCATAAAGCTTTAATTGTTTTAATATTTTTTTCATCAAACAAATATGCAGTAAACTCTTGCTAGTTATTCCTGGGCCTATAAAAGGTTAAGAATTTTTTTTTAAAGCAAAATTGATAGTTTTGAGGCAGAGAAACCCAAATATTATCTATTGAAGTCCAAGAGAAACCTCTCTTATACTAAAAAGACCTTCTGTAAATAGTTTAATCTTACAGAAGTGTGTTAAAAACCTAAAAACAGAGTTTTAAAGATCTAGAAAGGTTAGATTGTTAAAAACAAACTTTTCAATGGCATCTAAAAGCACAATTGTCATCAATCCACTACAACCTCTTGTTGAAGATGTTGAACATACCCCATTGGCTGATGTAGACTATAAAATCACTGATCCAGTAACTGAATATAACCTTCTTGAGCTCCACTGATAGAGCCAAGAGAAATCTTTGGACCTAGTAGATGATGTGCTTATTTGGGAGTCTAATTTTCCCAAGTATGTTGTTCATCATACCCATAAGTGCCCATAATCCATTAGATTGTGCCAAAATCATTATTCCCTAGATCAAAAACCAATTATCAATGTTGAAAAAGAAGTTTTGTTCACAATAAAAACTAAATCCATAAGCCAAATGCTTCATTTGCAACTTGAACCTAATGCAGTCCCTTTTTCCATTGAAGTTTTGACAAAGTCCTATTTGGAATTAGACTTTCCCAAAAGATTTCAAATATTTTAGACATTCATGCCCTCGTATGTATAAATCCCCAAGATTAACCGTCCACATTCATCATCCAAATTCCTAGAAGAAACAAGACACATTATCTCAATGTTGTATTTTATTCTTAGTTACTTCACTGATGAAATGGATATCAAAGAAAAGTATAAAGAGATTAAAGACAAAAATGAGGAAATCAAGAATGAAATATATTCTCAATACTTGAAGCAGACTCCAGGGATACAAAATAGGTTTCTTTCAGCCTTTGATTATACAAATAAGAAATTGTTGATGTCAGTACTTCAACCTACAATGCAAACACCTAAAACAACAGTTGATTACAAAAAGGTGGATTTTGAAGTACTAGTAGAAGACATTCATCCCTTGGACCAGATTGAAGTCCACAAGAAGATTTCAGAAATGCTTTATTCTACAATGACAACAAAATAAATGAGTGCTACAAAACTCTAGAATACTTTGATAAATGTGAGAGATCAGCTTAAAGTTGAAAAGGCTTCTTTATATGCTAAATATTCCAGAATTATATCTTTGGAGGAGTTAGTAATTGAAGTGGGTTATGACCGTTCTAATGTGAAATTTGTAGAAGAACTAGTAAAGAAGAAAAATTTTGATATTGGAGCACTCGGAAAACGGCTAAAACTACCCCCCACAGAACACACATAGGCCAAAGAGATTGTACAATAATAAAATCAAAGGGATGAGATGATGAATCTCATATTACAGATGATATCACAAATCAAGGAGATGGAAATTGAGATGGACAAGTTAGTCAAAGAGAAAGAAGCCATTAAAGCAAAAGAAGTCCCTGCAACTGTGATTCTCATGGTGACCACAGCAATACCATCAACTCTAGCAGAAGAACTACCTGAAAAGTTCATTGGCTACAATAATACCTATAACTTCATCTACCATTTCTACCACTGAATCTTCTACATCAGCAGTTCACCATTCAGATGGGGCCAGCAAATTGATAAAGGAAATGGAGGACATGACAATACAAACCAATCAAATTAACAACATGAAAGAGAAAATCAAAAAGCTGGAAGATGCCAACAAGTTAGCACAGATCAATGTTAAAATTGAAGAACAAAAGGCTAAAAGGCTAAGTGAACAACTCAAAAAGCTAGAAATAGAATTGACCTTAAAAGAGCCTATGGCACATATCAAAAATCAGTTATGGAACAATATCATTGAATCAGTCAATGGTTCTTGGCCATCAATACATGTGATATATGAACAAAAGGATTTTCTAAAAGTAGCTAGAGAAGAAATTCAGAAAACCAAAGATGAATTGGGCACCAAACCTGAAGAAGCATTGGAAATTATCAAATTCCTCAACTATAAAAATAAGGAGGAACTGGATGAAATTGGGATAACGGATAGAACTGAAACTATACTGGAGGTAAAAAAAGTAATCTCCAAGAAGAACTTGATGAAACAGTTGGAAGAAAAGTGCCAAAATACGGATGTATCCATCACAAGATTCATGGTGAAATTTGACATTTTGAGGCAAAAAGGACTTCCTAATCTTCTAGTAATCAATGATAAGTTGATGAAACAAGAAGATTATAATAAAAGATAAGGGACTTTGCCAAATAACATGTGCACAAAACAGATTGGAAAGGGATTCCAATAGGTAAAGTCTTGCATAAAAGTATTGAGAATCTGTTTTATTTACAACATGAAATAAAACACCTCTTTGTGGTCAAGCCAACTTTTGTAAGATACATAGAGGCAGATGAAAAATTTAAAAATTTAAAGAAGATCAAATTACCTGAGACAGAATTCTGGGAGAAACTAACAGATTTGTTGTAAAATCAGTTTGCAGTAAGAAAAGATGAAAAAACATAGTTGTTATTTTTTACTACACAGTAAACAGATTTCAAACAGTGAAAGAGTATCAGTAGTCAAAGTGTATCAGGTTAAAGAGTATCAACAGTCAAAGAGTATCAGTTGAAAGAATAAGTTCAAAATTGATCAAAGATCAAATTTCCAGCGTGAGGGACACCTCAACTATCCACTTGCAACCCAAATCCAACAACAAAGCTATTTAATTTCAATAAATAGTACAGCTTGCAATTTGTTAGGCAATTGTCACTATATTTTTGTAAAAGATATTTTATTTTCCAAGAAAAATTCCTTAGATTCAACAAATCTATTTAATTTCAATAAATAGTATAGCTTGCAATTTGTTAGGCAGTTGTCACTATATTTTTGTAAAAGATATTTTATTTTCCAAGAAAAATTCCTTAGATTGTTCTAGGATATTTTGTACTACTTTTTGTATAAATGCTTCATCATTTGAAGTATTGAGTGTGGATTAATTGCTGAATATTTCTGTAGTCATATTTTCTGAACCTGAAGGGTTTTTGTACCAATTTCAAGTCAGCAGGCTGGATCAAAGTAATAAAGCATCATATTTCAGGATTCATGTGTTGGGCCCCTTAAGTGAAGTACTTTCTCATGTTACTGGTTAATCTTCTTATGTTTTCCATTCATTCATAAATATGTTCAAAATTTTTATGTGAAATCAGGAATTGTTAATCAGAATTTTTTAAAAGCACTCTGTTATTTGCTGGTTTTTATTTAAATGTTTTCTACTAATATCCTGACCAGGGAATCCTTAATTTCTCCCTGATTTCTATTGACCCCTACTTTTTCACTCCTTATTCAGATCAAAGAACCCTTAATTTCTCTTTATCCCAATTAAAACCACTTCACCAGTCAGCCTCTAAAGATCTTGAGTGACTCTGCTATCTTGTCTTGAAATTTTTTTACTTTAGACCTTGATCCTGATCTTTCTGCTTGACACATTGACTCCATTTTCCTAATGGAAACCAGACCTATAACTATCCATCTCAGTAAGTGATTTTCCCACCAAACCAAATCAAAACCTCAAAACCAGTTTTCCCCATATAACTAGCCTAAAATCATATATAAAAACAAAGTCAAATCTTATAGAGAGAGCCCTCTCTGAGCCTTAGGAAGGCTAGATCCTAAAGCTTGAAAGTAGGCTTGTGGTTACCTCTGATATTCTTTAAACTATAATAAAAAATCTCACAAATTTGAGAATTATTAGAGTGATAACACATACCATGGATCTAAAGTACTGACTAGAAACAAAGATTCATCTGTGATAGGATTTTCTACCACCATTTTGGACTTAGTATTGGGAAAGTCACACATACATTCAGCAAACACTAGTGATTTCTTTGACTTGGACTTCTCAAACTCTTGCAGTGTAACAATCCATTTGGAGTATTTTCCCTCGACCAATTTTTTTTCAATATGTACATCATCGAGGTTTCAATTAGATATCACTTGGTTTTTCATAACAATATGTAATGATGGAATCATTTGACAGCTTGAACTGCCACCAAGGAAAATTTCTCCACATGTGAATACTTGATTCTGACCTAGGTAATAGATTCTGAGTTAGGTAATAGATCACATGTTCGTTGTGAGATTCATCTTCCTGGACCAAAACCATTCTAATCATGGAATTAGAGGAAGCTAAATATAGAAAGTAACCCTGTTAGTAATTGGGCGGATGCGATCATGGTGCATGGGTCAACACATTTTTAAGTGCATCAAAATATTTATCGGCAATCTCATCCCAAATAAATCGAACATTTTTTTTTCAAAAATTGGGTAAAACCTTTTATTAACTTAGCATAGTTCAGGATAAACCTACATAAACAATTTTCTTTCCATTGCAAACTCTGGAGTTGGCGAAGAGTGGAAGGAGGAGGTAAGTTGATGATAGCCTCAACCTTCAATGGATTGACACAAATGCCATCTTTCGAAATGATGAACCCAAGTAATTGTCCTATTTGTACACAAAGAACGCATTTGTGTGGATTCAAATTAATTTTGTGATTCCTACATCTCATGAAGATAGCTCGTAAGTCCTTCATTAATCCTACACCAACATATTCGTATGGGATAAATGATTTTCCGACATGTTGAAAGTTGTCTGTAGAAGTAGGGTCTGAAGAGAAGTATGACAACTGATCAATTTTAACAATCTTTCCTTTGTGAGGAAACATGATTACCCAAAAGACTGATGAAACAACAACAATCATTGTGTAAGACCAACTATGACCCAGAAGAAGGCTGTAATCAAGAGGGGCATCAACAACTCTCACCTCTAGGTTAATGGTTTTTCCTTCTACTTCTATAGGCAGATCCTGGAGTATTCAATATGGATGAAAACCTCTTCCGTCAAAGGCTTTAAGGATATTCAATGATTGGTTAAGTGTTGGAGAACCAAGGGTTTTCCAACAATTTAACGACATTATACATGTAGATTCCCCCTCATCAATTACAGTACGAAAAACTCGTCTTGATTTGACTAATACTGGAATCTGAAAATCCATTTGATGGGGGAGTCTAGGTACAAAATTTTCGAGATCAAAGACCATTAGGTTCAAGTATTGAGGATCAATAGCTCTAATGGCTAATAATAGTAATTTCCTTTGTGTTGGAAATGATTGCAGCAATTCTAAGGTCGACATTGATGAAGAGGATATGGCCAAATCTTCAACAATGTTGTAATTATGAGCAGCTCTCGCATGTGGATTGAAAGCCGATTTTCAAAGTGCACCTTTAGCAGGCGGTTTAATCACTAAATCAAGGTTAGGTTTCTTGATTTGAAGTGGTTCGCAAACTGAAGGAGGTATGGATGGTTTTTGACTGGAAGATTCAGTCTCTTTACCAGTTACAGGACTCTTACATCCATAGTCTTGAGATCGTGTCAAAACCATGACCTGAGACATCATTAAAATATATGTCGATGAATTGGAAGAAGATCTGATCATTTTACTACCTTGATATGGAAAAGGATCCTTCAAGACATCTTGTGTGAGTTAACCTTTGACAAATTTGGATACCTCGACCCGATGTGGACACTCTTTGGTATAGTGATCCTCATCACAGATAAGAGAAGGATAACGAGGTTTCCACTTTTCATCAGCTGGTTCGATTTTTTCAGTTTTCCCTTTAGGAGATTTTTTTGTTTATTTTTATTCTTTCCTTTCTTCTTATTTCCAGTTTTAGCTTTAGTCACGGATGAATCTACAATGTGAATGTCGACAAAAGTTTCAAGGGAAGAATATCCTTTAGGTGAATCTGGTAAATTTATTATGGGAGAAGTCGGTTTAGATGACTTCTTCTTACTCTTGGTAGTACTAATTGTACCAGTTACACCATATACAGAATTAGAACCAAAAGGAGTTGCAGTAATTTGACCTGGGCATGGTAAGTCGGGAATTTTTTCATGTAGAGTACCATACTGTGTGTATACAAGGTCTAATTATTGTGCTTGAGATATGACATGTTCTTCTGTAACTACACCTCCCTTGGCTATGTCTTCAGTGATCTTTGGATGTAGTGATTTAATGAACCATTCTGCCAAAATTTGATCCAGAATGAAAACTTTCACTAAACATCATCTACGTCTCCATTCATGTATGTGATCTGAAATGTATGTAGACGTACTCTTTTTTAATGAAGTTAAGAGTTTTGTGGGCCCATTGTCATAATGGACTGGCAACTGAAAGTGAGTTAGGAAATTTTTTCCTAACACGTTGAAATTATTGAAAGAGCCACATGGTAATTCAATATACCACTTTGCAGCTAAGCCTATCAACATTCTCTGCAAAAGTCTCAATCGAATGGAATCCTCGATTAAGGATTTGGATGCGCACGAAATATGATAATTCATCACATTATTTGAGGGGTCTTCTCCTGACTTTCCTTCAAACTTAGGTATATCACTGGGAAACTTAGTTGGCATTGCCACCCAAAATGGAAGATAATAAATTGGATCATTCATGAGGCATGAAAAATCTAGTAAGTCTAATGTTGCAATGAATGGTAACCAACGGTTAGGGTCTTGTTGAGAAAATTGATAACCTTGAGGAACAATACCAGTACCCGGAGGAGGATATCTAGGATAACCTGGAATAGCTTGTGAAGATGGGATTAGAATACCTCCGGGGTATCAAGGGTTAGCAATACCAAACTATGGTTGAGCCGATATTTGATATGTATAACCAGGGTATGGTTGAACTTGGTAGACTGGATTTTGTCCTGTTTGTCCATATTGAAACTTCCCTTGAAAATTTTAATTCACAAACTTCCTACAAAAGTTTGGCTTGTTGGAATTGTAGCTGCACCAAGTTGTCCTGCAGAGGTTTGAACAGTAGACTAAAAAATATGTCCATTTTGATGAGCAGTGACTTGAGGGATTTCCTTTGTTACAGTTGATGTCATTGTTTGAAGGGTTGTAGCAACAAGGAATTGAGAAACTCTAGGGATAGGTGTACTTGGTTGTTGAACATAAGTTTGCACAGTATATTGGACAGGAGTTCTTGGAGTACTTGGACCATCTTGCTGACTACTAGGTATAGATACTTGAGGTGTAATTTGAAGTGCAGTTTGAGCAGGTTGTTGGACTTGGCTATAACCAAATTGGCCAGTTAGTTGACCAAGTTGATTATAAGGTACTTGTACAGTAGGTTGCAAATGTTGTTGATTCAACGACGAGTTCCACACTGTATTAACATCGGGATAAGGAGCTCCTATTAAAGGTTGTGGTGCATAAGGTTGACCATAACCGGTTTGAGGTATTGGAACATAATTTTGCTAATTTTTTGGATAATTTCCAGTAAAAGGTTGGCCTCCTTAAAAGGACAATTTCTCTTGATAGAATTGTTGCCCTTGAGGAGGTCATTATCCTTGAATAGGTTGTAGCCCTAGCATAGGGTACTACCCTTGAATAGGTTGTGGCCCTGGCATAGGGTACTTCCCTTGAAGAGATGGTCCGTGAGGAGTATATTGCCCCACAGGCAGTAAATTTCCACCTTGAGAGTTAGTTGAAGGAATATTTCTAGTCATCATATAGACTTTTTACATTTTCAAATTTTCAGTATTAGATTCATTAAGATCAGTTGATCGTGTAAGAGTTTCAGAATAGGGAGATTCTCCTAATAAAGTACCAGAGAGCGACTGGAATCTAGCAGGAACTGATGGACCACCCTACTAAAAACTTTATGGTGATGAAGAAAACATGGATGACTCGCCTGACAAGCTTGATGAAGACATGTAACTACCTCTGGGTATGGAGTAAAAAGGAATGCAGCGTGGTGAATAATTGAGACCAGTACTATGTAGAAAGTTGGTAAATTGTTGATACCAAGGGTTCCATTTGAAAGGAATATAAGGGTAAATCAGTTCACTATACCTTAGATCTAAATATTCATGACATGAAGGAATTGTGATCTCTTCTTCCGTGTCAGTAATATCTTCGATACTAATCAGGCCAGGAGGAAGGTTCTCAATAATGTGAAGCTTCACTTGAGGTGAACGAGGATGACCAAGAGTTCAGGCTATGAACTCTGAAGTTGACTCATATGAAGTAGATTCAGATTCAGGCTCAGATATTTCAGGCTCAATAAGTTGAGTATCTAATAATTCACCAGTCACAGACTCAACTATGATTACTTCTGAAATTTTTGGTTGTTCTTCATTTCTTCCTACTGTCTAAGGTTGATTTACTTCATAATAGCGATGTATTATTACAGATGTTTCCCCTTGTTTAGTAGACCTAGTTCTTGATTGTTGACTTCTTTAAGATTTAAGCTTTTCCAATTGACTCAGTGTATACTCAGGGGTTTCCCTGCATTCTATGAGACTATCTCGGTAATTCAGCCACAGTTAATATTTACCACATGAAATCAAAAAATGTTTCAACAAAATAGTCCTAAGGCCGCTAATAAAACAATCAATTTGAACACACGCCTACAAAACCTAAGAGACAAAACACGCACAAACAATATGTTTCCACACTAAAAACACTAGTTGGTAATGAAATCCAACTCCGTAGAAGTTAATGTGGAAAACTTGGCAGTTGGAACAGTTACCCTAACAACCTGCTTAATGAAACATTTCGGTGCAAGTCCCTCCACTTATTCCATCTCGAGGTGAAGAGTACCCTCCGGAAAGTCCAAGTGAGTCTAGCCGACATCTCTTCCAGGTACAGTGGGACCTTCCCTCCACCGTCACCTTGGGAAAAATCCTAAATATTATGGCCACTAAGGTCACCAACAGAGACAAATGCACCCTGGGGAATAGTATAAGATCTGATTTACATGCAAGGGAAAAGTATCAAGCTCAATCCCCTTGAAGATTCCTCGATATGGTAAATCCGAGGTTTTCCAACAAGTGACCCTAGGCTCCTCGACAATGGTTAATATGAGGTTTACCGTTTTTATTACGCGCACATCTCCTATATTTACCAAAGAGATAGGTACAATTACCTCAATGGGTCTGACATGATCTCGTGCTTGACTCTTTTAAGAAGATCTTCCCAAAATAAAAATAACAATTGGATTTCCCTACTACAAGATTCTACTTGTTTTTTTAAGCTGCTTTGGAACGTTTATTACAACCTATTCCAAAACACTAGCCTAAGATATGTTGGTGGAATGAGCCCTAGAAAATGTAAAAATGTCTAGATTGATTTTCTTAGGCGTTGTATTGATTTGGCTGTTATTTAACACAAAGGGTATGGAGTTGAAACTTTGATGATGTTGTGACCCAACACAAAATACTCTAAATGCATCTATATGATAAATGAAACTCTTTATGTTCAATGAATTCTATTTAGGATAAAGTTGAGATATTTACTGATTTTCAAAACACAAGCATCTTCATTCATAAACAAAATCCTTTTTGAAAATAAGGCAATTTCATTAAGAACTAAATTTGCAAGAATGATCAATTTTTCTTTTCAAATGAAATTCTATGATAACCAAGACAAAAACTACAATTTCAAACAATCAATCAATTCCCAAAAGAAAACAATTACTAAAAAACCATAAAAAGTATAAATTTCAAAATTAAAACAAAATTTTGATTATGAATCCTAACTAGGATACTTATGAATGTTTTGGAGATGAATTATCTTAGTTGTAATGATACTAAGAAGGTTTTCACTTATCTAAACATAAATGAATCATCCAAGAGTGTTTGGTATTGAATCAGGCTTCAGTGACCTAGAAGAGTTTTTGGGTTTGCAAATGAATAGGGAATGAATATTCATAAAAGTAAGGATAAATAAAATCCTATTGGCTTAAGAAGACAAGATCAGAAAACCAGTGAGCTAAGGCAAATGAAGGTATCTTCCATATAGAGCAATAATAAACTAGGGAAAACCCTAACTTGTAAAATGCAAACAGGATTATCAATCATACAAGACTCAAAATTACTGAAAGGGAGTTCTCACATAGGATATGACAACTGGAATGGATTAGGGAAAACTTGAAGAATTTGGTTATCTACCTCTAAAAGAGAGATATTTAATTTTTTTTTTAAAATTTCTAGGGGGTGTGCAGCTTATTAATTGACAATAGTGTGCATGCGCATTGGATTGAACTAACAAGTCGTGCAGGTTGCCACTCTGTCTTCCAAAGAGAACCACGCAGGCAAGGAAAAATTTATATAAACTTTCTTTCTCAGAGATTCTAAAAATCTATCTACCCAACCACACTCATAGAAGTCAAAATGAGAAAACTAAAGTTTCAAACTCAATATAAGTAAATAAAACTAAGCTCTCTTCCCCAGCGGAGTCGCCAATTTGTTACGAGGATTAATCCCTCTTGCGGACAAGAGCGATCTCCCTAGTACTCTAGCGAGTAACTAGAAATAAAGATCCATTTGAATACCTCTTTCTCTAGATTAATTGTATGTTAAGACCATTATAATAGTAAAGTAGAGAGGACATGCTCTTACCTTGAAATTCAAACGTCTGATGTAGCCCTTTGTCCCGTCGCACCAAAGTAGTTACTCCAATGAGTAGAACCTGCAATTAAAGATAAGACAAATAATCAAAGCATCTGCAATATATAATAATCAAAAATTACTAGTCCAACTTAGTGATCAAGAAGTCTAAGTATTGACATTATTCCCATAAATACATAAATAAGACAATGAGAAAAAGAGATCCATATGTATTATCATAAATTAGAAAGAGCAATCTTACAACCGGATGCATTGATGTTGTACAGATTTCTCCTAGGGTCCTGAGCAATCGTTCTCCTTCGGTATGATAAGCCTTCCTCTCTATAATATCCAACATGAAGTTATGGTCACAAAGATGTGATCTTTAGTGTGTCAACAACAACTCACTAGTATAGAAAGTATGCACTCTATGAACTCTCTTCAGCTTAGAAACTATATATATCAGTCACTAATCACATTGGTATCTACCCTTCAACCTGAAACTTGAGCTTAATTTATAGGGATATTGAGGTAGTTTCAGTTCCATGAAGAAGGGGATGGATTCCTCTCATGAAGGGATTTGAGTTCCTTAGACCAAGGGATAAGCTCCATGAGTATAGGGATAAAGCTCAAACTGGCGTGACTCTAGAGGCTTCCAGTTGGGAGAATATTCGACCAACTAGGCTTCTAGAAGTTACTTTTTACTTTTACTTGCTTTTCATGGGGGTGCATAGTTTTTAATGGCAAACAATGCGGTAGTCATCGCAGCTAATGGAAGGATCATCAACACATGTGTAGGGAAAAGCTAGTAAAACTGTACAAACATATTTTTAAGGGTTTTATAGCGCTTTTATCCAATTTCCAAGACTTGATTCAGGAACATCAGTGTTTTTGACCTCTAAGGGAACATGATATGGATGGTAATGGACACATATGAACATTCAAATATCCTGGTGACAAAATGACGTGTAATAACACATTCATTTGTGATTTTCAAGTTTTTATAGACAATGTTTTAAGATTTTATACTATTCTACCTCCATGATATTTTCGTAAGTGTTTTTCGAAGAAAATGTGAATTAAGTAAACCTAGTGCTAGTTTCAATAAACTCTCTGTGAGCATTACATCATGTAGAGATTCCTCAGTTTAATTTCAAATTTTAAATTAGAAAAATTTGCGTATGTTGTATTGGCATTTACGGGTCATATAATGCAAAAAAAAAAGGAAACTCTATTTATGGTCTTTTTCCTGCAAGTTGTTCTCTAAACTCTTTTTCTAAGAAAAATTGAATTGAGGCAACGCAGTACCAGTTTCAAAAAAACTTGTGTAAGCATAATGTTATTTTTTTACAAATTGTTGAATTCAATTCCAAATTTTGAATAATAAAAACTTATATATGCTCGGTTACTGTTTACAGCTCATAAAATGCCAAAACACGTAAAATCTCCAATGGAAAACTTGAGGTTTTAGGGTATTCTGGTTGCATTCTCTTTCCTTTAAGTTCTCTTGTAAGAAGCACTGAATTAAGGAAAAACAGTACCAGTTTCAAAAAAAATTGTGTAAACATAATGTTATTTTTTTTTATAAATTCTTGAATTCAATTTGAAATTTTAAATAAGAAAAATTTATATATCCTCTGTTACTATTTACAGGTTTTATAATGCGAAAAAAGGGAAAATATGCAACGAAAAAGCAACAAATAGAGCATATTAGATAAAATATTAAGAGGATGGATGTTGCACCAGAAAAAAAAGTCAACTTCAGTGTATTATTCATGTTAGATTCAACGTAAAAAACAAAAAAATGATTACAATGAGCTGGGAGGATATATTTGAATTCTTTGAGCAAAGAGAATGGTTAAAAAACACAATAGATACTCAAATAAAGAACAATCAGTTTAAAGTAATCAGAGAAACAAAGTTACATAAAGTAGCCACTAGGGCCAAAAAATTTCCCTATTATGACATGATTTCATGGATTTTCTCTCGCATTGATATTAAAACCCAAACAATATCTGACCATCAAGAAAATGTGATAAAGTCCTTGATATCTAAAGTCTTGTCGGCCATATATAAGTTCAGGCCCCGTAAACCCAACTTAATTATGACATCCTCCATAGGTTTCGAAGTATTCTCTTGAATTAATTTCAAGATAATTATGATATAGTAATTGAAGATTGGTTGAGAGAAGAAGAGGAAGGTTTCAACCTCAAAGAAAAAAAGGAGTATCCAATAGCTATTTTTAAGAAGCTTGTTAGATTTCTTATTAAAATGTTAAGCATATTATATGGGGAACAGGATCTTGAGCATTGAACAATTAAATGGATCGCAATAATCCATATCATTTTGAATTAGAAGAAACGCCTAAAATGGGATGACCTCTTGTCACAGAATATCAAATATTCAGTAAAATTGTCAGTGTCATCTCCCCCCAGGGTTTAAATATGTTTTTTGTATGTCTTCCTATTTGATAGATATTGTTATTGCCTAGATCCCATTTGCCCTCATTAAATGGAATTACCCATCTGACCATTAACTACTAATTCAAAATTATGCTCCTATTCTATGGGAATCTAATTTTAAATACCATTTTTACGATATGTTTCACTACATTTTGATTCCTTTGCATGAAATATAGTTTTTGGAATAATACCTCCGAGAATAAGTGATAATCTGAAATAATTCCTAGAATCAATAGGTTATTGGTTTGTTGAAGAATTATTTTCATACGTCATATTTTTTGGAAGTGAATTTGGTCCCCAGCTTCTGCCCTGATATATTCCAAAAAGACTTGCTTTGAGAGAAGTGGTTGATCAAGTTGTTTTGAATGGAAAAGCCAAAAAATTGAGTAAGCTACAAAATCAACTCTGGCCTAATTTTCCAATAAATTTTGGTGACACTAATATCTGAGACAAAGGGCACAAATTCAAAGAAGCTGAAGAGCTTGAGGAAATTCGGTTATTTACTTTTCCCCATTATGACTCTGATCCTCAAGGTCTCATTGGAATTCATTATATAACAGTCAGTTATATTAAAAATTGTATTCATGAGCAACCACCTTTCGATGATATTTTGATAGCCATTGATGATTTTCAGCAAGTTTTCCAATGAGACAAACTCTTGCATAGTGAATCAATACAACAATTGCAAGAATTTAGAGAGGAATTGTTCGAAAATTTCCTAAAGGAAAAGGCTCTACACCTCAGCATTTCATTTAAAGAGTTAAATTATACTAATTTTTTACAATTTAATTTCAGTGAACTCACTTCATAACCTTATATTGTTTATCAAAAGGGGAAAGTAGTAGAAATTGAAAAAATAGAAGGTTTTGTTGTCACGGGTAAAGAATTTGAATCCACAGTAGTACAAAATCTGAAAGAGGAGCAGGAAGTTACAGGAAGAGAAAATACTCTATAAAAATAAGGAACAACTAAATAGGAGATTATTGTTATTAATTCTCCTTAGAAACAAAGCAATAGAAACTAGAAAGTGTAGAAGTCGAAGAAATGTAAGTAACTAAGGGGAAAGAAAAACATGTATCTACTGAAACTAGTACAAAGGAAAATGAGAAAAAAATGGAATCATCTAACATATTGGATACTATCTCTACTATATCTCCCCAAGCATTAGTAACACCAATTTATACTAATATTCGTTAGGAATCATTCTTATTTAAACATGTTTCTGAATTGAAACCAATTGCAGATATTCTTCCTCCTCTGAAAATTTATTATTTTATTACTCAAAAAAAATTAGTTGTCTGAAGAACAAAGAAAATAAAACATGATACACAGGAAACTGTATCTAAATTCAGTTGGTAGGCTTACGGAGACGTAAAAAAAAAATCTCAGGAATCTTTCTAAGCTTTAGGATATTTTGTCAATTGTAATTAGTATCATTTGAATGAGCTTGCAACTTCATATGATGACAGTTTACATAAAATTAAAGCTTTGGAGGAAAAATTGAATAAAAATGAATTGTTCAATGAAGAAAACTGGTAGCGGAATTCTGCTATTTTAATTCAAGGATTTGTTGTAGAAAGAGAAAACCTTCAAATGAATTTCCAAAAATAATTGGAACAATAAAATGAAAAACATGAACAGAAGATTAGGGAATTGAGAAAATTACATGAATATCAAACCCATATCTGGAAGGAATATGAGGAAAACAATTCTACCATTATTGTCACAACTTTTCAACAGGAAATTGAATCTCTTAAATATCAAGTAAATGAGAATCAACAGGAAACGTAGAGCCTTGACATTTTCAGAGATCAAGCTTTACAAATTTGTATAATTTTAAGGAAGAATCAATCAAAATTCTATAAAAAAATAGATAAAATATCAATATTTTATCAATAAATTAAAGATTTAAATGAAAAAATTGATTCATTGGTAGAATAAGACAAATCACTTAAAAACAAATATGTCTATACTTGACTCCGAGAATGAATTTAAATCTACTAGAATTCCAAGAGTTTCTAAGAGAGATAAAAGATTGATGCTCGCTTCGCTAAGTTGCAGGGATAAAGTGGAAAACTAAATTAGAGCATGCATACAAATGACATATGAGCAATATTTATCAATTTGGGAAAAAGGAACATATTTTATAGAATAATATGACCTATCACGTAGAAATTCATTAAACGAAGAAGTTCCAGGAGAATTAAAACAACCCACATAAAATATTGTTGCCAAGGACTAGGTAGCGATAAAAAACATTATAGTTTGGAGACAAAAAAGTTTCCAAAAAATTCTGCAACTACCTTTTGAACAAATCAACCTTATTGCCAAGTTTTAGGTCAAATATCAGAAGAAGAAGAAAAAGGTACACGGATTAATTTCCAATTTCCATATCAACATCAATCATTTTTCTTCCATTTATTTCTCTGCATTGTACGAGATATATTCACAATGGGAAACTTATATCCAAGTACATGCACCTCACCTGCTACTTAGTATCAATTATCAAGACTCTGAAGATGAGGAGAAGATGCCTAGTTTCCTGCTAGATTTCAATTAAACATACAACTTTTTAGAAATCGGTGTTTACTTTCAGAAAATTTGTTGATTTTCATGTTCCAAGACCTATTTTCTTTTATTATATTTTAGTGTTTCTATACATTTATGCATTTTTGGTGTTAGCTCAGGTATGTCAGTGATCAAAAAGAACTCTTTCATTTGTTTTCCATAAAGTCATAGGTCAATTTTTTTACTTTTTCAAACAAGTTCTCAGAAAATAATTTTGGCCACTAAAAATTTATAGGTCAAGAATGTTGCTCCTTCGTTTCATTCATCACCACCATCATTATCAAGGTCACCATCTCCATCATCATCATTGTAAGAGGTCTAGGGTTATTTCACTCCACCTCATATAGGTCACTGTCTAGGTGCATCTCTACCTTTGAAAAATATTCAAATTTTCACTTAAAACAAGGCAAAAACCCTCCATTACACTCATAAAACCCCAAGGAAGGAGCTAGCATGTTTAGGAGATGAAATAAAGACCACCTGTCTTGTTTCATATGGTTCAAGTTTCAAAAAAGTTCAAAGATACCCCATTATGTCTTATTGTCTCATTATCTAATGAAAAGAACAAATTTTGTCCTTTTGTCTCATTAAAGAACCAAAAAATCCATTTCAAGTGTCAAAGCTTCAAAATAGGTCAATTCTGACCTACTGTCCCAGTCAAAGACAAAGGGGTCATTTCAAATTTTCAAAGACTACTTATCTTATTTTGAATAGGTCATATCTAAATGTGAAAATTTTCAAAGGTTCAAAATAAGAAGTCTTACTGTCTCATTTAAAAGGAGAAGTTTTATCTCATTGTCTCATTAAAATTTCCATAAATTCATTCCAATTTTCAAAGAGTGAAAAGAGGTTCATTTTATCCTCTTATCTCATTTTAAGGTGCAAAAAGTCATTTCCAAGTGCAAAAAGTTCAAAAAAGTAATTTTAAGTGTCAAAAGGTAAAGGGTCATCTCAAAGTTTATAAAGGGAAAAAAGAGAACTTCATTTCACTCATTGTTACCCTTTTGATGAGTAGAAGAGTAGCTATCCACCTCACTCATGGAAATTTTAGGGGCTAATATTCGTAGGTGGGCTAATTTTCCATGATTTTTCCACAAAAAAGATTCTTAAATTTCCATTTTTTATAAAAATGATTCGCCCAAATTTTACAATATAAAATTGCTTTACCTTAAAAATCACCAACATTATATAGAGACTATATATAAAATCATTATAAATTCGAATAATTTTACAAATATATCAATAAAAATTGTATAGTTTACATATTATGGACTACATAGATTCGCCAATGTTTTTAAACTTTAAGATAATTTTCCATCCTTAAAATTTTCCCTTCTCACTTGCCCTCCATGGTGTCTAAACTCAAAATTTCAAGGCTCAAATCTCAATAAAAATCCTTTTGCCATCTTTTGAAACCATGTTGTTATGCTTTTGAACCCTTGTGTTACACTTTTGAGAGCTCTTGTTACATTTTTGGGTTGAACTGTTACACTTTTGGAAGCGTTGCGCAATAGGCGTTATGCTTTTGAGCGTTGTGCAGCAGTGTTGTTACATTTTTAACCTCTATTGTTATGCTTCTACCTCCATATTTTTACGCTCTTGTAGCTGCATGTTACGCTTTTGGAAAAGAAGCATTTTGTGGTTTTTAAGCGTGGGAAACCTTAAAAAAAATCAAATCTCAACTCCTTTTCTTCGTGTAGCCTCACACAAAGTAAGTATTTATGCCTAATGTTATCTTTTGGTTGAAGTTTCAAGATTTTACACCTTTCATTCTTATTTTCTTGTCTTCACATTGTTCACTGTCCATGCATATAAATAAATAAATAAATAAAATTAACAAACCCTAACCTACCCACTGACCTAAACCCTGACCCCATCATATAAACCCTAAATCATACATCCAAAAATCATTATCCCCACAATCCTATCATCTACACCACTACCCCTAACATGTTTAATATAAACAAACCCTAATTCTAGCTTTTCCACAGTGAGAACCTTGGTAATTTACTGTGTTTGGTAGACTTTTCTATCCTGCACTCATCCATTTGCCATCATTCCACTTTCACTATGGAGCTAAGATGCCATCCTCTTCACTGAATTTTTATTAGAATTTTTTATTAGCTCCATGGCTCTTATTTCACCTTCTTAACCTAAAACTCTATTACACTAGCCATTCTCATAGTAAAAATTGAGAATTTCCTATGTTTTAAGGATTTTGCCACACTACACTTAATTATTTCTCCTCATTCCACTTTCAATATGGAGCTAAGATGACACCCTATCCACTGAATTTTTCTTATAATTTTTTCTTGCCTCTATGACTCTCATTTCATCTTATCAACTTACCCTACCACTACACTAGCTATTCTCAGAGTCATGGGAATTTCATGTGATTTAGGAATTTTGACACCTTCCTCAAACTCCTTTTCCCTCATTCCACCTACAACTTGAAGCTAACACACAAAACAACCTACTTAAATTTTTGTATAATTTTTCTCAACTTCAAGGCCCTTCATTTCATCCACTAAACTCACACTTTGCTACACTCTTTGAGAGATTGTCAGCAGTGCCTACCATCAGCCCCTCTATTTTTCCTAGCACATCATCAACACAACCAATGGAGGTATTTTCTAGCATGCATACTCAGCCTTCAAATGCTCCTAGGGTTGTTTAATTTTCTCACACATATGAGAAGGGGAAGAGACAAGTATATGCGCCTAAGTCTACCACAAGTGATATTACACTTGACACCATTGTTGAACAATGTGAGATAGAGGAGCAGGCTCTTTTCTATCAGCATAATGAATTAGTTCTATTGGAGGATGAGGTTTCATATCTTGTGGAGGTAATATTAGCTAAAGAGATCAACAGAGATAAGGATAAAGAAATGGAAGAATTGAAAGAGGCCTTCTCCATTACACAATTTTAAATTACTTTCCTTCAGTAGGAAAATTTTCAATTGAAAGTGAATCAACTCCTACAAAGCAAGTACAAATCAGAAATAGAGGAAAACATATGTAAAGGCAAGGATATTATTTTTATTGACCAAATGCATGACATGGAGGATGAAACACAAACAAGAAGACCAAAAACAAGATGCCTCAAAAGGGCACTGGAGCTAGAAAGACAGTCAAATCATCCACCTAAAGAGTTGACCTTTGATGAGATTATAGCCATGGAGATCAATGAAGACAGAGAGCTTTGGTTGTCAAGAATTAATGAGCATTTGGAGAAGCTTTTGAAAAAGGGTAAAAGAAACAACAAGCTACAAGGATACATGGCAAACCACTATCGCACCAGGAACACCACTTCTCAAATAAGGTTGAAACAAGTGAAGAAAAGACTTAAAGAGGCACAAATGAATCTCAAAGAGAAGGATAGCTTGGACTTATTGGCTGAAGCTTCTTTGGCTATTTATCCCATCTCTCATAGTTGCCATAGAACCAATTTTGAGAATTTTTTATCAATTTTGGTATTTTATGTGATTTTTGGAAAATTCTGGAAATTTCTCATTGTAGAAGGGTAACGAACTTTTGTTACTCATATTTTTGGGGCATCCAAATGATGATTTATTTACATGGATGGATGTATTTTAATGATTAAATCAAAGATCAAGAATCCCCATGGCATGAAAAGTTGTAATTTTGGAGAAAAAGCTCAAAAACCACTCATTTTTCATGTTTTTGGAGCCTTTGTTACACTTTTGGAGTAACCTTGGGAGAATGGTTTTTTGAAGGCTTTCCCATGGTCCATATTGAAAAATTAAATATGTTCTGGAAACTAGACACACAAGGCTAGTTTACCATTCTTTCATAAGTGGATTTGGACTCATAAAAGTTCCTCCAAAGTTTTCTTACGCTTGTAGAAATTTTTGTTACCCTTCTCTCAAGAATGTCACAAATCAGCATTGGATTTCTCAGGACACTTGTCAAGCTCAGAAACGGTCACAAATTTGAGGCATTGTTGTCCTATGAGTTTTCATTAGATTTATTGGATTGGTTTTTTCCTCCTATCATGATTGAATATGTAATTAATGTAAGGGAAAATCATTCCTAGTTCATAGCTAAAATTCAAGGAATGGTTTCTAACCTCCCTAGAATCTAGGAAATGACTCATCTTATGTATTTATGATCCATTTTGGAGAGGATTTCGACCTGATGAGGTATCATAGTCCATGTTTTCTATAATTAGACTCTCTTTAGTCTTTTGTTGGGTTGGATAGTCACATATTGTAGTGGAGCTCTTGTAATTATAATTTGGAATGAAATACTTGTGGTATGCTTTGGAGAATCTATTTTTCTCATGTATTTTTATCATTTCATGCTTAATACCATGTATTCTCCTTGATATATGTTTATCCTATAATTTTAAGAGCAAAAATCATGTCTATGCATGCTCTGTTTTAGACAAGGTTTACAATACTGTGTTTATTTGCTTCTAAACTGAATGAATTCACCTTAGTGCTCATTCAAACTTTCTTCCATTTCATCCTATACTCAATGAATTATTAAAATTATTTCAAAATACCTATCTCGCCTCACGTATTCTCTACAGTTTTACCCTGGAGTTCAGACCTAAGAACCTTATACACAGTCTACTTACTAACTTTTATATCCAGCACTCAAAACATCAAACAAATTCTATTTATTGAGCTTACATACTTTTGAAGCCCCGGAATTCCGTTGCAACAAAATGGGAGATAACCACCTGATCCAGACCTTAAAGCAACTCCTTTTCTGTTTGGTGTGGTGACTCTAACTGGGGATAATGGGACCAGTTTACCGATAAATAAATTGATATGTGATGATGGGTTTGATACAAGGTGAAATGAAGAATGACTTTAAACTAATGGAAAAAATATATCTAAGTAACAAAACACATGCATCTATTTAATCTAATTATTTAACTTAATCTATAACTCGGGAAGAATTACTATTAATGCGATCTAAGAAGATATATTACAGTAAAAGGTAATAAACATCATTCAATTACTGAAAGAGATGAAAATTATGTAAGAAGATTATTTTGACTAAATAGTTAATCAAAACAATTATGTAAAACATATCACATATATCGATTGCTTTATGTATTTGGTAAGGAATTACAGCTGAAACATTGTATAAAAGTGCATGAATTATAAACTATAAATCAAGCTATGTCCATATCACAATATAAAGAGAAATTTCTATGAACTCATAATGAATACTTAATTATAAAGATAATAGTGCCAGATATGATAAGTTCTGCTCATGAAATTTACAATATTGATCTGCCTCTCTTCAATCAAAATATAATTTAAGAGTACAAAAGTGAAATTTTAGTAAAGCATACTCCAATTTTCCAAAAATTAGATCATGTTCCATATATTTTATCAAAATCATTCACAAAAGTACATAAGTGCAAGCTTTCGCAGATTTTTCTTTGATAAAATTATGGACCCTTCTCTAAATGCATGAGAGGGGTTTAAATACTAAACTAAATAATTAAGAAATAGAATATTACACAAAAATTTGAGGAGGTTTCAAACAACCTTCCTCATAATAAGTAAAGTAAACTAAAATATAGAAATTAAAGATAACAAGACTGTTTATTTGGTTTGATTTCCTTTCATCACTTGATCTTTGAGCTGGCAAATATCCATCATTGGCTTCAGTTGAGTCGGTTGAGTGGTCCCAGATCTCACTTGTCCTTTGAATACAGAATTTGAAAGTGTTGGAACTACCATTCTTGTGGAATCAATTAAAGATTGTAGATTCATGCATTATTTATGTGGTCTGATCAAGAAATTCTAGTAATTTTCTTGATCCAATTTAGTTATCTACTTGATTGATTTTGTTTGTGTCTTAATGCTTTCTTTCCATTGTGTCTCCAATAACTTGACCTTTGGAATTTCTTCAGTTGTACATTCTTTAATAAGTTTGGCATTCTAAAGTTATTCATTGAGAGACTCAATGATTTTTTTTGCTAAGTTGGTTTCCTTTGAAGCCGCTTTCTCTGCTTGTTTTAATTGTATCTCCTAGTCTTTGAATAAAATACCCTTATGAAATTTGTCAATATTTGGGAGATCAGCTTTCTTCTCTTTCTCAGATTCTTTCCATAAAATAAATTCAGAAACTTTCTTATGAATCCTTTCACATTCCAATATTTTGTTTTCCACCTGTTGAGTCAATATTTTACTTATTTCACAGTATGAGTTAGTAGCAGAGATTTTTTGACAGAAAATATCTTGATGTTGTTTCAACTGTGAATTCCATTCAAGTTCTTCTTTTATGAGTTGTTCTGTTTGAGGTTGACTCTTGAGCTTGTCCATTATTTCTTCTATCTGTGCATGTTTTTCATAGATGTGCACTTGATGTTGTAACTTCAACCTTTCAATTTCATTCTGAAACTATGCCATTTTCATTTCAGTTTGCTTATTTGCATCTTTTTTCTCTTGTTCTGGTTGTATTTCTAGCACTTGAACTCTTTCTTCTCTTTGTCTAAGCAGAAGTTTCACTTCTGCTGCTTTATCAATTGTAGCATTTTCATATGCTCCTGCAAACTGTGAAAGTTTGGTAATATGTTTAGTTGGATTGACTAAAGTGTCTTTCCAAGCAATATCTACTGATTCATGACTAAGGGTTGTCATTGTTTCATCAATTCTTATTCTTTTCCTCCTCTTTACTACAGATTTATGATTTGGATTGTAGAAAACGTCCAATGGAGGTATCTCTTCAATATTTAAAATAATTTCTTCAGTAGGGAAGGTCGATATGTTTTCCTAATCTTGATCTGTTGGGTTTGATGAAGTGCTATTGTTGTTTTTGGTTTCTTCTCGGTCTGTTCAGGAGTATCAAAGCTTGATGTTCCTTTTGGAATAGGATTAGGTGGTATCTAAAGTTCTTTAGTAAACTTTCATCCTTTAGGGTTAGGTGTATTAATTCCTTATTGTATCAGAGCTTTCATCTTTATTTTCAAATTCCTTTTCAGAATGATCTGAATCTTGGGACTTATGTTGGGAATGTTCTGAATCCTGAAATGATTTTTCCTAGAACTCATCTTCAGACATATCTTTTGCATCATCATCTAAACTGATACAAGGAGTTGGCTCTCTTACTCATTCCATTCATAACTGGTCCAATGGGACTGTTTCCAATCTCTTATTTATGTATTCATGGAAAGGTTTGATATCTGCTACACTGAGTTTATTGGATGCCATATTTAATACATATGTAAATTTCTCTGTTCCTTCATACAAATCATCAAAATCATCTTTCTCATGCATGAATGGTCTAATTTTAAGAGCAGTAGTAAAATCTTGGACCACATTTTTGGGATCATATTGTCTTCCTAGCATAAAATCAAGATTCAAAAAGGTAATGTTTGGGATCTCCTTTGTTGTATGAGATATATCAAAAAGAGAAAAGGTACCATATTGTACTGGAAATGTAGACCAAATAGCTTTCTTTGAATCCATGAGTTGTTTATTTATACCATTTCCAAGTGTTTGGTATGCAATCTCCTTGGCCAAAAGTTTGTCTGAGACATAATAGGGAAAAACATGAGGAGGTGGAAGACTCCAGAAAACGCTGACATAAGTAAAATTCTCTTCTCCAAACCATTTGGCCAAAGGCATAATATCTGCACTGGCCTCTTTAGATATCCTGGGGGCTTTCTCATTAAAAATGGTTTGGTGGATGGGCAACATGACTCCATGGAAAATCTTATAAAAATGGGAACAAAATTCAGATTCCTGCAAGGCTTTATGATAAACATGAATATGACTAGGGTCTTGATTGGTCCATTTCCAACTCATAATAGGAAAATTTGAACAGAAACATATAGTGTCCATAATGTATGCACTCATGTAAAAAGTAGGGATTGTTCTAGTATAAAAGACCATATTTGTTCTGTATTCCATAATATTTTTGGCCAAATTATTAGATAGGATATTGGCCTAATTCATAATGGTATAATTGACAGTGGAATCTATTAAGGGAACCCATTTAATGGAAAATCTGGTGGTATCATGCTTGGAAATTAACCTGCACATCATTGTTGCTATAAAAAGTAGTGGGGTGATGGTAATTGTGCAATTGGATACATACCAAGTGTCCCATTGTAATTTGACTTGATCACCATTCCATTTTTTCGTAAACCTTCATTGGGCCTTGTTTTTCTTTTGCAAACTTTCAAGTAAAGTTTTATCATAAGCCTTCTGTGGCATTGGCAAATGGTACATTGCGCGCAAATCTTCAGGGGTGAATGAACCCATGTCTTCCGGTCTCGAACTCTTGAAAGTCCTGTCTGGGACATTGATATTTTCAATGACGCATCTCATCATGTCAATATATGGTAAAATATTTGGTCTTGCAGCTATCATATGTAAAAAGCTTCGAAATAGGAAGGCTCTAATGATTCAGATGCATCCGTTGTTGCTACTTTCTTCAATTCCCTTGGATTCTCTCCTTCAAACAAATTATACATTGCTTCCCAGGAAGAGGTTCCACTGTCCTTATTACAAGTAGTATCTGAGAAGAGTGGAGGAATATATGTAACTTCAGCGGTGGATGATAGGGAAACTGATTTATTTTTCTTTTTATTTCTGTTGATATTCCTTTCTTGGGTATTTTCCTGAATTCAGGCAAACAAGGAAATCAGAGTTGAGATTAAGAGCAGAGAGGAAAGGAGAAAAATAGTTTAATTACTATAAATCATAAACTTGATGCTTTTATTTGAAACATGCTTTAGAATGATATCAATATTTTCGAGTCCCGAAACCATTGAATGTTGTTAATATCTCTTTAAATGAGTATCAAATATTTTACGTATTTTACCATATATCTCCAATCAGGAGATTTATATCGTTAGATATTTTTAACGAACCAATTGATTAAGCATAGTTTCGAGCGCTTTTTTAATAAATTATATATCTGAAATCTCACATCGTGCATGCATCCATATTATGTATCTTGACCATGAGTGTATGCGAAATGCGATCTGCGCAAAATACATATCGCAATTTATCAAAGTGGGTGTGATTTTCATTTGGTTGATGTTGCGGGATGCGATAAGTGATAAAACCCAAAGTATTGTTCTTTATCGTATTTTTTGATGTGTTTCAACATTTTTTTATTATTCTATCGGGTCCAACATCGTCGCATTTTCTTTTCGAATGGTATCTCTATTTGTTTGTCTTTTAGGGAGGAGCGATGTGATTTATAGTTATAAGGTTTCTTTTCACCTTTTTAATGGAAATTTGCATATAACTCAAAAAGGTCTTAGCGCTATCGCAATTTGCAAGTTATATATGTGTTCCAACTTTGTTAGCTTGGTAGTTTTGTGATTTGTGCTAAGCAGAATAAAATCAAAGTGAAAAAAGGTTCATGCCTTTTATTCTTAAAGTTTTAAAACTTAAATTAAAGTGAAATAATATTTCCTAAGCTCTATTTGTTTTTTAAAGGGTCCCCATTTATTATTCACAACCTTAATCAATGTTCAAATAAATGAGGGGGTTGTTTCATAGCAGAACAATTGGTGATTCACTGGGAGAACCAGTTATCTATGATAATTTTAAAATTTCGGTATTTTTCAAAATAAAAATAGTTGAAGAGATGTAAATAACATGAAGTTTAAAATAATTAATATTCCTCTCAATCATAAAAATAAAATCACTTTATTACTATTCACTTGATATCCTCTTAAAGATGAAAATTATTTTGTCTAAAGCAGCCTTTACTGGGTTAAAAGATGAACTAGAAGATTCCCTTTGCAGATTAGTTTAAAATATCCTCATTTGTCATAGGTAGATCCTCTGCTACGATTAGGTATTAATAACCTTTGGCAGGGTTAACTTTTAACCAGTCAATGATTCAGTATCTTATCCAAATAAGAATTTGGTTTCTAAAGATAAATCCTATTTCGTATATTTATTCTTCTTTCCTCTTTTAATTTATTTTTTCTACTTAAAATTTATTGTCTTGGTTTGGTGGCCAAATAATAATAATGACATTCATTGGCTGTAACTTAACTGAACAAGTTGGCTTGTGATGAGACCCCTTGTCTTTTGATTAAAATAATCTTAAGCCATTACCATGTTTTGGTATGCAGTTTTGGTAATTTCAGTTAGTTATTCCCCTATGAATATGGTAAACATGCTCGTGATGAGACCTCTTATCTTTTAAGATTTTTCGAAAATTTATTTCATAAGATTGGGCCTTAAAAAGAGAAAATTTTATTGGATGGGGAGAATCATTAACTCCTTGAGAGTTTCTGGATGACAATTTTAGAGTAAAAAATGCCTATCTACAAAAAGTCCTTTACTTGGTTAAAGATACCTTTCTTCACTGATAATAGATTAAAAAAAAATTATAAAGTTGGAAGCTTATCCAAGAACAAATAACTTTGTGAAAAACAAGAAACTTTTCAAGGAGCCAAAACCTTTTTATTTTTCAAATGTTATAAATATTTCTTTAACAGTCACTATTTATAAAAGTAGAAATAATAAAATATTCAAAGAAACTTTATTTTTTGAAGTCAATAGTTATACTATTTCAAATTTATTTTCCTATGAAAAGTAAGAGAAATAATCTACAAGGGATAGAAGATGTTATCTTCTATTAAAAGTATTCCTTCAAAATCTGCCCATTTACAGCTAAGGATTCTCTCCTACCTGAAAAATCTTGCAATAAAAATGGTTATGGGCCGATTAACTCAGCAATCTGAAATGGTCCAAGCCACATTCTTTGGAATTTGGTATGCCTACCCTTTTCCTCATGTGCTTTGTCCCACTTCAATACTAGGTATCCCAGTTGAAATGATTTTGGGCTAACAGAATTTGCATCAAAGGAAGTCTTAACTAATTGCTGATGGTGAGCATGTGTGATTTTGGCTTTATTTCTTTCTTCTTCCACTCTAAGAATCTGTGTTTGCCTTAAATGCAAGGAAGAAGAAGGAGTTTCTTCAATAAACTAGACTAAAGCCAGAGAAGGAATAGCTATATTTGTGGGAAGGAAAAATTATTTCCCATAAACTAGACTAAATGGAGAAGTGCCTATTGAGGCCTTCTGTGTAATCCACTCTGCCCATAGAGAAAATGTCAAATATTTGTGCCAATTCTTCTGACTATGATCAACAGTTAATTTTATAATTCTAATGATATTTTTGTTGGTTGATTCTGCTAGACCATTTCCCTGAGAATAATATTTGGCAAAATATTTAAGTTTGAAACCTCTTTTAAGAGCAAATTTTGTCATTGCATTTCCTGAGAAATAAGATAAGTTATCAAATATTAAGGAATTTGGTAAACCAAATCTGGTAATAATAAATTGGTCAATGAATTCAATGATATTCTCAGAATTAGTTACCTTTAGTGGAATTTCTTCCACCCATTTTGTAAAATAATCTGTTTCTATAAGAACATATCTATGTTTCTTTGAAGAGTGAGGAACGATCTCACATATTATCTCCATTCCCCATTGTTTGAATGGTTGTTCAATGTTGACTGGTTGTAATGGTAGTGTAGGTTTCCTTTGTCTTCCAGCAGAAGTTTGACATGTTTTACATTTTCTTACGTATCGATGTGCATCTTTAAACAAAGTTGGTCAGTAATAGTGAGCATGTAGAATTTTGTGTGTCATTGTATCTCCACCAAAGTGTCCACCGGCTAAGCCATGATGGAGTTCCTACAAAACCTTTTCGGACTCATATTCTTCTAGACATCTTAATAGGATAAAGTCATAGTTTTTTCTGAATAAGACATCATTGATGATCTGATATTGTTTTTCTTTTAATCTCAAGGCTCTTTTCTTTTTTTAATTGAGTTTCAAAGGACCATATTTTGTTTTTAAGTAAAATATGAGATCAGCATATTGAGATTATATATCATTGAGACTTACCTCAGAAGTGTGTATTTCATTACCTGGATCTTCTTTTATTGGTGAATCAGATGCTCCAGTCAACATTCTGCAAAAACCTTGACCTTTAACAATGTTAGTTGGTCTAATTTCTACATCATATTCTTGTAAAGCAGTTACCGAGTTGGCCCTTTTTTCTCCCACTTCACTTTGCATCAATGATTGTCTTACTGCTGAAAATGGAACTATGATTTTTGTGTGAGTTTTTAGGAGAAATGGCCTAAATTTTTTTACTACTTTGAAGATAGAAAATGCATGCTTTTCAAAAGTAGAATAGTTCAATTCAGCACCTTGTAAATTTGAACTCAAGAAAGCAATAGGTGCTTCAATCTTTTCTTCATTAAGCTATGTTAAAAAAAATGCATATGATGTTTCTAAGGTGAATATATATAATACAAAATGTTTTGAAAAGTCAGGAGTGACCAAAGAATGAGCATTGATAATAGCTTGCTTGATTAATTTAAATGATTCCCTTTCAATGTGACCCCATTTGAAGATCGAATTTTTCTTGAACATGGATTGTAAAGGAAAAAATATTTGTGAAAAGTTAAGAACAAACCTTTTTTACAAAATTTATTTGACGTAAGAAAGACTGCATTGATTTCTTGTTGTGGGGAAAAGGGATTTTCTCAATTTCTCTAATCCTTTCCAAATCAATATAAATACCCTTTTCTGATACGACAAATCCTAAAAGTTTACTTTCACTCAAAGAAAAATAATACTTCCTTGGATTTAATGAAATCCCATATTTCATACATCTTTCAAATATCTGTTTAAGGTCATTTAAATGGCTTATTATTTTCTTGGAATAAAAAGTGATATCATCCAAGTAAATTACAACAAATTTTTTAATGAGTCCTTTAAAGGCTATATCCATAGCTCTTTGAAATGTCACACCTGCATTAATCAAACCAAAAGGCATTTTTTGATAAGCATATGTTCCCCATTTCGTTCTAAATGTAGCCTTTAATCTATCATCTGGATGTACTAGGATTTGGTTATATCCTAAAAATCCATCAAGAAAAGACATAAGTTCAGAATCGACTACTGATTGCAATACTTGTTCCATGTTTGGCAGTGGGAAGTTATCCTTCAGACAATATTTGTGTATATTTCTAAAATCTGTGCATATGCGAATATCACCATTCTTCTTTCTAACAAGTACTAGATTGGAAACCCATTCTGAATGTCTAACAGGGAAAATAATCTTGGCATTGAGAAGTTTGTTCAATTCATATTTTATATGGATTTCAAGGTTCGGGTGGATTTTCCTCATTTTCTGTTGCACTGGTCTATCATTTGAGATCATAGGTATGGTGTGTTGTATGACAGAAGTATCATAAGTCTTGAGATTAGTATAATCCCAAGCGAATATTCCTTTGTATTTTTCCAGCAACTGAATGAATGATGATCTTTCATGAGAAGGTAAACCAAGACCAAGGATGATGTTCTACGGTTTTTCATCAATACCGAGATTTACTAATTCAAATTTCAAATTTGAACTTTGAATTTTGGCATTAGTTATCTTCTGAAATATATATCTGAGATCATAAATATATTCCATCTTAACCACGGATTTAGGTAATTGATTTTCTTCAATGTTTTGTGTTAACTGAAGTTCATGCTCATTTTCATCTAATATTTAATCGTCATATGACCCTTCTGATGTCAAGAAATCAACAATATCATAATCTTCATTAAAGACTCGCCAATTGGTGACATTTTTAGGAATGGATGGTCTAAAAATCAATTCAATGGAGAATCTGTCAGGACTAAAATCTTCAGATGGTATGAGTTTTGATGCAACATTAGCTAATAGATCAACACTAGCATTTTGCAACATGGGAATAGGGGAAATATTGAATGCTAAAAAAATTATCTGTGAGATCCTGAACTAATGTTTTATAGTGTTTAAGATGTCCATAAAGGCAATGGATAGTGTTTCTTACCTGTTTAATAATGATTTCTGAGTATCAAAATACCTGCAAATATTTCACATCAAGACTAATTGCTTTATACAATCCTTGTATCAATGATTTTTATTCTGCAGTATTATTTGTGCACTAAAATTGTAATCTACAAGATAACAGATATTCTCTCCTTCTGGGTTAATTAGAATACAACCAGCTCCTACACCATCGTTAGATTTGGAACCATCAAAGTAAAAATTCCAAAATAGAGTTTTAACAACTGGTTTATTTACAAAATTTGTACATTTGGAAAGATTTGTTTGTGAGAAGTATTCAATTTGAGAAATGACAACATTGTCCAAGAAGGGAGATTCTTAAGCATTGAAATTCCCTAAAAATGATTCACTTGAGTAATTTCCGATAATATTGTTGGTAAATGCTACTAGCTCATTGCCACCTTAAAATTCAATTACTGTATGTTTCATGTGTTTTTCACGATAAAATCAAATTTGATTTGGTTTTCCATTATAATGTAACCACACGTGAGACAAATCTGTAGCAAAATATCCATAGATTTTTTTCAAATCAATCTCTACTCAAAATTAAGCCATATATTTATGGAATATCATCCACTAAAATATCAATAATTTGACTAACTTTGTGATTCAAAGAAAGTCAGATACTGACTGAATTTATTTCCACTAGGACTTCAAATTTGGTTCTATCAAGTTGTACTATGTGAACAACTGATTTTTGAGTGATATTTAACTTAGCACAAACTATTGTTGGCATTATATTAGAAGAAGCTCCTGAGTCAATCAAAAAATTGTGAAGATTCCTGTTGTAAATTTCATATGTTAGAAGAAAATGAGGTGTATGTGAATTATATCTATCACCTATAAGGATTGCATCTGAAGGATCAACCTTATTTGAAGAAGTAGGAGGTTTTCCTGAACTGTTTGCAGCCTGAGATATAACAACAGCAGGTAGCAGTGAAGCAGGAACTTCATTAAGTTCTCTATGCAATATCTTATGTTGTTGTTTCAATTTGGTAAGCTCATGAAGTGAGATGTTTGCCTTTACTTTCTTCATATCTTCAACAATATTATATTCCATGGTATCAGATACTACCAAAGTTTTTTATGTAAACGGAGAATATGTTGAAGGTGGACTAGACTGTGAAATGTTAGATGCAGATTTCTTATTATCTGATTTATCCTTTGAAGCTGATGTTGAATTTTTATGCTTTTGACTAGGCTTGCTTACTTCAGTGGGTCCTTTGCTTCTAGTAGTAATAGGCAAAGCTTCTTCTTGTTCTTCATTTGGAAGGATAAAGTTCCACATGCCATTTAGTTCAACTACTTCCTCTTCTTCGGTTTCTTCTTCCTCAGTTTCTTCATCTTTTGTTTCTAGGTCAGACTCAGCATTAGATATAGTGTTGGGTGGTTGAGAACTAGAAGATTGATTTCTCTTGAAAGATCTGAAATTTTTCTTGGCATTGGAGTTTTCACCTACTTGTTTTTTTATATCTACCATCTCATTTGGCATGGTTTCAGTACTTTCTCGAGGCCTTCTACATCAAAAGGATATTTTGATGGTTTTTTCTTTGAATCATCTTTGAAATAAACTTTGTTGGATTTTATTTCTTCTTGAGAGATTTTCTTTTTTAGAGAAATTTTACGTTTCTCTATAGACAAAGATTCTTTCATGTTTTCTGCTAATGTAGCTAATTTTTCTCCATCTACAAAAATGGCTATATTAGAGGGAAGATAATATATATACCACTCAATTTTAACATCGGCACCAAGAACTATCGCAACAGGGATTTTATTGAGTAATTTATTGAATCTAGAATTGAAGTCTTTAATCTTCACTCCCGTTTAGCCTTGAGATTTGATAAGTGATTGATAAGCGATGCAATGGTTCTATCATATCCAAACTTAGCTAAGAATTGTTCTTCAAACATATCACAAATAGTTATAGAGTGAGAAGGTAATGAAAAATACCAAGATCCTGCAAATTCTGTAAGATTATAGGGGAATAATCTAACCACACAGTCTTCTTCAGTTACCTCTTTTAAATTGATGGCTAACATATAATCGTGGAGATTTTCTTATATTGGTAGACCATCATCAGGATTAAATTTGGGAAACCATCTTTCAGGATATTTAGGAAGTGGGTGAAGAGGAGATGCCATTGCTACAAAACTTGGATTATTTTATGGTTGTGCACGTAGTGGTGGTTGTTGTCCTGCCATGATTGTAGGAGTTTGGGTTAATGAAGATATGAACAGGATGTGAGTGGAAGAAGAGGGATGTTGACTACCTAAATTAGAATAACTATCACTAGTAGTATGAATGAGTGTTTTTGTAACATGTGGGGGAAGTGAATGGATTTGATATGAGGAAGTGGACAAAATATTACTAATAGATGTTTGTGATTTAGATTTCTTGGTATTATTTCGGGAAGAAGTAATGGGAAATTCCAAAGGAGGAACTCCAATTTTCTCACTTAGAGAACGAGTCAAGATTCTTCTAGGTTGTAACACAAATGAAACACTTTCTTCAGATGGTTGAGATATTGCAATATTTTCAGCTGAAATAGAGATTTGTTCTAACTTCTCTATTAGAGTAAAAAATTTTGGTGATTTAGATTTATAATCCAAAGAAAGTAATCTCTGAGATCTAATAGGGGATTTTGGAGAACATTGTACAACTTTTGATCTTAAAATAGTAATTTTGGATGGGGATCCAGAAGTTGGAGTGGATCTAGATGGAGAACGACTATTATGATGGCTTCTAGATTTTTGATTGGTTTTCCTTTCCATTCAAAATTGGCCCTCCTTCTAGCGCCAAAATGTTGAAGCCCCAGAATTATGTTGCAAAAACATTTGGGATAACCACCCGGTATAGACCTTAAAGCAGCTCATTTTCCATTTGGTGTGGTGGCTCTGACTAGGGATAATGGGATCAGTTTCCCAGAAAATAAATTGATATGATGATGATGGGTTTTATACAAGGTTAAATTAAGAATGACATTAAACTAATGGAAATAATCTATCTAAGTAAAAAAACACATGCATCTATTTAATCTAATTATTTAACTTAATCTATAACTCGTGCATAATTACTATTTATGCGATCTAAAAAGATATCTTACTGTAAAAGGTAATAAATATCATTCAATTACTAAAAGAGATGAAAATTATGTAAGATGATTATTTTGACTAAATAGCTAATCAAAACAATTATGTAAAATGTATCGCATATATCGATTGCTTTAGGTATTTGGTAAGGAATTACATCTGAAACATTGTACACAAGTGCATGAATGATAAATTGTTAATCAAATTGCATGCATATCACAGTATAAAGAGAAATTACTATGAAATCATAATCAAGGTGTAATCATAATGATAATAGTACCATATATGATCAGTTATGCTCATGAAATCCACAATATTTATCTTCTTCTCTTCAATCCAAATATACTTTAAGAGTAGAAAAGTGAAATTTCAGTAAAGCATACTCCAATTTCCAAAAAGTAGATACTATTCCATATATTTTTTCAAAATCATTCACAAAAGTACAGAAGTGCAAGCTTTCACAAATTGTTCTTTGATAAAATTTTGGACCCTTCTCTAAATGCATGAGAGGGGTTTAAATACTAAACTAAATAAGTCAAAAATATATTATTACACAAAAAATTGAGGAGTTTTCAAAAAACCTTCCTCATAATAAGTAAACTAAACTACAATATAGAAATTAAATATAACAAGACTTCTTAGTTGGGTTGATTTCCTTTTGTCACTTGGTCTTTGAGCTCGCAAATATCCATCATTGGATTCAGTTGAGTTGGCTGAGTGATCCCTGATCTCACTTGTCCTCTGAATACGGAATTTGAAAGTGTTGGCAACGCCTTTCTCGTTGAATCAGTTAAATATTGCAAAGTCATGCACTGACTATGTGATCTGATCAAGAAATTCCATTAATTTTCTTGATCCAATTTAGTTATCTACTTGATTGATTTTTCCTGTGTCTCAATGCTTTCTTTCCACTATGTCTCCAATAGCTTGACCTCTGGAATTACTTTAGTTGTACATTATTTAATAAGTTTGGCGTTCTGAAGCTGTTCATTGACAGACTCAATGATTTTGTTTGCTAAGTTGGTTGCCTTTGAAGTTGTTTTCTCTTATTGTTTTAATTTCATCTCTCAGTCTTTGAATAAAATAAACTTATGAAATTTTCCAATATTTGGGAGATCATCCTTCTTCCCTTTCTCAAATTCTTGCCATAAAATAAATTTAGAAATTTTCTTATGATTCCTTTCACATTCCAATATTCTATTTTCCACCTATTGAGTCAAGATTTTACTTATTTCATAGTATGAGTTAGTAGCAGATATTTGTTGGCAGAAACTCTCTTTTTATTGTTTCAATTGTGAATTCCATTCAAGTTATTTTTTTATGAATTGTTCTGTTTGAGGTTGACCCTTGAGCTTGTCCATTACTTCTTCTATCTGTGTATCTTTTTTAGAGATGTGCACTTGATGTCACAACTTCAACCTTTCAAATTCCTTCTAGAACTATGCTATTTGAGTTTCAGCTTGCTTATTAGCATTTTGTTTCTCTTGTTCTAGTTGTCTTTCTTATATTTTTCTAAGTAGAAGTTTAACTTATGTTGCTTTATCAATTGTAGCATTTTCATATGCTCCTGCAAATTTTGAAAGTTTGGTAAGATGTTCAGTTTGATTGACAAAAGTGTCTTTCCAAACAATATCTATTGATTCATTACTGAGGGTTGTCATTGTTTTAGCAATTATTCTTCTTTTCCTCCTCTTTACTACACCTTTATGATTTGCACTGTAGAAAACATCCAATGGAGGTATCTCTTCAATATTTAAAATAATTTCTTTAGTAGGGAAGATCGGGATGATTTCCTAATCTTGAACCCCTGGGGTTTGCTGAAGTACTATTGTTGTTTCTGATTGCTTCTGATTTTGTTCAGGAGTATGAAATATTGATGTTCCTTCTGGAATATCATTAGGTGGTATCTTAAGTTCTTTAGTAAATTTTTTCCATTCTTTGCCCAAATGCTCTACTTAAGATTTTTATGTCTGCTCAGGTGTAGTTTGAACTTGTTGAAGTTATTTAGAAGATGCCTTTAATAATTCAGCTTCATCAGTTCCTTCCTCAGAATGAGTATTAATTCCTTTGATTACATCTTTAATTATTTTATTAGTGCTTTCATCTTTATTTTCAAATTCATTTTCAGAAGGATCTGAATCTTGGGACTTATGTTGGGAATGTTCTAAATCCTAAACTGATTTTTCCCGGGACTTGCCTTCAGACATATATTTTGCATCATCATCTAAATTGATACTAGGATTTGGCTCTCCGACTTCTTCCATTCATAACAGGTCCAATGGGACTGTTTCCAATCTCTTATTTATGTATTCATGGAAAGATTTGATATCTGCTACACTATGTTTATTGGATGCCATATTCAATACATCTGTAAATTTCTCTATTCCTTCAAAAAAATCATCAAAATCATATTTTTCATGCATGAATGGCCTAATTTTAAGAGCAGTAGTAAAATCTTGGACCACATTGTTGGGATCATATTATCTTCCTGGCATAAAAGCCATATTCAAAGAGGTAATGTTTGGGATCTCCTTTGTTGTATAACCTATATCAAAAAGAGAAAAGGTACCACATTGTACTAGAAATGTAGGCCAAATAGCTTTCTCTGAATCCCTGAGATGTTTGGTTATACCATTTCCAAATGTTTGGTATGCAATCTCCCTGGCCAAAAGTTTCTCTCGAAAATAATAGGGAAAAACATGAAGAGGTGCAAGACTCCCGAAAACTCTGACATAAGTAAAATTAACTTCTCCAAACCATCTGGCTATAGGTATACTATCTGCATTGGCCTCTTTAGAAATATTGGGGGCTTTCTCATTAAAAATGGTTTAGTGGATGGGCAACATGACTCCATGGAAAATATTATAAAAATGGGAACAAAATTCAGATTCCCACAAGGCTTTGTGATAAACATGAATAAGAATAGGGTATTGAGTGGTCCATTTCCAACCCATAACAGGAAAATTTGAACATAAACATATAGCTTCCATAATGTATGCACTCTTGTAAAAACGAGGATTTGTTCTAATAGAAAAGACCCTATTTGTTATGTATTCCATAATAGTTTTGGCCAGATTATTGGATAAGATATTGGCCCAATTAATAATGGTAGAATTGATGATGGCGTCTATTAAGGGAACCCATTCAATGGAAAATTCAGTGGTATCATTCTTTGAGAATAACCTACACATCATTGCTACTATAAAACTGTGGGGTGATGTTAATTATGAAATTGGATACATACCAAGTTTGTCCCACTTTAATTTTCCTAGCTCAACCTTCCATTCTTTCACTATTGTTATCACTCTGTAATTTTGAGGCTGAAGCAAAACTAGAGAGGCAACATCAAGATCTCTTTGGGCCTAGTATCTAGCCCTCCTAGACCTAGAGAGGGATCTCGTTGTTAGATATAGCTTTGTTGATAGGCGAATTTTAGGCTAGCTATTAGTGCATAGGGGTTTGTTTGAATTGGCTTGGTGGGAAGAGCAAGGGAAAGCCATTGGGAAATGGAGTCGAAGAGGCTCAGGTGATTAAATTGTAGAAGCAAAAATCATGAGTGAAACAAGGAAAGATAGGTGTGCTGCCATGGATATTTCATACTTTTAAATGGACTATGAAAAGAAGAAATGTAAGGCTAGGTAGAGACTGAGGAGCATTTAAGAATTCCTCAATCAGACTAGAAGGTGAGGTTCAACAGAAATCGAGGAGCAATTAAGAATTCCTCGATTTAGCATCAGTGGAAAACATACACTATTGTAAACATAGCCAGAATTGTGTGCTCTAGATAACAAATCCTATTCTTCACACTTTTTGTTTTACAATTAGATTGCAGAAATATAGAGAAAGAGAAACAATGAATAACATATGAAGACATGAGAATACTTCACCATTTCGGACACCACATGAATCATGAACAACTGGTATTGTATTACTCTTCAAACAGTCACTTGAAATTCAGTGAACAACATTATAGAATGGGATTTTTCCTCATTTCCGATCCCCCCCCCCTTTACTACTTCGAATAGTGAAGTATTTATGCTAATCCTACTGATTTATTACAATCAATATAGTAACTAACATTTAATTTCTTCTTCACTACATGATAGAGAGGAATAACATTACTTGATATGTGCACAGTAAAATAGATGGGGTTATAAGGGACATTTGAACATCTAGCGATGTTTTGATTCCTTTAAAATGTTTAATTGGATCAAATCCCACATCTTCTTTCTAGAAAAAAAAAGACTGTTATAAAACTAATGACACATGTATAACTAATTATCAGTCTTTAAGGCAGTGATTGCAACAGGGGTGACAAGATAAATCTAGCCCAAAAAATGTTTGTAGCAGTACATTATTAATGGTGAAATGATCAGAATCTGGTTGGTTGTGATGTCGAAGAAGGCAACGTTAAACCATGCTAACATCTGGCTCTTCTTTGGTAAACAATGGTGGTTGTGCTGGCTATCGTGATATCCATTACATCCTTAACTGCCTTTGTCTCTTTTGTGTTGGTTATTGTTTCCATGGAGCTTTCAAATGGAAAACCCAATGCTTCCTTTGTAACAAATAGAAGCGATCTTGAAGAAACTTGGACGGGAATGGTGCGGAATGACTACATGGAGAAAATTGCAATGGAAGGAGGTACCAGAGAAATGGTGGTGGAGGAACATCAATGGTGGTTTGGAGGACATTGGAAACAGTTTTTCAGAGGGTGTCTCAAGTGGTAAGCGGTATTGGACAGGGGCGTGCAGAGTAATCTTGGGCATGACACGTAACCAGATGGGTGGTATGGGATACCACCCATTTCGGACCCCCCCCTCCTCATGATAAAGTTCAAATTCCGTGGGGAGGTAAAAATTAGATAAGGGTCGTTGGATGTAGGGAGAGGAGTGGAGAGGGAGGAAATTTGGAGGGTGATTAAACGTGGAATGACATAGCACACGGGTAGGACTAGCCACAACCCTTTTGCTACCCAAGTCCTTTCCTTTTTCATTTAACCCTTTTTCAAATGAAATAGCATAAAAAAACCATTTACCGAGACTCGAAATATTATAAACTTCATCTTGGAGCCACTTCACATCCACACACTTCGCACAGCGCAAGACTTAGCATTTACCCTTCGTACTTATCCTTTAATTTTTTCGATTTGTGATTGCGATCAGGTCGGGGCCACATCATCTTCCACATCACCCTACCACGTCACTTTGCCATGTCATCCCATATCACACTTCGGCGATCATAGCTCTTATATATGCACTTATTCCTTAAACATTGTGATCTACGCTCGGGTCCCACCTGGTATCGCACATCGCACTTCGCTAACTTTAACCTTTACCTCCCATGCCCATCCTTTAAAATCTGTGATTTGTGAGTGGGCCCCACCGCACTTCGCACATCGCACTTTGGCGATCTTAACGTTTACCTCCCATGCCCATCCTTTAAACACTGCGATTTTTTATTTTGATTGGGAAATAGACCCCACCATAAGCTTTTCCAAGTGGACAAGTGATTTTAGTAAAGAAATGAAAAAATCCACTAGAACCATGATATGAAGGATTTCAAAGTATTCGGGGTATATATAAGGATAATATGGGTCCCGTCGGTCTCGCATATCGCACTTCGGCAACTATAGCATTTACCCTTGGGCACTTATCCTTTGAATCTTATGATGTGTGATTGTGAAGAGAGGTAGAGGTTTTGAACTTAAGATATAAAGGAAGTGGGGTGTTTATTGCAATTTATATGACCTATATTATATATATATATATATATATATATATATATATATATATATATATATATGAGTGTGTGTGTGTGTGTATGTGTGTGTGTTTGTGTTTGTATCAAGCGGCCATATTTGGGGGCGGAGTTGTGAATAAGGCAAGTTTAAGTGAAAAAATGATATGGCCTCTAGTGGGTGGGCGGAGCTATAACCATGGAATTTCAGACTAATATAAAAGGGTTTATAGAGAAATAAGTCCCAAAGGTTATGCATGTGGGTTTTGGGGTTTGAATGGGATATCATTTCGGAATATGGAGGAAGTCAGAGGGAAAAGAGGGCGAATGAAATGGAATGAGGGCAGAAATGAAGTTTTATCACCATCACACCTTATCAGCAATACATTCCTCTTTCCACTGAATTGAAAGGGCAGATTAATTCATTTAAAGTCCTTGAAAGTTAGGATTTCTCTTCCCTTTCTAGAAACAAATGACAGCCATGGAATATTATCTTCAATCTACAAGATCTAAAAAGAATAACCAGTCACCTTGTGATACTATAGATTATAGGGTACTAATAGAGGCTCCAACTGGGGATAGAAGCTCCTTCAGGATGTGTCAAGAACACCATAGACTAGTAGCTTAATCCCTTGGGCTGATCCCAAATCTGCAACATGATTTGCTACAACCTCTATGGCTGAAAATCTTCAATAATTTTTTTTGAACCTTAGACAAGAATATGATCTGTGTATTACAATCTGGAATGAAACCACAACTAAACTTACGCACTACAAACTATCAAACTGAAATCACTGCTGCACCCAGAAAATTTGAATGTTGACATGTGAACTGAACTGAAAACTGAAAACAATCTTAGACTAAAACTAAAAGGATGCTCAAAGTACTGAACTTATTCACACACTACTACCTAACTAATCTAAATTAGAGATGATATGTACACTAATTGAACTCTTCATTCCAATGCAACCAATCCACTAAATGACTACATGATTTTTTCTTGCTCACCCCTTTGAGCAAGCTGAAAAAACAAAATGACCACTCCCATCTCAACTGCCTTTGAACATAAGTTTTCAAACATTTCCTTACACTCTGCAGCAAACCACTCATGCCATAACACACCCCTTCTATAGATGATTCTAAAAGGCCATCAAAAGGATCTTGGAAAAATACCTGGTCCTGAGGAAAATAACAAGTTTCATCTAGGACTGCCATTTGCTCGAAATTTTTATGCTCATGATCCTTCTAAAAGAGAATATCTATACATTCTTCATGGTCATTTGACATGGAATCTTTATTGTATACTAATATGTTTTCCTCAAGAAAACATGATATTTCTTGGCTGAGATTGCTGAATTCTATTTGAAAGCCACGATTTTGATGAACATAAGCACTTTCTGGCAAAAATATTTCTTGTGAATGCAAAATAGCTGTAATATTCCAAAATTAGCATGCAGCTAATTGGAATATTGATTTTTGTTACTTAGGAGGAGAATAAATGGGTAAGAAGGCCCATACATTTCAGAAATGAGAATTAAATACCTCATAGTATGAAAAGGGATCATCAGAGGAGCTGGATTTCACACCCTCATGTGTGAACAAGGTCATTTGCATGTGGACAAGGTCAAGTTTGATCAAGTCAATAGTGCAGGGATAGGAGGTGGAGAACACTTTGAGAGACAACGCAGTATGAATGGGAGGAAAATTATTTGGTGAGGGGAACCCTAATGAGTGGGACCCATGGTGAGAGGGCTTTTACTTGTTTAAAAGGAGGGCAAGGCAGGCATTGTTATTCATGTTATTGATTATTGGTTTTATGGTCTGGAAGACTATTTGGCATCCTCTCGCTATTTGGCAGAGTTGCAGTGCTGCTTAGCACAAGGATTTCCTGTTTAGGAATTCCTTCTCCTTTCAAGATAGGCCACTTGGGGGAGCTTTCTCTTCATTTCTTCACACTCAGGCTCAAGGCCAAGCCACCTCCTTCAGCTACAACATTATTTCTGTTGAAGTATAACGTTGTGTTGTAGGGTGTTGCAGTGGAGGTTCTACAACACCACTTCTGAAGCTATTTTTCAGAGGAGGAAGCCTTCTTCCCTTTGTAGGATCAGTGAGGGATCATTTGAGATGATTTCTGTCATCTTTGGCAACAGGCCAACCATTTTCCATCATCTACAGGGCAGTCCCTCTCATTGACTGTGTTATTTCCAGTGAGCATTTGCAATGAAGGTTTGTAGTATTTTTTGGAGGGTAAGGTCTTCAGTGATAGGATCAGCCTTTCACTTAGAAGATCCATTGGAGGAGGTTTGTTCATCTAGTGCATCATATACAACCATCTCCATCCAGTTCTTGAGTTGCAACAACTACTCAGCCCTGCAACTCTAGCATTTTTGTAGATTTTTCATATTTTGGGAAATCCTTCCAAGATTGTCTTGAAATTAATTTTGGGAGTCTATATCTCTTTTCCCCACATTTTATGAGATGTATATTATCATATTTGTGTATTGACACTTCTTAGTAGCAGTATCTCTAAATAAACTGTGATGTCATAGCCATGGGCATTCTTGTGTAGCAGTGTTTCTCATCTTTCATGTACATGTTTTCTTGAGGCTGATTTTGCCTATCTTGAGTGACTCTTTCCTCAAGATCTTGTATACAATTTATGATATGATATTAATATGATGGATATTTGGATATTTTTGCATTCTATGTGTTGATATATCGTTTCTCTCTCATTATTGTGTTTATGTATTGATGTGTCTTTAATTTTGGAATATCTTAAGATATTCCCAATGTTGTATAATTTCCCTATTTTGGGATATTATAGTGGTATCGAAGCATAATCTTGGCTCAGCCTATGAGTTCCAACCATTATGCACTCAATAATATAAGAATAAGAAGAGATCAAGATGATCAAAAGAATGAGCTTTCTCTCATCACTTTTCAGATCCATAAAGGACCTCTCCAAGGAGGTGAAGCAGATGAAGGAGAAGAGATGCAATGAGACTCCTAGAGGATTTGTAGAAGAGGAAGAGCCATGCACTTCCTATTCTCGAAGAGGAGAAGACCAGAGGCATGAAGAACACTTGGAATCTGAAATTATAAGGAGTACCTTGCAGAATACAAATCTCATCCTAGAGTTTTCATAAAAACTCTTGCTCTTTCTCAGTTTATTCAGTTGGAAGAAGAAAGGAGGCCCTACAGCAATGGGATGATAAGAAGCAATAGATTTCTATTGACCATTTTTGATGGGTCACTCAAATGTGTAGCAAAGGCTTGGGTGATGAAGCTAGAAGCATTCTTCCTACTACATCCAGTGGTAGAGAGAGAAGTTGTAGAAATTGCAGCACTACACCTTGAAGGAGAAGCAAGCACTTGGTGGTTCAGCCATGTGGGACATGCAAGAGTATCTACTTTTGAAAATTTCACTCAAAGGGTGATCAAGAGATTTGATGAAGAGAAATCAGAGAAAGAGGAGCCCTCACCACCACTTGGGGAGGCATGTACCAGCGTTGTAACAACCATGGAGGAGAAGCCTTCACCTTCAGCAGTTGGAGGAGCTAACACATGGGAGAAAGGAACTCTTGTAACCATACAAGATACTTCCACATTTTTCAAAGGTATGCCTAAGTGTCCATCTCTTATCATTTTAGCAAACATTATGGATGGATCTACATCATTGCATGTTGTTGATTTAGAGCAGAGAATTGCACTACGTTGTGCAACCTTGACTTTATCAAGGAAGGGAGGAACCATCATCCTCATGTGCCTATGTTGAGTTGCATACCACACTTGAGGTTGGGGTCTAAAAACTTGGAGGAAAAGATGAACCTTGCCCAAAATAATTCCATGCCAAACCACATGTTCATCTTTGAGTTGAGTATGAGACAGCCACTACATCATTGGGAATATTGATAGCCCTGTCATATAACAGCAGTGAGGAGATTTTGCCTCCAACACACTTGGATCCTTATGGATTCAAGATGGCTACTGGTGTGAGATTTTCTTTAGGAGATCTCTAAGGAGTTGCATCTCGACCTTCCATAGAATACAAAGAGAGAAATATGTTTTGGGAGAATGGTAGTCCTCGTTGGGGGAGTGCCAAGGAGGAGCATGATAGGAGACATCCACACAGTGGTGAATGGATGTGGATGGAGAGAAATAAGTTGGAAAGCTACTTGCACATTTATGACACTGGGCAGCAGGAGGCATGGCTGCGTTGGCTACTCTTAAGAGAGTTTGGCCATCTTGGGACATATCCTTTTTCAAAGGGTATGAGGGAGGAAGGAGTATGGCAGGATACTTGCATCATAGGGCAGCAAGGATTATGGATTTATTGTGTAGATAAGACATTCTTCATATCCATCATTATTTTTCCACTACATGGTTTTTATGATGGAGGTATGAGGGGGAAGCAAAGGCTATTGTTGCATGGATTGATCTTGCAAGAGCAAGGGCAGATTTTCTCTCACACTTAGCATGATGTTGTAGGAGTAGTAGAGGGCACTATCATGGTGCAAGGGGTCTATTCCTTAGCTTTGGATGATGAGGAGATACTTCCACCTTGGAAGGAATTTCCTATATATAGCAGCATTATGGGATATCTTTGACAAGGGGCATGTCGAGGAATGGAGTTATGAGTTGGCAGGAGCCTATTTACATGGGCCAACAACGCTATCACTTTTGAGTTAGTGTTTATTGATGGAGTATCCCCAGGATCACTTCATACTTGATGCACTTGGTGAACAAGGAGGAGGTGAGAGTGATGAAGTAGTGGGTGGGAACATATATTACTGTGGTATGTTCTTCTTAACTTGGATTTCCAAGCATAAGAAGGAGGATCCTTATGCAGCATGTGATTTATTTCTCTTCATGAGAGTATGTTATGCCACTATGGAGGGCTTATTCATGGATCCCATCATCATCTTACTTTCAGTACATGGTAAGGAATTTGTTTTTGTAAGTATTGTTTATCTAACACAGTATTTGCATACTCTTACCATTTCTATACAGTGCATTGCTCCACAAGAGGGCAAGCTTATATTTGAGCCCCATGGTCAAACTTGGGCCAAATTATATGATGGAGACAACCATATTTTATGTAGCCTTGGGAAAATGTTTCATTTTTATTTTATGTATGCTCAGTTGATTCACCAAGCCATTAACTACTCACTAGTAGATGTATTGACATGCACAACTAGCCATTCTTCAAGAAACATCTTGCCATGTAATTTTCTGAAGCAGCAGTTTGAAAAACTGCGCTGTGACCACTTGGGAGACTATTGGTACATTCCAGCACTATATGAAACCTACATTATTCTTCTCATTTGGATGCCATGTTGTGAGCATATCCTATTCATCACATATAGGATGGTTTGGGCTAGCTTGATTCACAACATTGGAAGAGAGATCTTTGGAGATATAGTCTTCATCTTTCCTCTTGAAGGCAACATTATTGCATCCCAGGATTAGAAAAAACTCCACAATTATCTTAAGTGGAGAGGAGGACAGCGTGGGGTAGGCTATTTTGTCTACCCTGGTCATATTTTCAGCCCACCTACACTGCAGGAGCTATTAGTGGAGGAAGATTTTTAGGAGTTGCCATGTTGGGAGGTAACTCACTTTGCATGGATGATTGCTTGGGGATGGAGGATCCACATGGGAATGATGATTCCCCACGCACTTCAGATCCCATTCCTCAAAGGGACCTCTAGACATCACTTTGTTACCCTCTTGAGTATTTCACCTTTTCATGGTGATAGTTTTATAGCTAACTTACATTCTTGGGAGGAGCAATGTGGAGACTTGTTGATGAGACAACATCTTATTCCTTGGAGGAGTCCATCATATGTGGATGCTACAGTAGGAGGAGGGGAGACTCTTCATTTCTATCCTTACAGTTTCTTGAGGACAAGTAACATTTGGGAGGGGAGGACTGTAATATTCCAAAATTAGCATGCAGCTAATTGGAATATTGATTTTTGTTGATTTCACTTAGGAGGAGAATAAATGGGTAAGAAGGCCCATACATTTCAGAAATGAGAATAAAATCCCTCATAGTATGAAAATGGATCATCAGAGGAGCTGGATTTCACACCCTCATGTGTGAACAAGGTCATTTGCATGTTGACAAGGTCAAGTTTGACCAAGTCAACAGCGCTAGGATAGGAGGTGGAGAACACTTTGAGAGACAGCGCGGTATGAATGGAAGGAAGATTATTTGGTGAGGGGAACCCTAATGAGTGGGACCCATGGTGAGAGGACTTTAAATTTTTTACAAGGAGGGAAAGGCAGCCATTGTTATTCATGTTATTGATTATTGATTTTATGGTCTGGAAGACTATTTGGCATCCTCTTGTTGATTGGCAGAGTTGCAGTGTTGCTTAGCACAAGGATTTCCTGTTTAGGAATTCCTTATCCTTTCAAGAGAGGCCTCTTGGGGGAGCTTTCTCTTCATTTCTCCACACTCAGGCTCAAGGCCAAGCCATCTCCTTCAGCTACAGTGTTATTTCTGCTGAAGTATAATGTTGTGTTGTAGGGTGTTGCAGTGGAAATTCTACAACACCACTTCCGGAGCTATTTTTCAGAGGAGGAAGCCTTCTTCCCTTTTGAGGATCAGTGAGGGAGTATTTGAGCTGATTTCCATCATATTTTTCAATAGGCCAACCATTTTCCATCATCTACAACGCAATCCCTCTCATTGACTACGTTATTTCCAGTGAGCATTTGCAGTGAAGGTTTGCAGTATTGTTTGGAGGGTAAGATCTTCAGTGATAGGATTAGCCTTTCACTTAGAAGATCCATTGGAGGAGGTTTTTTTAGCTAATGCATCATATATAGCCATCTCCATCTAGTTCTTGAGTTGCAGCAGCTACTCAGCCCTGCAACTCTGGCATTTTTGTACATTTTTCATATTTCGGGAAATCCTTCCAAGATTGTCTTGAAATTGATTTTGGGAGTCTATATCTTTACTCCCCACATTGTATGAGTTGTATATTATTATATTTGTTTATTGAAACTTATCAGCAGAAGTATCTCTAAATAAATTTCACTGTCATAGCCATGGGCATTCTTGTGTAGCAGTGTTTCTCATCTTTCATGTACATGTTTTCTTGAGGCTGATTTTGCCTATCTTGAGTGACTCTTTCCTCAAGATATTGTATATAATTTCTGCTATGATCTTAATATGTGGCTATTTGGATCTTCAGGCATTCTATGTGTTGATATATCACTGCTCTCTCATTATTTTGTTTATGTATTACTGCGTCTCCAATTCCCTATTTTGGGATATTACAATAGCATCAGTATCAATCTATTCTACATTTGTTTCTTCATGAGGAAATATTGCAGTACATAAATCAGCAATAGAACAAATAGTATTAATCTCTTGATCACATAAATATTGGAAGGCAAGCTACATGCTTAGAATCTAATTAATTTCTTCTTCAGTCAAAGGAGGAGGCAATATTTGTTTTCTTTGGATTAAACAACAATTGTTTGCTTGCTCTTGTGAAGATTGATCATGAGATTGAATGTCTTCTTTAGCCTCATACCAAAGAACATATGAATTTTCATTTGTCTCCACTCAGAGATCTTGTGGATCTACTTTCATTTTTTGATTTCTTTCATCTTCCACTAACTTCTCTTGGTTATCATGACAGTTAAATTGAGAATGAAATCCATAAATTTCTTCTAAGAGATCGTCATCATGCATATTTCCTAGATCTTCATCAATATTTTCAAGGTATTGTATGAGATCCTCGGACTAATCACAACAATTTTTAGCTAATGATAAAGATGGAGAATATTATTTATAATGCTCATAAAACACCTTGTAGAAATCCTTTAAAGAAAACAAACTACTAGGGTTTAAACCTTCATACCATTCCCTCGCCTCCCCTTCTAATGTTGCCATGAACATCTTCATGAGGCAATCCTCATGCCATTCGACTTTCCACCTCTTGGAATGTATATGAAATTTAATGAGATGTAACAAAGTATCATCAACATTCTCATCTTGAAAAATAGTAATATTTCCTTAACAATTTACCTAGGGAATTTTGTTTAGGAAGCCAAGAATTTGATCTCTATTCATTGGAGCATATCTCCTTGCAACTAATCTCATTTTGAGCTTATGGAGTCGCTAGTTAATCTCTATTTCTGGATTTTACTACCGATGGAGTCTCTAGGTGAATGGAACAACCTTCTGGTGTTTGACTTCTATTCATCATCAAATTCAAAACTAAAACTTGAAGTTCATTACTGGAGATAGTTCGTTCCCCAGTATGGTTTCCACTATGTTATCACTCTATAATTTTGAGGCTGAAGCAAAACTACAAAGGAAACATCAAAACCGCTTTGGGCCTAAGATCTAGCCCTCCTAGACCCAGAGAGGGATCTCTCTATTATATATAGATTTTTTTATAGGGAAATTTTAGGCTAGCTATTAGTTCATAGGGTTTTGTTTGAAATGGTTTGGTGGGAAGAGTAAGGGAAAGCCATTAGGTAATGGAGTCAAAGAGGCTCGGGTGATTAAATTGCAGAAGCAACAAGCATGAGTGAAACAGGGCAAGATATGTGCTCTACCATGAATCTTTCAAGCTTTTAAATGGACTATGACAAGAAGAAATGTAAGGCTAGGTAGAGACTAAGGAGAATTTAAGAATTCCTCAATCAGACTAGAAGGTGAGGTTTAGCAGAAACTGAGGAGGAATTAAGAATTCCTTGATTTGGCATCAGTGGAAAACATAGACTATTGTAAACACAGCCAGAATAGGGTGCTCTAGATAACAAATCCTATTCTTCACACTTTCTGTTTTACAATTAGATTGCAGAAACACAAAGAAAGAGAAATAATGGATAACATATAAAGACAGGAGAAGACTTGACCATTTCGAACACCACGTGAATCCTAAACAACTGGTCTTGTATTACTCTTCAAAAATTCACTTGAAATTTAGTGAACAACATTATAGAATGGGAGTGTTCCTCATTGTCTATCCCCCCCCCCCCACCCCCTTACTACTTCGAATAGTGAAGTATTTATGCTAATCCTACTGAGTGATTACAATCAATGTAGTAACTAATAGTTACTTTCTTGTTAACTACATGACAGAGAGGACTAACATTACTTGATATGTGCACAATAAAACAACTGGGGTTATGAGGGACATTTGAACATATGGCGTTGTTTTAATTCCTTTGAAACTCTTAATTGGATCGAATCCCCCATTTTATTTCTAGAAACGGAAAGATTGTTATAAAACTAATGACACGTGTATAAATAATTATCAATATTTAAGGCAGTGATTGCAACAAGGGTGACAAGATAAATTTGGCCCAAACAGTGGTTGTAGCAGTCCGTTGATGGTGAAATGATCAGAATTTGGCTGGTGTGATGCCGAAGAAGGAAGAGTTAAACCATAATGACATCTGGCTCTACTTGGGTAAACAACGGTGATTTTTTTGGCTGGTGTGATACCATTACATCCTTAACTACCTTTGTCTCTTCTATGTCGGTTATTGTTGACGTGGAGCCTTTAAATGGAAAACCCATTGCTTCCTTCATAAAATACAAAAGCGATCTTGAGCAACCTTGGACAGGGTGTGGAACAAATATGTGGAGAAAATTGCAATGGCAAGAGCTGGCAGAGCAATGGTGGCAGAGGAACAATGGTGGTGGTTTGGAGGACAGTGGAAACAATTTTTTGTAGGGGGTCTCAAGTGCTAAGCAGTATTGGACAGGGTGGGTGTGGAGTAATCTTGGGCATAACACGTAACCAGATTGGTGGTATGGGATACCACCCATTTCGGACCCCCCCCCTCATGATAAATTTTGAATGCCGCAAGGAGGTCGAAACTGGATAAGGGTCATTGTATGTAGGGAGAGGAGTGGAGAGGGAGGAAAGGTGAAGGGAAATTAAAGGTGGAATTACATAGCACATGGGTGGGACCTGCCACGACCCTTTTGCTACCCGAGTCCTTTCCTTTTGCATTTAACCCTTTTTCAAATGAAATAGCATAAAAAACCATTTACCCGGACTCGAAATATTATAAACTTCATCTTGGAGCCACATTGCATCCACGCACTTCGCACAACGCGAGACTTATCATTTACCCTTCATACTTAACCTTTAAGTTTTTTGATTTGTGATTGAGATCGGGTTGGGGCCACGTCATCTACCACATCACCCTACCACATCACTTTTCCACGTCATCCCATATCGCACTTCAGCGATCATAACTCTTATCTCCACACTTATTCCTTAAACATTGTGATCTGTGCTCGGGTACCACTTGGTATCGCACATCGCACTTCGTTGAATTTAACCTTTACCTCTCGCGCCCATCCTTTAAAATTTGTGATCTGTGATTAGGCCCCACCGCACTTCGCACATCGCACTTTGGCGATACTAACGTTTACCTCCCACGCCCATATTTTAAACACTACGATTTGCCTTTGCGATCGGGAAACGGACCTCACCATAATATTTTCCAAGCAATCAACTGATTTTAGTTAGGAAATGGAAAAAGATGCCCGAACCATGATATGAAGGATTTCAAATTATTTGGGGAGTACGACGATAATAAGGTTTCCATCAGTTCGGCATATCACACTTTAGCAACTATAACATTTACCCTTGGGCACTTATCCTTTGTATCATTCGATGTGCGATTGCAAAGAGAGGTAGAGGTTTCAGACTTAGGATATAAAGGAAGTGGGGTGTTTATTGTGGTTTATGCAACATATGTATAGTTATGAACTAGCCGGTTGTGGGGGAGGAGCTGTGAATAAGGCAAGTTTAAGTGAAAAAAATGATATGTCTGCTAGTGGGTGGGCAGAGCTATAACCATGGAATTTCAGACTTTAATATAAAAGGGTTTATAGAGAAATAAGTCCCAAAGGTTATGCATGTGGGTTTTATGGTTTGAATGGGATATAATTTTGGAATATGGAAGAAGTGAGAGGGAAAAGAGGGTGAATGAAATGGAATGAGGGAAAAAATGAAGTTTGATCACCATCACACCTTATCAGCAACACTTTCCTCTTTCCACTGAACTGAAAGGGCAGATTTATTCCTTTGAAGTCCTTGAAAATTAGGATTTATCTTCCCTTTCGATAAATAAATGATATCCATGGAATATTATCTTCAATCTATAAGAACTGAAAAGTGTTGGGAAACCAACTCAAAAAATAGAAGAAATGAGAGATCCACACCTTAGAAATCAGCCACTTCGAGGGGGAAACCTCCAATACATTACATAAATGAACAATTCTTGGATGATACAAATGACAAAACCTCCTTTCTAAATATAGGAGTCCATGGGGCCACAATGTAATCCTAGTGGGGCTATAATGTAATCCTAGTCGACCTAACAATAACAATGTAAGGGCACAATAATAACAATATGGGGGTTATAGGGGTACAAAAATAACAATAAGGGGGTTACACTAACAACAATAAAGGACTATACTAGTAATATAGGGACCTAACATGCTCCTATCCTTCAAAAAAGTGTTGTCCTCAATGCTTGAGTATCTCTGGGTGCTTTTGTATAAAATTCTCATCCTCCCATGTAGAATCTTTAGTGGGTAAGTTCTTCCATTTGATGAGATATCTGAAATTGATCAAATTCGTAGCTTTCGAGTTCTTGTTTCCATGACTGCTTCAAGTTGCAATATGGTTTTTCCTTCCTCATCAAGTTCTGGCAATATTGTTTGAACTGGAAGTGTGTCCCCTATAACCTTTTTTAAGCATGAAACATGGAAAATTGGGTGCACTCGCGAAGAAGCAGGAAGCTCCAATTTGTATGCCATAGTACCAATATTTTGCAACACCTTGTAATGACCATAGTACTTTGGAGATAATTCATTATCCTTCTTATCTTGCTTGAGGGAAATTTGTTTGTATGGTTGTAGCCGTAAAAATACCCAGTCTCCCAAATCAAAACTTCTCTCACTGTGATGTTGATATGCCTATTGTTTCATTCGATTTTGTGCCAAATTTAGGTTATCCTTTAAGAGTTGGAGAACTTCTTGTTGATGCTCGATGTGATCCTCCACTGCTTGAACCCTATAATTTTCCCTTAAAGAAGATGTGATGGATGGTGGATGATATCCATAAAGTGCCATAAATGGGGTCATTTTTGCTGCAGTATGGAAGGAAGTGTTATACCACCATTCAGTTAGAGGTAACCACTTGACCCATTGTGTTTGTTTATCAGATACAAAACAACGAAGATATCCTTCCAAACATTTATTTACTATCTCAGTTTGACCATCTGATTGAGGATGATAAGATGAGCTATGAGCTAATTGAGTACCCAAACAAGAAAATAACTCCGTCCAAAAATTTCCAGTAAAAATGGGATCTCTGTCGCTCACAATAACCCTTGGGTTTCCATGTAGCTTTTGAATTGTGTCCATAAATGTAGTAGCAACTGTACTTTCTTTAAATTGATGAGATAATGCACAAAAGTGTGCATACTTGGTAAGTCTATCAACTACCACCATGATGACACTCTTTCCTTCGTACTTAGGTAAACCTGTGATAAAATCCATTGAAATCTCCTCCCAATGTTGACTTGGAATGGATAAAGGTTGTAGAGGTCCCGGGGTCTTAATTGTTTCCACTTTATTCTGCTGGCAAACCAAACATTCCGCCACAAAATTTTGAATATCAGATTTAAGGCCATCCCAAAAAAATTCTTTCTTCACCCTGTGGTAAGTTTTTAAAAATCCTGAGTGTCCTCCTAAAGGAGAAGTGCGCAATTCCAAAAGAATCTTTTGTTTTAGTTGGGAATTCTTACAAAGATATAAGCGATCTTTGTACCATAAGGAATCATTTTTCCAACTAAATGTACCAGATGTACTAGGATCTTGTTGCAACTTTTGAATGAGTGTCCACACTTCTTCGTCCTTTTTCCATTCATCCCTTGCTTCGGTTATCCAATCTGGTTGGATAATAGAAATGGCACAAAGCAATGCTTCCACCTCTTCATCCTTTCTTGAGAGTGCATCTGCAACAACATTTAGCTTCCATTTTTTGTAGATGATTTCAAAGTCATAACCCAACATCTTTGTGACCCATTTTTGCTGCTCTTTTGAAGATAGCCTTTGTTCCAAAAAGTGTTTAAGACTATCGTTATCATTTTTTACCTTGAAGTGTCTTCCCATTAGGTAAGGTCTCCATTTCTTTAGTGCATGTAGTATTTCGAACATTTCCTTCTCATAAATAGCCTTTTGTAAATACTTTCCCTTGATTGAACGACTTTCAAAAGAAATAGGTCTTCCTTCTTGCATTAAAACAACACCAAATCCATTTCTTGAGGCATCACATTCCACAATAAAGGTTTTTGTGAAGTATGACATAGGTAAGACTACTGCTAGGCACATTGCCTCTTTAAGATGTTCAAAGGCCTTAGTTTCTTCAGGAGTCCATGAAAATGCATATTTCTTCAATAATGTTGTTAGAGGTGCTTCTATTCTCCCATAATTCTTAACAAACTTGCGTTAATACCCTGTTAACCCGAGAAATCCGTGCAACTACTTTGTGGTTGTGGGGACTTGTCATTCCTTAATGGCTTTAATTTTTTTAGGGTCTACCTTAACACCCTCATGAGATACAATATGACCCAGATATTCCACCTCCTGTACTCCAAAGAAACATTTGGATGTTTTTGCATAAAATTTCTTCTTCTCCAATAGTTTGAGCACCCCGTCAACATGTTGAACATGATCCTTCCAAGACCTGTTGTAGATTAGTATATCATCCAAAAATACTAGAACATATTTTCTAAGAAAGGGTTTGAAAATGGAATTCATCAACCCTTGAAATGTAGAAGGTGCATTGGTAAGGCCAAAAGGCATGACCAAAAATTCATAATGACCCTAATGAGTTCGAAATGTTGTTTTCGAAATATCTTCAGTCTTCATTCTAATTTGATGATATCCTGAACGAAGATCCAACTTGGTAAAATAAATTTCTCTATGTAATTCATCCAATAATTCATCAATCACAGGAATGGGAAATTTATCTTTAATAGTGAGCTTATTGAGCTCCCTATAATCCGGACACATACACCATGATCCATATTTCTTGTGCACCAATACTACTGGGGCAGAGAAAGTACTTTGACTAGGTTGAATTATACCAACCTCTAACATTTCCACAATCATACGTTCAATTTCTCTCTTTTGGACATAAGGATATCTGTAAGGCCTGATGTTTGGAGGAACACTTCCTAGAATCAAATGAATAGCATGATCATGATCACGAATAGGTGGGAGTCCTTTGGGAGTATTAAACACCTTGGAATTATTGTCCAAGACTTTTTGGAGATATGAAGAAATAGATTATTTTGATGTTGGAACTTCTAGTGAGCATAATTGTGCAAGTATGCCTCATTGTTCTTTCTTCAGAAACTTTGTCATGACATTATAGCTTATTATCTTTCCTGGCTTCCCTGTGATACCCCATAATTCGATTTCCTTTCCTTCCGAAAAAAATTTCAAGAAAAGTTCTTGAAAATTAAAAGCTATCGTCCCCAAAGATTGTAACCATTGTACTTCTAGTACAATATCAACACCTCCCATTGGGATGGAAAGCATTGGACTATTCAATACATATTCCCCCATGGCTAGCTTGATATTATGGCATTTTCCCGAGCAATTTATAGTTCCTCCATTTGAAACCAACACTTGACATTCTGGTGTTGGGTATAAGAAACAATTCAATTCCTTGGCTACCTTACAATGAATAAAATTATGGGTACTACCTGAATCAATCAACACTATTACCTTTTTCTTCTTGATATGTCCTTCTATCTTGAGATTTTGAGGAGTGGTAATTCCTGCCAATGCATTACATGATATGGTCGAACTCATTTATTCTTCTTCTAGGGTTTCTTCCTAGTGTATATCCTCTTCTTTTGAAGTTTCTTGTTCATTTTCTTCCTCCTCTTCAAAATATATGTAAAATAATTTCCTCTCAGCACACTTATGACCTTTAGTGTATTTTCTATCACAACTATAGAAAAGCCCTTTTTCTCTTTTTTCTTCCAATTGTTGTGGTGTCAACCTTGTAGGTTGTGGAAGTCTAGGAGTAGCAACACTTCCATCTTTATACATGTGAGTGGTAGGCTTCCTTGCCGCCATAATTTTACATTCAATTTTTCATGCCAACCTGAATGCCTTCTCCAATGAATCAGGTTCCCAAACACGAACTTCATGTTGGATGTTATCCTTTAAATTCCCTATGAAGACATCAATCATGTGTTCCTCTGGAATATCAGTTACCCTTATATTCAATTTTTGGAAGTCCTCAATGTGCTCCACCACTAACCTTTTTGTTTGAGATTTATCAATTGGCTAAAGAAGGTGTTGCTCTTTTTATCCTCATAATGTGCTATCATTTCTTCCGTAAACATTGACCAAGTGACAATTTTTTTACCGAATCAAAGCCATCGATACCATACAAATGTATTCTGTTCTAAATGTAAAGTTGCAATGTGTACCTTTTGTGCGTTTTTCACATTATTGAGATAAAAATATTGCTCCATCTGTAGTATCCATGTTACGGTATTCTTCCCATCAAACTTCCTCATGTCCATCTTTGGAATATGGTGATTCTTCCATCCAACATTAGAGTTTATGAAATCAAGATTAACATCTATTTTTTTCTCATCATGAGTTTCTTCTACTATATTTTCGCCATTAGGAATCATTTCTTGTATCAACTTTGTCAAACCTTCCATGTCTACTTTTAGATCATTCTTCATGTTTTCCATGTTGTCTTTCATTTTTTCTTCCATGTCCTCCATCTTAGCTTCCATGCCATCCATTTGAGATTCCACACCTTTCTTCAAACCATCCATATTATTCTTCAAACTATCCATCTTCACTTCCATGCCTTTCTTCAAAACTTCCATTTCATTTTTTTTTGCTCTTTGCGAGAGCGAAATTTGGTGCACTTGCTCTTGTAATTTTGATAGATCATGTTGCAATTCTTCATCTTCATGAGTCATAGTAGAGTATTCTGAGGGCTTAATGGGTGTTTAATTCTTTTTAGGAGGCATTTTAGAACCCAATATTGAAATATATGCTCATTATTCCCTTGAAATTGTTGGGCAGTGGAAGAGGTATGAAATTATCGTATATTTACTCATTCTTTATCATAAATATACTCCTGTTTGCCTTGAAAAGGAAATTTATCATAGGAATTACAATAGAATTGGAAAGGTTTATGATTACTATGAAAAGATGACTAAAAGCTACTTTTTGGTTGACAAATAGGAATTCGTAGAGGTGAACAGTTATACCAAAGGCATGGTTGAGAACAATATAACTACTGCTCCATCAACATTGAATCATATCCAACCAAAGGCAAGGAGATCTGAACGAATAGCCTAGAAAAGGCAGGGAACAACTTGGCCTCAGTCAGCACAAACAACACGATGACTAAACACAGAGGAGCGAATCCCTCAGGATCTTTCGATCCTGAGAGATCACTGTTCAAAATTATCTTGTTCTTTTGTTGGTCCGTCGAAGATTTGATATATAAGACCACGTCCTTTAGTGACAGGGGGACGAATCTTTATTGTTATTGGGAATCGGTCAAAAGACTTTACATTTTCTCTGTTATACTAACTCTCTGTTGGAGATAAAAACCTTTCTGTAAGACTTTATGTTGGTTTAATACAAAGCACGCGTTTCATTTACCTTCTGCAGTTCTGAATTAGCCCAGCAGTATTTCACTGGCGCTAAGGGCCCGGCTCTGGTGGAATTACTTCGCTCTTTGTATTTTAATATTTGTTTACTGTCGTGTGGAGTGCGTTTAATGTTTGAATTGGTTTATTGTTGATTGGATCAAATACAAAGTCATCGTTGTTTCGTTTCTTTACAGTAAGCATAATTCGATGTTCTATTATCTCATTGTTATTATAAAGCTTCACTGACTTGTATCTGATTTGAATTGTTGTTCCTTTAGTTTATAATCTGTTATAATTGGTGGTTGTGTGGTGAGAAGCTGTCGACATAATTGAATTATAGACATCTAGTGCCTTGAATATGTTAGAACTGTAATTGTTGTTCAATTCGCGTTGCTATTCCATTTCTGTTCATTACTTATTTATAATCTTTGACTAGTAGACAGAAAAGTTGTAGTCACACGTAGCTGTTTCTTTTCGGATTGCGTTTCGTTTAGGTTGCTTTCATTGAATCTGCTTTCGGTTTGATTGCTTTAAGATCTCCAACTATAGAGGATAGAGACTTTTTCTTCCAAGTCCCCAGATTGGTTATCTTGCATCGATTTCTAAGGGAAAGAGTTACTGCTACTGCATCCCTGATCGATATTCTGCAAAGATTGAAGTAGTTTAATATTTCCATTCATGTCACTGTAATTAGGTTTCTTTTCAAGCATTGGTTACTTTTGATTTTGTTATTTTATACTACATCTTCACAACATTGCTCTTAGACAATTGCAGCCTCAGACAGAGTACACTCTTGGAATAAAAATACGCTCTCAGATTGATGATTAATGTGGACTAATTAGGTGTTCAAAAGATACCTTTTTATGACTCGGCAAGAATCACTTCAAACCAATTTTTTACACAAGACTTATGCAATTTAGAAAGAAAAAATACACAACTTTTTCTTGCTTTTGAGGAACTCGATATTGAAACTGAATTATCTCTGTGATTTTGGATATTCAATATCTGAAATTTGGAATCCTCTTTCGAATTCCACAGGTCCAACCTAATTTGGATTCTTCAAGACAAAGTTATGTCCCATCTCCCACAATGACCTAATTAGGGACTAGTTCAATAGAGTGAACTTGTACAACATTCCACCTGTCACCGTTTGCTCCTTCAGCTTTTAAATTGATAGATAGGAAAATGTAGTCAGTGTACGTGTGGCCACTATTTACAAAATTATAATCTGATGCTCAGAGAGAAAGTTATGAAGATTTTCCCACGATCACCTCTTTGAGATGAAATTCGGGAGCCTGTAAAAGCCCTAACTTCCATAGATCCTACCTCCCAAAATAATGTGAATCAATCTCTGAAATTTTTCCACAACGTTCCTTGGGATTTCAGCTTCGCACTATGAAAATTTCAGCTTTTGAACCCTCTTAGAAAAATAGTTATAATGAAAATTCCGTGATGACCTGTTTAGGTTAAATTTAGGAGCCTGCAAAAAGCCCTAACTTCCATAGATCATATGTCCGAAAATATTGCGAACCAAGCTCTGAAATTTTGTGAATATTTTCCTCAGGATTTTGGATTCACACTCTAAAAATTTCAATTTCTGAACCTTCATAGAAAAAATTTTATAGAGAAAATTCCACGATGACATGTTTGGAGCAGCGAAACCCTAGAATCCAAAGCTCTGATACCAAATGTTGGGAAACCAGCTCAAAAAATATAAGAAATGAGACATCAAGGCCTTAGAAATCAGCCACTTCGAGGGGGAAACCTCCAATAAATTACATAAATGAAAACTTCTTGGATGATACAAATGACAAAACCTCCTTTCTATATATAGGAGTCCATGGGGCCACAATGTAATCCTAACCGACCTGACAATAACAATGTAAGGGCACAATAATAACAATATGGACATTACAGGGGTACAAAAATAACAATAAGGGGGTTACACTAACAACAATAAGGGACTATACTAGTAATATAGGGAACAAAAAAAAAAAGAATAATCAGTCACCTTGTGATATTATAGATTATAGGGTACTAACAACTACCTTCATTGGGTCTTGATTTTCTTTTGCAAACTTTTCAAGAAAATATTTATCATTATCTTTCTATGGCATTTCAAAATGGCACATTCCACGCAAATCTTTGAGGGTGAATGAACCCATGTCTTCTTGTCTCGAATTCTTGAAAGTCTTGTCTGCAACAGTGAGATTGTCAATGACCCATCTCGCGATGTTAGTATATGGTAAAATATTTCGTCTTGCAGCTATCCTATTTAAAATGAACATGCAACTTCGAAATAGGAAGGCTCTAATGAGTCATATGCATCTTTTCTTGCTACTTTCTTCAATTCCCTTGGATTCTCTCCTTCAAAAAAATTATACATTGCTTCCCAGGAAGAGGTTCCACTGTCCTTATTGCAAGTAGTATGTGAGAAGAGTGGAGGCATATTTGTATCTTCATAGGTGGATGATTGGGCAACTGATTTATTTTTCTTTGTTATTTTTACTGATATTGTTTTCTCAGGTATTTTCCTAAATTCAAGCAAACAACGAAATCACAGTTGAGATGAAGAGCAGGGATATTTATATCATTATATATTTTTAACGGACCAATTTCTTAAGCATCATTTCAAGCGCTTTGGTAATACATGATATAACACAAATCGCACATCGTATAAGCATCCATATTATGTATCTTGACCACGAGTGTATGAGAAATGTGATCTAGAAAAATCACATATCACACTTTATCAAAGCGGGTGTGATTTTCATTTGGTTGATGCTACAAGATGAAATACACGATAAAACCCAAAGTATTGAATTTTATCAGATTTTCTGATATGTTTCAACGTTTTTTTATTGTTCTATCGCGTCTGAAATCATCGCATTTTCTTTTCAAATGATATCTATATTTGTTTTTGTTTTAGGGAGGAGCGATGTGATTTATAGTTATAAGGGTTTTATTCACCTTTTTAACAGGAATTTTCATATAACTCGAAAAGGTCATAGCACTATCGCAATTCCCAAGTTATATATGTGTTCCAAATTTGTTAGCTTGGCAGTGTTGCGATTTGCGCCAAGCAGAATAAAATCAAAGTGAAAAAAGGTTCATGCCTTTTATTCCTAAAGTTTTAAAACTCAAAGTAAAGCAAAGTAATATTTCCTAAGCTCTATTTGTTTTTTAAAGGGTCCCCATTTATTATTCAAAACCTTAATCGATGTTCAAATAAATGGGGGGGTTGTTTCATAGCACAACACGTACCTAGTCTAAAATCATGAGATACTTAGTTATTCCTTTGACTGTAAAAGTGAAAATGAGAGAGTCATCTTTAGTCTTGGTAGGGCTAGCTACCTGACCTAAAGTTTGGTCTATGGTTACCTTTCTCTGATCCTATTGTCAGCCTTGGGAAGTTGGGGAGAGTGATAACATTCTTGGCGTCATTGCCGGGTAGCGATTTCTAAAAATTCCCTCAGAATATTTCTTTAATTCTCTGAAAGTTATAATTGTAGGTGACAAGCTCTAGCATTCAAAATAGGCTAAATTCTAAAATCTGAGCCAAATTCCGAAATTCCTATCTTAAGATGGCTCCTAAAAGACATAATAGGTCAAATCTAGACCCAAATCCCTCACCAATTGTGTATGACCCTGAGAGTCTTTTTAGATAGCATAAAACCAAGTCTTAGAAGGTTGGAAGAGTTATTCCTCCACTTGTCAAATAAAAATATTTGCCTACGAGATTTGTTCCAGAAGATTTATTCTATAGTTCAGAATCTGAAAAAATATTGTTTAGAAGTATGAAACTTTTCTTTCAGAAACTGCCTTTGATCCTTTTGATTTCGAGTGATTTGTGCCATTTTCTGATTCTTTCCATTCCTAAGTCGATGGTGAAGTCTGGTCTAATTTTCACAAACCTAAGGGCTTAGTGGACAAATTTCAAGAAACTTCAGAGAAGGCTTATTTCCAATATAAGAAACAGGATTTTAGTTCACTTTTCATTACACCTTCTCATACAGCTACATCATCAACCCCTCCTTTCATTCCATCATTACCTCTGCAAGTTTTCACTCCACCAATGCCTCCACCACCTCCTCCATTAGTCATGGCCAGATTTTCTCTTTTGATCCTACTGCTTCACCTCACACCACTACCTTAGAACTATGGTCAAATGCTTCCTCTTTTCGATGCAACATCAGAGGTTACAACTTATCAGCATGTCACCAAAGTGATTGACTTCATAGATCTTGAAGAGATTGACAATAATGATGCCAATATGTGCATCATTGCACAAAGTTTCTCTGGACAGGTAAAGAAATGGTTTCACTTTCTCACAAATGGTTCAATAGGTACTTCACAACAACTTATTGACTTGTTTATGGAAAAATGGGAAGATAAGAAATATTCATTGTAGATTTAGCTTAGTATAACACCTTGAAAATGAACCCCAATGAGTTTGTCCAAGACTTTACATCTAGATTCAATAAAATTTATGATTGAATTCCTGAGAATATTAAGCCTCCTCCAGACCTTGATTTCCTTCATTATCCTGATGGTTTTGATCTTGACATGGACTATCAGTTGAGGAAAAGAAACCCATCAACTCTTGAACAAATGCAGAGAAACACAATGAGTGTGGAAGCTAATGATCATCAAGAAGTCTAAAATCAAGACCGAGTAAAGAGTCACAATCAAAGAGGAAACACCCAATTCATCAAAGGAAAAATTAGATACCTTGATCAAGACCATGGAGAAGATGATGGATAAAATTTCCATCATTGATAGACAAGATAAACCCTCCATTAGAAATCCCAATTTCAGGGGTCAAAATTAGCAACCTCAATACAGGATCAAGAAAAGGGAATAGAAGGGTCAGGATCCACAAAGTTAGCAGAAAATTAACACTCCATTTCAACAGAATTATACTAAAGGCCCTGATGAATATGATGAAAAATAAATTTCTAGTGAGAACCTTTATTTGAGGAAAATCAACAGCCTATTTTCCTCACTGAAGAAGAACAATTTTCTGCAGAAATTCGTGCACTGGATTATCAACAATATGTCTTTTCAAATGATATGTTATCAGTGTGCACGGAAGATTATTAGAGGGGATATCAAAATTCTCTTCCTCAAGTGCAGAGAAATTATGCCTTGAGGAATAGGAATGTTCCTATAACCTCCAATCAGAAAAAATAGAACGCTTAAGTAGATGCTCTTCACAAAGAAGTTGTTGTCCCAAATCAAAGTAAAGACAAAGGAACTATTGTTCCTAATCATGCTAAAGGAAATGAAGCTTCCTCCGGCAGTCAAAGAAAGGACAAAGAAGTCCAAGATGGAGGACATAAGAAAGAGTCTTCACACAGAGATCAACCCGAAAAAAAAGATGTACCATTAAAAGAGGTAGAAAAACATCCTGCTCCTTTCAGTCTTGAAAATGAAATTTCCAACTTGAAAGTCTCCATTCTTCAAACTGAAATAGTCAAGAATGATCAGTAAAAAGTTCAAGTAGCTAGTTTTCTTAGAGTTGATCAAATTTCCGACATGGTTAATGTGAGTTATGATCACCCTAAGCTTCTTTTTGGTCCCAGTGTTGATGGCGATCTAGAAGATAGTGAGATCCCTCCATTTTATCTAACCCTCAAAACCCATGATTTTATCCTTCATAATACCATGCTTGATTCTAGAGCCTCTCACAACCTCATTCTTAAGGCCATTATCGACAGATTAAGACTGGATATCACAATGCCTTATCATGATCTTTATTCATTTGATTCAGGGAGGGTGAAATGTCTTGGCCTCATCAAGGACCTAGTGGTGTCATTAGAGAAAATCCCAGCAATAATGTCCTAATGGATGTTTTATTGTGGCTGATATCCCTACCAAATATGGAATGTTTCTCTCTCAATCACGAGGATCGAAGCTTAGAGGTACCTTACAGCTTGACTTTTCATATGCTACCATTCTCGTATTTAGAAAAATTAAGAAACTATACCGGGAAAGTAAGATGAATTACATGATCAGCAACCGAGAAAAGCCAAATAACCATCATATACATGATGTTCTTACAAATTTATATTCCTTTATCTTTTTCAATGGTGAATTTTCAACATCTTTCGAAGTTTTGATTGAAGTAAAAGCAGAAAATTTTGAATTTTCAAATTTTGTTTTAGAATTGACAAATGCAGAAATTTGTGAAAAAGTGCCAAATGGTTTGGAACAAAATGCATCACCTTGAAAATTTGATGAAACAGTGAAAGAAACAAATTTTTTTGGTACACCAAAACTCTCTCAATTTGCAAGCAAAGTTCAGCCATCTCATTTGCAGTTTTCGGATGAGGAAATTAGTTTGTGGACTATGGACTTCGATGGAGATTTGGGAAAAGAAGGGGCTAGCATTGGAGTGTGGATTCACAGCCCTGTAAGTCAATCATTAAACATTATTCCTAATGTTCGAATGTCCTCCTACAATCTAGCTTTTAAATGTTCAAACAATGAAGCTAAGTATGAGGCTTTGATAGTCAGTCTGAAAATTCTCAAGAAGCTAGGTACAAAAAAGATTTTTGTATATGGAAACTCCGAGTTAGTAATAAAGAAAGTAAAAGGGGAATACCAGGCCAAGCATCCAAGGATGTGAGCTTATCAAAATTCAGTGCTAGACATCCTCAAGACATTCACTGAGTACACTTTATCATTGATCCCAAGGGACAACATTGATATTGTTGATTCTCTTGCTACATCGGCCAACATCATTCAAAATTCCATTGTATCCTAATAATAAGTATGAAATAAATGTCAAACACCACCCTGTTGTCCCAGAAAATGTTCAGTATTGGCAGGTCTTTCAAGATGATAAATATATCATCAACTTATTGCAAATAGAAGAGGAATTTGTGAATTATCAGATGGACAAACAATGTTATGAATATGACCAAGAAATCTATGCAGCAGAGATGAAAGTGCTTCAGCTGAAAGATAACTCCATTCCAAGAGGTTTTATACCTTTGGAAGATCTTTTTGATCAGAATAATGTTGCACGCAAACCAACCATGTTACCGACAGAAGTGGGAGTGGAAGATCTCAATCTTGGCACTTCGAAAAAGCCAAAGATGGTAAAAAAATCAAAATATTTGAGTGCATAATGAAAGGTAAATATGTAGCGCTTATGTCTCATTTTTTTGATGCATTTTCTTGGGAATATTCTCATTTGAAAGTATATGTTAAGATCATAATTCAGCGTACCATTCCCTTGAAGCCAAATCAGAAACCTTTCCGCTAGAAGTTAAGAAGAATGAATCCCAAGTTGATGCCCTCTATTCAGAAGGAGGTAAATAGATTATTTATTGTTGGTATTATAGTGCCTCTTCGCTTTTCAAATGAGATGTATAATCTAGTGCCAGAGAGAAAGAAGACGGGAGAGATTTGCTTGTGCATTGCTTTTAGAAATCTGAACAAAGTGTCATTGAAGGAAAATTACCCACCATCAACCATATTCTCCAAAGGGTAGTTGGATCTTCTAGACTTTCATTACTGGATGGATACTCCAAGTATAATCATATTTTAGTTCATCAATATGATCAATAAAATACAGCCTTCACAACACCTTGGGGTACCTTCATGTATGCCAAAATGCCTTTTGGATTGAAGAATGCAGGGGCCACTTTTCAGCGAGCAATGGAAATTTATTTCTCCAATGAAAAGGATTTCTTTTTGGTTATTTATCTTGATGATATCATTTTTTTTTTCCAAGATAGATGAGCAGCACTTGCAGCACTTGAAAACATTTTTTCAGAGATGTAGAAACTTTGTCACATCGTTGAACCCAAAGAAGAGTCTTTTCGCTATGGAGGAAGGTAAATTGTTGGGACATACCATATCAAAAGATGTAATTAGGATATATCCTTCAAGGATTCAAGTAATTCAGACCTTGGACTATCCTAGGAGCAAAAATGAAATTCAATAATTCAATGGCAAAATCTATTTTTTGAGAAGGTTTGTTCCCAATCTTGTTGAACACTTAAGGCAAATTACTGACATGTTGAATAAATATAGTGAAGTAAAATGGTCTTAAGAGGTGAAGAAATCATTCAATCAAGGATTATACACTTGAATTTTTCATTTTTTCATTTTCCTCATAGCATACTCTTGTTGTTTTCCTCATACAAAATAAAAATCAAAATACAGAGCGGCCAATTTCCTTCTTTAATAGAACCATAAGAGACGTAGCCTTGAAGTACAACATCATTAAGAAACAAGCTTTGGCATTATTCAAAGCATTGAAGGACTTCTGGGTCTACATTCTCCACTCTCATGTCATTGCATATGTTCCAAACATTGTTTTCAAAGATGTGCTTACACAGGATGATCCTGAAGGTCGACGAGCTAAATGGATCACTACTATGTTAGAATATGACTTTGAGATCCAACCCACAAATATAATCAAAGGGTAAGGCCTGGAGAATCTTATGGCAGATTCAAATCTCCATGCTTTGGACATCAATTTTATTGATGCATTATCTAAAGAACAAGAGGTTGAAACATTACCTAAAGTATCTGAAATTTTCTCTTTATCACATTGGTATGCTAATATCGTTCATGTTTTGCAACACTTGAATCCTCCTCCCAGCTTTCCAAGTAGTAAGGCTAGATATTTGAAGTTAAGAGATCTTAATTACTACATTCTTAATGGTGTCTTGTATTGGAAAAATCCAGGTGGAGTGTTTCTAAATTGCTTGGTTGAAGGAGAAGTTGAAAAAGTGATGACAGATTTCCATAAAGGTGACTGTGGCGGTCATCTTTATTGGAAGACTACAGCTAACAAGATCTTGAGGGAGGGTTTCTATTGGCCAAGTTAATTTTCTGATGTTTATAAAATATACATGAGTTGTCATGAATGTTAAATATTTCAGGGAAAGAGGAAGCTCTTTCCTTTCCCCTTAAAACCAATTGAAGTGAAAGCGCCATTCCAATAGTGGGTACTTGACTTCATTGGTGAGATCTGATGCAGGGGAATTGGACACTGGCCAGCAATGTAGGAAGTTTTGTCCACATGTTGTGGCTAGGAGGGTTGGAAACATTTGAATTATTACAGCTAGGTGTCAATACCTTAGCTGATTGTAACTCTTTAGATTAATTGGAGTCAGAGGAAGTCGAATAGCTCAGTTTAGCTGTCAGTTCAGTTATTGAATAAATTGTAATAGGCTTTTGGTTTCCGAAACAGTCCTCATAGAGGAACCGAGGAGTCATATGTGTATAAGTGTATTCCCGGATGTAATTGAAGGGGAGAGAGGAAGAATAGAGAATTTCCTGCAATAAACTCTGTGTATTGTCGATTGCCCCAATTGAATGAATTTCTACTTTCTTGATTATCTAATTTCCTTGGAATGTTAATTGCGTGGTAATTCATTTGATTGTGAGGAATTTGTGTACTGATATCCCGTTCTCTGTATTTTAATTCCCGTGAAGAAATCCGTATGGAGGCGAAGCCTGTTAATATTGGCGAATTCCCTGTATAACGAGATAACTCTGTCCATCGTTAATCGAAGACCAGAACCAGGACTTACCCTGCGTCAAATATATACAAAGGAAATCGTGACCCGACGCAACCCAAGTCCAGCACTGTAGCAGAACCAGAGGCGGATTTCGAAGGTGGGTTTCCCCCTTTCGCACCACCTTCCGACCGTGAGTGGTATCTGTAGAGCAGGGAGCGATTCAATTGAAGAATCGACACATGGCAGAGTGGCCCTGCGGGAAAACCGCTTTCCGTATCTATTTCGCGCGTTAAAAATCGACATTGGACGCCGAGCGGAATGCACGTAGGCCATCGATCTAGCGCAGGAGCATCGGAGGATGATTTTTGAACGAAGATGCAAGACATTTAAACCTAAGGTACGACGCACACATTTATTGGTTGTATATATAACGTGGGGTCCAGGCGACGGGTTATCATAAAGTCGTGTATTTATAATTGTTGGTTTATTTAATACAAAGTATGAGGTATAACCAAAGGCCATTTAAAAGAAATATAATCGAAAAGAGGGTGAAATTTATATAGTTCAACGTTATAATAGCGAAAGTCGTGAATAGTGCTTATTTATCAATTTCTCTGAAATTGACAAATAAACCCGAATAAGTGAACAACAGAGAAGACCACGAGGAAAGAAGGAACGAGGATAAAAAAGAGTTGGCTGACAGAGCCATGTCATAGTTGACCACACTCTCCTTTGGGTGACCTTTAGTTTTGTTGCATCATTTGTGATATCAGAGCTGGTTGACGTTGTTTGCTGACATGGCAATCCGAGTTGGTAGAGGTGCTGGCAGGAGAAGACCTGTTGCCAACGCTGAGGTGTTGGGAATGTTGCAGAGGGTCGAGGCCAGACTAGATGCCATGGAACAAAGACAACCCAGAGATCCTGAAGACATCAGCGAACCTGAAACGGAAGAAGCTGAAGAAAATGTTGAAATTCCTCCTGACATGAGGCTCCTGAGAACCGTTCTGGGATCTGCAGTTAAGCCCAGAATTGAAGTGTCTAGTTATGCAGGGGGACTGAATCCAGAAGAGCTGGTGGACTGGATAAATGAATTGAACAAGTGCTTCGATTATGAATAAATAAGTGAAGATAAAAGGGTCAAGTTTGCAGTAACAAAGTTGAAAGGACATGCTGCACTTTGGTGGGATGGAGTGTAGGCAGAAAGGAGGAGAGTTGGCAAGCAACCTATCAAGAGCTGGACCAAAATGATGGCTAAACTAAAAGGTAAATTCTTACCCAGTGATTATCGGCTGACATTATATAGACAAATGTAGAACCTGAGACAGAGGTTGCTGACAGTAAAAGAATACACAGAGGAATTCTACAGAGTGAGCATAAGAGCTGGGAAATTCCAAGATACACCAGAGAAGACTGCCAGATATGTGAATGGTCTCAGACTGGAGATCCAAGATGAGATTGGTATCTTGTCTCCTAAGACAGTGGAAGAGGCATACCAGATGGCCTTGAAAGCAGAGGAGAAACTCCCGAGGAAACAATCTGCCAAGAAGAGAGGTATTTTCCGTGGGAAGGGAAGTCAGGGTGGTAGAGGAAAGCCTACACCCAGGGATGGAGCTAACAGTAGCTCACCTCAGAATGCATCTACAGAGGAGGATGCAAATGGCAGAAGGGGTTCTTACAGAGGAAGAGGAAGAGGAGGCAGAGACAGAGGCAGAGGCAGAGAGCTGAGGTGTTATAGGTGTCAAGGAGTGGGACACAAGCATTATGAATGCCCAGAGAATGTGGGTGCTGGTCCAAGGAATGATGTTGTTGCCCAGGTTGAAGAAGAAGCAGAAATTGAAGAAAAAGTTCTTCCAGAGAGGGGAGAGTCCTTGGTGGTTAATAAGGTCCTGTTGAAACAAACCAAAGAAGTCACTGAACCCGCACAAAGGAAGACTTTGTTTAGGAGCATATGCAAAGTTCAAGGGAAATGCTGCCAGCTAATCATTGATAGTGGTAGCACAGACAATTTGGTTTCCACTGAGGTGATAGAAAAACTGAAGCTGAAGACTAGGGAGCACCCCACTCCCTACAGGGTGTCCTGGCTGCATAAAGGGCACCAGCTGGTTGTGAAAGAACAATGTGAAATAGAGCTGCAAATGGGAAAATACAAGGACAAGGTTTTGTGTGATGTAATGCCCATGGATGTGTGTCATATACTGCTGGGTAGACCTTGGCAGTTTGACAGAGCAGAAGTGCATGATGGCAAGAAGAACACTTACAAGTTCTTCAAAGATGGGGTACATCATATATTGATTCCCATGGAAGAAGGAGAGCCATCCAACAGAGTGATTGATCCAAAGACCTTGTTGCTAAGTGGGAAGGAATATCTGCAGCAGATAGAAGAAGAAGAGGTAAGCTTTGATTTAGTTTGCAAACCAAAAGTAGTTCTTACTTCTACAAAGATTTTTGATTTTCCAATATAAATCCAAGAGATGTTAGATGATTACTGTGACATTGTTGTGGATGATTTACCTAATGAACTGTCACCTGTGAGAAAGATCAGCCATCAGATAGATTTTATCCCTAGTTCAAATCTGCCAAATAAGGTAGCCTACAGAATGACTCCCAAAGAAAATGAGGAAATCAGGAAATAAGTACAGGAATTGGTGGACAAAGGACTGATCAGAGAAAGCCTGAGTCCATGTGCAGTACCAACAGTTTTGAGCCCGAAGAAAGATGGAGGCTGGAGGATGTGTACTGATTCCAGAGCAATTAATAAGATCACAATCAGGTACAGATTCCCTTTACCCAGAATTGAGGATTTGATGGACTGTTTGAGTGGTGCTAAATATTTTTCAAAAATAGATTTGAAAAGTGGATACCATCAGATTAGAATAAGGGAGGGTGATGAGTGGAAAACTGCCTTTAAAACAAATGCAGGATTGTATGAATGGATGGTAATGCCTTTTGGGTTGTCAAATGCACCAAGAACTTTTATGAGACTTATGAATGAAGTATTGAAAGAATTTATTGGGAAATTTGTGATAGTATATTTAGATGATATATTAGTTTTCAGCAGAACTAAAGAAGAACATTTAAGGCATCTTAATCATGTGTTGAAGAAGCTGCACCAAGAGAAACTGCTGATAAATTTGAAGAAATTCTCATTCATGAAGGAAGAGTTGGTGTATTTGGGTTTTGTTGTTTCTGCAGAGGGATTGAAGATGGACCCAGAAAAGGTTAAGGAAATTATAGAGTGGCCTTCACCCAGAAATGTCTTTGAGGTAAGGAGTTTCCATGGACTTGCTAGTTTTTATAGAAAGTTTATAAGAAACTTCAGCAAGATTAATGCACCCATAATTGAGACCATAAATAAGAGCAAACAGCCATTTAAGTGGACTATTGAAGCAGAGAGAAATTTTAAAGTTTTGAAGCAAAAAATAACAGAGAAGCCTGTTTTAATTCTGCCTGATTTCACCAAACCATTTCAAGTAAAATGTGATGCCAGTGGGGGGGCCATTGGAGCTGTTTTGAGTCAGGATGATAGGCCTGTAGCCTATTTCAGTGAGAAGTTGAATGATACCAGGAGAAAGTATTCCTCTTATGAGAAGGAATTCTATGCAATTGTTCAAGCACTGAAGAAGTGGAGACATTATTTGATGTCCAGGGAGTTTGTATTGTATTCTGATAATCATGCTTTGCAGTATATTGTACAGCAGCCTAAGTTAAAACACAAGCATACTAAATGGGTTGAGTATCTCCAAAGTTTCAATTTTGTTTTGAAACATATAAGTGGCCAAGCCAATAAAGTAGCTGATGCTTTGAGTAGGAGACATTTGCTTGTTCAAGAGACAAACTTTGAAGTTGCAAGATTCGATTTTCTCAGAGAATTGTATAAAACAGATTCTGATTTTAAAGAAGCATTTGAGGCATGTATTAAACCTGTTTTAACAGATAGAAGCCAGTGGCTGGATTATTTTCTGCAGGAAGACTTGTTATTCAGAAAGAACCAACTATGTATACCAAAATGTTCCATGAGAGAAAATTTGATCAAGGAAAAGCATAGTGGTGGACTTTCTAGACACTTTGGTACTGATAAGACTTATGAACAGCTGAGTCACTTTTATTTCTGGCCCAGGATGACAACAGAAGTGGATAAGTTTGTGAAGAATTGCAAGATCTGTCAATATGCTAAAGGAAGGAGCCAGAATGCGGGATTGTATACTCCCTTGCCTATTCCAGACAGGCCTTGGGACATGGTGAGTATGGATTTTGTTCTAGGATTTCCCAAGACTCAGAGAGGGAATGATGCAGTCTTTATTGTGGTGGATATATTCTCCAAAATGGCACATTTTATTCCATGTTACAAAACTAGTGTTGCCACCCATGTTGCTAACTTGTTTTTCAAAGAAGTTGTTAGATTGCATGGGTTGCCCAAGAGTATTGTTTCAGAAAGAGACACCAGACTTGTGGGTCATTTTTGGAGGACACTATGGAAGAAACTTGGCACTAAACTGAGTTTCAGCTCAACTTATCATCCCCAGACTGATGGACAAACTGAGGTAGTGAATAGGAGTTTGGGAAATTTGTTGAGGAGTCTTGCAGGAGAACATCCCAAGCAGTGGGATCATATTTTACCTCAGGAAAAATATGCATATAATGATTCACCAAACAGAAGCACGAGGCAGAGTCCATTTCATATTTTTTATGGAATTCACCCCAGAGGAATATCAGAATTAAGAAATCTGGGAAGAGCAGAGTTAAGGAGTGCAGATGGTGAAGAATTTGCTTCAGAGATCCAGGCCATACATGAACAAGTGAAACAGCAACTACAAGACAGCAGCATCAAATACAAAAACAGAGCAGAATTGAGCATAAAAGAAGTTCATTTTGAAGTAGGAGACTTAGTTTTGGCACACTTGAGAAAGGAGAGGTTCCCAAAGAAGCAGTATAATAAATTGAAGTTCAAAAAGATTGGGCCATGCAAGATACTTAGAAAGTTTTCTGCAAATTCTTATGAGATTGAATTACCACCTGATGTTGGAATATCTCCCATTTTTAATGTTGCAGATTTGTACAAGTATGAAGATGATGGTGCAGAAGAAAGATCAGCAGACAAGGAACAAATTGAATGGAAAGAACAGCTACCACCAGAACATCCATTGCAACTAGAAAAGGTATTGGATAAAAGACCATTCAGAAAGACCAGAGGACATGAGTACTATCAGTACTTGATCAAATGGAAGGATAAACCAGAAGAAGATGCCACTTGGATGACTGAACGAATGTTGCAGAAGATAGGCAGATCAGTGGAGGAGCCCATGAAGAAAATTGCCCTCAGGAGTCTGATGCAGGGGCATTGGACACTGGCCAGCAATGTAGGAAGTTTTTTCCACATGTTGTGGCTAGGAGGGTTGGAAACATTCGAATTATTACAGCTAGGTGTCAATACCTTAGCTGATTGTAACTCTTTAGATTAATTGGAGTCAGAGGAAGTCGAATAGCTCAGTTTAGCTGTCAGTTCAGTTATTGAATAAATTGTAAGAGGCTTTTGGTTTCCGAAACGGTCCTCATAGAGGAACCGACGAGTCATATGTGTATAAATGTATTCCCGGATGTAATTGAAGGGGAGAGAGGAAGAATAGAGAATTTCCTGCAATAAACTCTGTGTATTTTCGATTGCCCCAATTGAATGAATTTCTACTTTGTTGATTATCTAATTGCCTTGGAATGTTAATTGCGTGGTAATTTGTTTGATTGTGAGGCATTTGTGTACTGATATCCCGTTCTCTGTCTTTGAATTCCCGTGAAGAAATCCGTATGGAGGCGAAGCCTGTTAATATTGGTGAATTCCTCGTATAACGAGTTAACTCTGTCCATCGTTAATCGAAGACCGAAACTGGGACTTACCCTGTGTCAAATATATACAAAGGAAATCGTGACCTTATCGCGAACCTTAGCCCGTGATCGATCGGTCTGGCTCGTGAGGCGATTGGCGGTGTCGTAGGTGTAAGTCGTGACATGGCCCAGCGCATTGGCCGCGCTCAGCATTCAATGTATAATCCCATTGGCAATAGTGGTTTCGCTGGAAACCATTTATCTACTTTTAACAGTTTAAATCGTATATCGACGCCGGTTTAACAATGAGGTCGCTCATTCCATGCAGGTAGCATCAGCATTGTTGAACGAAGATGAAAGACATTTAAACCTAAGGTATGACACACACATTGATTGGTTGTATATATAACGTGGGGTCCAGGCGACAGGTTATCATAAAGTCGCGTATTTATAATTGTTGGTTTATTTAATACAAAGTCTGAGGTATAACCAAAGGCCATTTAAAAGAAATATAATCGAAAAGAGGGTGAACTTTATATAGTTCAACGTTATAATAGCAAAAGTCATGAATAGTGTTTATTTATCAATTTCTCTGAAATTGACAAATAAACCCGAATAAGTGAACAACAGAGAAGACCACGAGGAAAGAAGGAACGAGGATAAAAAAGAGTTGGCTGACAGAGCCATGTCATAGTTGACCACACTCTCCTTTGGGTGACCTTTAGTTT